>OY730194.1:70457604-71827391 GCA_963422505.1 Pseudognaphalium luteoalbum | reverse complement strand
GTCGACCACCTTGCCCACCTTCAAAGACGACCCTGATTATTCAAAGGTTTTGAAAAAAAGAAAAACAATTCATTTTCAGGATATCGGATGTCCAATTTATTTGAAAACAATATCCAAATCTGAAAAATCGGATATTCGAATTTTTGAATATCCGAATTTCAAATAATTTCGGATCAGATTTGTGAATAAAAGATACGAATATTTTTGAACACCCCTACTTATATGAGGGGTATATTAGATCCCAACCATTGATATTTTCGATCGACGGTACAAATTCACTGCCTTTAAATTCTTTGTCTTTTAAATTCACTGCATTTTATTTTACGTTTAAAATATGATGAATTTAAGATACAATGATTCTAAATCGTTGATGGAAGAAATAATTGAAATAACGTGTTAGCTTCCCCTCGTACGTTTTATATAGGATTTGCCCTTCTTTACCTTACTCAAAATATATAAAATATAAAAATATAGAGATACACGTGACGCAAATCCATAAAAGACAATCACCTCCAGAAAGTATAATCAATAGACACCAAAGTTGTTGAGCTAATCAAGTGAAATAAAAACTTGCGACGAAAAAGTGTTTTCGTACATCAAACAAGATAAATAAAAAATGCAAATAATTTTTTAACACACATTGTCTATCTCATACCGCTTACAAATAAAAATAAAAAGAAATAATTATTATTAAGGTGCGATTAACTTTTATTAATAGTTTTCGATTATTTAATATTTTAGATTGTATGTATATATCTATATTAATGACCTAATCAAGAAACTATTATGGTGATAACTTTAACAAGAACAATTGCTAATAAAATTATTTATGTGTATAATTACTAAGTACAAGTAAGGGTGTAGTCGAGTTGACTCGACCTGGTACACTATCAAGTTTGAGCTGAATTCGACAAGGAACTCAGAGCTCCAAGCTCAACTCGAGTTTGTATTTTTAGTCTTTGGTTCAGCTCGGTTAAAGGATTGATGCTTTCAATCTTGACTTGACTTGACTCGATTACCGCGATTTCATGTATATTATTTATATAGTTTGTAAGGCTGATCCCAACCCGTGTCGTCGGCTCTCGTCGGCTCCCAATCGACGAACCGACAGGGATGATTGTCGCACCCCCAAATTCGAGTTGCGGAAGCGAATCGGGTCGGGGCGCGACTAATCAATATACACAGCACAAAAGATATAATGAACGACCACTATATGCGTCGTTTTACATTTGTATTAATAAAAACCAAAGTTTACATCAAAATAGAGTTACATTAGCTCGGTGGAAATTGGGAGATTTAAGTACATAATTAATCTATACAAAATATAATAATGCAGCTAAATCTCTGATTGTTTGCACGCTGACTCGAGCTAATTGATCTTGATTGTGCAATCCAACCTACTGCTGGTCACCTGTGATACATGCTAAAATGGGTCAGCGAAACGCTGGTGAGCTCACAGGTTTGTATGTCAACACATAATTGTATGAACCGCAAGATTTATAATTGAATTTATAAAGCAATTAAGCAAAATAAAAGTTTTACAGCCATGAGCACATAGTCTGAGCTTAACTTGAGTGTCAGGTCCAATTAAGGAAACCCAACTTGAATGCCTCCTATGAGTGCCTAATCCACACTCGTCTTACCAAATGCTAATACGTCCGTTTGACCAGTTAGTGCGTGCTAACCCGGACGAGGATTGTCAATCCTATATGATATCATATACTAACATTCACGCTACAGATGTATTACCAGACTATGCTATGGAGGGCTTTATTGATTAGTTGAAAACAACTCATGTAGTATTTGATTGATTTGTACTTGCGTTCTACTTGTAAAACAAAATGAGCAATAATATCACACCCCTTAATGAAAACAGTAAAATAGGGGCCATGAGACTCACCTAAGCCTCGAGTGTTTAACTTAATAAACTTGAATTTGACTAGCGAGGAATTGATGTCCGAAGACTTGTGACCTGAGGGTGTCCAAGACACGCAATGGTTATAACATGAGTAGGCATCTCGAAAGACTGCCCTTGTAGTTGTCCGTCTAACTTAGAATGTCCAAATTACCGCGATTTGGTTGTTTGTTTAAGTGGTTGAAAATGTGTACGGCCCGTTGGTGATTGTTTGTAACAATAATCCCACATTATTATTTTGATGATTTTGAAGTGTTATACCTAAAACTAAGTTCCAATGTATTTTAGAAGTTGTGTCGCATTCGTGTTTGATGTTATACAAGTTTAACACTTTGCGTGGAAGTTCAGATGTAACACCGTTACTCGTGAACCTAGAGTAAGGGCGAAGCCCGTTAATGACGGGGGTCCGGGGGCAGCGCCCCTGGTAGTGGGGTCCAAGGGGCGGCAGCCCCTGGCGGGGTCCAAGGGGCAGAGCCCCTGGCTGGGGTCGAGCTGTTTCATGTGATAAAACTTTAGATCTTGACACTTAATAAAAACGCATCTGGACTTGAATTTGGGTGAAATCAAGTGATAAAACTTTAGATCTTGACACTTAATAAAATCCGTGATTTCTTGGATCTGTTTCATGCGACACTGGGCTAGTGTCGCTACATGCGACACTAGTTAGTGCGACACTGGATTGAGTTATGCGACGTTGATGGTGTATGCGGCATAGGCATAGTGTCGCTATCCTGCGACATTAGGGTTTATGCGACATTAGGCGTAGTGTCGCTATATGCGACATTACCGATTCATGCGACATTAGGTGTAGCGTCGCTATCCTGCGACATTAAGGTTTATGCGACACTAAGCATAGTGTCGCTATATGCGACACTAATCAATTTCTGCGACATTAAGCCTAGTGTCGCAGGTGGCCTGGAGCCTCTGCGACACTGCTGTTGGCCGGAAAATGGCCCAAAAAGGTGTTTTCTGGCCTCCGTTTGACCTGAGACTTTTACCCAACCCATATTTGGACATTTTAAGGTTAAAGAAACCATAAACATGTAAAAATAAGTGAAATCGATGAATTTTTAGAGTTCGCCGGAAACTTACGAAGTGTCGAATGGAAATTCCGAAAAGATAGAGTTGTAGATCGTTGCGTGGTGGTCGTTTTTCTCCAAAAGGTCCAAGTGATTTGAGGTGGTTTGCGGTGTTATTTAGTGATTTAAGGTGGATGGTGGTGGTTTGGTTTTTAGAGAGAAAAGAAGAGAGGAGAGAGAGAGATAAGTGGGAAATGAGGGTAAAAAGGGGGGAAAGATGGCTGATTTTAGGGGGGGGGGGGGGGGTCTCCCTACTTTTTAATCCCCGCGTTTGCGCTCAGTGCGGTGTTCGTTTTCCCGATCGTTTAATCAATTAATTAGTTTGCGCGTTTAAACATGCGTTTTAAAATACGAGGATTTAGTCAATATTTTTGTTGAAGTATTTTATCAAATACTTAACACTTGAGTTATATAAAATATAACTTAGTTTCGCTTTGATTGTTTGCGCGCTTAATATATTAATCGCGTAGATGTTTCTTCGTGCGATGCGAGTTAATTACAAAATATTATCAAATAGTATTTTGAATAATTAGTGTTATTAAATAATGTTGTATTATTTAATAAAATTGTTCACTAACGTCCGTATTAATTGAACCGAATTACATTCGATTTGAAAATTGTACGATTTAATCAAATCGCATAATTGTATATATTAAACAATATATATATTGATGCATTAATTAGCCTAACACAGAACTAAGTACATGTATTACACTTGATTAGGCACTAATTACTAGTCCTAATTTGACGGGTGTCACAATGATACCGATCCGTCTATTGCCATCGTCGGTTTCCTCCTTCGGTTTACCGAAGTGCACCATCGGTTTTTGTGGGCCCCATTTAATTGTTTTATTTTTTTTGTTTGTTACCGTTGGAATTGTTTTTTTAAAAAATGCCGTTAAAGATGAACCGTCCCATTTTTTTTAATTTTTTTAAACTCTCTACTTTTACCTATAAATACATTCTACATTACTCATTTTCACACAACAATTTACACAACAAATTCTCTCAATTCCACCAACTCTCTCACACAACAATCCTCACCATTTCTTTACAATTCAAAAATCCCACTTTACCTCAAAACCTCTTTCCAAAAAATGTTCAAAAACAACAAATCAACAACTAAAATAAAAAAAGAGAATAAAAAAAATATTGACAAAGATATGTGGCAAAATTTATTTAATAACCCGTTACCAAACCCGGCTTCACCAAACACTCAAGCTTCCGGATCTTCGTCTCAACCTACCGGGTTTGCCAACTTACCACCTATTGCAAACTCGTTCAACCTTGATCCACATGACCCGGGGAATAATTATGCATTCCAAGGGTGGTACAAAAACACCCAATGGTCACCACCACAACCACAATTCCCCCACCACACACAATGGTCACAACCGCAACCATGGTTATACCAAAACACACAATGGTCACAACAACACCCACAGTTTTCTCAAAGCTCATCCAACCTCAGTCACCAACAAATGAATTTCACCATACCACGAACTTTGGAAGAAAGCTCCGACGAGGCGAACCCAGAACCAAAACCCAAACCCGAACCTAAATCCGAACCCCCAAACCACAAGAAAAAGAGTAAAAAGGTTCAAAAGGGCAAACGGGTCCAAATACGTTGGACGGACGAGGAGGCTAAGATTTTAGCGGAATGGTGGATACATTGTTCCGAAAACGGTGTCCAAGCAAAAAATCAATCAAACGAGTCTTTTTGGGCTAAAGTTATTAAAGGTTACAATCTTGTCTATCACAAAACCGTAACCTTAATCAACTTTCCGGCATATGGAACAAGATTTCTCACGACTCAAAAACATTCCAGGCTCTCTACAAACACTACAAAGAAATTTGCCCACAAAGTGGTGCCGACGAAAACGACATTATGATTGCTACCCGAAAAGCATTCCGGCAACAAGTTGGGCGTGCATTCATTTATGAGTCATCTTGGAATGTTCTTAAACATTTTTCAAAATTCTTTACCGAGCCGGGCGTAATGGCCAACGAAAATTCTTTCAAACCATTTGTCACCGATCTAGACGCGGATGAACAACCGAATGAAATGGCTCTTGATGCGAACATGAAACGGTTGTTCCAACACGACTACATCCGCCATCCTCCGGGATGAAAGGCGGCAAAAAGTACGGCCTCAAGCTCTGCCGATTCGTCTTCATGAAGTGTTCAATCTGAAAAAATGGAAACACTTGAAGCAGTCAGGCAAACCGCTCTCGCGCAAACAATCAAAATGATTAAGGAAAATGCGATGAAAAAAGCTGCCTACAAAGCTTTGAGTTTTTTGTGTAAAAAACTTCCGAAAAAAGCGTACAAAAAAGAAATTAAAATGCTAAAAAGAGGGAGGAAAGAAGTCGTGACACTCTACCAAGACAAATATGGCATCAACAAATCGGACGAAGATGACCAAGAAAAATGCGAACGAAACTGACGAGTTGAGCTCCGATTAGATTACTTTATAATTCTAGCATTTTTTAAATTATCGTACTTTTTAATTTTTAGGATTTCTCGTAATTTTTTTTTTAGGAATTGTAGTTTTTTATTTTTAAGTTTATTGTTCTCTTATTTTTTTAGGAATTGTTGTAATTTTTATTTTCAATGAAATGTGTTTTATTTAAGTTATTATGTTTTATTTAAATAATTGTATTTAGTTTGATTAAAAAATTGGTCAGTGGATCCCAAAAATATGAAGTGATGGATCAGGGATGGGGAGAGTCTGTCAGTTTCAGTCAGTTATAGTCGGTTTTCTGAAAAAGCTGACGTGGCGCTGATGTGGCTCTGTCAGTTTTAATCAGTTAGTTTTTGGGATGGGAGGAGTTTAACTGCCTCAATGTTTTCAGGCCTGATTTGACTCGGCTCAATACTTCAATACTGGAGTCGACTCCCATATGTTATAAAGTACGGTAAAATAGTTAATAAGTTGAATGTACATAATAACATATATACACATGTAAATTGTCATAAGCTCGATAAGGCCCGCGATCCTTTTAAGCCAAATAGATACTCAAATTCAAGGTCAAGTTGAATAGCTCAAGCTCGAACTCGACTCGACTTGTACCAAGTCAATTTTGAGTATTCACTAGTCAATCTTGAATAATTCACGGTATCATGACGTAGAAAAAAAAGATGATAAAAGAAATAATCTTGTTATGTCTACTATAGGAAACATTCGTACATTTTGTACTCCATAAGATTCGCTCGAAAAGTCAAGAACATGGTTCATGGCATAATGTAAAAAATAATTTTTAGTTGTATATGTGGCATTATTTTTTCTAGCATGACTATTTTATTAATTGATTATTCGCATGGAGTACTAAAAAATATAGTAATATCCTTTTCCAATATACTTTAGCAAGTAGGGAAAAAGTAGCTATTTTGGTAGTAATAACAAGATACATCAATAATTCTACAACCTGCATAATACGCGTCTAATGAAACAACATTCTTTAATTATTATAGAAGTGAATAATCTTTATCTTTATCTTTACTCTCTTAGTTTATCCTCTTTCTTCTATGCCTTATATATTTCAAGATAAGAAATTACACAAATGTCCCTACTTCCAATAAAATGACAATACTACCCATATCTAATTTTAAAAGAAGACCTACAATATTCAAAATATATTACGTATTAAATGCAATATAAGGTAGTCCATAAATAAATCATGTAAGAAATAACTTAATACTATCTGTTGATCATTAAACATTCAAGGTGATCCTTTATACACTTGTGACTATTGCTTGAATAATGCACACATTCTAAGCACTTTAAACGATTAAGCATTGAAAGTGAGCTTCACTTTATAATCTTCTTTGAAAACAAACATTATTATTTATACCCACTTTTTAATCCTTACCAACTATGCTTCAATTAATCACAATATAATATTATTCTGTCAAATTTAAAATTTTTATACAATATAGTGTGTGGGTCAATGTTGCACCCACAAAACACGTGGCAGCGGAAGTAGGAGGTGTCATGGGGGCGCCGACCAAATTAAATATCACAACACAAAAATTAAAGCAAACGACCTCTATATGAGACGTTTGAAAAATAGTTACATTAAAATAATTCAAATGTTTACAAAATATATCTGGAGTTTGCATAAACCGTTTAGAGATTCCTAATACATTACTGAATTTACAAAAATACAGCTACATGCAATCTAATCTCTTGATGTTTTGAAAACAATGCGACTCGAGCTAAGCTTTCCAAAAGCTTCCTAGTGCGACGGGTTACCTGAAAAATACATACTAAAAAGTCAACATAAAGTTGGTGAGTTCATAGGTTTGTTAAGTAATTAGTTGCTAATATGATCCACAAGATTTCACAAGTTTGCATCATTCAACAATGATAAGTAAAAGTATCGTTATCCAACGACAAGTAAAAGTATTGCATATTGCAATATAAGTATACCATTTGCATGAGTCTCATAGTTCGAGCTTAACGTTGTTTGCCTCCGGTAAGTGTACTAATCCGATACACCTCTAATTCACAAATAATATTGCGCCCGTGGGTTGGCTAGCGCGACTAGCCCGAACGAGGTTTGTCAAACCCTGATAGTACTATCCAATAATATTCACGCATATATTAACGAACTATGATAAGTAGAGGACTTTAGTGGATTATCATAAGGTCTCATGCAATCCGTACGAAAAGTTGTTGCCAGTACTTGTGATCATAAAGCAGTTTATAAAAAGTTGTATGTATTCTCACCCAAGTGAAAAATAGTAAAAAGGGGCTATGAAACTCACCAGAGTTAAGCAGGTAGCAAGCAATATCAAATATTAGCAAGTAGTGGGTGTTCTCGTTCCCGTGTGCAACCTCCTAACGCCCTAAACGTATGAGGTTGTATAAGTAGATGTTTCAAAAGACCATCTATAGCGATTGTATAAGTGGGGGTTAATGTCCACTTAAGCCAATCGGGTAGGTGGGGGGTTTATGTCCACCTAAAGCTAGTTCATCAACTAGTATGTCCAAATAAGTTGTTCAAGTTCGTTTATCAAAAACGTGTACGGCCCGTTGGTGAAAGTTTGTAATAATAATCTTAAACCGTTATTATTATGTGTTGTTTTTGTGACAATCCTCCATTTAGGGTATTAATCCTAAACTAATTTCATGCATTACCTAGAGTAATTCCCTGATTAGTGAATTCAAAACAATTTCTATATGTTAAGTTTGTGAAACTTACAATGTGATACGTGATATATTAAATTCGTAGTTATATGTATATATAATTACGTATGAAATAAACGTACTAACTCGACAAATTAAATACAACAAAGTTGGTGATATAAAATAATTAATAATTCGAAAATTATTAATTACAAATATTAGAGATTTATATTATTGAAATAATATAATAACTTATACGTTTTATATTAAACGTATCAAACGCGAATCGTAAAGTCCCAAAAAGAACTTCAAAATGCTTTTGAATGATTTTTGTTTGAAATTATTTTAGAGAAGTATTAGAACAAAAATAAAACGAAAACCGTTAGACTGCTTTATAGGACGCGTCATACACGAACAGAAACAATTATAAAACGTGCCTAAAGGTCAAAAATACTAAAAGTAATATTTTGCCCAATCCTGTTTTAGTATTTGGAACATTACCTCAAATTATAATTTCCAAATTCAACTGAAATTTGGCACGCAATTTAACCGTACAGTCCCACTACGGTGAATAATTTTATTAAAAGTTTTAAATAACATTATTTCATTTACTTTACTTATCAATTATAAAGTATAAAATAAAATTTAAACAAACGAATAATTGAGTGGGACACGGGGTGCAATAAATTATACCCGTACATGAAATTAACGGGTCAAAAAAATTTGTCACCAAACTACAATAATGCATCCGACAGTTTCATGGTTAAACCATACTCCCATATGTAATAATTAAATACTGAAACCATACTCAATAATATCATTTCATTTCTATCATCTCATTTATTCATCCTTTCAATTTCATCTTCTTCTTCAATCATCTCTACACTCTGGTGAAACACAAGAAGCAATTCAGACACCTTCATCATCATCAAACCATTCTCATTAACATTATCTTTGTAAGTTTCTATTTTCATTCCTTTGTAACAATTTAAATTTATCATGTATATGTATGAAAGATTAAATATATATGTTATGATTATGCGTTGTATGTAAAGGAAATTTGATAATCTTTGATGATGATGATGATGATGATGAAGTTATAAAAACCAAGAAAACTTTATAAACTCAAAACTTAGTAAAAATATGTAAACATGTATATGGATGTAATAATGGAAATCGACATATTATAACTCGTTTAATATACGAAACAAACATGTGCAAATGTTTACTACTCGAATCATTAATGAAAACTTGATTTGAATTCGGATTAATAACTGGACTAACCGAATGGCTCAAGTGAGTGAGAATAATATGTGAGATCTTGCCCTTGTGACCTAATATCATTAATTATCTACATGTTAGTCAAATTTAGATATCAAAATATGAAAACAGAAGGTAATACGTAATCTTTACAAAGTATGTGATGAAAGTTAAAAATGAACTTAAAATATGGAAATAAAAAAGGTACTGTAATTTGTGTATTTAATTTAGTTTTAGTGATCAATAATATGTGATGTATTTTTGGCCAATCACACAGACGATATATTTTGTAGTACAAAAATATTAACGAGTACACCATATAAATTTTTGTCAAGTTATAATTTTTATAAAACTTTATGACACAAAGTTTGGTACTAAAATTGTACACCACTGCGGGACAGTTATTTTGATACATATATTAAACGATACAACTTTTGGGCTAAACAAATGGGCCGGACTAGTTAAGTTTTTATATTGGGCCGATTGGTTTAAATGTTAACTGGGCCGGACAATTTAGTTAGTAATGGGCCTAATTAATCACATTTCTATTTGGGCTAAAACTACTAAATTATATTGGGCTAAACTAGTGAATATATATTGGGCCAAAATTTGTATTTTGTTAATGGGCTAAATGACTTGATTGATAAATTGGGCCATATAAATCGGGCCACTTTATTTGGGCCTCGTTAGTGGGCCAAACCATTTGACTTTGTTATTGGGCCAAGCTATTTGGGCCAAAATCCAATGGATAAAACGATCTCAAAACGCAAACTTAAATCGAGTTATATCAATATAAGTGACGAGATAAGCACGACAAATATTATATATATATATATATATATATATATAAACGACAACCAATTTCTATATATGGATATACAAACGACAATAATTTATATATATAAATATATATATAAATGATTAACGACAACTTATACCTATATATTATAGATACGACAATTCGTCAAAGTGTATTTATATATATATACGATTGAACAAAGTTAGTTTTATAATAACTATTTATATATTTTAAACATAAACGACAACGATAAAAGCTATATATATATATATATATATATATATATAACATTAATAAATGAATAAGGTATATATATATATATATATATACGACGATGACAATTAATATATATATATATATATATATATATATATATATTCAACTAATAAGTATGTATAGGTATATACTTACACGCATCGAATTACTCGACACAATTATCACCAACAACTAAAATTGTATAAACATTTCAACTTAACGATTAGTCGAATACTTATATAAGTATATTTTCTTGCGTCTAGGACCTTGAAGTATACAGTTTGGGCGACTACTATTACTAGTTGTTATACTCGCTGAAGACTTGCAACACGTGAGTTCACAGCCCCTACCTTTTACTCGTTTTAAATGCTTTTAAAACCAGGGATGGAAAACATAGAACTACGTGCTATTACATGTTTCTTGTTTTATAAAATTGCTTGACATGCTTTTATATCGAATTGATTTGTATAAATGCTTGTTGCTTATTAAATCAACTGTTAACTATATGAAACGTTTTCACAACTATTTTGGGAATAAGACAACGAATCTTGGTACGATCCTAGGTTTACGCGAGGTAGTTGTAGTGCACATAAGTCCCAGTGCTTGCAACCTATAACCATTAGCTAGGTGACTCTAGCCACTGAGTATACAGATAGTACTATCGATTTGACAAACCTCCCACTGATATAAATCGTTGGTCATTCCAACCACACGACGGCAATCGCAACGAGGAGTGTATACTTACCGTGTTACTGAGGCAACAACAACAACTAGTCGTGGTTTGGTTATAGTACTAGGTATCGTTACTTTAACTCTAAAGGTTTAGCTCACCTTAGAGGGATCATAGTCTATGTTTCCCATATAACTAAACAGCAAAACTATAACTTGATTTGGGAAGGGTATTCCCTGCGATAACTAATAGGACAAGTGTTGCTACGCATGATTTCTTTATAGGAAACGTTTACCTTGATTGGATAAACTTGGTTTCCCGACAAAACAACATTTATATGGAAATGTTTACTTGATTGTTAAACTTGTGTTTCCTACAACTGTGTATATGGAATTGTTTACTTGATTGTTGAACTGTATTTCTTTCAACTATTATTAGGAAACGTTTATGATTAAACTTGTGTTTCCTAACACCTCGACTGAATTGTAGTAAGAATGATATTCTTACAGTAAAATAGGAAATGTTTTCTTTAATAAGAACACTTGTGTTTCCGGCTATACATATAAACATTTTGTTTGAGTACATGAATGATTTATACAAAACTTGGTTTAACTACTTTTATACTAAACCTGTGGATTCACTCAACATTCAATGTTGACGGTTTACTATGTTTTTCAGGGAATTAGGACTCAGGTACTCCTGCATGCATAAAGGACGTAGGCAACCCAGACTATTTATGATGCCACTTTTGGGACACTTGGATTTCCTTTGTATTACCAATTACATTGGTTATACTTACGAAATCCCTCTTTTATAAGTTCATGTTTTGTAAACTTATGTTGTTCTACAACACCACTACTTGTACGACTTTATAAGTCGTACCCTTTTTGTAATAACGTTTAAACCTATGGCATCTTAAATTAATATGTTCTGTATGATCATATGCTCTGATACAATGAATGCACTATTGTAACGTCAGCACCCCCGCTGTTAAACTGTAACTTAAAATGCTTTCGCTAATTAACTAAAGCTTCCGCTAAACCATTTATAAACACGATTACCGATTTTGGGGGTGTGACAGAACTTGGTATCAGAGCCATTGGTTATAGAGAACTAGAAGTCTTTAAGTGACTGAAAATCTTAGAGACCTAGACTATAGCCTTGGCTAACACATTTCTGCATTCATACTTTGCATACGTCTAACACGACACACACAATTGCCTTTGTCACAGTTATGTCTAGGCAGTTTCCGATCTACATCTCAGAGTCAGAGGAGGATCCTGACTATGCTAGTGATGACCCTTCTGAGGAGGTCTACCCACTCACATTTCCTAGAGCTACTTCAGATGGCACTCTAGGCACTCCACCATCACCACCCACTGATCCCGCTACTTGTATGTTAGGATCTACTTTCATGGCGACTCGTCATCTTGGAGAGTCTTCACGTGGTCCTGGATTGTGTAGGACTGCTAGGATGAGCGTTAGATCCCCACCTGTAGGACCCTTGGAACCTCGTAACAATGATCCGATGACTGAGGAGAGAGAGATACCTTGTGATCAGCAGTCATTACAGAGGACTAGAGTCCCGCATCTTTACTGGATGCCGCGTATACTACGCTACTGGAGGACACTTGAGAGGATTCCTTCCACTTTCGAGAGTGGGGAGTCATCTCACTCATCGACCCCCTTACATCTGACTGAGGAGCCTCTGGAGCTCACTATCCCTACTGTAGTTGCAGTTGTCCGTACCCTTCTTGGATTTCATTATGGTATGCAGGATTCTATCAGAGAGTTGCACAGTGATGCCTCTCGACAGGACGGTGATGTACTCACTATCTATGGACGCCTTGCCACTTCTGAGGTACACATTGAGATGGATCGAGAGTCAGCTGATGCGACTAGGGCACGTCTGATTAGGCTTGAGAGACGTCTGGGGATAGTAGGTTCTGCATTTGGAGTTTGTGTACTGATGGCAGCTGTTAGGATGGTTGTAGGGATGTTTTTAGCATATTTCTATTAGATTCACCATGTCAGGATAGTATCTATGATGTATTAGGATTGTAGCTATGACGTAGTAGGGCAAAACTTTTGACTAGATGGATGTATAGGTTAAATCCGTCACATTTTGTAGATCATGTTTGATCCGATGGGTGTATTCTCTCTTTATTGTAAATCCCATCCTTGTACAAAACTTATGTAACACCTTTTGACTTATATATGATATCTAACTTATGTTTAGTTTATGTCACTGTGTACACTGTGAGTGATATCAATTGGTGATTGATTATCATACTATGTCTATATTTATCACATACCTTATGAGTGATGATTTGATTAGGGTATCTTACGAGTGTTTCTTGTGTGTGATTAGGACTGAATCATGCCGCCTAAGCGTAGGAATACCCGGAACGTCCGAAGAAACCCTTCACCACCTCCTGCTGTTGAGGAGACGACTGAACAAATGGTCAACCGAAGGATTGCTGAAGCACTTGCTCAGTATGATACTGACCGAAACCGTAGCGACAGGGTCAGCGGTAGCAGAAATACCGAACCTGTTGTATCTGACGGTAACCCTGAGAGTACCCAAAGAGGATGTTCATACAAAACATTCCTAGCTTGCAAACCGAGCCACTTTCGTGGTACTGAGGGTGCTATTGGAATCATCCATTGGATAGAGAAAATGGAGTCTGTGCTAGATATTAGCAACTGTGCTCGTGACTGTATGGTAAAGTATGCTACCTGCACATTTTCTGATAAGGCATTGACATGGTGGAATAGCCAAGTTCAAGCACTTGGACGCACAACCGCCCACTCAATGACTTGGGAAACTTTGAAAACCATGGTTGTGGAAGAATTTTGTCCTCGCAGTGAGTTGCAGAAGATTGAGACTGAGCTCTGGGACATTACTATGGTTGGTACTGATATCACTGGATATACCACCAGATTTCAAGAACTGGCACGCCTAGTACCACACATGGTCACACCTGAGTACAAGCGCACTGAGAGGTATATCTGGGGATTAGTGCCACAGATTAGAAGCTTGGTGACTTCGTCTAATCCTGCCACCTTTAAGAGTGCTGTAGAACTAGCACAGCGCTTGACAGAGGAAGCAATCCGAATGGGAACCCTTACTAAGAAAGCTGCTTCGGGAAAGGTTGAATCCAGCAGTGCTGATGCTGGAAAGGGAAAACGTAAGTGGAATGACCGTCAAGGTCAGCAGAACAAGAAACCGACCGGAACCACGAAAGCTTACCTTGCCACGACTGCTGAACAAAAGACTTACTTGGGGAACAAGCCCAAGTGTGGAAAGTGTGAACGTCACCATGATGGTGATTGTATCTTCTGTGGGTATTGCAAACGCTGGGGGCATCTGGCCCAATACTGTAGATCGAACCCTACTACTCAAACAAATAGGGATCGACCTGCTAATGGATGTTTCGAATGTGGCGAGCAAGGTCATTTCCGAAACAAGTGCCCTAAACTAAACCGAGGCAACCAAAACAATCAGAATCGCAATGCAAACCCGAACAGCAACAACCGTGGTAACACCAACAACCAACCAGCTCGAGGTCGTGCGTTTGTCATTGGAGCACAGGAGGCACGCCAGGACCCCAATACTGTCACTGGTACGTTCCTAGTTAATAACCATTATGCCTCTGTGTTATTTGATTCAGGCGCTGATTTGAGCTTTGTGTCTACGGAATTTAGACCACTATTAGACATTAGGTCCTGTAAACTAGACAACAAGTACACTTTAGAACTAGCCGATGGTAGGTTGATTGAATCAGGAGAAATAGTACCAGGATGTACTCTAACATTGGAGAGTCATCCTTTCAAAATAGACTTACTACCGGTTGAGTTGGGAAGCTTTGACATCGTAGTCGGTATGGACTGGTTGTCGAAGAATCATGCAGAGATTGTTTGTTTTGATAAAACGGTATGCTTACCATTGTTGACTGGAGAAACCTTGGTGATACAAGGAGATAAGAGGACGAGTGCCGTTAAAATGATCAATTGCGTAAAGGCCACTAAGTATCTCCGAAAGGGATACCAAGCATTTTTGGCACATGTTGTAGAAAAGAGACCCGAGGAACAAAGTTTAAGTGATATACCTGTAGTGCGAGACTATCCGGGAGTGTTTCCTGATGATCTGTCGCACCCCCAAATTCGTGATTAGCGGAAGCATACTTTGGGTGCGACTAATCAAGGTAATCAAGCACAAAGATATATAATGAACGACTCTATATGCGTCGTTTTAACAAAATACATTAATTCCATAAAAGTTTACATCAGTTGTACCAAATACATTAGCTCGTGTTCTGAATAGGAGAGATTTCCTAGCATAAATACTTATACAAAATATATTAATGCAATAAAATCTCTGATGTTTGCATGCTGACTCGAGCTAAGCTAATTCCTGAGTGCCAGCCTACAGCTGCTGAGTACCTGAGAATACATGCTAAAAGGGTCAGCTAAAAGCTGGTGAGCTCACAGGTTTGATAGTAAAAATAATGTATGAACCGCAAGATATAGTTATGTATGAAATCAATCATAAAAATGTGTATATTACTGCCATGAGCCCATAGTTCGAGCTTAACTGAGGTGTCAGGAATCACAATTAAGTGCCCGATCGTGCGTGCCTCCCTGCGAGTGCCTAATCTACACTCGTATAAACAAATGATAATGCATCCGTTCGACCGCAGTCGTGGTAGCGCGACTACCCCGGACGGGGATTGTCAATCCCATATGGTACCATACACTAACATTCACGCTAAATCCATATTAACAAACTATGTAATAGAGGACTTCATGATTAGTAGAGCAAACTCATGCAGTCAATATATCGTGTTTTGTACTTGCGTTCAAATGTAAATGAAAACTGAGCATGTATTCCCACCCCTGGGTTAAAAATAGTAAAATGAGGGGCTATGAGACTCACCTGAGTCTTAGAGTGTTTGCAAAGCAAGCAAGTATGATGTTGTACCAAATGAGTGTCCGCAGACTGTAACCTGCCGGGCGTTCAAAACGCGCAAGGTCATATGAGTGAGTAGATGTCTCAACAGACCATCTATGTTAGTTGTCCATCAATTAGTTATGTCCAAATGTTTGATTGTTTTGTTTGAGTTTTGAAAGCATGTACGGCCCGTTGGTGTGGTTATGTAATAATAATTCAAAGTATTATTATTATGTTCATAGTATTGTATACTTCTCGAAGCATATGAGTTTCATGTATGATTCTATGTCATAAAGGTTTGATCTTTGTAGGTGTTTATTGCTTTTATATATGTATATATATGTCCGAAGGTGTTAAGGCCCGTAATTCAGAGTCTAAAATGTGATTTTCTGAAAATTAACTAAGGGTCAAAAAGTCAACTCTCAAGGTCAAAAAGTCAACCTTGAAAAGTCAACTCGCGAAGTCAAAAAGTCAACTCGCGAAGTCAACTCGCAAGTCTTCAGTTCGCAAGTCAAACTCAACTCGCAACACTTTCAGTTCGCAAGTCAAACTCAACTCGCAAGTCTTTCAGTTCGCAAGTCAAACTCAACTCGCAACACTTTCAGTTCGCAAGTCAAACTCAACTCGCAACACTTTCAGTTCGCAAGTCAAACTCAACTCGCAACACTTTCAGTTCGCAAGTCAAACTCAACTCGCAACACTTTCAGTTCGCAAGTCAAACTCAACTCGCAACACTTTCAGTTCGCAAGTCAAACTCAACTCGCAACACTTTCAGTTCGCAAGTCAAACTCAACTCGCAACACTTTCAGTTCGCAAGTCAAACTCAACTCGCAACACTTTCAGTTCGCAAGTCAAAGTCAACTCGCAAAGTCAACAGTTGTGTTTTTGTCTTGGTAACATGGTCAAACGGGCTCGGTTTGGCCCGAAATTTTCAGGGAAGCCTTAGATTAGTTCATAGAGTCTCCAGAAATTTTTGGTTCGTGTCGGAGTCACTCCGAGGTGTCGGTTTTAAAAATATTGCAAAATCAGTCCACAAAGAGGGTTTTCGGTTTTGTCGGTTCACCTCGCCAATTTTTCTTAACTAGTTATGGTTCGAATTAGAGTCCACAATTTTTACCAGTTGTTCTACTATATGTCTAGTTGTTAACCTGATTTTTCCGGTAATTATAGTGTCCATCTTGATAGGTATAAAATTTATGGATAGAACCATACTCAGTTTTCAAGCACATGCAGACCAGTCGCATAGATTCGTATTTATATGAAAATCCGTAGGTTTCTGGAAGGAGCCATAAAAGAACTTTTTGTAGATATTTTCAATACGCAACTTTTAAAAAAGAATGCATCTTCTAATTCTTTGTAGAACTCAAGTTATGGTCAAAATCATATGGTTCAAGTTTCTGACTTTCAGTACCAGAAAGTCTATGTGTTTTCATTTAAATTATTAAAAATACCAAACGAGCTCAAAAAGGCATGAGGTTTGCGGTGTTAGAAATATAACATTTTGAGCTTGATTTTAACCTATAAAAATGACCATTTTCATGAAAGGACGAATTTTTTAAAATTCGTGTAAGTAAAGAAAGTTTCTGGACAGATTCATGCATGTTCATATAGGTGTTATAAAAACGTATTTTGATCAAGATTTTGGACATATTAGTGTTAGATGGACCTTGTAACATCTAAATCAGAAGTATTAATGTAAAATAAGTGAAAAGTTAGTGATTCTCACAAGGAATGATGAAGAACAAAGGATGAGGATGATGAAGGTGGTGATCTTTCTTGAGTTTAGCTCCTCCTTGTTCTTGAAGAAGATGAGGAATGATGATGTTTTGATGGTGATTAATCTGAGTTTTTGAGGGTTTTTAGAGAGAGATAGGGCTGAGATTTTAGAGAGAAGGAAGAGAGATTGTGAGTGGAGTGGAAAGAAGTGTGTGTAAGTGAGAAATGAGGTTGAGTGTAGGTTTTTGCTCTTGCATGAACTTTGAATGGGTGAGTGGGAAGTGGAATGGGCAGCAAAGGGAGGGAGAGGGGCCGGCCAAGGGGGGGCCCACAAAGGGTATTTTGGTCATTTTCCACTCCTAGCTTAATTTGTTGCGTTTTACGTTCGTTTACTCGTTCGGTTTGGTGTTAAACGTTTAATACTCGCGTTTTAACTAACGATTTAAGTCTCGATATTTTTATTTGAAGTATTTAATGTTACTACTTGAAAACATTTATAAAAATGTTTCGTTAAATTATCGGCCTCGATTTGCGCGTTCGTTTTACGAAGGTTAAATCGCGTAACGGTATTTTTGCACGTTTTTGTTATCGGTTTAAAATACGATATTTTAAATGAAAGTTTTACTCGAAATGATATATTTTAAACTTATAAAATATATTTTGGCTTTCATTTGGTTGTCGGGCGCGTTCCGCGCATTTTCGTTGCGTTTATGATACTTTATACGTTACGTTTTACATGTTAAATATTATCAACATAATATTTAGAGATTTTTGAGTTTATTAAATAATTTCACATTATTTAACATTTTGTTCACCAACGTCCGCATTTATAATGTGTCGAAATTCATCCGATAGTGAAATGTACGATTTAAACAAATCGCATAAGTGTGTGTATATATATAAACATATATCAATACACGTAGTGATACACGTAATTAGCCCTAAATATAACTAATTACATGAATAAGTACAATGATTAGGCACTAACACATGCCCTAATTGGTCGGGTGTCACATTCTCCCCTTGTTAAGAGAATTTCGTCCCGAAATTTAGTTCTGAGTCGGGGTATGAGTGGAGTCTGTGAATAGATGTGGATACTTGAGTCGCATTTGGTCTTCCCGTTCCCAGGTGAATTTCGGACCACGCCGCGAATTCCACCGGACTTTAACGATGGGAATACGACTTTGTTTTAACTGTTTGACCTCACGGTCCATGATTTCTGCAGGTGTCTCGACAAAGTGAAGTTTATCATTAATATGAACTTCGTCGAGAGGAATAATGAGTGTCTCATCAGACAGGCATTTCTTGAGATTAGAAATGTGAAATGTGGGATGCACGCTGCTAAGCTCGGGTGGCAGCTGCAGTCGATATGCCACTGGACCAATCCTTTCAAGGATCTCAAAAGGTCCAATGTACCTCGGATTCAATTTTCCACGTTTGCCGAAGCGAATAACACCTTTCCAAGGTGAAACTTTCAAGAGTACTCGATCCCCAACCTGGAACTCGAGATGCTTGCGTCTCACGTCAGCGTAACTTTTCTGACGATCACGTGCGGCTTTCAGCCGGTTTTGGATACTAACGATTTTCTCGGTAGTTTCATGAATGAGTTCAGGACCAGTGAGTTGGCTGTCTCCCACTTCGGTCCAATAAATAGGTGATCGGCACTTACGACCGTACAGTGCCTCAAATGGTGCAGCCCCAATACTGGTATGGTAGCTGTTGTTGTACGAAAATTCGCACAGGGGTAAATGAGTTTCCCAGTTTGCACCGAAGTCAACTACGCAGGCTCGTAGCATATCCTCCAGTGTTTGAATGGTTCGTTCACTTTGGCCGTCGGTTTGAGGATGATATGCAGTACTCATATCCAGACGAGTACCCAAAGATTTCTGAAGTGATTGCCAAAATTGAGATGTGAAACGACTATCTCTATCAGAGATAATTGAGATGGGAATGCCGTGTCGTGCTACAATCTCCTTGAGATAAATTCGTGTGAGACGTTCCATTTTGTCGGTTTCTTTGATGGCTAGGAAATGTGCAGATTTGGTGAGACGATCAACGATTACCCAAATGGTATCGCAACCGCTCGATGTTTTCGGGAGTTTAGTGATGAAGTCCATGGTGATTTTCTCCCATTTCCATTGTGGGATTTCTGGTTGTTGGAGTAAACCGGAAGGTTTCTGGTATTCGGCTTTGACTTTGGAGCAAGTGAGGCACTTGCTGACATATGTAGCGATTTCGGCTTTCATGTTTGGCCACCAATAGCATTCTTTGATGCCATGATACATCTTGTCAGATCCAGGATGTATAGAGTATTTGGACTTGTGAGTTTCATCCATCACTAAGTCTCGAAGGCCTCCAAAATGGGGCAACCAGATTCGATTAGAAAAGTATTTAACTCCGTTAGGTTTAGTTTCGAATTGTTTCTCCATGCCTCGCAAAGCTTCGTTTTTAATATCGTCAGGTTTCAGGGCTTCGAGTTGAGCGGTGAGAATTTGGATAATCAGGTCGTTGTGTATAGTCATGGTGAGTGCTCGGACTCGAAGTGGTTTTGTGCGTTCTTTTCGACTGAGGGCATCGGCAACAACGTTTGCTTTGCCCGGGTGGTATTTGATTTCGCAGTCATAATCAGTAAGCAACTCGACCCAACGACGTTGTCTCATGTTTAGATCCTTTTGATCGAAGATATGCTGGAGACTTTTGTGATCTGTGAAGATTGTACATTTTGTGCCGTACAGATAGTGTCTCCAGATTTTTAGTGCAAACACTACGGCTCCTAGCTCGAGATCATGAGTGGTATAGTTCTTTTCGTGGATTTTGAGCTGTCGAGAGGCGTAGGCAATGACCTTGTCTCGCTGCATCAACACGCAACCAAGACCTTGGTGTGAAGCATCGCAGTATACCACGAAGTCATCGGTGCCTTCGGGTAAGGATAGGATAGGTGCACTGCAAAGCTTTTGTTTGAGTAGTTGGAAAGCGGATTCCTGCTTATCAGTCCAATCGAACTTCTTGTCTTTTTGAGTGAGTTTTGTGAGTGGTTGAGCTATTTTTGAAAAGTTTTCAATGAAGCTCCGATAGTACCCGGCAAGTCCTAGGAATTGTCGTACTTCGGTCGGTGTCGTAGGTGCTTGCCAGCACTTGATAGCCTCAATTTTTGATGGATCAACATGAATTCCCTGACTGTCAATGACGTGTCCAAGGAAGTGAACGGTTTGCATCCAGAACTCACACTTAGAAAATTTAGCATAAAGCTCTTCGTGTTTGAGTAGTTCTAGAATAGTTTTAAGATGTTGCGCATGTTCTTGTTTGTTGCGCGAGTAGATGAGGATGTCGTCAATGAATACGATGACAAACTTGTCAAGGTATGGTTTGCACACTCGGTTCATGAGGTCCATGAATACAGCCGGTGCGTTAGTTAAACCGAACGGCATCACTTGAAATTCGTAATTCCCATAGCGGGTTCGAAAAGCAGTTTTTGGGATATCGGTGTCGCGAACACGTAGTTGGTGATAACCGGACCGTAGATCAATTTTTGAGTAAAAGCTTGACCCTTGAAGTTGGTCAAACAGGTCATCGATGCGGGGAAGCGGATAACGATTCTTGACGGTTAGTTTGTTCAACTCTCGATAGTCGATGCACATTCTGAATGAACCGTCTTTCTTTTTCACGAATAAGACCGGAGCTCCCCAAGGTGAAGAACTCGGTCGGATGAATCCCTTGTCAAGGAGTTCTTGTAACTGAGTGGATAACTCTTGAAGTTCGGAAGGGGCTAAACGATATGGTGCTCGTGCCACGGGTGCTGCTCCGGGCACAAGATCGATTGAGAACTCTACCTGCCTAGGTGGTGGAAGGCCAGGTAATTCCTCAGGAAAGACTTCTGGAAAGTCTCGAACGATAGGCACATCCTCAAGTTGCTTCTCCTCCGTCTTTTTCTCCATAACGTGTGCGAGGATTGCCTGATAACCTTTTCTTAGATATTTGCGGGTTTTCATACAGGATATGATATTCGATCTCGTCCCACCGGTCTCCCCTTGTATGATCAAAGTACTACCAGTGACGAGAGGAATACGAACAATTTTCTCGAAACAAACGATTTCGGCACGGTGTTTGGACAACCAGTCCATGCCTACAATGATATCGAAGCTACCGATCTCAACAGGTATGAGGTCAATGGGAAAAAGTTCGTCGGCTAGGTTTAAAGTGCAATTAGGTATCACACTATCAGTTTCAATGAGTTTGCCATTAGCTAGTTCTACAATGTACTTAACATCCAAAGTAACAGGGGTGATGTCAAGCAAAGGATAAAATTCATTAGATATAAAACTCCTATCAGCACCAGTATCAAACAGAACAGTAGCATTTAAGTTGTTGAGGAGGAACGTACCCGAGACCACATTCGGATCCTGGCGGGCATCCCCAGAGTTAAGGACAAATGCTCTACCTCGAGCGTTGTTGTTGTTGTTGCCCTTGTTCTTCAGTTTTGGGCAGTCATTTTTGAAGTGCCCAATGTTGCCACACTCGTAGCAGGATTTTGATTGGTTGGAGTTGGTGCTGGGGTTGGCATTGTTGATAGTTTTGGTGGCTCTGCAGTCCTTGGCGTCATGCCCATAACGTTGGCAGTTGTTGCAAGGCGTACTGCAAGGGCCATCATGATGACGACGACACTTGGAACAGAAAGGCTTGTTCCCAATGTAGCCTCCCTTGTTTTCAGAACCAGAAGAGTAGGCCTTAACAGTGTCAGACCTTTTGGACGATGACTGGTTTTGGTTAGAGTTCCCAGACCACTTTCGTTTGTGATCTCCAGATTGATTTCCAGTGTTTTTGGCAACAGGTGTCCCCCGACGGACAATCTGAGCCATGAGATTGTGCGCCATGCGCACGGTTGCTTGATATGTAGAGGAATTTGATGCAGTAACCATTCCTTGAATTTGTGGGGGAAGTCCCCAGAGATATCGTTCAATCCGTTTGTACTCCGGATCAACCATGGTGGGGCACAGGTGTGCCAATTGATTAAAGCGAGCAGTGTAACCGGCAATATCATTGCCTTGAGTGGTGAGGTGCCAGAACTCAGCTTCTAGCTGTTGGATTTCGTCTCTGGGACAATACTCGTCCCTCAGCAGTTTCTGTAAGTCTTCCCAGGAAGTTTGGAAAGCGTTGTCGATGCCCACAGTCTGAGCATGAGTATTCCACCAGGTCAGGGCACCGTCAAGGAAGGTGCAGGTGGAGTACTTGACCTTATGGTCTTCAGGACAGTTGCAAATTCGGAAAACTGATTCTGTCTTCTCGATCCATCGGAGTAAGCCAATGGCTCCTTCAGTCCCCTTGAAGTACAAGGGTTTGCAATTCAGAAAATCTTTGTAGGTACATGGTTTTGGAGTAGATGTGTTAGCAGGTGCGCCTCCGCCGCCCGGGTTTTGTTGGGCAGCAAGGACTTGAGCTACGCTCTGTGCAATGACCTGAGCGATTTCGGTGTCTGTGTAGGTATGTCGTCTTGGAGGCATGATGCTGAATGAC
The DNA here is from genome assembly GCA_963422505.1 of Pseudognaphalium luteoalbum. Classification (NCBI taxonomy): domain Eukaryota; kingdom Viridiplantae; phylum Streptophyta; class Magnoliopsida; order Asterales; family Asteraceae; genus Pseudognaphalium; species Pseudognaphalium luteoalbum. The sequence goes on along the minus strand of OY730194.1, from coordinate 71,804,101 downwards.
AAAGGAATAAGGCATGTAAGATATTTGCACAAGGTTATGATATATCACACATGTATATATACGAGGTAATATACAACAGCACAGGGTGATAATCATAATTCATTAGATAATAAAGTTGAGTACAAAGTACGAGTTTTAAAGCATATAGAATTCCAAAAGATCATAGAATATGGAGTTTACAAAAGTGCCGGGAATGTTACATCCGGTTGAATTACATGAGTTTTAGATAGCTAAGGAAATACAAGATAGACAGATACTACGCTAATCTTGACGCAGGTTCATTTGTGTCATTAGGGTGACAAGTCGGTCCACGGTTCCTGCAAGTCTGCCGGTTTGTCTGGCGTTGTCTTCCGCCAAGGTTAGTCGTTGTTCCAGCATCCGAGTATATTCTTCAGCTTCTCGTGAGCGTTGCTCACATTCTTCCAACTTTACTTGTAAGAGATCGACCGCTCCCCGGTCGTCGATCACTTGTTGGTGTACCATTTCTAGAGTACGTGTCATGTCCTCCCGTTCTTGGATGAGTTGTGCAATGCGGTTGTGTGATTGGCGCAGCCAGTACATTTGTACTATATATTGTTCCCGTTCCAAGCTCTCAAGTCTTGCCTCGTGACGATGGAGTCGGGCAGTTAGCACTGGAACAGTATGGTGGATAGGTTCTTGTGTGTATGGGGAAATGTCCATGGGGTCGGCAGGAATTTGTATGGCTTCCTCAGACCTCCAAGTGTTTAAAGTCGTGGGTAGCCAGTCCCACCTACGAGGGTAAGTTGGATAGTCTGCCCTAGTTGAGGTGTTACTAGTGCGGTAAGGGTTAACGCGAGCTGATCCGTTACCCCTCCTTTGATGTTGTGTGACTCGTGCCTCCCCAGTGAAGTAGTAGAGAGGTTCAGTAGAGGTTTGTGGTAATGCGGTTACCTCCTCAATGGTTGGTGAGGTTTGAGTCCTGTTGTTTGTGTTGGTTGACGTTAGATGAGGAATGTCTGCCATTTCTGTGGCAAGAGCGTTTAGTGAGTATCGTGAGGTCTATATATATAAACATATCATATAGCCTAGTGTGTCTAGCACAAACAAGTAATAGTCCCGTTTTTCTCTCGGTCAGAGTCAACTAGTGTACTCCTGTTCAACATAACCGTTTCAGCTCTTACATCATCCTTATTTAATTGTACATAGTTGATCAGGCTATGTTAAATTAAACTCGTATGATGTAATCCCTGAACCAATCATACCTAATAAGGAAATACTGCCTAACGGTCATAGTCTAGGCCCACTAAATGCAACCTAGTTCACTATAACCTCAGGCTCTGATACCAATCTGTCGCACCCCCAAATTCGTGATTAGCGGAAGCATACTTTGGGTGCGACTAATCAAGGTAATCAAGCACAAAGATATATAATGAACGACTCTATATGCGTCGTTTTAACAAAATACATTAATTCCATAAAAGTTTACATCAGTTGTACCAAATACATTAGCTCGTGTTCTGAATAGGAGAGATTTCCTAGCATAAATACTTATACAAAATATATTAATGCAATAAAATCTCTGATGTTTGCATGCTGACTCGAGCTAAGCTAATTCCTGAGTGCCAGCCTACAGCTGCTGAGTACCTGAGAATACATGCTAAAAGGGTCAGCTAAAAGCTGGTGAGCTCACAGGTTTGATAGTAAAAATAATGTATGAACCGCAAGATATAGTTATGTATGAAATCAATCATAAAAATGTGTATATTACTGCCATGAGCCCATAGTTCGAGCTTAACTGAGGTGTCAGGAATCACAATTAAGTGCCCGATCGTGCGTGCCTCCCTGCGAGTGCCTAATCTACACTCGTATAAACAAATGATAATGCATCCGTTCGACCGCAGTCGTGGTAGCGCGACTACCCCGGACGGGGATTGTCAATCCCATATGGTACCATACACTAACATTCACGCTAAATCCATATTAACAAACTATGTAATAGAGGACTTCATGATTAGTAGAGCAAACTCATGCAGTCAATATATCGTGTTTTGTACTTGCGTTCAAATGTAAATGAAAACTGAGCATGTATTCCCACCCCTGGGTTAAAAATAGTAAAATGAGGGGCTATGAGACTCACCTGAGTCTTAGAGTGTTTGCAAAGCAAGCAAGTATGATGTTGTACCAAATGAGTGTCCGCAGACTGTAACCTGCCGGGCGTTCAAAACGCGCAAGGTCATATGAGTGAGTAGATGTCTCAACAGACCATCTATGTTAGTTGTCCATCAATTAGTTATGTCCAAATGTTTGATTGTTTTGTTTGAGTTTTGAAAGCATGTACGGCCCGTTGGTGTGGTTATGTAATAATAATTCAAAGTATTATTATTATGTTCATAGTATTGTATACTTCTCGAAGCATATGAGTTTCATGTATGATTCTATGTCATAAAGGTTTGATCTTTGTAGGTGTTTATTGCTTTTATATATGTATATATATGTCCGAAGGTGTTAAGGCCCGTAATTCAGAGTCTAAAATGTGATTTTCTGAAAATTAACTAAGGGTCAAAAAGTCAACTCTCAAGGTCAAAAAGTCAACCTTGAAAAGTCAACTCGCGAAGTCAAAAAGTCAACTCGCGAAGTCAACTCGCAAGTCTTCAGTTCGCAAGTCAAACTCAACTCGCAACACTTTCAGTTCGCAAGTCAAACTCAACTCGCAAGTCTTTCAGTTCGCAAGTCAAACTCAACTCGCAACACTTTCAGTTCGCAAGTCAAACTCAACTCGCAACACTTTCAGTTCGCAAGTCAAACTCAACTCGCAACACTTTCAGTTCGCAAGTCAAACTCAACTCGCAACACTTTCAGTTCGCAAGTCAAACTCAACTCGCAACACTTTCAGTTCGCAAGTCAAACTCAACTCGCAACACTTTCAGTTCGCAAGTCAAAGTCAACTCGCAAAGTCAACAGTTGTGTTTTTGTCTTGGTAACATGGTCAAACGGGCTCGGTTTGGCCCGAAATTTTCAGGGAAGCCTTAGATTAGTTCATAGAGTCTCCAGAAATTTTTGGTTCGTGTCGGAGTCACTCCGAGGTGTCGGTTTTAAAAATATTGCAAAATCAGTCCACAAAGAGGGTTTTCGGTTTTGTCGGTTCACCTCGCCAATTTTTCTTAACTAGTTATGGTTCGAATTAGAGTCCACAATTTTTACCAGTTGTTCTACTATATGTGTAGTTGTTAACCTGATTTTTCCGGTAATTATAGTGTCCATCTTGATAGGTATAAAATTTATGGATAGAACCATACTCAGTTTTCAAGCACATGCAGACCAGTCGCATAGATTCGTATTTATATGAAAATCCGTAGGTTTCTGGAAGGAGCCATAAAAGAACTTTTTGTAGATATTTTCAATACGCAACTTTTAAAAAAAAATGCATCTTCTAATTCTTTGTAGAACTCAAGTTATGGTCAAAATCATATGGTTCAAGTTTCTGACTTTCAGTACCAGAAAGTCTATGTGTTTTCATTTAAATTATTAAAAATACCAAACGAGCTCAAAAAGGCATGAGGTTTGCGGTGTTAGAAATATAACATCTTGAGCTTGATTTTAACCTATAAAAACGACCATTTTCATGAAAGGACGAATTTTTTAAAATTCGTGTAAGTAAAGAAAGTTTCTGGACAGATTCATGCATGTTCATATAGGTGTTATAAAAACGTATTTTGATCAAGATTTTGGACATATTAGTGTTAGATGGACCTTGTAACATCTAAATCAGAAGTATTAATATAAAATAAGTGAAAAGTTAGTGATTCTCACAAGGAATGATGAAGAACAAAGGATGAGGATGATGAAGGTGGTGATCTTTCTTGAGTTTAGCTCCTCCTTGTTCTTGAAGAAGATGAGGAATGATGATGTTTTGATGGTGATTAATCTGAGTTTTTGAGGGTTTTTAGAGAGAGATAGGGCTGAGATTTTAGAGAGAAGGAAGAGAGATTGTGAGTGGAGTGGAAAGAAGTGTGTGTAAGTGAGAAATGAGGTTGAGTGTAGGTTTTTGCTCTTGCATGAACTTTGAATGGGTGAGTGGGAAGTGGAATGGGCAGCAAAGGGAGGGAGAGGGGCCGGCCAAGGGGGGGCCCACAAAGGGTATTTTGGTCATTTTCCACTCCTAGCTTAATTTGTTGCGTTTTACGTTCGTTTACTCGTTCGGTTTGGTGTTAAACGTTTAATACTCGCGTTTTAACTAACGATTTAAGTCTCGATATTTTTATTTGAAGTATTTAATGTTACTACTTGAAAACATTTATAAAAATGTTTCGTTAAATTATCGGCCTCAATTTGCGCGTTCGTTTTACGAAGGTTAAATCGCGTAACGGTATTTTTGCACGTTTTTGTTATCGGTTTAAAATACGATATTTTAAATGAAAGTTTTACTCGAAATGATATATTTTAAACTTATAAAATATATTTTGGCTTTCATTTGGTTGTCGGGCGCGTTCCGCGCATTTTCGTTGCGTTTATGATACTTTATACGTTACGTTTTACATGTTAAATATTATCAACATAATATTTAGAGATTTTTGAGTTTATTAAATAATTTCACATTATTTAACATTTTGTTCACCAACGTCCGCATTTATAATGTGTCGGAATTCATCCGATAGTGAAATGTACGATTTAAACAAATCGCATAAGTGTGTGTATATATATAAACATATATCAATACACGTAGTGATACACGTAATTAGCCCTAAATATAACTAATTACATGAATAAGTACAATGATTAGGCACTAACACATGCCCTAATTGGTCGGGTGTCACATGATCTGCCAGGGTTACCACCTCCGCGACAAGTCGAGTTTCGCATCGATCTGGTGCCTGGAGCCGCACCAATCGCTCGCTCACCTTACCGATTAGCTCCATCAGAAATGCAAGAACTGTCTACACAGTTGCAGGAGCTCTTAGACTTAGGATTCATCCGACCGAGCTTTTCACCTTGGGGAGCTCCGGTTTTGTTTGTCAAGAAGAAGGATGGATCTATGTGGATGTGTATTGACTACCGAGAGCTGAATAAGGTAACTATTAAGAACCGATACCCGTTACCTCGCATAGATGATCTGTTTGATCAGTTACAAGGATCGAGTTACTACTCGAAGATCGATCTACGTTCTGGTTATCATCAACTGAAGGTTCGAGAAGAGGATGTACTGAAGACCGCGTTCAGGACTCGTTACGGTCATTATGAGTTCCTAGTCATGCCATTTGGATTGACTAACGCGCCCGCAGTATTCATGGATCTCATGAACCGAGTGTGCAAACCTTATCTTGATAAGTTTGTCATTGTGTTCATTGATGACATCTTGATTTACTCGAAAACAAAAGAGGATCATGAACAACACTTGAAAATTATCCTCCAACTACTCGAGAACGAGAAGCTGTATGCTAAGTTCTCCAAATGTGAATTTTGGATTAGAGAGGTTCATTTCCTTGGTCACGTGATAAATGACAAAGGAATTCATGTGGACCCATCCAAAATTGAGGCGATCAAAAACTGGGAAGCTCCAAGGACCCCAACCGAGATTCGACAATTTCTTGGTCTGGTTGGGTATTACCGTCGATTTATCGAAAACTTTTCCAAAATAGCCCAGTCACTCACCACCTTAACTCAAAAGGATAAGAAATTCGAATGGGGCAAAAAACAAGAAAACGCCTTTCAACTGTTGAAACAAAAGTTGAGCACCGCACCAATCTTATCTTTACCTGAGGGAACAGAAAACTTCATCGTTTACTGTGATGCCTCACATCAAGGATTGGGTTGTGTCCTCATGCAAAACGACAAGGTTATTGCTTATGCATCTCGTCAATTGAAGATTCACGAGAAGAATTATACAACTCATGACTTAGAGTTGGGAGCCGTCGTCTTTGCACTCAAGATCTGGAGACACTACCTATATGGTACAAAGTGTACGATTTTCACCGATCACAAGAGTCTACAACACATATTCGACCAGAAAGAACTCAACATGAGACAGAGACGTTGGGTCGAATTACTAAACGATTACGACTGTGAGATTAAGTACCACCCAGGCAAGGCTAATGTAGTAGCGGATGCTCTGAGTCGTAAAGAGAATGTTAAACCTCGCAGAGTTCGAGCCCTGGTATTAACAATCCACTCGAATCTTATTACTCAAATTCGTGATGCACAACGAATAGCTTTCACCACCGAACGCATGAGAGACGAATCCCTGAGGGGAATGGAGAAACAACTCGAAACCAAAGAAAATGGAGTTTTATACTTCATGAATCGAATTTGGGTACCGTGCGACGATGAACTACGCAAACTGATTTTGGACGAAGCTCACAAGTCCAACTACTCGATTCATCCTGGTGCAGATAAGATGTACCAAGATGTGAAAGGTTTCTATTGGTGGCCAAACATGAAAAGAGACATCGCTACTTATGTCAGCAAGTGTCTAACTTGTTCAAAGGTCAAGGTTGAGTATCAAAAACCTTCAGGACTTTTGCAACAACCAGAAATGCCAAAATGGAAATGGGAGCACATAACGATGGACTTCATCACAAAACTACCAAAGACATCAACTGGAGTTGATTCAATATGGGTGATTGTCGATCGATTGACGAAATCAGCCCACTTCGTTGCTATCAAAGAGTCTGACAAACTAGAGAAACTGGCGAAGATCTATATCAAAGAGATCATTTCTCGACACGGTGTACCATTGTCCATTATATCCGATAGAGATAGCAGATTCACATCTCGCTTCTGGCAATCACTACAACAGGCTTTAGGTACTCGACTCGACATGAGTACGGCCTATCATCCACAAACTGATGGCCAGAGTGAACGAACGATTCAAACGCTCGAGGATTTATTGAGAGCGTGTGTGATTGACTTTGGGGGAAACTGGGATACTCACCTCCCATTAGCCGAATTCTCCTATAACAATAGTTATCACACCAGCATACAGATGGCTCCATTCGAGGCACTGTATGGACGCAAATGCCGATCACTACTCTGCTGGGCAGAGTTGGGTGACAGACAACTATCCGAACCAGAGCTTGTCCAGGAAACCACGGACAAGATATCTCAAGTACTCAACCGATTGAAATCGGCGAGAGACAGACAAAAGAGTTACGCCGATAACCGTCGTAAACCTCTTGAGTTTCAAGTAGGAGACAAAGTCCTACTCAAATTATCGCCCTGGAAAGGGGTAGCACGATTTGGCAAACGAGGAAAACTTAACCCGCGATATGTTGGACCTTTTGAAATCCTTGCGAGGATTGGTCCTGTCGCTTACAAACTAAAGTTGCCACAAGAACTTAGTAGCATTCACGACACCTTTCATGTGTGTAACTTGAAGAAGTGTCTTTCCGATGAAACACTTATCATCCCTCCTGACGAAGTCTTTATCAATTCAAAACTTAACTTTGTGGAGGAACCTATCGAAGTAACCGATACAAAAACACAGAAACTCCGACACAAACGAATCAAACTTGTCAAGATTCGTTGGAACTCGAAACATGGCCCGGAGTTTACTTGGGAACGCGAGGATGAGATACGAAAGAAATACCCTCACCTGTTTGAACAAACGCCTGTCACGAATAACTTAACTTAAATCTCAGGATGAGATTTCGCTAACGGGGGGAGAATGTGACAATCCTCCATTTAGGGTATTAATCCTAAACTAATTTCATGCATTACCTAGAGTAATTCCCTGATTAGTGAATTCAAAACAATTTCTATATGTTAAGTTTGTGAAACTTACAATGTGATACGTGATATATTAAATTCGTAGTTATATGTATATATAATTACGTATGAAATAAACGTACTAACTCGACAAATTAAATACAACAAAGTTGGTGATATAAAATAATTAATAATTCGAAAATTATTAATTACAAATACTAGAGATTTATATTATTGAAATAATATAATAACTTATACGTTTTATATTAAACGTATCAAACGCGAATCGTAAAGTCCCAAAAAGAACTTCAAAATGCTTTTGAATAATTTTTGTTTGAAATTATTTTAGAGAAGTATTAGAACAAAAATAAAACGGAAACCGTTAGACTGCTTTATAGGACGCGTCATACACGAACAGAAATAATTATAAAACGTGCCTAAAGGTCAAAAATATTAAAAGTAATATTTTTCCCAATCCTGTTTTAGTATTTGGAACATTACCTCAAAATATAATTTCCAAATTCAACTGAAATTTGGCACGCAATTTAACCGTACAGTCCCACTACGGTGAATAATTTTATTAAAAGTTTTAAATAACATTATTTCATTTACTTTACTTATCAATTATAAAGTATAAAATAAAATTTAAACAAGCGAATAATTGAGTGGGACACGGGGTGCAACTAATTATACCCGTACACGAAATTAACGGGTCAAAAAAATTTGTCACCAAACTACAATAATGCATCCGACAGTTTCATGGTTAAACCATACTCCCATATGTAATAATTAAATACTGAAACCATACTCAATAATATCATTTCATTTCTATCATCTCATTTATTCATCCTTTCAATTTCATCTTCTTCTTCAATCATCTCTACACTCTGGTGAAACACAAGAAGCAATCCAGACACCTTCATCATCATCAAACCATTCTCATTAACATTATCTTTGTAAGTTTCTATTTTCATTCCTTTGTAACAATTTAAATTTATCATGTATATGTATGAAAGATTAAATATATATGTTATGATTATGCGTTGTATGTAAAGGAAATTTGATAATCTTTGATGATGATGATGATGATGATGAAGTTATAAAAACCAAGAAAACTTTATAAACTCAAAACTTAGTAAAAATATGTAAACATGTATATGGATGTAATAATGGAAATCGACATATTATAACTCGTTTAATATACGAAACAAACATGTGCAAATGTTTACTACTCGAATCATTAATGAAAACTTGATTTGAATTCGGATTAATAACTGGACTAACCGAATGGCTCAAGTGAGTGAGAATAATATGTGAGATCTTGCCCTTGTGACCTAATATCATTAATTATCTACATGTTAGTCAAATTTAGATATCAAAATATGAAAACAGAAGGTAATACGTAATCTTTACAAAGTATGTGATGAAAGTTAAAAATGAACTTAAAATATGGGAATAAAAAAGGTACTGTAATTTGTGTATTTAATTTAGTTTTAGTGATCAATAATATGTGATGTATTTTTGGCCAATCACACAGACGATATATTTTGTAGTACAAAAATATTAACGAGTACACGATATAAATTTTTGTCAAGTTATAATTTTTGTAAAACTTTATGACACAAAGTTTGGTACTAAAATTGTACACCACTGCGGGACAGTTATTTTGATACATATATTAAACGATACAACTTTTGGGCTAAACAAATGGGCCGGACTGGTTAAGTTTTTATATTGGGCCGATTGGTTTAAATGTTAATTGGGCCGGACAATTTAGTTAGTAATGGGCCTAATTAATCACATTTCTATTTGGGCTAAAACTACTAAATTATATTGGGCTAAACTAGTGAATATATATTGGGCCAAAATTTGTATTTTGTTAATGGGCTAAATGACTTGATTGATAAATTGGGCCATATAAATCGGGCCACTTTATTTGGGCCTCATTAGTGGGCCAAACCATTTGACTTTGATATTGGGCCAAGCTATTTGGGCCAAAATCCAATGGATAAAACGATCTCAAAACGCAAACTTAAATCGAGTTATATCAATATAAGTGACGAGATAAGCACGACAAATATATTATATATATATATATATATATATATATATATATATATATATATATATATATATATATATATATAAACGACAACCAATTTCTATATATGGATATACAAACGACAATAATTTATATATATAAATATATATATAAATGATTAACGACAACTTATACCTATATATTATAGATACGACAATTCGTCAAAGTGTATTTATATATATATACGATTGAACAAAGTTAGTTTTATAATAACTATTTTTATATTTTAAACATAAACGACAACGATAAAAGCTATATATATATATATATATATATATATATATATATATATATATATATATTCAACTAATAAGTATGTATAGGTATATACTTACACGCATCGAATTACTCGACACAATTATCACCAACAACTAAAATTGTATAAACATTTCAACTTAACGATTAGTCGAATACTTATATAAGTATATTTTCTTGCGTCTAGGACCTTGAAGTATACAGTTTGGGCGACTACTATTACTAGCTGTTATACTTGCTGAAGACTTGCAACACGTGAGTTCACAGCCCCTACCTTTTACTCGTTTTAAATGCTTTTAAAACCAGGGATGGAAAACATAGAACTACGTGCTATTACATGTTTCTTGTTTTATAAAATTGCTTGACATGCTTTTATATCGAATTGATTTGTATAAATGCTTGTTGCTTATTAAATCAACTGTTAACTATATGAAACGTTTTCACAACTATTTTGGGAATAAGACAACGAATCTTGGTACGATCCTAGGTTTACGCGAGGTAGTTGTAGTGCACATAAGTCCCAGTGCTTGCAACCTATAACCATTAGCTAGGTGACTCTAGCCACTGAGTATACAGATAGTACTATCGATTTGACAAACCTCCCACTGATATAAATCGTTGGTCATTCCAACCACACGACGGCAGTCGCAACGAGGAGTGTATACTTACCGTGTTACTGAGGCAACAACAACAACTAGTCGTGGTTTGGTTATAGTACTAGGTATCGTTACTTTAACTCTAAAGGTTTAGCTCACCTTAGAGGGATCATAGTCTATGTTTCCCATATAACTAAACAACAAAACTATAACTTGATTTGGGAAGGGTATTCCCTGCGATAACTAATAGGACAAGTGTTGCTACGCATGATTTCTTTATAGGAAACGTTTACCTTGATTGGATAAACTTGGTTTCTCGACAAAACAACATTTATATGGAAATGTTTACTTGATTGTTAAACTTGTGTTTCCTACAACTGTGTATATGGAATTGTTTACTTGATTGTTGAACTGTATTTCTTGCAACTATTATTAGGAAACGTTTATGATTAAACTTGTGTTTCCTAACACCTCGACTGAATTGTAGTAAGAATGACATTCTTACAGTAAAATAGGAAATGTTTTCTTTAATAAGAACACTTGTGTTTCCGGCTATACATATAAACATTTTGTTTGAGTACATGAATGATTTATACAAAACTTGGTTTAACTACTTTTATACTAAACCTGTGGATTCACTCAACATTCAATGTTGACGGTTTACTATGTTTTTCAGGGAATTAGGACTCAGGTACTCCTGCATGCATAAAGGACGTAGGCAACCCAGACTATTTATGATGCCACTTTTGGGACACTTGGATTTCCTTTGTATTACCAATTACATTGGTTATACTTACGAAATCCCTCTTTTATAAACTCATGTTTTGTAAACTTATGTTGTTCTACAACACCACTACTTGTACGACTTTATAAGTCGTACCCTTTTTGTAATAAAGTTTAAACCTATGGCATCTTAAATTAATATGTTCTGTATGATCATATGCTCTGATACAATGAATGCACTATTGTAACGTCAGCACCCCCGCTGTTAAACTGTAACTTAAAATGCTTCCGCTAATTAACTAAAGCTTTCGCTAAACCATTTATAAACACGATTACCGATTTTGGGGGTGTGACAGTTTCATTGTATACTTTCCAAGTATATGTTTCGTGTGTTGTGTCGCATACAAGTATTGAAGTTGTGTGAGTTCGACACTTAGTGTGAAAACTAGTTTTGAAGTTTTTGTTTTAGGCGTCACTTAGGGGCGACACTCTATGCGTCACTCAAGTAAGTGTCGCTATAGGCGACACTTGGTTGGTTAGCGGCACTAAGTTAAGTGACGTTAAATGTGTTTTTTAAATTGGCAGCGTCACTTGGGGTAAGTGTCGTTGTAGGCGACACTTGGTTCAGGCGGCATTGGGTCAAGTGACGCTAAATAAGTAGTTTGAATAATTTGGCGGCACTAAGGATAAGTGACGCTAGATTAGGCGTCACTTGGGTAAGTGTCGCTGGTTAGGCGACACTTGTGTCTGATCAGCTTTCCAATTTTTAATCCAAGCGTTCTAAGTGTCGGTTTTTCATTCGGGAAACTTTCTAAATTTAGTTTTTGGTCCAAGTTACTAACCAAGTTACCCAAACCCATTTTTGTTACTATTGTCCAAATATAGTAAGTTTTTAGAAATCGAGCCGCTTTTGTTGACTTGGTCAAACTTACTCGGTTTGACCCGAAACTTTCACAAAATCCTTAGATATGTTTAAAAAGTCCCAAAAATTCATCATTTCTATTTCTAGCATGCCCAAAAGTGTTGTTTTATAAAACACAAGTTAAAACTTCAAAATTTCATATTTTCGGTTTTGTCGGTTTGTTTCGCCATAGTTCTTACTAACTTATGATCCAAATCAAGTCTCCCAAATTTTTACCAACTGATCTTTTATGTATCTAGTATCTAGGGTTAATAATGGTTTAATATTCAAACTTTCAACTTTTTTTCGTTTTAACACCTCAACTTTTTTTTTTAACGTTTTAACACTCCAACTTATAGTTTGACCAAAACTTAATACCCAAACTTTCAAAAAAAAATCATTTTAACACCTCAACTTCTTTTTTAATGTTTTAACACTCCAACTTATAGTTTGATCATAATTTAATCCCTTTAGTTTGTTTGTCCATTTAAAATTACACTTCTGGATTTTTTTTGTTAACTCTTTAGTTTGAAATAATCAAGATTCGATTTGAATACACTAGAAATTCTTCTTATGTGTTGTATATTTAATATTTATTCTATTAATCCTTCAAAGAATACTAAAATTAGCTAACCTCGTGATCTCGATTGTTATTAACCTTTTAATTATAGTTTATTATTGTTATAATTTTAACTTATTACCTGGTCAGATTTTAATCAGGGTATTTACAACTGGTAACCTGCTGAATAGGTAATGTTGATATAATTGACTAGAAATACCTATTTATCGTTTAATAGCCATTTATCATTTTTTTAGCAACATGCATTCATTATAAATAGCTTTTCATATGACTAAAAAAATTATACACGAAAATATTATAAAAATATATCGCTATCAAAATAAAACATTGTAAAATTAATTGTGATGACACGTTACCATTAATTTATAAGCATTTAAATCATATATATATATATATATATATATATATATATATATATATATATATATATATATATATATGTACGTACTTATCAAAAAAATTCAGAAGTGTAATTTTAAAGGACAAACAATCCAAAGAGATTAAACTGTGGTCAAACTATAAGTTGGAGTGTTAAAACGTTAAAAAAGAAGTTAAGGTGTTAAAACGGAAAAAAGTTCAAAGTTTGGGTATTAAGTTTTGGTCAAACTATAAGTTGGAGTGTTAAAACATTTAAAAAAAAGTTGAGGTGTTAAAACGAAAAAAAGTTGAAAGTTTGGGTATTAAACCATTATTAACCCACCCTAGTATATAACATATGTTTTCTAAGAATTTTAAGTCTCATCTTCATAGGGAAACAAAATGTACAACAAAGCCTAGCTCAGATTCTGTTTTCCTACAGACCAGTCCCACAAATCAGCTTATAGACAAAAATATGTATGAATCTGGTAAAAACGTAAAACATGAAAGTTGTAGGTCTTTTAAATACACAAATTTGAAAAATAAAATGCATCGTATAACTCCTCCTAGAACTCAAGATATGACGTTTTTACTAAACTGGGTTTTTATAGACAGATTATGTAATCTTTGTATATAAATTATAAAAACGTATTTTAGCAAGGTATTTGAACATAATATTGTTGGATGAGCTTTATAACATGTAAATAAACAACATGCAACTGACTTTAGAGAGAGAGTAGTGTGATTCTTACAAAGAATGATGAGGAAGAATAAGAGATGATGATGAACTTGTGCTTGGTTCCTTTCCTTACTTGATCAATGGTGGTGTTTGAGGGTGGTTTGTGGTGGGTTATGGTGGTGGTGGGGGCTGAATTCTAAGCTTTTTAGAGAGAGAAGGGAGTGGTTAGAGAGAGGTAAGAGAGATCTCGTGAGAATGTGTGAAGTGAAATGAAAGGAATATGGGGTTTTGCATGTATTAGGAGTGGTGGTGTAAGAAAATGCCATGATTGATTTTTGCATGTGTTTTGAATGGGGGAGGGGATGGTGGCCAGTTTTGGGGGGCCCACTCAAGGGTATTTTGGTCATTTTCTTGTTCCTATTTTAATTTGTTGCGTTTTACGTTCGTTTACCCAATTGTTTAGACGTTTATTCGTACGTTTAATGTTTAATACGCACATTTTAAATAGCTATTAAATTTCGATATTTTCACTTGAAATATTTAATCTAGATACTTAAAAACATTTATAAAATGTTCCGTTTATTGATCGGTCTCGATTTACGTGTTAGCTTTATGGAGGTTAAAGCGCGTAACGTTTTTAATTAGACATTTTTCATTATTAACATCAAGTGAGATATTTTAAATGAAAGTTTTATTCTAAATGATATATTTTAAATCCTTAAAATATATTTTGGTTTTCGTTCGATTGTCAGGCGCGTTCTGCGCGTTTTCATCGCGTTTGTGTTACTTTATACGATATTAATAATTCGCTAAATATTATCACCATAATATTTGTAAGTTTTCGAGTTTATTAAATAATTCATATTATTTAATATTTTGTTAACCAACGTCCGTATTTATACTGTGTCGGACTCCGTCTGGTTGTTTTGCACAATTTTACCAAATTGCGTAAGCGTAATTACAACTAATTACGTAGCGTAATATAAATCAATTATGGGGGTGTATATTCACATAAATATACAAATAGTTACAAGTAATTACAAGTATTTAGCCTAATACTAAACTAAACACATGTAATTAGGGTTTCTAGCAGGTTAATCAGTAACCCTAAATCGTCAGGTGTCATATATATATATATATATATATATATATATATGTGTGTGTGTGTGTGTGTGTGTGTCACCCAGTAAATTAGGACATCTTTTTGTGCCTAACTATGATATAAATTACAAGTATTTAGTCCTACGTTTGGCTAAATAACCATAACATTTATATATATATATATATATATATATATATATATACATATACATACGCGATTAATTTTAATCGTGCAAACTCGAATCAGATGGAGTTTGACACTACTAAATATGGACGTTGATGATAAATTTTTTAGAAACAATGTGGATCCATCCAAACAAACATTATTTACTTTACATTATTGCGATAATATAATCTATGTATTATGTTTTGCTTAAAACGTAACCGACTACGAGTCGTAACATGAAATTGGGAAAAGAAGAACACGCGAGCCCAGACCCAATGGGTCGGCCTAGACCACACAAACACTGTAACACCCCCAAATATGTCATTTAGCGGAAGAAGGATTTGGGTGTTACTAATCAATAATCAAAGCACAGAGATTAATAGTAAACGACCACTACATGCGTCGTTTTACATTTAAATTGATAAAATAAAAGTTTACATCAAAGTATCGTTTACATTAGCTCCTTTTGAAATTGAGAGATTTAAGTACATAATTAAACTATACAAAATGTAATAATGCAGCTAAATCTCTGATTGTTTGCATGCTGACTCGAGCTAATGGATCTTGATTAAGCAGTCCAACCTACTGCTGGTCACCTGTGATACATGCTAAAATGGGTCAGCGAAACGCTGGTGAGCTCACAGGTTTGTATATCAACATATATTTGTATGAACCGCAAGATTTTATAATTGAATTTAAAATGCAATTAAGCAAAATAAAAGTTATACAGCCATGAGCACATAGTCTGAGCTTAACTTGAGTGTCAGGTCCAATTAAGGAAACCCAACTGAGTTGCCTCCTACGAGTGCCTAATCTACACTCGTCTTTCCAAATGCTAATACGTCCGTTTGACCAGTTAGTGCGTGCTAACCCGGACGAGGATTGTCAATCCTATATGATATCATATACTAACATTCACGCTACAGATGTATTACCAGACTATGCTATGGAGGGCTTTATTGATTAGTTGAAAACAACTCATGTAGTATTTGATTGAATTGTACTTGCGTTCTACTTGTAAAACAAAACGAGCAATAATATCACACCCCTTAATGAAAAACAGTAAAATAGGGGCCATGAGACTCACCTGAGCCTTGAGTGTTTATTAAAATAAACTTGAATTGATTAGCTGTGAATTGATGTCCGAAGACTTGTAACCTGTCGGGCGTTCAAAACGCACAACGTTATATGAGTGAGTAGATGTCTCAACAGACCATCTATGTTTGTTGTCCAACAATTTGTTATGTCCAAATGTTATGTCCAACTTTGTTTATCAAAAACGTGTACGACCCGTTGGTGAAAGATTGTAATAATAATTCTTTTAAGACATTATTATTATTATGTTTGTGTCATTGTATATGTTGTTACATTATGTATCATGTGCGGTTATAAGTTGTTACTCATGTTCAATACTTAGTGAAAAACAAATTTAAAATATTCTGTCATTAGCGACACTAGTGTCAGTGTCGCATGTCATGCGACACTAGGGTAAGTGTCGCAGTGAGCCACTGCTAGTGTCGCAGAAGGTTACCACTGTTAGGTATTTTTAGTTTCCACTGTTGGTTATGCGACACTTAGGCAAGTGTCGCAGGTAGTGTCGCATAGTTAACACTGTTAGTGTCTCAAGGGTTACCACTGTTTGGTATGCGACACTAGGGGTAGTGTCGCAGGTTATGCGACATTAAGGTTAGTGTCGCATGGTCATGCGACACTAAGGGTCTGTCCAAAAATTCAATTTTTAGTTCAAGTGTTTTCAAGTGTCGGTTTTCATTCGGGAAACTTTCTAAAATTAGTTTTTGGTCCAAGTTACTTAATTAAGTCAACCAAACCCATTTTTGTTACCACTTTCCAAAAATAGTAAGTTTTTCGAAAACTAGCCACTTTTGTTGACTTGGTCAAACTTACTCGGTTTGACCCGAAACTTTCACCCAACCCAAATATCAGTTTATCGGGTCTAATTATGTTGTCGGTTCATGCCGGAGTTCACCAAAAGTCTTGGTTTTTATAAAAGTCCAAAAACAGTCCACACCTATGTTTTTCGGTTTTGTCGGTTCACTTCCTTTGTTTTTCTTAACTAGTTATATTCCGAGTTAGAGTCCACAATTTTTACCAGCTGTTCCACCATGTGTCTAGAGCTTAACTTAATTTTCCCAGTAATTATAGTGTCCATCTTGATAGGTATAAAATTTATGGATGGAACCATACTCAGATTTCCTGTACATGCAGACCAGTCACATAGATTCGTATTTATAAGAAAATCCGTGGATTTCTGGAAGGAGTCACAGCAGAACTTTTTGTAGATCTTTTCAATACGCAACTTTTAAAAAAAATACATCTTCTAATTCTTTGTAGAACTCAAGTTATGGTCGATTTACTAAACTGACTTTTCTGAGACAGATTGTGTGTTCTTTGTGAAAAATTCATAAAAACGTATTTTAAGTTTATATTTGGACATAATCTTGTTAGGTGAGCTTTATAACATGTAAATAAACAATATAAAAGTAAGAAAGAGTTTCCTTACAAAGATTTTGATGAAGATGAGATGAGGAGAAAGAGTAGTTGTTGTTGAGCTAGTGTTCTTGGTGAAATATTGACTTTTGTGGTGGTGGTGCTATGGTAGTTTATGGTGGTTGTGGTGGTGAGTTGGTGGTGATCAAGGACTGATTTCCTTCAGTTTTTTAGAGAGAATGAGGAGTGGAGAGAATAGAGAGAAGTGAGAATGTGGAGAAATGGTCATTTGCATGTAAATGTGAGTGGAAAACATAAGTAAGTGGTTTGCATGAAATGTTAGAGGAGAATAAGAGAGGTGGTGGCACATGGGGTGCATGGGGGATGAGGGGGCCGGCCATGGGGGGCCCACAAAGGGTATTTTGGTCATTTTTCTTATTTATTCGATTTGTGCTTCGTGCGGTGTTCGTTTGCTTGTTCGGTTTGGTGTTAAACGTTTAATACGCGTTTTTAAGTAACGATTTAAATTTCAATATTTTCACTTGAAGTGTTCTTTCTAAATACTTGGAAAAACATTTATATAGATGATTCGTTAATCTAGGGATCTCGATTGTTCGTTGTACGGATTTTAAATCACGTAACTGTTGTTTGTACGATACGAATTGATTACAAAGTATTATTATCAAGATAATATTTTGGGAAAGATAGTGTTATTAAATAATGTTATATTATTTAATAAAATTGTTTCACCAACGTCCGTATTTAATTGAATCGAAATACCTTCGATTTGAAACTTGTACGATTTAATCAAATCGCATAATTGTATATATTCATCAATATATAATTTGATACATTAATTAGCCTAACATAGAACTAATTACATGTATTAACTATTGATTAGGCACTAATTACTAGCCCTAATTTAAAGGGTGTCACAAACACACACACTCATCAAAATCTATACCCTCCTCCTCACTCAAACCGGCGAGCAGGAGCGGTTGCCACCACCACCACCGTCGAACATCATCATCATCATCATCAACAAGATCAAGCTCAAAGACCCATCGCAATCTATCTCATTTTCTTCATCAAGATCCATTTGTAAGAAAACTTCACTTTTCCTTGCAAAAATACTTGTATTTACATATTATTGAGTCCACCCAACAAGAACATGTCCACGAAACCTATTGAAAACGTTTTAAACTCGAAATCCATCTCAAGAATCGCAACAGCTCATTTTGCGAACTGAGACGAACTCAACTCGCACCCTTATCCGGAGAAGATAAGGTTTCCGAGCTGAACCGACTTGCGAAGTCAATTTGTGAAATGACTTGCGAGTCGGCCTGCGAACTGGACTGCGAGTCAAGACCTGCGAGTCGAGACTTGCGAACCAACCTACCTGCAAATTGACCTTGCGAAGCAACACGAACTGCGAACTGTGTTGAGCTGCGAGACGAGACTTGCGAGTCGACTATGTCTTGCGAGCTGACTCTGCGGACTGACCCTGCGAACTGACCTGTGAGTCAGATTCGCGTAACGAAAACGATACCCTAAATCTGAATTCATGATGCGTTTCTATTTAAGCAATATATCTAGAAATAAAAATTTTCTAAGTTCGACCCCAGCCAGGGGCTCTGCCCCTTGGACCCCGTCAGGGGTTGCCACCCCTTGGACCCCTTCAGGGGTTGCCACCCCTTGGACCCCACTACCAGGGGCACTGCCCCTGGACCCCTGTACGATATTTTCACACTTGGACATAAATGACAAACATATTGGATATACTTTTATAACTATATAGAATACAACGAAACTCATATTAATAATAGTTGAAATTACTATTACAAACCGTCACCAACGGGCTATACATGTTTTCAAACTATAAACGAAATACTAAACGAATACTTGGACATTTGAGTGGACAACTAGCTTAGGTGATCCTTAGAGACACCAACTTATTTACTTACTTACTTACAACCTTGTGCGTTTTGAATGCCAGAAGGTTGCAGGATTTGGAGAACCAACACTACGAAATTACATCCGCTTTACTTGTTCGATTACACCAACGAGTTATACTTGCTAGACTCAGGTGAGTCTCATAGCCCCAATTTTACCATTTTAGTGTTTTTACTTTGGGGTGAGATTACATGCTCAGTTTTTATGAACACAAATAACTAAAAACACTTATACTTATTGCATGAGTAAAACTACGATTGCACTACGATTCAGGCCTCTAACAAATTTCATAGTCTCGTTAATACTAAGCGCAAACATTATGGATAGATCTATCGGGAAAAGACCTTCCGCCGTCCGGTTTAGTCGCTCTAACCACTATACAGGCGCATAATTTTTCGTAATTGAGTGTAGAGGGATGCACTTACTAGATGCACCAACTGGTTAAGCTTCGGACTATGTGCTCAGGGCAATAGTGTACTACTTTGGCAATTGTGCTACTACGATAACTATGATACATTGTATTCAAAACTATGATCTTACTATGATATCAATTATGCAAATCTATGAACTCACCATCATTATGTTGACCTTTTAGCATGTAATTCTCAGGTTTACAGGTGTTGTAGGATGCTTTTGAAAGCACTAGCTCGAGTACATATTTTACAAACAACGGAGATTTTCTTGCATTACTATTTGTGTACTAGTGATTATGTACTAGAATCTCCAGACTTAGTTGTGGATTCACAAACGATATTTTGTAAAGTTTATATTTTATGAAATGTATTTTCTAAACGTCTCATTTAGAGGTCGTTTGTTGTAACTTTGTGCAATGATTACTGATTAGTCACGCCCCGACCCGATCCGCTTCCGTTATACAAATTTGGGGGTGTGGCAATATATATATATATATATATATATATATATATATATATATATATATATATTGTATATGCATAACAATGTATAAGAACTCGGTTAAAGTACTACCTTAAACTAATTAGTTTATTATTAGAAGGTTTATGTTAGAACTTTATCAGCTATATACTTATATTTATCTAAAATTTACCTATTAGATGGCTCCAAACAGTTCAGTCGCTTTTCTTGTCGGAAAACCAACGTCTAGTTAGTTTTTTTTACATGGGGCTCATGAGCGATTTTTGTAAATCTATCCGTTTGAAATTAAAAAAAACAATTTTTTTTACAAAATCAAACAGAAGGCCCTTTTTGCTTTTTTATTTTATATATTAAAAAACTCTATTTTTTAACTATAAATATACACTTCATTTTACCCGTTTATCACACAACCATTCACTACAATTCTAATTTCTTTTCCACATTCCATACACAGCAATTCACTACTTTTAACAAGTTCATATACCAAAATTCACACAAGTTTTTACACATTCCATGCTCATCAATTTCAAACACAAAAACTCTCATCAAAATTTCTAAAAATAACAAATCGAAATCCAAAAATAAAAAGAAAGATCAACAAAATGTTGCCAAATATATGTGACAAAATTTGTTGAACAAACTGGTACCAAATCCAACTTCACCAACGGGTTCGTCCTCCGTTCTAGCAAACTACCAATCTATGTCTCAACCTACAGGTTTAGCAAGTTTTGTTCCCATTGAAAATCCCTACCAACTTGCACCTAATAACCCTCAAATTAATTACCAATATCAAGGGTAGTACCAAAGCCCACAATTTTCACCAACCACACAATTTTCACCACCACACCCACAATTTTCACCATACACGTCCTACCCGAATTATCACATTTGACATTATTTTTCAAACACACCAATCTCAGTTACCAACAAGCTAATTTCAACGTACCCGAAATGCGAAATTTAGAAGAAAGTTTGGACGAGGCCGAACTCGAACCCGAGTCCTAACCAGAAGATTAAAAGGGAAAAAGGGTCCAAATTAGGTGGACTGATGAGGGGGCTAGAATTTTGACCGAATGGTAGATACATTGTTCCGAAAATGACGTTCAAGGAAAATCACAATCAAACGAGTCTTTTTGGAGAAAAGTCCACAACGGTTACAACGGTACCACTAAAACGTTACCTTAATCAATTTAGTGGAAATAAGATTTCGCACAACGTAAACAAATTTCAAGCCCTCTTCAAATATTATTATGAGATTTTCCCTTAAATCGGTTCCAGAGACGAAGACGTTTTAAATGCGGCCTGAAAGGGATTTTGGCAACAAATGCAAAATCATAAATTCATTTGAGTATCATGTTGGAATGTTCTAAAACACTACCCAAATTTCTTTTCGAGCGGGGCGTAATGGGTAAACAAGATACGTCCCAAACGGAACCCACCGATCTTGGCCTGGACAACGTTCCGATCAATAAGTCTCTTAAAACAAACATGAAAAGGTTCTTCTAGACGACCAAATACTCCATTCACCGGTTCAAAAGTCGGTCAAAAGTACGGTTCCATCGGACGCTGGTTCCTATTAAAGAAGTGTTCATTCCGAAAAACTTGTAATCCTTGAAGTCGTTAAGAATACCGCTATTTCAACAATAAAACAATAGAAACGATTATCGAGAACAATATGAAAAAAGCGGCTTACAAAGCGTTGAGTTTTCTTTGTAAAAAACTTTCAAAGTTTGCCTCTAAAAAGGAACTCAAAATGATCAGAAGCGCTCGAAAAAAACTGGTAACACAATTACATACAAATATAGAGGATAAGACTAAGACGCGAACAAAGCCAAATAATCGAGTTAGAATTAGACTACTTTATTCAAAATTCTGGTTTTCTATTTAATTATTGTAATTTTTTCTAACGGTTGTAATATATATTTTTTAAACTATTGTAATGTTTTTTATTTTTAAATTTAATTGTAATGTTCCTAATTTAATGAAATGTATTTAATTTTAACTATTGTGTTTTAAATATTTAATAAATTAGTTAGTGGGTTCAAAAAAATGAAGTGGCGGAACAATGATGACAGAAAGCTATAAGTTGTTTTTGAAAAACTGACGTGTCACTGACGTCAGGATTGAGAATGATCTTAGTTGACACGGATAATTTGAATTTTCCTTGTGCAAAATAGAGGACAAATGAGGTACATCAACGTGAATTACTACAATATTTAAAAGCTGTTGGGTTTAGCTTAGTTACGATTCAATAAATTTGTTGTGTTATCTAACTATGTACTAAGCAGATTTTCATACTCAAGCAGCTTATGATTTAATAATCTTTTTGGGCTAAACAAAATGTTAGTTTGGTAGGGCAGTTTTTCATTATTTGTTAGTTTGGTTAGTTGTTTGTTCCTCCTTCTTTGCATGTGCATATTCTTTATGCTTTCTGTTGGGTCCTTGTTAGCTATGACAATTTCATGTTGGGTTAGATTGGTGGGTCATAATTGATCAACCAGGATCCAAAATGATTTGATAAACAGGTTGGGTATTTCAAATAACATGTTTATCTAATCAGGTCAACAGGCTTTCTTGTGAAACGGGTTGATTTTGGATCAAAACGGATCCTTGGCTCCTTGTAGCCTTCTTTCCCTAATGTCTTTTTTATTCTTAAAAATCTTTGCTTAGGCTAAACAAAATGTTAATGAAAAAGGCAAGCTTAAGATGCTTTTTCAAGAGAAAACTCTAGCATCGTAACCTCTAATTATTATAACTAATAAGCTCAAGCCATTTGAAATGAGTTAACACAAACACTTTTAATTGTATAGTTTACATCAAGCCATACGACCGAACGACCATGTTGCATTTACTGTATACATAATATTTGAAAATCATTTGATTAAGAAGGTGATTAAAAACTAAACAATATAGATTTGTTATGTCATTTTCAAAATCAACCAAGGAACAAAACAAAAAAAATTTGCAGCCAATATTTGCATATGAAAATTAACTTTTAAGTTGATCCTCCTAAATCCTAATAGTTCGGATCTTAGCTGGGTAAAATTGTGCCCAGGTAGTTCAGTAGTTGAACCGTTGAAGTCCAGACACAGACCCAGTCCTCTGTAGTCTGTCCTCGAGGAGTGAATTGGTCTATAAGTAGCCCATTTTTCCAGTTCAGTACTCAGTAGTTGTTATCCCAGGATAAATGAGCCCAATTTCGCTGTACAGCCCAAAATACATGTCTACAATTAGGCTTAATCCATATGCATCATGCGTTATTCTCACTAATAGTTTTGAAACATCCTTCAATCATGTTGTTTGAATGTTGGGCAAAGTTTTGGACATATAATTTTAGATACATGGAGCATTTTTCATGTGTGTATTTTCGGTGTTCAAGATCAATTGTGGATGATAAAAATAACTAAATTCAGTCTCAAAACATAACTTTGTATCAAAGACACTGTAAATTGTGAATAGTCACTGTCGATCCAAGAAATTTGACTCATAGGGTTCCAATAAAACATGTATGTATTTTTTCCATTTTTGATTATCGAATGTGAGTAAACATTTTTAATCTAAATTCTAATATAATTACTCAATTCATACATTAGGATTTTAATCATTT
The DNA here is from genome assembly GCA_963422505.1 of Pseudognaphalium luteoalbum. Lineage (NCBI taxonomy): Eukaryota > Viridiplantae > Streptophyta > Magnoliopsida > Asterales > Asteraceae > Pseudognaphalium > Pseudognaphalium luteoalbum. The sequence goes on along the minus strand of OY730194.1, from coordinate 71,780,078 downwards.
AACATAATATGAATTTTTAAGTTATTAATTGTAAGTTTTAAGGAAATAGTTTTTAAAACCTGATATTATATAGAGAAAATTACCTGGATGGACCGGTCAACGCCCCCTTTTCATTAAATGAACCATGTCAGAAATTTTTTACCAAAATAGACCAACAAATCGCCAAATGCGAATATCAACCCGGCGATTTGGCAATTTTTGGTATTGCCCAATCATCTCGCACCACGGGGCACTAAATTATCGCCGGAACAACAAAAAGTCACCGGTCCCACCCATTGTCGCCTCCCACCACATGTGTGTAAAAAATTGTCAAAATGCCAAAAATAATCGACGATATATTTTGAAAACTCGGTTTGCGTGCCAACAGCCTTCACCTCTCCGTGTCAGTGATGAAGCTAACATGCATGGATTGTCAGTGATGAACTTTGCTATGATGATACATGGGTCAGCATATGGTACTCTCACTTTAACCTCTTTTGGTAGTGATGGTGGTGACCTAGACTGACTGTACTAAATATCTTTCAATCGAAGAAGCGTCATATAAATATACATGGCCTGACTTGCCAACCTCAAGAAAGCAATCGTCTTTATGTTTGTTCTGTTCACTATATGATGAAATAATCTCCATGTCAACACATGACTCAGGTGCAACAAGTCCCAGTTTAGTAGTGCGAGATTCAATATGTTCATTGATTATAACAACCAGTAACAAAGAATCAAACACTTTCATCACCAAAATTTAATGTCAATCAAAGTAGAAGCTATCGTGAATGAGTACCTGTAACAAGTTTGTAGATGATAATTCAGAAGCACCAAGAACATATAATCTACTTGACTTCCCGTCTGCATAAGACCATTTTAATCTGAGGTGAAATGGGAAGGAGAGAGAGACACGGAGAGGTGAAAGTTGGCACGGAAATTGAGTTTTAAAAATATATCGCCGATCACCGATTGTTTTTGGCATTTTGGTGATTTTTACACACACGTGGCAGGTGGCGACAACGGGTGGGACGGGTGATTTTTTGTTATTCCGGCGATAATTTAGTTCCACGTGTCGCAAGATGATTGGGTGACACCAAAAATCGCCAAAGGCATTCGGGCGGGCGCGTGCGTGTAGGAAGGCTCGGCATTTGACGATTTGTTGATGTATTTTGGTAAAAAAATTCTGACATGGTTCATTTAATGAAAAGGGGGAGTAGACCGGTCCATTCTAGTTAATTTCGACTTGACGTAAGACATGGTATACTAATAGTATTATGTTCTTATAATATATGATAAATAAATGATGTTAAAAGTATCAATCTAATTATTTTCTTTAAATAGATATTGTTACTTATTTTGTTATTTTTGTGTAGGTTATATGTGGTGGTTCAAGTTAAATAAAGGAAAGTTGCTTGCTGCATAAAGAAAAAGGATAAGAGTTCAAGGGTGCAGTGTGTAAATTTATTTTAGGGTTTCGGTATATAAACTCATTTTATTTTCTTTTTGGTGATTAACACAAAATATTAAAATCGATTTCTGCTCTTTCTCTCTGGTGACTAGGGTTTCATACGTTTGTGTATTTCTTTGTATCATCTTGATACTTTGGTTTAGTAGTTTGAGTGTATGATCTACACCTATCGGGGTTTGATTCATAGAGTGTTTTATTTGTATGTGAGATTGAGTCTTTAATGTTGTTTTTGGCTATTTAGCCGGTTCTGTTTGTGGTTGATTCATTGAAGAAAAGAGAAGTTATATTTTGATCTATATGTTCTTGAGTGATTACATATTTGTTCAAATGATAAACTAGATTTCAAACCTATACCCATTGGGGTATTGATCTCTTAATGTAAGTCCGTATGTATTAGGATCGATAACAAGGTTATCTTTAGGTATTAAGGTGCAAAATCCCTTAATACTAAGTTTACGGATCGTAAACAGTTTGTTTCACAAGTATTAGTGAAATCAATTACTATTAAGCTTTGTATTGATTAAAATCAACGTTTATCTATCAATACCTAGCTCTTAGAATACTTAGAATGTCTCTGGAAACACAGAAAATTCGTATAGGTATTATGGCAAAAGTTAATTAGGTTTAAAACCTAATTTTCATAAATACTCATCTCGGTTCGCAGGTTCTGGGCTCTGCGGACCGACTCGGTTCGCAGCCCAGCTTGGCCCAACGAATCGACTTGATTCACTTCGCAGCCCTGCTCTACAAACTCACTCAGTTCGCATCGTAGGTTATGGTCAGCTTTTGGTCAACATATTTCAGCATTTAATATTTAACTCTAATATGTTTACCAAATAATATTTTTCATTACAATTCAAAACCAATTTACAAACTTGATTACAATAATCTCCAGTACTATTACAAGCTAGATCTGTTGTCACAATAACATGTCCCAACAAACTCCCCCTTGACAATAGCTCTAGCATCTATGTCTTCAAGTTGTCTTTGATCTTCACTTGTAAATTTTACTTCCAGCATACATTTTCAGTTTAATGCAAGTTTTAACCATTAGCTGATAATCTCTTCCTAAATCTCCCCATCCTTTAGTAGCAGTGATCATGTTCTTGAATAACATCAACAAATCACTCTTGGAAAGATTCACTAAGTGTCGATGATCATATACTCTTAAAAGTTCTCTCTCACCACCTTCCACTTCATCATCAACTTCAAAAATCACAGCTTCACTAGTTCCAGTTTCTACATGCCATCTCTTCATATTTCCCAGAATATCCTGAGGCATAAGCTTTAACGGTATCTGTTGTACGTATTTAACTGCTGGATATATCTTTTTACGCACTCGTCTTCCTGTTCTTTGGCTTCTTTCTTTCAACTTGATAGTTCTTCCTACTCTTGGCTTAATACGTTCAAATTTCATTGACCAACCCTCAGTCTTGATTATCTTTTCGACATACCTTCCATAAGGATAATTACTGGAGTTCTTCATCTCCAATCTAGCCAAGTCTCGAATCTCAAATCTTGGTAAAGAACTGAAGACTGCAAGCTTTCTTTCAAAATATCAAACTCCGTCATATCTTTTGATTGCAAAATGCTTCAAATCTGCGTTATAATACCATCCAATTATACCTTTCTTAGGTACACGTTTCCAGTAATATCAACTTCTGATGTCGAAGTCTTTGCCTTTTTCTTCTTCTCCAAAGTCTTAAACATCGGATTATCTTTATGACTATCAGGAAGATTTTCTTCAGAATCAGAATCACTTGAATCATTTAGATATTCATCCAAATCTATAACTCTTTCTCCTTCTTCATCCTGAATAATCACATTAGTCCTTGAAGGGTTTATGATATGTTCATCAATATCAGCATCAAGATCAACACCTTCAACTAACCCAACATCAGTAATAGAAGTCCAATTTTCAGGAGGTACAAATTCACCTTCCTCTAGATCATAATCAACTTCTACTTCGACCTCATCGATAATCTCAATATCAAAATCACTTTCAACATTCTTTTCTGTAATCATTTTAAATAACACGAATTAGATAATATAATATAAATCCTTTCATTGATTACCCTGAATCAATCTAAGAATTTCCTTTATTTATCTCAATCGTATAATCACATCTAACTATTAATCTTATATAATTTTAACTTGTTTTAAAACATCTCAAAGCTAAATCTTATATAATTAATCTTATATATTTTAACTTGTTATATGTAAAATCACAAGTCTAAATCTTATATCAACTTAACTTATATACTTACAAAACATTAATCTTTCAAATATTATAAATAATGTTACAATCAATTCTAAGATTACAAAAGTGTATCAGTTTCAAATACAAAACATAACTACTTCTTACCAGCTCCACTTCCACTTGCACCAGCACCAGCACCAGCACCAGCAGACTCAGACTCCCCCTGAATCGTAGCTTGCTCACTGGTCTTTGAAGGACCATCCGGCTCACTATCTTTCTGTGCATTGGGATCATCATCTTTGTCATCTCTTTGCTTCTTCCTCAGCTCATCCTCCTTGCATGACTCATGATATGCCAGAATCTCCCCCTGAGACGGCTTGTCCTTGTATAGATTCAGAACTAATCTCTCAAGACGACCAAGCTTTCTCTGGTTGACCTCAGCATCTCTAAGCAACATCTTGTGTGCTTTCAACAGGTCATTATAAGCTTGACCCTGAGTCGTAACAGCTTTGGCAAGGTCACATGCTGAGCTTCGAGAGTTTGAACAACAGATTCCAAACTAAAAATCCGTTCAGAAGCTTTCACCGGTGGCTGTGTAGGCAGAACCACATGCTGTGTAGATGCAGATCGTACTTGTTGTTGAACCAACTGTTCAAATGCATCACTCAGGAAGCCCGCAGCAACACGACTATCCTTGTTAGTCGGAGACCGGGAAGTAGGAGTAGAAGAAGCAGGCACCTAAAAGTAACTTAAATCAGTAAATATCACAGACTAATATGTCCCAATCCCTGATTGAGTAAGAAATATTAACATAATATGTATCTCTAACCTTCTCTGAGGTTTCAGACACAGAAGAAGTCAATCATTGCCTCTTAGGTTTAGCCTGAGCAGACTGTCTTTCCCTAGCAACTATTATAGAACATATCTATCTCAGTCTCTAGAGTAGAATATACAGCATACTTCAGGTAATTCTAAATATAAAACGTTACCTGGACGAGACAAATCCCTAATAGTTAATTGGGTAGTAGCAGAGCGTATACGCTTCCTGCGGGATGTCACGAGAGGTGTACTCTCATTGTCCTCTGAATCCTCATCTATCAACAGATAATCAGGATCCTTCTCATCAGCTTTATTCTTGCCCTTGTCGACTAGATCCATGAATACCCTTGATCCTTTCTTGATCATGCCCGGAGGAATACCCATAGGAAACCTGGGTTGAGGATCAGTATCATCATCAGTTTCCTCATCATCAGAATCAGATGCCATGGCACCCTCTTTACCCAAACTACCAGATGTCCCGGCATCCGGTCCAGTGTGCCTCAAAATACCCTCAGGTCTAGCAACCTCTGGGCCAATATCATCATGTGATGTAGAATATTTAAACTTTGATGATTAGATATCAATCTCGATCATCTAAGTTTCAATATAATTATTATTGAGTACTAAATTAAGTACCTGAGGTTGATAATCCTCAATCGCTTGAAGTACTAGGTTTGTAACATCATCTTGATGTCCTAGTACATCCTGCACAACCTGAGCCGCTATCTCAGGGACAACATGTTGTTTCTGCTGACCAGCCTGTATCAGAACATCCTCAAGCAGTTCCTGAGGCTCAGCTGCAGGTTGAAGCTGTGGTCGTGCTTGAGCTTGAGGTTCAGCTCCTGCATCTATCCAACCGTTGTTGGCCGGAGCAACATAATTCTCATCCAGAATAAACCCAAACAGATCACAAGCTTCCAGCTTGATATGATCAGGACGCTTGGAAGAATTGAGAAAACAAGCGTTGTAAGTTCTCAAGCCAATCCTGTCAACTCTCAACTCAGCCTCGAAAGCTGGTAGGTCAGGAATACAATGACCTATAATCAACATGCAGAATCGAGGATAAATCAAAAACTTCGATCTGACAGCTCCTGTAATTTGTCCGATAAATGAGCTGAATATATATGAAGAAAAACAGTATGGTTTGTTATAAACCAGGGACAGTAAACCAGATAAAAGTTTAGGGCTCAGCTCATCGTAGCCTCCCTTCTTGCTACCAAAGATATTAACAATGATATGGAACAGGAATCTCCACTGTCTTAGAACGAACGCCTTGATAAACTGGCGTCCTCTCTTCGGACCTGAGTATCCCATTCTACCTAGAGCGCCCTCTATAAAATCCGTAGAGTAGACGGATGGACCAGCTTCCTGCTCGACAGTACCTAATCGCAAAATTTGTTGAATATCATCAGCAGAGAAGACAACCGGATGTTGGTTAACCCTCGTCCGAATCACCAGAGGGTTAGCTGCACCATCGTACTCTATATTCTCCCAAAACTGGTTCAGAATGCTCTGAGATATAGGTGGGGACTCAGTAATGGCATATCGGATCCTCGATCTAGCAAATAAGTCAAAATCTCAGTAAAGCGCTCAGCACCGCGCTCATTTACATCCAAACTCACTAGAATATTGTGAGTAGACGCAAAAGTTCTAGCAGCCATATCTGTAATCAGAAATTACACAAATGGCAATTAGCTTAACCTAACAAACAATAGTTAATTTAAACTTCAACGTATTATGATCTAATGATCATCAAACATCTAAGTTTACTATTTACTAACAACTTAATTTACAAAACTTAATTGAACGATTAAACAAATTTAACTTTTCAATTATAGTTGTAAAATTATATAAAGTTCGTTAGTTACAAGCGAAAAATTTTAAGTTATCATAACGCCGACAACAATAGGGACACGTCGCTCGACTACGCTATGAGTCGGAAGACTTTCGATATGAAATAACTCAAAGTTCTATATTGTTACACATATTTAACTTATAACCAAAGTTCGTAAGCCTAAATGTGTATTAAAGAGGTAACTTGTAAATTATTTGTAACCTGAAGGTTCTCAAATCGAAAACAAGTTTAAATGATAACTTTGTAAACTAAATATTGATTTATTCAAACGTTCAGTTAGCAAATCTGATTAAAAAATCAAATTAGGTCAAAGGTGAGAGTTTCAACTCGCTTCGCATAAAGTCAAAGCGAGTCAAACATCTTAACTCGCTTCGCATAGGCGACTGCGAGTCGAGCCTCAACTCGCATCGGTCAACCGAAGTCAAACAATGACCTCGTTTCGCTTCGGTCAACTAAAGTCAAACAAATTGGGTTCGTTTTGCAAAGTCAAGCTGCGACCCGAGATTAAAACATTGAACTCGCTTCGCAATAGTCAATGTGAATCAAAGTATTCACCTTGCTTCGCAGTGGAGGTCTGCGAGTCAAGTTCCAAATGACTCGGCTCGTTTCGCAGGATCGAGCTGCGAACCGAATTTGAATCTCGGTTCGCAGGAGTGTCTGCGGCACCAATTCATCATTAAAAAGCATCGATTGATCAAATTATACTGTAATTAAATGAAGCAAGCTTGTGCGCTATACATCAAGTAACAAATCCTATGACTTTCAAGTTCTATCTTCCACTAATAGTTTTTAATCCGTGAAAAATTAAACCGAAACCTTCAAAACTTAAAACGAGTGATTACTCGATAAATACACAATGATATAGAATGAGGTATATCTCAAACGATGCGTAATCGAAAGTTGTATAATGTTCTTGGATTGAAAATCCTTTCCTCATTCGTGAAAATCAAAACTCAAACAAAAACCCTTTTTGTTTCGCGTCGCAGGAAGTCGCCTCGCAGGGGTGTTTGGGTTCACTTTGCAGAATGAGTGAAAAGTGTGGGGGTTTGACTCATTGACTTGTCCCTTTTATACCCTAAGCTCACCTCACAAGTTTGACTGGTCAACTTCACAATTTTGACCAAAAATGCGATTTTAGCTTTATATATAAATTGGACTTTTATTTATTTTTACTAGCCAAACTTTTTAACTTTCCATTGCATTTTTATCACATTTATTCAACACGGAACAATAAAGTGCAGTTTAACTTAATTCCAAAGGATAACACAATAAATAAATTTAAAACTAATTATAATAACATAAAATTTTACAAAATAAAAATGTAAACATACTTACTAATCAAAAATAAATTCTATGCTTAAATGATTAAGAGTTTATCTACTTAAAGATCAAATTAGAAAGAATAAGCTAAACTTATTTGATTTTTAATAAGTCTAAGACGATTGTTAATATACATACCTCATGAAATTCATATAAGCACAATAAAATCACAAATTTAACCAGTACTAAACTTATATTTATAAAATTATATCTTAGTTACCTTTATCCACACGATATAACATTATTGAAAAATAACTTATTATTTCTTTTGAACATATTATTCACGAAGGTGAATGTAACACCCGCTAAATTAGGACTAGTGATTAGTGCCTAACTCTCTGTTAATACATGTAATTAGTTCGGTGTTAGGCTAATTAATGTACCGATATATATATATTGTTGAATATATATACGAATATGCGATTTGATTAAATCGTACAAGTTTCAAATCGAATGTAATTCGGTTCAAGTAAATACGGATGTTGGTGAACATTTTTTATTAAATAGTACAACGTTATTTAATAACGCTACTATATCCAAAATATTATTTCGATAATATTTCAATTACATTTCGTATTGTATAATAAACGTCTACACGACTTACACACTTAACACAAAAACAAACGTAACCATTTAAGTTATTAAGCATTTGGTAAAATACTTCAACAAAAATAATGAATAAACATTTTTATTTTAAAACATATATTTAAATGTATAAAATAATTATTTAACGTTTAAACGAACGCCGCACGGAGTGCGAATACACGGAGTTAAAAAGTGAAGACCCACACGTCGGTGGGCCCCCACCAAAACCGGCCAAGGTGAGGGTCACCACCTCCCTCACCCTCACTTTCTCACTATCCTCTCTATCTCTCTTTCTTTTTCTCTCTTTTTCTCTCATTCCACTAACAAACCACCATCACCATAATTTACAAAATAACACCACCAAACTCGCTCAAATCGTTTTACTCCTTTGGAAGAAAAGACTCACTGCGTCACGATCTACATTTCCATCTTTTCGGATTCTCTATTCACCACTTTGTAAGTTTCTGACAAAAACCCGAAACCTTTCGATTTCAAGTGTTTTTAAGTTCTAGTTGTTTCTTTAAGCTTAAAATGTCCAAATATGGGTTGGGTAAAAGTCTCATGTCAACGGAGGCCGGAAAACACCTTTTCGGCTCATTTTTCGGCCAACAGCACGTTATGTCGCAGAGGCTCCAGGCCACCTGCGACATAAGCCTTTATGTCGCTAAATCAGATCTTATGTCGCATATAGCGACATAAGCCACTATGTCGCACTAATCACGGATGTCGCATATAGCGACACAAATAGTTATGTCGCAGAAATTATGGACGTCGCATATAGCGACACAACGCCCTACATCGCATTAAATTGCGGATGTCGCCCTTAACGACACAATCCCTTATGTCGCAGATATGATCTGCGACACAACAGACTATGTCGCACTTAGCGACACAAAGCTGTATGTCGCACGCTATGTCACATGAAACAGAACCAAGAAAACACAAATTTTACTAATTGTCGAGACCTAAACTTTTATCACTCGATTTCACCCAAATTCAAGTCCAGATGCGTTTTTCACCAAAGCACTTTAGTAGAAATATAGCTCGACCCCAGCCAGGGGCTCTGCCCGTTGGACCCCGCTAGGGGCTGCCGCCCCTTCGACCCCGCTACCAGGGGCGCTGCCCCCGGACCCCCGTCACTTAAAGTTTACAAATACTTTTTAAGTATGACACCTTTCTAAAATCAAAATAATAATGTGAGATTATTATTGCAAACAAATCACCAACAGGTCGTACACATTTTCAAACACTTAGACAATCAACCAAATTGTAATCATTTGGACATTCTAGTTGGACAAACAACTACAAGGTAGTCTTATTAGATGCCTTCACATGTTTATAACCATCGCGTGTCGTGGACACCCTCAGGTTACAAGTCTCTGGACTTCGATTATTGGCTAATCAATCTCAGTTTATTAAGATAAACTCTTCAGGCTCAGGTGAGTCTCATGGCCCCTCTTTTTATTGTTTTACTAGGGGTGCGATACATTGCTCTGTTTTTAACACGTGAACGCGAGTACATATTTCAATATACTACATGAGTTGTTTTCAACTAATCAAATCAAAGTCCTCCGTCAGTATAGTCTGGTAATACGAAAGTAGCGTGAATATTAGTATATGGTACCATATAGGATTGACCCACCTCGTCCGGGTTAGTCGCGCTAACCTCTGCAACGGACGTACTAATATTTCAACAGGAATTCTCTATATGGGACCCGACCCTCGAGTTAAGCTCAGACTATGCGCTCATGGTTGTATACACTATCAGTATCATTTGCTGGATACAAATCAACATTAAAATCTTGCGGTTCACACACTATTATTTGATATTTAAACCTGTGAGCTCACCAGCGTTAGCTGACCCATTTTAGCATGTATCATAGGTACTCAGCAGTAGATCTGAACTGCCCATCAGGATGCATATTAGCTCGAGTCTTCATGCAAACTTCAGAGATTTCATTGCATTATTAGATTTTGTATAACTAATTATGTACTTAAATCTCTCATATTATGAACACGAGCTATGTACGAGTTCAAACTGTTGTAAACCTTTTAATATTAATATATTTTGTTAAAATGACGCATATATAGTCATTAGCTATATATCTGTGTGCTTTGATCATTGATTACTAACACCCAAATTATGCTTCCACAAAACATTAAATTTGGGGGTGTTACAGTGAATGTTCATTTGTCATGGACAGTTCAAGACGATTACCGATATTATGATCCACATAAACAAATTATACACGGATTTCTGAGCAAACCTTTTATTGTTAATGTGAACAATATCTAGTGTTTTCAACTATACAACATACCGAAGAACTCAAGTACAACACATAACACTGTATCTTTTATTTGTAAGGTAGAAGTTACTAAATAATGTCCTTTAGAAGCATATAACATACACTTGACACTAGATACTTTGAATCTTTCATATGTAAGGTAGAGGTTACTAAATGATGCTCTTTAGAAATATATAACTCACCTTTTAATTCTTTGATACTTTATATCTTTTTGTTTTTATTTTAGATAACAGTGCATGAAAGTACTATCATTCAACAATTAAGACTTAATCATACATCGTATAGCAGTTTCACAAAAGATAAGACACATGAAATTAGAATTTCTTAACCGCTCGGAAATCTTAGCATAATCTGCCTACCAATATATCGTATGATGAAGCTGACAAGACTAAAGTTATTCTTATCACTTATTAAGTAAAAGACAGGTTATTATTAGTGGATATAGGTGTATAATAAGATAAATATAAGTCAAGTCCTAGTTAAAATAGTTATCATAGTGTGACTTATAGGAATCTACTAACAGATCGTACTTAATACTTAAGGTAATTATTCTGAAGCTTATTCTTCTAATGTACTATCATCTCCCAAGTTTTTGCAAATAAAAACTCAAACAATTTCTATAAGAACTACTGTTGTTCTTTTATTGGAGGCGATTCCCCTAAGGTAACAAGCAAATGAATGCCATACGCCCCCCCTTTTTTTAATATAATATAAGACATAAACTTACAGCTAACTATTACATATTCTTTGGAAGACTAGTTATTCAGGATTCCTCATTCTGTTCAGTTGAACCAATGTCTCAAAACAATTCCTGTCAAAAGCTTTTGTGTACAAGTCTGCCAAGTTGTCCAATGATGGAAACTTGACTAACTGAATAAGCTTCTTTTCAGCACAGTCTCGTATGAAATGATAACGAATATCAATGTGCTTTGTCTTGCTGTGCTTTACAGGATTATTGGTTATTGATATGGTGGATTCATTGTCAATCATCATCGGAGTGTTGGTCAAGTTTAATCCATAATCTCTCATTTGTTGTTGAATCCATAGCACTTGAGAGCAACAGCTGCCTGCAGCAACATACTCAGCTTCACACGTAGAAATGGATACTGAGGTTTGCTTCTTGCACTGCTGATGTGACCCCAGCCGTCAGTTTCGTTGATGTTGTTGTAACGACTGAGGGGCGATCAGGGTGTTTTAAAATTTATTTCGCTCGGGGCCTAAACCTTCGAACTACCTACTGGTATTGGGTACAAATACCTAATACTAGTACGTGGTAAGGATGATCAGGGTCATCTCCAGATGGTCGAATTTGAAGCGGAGCTTGTTTGGATAATTAAGCCTTTAAGATAGGGTTCAGATGGTTGGTTTTGTTTGGGTTTTAATCTAATTTAAACTACTAAAGCGATAAACCTAAAATGATCTAGATAGCATATAAGGAACAACTAAGGATAAGGAAGACGCAGTTTACCATGACTTGAGATAATATAATGTCAGGAGGGTGTTTATGATGGGGACACTTTCGGATTATAGATTAACAGACTTTGGTGTAAACACTAGAACCCTACCAATTAAATTCCCGTTGGTATGTCACTAGGAACTAGGTTATCGTGATTCTGATCGGAGCAATACGCTAAACTCCCAATACTTACCTAGTTGAAAGATAAGCAACCTATCTTGGTGAAAAACCGAGGTACATGAATAAAGCAACGTATTGTCTCATAGGTCCGACCGTTCTTAACACCTAAGCTTATCTCGCGTTCTTCTAAATGTGTATTTAATTATTAACTTGCTATGTTTAAAGAACCAAATATGTAAGATCTAGGGGGTTCATATATCTAAGTCACTAAGACTTTCCTTTCTAGACCTTGTTAATACTTTTCTTAAGCTCTAATTACTTTGATTTATGACCTAGACCTCTCCTTTTCAAACAGTTATACATCCCTGGATTATTCGCAGTTTGTCAAAACGTGTTTCATATGCAGACCATACCTTTCAGTAATAAACAGTGTACTTTACAGAGTAATTCCACGGCCTCTTACGTCTAACGTGCGGTCAGGAGTAATTGACAGTGAAAGTGGCATTCTGAACTAATTAAATAAAAAGCAGCGCAGAAATGTAAATCTAATATGTACAACGAATGGTTTCACAGTGTCTTACTTATTGCACGTCATGGGTACAGGTAACTACTTACCATAATTAAGGTTCATGACTCCCTAATATCTAAGTTGTAGTCACGTGGATAACTATAAAGGGTGCTCCATAAATTAAGTCCAGCGTCATATATTTAAACAATAACAAAGTATAATAATTCCCATTCATATAAGTTTCTTTTTATAAATTTAAACTATGTTGGAATGAGTTGTTTTTACGATCCTATCAACTAACTAACGTAGAGTTGTCCGCAATCAGATAGAAGATATGTCACATGGATAGTAAACACAAACAATTACAATACACTGGAAGTTCTCCCAAATGTACTGAACACATCGGCCAACGACTACCCTCGAATCCTATTCCCCAATCTCAGTCGTCAGAGACGTCCGTATCATGGCATGGTCTATTGAATAAATAGTCGCATAAACAGGTTTTACCCTACCAGAATAAGTTGGGGCAGTCTGGTCATAAGCGGTTGGCTAAACATGCCATCATTCGTTCATAATATTATAATTAAACTATAAACAGAAATTCATTTAGCACATTTATAATATTGATCCGTAATATAACTACCTTCGGTCGTCCCAGACTTCCATACGTTTGTACTCCACATAAAGCGTTTCCAGTACTATATCCGGGAACAGTCGAATAGGGGCCGTCATATTACTTTACAATATTAATATCATCCCATTATAACGATCTAAATCATGGCAAAAATATAAGCAACTACTCGCATATCATGGCAATAGACATTTCTAATGTTAATAAATTGTAAACATCAAACAAGAACATTACAAATAATTAATAAAAGAAAGGATAGATATTACCCGTAATTATTGCGAGCAAAACGATGCTTATATTACTTCCGAATATTCCAAAGCGTTACATTTCTAAGCTAGCTACTACTAACTACTACATAATTAATCTCCTACTTATCTCTCACTAAATTAATTAAATTAGCTTAGAGAGAAAGTAGAGAGAAAAAGAAAATAAAAGCTAGAAAAAAATAAGAAAGATATGAAAGGTGTGGAAGGTGTGTAGGTGTAAGTTCAAATGAAACCCATGCCTCCGATTTATAGGAGAGTTTTGGTGCGCTTTAGAAAGTGGTAGCTCACAATAGCAAAAGGTGGAAAAGGTGGTGGCACCGGGTACGCGCATGTGGTGGCACGAGGTACGTAAAGTTGCGTAAAAGTGGTGCACGAGGTACGTAAAGTTGCATAAAAGTGGTGCACGAGGTACGTAAAGTTGCGCAAAGGTCTAGCACCGGGTATATGAAAGGAAAAGAAAGCAAGATCCGTGCGGGTGAGTGGCAGCCAGCGATGGTGGGGTGGCTGGCCGGCGGCGGCTGGCACCCCCCCGCACCGGTTCGTCGCCTGTTGCCTCGTTTCTCGATTCGTGCGTGTTTTCTTCGTTAAGTGTTCGTTTGCGTTGATTCTTTTTGCGTTGGATTCGTAATTCAAAAACGAAGCTTTTGATGAAAAGAAATCCCAAAAATACATCTCTGAACTTTAGATGTGTCGTATGAATCATTTGGATCTTCCGGTGTACGTAGAATCTTCAATCTTCGTCCGTTTTTGTTGATTCTTCTTCTGTTGGATTCGTAATTTGAAAACGAACATCTTGGGTAAGATGGATGTTGGTGATGGGCACGTGCGTGGAATCTTCATTTTTTGGCCGTTTTGCTTGATTTTGCTCGTGCAACCTTGTTTTGATCTTCTTAGCATATTATCAATGATTTGTGCGTTGTTTGAGTCCAAATGCCAAGTATTGCTCCAGAATGAGAGAGATATTGGTGGTAAAAACGTGACTTATTACGCGATATCAACTGCCAAGACACTAATCTTCCTCCTAGAAACTGACATCCATCAGTTGTGGACTTTCTATTCTGATTGCATCCTCCATAATCAGAATCAGTGTAAGCAATAAAATCCAAGTCTCCTCCAGTAGGATACCAAAGTCCCAGCTTCGGTTTCCCTCTTAGATAACGAAAGATTCGTTTAACTGCTTGCATATGAGACTCTTTAGGAGAAGCTTGATATCTTGCGCAGATACATACTGCAAACATTATATCAGGCCTGGATGCAGTGAGATACATTAGTGACCCAATCATGACCCTATAAAGAGTAGGATCCACATCTTTGTCACTCGATGTATCCGGTCCAAGTCCATGATTTTCTGGGATAGGAGTATGATATATGCGTGTTTCATCCATCTTAAATCGTTCTACAATTCATTAGTGTACTTTGTTTGATGAATGAACATACCATCTTCTTTTTGATCAACTTCTAATCCTAAGAGGAAATTCAACTCTCCCATACAGACATTTTGAACCTTTTTCGCATGACTTTCTCAAATTCTTGACACATCTTTTCATCAGAAGACCCAAAAATGATGTCATCAACATATACTTGAACAAGCAGAAAGTCATTCCTTTTCCATTTAACAAAAAGTGTACTATCAATTGAACCTCTTGTAAATCCATTCTCAAGTAGGTACTTTGATAGTGTCTCATACCATGCCCTAGGTGCTTGATGTAATCCATATAGAGCCTTATTCAACCGATATACTCTATCTGGATAATCTGGATCAACAAACCCTGGTGGTTGAGAGACATACACCAATTCTTGTACTTTGCCATACAAAAAGGCACTCTTAATATCCAACTGATACACTTTAATTTCTTTGTAAGTTGCAAATGATAAGAATACCCTTATTGCTTCAAGCCTAGCAACTGGTGCAAACACTTCATTATAATCTATTCCTTCTTCTTGATTGAAACCCTGAACCACTAAACGAGCTTTATTGCGAGTAACAATTCCCCGATCATCTCTCTTGCACCTAAAGACCCATTTAGTTCCAATAGGATATTCACCAGAAGGTAAGTCAACCAGCTCCCAAACGTTCAGCTTTTTAAACTGAGTCAATTCTTCTTGCATAGCCTCTACCCATGAACTTTCCTTTAGTGTTAGTTGAATATTTTTAGGTTCAACTTGTGAGATAGAGCATGCATAAAGACATTTATTAGCGATCCCAGTTTCTTTAATTGACACGTATAAGCTGGTGTATTCAGAAGTACTAGCTTTATCTTGACTTTTTGTTAACATTGGAATTTCTTGATCACAAATGATATTTTCCACAGGATGATTCTTACTTGTTCTAGACAGTTACTGGTTCAACAAGTATCTCATCATCCAAATTGGTCAATCTCTTCCAGTGGTGGCATATCCTCATCAGTACTGTACATCTCATCGGAAGTTATTCTTTCTCTCAATTCCCTTGTAGGGGTAAAGATATTCTTTCTCTCAGTTCATAACAAGTCTTGTTATGCTTCTTAACAGTTAGTACCCTATTCAGAACATGACATGCTGTATTTACCGCTTCTGCCCAAAAAATAACCGGAAGCCCTGAATCAGCAAGAATGGTTCTTGCTGCCTCAATAAGAGTTCTATTCTTCCTTTCAGCAACACCATTTTGCTGTGGCTCATATGGTGTGCTAAATTGATGTTGAATTCCTTTACTTAAGCAATAAACATTTAACGTAAAAAATTTGAACTCTGTACCATTGTCACTACGAATTCTCTTAACTCTCGTTTTATAGACATTTTCTACTAAATCTAAGAACTCCGTAAACATTCCTGGAGTTTCATCCTTAGATTTCAAAAAGAATACCCAAGAGAATCTAGAGAAATCATCTGTAACAACCAGACAATACCACTTGCCAACTATGCTTCTCTTGCTTATTGGGCCAAAGAGATCCATATGTAGCAATTCAAATGGCGAGGATATTGAGTATTCTATTTTAGACTTATGTGGTTTCTTATGTTGTTTTCCTTTCAAGCAAGAAACACACCTTTCTTCAAACTCAAAATGTTTCTATGGCACACCCAGAACTAAACCACTTTTGGTTATGTAATTCATTTTTCAAAAGTTCAAGTGTGCCATTCTCCTATGCCATAGAATAGAATCAGTTTCGGAAGCCTTAGATAATAAACATGTAGACTCCATTGAAGTAACTGGAGCACCCATGTTGATAGCATAGATGTCCTTCTTCCTTGGTGCCCTCATTAATATCCAATCTTCGGGAGTAACAAATCCTGGCTTCAGGATTAAGGCTTCCTTTTCATTAAAATGAACTGGATGACCTTTATTGCAGACTTGGGAAACACTCACTAAGTTGTGAGTTAGTTCTTCAACATAATTCACATCTTCAAGAGTCAAAGTTCCATTTGAAACTTTTCCTTTTCCCGTAATTACTCCTCCTTTATCACCAGTGAAGTTTACTCGCTGTTTCAAACCACCTTTGAAGTCCTTCAATAGACTTCTTTCTCATGTAATGTGTCTTGAGCATCCACTGTCTACATACCACCAGGTGTCTTTGTTCACAGTCTGCTCCTGCACATGACATGTTATACACGGTTAGTTTTCAAGAGGGACCCAAGCCATTACGGTCTTGGGTTGTCCCTTATCATCTACAATCTGAACTTCCTTAAAGTAATCATAACTATTCCCATCGGGAGTCTTAGTGACTTTTACAGGAGGTTGAGCTTGTTGATGATTTATAGTCTTATGCCTGTGAGGAGAGTGAGTAGAAAACCTCCTAGGCAATTGACTATGTTGTTATGCACGAGAAGTAGAACAACTTTCATACTGACTATGGTTTCTACTTGGGGTTCTAAACCGTGAAGGTGTCTTATCTCTAGGTTTAATGATAGTGTTATCATTTTGAGAATAAGGTCTCTTAGGTTTAAGTGGTGAGACACTACTAGTATTTTCTCTCTTCAACATGTTCACAGGTTTAGTCACAGGTTTGCTTCCCAAATCAGGTTTAGCACTAGACCTGTCTACAAGTTTTGGTTTCTCGTTATTCACGGGCTTATGTATAGCTTCTAGCTTCTTATTGGGACAACAAGAAGCCACATGCCCCTTTTGATCGCACTTAAAGCAAGACATCTGCCTCCGTGACTTAATGCCTTTTGCCTTATTTTCAATCTGAGTCTTAGATACTAAAGGTACATCATTTTGTTCTTTATTAACCTTATCATCTACTTTGGCATCATTCAGCATCCCACCCGAGACAAATTGTACATTGGTGGAACCTGATATCTTACCAATTTTAGATGATTGTTCTTTAAGAACATCCTTTGGTATCTAAGAAACTTTAGATTCTTTGGGTATTTGAACATCAAAATTAGCAATAGCATCAATCATCTCTAGGTCAACATTAGTAGTAGTGTAATTAGCATTAAAAGGCGGAGGAACATCACTATAGCCTAAGCCAGTCTTGTCCTTTACACTATGTTGAGCGTCAATTATATAGTCCATAGTTAAAGACGATGTTCTATAACTTTCAAACTTACGATTTAGCTTAACTAACTTAACCTTAAATTCAGCTAATTCTTTGTCCTTGTTAGCTACACCTTTGTTGGGACATGTTATTATGACAACAGATCTAGCTTGTAATAGTACTAGAGATTATTGTAATCAAGTTTGTAAATTGGTTTTGAATTGTAACAAATATATTGGTTGGTAAACATTTTAGAGTTAAATACCAAATGCTGAAAAATGTTGACCATGTTTGACCATAACCTGCGATGTGAACTGAGTTGGGTTCGCAGGGCAGGTCTGCGAAGCGAGTTCACCGGATTCGCTGGGCCAAAGATGGGTTGCGAACCGAGTCGGTCCGCAGAGCCCAGAATCTGCGAACCGAGACGTGTTTATAAACAAATTAGGTTTGAAACCTAATTAACTTTTGCCAATTGCTAATTACGAATGAATTTAACTTTCCAGAGCTTTCAACATAGTCTAAAGGTTAGGTATTGATCGATTAACAACTGTTATAATCAATAGGAGACATATTATATTATTGATTTCACTAATACTTGTGAAACAAACCGTTTACAATCCGTAAACATAGTATTAAGGGATTCCACACCTTAATACCTAAAGATAACCTCATTATCGATCCTAATACATATGGACTTACAATTGGTATCAGAGCCTACGGCTAGATACGCGTAGGTTCGAGGTTATTCGGATAATAACGGTTGATTTGGGATTGTTAGTACGTGATTTGTTGCATAAAAACGATCAAAATCATACTCTGGAAGCTTTTGGGTTTGTTTACGTCCGAAATCTTAGGGTTTAGACGTTCAAAAACCTAAAATTTTCGTTTTTAGGGTTTTCAGCCGATTCCGCGAACTGAGTTGCGAAGCGAACTGAATTTGCGAAGTGAGATTCTGCGAATTGAGTTTGTTTTGTGAACTGAGTTGCGAAGCGAACTGATTTCTTCTCTGCGAACTGAGTTCATTCTGTGAACTGAGTTCTGGTCTGCGAACTGAGCTTGTTCTGCGAGTTGAGTTCCTGCGAACTGAACATTATGCTTATTTGTTTATTTCTGGAATTTGCAAAAATGTCTGACATAAGTAAGATGATTGAGATGGATCATGAGGTTGGGAAATCTAATGTTCCACCTAAATTGCTCCGACTTGAAGACTACTATGGATGGAAAAACAGATTTGATTCACACTGTCGGTTCCATGACTTGTCTATTTGGATGTGCATTAAGAATGGATATACTGCACGTTCTGCTAAAGTTGGTAGTAAGACAGTGGCACTTACCTATACTCAAATGAGTGATGAAGAAAAGAAAGATTATCAAATTGAGAATAAAGCTCACTCATCAATTAAAATGAGTCTTCCAAAAGAAATCAACCATCAGTTGAAGTCTTTTCATACCGCTAAAGAGCTATGGGAAGCTATAGAGAAAAGGTGTGATGGAAGTCATCAAGTTATGGCAGGTAGGTGTAATCTATTAAAGAAACAATTCATAGTCTTCAAAGCTATGAAAGGTGAAGATCTTGATGCATATACCACCCGATATTACCATCTGTTAAGTGAGCTAGATGACCACGACATTACCTATTCTAATACGGAGAAAACTGACAAGTTTATTGAGGGTCTTCCTTCGAAATGGGAAATGTATGGAGTTATGCTTAAAGATAATGATGAGCGTTATGCAGCTATGTCTTTGGAGTAGGAAATTGATAAGCTCCGCGGATATGATTTCACAAAGAAATCAAGAGATACTGATTCTGATCAGGTACAGGATCCTGGGCTTTATCATGGAAAAACTACTATCTCTAATAGTTCGTCCAGTTCGACCACTGCTTTACTAGTTGGTGATACTGGAGTAACTGGTGAAATAATATCTGAAGATTTATGCTTTATAAGCTCATCTGGTGGTGAAGCAAAAAGCAAGACAACTAGGAAGTCAACTCAAGAGCATCACAAAATGCCCATGAGTGTGAAATCCGCTGAACAACAACTTTCAGTTCTTGCTTCATTTGTTGCTTCATATGAAAATTGCATCCAGGGTAAGATCAATGATCCAGCTACTTTTGATGAGGATTATGATCTGGTAGACCCCGACGACTTAGAAGAAATGGATCTCCAGTGGCAACTTGCTATGGTGTCAAGGAGAGTTAAAAATTTCTTAAAGCGTACTGGAAGAAAGATGGTGGGAAATAAAGTTGGGTTTGATAAATCCAAAGTAAAATGTTTTAACTGTCAAGGCTATGAACATTTTGCTAGGGATGTCAAAGACCCAAAACTGAGAAATCTGCAAATCCAGAAAAATCAAGTGCTACTTTGTCTTCTAAAGCCTTTGTCGTTCAACAACTGGATGGTTCCTATGACTGGAGAGCTTTGACTGAGGAAGCTCTAATGGATGAAATTGAAGATCCAGTTCAGACTGGAGAGACACTATCTTACATGCCTACTACTGAGGATTATCAAATGAAGATTCCTGATTTGAAGATGCTAACAGTTGAAGATGATGTGTTGGACTTGGGATCAACTGAAGATCTATGTCCAGAAGACTTTGTTGCACAAATGGTTGAACTCCAAACTGAAAAGAAATGGGTATGTCTTGATGTTCCTACACTTATTGATGTATGTCAATTAGTGACTAGTTTACAAGCCCAGGTTAATGTCTTTGTTGAATCACTTAAGGCTTTAACATCTGAACTAGAATTGGCCAAAATTGATGTACGTAGGTTAAGTGAGGACAAGCTAGACCTTAAGAAACAGATTAAGTCCTACACATCTGATAAGACTATACTTAGGAATATAATAAATGAACAATCTGTGACAATAGATGGTCTTTATTTAAACCTAAAGGACTTAAATCAAGGAATAGCTGACAAGGACAAAGAATTAGCTGAATCTAAGGTCAAGTTAGTTGAGCTTAATCGTAAGTTTGAGAGTTATAGAACATCTTCTTTAGCTATGGATAATATAATTGATGCTCAACGTAGTGTAAAGGACAAGACTGGCTTAGGCTACAGTGATGTACCTCCGCCTTTTAATGCTAATTACACTACTACTAATGTTGACCTAGAGATGATTGATACAACTGCTAATTCTGATGTTAAAATACCCGAAGAATCTGAAATCTCTAAGATACAGAAGGACGTTCTTAAAGAACAATCATCTAAAATTGGTAAGATATCAGGTTTCACAAATGTACAATTTGTATCGGGTGGAATGCTGAATGATGCCAAAGTAGATGATAAGGTTATTAAAGAACAAAATGATTCACCTTTAGTATCAAAGACTCAGATTGAAACTAAGGCAAAAGATGTTAAGTCACAGAGGCAGATGTCTTGCTTCAAATGCCATCAAAAGGGGCATGTGGCTTCTTGTTGTCCTAATAAGAAGTTAGAAGCAATTCATAAGCCAGTGAATAACGAGAAACCAAAACCTGTAGACAGCTCAAATGCTAAACCCGGTTTGGGAAGCAAACCTGTGAACATGTTGAAAAGAGACAATACTAGTAGTGTCTCTCCACCTAAACCTAAGAGACCTAATTCTCAAAGTAATAATTTTGTCAATAAAGCTAGAGATAAGACACCGTCAAGGTTTAGAACATCAAGTAGAAACCATAGTCAATATGAGAATGGTTCTACCTCTCGTGCACAACAACAAAGTCAAATGCCTAGGAGGTTTTCCACTCACTTTCCTCACAGGCATAAGACTATAAATCATCAACAACCTCAACCTCCAGTAAATGTCACCAAGACTCCCGATGGGAATAGTTATGTTTACTTTAAGGAAGTTCAGATTGTGGATGATAAGGGAAAACCCATGACCGTAATGGCTTGGTTCCCTCTTGAAAACTAACTGTGTACAACGTGTCATGTGCAGGAGCAAACTGTGAACAAAGACAGCTGGTGGTATGTAGACAGTGGATGCTCAAGACACTTGCCATGAGAAAGAAGTCTACTGAAAGACTTCAAAGGTGGTTTGAAACAGCGAGTGAATTTTGTTGGTGATAAAGGAGGAGTGATTACGGGAAAAGGGGAAGTTTCAAATGGAACTTTGACTCTTGAAGATGTGAATTACGTTGAAGAACTAACTCACAACTTGGTGAGTGTTTCCCAGGTCTGCGATAAAGGTCATCTAGTTCATTTTAATGAAAAGGAAGCCTTAGTCCTGAAGCCGGGATTTGTTATTCCCGAAGAATGGATACTAATAAGGGCTCCAAGGAAGAAGGAAATCTATGCTTTTAACATGGGTGATCCAAATACTTCAATGAAGTCTACATGTCTATTATCCAAGGCTTCAAAAGCGGATTCTATTATATGGCATAGGAGAATGGCACATTTGAACTTTCAAAAAATGAATTACTTAACCAAAACTGGTTTAGTTCTGGGTGTGCCACAGAAACGTTTTGAGTTTGAAGATAGGTGTGTTTCTTGTCTGAAAAGAAAACAACATAAGAAACCACACAAGTCTAAAATAGAGAAGTCTATATCCTCACCATTTGAATTTCTACATATGGATCTCTTTGGCCCAATAAGCAAAAGAAGCATAGGTGGCAAATGGTATTGTCTGGTTGTTACAGATGATTTCTCTAGATTCTCATGGGTATTCTTTTTGAAATCTAAGGATGAAACTCCAGGAATGCTTATGGAGTTCTTAGATTTAGTAGAGAATGTTTATAACACGAGAGTTAAGAGAATTCGTAGTGATAATGGTACAGAGTTCAAAAATTCTACGTTGAATGTCTACTGCTTAAGTAAAGGAATTCAAGATCAATTCAGTGCACCTTATGAACCACAGCAAAATGGTGTTGCTGAAAGGAAGAATAGAACTCTTATTGAGGCAGCAAGAACCATGCTTGTAGATTCAGGGCTTCCGGTGATCTTTTGGGCAGAAGCAGTGAATACAGCATGTCATGTCTTGAATAGGGTACTAACTGTTAAAAAGCATAACAAGACTTGTTATGAACTTCTGAACAAAAAGAAAACCTAATTTGAAGGGATTTGAGCCCTTTGGTGTCTCATACACACTTTTGAAGACTAGCAATCAACCTAAGCTTGGGGAAAAGGCTGACGAAAGATATTTTCTAGGTTATATTCCTAATTCACCAAACAAGAAGGTTTTCAATAAAGTCACTGGACGTGTGGAAACTGTTTTCAACATTGAAGTTACAAGTTATACTCATGACAAATACAAGGGATTAGATTTGCAATTCGATTATTCAGATCTGTTTAAGTCATTTAAAGTCCCTATAAGTGACTATGTGGTTAATTCAAAAATCCCATAACATTTATTGTACGGTGACGGGGACACAGACCCGACACATACATCGAATACTTCTTCATATGGGACATCTGCAATTAATCACTCTGCTAGTGCTTCAAAAGAGCCATCTGTGGATCAACCTCAAGAGAAAGACAAGTTATCGGAAGTTACTCAAAGGGTATTAGATAATATCTTTACTCCTACAAGGGAATTGAGGGAAAGAATAACTTCTGATGAGATGTACAGTACTGATGAGGATATGCCACCATTGGAAGAGATTGGCACCAATTTGGATGATGAGATACTTGTTGAGCCAGTAACTGTGACTAGAACAAGTAGGAATCATCCTGTGGAAAATATCATTGGTGATCAAAACCTTCCAATGTTAACCAGGATTCAAGCTAAAGCTAGTACTTCTGAATACACTAGCTTATACATTTCAATTAAAGAAACTGGAATCACCAATAAATGTCTTTATGCATGTTTTATCTCACAAGTTGAACCTAAAAATGTTCAACTAGCATTAAAAGAAAATTCGTGGGTAGAAGCTATGCAAGAAAAATTGACTCAGTTTAAAAAGTTTTGAAATGGGTCTTTAAGTGCAAAAGAGACGATCGGGGAATTGTTACACGCAATAAAGCTTGTTTAGTGGTCCAGGGATTCAATCAAGAAGAAGGAATAGATTATAACGAAATGTTTGCACCTTTTGCTAGGCTTGAAGCAATAAGGGTATTCTTATCATTTGCAACTTACAAAGAAATTAAAGTGTATCAGTTGGATGTTAAGAGTCCCTTTTTGTATGGCAAAGTACAAGAATTAGTGTATGTCTCTCTACCACCAGGGTTTGTTGATCCAGATTATCCAGATAGAGTATATCGTTTGAATAAGGCTCTATATGGATTACATCAAGCACCCAGGGCATGGTATGAGACACTATCAAAGTACCTACTTGAGAATGGATTTACAAGAGGTTTAATTGATAGTACACTTTTCGTTAAATGGAAGAAGAATGACTTTCTGCTCGTTCAAGTATATGTTGATGACATCATTTTTGGGTCTTATGACAAAAAGATGTGTCAAGATTTTGAGAAAGTTATGAGAAAAAGGTTTGAAATGTCCGCTATGGGAGAGTTGAATTTCTTCTTAGGATTACAAGTTGATCAAAAAGAAGATGGTATGTTCATTCATCAAACAAAGTACACCTATGAAGTGTTAGAACGATTTAAGATGGATGAAACACGCATATATCATACTCCTATTCCAGAAAATCATGGACTTGGACCGGATACATCGAGTGACAAAGATGTGGTTCCTACTCTTTATAGGGCCATGATTGGGTCACTAATGTGCATCCAGGCCTGATATAATGTTTGCGGTATGTATATGCGCAAGATATCAAGCTTCACCTAAAGAGTCTCATATGCAAGTAGTTAAAAGAATCTTTCGTTACCTAAGAGGGAAACCGAAGCTGGGATTTGGTATCCGACTGGAGGAGACTTGGATTTTATTGCTTACACTGATTCTGATTATGGAAGATGCAATCAGAATAGAAAGTCCACAACTGGTGGATGTCAGTTTCTTGGAGGAAGATTAGTGTCTTGGCAGTTCAAGAAGCAAACCTCAGTAGCCATTTCTACATGTGAAGTTGAGTATGTTGCTGCAAGCAGCTGCTGTTCTCAAGTGTTGTGGATCCAACAGCAAATGAGAGATTATGGATTAAACTTAACCAACACTCTAATGATGATTGACAATGAATCCACCATATTAATAACCAATAATCCTGTAAAGCACATCAAGACAAAGCACATTGATATTCGTCATCATTTCATAAGAGACTGTGCTGAAAATAAGCTTATTCAGTTAGTCAAGGTTCCATCATTGGATAACTTGGCAGACTTGTACACAAAAGCTTTTGACAGGAATCGTTTTGAGACATTGGTTCAACTGAATGGAATAAGGAATCCAGAATAACTAGTCTTCCAAAGGAAATGTAATAGTTTAAGTCTTTCTATTCAAAAAAAAAAGGGGGGGGGGGGCGTATAGCATTCATTTGCTTGTTACCTTAGGGGAATCGCCTCCAATAAAAGAACAACGATAGTTCTTTTAGAAATTGTTTAAGTTTTTATTTGCAAAAACTTGGGAGATGATAGTACATTAGGAGAATAAGCTTAAGAATAATACCTTAAGTATTAAGTATGATGTGTTAATAGATTCCTATAAGTCACTCTAAGATAACGATTTTAACTAGGACTTGACTTATATTTATCTTATTATACACCTATATCCACTGATAATAACCCGTCTCTTACTTCATAAGTGATAAGAATAACTAAAGTCTAGTCAGCTTCATTATACGATATATTGATAGGCAGATTATGCTAGGATTTCTGAGTGTTTAAGAAATTCTAAATGCATGTGTCTTATCTTTTGTGAGACTGCTATACCATGTATGACTCAAGTCTTGATTGTTGAATGATAGTACTTCCATGCACTGTTATCTAAAACAAAAACAAAAAGATACAAAGTCTTAAAGATTACAAGGTGAGTTATATGTCTCTAAAGAGCATCATTTAGTAACCTCTACCTTACATATGAAAGATACAAAGTATCTAGTGTCAAGTGTAAGTTATATGCTTCTAAAGGACATCATTTAGTAACTCCTACCTTATAAATAAAGGATATAGTGTTATGAGTTGTGCTTGAGTTCCTCAGTATGTTGTATAGTGGAACACACTAGATATTGTTCACATTAACAATAAAAGGTTTGCTCAGAAATATGTGTATAATTTGTTTATGTGGATCATAATATTGGTAATCGTCTTGATCTGTCTATGACCACTGAACATTCACCTTCGTGAATAAGTTCTAAAGAAATTATAAGTTATTTCTCAATAATGTGTTATATCGTGTGGATAAAGGTAAATAAGATATAATTTTATAAATATAAGCTTATTACTAGTTAAAATTGTAATTTTATTGTGCTTATATGAATTTCATGAGGTATGAATATTAACAATCGTCTTAGACTTATTAAAAATCAATTAAGTTTAGCTTATTCTTTCTAATATGATCCCTAAGCAGATAAACTCTTAATCATTTAAGCATAGAATTTATTTTTGCTTAGTATTTTTGTTTACAGATTGATTTTGTAAAAGTCTATTTTATTATAATTCAATAAAGTTTTGGATTGATTTATTTATTGTGTTATCCTTTGGAATTAAGTTAAAATACATTTTATTATTCCGTGTTGAATAAATGTGACAAAAACGCAATGGGAAGTTAAAATGTTTGATTAGTAAAAATAAATAAAAGTCCAATTTATATTTAAAGCTAAAATCGCATTTTTGGTCAAAATTGCGAAGTTGACCAGTCAACGTTGCGAGGTGAGCTTAGGGTATAAAAGGGCCAAGTCAAATGAGTCAACCCCATACTTTCCACACATTCTGTGAAGCGAAACCAAATCCCCTGCGAGACGAACATCTGCGAAGTGAACCGAGAGTGATTTTTGCTTGATTTTCAATTTTCGAGGAAGAGGAAGGGATTTTCACTCCGTGTTTATTATACAACTTTTGATCACGCATCTAAAGAGGCATATCTTGTTGTTTTTAACCATGTATTTAACTCGTAATTGCTTGTTTTAGGATTTCAAAAGTTTCGGTTTAGTTTTACATGAATTACATGTTAATTAATGCATTATAAAACGTGAAACTATTAAGATATGCTATTCATGGTATTACGAACATGGTTGAATCAGTTATTTGATTTAAACTTACTTGATCATCATTTTGCATTTGAAAAAAATCACAACAGATGCGTCTGCGAAGTGAGATTCAAACTCACTTCGCACCCCGCTCCTGCGAAATGAACTCAAACCAAAATCTCGGATCGCAGACTACTTCTGCGAAGCGAATCTAAAATTTGAATTCGAATAGCAGCTTGGATCTGCGAAGCAAACTCAATATTTGAGTTCGGATCGCAGACCATTTCTGCGAAGTGACAACTCAGATCGCAGTTTAACCTGCGAAATGAACCTCATTTCGCAGTCATTAATGGCGAAGCGAGTTGAGATGGTTGACTTGTATTGACCATTGCGAAATGAAATTCACTTCGCAAAGGCTATCTGCGAAACGAGTTTAGTTTTGTTAATTTTTAAAATAAAATTCATTATTTTTATTTTCAAATGTGATTTGTGAACTAAACGTTTGATTTAATCGATATTTAGTTTACATGATATTTGCTATAACTTGTTTTCGATTTGAGAACCTTGAGGTTACAAATAATTGACAAGTTATCCTTTTATTACACGTTTAGACTTATGAACTTTCGTTAATGAGTTAAATATATGTAATAACTTAGAACTTTTGGGTTAATTAATATCGAAAGTCTTCCGACTCATAGCGATGTCGAGCGACGTGTCCCGATTATTAATCGGCGGTATATTTACTCAAATTTTCTATTATAACTAACGAACGTCATATAATTTAACAAATATAATTGAAAATTTAACTTTGTTTAATCGTTCAATTAAGTTTTGTAGATTAAGTTGTTAGTTAATAGTAAACTTAGATGTTTGATGATGATTCGATCATAATATGTTAAAGTTTAAATTAACTAATGTTTGTTAGTTAACGCTAATTGCCATTTGTGTTATTTATAATAATAGATATGGCGGATTGAGCTTTTGCACCTGGTCACAACATTCTGGTGAGTCTAGACACCAGTGAGCGCGGTGCTGAGCGATTCAGTGAGATCTTGACATTTTTGGCACGATCAAGGATTAGATATGCCATTACTGAGTCGCCCTCTATATCTCAGAACATATTGACACAGTTTTGGGACAATATTGAGTTTGATGCTGCGGCTAACCCTCCGGTTGTCCGAAGGCGGGTTAATGAACATCCCGTTGTCTTCTCTGCTGATGATCTACGACAGATTTTGCGTTTAGGCACTGTCGAGCAGGAAGCTGGTCCATCTGCTTATTCAACGGATTTTATTGAGGGAGCTTTGGGAAAAATAGGATATTTTGGTCCTAGACGTGGACGTCAATTTATCAAGGCGTTCATTCTAGGGCAGTGGAGATTTCTATTCCACATCATTGTTACTATCTTCGGTAACAAGAAGGGAGGATACGACGAGCTTAGCCCTCAGTTATTTTCTGGGTTACTGTCACTGGTTTATAACAAACCATACAGTTTTTCTTCTTACATCTTCAGCTCATTCATCGGTCAGATTACTGGAGCAGTTAGATCGAAGTTTTTGATCTATCCTAGATTCTGTATGCTGATTGTTCGCCACTGCATTCCTGATATGCCAGCAGTTGCTCCGGATCACTTTGTTGATAGAGTCAACTTGCGTACATACAACGCATGTTTTCTCAACTCCTCGAGACGTCCAGATGTAGTGAAGCCGGAAGCGGTAGATTTATTTGGATATCTTCTGGATGAGAACTATGTGGCTCCGGCCAATGATGGGTGGCTAGATGTTGAGCCTGCTGTTGCGGTACCTGAGCCTGCTACTGATGTGGTTCTTCCTGAAGATCCACAAGAGCTTCAGGATGATGTTTTAGACCATCCGGGACAACAGATTGATGCAGAGGTTGATGCGCAGGTTGTGCAGGAGGTGCTTGTACAGCATGATGATGCTACTGATCCTGTTTTACAGGCTATTGAGCATTATGTTGCTCTTGCTGAGGTATATTATATAAAGATATAGATACTAAGTTGATAGATTATATTACTATTCATAAAAGTATAATATAATTATATAATGTTAATGATATAGATATTTAGTTGATTACTTTACTTTACTAATCATAAAATATTAATATAATACAAGAAGCTGAGACTGCAGACCCAGAGGTTGTAAGACCTGAGGATGAGCAAGGACAGCATGATAGATCTGAGGTTCTACCTCTGAAGGTAATATATCAGATTAATCTGAAATATATATCGAATTTGTATGATAGAGCTTTTATGCTAATCATAAATGTTTAATATATTTGTTATTCAGGAAACTGTTGTCGGTACTTCTAGTGGTAAAGATGGTGAGATTGACTCAGACTCTTCAACAGATTCTGATGATGTCAGACCTATTTCACCTCCAGCTGGACAGGTCTTTTATGGTTCACGCTTGATGCCTGATCCAACTGTGCGCGAAAAGTGTAAAGCTAAAGAAGTCGATCCTGACTTCAGTATCCTTAATGAAGGTCCTGAGGTGGCTGAAACCCCTCTTGTTAGTCAACGCAGAAAGCGTTTGAGGACTTTGACCATTAGAGATGTTTCTCGAGATACACTGCAGGTGGAGTCGGTTACACCGGTGGTTACTGAACCTGTATCTGTACCAACTAAGGTATGAGATAAACGTTTAGTACTACAAGTGTTATATAATTACTTAAGAAATTGAGACAGAGTTATCTGTAACAATTATTTTTCTTTATGTAATTGTGTCTATCTTAATAGGTTGAGCCAAGGACAGAGATACCGACTCCAGAATCGATTTCTCAGACTATCAAAGAAGGGGTTGTGGAGTTAGTGCGTTCAGCACAGTTTCCTATGACTAAGGCAAGCCGCTTTGCAGCTGGTCTTCTCACGACTGCCTTATCTCAAGCTATTCCACCACTTACTCGTGAGTCTTATCTTGCTTCAGTGACACCGCCTGGACCATCGACGATTTCAGTAACTCCTATGACTGATGCTGAAAGGATTACATCCTTAGAGTCTAGGGTAAAGGAGTTAGAGAAACTGACGGGATCGGTTCCACGGTTGTTAGCTGAAAATCTTTCTTTAGCACGGCAGTTGGTCACTGTTAGTGAGTCTTATCAAACATTGATGCAGATTCATAACACTCTGCTTGATGACTGCACTGCCCAGCGACTGAAGCTTGACAACTTAGAAGAACTCGTTTTGAGTTTGCATTAAGAACAGTCAGCTCAGGGGGAGATTAGGGTTTATAGGGCAGCGTGCAAAGAAGATGAGTTGAAGCTGAAGAGGAGACATGACAGAGATGATGATCCCAGTGCATATAAAGATAGTGAGCCGACTGGTCCTTCAATGATTAGTGAGCAAGCTACATTTCAGGGGGAGTCTGAGTCTGCTGGTATTGATGTTGGTGCTGGTGCTAGTGGGAGTGGAGCTGGTGAGAAGTAGTTATATTTTGTATTTAAAACTGATATACTCTTGTAATCTTAGATTGATTGTAACATTATTTATAATCATTGAAAGATTAATGTTTTGTAAGTATATAAGTTAAGTTGATATAAGATTTAGACTTGTGATTTTATTAATAACAAGTGAAAATTATATAAGATTAATTATATAAGATTTGAATTTGAGATGTTTTTATAACAAATTAAAATTTTATAAGATTAATGATTAGATGTGATTATACGATTGAGATAAATATAGGAAATTCTTAGATTGATTCAGGAAAATCAATGAAAGGATTTATATTATATTATCTAATTCGTGTTATTTAAAATGATTACAGAAAAGAATGTTGAAAGTGATTCTGATATTGAAATTATCAATGAGGTCGAATTAGAAGTTGATTATGATCTAGAGGAAGGTGAATTTGTACCTCCTGAAGATTGGACTTCTATTATTGATGTTGGGTTAGTTGAAGGTGTTGATCTTGATGGTGATATTGATGAACATATCATAAACCCTTCAAGGACTAATGTGATTATTCAGGATGAAGAAGGACAAAGAGTTATAGATTTGGATGAATATCTGAATGATTCAACTGATTCTGATTCTGAAGAAGATCTTCCTGATTCTCATAAAGATAATCCAATGTTTAAGCCTTTGGAGAAGAAGAAAAAGGCAAAGACTTCGATATCAGAAATTGATATTACTGGAAAGCGAGTACCTAAGAAAGGTATAATTGGTTGTTATTATGACGCAGATTTGAAGCTTTTTGCAATCAAAAGATATGATGGTGTTCAATATTTTGAAAGAAAGCTTGCAGTCTTTAGTTCTTTACCGAGATTTAAAATTCGAGACTTGGCTAGAATGGAAATGAAGAACCCTAGTAATGATCCTTATGGAAGATATGTCGAAAGGGTAATCAAGACTGAGGGTTGGTCAATGAAATTTGAAAGAATTAAGCCAGGAGTCGGAAAGACTATCAAGTTAAATGAAAGAAGTCAAAGAACAGGAAGACGATTGCGTAAAAAGATTTATCCAGCAGTTAAATGTGTACAGCAGATACTGTTAAAGCTTATGCCTCAGGATATTCTAGTGAATATGAAAAGATGGCATGTAGAAGCTGGAACTGGTGAAGCTGTGGTTTTGAAGCTGATGATGAAGTCGAAGATAGAGAAAAAGAACCTTTGAGAATATATGATCATCGACACTTAGTGAATCTTTCCAAGAATGATCTGTTGATGTTATACAAGAACAGGATCACTGCTATTGAAGGATGGGGAGATTTAGGAAGGGATTATCAGCTGATGGTTAACACTTGCATTAAACTGAAAATGTATGCTGGAAGTAAAATTTACAAGTGAAAATCAAAGACAACTTGAAGACATAGATGCTAGAGCTATTGTCAAGGGGGAGTCTGTTGGGACATGTTATTATGACAACAGATCTAGCTTGTAATAGTATTAGAGATTATTGTAATCAAGTTTGTAAATTGGTTTTGAATTGTAATAAATATATTAGTTGGTAAACATTTTAGAGTTAAATATTAAATGCTAAAAAATGTTGATCACGTTTGACCATAACCTGCGATGCAAACTGAGTTGGGTTCGCAGGGCAGGTCTGCGAAGCGAGTTCACTAGATTCTCTGGGCTAAAGATGGGCTGCGAACCGAGTCGGTCCGCAGAGCCCAGAATCTGCGAACCGAGACGTGTTTATAAACAAATTAGGTTCGAAACCTAATTAACTTTCGCCAATTACTAATTACGAACGAATTTAACTTTCCAGAGCTTTCAACATAGTCTAAAGGTTAGGTATTGATCGATTAACAACTGTTATAATCAATACGAGACATATTAGATTATTGATTTCACTAATACTTGTGAAACAAACCGTTTACAATCCGTAAACATAGTATTAAGGGATTCCGCACCTTAATACCTAAAGATAACCTCGTTATCGATCCTAATACACACGGACTTAGAACCTTGATTTAAGTCCTTTAAGTTCAAATAAAGACCATCTATTATCACAGATTGTTCATTTATGGTACTTCTAAGAACGGTCTTATCTGACATATAGGATTTAATCTGTTTCTTAAGGTCTAGCTTGTCCTCACTTAACCTACGTACATCAATTTTAGCCACTTCTAGTTCAAATGATAAAGCCTTGATTCAGCACATACATTAACCTGGGCTTGTAAACTAGTCACTTATTGACATACATCTATAAGTGTAGGAACATCAAGTGCCACATCCCCAAAATCGGTAATCGTGTTTATTAATGGTTTAGCGGAAGCTTTAGTTAATTAGCGGAAGCATTTTAATAATCGTTAGGTGCTGACGTTATAATAGTGCATTCATTGTATCAGAGCATATGATCATACAGAACATATATATTTAAGATGCCAAAGTTAAACTTATTACAAAAGGGTATGACTTATAAAGTCATACATGTTGTAATGTTGTAGAACAACATAAGTTTTAATAAATACTAGTTTATAAAAGTGGGATTTCATAAGTATAACCAATCTAATACAGAAGAAATCCAAGTGTCCCAAAAGTGACATCCTAAACAGTCTGGGTAGCTTACGTCCTTTATGCATGCGTAGTACCTGAGTCCTAAATCCCTGAAAAACATAGTAAATCGTCAACATTAAATGTTGAGTGAATTCACAGGTTTAGTATATACGTAGTTATACCAAGTTTTGTATAAATCATTCATGTACACAAACATAATGTTTATATGTATAGTAGGAAATACAAGTATTCTAATTAATGAAAACATTTCCTATTTTACTGTAAGAATGTCATTCTTACTACAAGTAATAGTTGTGTAGGAAACACAAGTTTAATCAAAAACATTTCCTAATAAATAGTTACAGGAAACACAGGTTTAACAATCAAGTAAACATTTCCTATAAAAGTTGTTTTGTAGGAAAACCAAGTTTAGCCAATCAGGGTAAACATTTCCTAAAAGTAGTTGTGTGTAGGAACACCAATCCTATTAGTTGTCACAAGGAATACCCTTCCCAAATCAAGTTGTAGTTTAGTTATTTAGTTTTTGTGGGAAATATAGATGATGATCCCTCTAAGGTGAGCTAAACCTTTTGAGTTAAAGTAATGACACCTAGTACTATAACCAATCCATGACTAGTTGAAGTTGTTACCTCAGTAACATGGTAAGTATACACTCCTCGTTACGACTACCGTTGTGTGGTTGGAATGACCAACGAGTTATATCCTGGGAGGGTTATCAAATCGATAGTACTATATGTATACTCAGTGGATAGAGTCACCTAGCTAATGGTTATAGGTTGCAAGCATTGGGACTTATGTGCACTACAACTACCTCATGTAAACCTAGGATCGTACCAAGATTCGTTGTCTTATTCCCAAATAGTTATGAAAAACATTTCATATAATTAGTGGTTGTATATAAAGCATAAAGCATTTATATAAATCAGTTTAGTATAAAAGCATGTCAATCAATTATATAAAACAAGTTGCATGTTATAGCACATAGTCCACCCCTGGTTTTAAAAACATTTAAAACAAGTAAAAGGTAGGGGCTGTGAACTCACTGGTAGCAAGTCTTCAGCGAATAACAGCTAGTAATAGTAGTCCGAATGCGTCCCTCAAATACCTAGATGAAAATAAGTATACCTTATATAAGTACCCGACTATTTGTTAAGTTTAAGTGGTTGTACAATACTGTTGTTGATAAATATGTTGAAAATAAATATTATCTTTCGAGTTGAATTTGTCGTTGAATCATTGCGTGTAGGTATATATATACTTATTAGTTGAATATATATATATATATATATATATATTAATTGTTGTCATCGCGTATATATATAAATATAAGTTTGTTGTCGATTGTGTGTGTGTGTGTATATATATATATATATAGATATATATATATATATATGATCGTTCTTTTCATTTTACTCGCCCTATATATATAAACCGATTTACGTTTGCGTGTTATAATTACACAACCCATTGGACTTGGCCCAACTCTTTCGGCCCAATAGGTGCGGCCCAAATTTATGTGGCCCAACTACATATCCAATTTACTTTAGCCCATTAAGGTTTATGGTTAAACATTTTCAGCCCAAATTGATAAACATAATAATCCGGCCCATTTAATAATTATAACCCGACCCAAAATATAAATGTAATTATTTTGGTGCACTTTGTTTAGCCCAAAAATAGTTTGGCCCAAATGTTATAACCGTTAAATATTCATGTCAAAATATTGTTCCGCGGTCGTGTACAATTTTAGTACCGATTATAAAATATATAATATATAATTTGTTATTATATATATATATATATATATATATATATATATATATATATATATAGGGTAAGGTTCCAATGAGAACACTTCAAAAATAAGAACGGTAAGAACACTTCATAAATGCATAATTAACCAAAAAAATCATTAGATTCACACTCATACATCTCAAATATGTGTAGAAAAATTGATTAGAGTAGATGTGAACTTTCGAAAATACATAAATCGTTTTTTTCAATTTTTGTGCATTTTTAGAAGTGTGCATTTATTTTTCTTTGCATATTTGAGATATATGACTGTGAATCTAATGATTTTTTTTGATTAGTTGTGCATTTATGAGGCGTTCTCACCGTTCTTACTTTTGAAGTATTCTCATTTGATCCAAACTCTCTCTCTCTCTCTCTCTCTCTCTCTCTATATATATATATATATATATATATATATTTATGTGTGTGTGATAGAATAATAAACCAAAAAGAAAAGAAATTTATAAACAAATCACAGCTGGCTCGAACATGTGACCTTGACTTCAAACAACTAGCGCTAACCACTAGGCTAGGTTACCATATTTGATTTATTTACTAGATATATACTTATATGTATTTATAGCCAGTTAGTCAAAAATGGAAATGAAATTAAAACTGATCATGGGACTCGAAACAATGACCATTCCCTTCAAGCTCAAGATCTTGACCACTAGGCTACACACTTATCTTTGTTTATAGAATGCTTAGTATATTTAATTAAGCACTTAATACCAACTTATTTAAAAAAAAGATGAAATTAAAATAGGTCACCATGGTTTTGGGGTCTGTTCATTTCATTGTTTACAGAGTACATATACATATACTTATATCCATAGTTTAACCAACTTTTAGCATGTTTTTAACCATAATCATCCTTTAATATGATATATACACGTATTATAATATGTTTTAATGAGTTATTACATCAAAATCAAAACAAATTTCACATAAATGGGTTTATTCCATCAATCTATCAACCTATCAAGTTATATACATAGGTTTTGTTGTGATTACACTATATAGAATAATATTTGAGTAAGAAATTTAAGAGATAGAAAGTTCCTCACAATGATTAAGATTAAGATGATGATTCCGATGTTGATGATGATGATAGGAAGATGATGATTTAAGTGATCATTTGTTTGTGCTTGTTAGTTTGAAGATGTTAGTTTGAAGGTTGAAGGAAGGATGAAGGTTGGTTCTACCCTTGCTTCTCTACCCCTGCTGCTGCTTCGTTGATATCACAGAGAAAGAAGGAAGGAAGTTGGTTGGTGGTGTGCATTATTGGAGATCAAAATGATGGAGGGAGTATTATATTTAAATTGGTTTTCTCAGCTCATTTGTCAACTAGGAGCATGGTTCGGTACGATTATGTTCCCAGATATTTTAGTTTTGGTAAAAGATTGTGTTTTTAACCCGTTAATTTCGGGTACGGGTATAATTAGTTATACCCCGGGTACCAATCAGTTATGCGTTAGTTTAATATATATTTTAAACTTAATAATTGATAGTTATAAAAATGAAATATTTTATTAAAATGATAAATAAAATTATTCACAATTGAAGTACTGTACGGTGAAATTGCGTGCCAGATTTCAGTTGAATTTGAAAATTATATTTTGAAGTAATGTTCCAAATACTAAAACAGGATTGGACAAAATATTACTCTTAGTATTTTTGACCTTTAGGCACGTTTTATAATTGTTTCTGTTCGTGTATAATGCGTCCTAAATAATCACCTAAATGTTTTCGTTTTATTTTTGTTCTAATTCTTTTCCATAATATTTTCGAGTAAGAATTATTCGGAAGTGTTTTGAAGTTCTTTTTAAACTTTTGTATCGCGTTTGATACGTTTAATATAAAACGTATAAGTTATTATATTATTTCAATAATATAAATATCTAATATTAGTAATTAATAATTTTCGAATTATTAATTATTTCGTATCACTAACTTTATTGTATATAGTTTGTCAAATTTAACACGTTCGTTTCGTACGTAATTATATATACATATAACTACGAGTCTAATACATCACGTATCAAATAGCAAGTTTCACAAAACTTAACACATAAAACAGTTTTGAATTCACAAATCAGGGAATTACTCTAGGTAATGCATGTAATTAGGTAAAAATTAGTACCCTAATTTGAGGATTGTCACATCAAGAAATACCCCTTTCTTCTAAGTTTGGAGTTCAACCATATGTGCCACAAAGTCTTCTAGACACAGATCTTCAGTTGATCCCAAGTCCAACACATCATGTTCAGCTGCCAGAATCTTCAATTCAGAAATTTTCATTTGATAATCCCCAGCAGTAGGCATGTAAGATGGTGTCTCATCAGTCTTAACTAGATCTTCAATTTCAGCCATAAGAGTTTCTTCAGTCAAAGCTCTCCAGTCATAAGAACCATCCAGTTGTTGAACAACCAAGGCTTTAGAAGACAAAGTAGCACTTGATTTTTCAGGATTTGCTGTTTTCTCAGTTTTGGGTCTTTGACATTCCCTAGCAAAATGTCCATAACCTTGACAGTTAAAACATTTCACTTTGGACTTATCAAACCCAACTTTATTTCCCACCAGCTTTTCTACCTGTACGCTTTAAGAAATTTTTAACTCTCCTTGACACCATAGCAAGTTGCCACTGTAGATCTATTTCTTCTAAGTCGTCTGGGTCTACCTGATTATAATCCTCATCAAAAGTCGCTGGATCATTGATCTTACTCTGGATGTAGTTCTCGTAAGAAGCAACGAATGAAGCAAGAACTGATAGTTGTTGTTCAACGGATTTCACACTCATGGGCATTTTGTGATGCTCTTGAGTTGACTTCCCAGTTGTCTTGCTTTTTGCTTCACCTCCAGATAAACTTATAAAGCATAAGTCTTCAGATATCATTTCACCAGTTTCTCAGTATCACCAACTAGTAAAGCAGTGGTCGAACTGGATGAACTATTTGAGATAGTAGATTTTCCATGATAAAGCCCAGGATCCTGTACCTGATCAGAATCAGTATCTCTAGATTTCTTAGTGAAATCATATCCACGGAGCTTATCAATAGCCTGCTCCAATGACATAGCTGCATAACGCTCATCGTTATCCTTGAGCATAACTCCATACATTTCCCATTTCGAGGGAAGACCCTCAATAAACTTGTCAGTCTTCTCCGTATTAGAATAGGTAATGTCGTGGTCATCTAGCTCACTTAACAAATGGTAGTATCTTGTGGTATATGCATCAAGATCTTCACATTTCATAGCTTTGAAGACTATGAATTGTTTCTTTAACAGATTACACCTACCTGCCTTAACCTGACGACTTCCATCACACCTTTTCTCTAGAGCTTTCCATAGTTCTTTAGCAGTATGAAAAGACTTCAACTAATGGTTGATCTCTTTTGGAAGACTCATTTTAATTGATGAGTGAGCTTTGTTTTCAGATTGATAATCTTTCTTTTCTTCATCACTCGTCTGAGTATAGGTAAGGGCCACAGTTTTACTACCAACTTTAGCAGTAGGTGCAGCATATCCATTCTTGATGTACATCCATATTGACAAATCATGGAACCGACAGTGTGATTCAAATCTGTCTTTCCATCCATAGTAGTCTTCAAGTCGGAGCAATTTAGGTGGAACATTAGACTTTCCAACCTCATGTTCCATCTCAATCATCTTACTTATGTCAGACATTTTTGCAACTCCCAGAGATTAAAAAAACAATAAGTTCAGTTCGCAGAAACTCAACTCGCAGAACAAACTCAGTTCGCAGATTAGAACTCAGCTCGCAGATTGAACTCAATTCGCAGAGGAGAACTCGGTTCGCAGATCAAACTCAGTTCGCAGAGGAGAACTCAGTTCGCAGAACAGAATTAGTTCGCAGAAGCTCAGTTCGCCAACTCAGTTCAGTTCGCAGACTCGATTCGCTTCGTAACTCAGTTCGCAGAATCGGCTGAAAACCCTAAAAACGAAAATTTTAGGCTTTTGACGTCCAAAAACTAAAATTTCGGATGTAAACTAACCTAAAAACTTCCAAAGACTGATTTTGATCGTTTTTACGCAAAGAATCACGTACAAACAACCCTAAATCAACCGTTATTACCTGAATAACCTCGAACCTACACGTATCTAGCCGTTGGCTCTGAT
Source organism: Pseudognaphalium luteoalbum (assembly GCA_963422505.1). Classification (NCBI taxonomy): domain Eukaryota; kingdom Viridiplantae; phylum Streptophyta; class Magnoliopsida; order Asterales; family Asteraceae; genus Pseudognaphalium; species Pseudognaphalium luteoalbum. The sequence continues at coordinate 71,741,192 of OY730194.1, read as the reverse complement.
ACCAATTGTAAGTCCGTGATCGATAACGAGGTTATCTTTAGGTATTAAGGTGTCGAATCCCTTAATACTAAGTTTACGGATCGTAAACGGTTTGTTTCACAAGTATTAGTGAAATCAATTACTATTAAGCTTTGTATTGATTAAAACCAACGTTTATCTATCAATACCTAGCTCTTAGAATACTTAGAATGTCTCTGGAAACACAAAAAATTCGTATAGGTATTATGGCAAAAGTTAATTAGTTTTAAAACCTAATTTGCATAAATACTCGTCTCGGTTCGCAGGTTCTGGGCTCTGCGGACCGACTCGGTTCGCAGCCCAGCTTGGCCCAGCGAATCGACTCGATTCATTTCACAACCCTGCCCTGCGAACTCACTCAGTTCGCATCGCAGGTTATGGTCAGCTTTTGGTCAACATATTTCAGCATTTAATATTTAACTCTAATATGTTTACCAACCAATATTTTTCATTACAATTCAAAACCAATTTACAAACTTGATTACAATAATCTCCAGTACTATTACAAGTTAGATATGTTGTCATAATAACATGTCCCAACACTTAATTAAAATAGAGGTTTTAATTTTTAATTTGTTTACATCACACTGACTTAATCGATTAGATTTTATTTGATGATGTCATAACTTCACTTTTTAAATTATATTTGTGATTATAATATATAGTTCAATCTGTCGGACACAAAACTTCCGAGATAATAAAAAAAATTCTTTATAAACATCTTTAATTTCTCATGAATAGACATCTAGACACTTGTCACTTATTGTTTGATTGTGCCAATATGAGAAACCACAAGAAATTGATCGATAAAGTCCAATTTGCTTCTAAACGACGACGTCTTGCTCACTTGGTAATGCATGAGTGGGACATATTTGCCACTAATAGAACAAAATCTCGGGTACAAGCTCAGATACTACAACCGCTAACCGCTGAGTGAGTCAGAAGCCCCCACATTATCACATTATAGATATGCAGATAATTGTGATCCAGTCTGAATTGCGGCCAATTAACTGTCAACCTTTTGCCACAAAATTCTGCTTCCAAGAATATTATGAGGGTATTCAATCCTAACTTGAACCCTTGAGACTTACTTCAGATACAAAAAGTATGTGCAAAGATTTGTTTGCACGTTTAATGTATAATGGGAAACAGTTATTGAAGAAGAAACGACAAATAGCCAACATTTGGCTAGCTAATGTTCCTGTTCATTACCTTGAAAATTGCTAGTACGAGTATATGTATATACTATGCAGTAATAAACGAATACCGTAATATATACCTTCTGTCAAAAAAAAAACACAAGAATGAACTCAATGAATGCCATAAGAATACTAGATGAGAAATTTTCGACTATTCCATCATGTATCATCTATATTTTGTTGATAATGGGTAGTCGACAAAGAGGGCAATTTCGATTTTTGGACAACTACTCGGCAATGCAACTAGTATGAAACAAGTTGTGGCATGGTACCACAACTGTAATCATCTCTTTTTCCTCGAATTCCCCGAAGCATATCGGACAGTCATCGTTATTATTGCACTTACTTTTCTCGTATATATGCTCCTTCATGAATCCGGGAATGCTGTTGTTTACCTGTCCTTTTAACGACACCATTGTTACTGTATTTCTGTACATGTTTTGAGTTCTTGTTGGGGCTACAAATTCTTGTCTTCTTCCTGTTTCGATATCCTCAGTGTGCGACGACATGCATTCTTTAATAAACTTCCAGACTAATGCTATCAAGATCAAATTAACAATTGCAATTAATGGAACAGAAAGACAAGCCAATATATGTAAGTAAATATTCATGGTTGATTGATTTGAATCGCTTGAATTAATATTGTGGTTGCAATTTGTGTCAACGTTTGTGGTTATTCAAATATAATGGAGAAACTTGGAGTTTGTTTAAGGACATTCATGAAGATAAATCTTTGAGGAAAGAAAATCTGCAGGTTGATCCATTTATTAACTATATTTCTAATTTAAGGAAGGAAATCTATAACTTTAAGAGGTTACATTTATATATATTTCGAGTATTTATTCGTATACCACTTATAATTATGGGAAAAATATCCATTTGTATAGCATGTTAATCTTAATCTTAAAATTGTAGGATCTTAGAAAATCTTGTCATCTTCCGCATAATTGAACAAATATCTAAACACTCAAGAATGCACAGATCTTGTGAGTCCCCTCTGTGATGGATCTAAGTGATGATAGACAGCGATTGAGTGGCGGAAACAATCAATCACACAAATAACTAATAAACATAAACCGAAACAACTGATTGAACAAAGTAAACGAGTTTATTAGCTTCAATAACGTATTGGAACTGATTACATATGAGTTTAGTCGACAAATGGTGCTAGGCTTTCGTCAACCCTAGCCAAAAACCCGTAGGTTTGTATTTATACTAAAACAAAATCGGCAGACATGCGTCACTGGCAAGTGTCGCATGTCGCCGCCTTCATGCGTCACTTACCTAAGTGTCGCTATGCGTCACTTAGGCAAGTGTCGCCTAAACCAAAACTTAAGTGTCGCTAGGTACAAAATCTATATTTCTATTAAACGACTAATCGACACTTTACAACTCGATAGACCAACTGACTTACACATTAAATGTACCAACAAACTCCCCCTTGTCAGCAGCTTGGTCTTCAAAAATCTTTGAGTCTTCAACTATTTCCAGCCAGCTGGAAATACACCACCAGCGTGTACCCCACTGGCTACGCAGATATCGACAATCTTCTAAAATTTAATGGCTTCAGCTCTATCTTTTTCTTTGAACTGAATCTTGTTCTGATGTAGTCTCTTCATATCTTGTACAGAAAGATTAATCAAACTCAAAGGGTAAAATACACAAAATCTATTTCTCTTCAGACCCCACATAGACCTCTTTTTAGGTTGAACAACATCCCAAGTTATTTTCTCTTCATTTCCCAAATCTGCATCTAAAGACTCCGGATCCGTAGCTGGTTCGGATTTTGGAATAAACACAATCACAGCTTCACCCATTATATCATCATATTCCCAATATAACAACCTATTCAAAAAATCCAAAGGAATGATCTCTAAAGGTATCTTCTGTAAGCATTTTGCTGGTGGATAGATCATCCTTACAATTGGTTTTCGTGTAACCGGATCCAACTTCTTCTTAAACTTATATTTCATACCCAAAGTCGAGTTAATCAAATTATATTTCTTGCTGTTAATTTCCCGATGAATAACCACTTGAAAGAAATCTGCTCTTGAATCTCGAGCACGGTTGATCAAGGGTATCTGAGATAATCTTTGAAGCTCGCATTTTGGCAAAGTACTTATTTTATAGAACATTAAGTTGAAGTACTGAATGCCATCACTCCTTTTAATCATAAATACTGAATGATTTTCATCAAACTTCCATCTTTTTATCAAACCCGTATAGTCAGTTCTGACTTTGTAAAATTTACACGTAACAGGTACCTCAACTCTAGGTTTAACAACTATATCAGGCTTTATCATTGAGGGTTCAGCCGTAGAAACTGATGGCTCAGTAATTTCTGCCTCAGAAACATGACTTGATTCATCTTCTGAAGAATCTGATTCGATAATCGGGGCATCATCATAACATTCATCACTTTGGAGCTGCTCCCCCTCAACCTCAACATCATCATTTCCTTCAAAGTAACAATCCTCTGCCATTAGATCATTTATCACATCTTCCTCAGGTATTGATGTATTTTCATTCATCATATTTTGAAGAAATGTAAGATCTACATACGAATAGTCAACAGCAATTGGTCTTCCCTAACAGCGTCACTAGTGGAAGTGACGCAGTATCGTATGCGTCACTAGTAGCGTCACTTATGAAGTGACGCAACATGTCACTTTTAGTGAAAAGTTTGCGATTTTATCGATCTTTGTGTTCTAATTTCAGTACTCAAATTTGAAAAGGTAACTGTAACTTGGATAAAATCAAAAATTAAACTAACTTAGAGAAAATATAAGAACACCTAAAAAAATGCAAATTTACAAACATAAAATTAACACATTCTTTTTGGTGACGGAGTTGATATAAGCTGGTTAGGGATCATATCGGAATAACATGCATTTATTAGGAACAGTAAGTGTTATTTCGATCATCAGTATATTTGTCCACTTTAAATTTACTTGACATGCTAAAAACACTTTTTATAAAAATTATTTCAAAATGATTATTGGTATATTTGTCCACTTTAAACATGTTACACTCACATCTAGGAGCTAAATTTATTATTATTGGTATGTACATTTCGTTGTGGTCCCCATCATAGATATACATCTTAACTTAAGACATAGACCATGTTTCCATTTACAGAGAGAATATAAGAAAATCAAATTTAAGAATCAAGTCAGCGGTGACAGGTCTGTACGTACGTACAGCAGAGCGACATAGCTTGATTCAGGTTGAAGCAAAACCAGACTTGGTCAAACCATTTTGGCGACCTTGTAAGGTATCTTAATTTTAAAGACTTTGCAAGTACTTTGACTTGTGTTTGCTTAATGTTTAAGTATATATTAACAGAGACCAGGTCTATACTTACGTATAACAGAGGAAACTGTCAATATATAACCCCAAATGATATCAAATAAACTTCTTTCACAAAAACATGTCTAGCATAAGGAAGAAATTAAGACTTTTGTCATACATCTAATGATGTTGTACCACTGGAAATAAACAATTAATTATTAGGCTTCTTAAGAAATTTCAAAGAGTTTTGTATAACATGCCTACTAATATATCGTATGATGAAGACAATGTTTATAAAAACTGTTTTCAACACGTCAGATTAATCTACTGACACATCCAAGATAAATCTTAAAGTTCCATTTTGTGCATATCACCTGATGTACTATCATATCCCAAGTTGTTTATAGACACAACTTCAACGTCTATTTTAAAATGTAACAACAGTGCATTTCTTTAATACTAAAAAGTATACAGAGTGGCTGTTGCGTTTTTTTTTTTTTAACACACATAAAAAAATAAATTACGTTCCAAGTTACAAATTACTTTTTGGTTATAAAGAACCTTAAACCAATCATGTTGATTAGTTCATCAAATCGAGTACGCGAAAAAGCTTTTGTGAAAAGGTCGGCATTCTGCTTTAGGGTGTCTATGTGGACAAGGTCTATCAGGTGTTTTTCATAGAAATCCCGTATAAAGTGGAACCTAAGTTCAATGTGTTTAGTCTTAGAGTGCTGTACGGGATTGCGTGTGATAGATATAGCAGCAGTGTTATCTATGTGAATAGGAGTCATAGAAAGAAGTAACCCGTAATCACGTAGTTGATGCTGAATCCATAGAACCTGAGAGCAGCAACGTACTCAGCTTCTGCAGTTGAAAGAGAAACTGTAGTTTGTTTCTTGCACTGCCATGAGACCAATCGAGATCCGAGGAATTGGCATCCACCAGTGGTAGATTTCTTATCTATGCTGCAGCCGCCATGATCTGAATCCGAATAGGCAGAAAGAGCGAATGATTTCTCGTTTGAATACCATAGACCAAGATTGGGTCTATGTTTGAGATAACCAAAAATTCGCTTTACCGCCTTCATGTGAGACACCTTGGGTTTGGCTTGAAAGCATGAGCAGACGGATATCGCAAACACAATATCTGGTCGAGAAGCAGTCAAATACATCAAAGAACCTATCATTGATCGATAGTCCTTTTCTTTGCAATCTTCCTCATCCTCAGCAAGTCTAAGGTTGTGATTAAGTTCGATAGGAGTCCCATAGGTTTTACAATTGAGCAGGTCATATCTAGTCAACATGTCTTTGACATATTTTGACTGATAAATATAAATACCTTTTGGAGACTGCTCAACTTGTACACCTAAAAAGAATTTGAGCTCCCCCATCGCACTCATCTCAAACTCAGATTTCATAATCTCCTCAAAATGCTTGCACATCGCCTCATTTGTAGAGCCAAAGATAATGTCGTCCACATACACCTGCACAAGTAACATATCTTCTCGATCTCCAGTCTGTTCTTTACGAATGAACAGAGTATTATCGATATTCCCTCTAACAAAACCATGCTTGATTAAGTGGGTAGTGAGCCTCTCATACCAAAGCCGCGGAGCTTGATGAAGACCATATAACGCCTTGTTCAACTTTGAGACATATTCTAGATGCTCAGGGTCTTCAAAACCTGGAGGCTGTTTAACGTACACATCCGTATCCACTTGTCCATATAGAAAGGCGCTTTTAACATCGAGTTGGTTAACACGAAACTCTTTGAAAGAAGCGAACGCAAGAAAGATCCGAATAGACTCAAGTCTTGCAACAGGAGCGAAAACTTCATCATAATCCAAGCACTCGATTTGACTAAAACCTTGAACAACCAATCGAGCTTTATTCCGAATTACTATACCCCGATCATCCATCTTATTTCGAAATACCCATCGAGTGCCGGTTAAATGAGCACCTTTGGGTAACGGAACTATATCCCAAACGTGCAGCTTGTTGAACTGATGTAACTCTTCTTGCATCGCCTCGACCCAGGATGGATCTTTTAAGGCCTCATCAACTTTCTTGGGTTCAATTTAGGATAAATGGCAAGAATTTATTCGAGCAACCAGATTCAACATTTCTTGATTTGGATTTTGTTTCACTTGTTGCCTTGTTTGAACCGCAACATTAGGATCACCGATAATATTATCGATGGGGTGATCCCTGTGTACACATGTCACTGGGATTAAATCCGGTGTAAGTACTAACTCCAAGTTGTTCATATCCCCTTCAGTGAAGGGAACAGTGTTAGTTTCAAGAGCAGTAGAGCTTTCAGGTTGCACAGGTGGTTGGAGTTCCGTATCATCTTCATTAGAGAAGATATGAGAATGAACCATTTCTTCTTCTTCCTCGTCTTCCTCTAAAGGAGGCATATTGGGATCATCAGGATGTTCTGTTGCATTAATCATTCCAGAAGTAGAAGGAACATCCGAAGGTGGGATAGTAGGAGATGGTGTGGATGTAGTAGGTAATGGTGTGGGTGTTGGAGGTGATGGTGTGGGTGTTGGAGTAGGTGTGGATGTAGGTTTTGAGGTAGATGTGTCTTGACACAGACTGATGCCATGAAGTAAGGTAACTAACTCCTCCTCTTCATCATCTTCTTCGGGTATGTCAAAAGAGTTAAACACATCCTTATAGTTAAACAACCATTTCGGACCCGTTCCTTGAGGAGGATCCATGCAACACAGACATTTTACCTCAAAATGCTCTTCCACCTGGTGTGTTGATTTAATGTAGACTCTTTTGTTCGGAGAATTGACTGAATAACCAAGGAAAATCCCTTCAACAGCTTTAGCTCCAAACTTCGAGACCTTTTCTTTTGGGATCATTATCAAACACGGACACCCAAATGGCTCTAGAAACTGCGGAGTTGGGTTACGGTTATTGAAAAGTTCATAACAAGTCTTGTTCTTTTTCTTAACCGTGAGCACGCGATTCAGAACGTAACAAGCAGTACTGACTGCTTCTGCCCAAAAGATAATAGGAAGCTTAGAATCGCCCAGCATGGTCCGAGCTGTCTCGATAATAGTCCTATTCTTATGCTCTGCAACTCCATTCTGTTGAGGAGTTCTTGGAGCACTGAACTGATGATCAATACCTTTCGTGGAACAATATAACTCAAGAGTTGAGTTCTTAAATTCAGTTCCATTGTCACTTCGCAGTCTCTTCACCTTTAAGTTGCACAGATTTGCCAACTTATCCAACAGATACACCAAAATTTCTGGTCTTTCAATTTTCACACCTAGAAAGTATACCCACGAAAATATGGAGTAGTCATCGGTGACTACTTAGCAGTAAGATCTACCACTGATGCTCTTAGTGGAAATAGGACCAAAAAGATCCATACGTAAGAGCTCCAGTGGTGCAGCAATGGAATTCACTACCTTCGACTTATGGGACTTTTTGTGGAATTTCCCTTTGTGGCATGCAATGCAGTCATCTTTTAGGGCAAATGACTGTTTTGGAACTCCATTTACCAAATCATTGTTGATTAGAAAATTCATTTTGCGAAAATGAATGTGTCCCATCCATCTATGCCAAAGTAATATTCCTTTTCCGAAGCCTTTGAAAGGAGACAGGTGTACTCATCTTTAGTCTCCACAGTTCGCATATTCATTACGTAGGTATCATTTCTCCGTGGCGCCCTCAGAAGCACCCATTCTTCAGGAATAACGAAACCTGGCTTCAGTATCGCACATTCTGTCTTTGTGAAAGCAGTGGTAAAATCCTTATCACAGACTTGTGAAACGCTCAGCAAGTTATGAGTAAGTTGAGCCACATAGTTCACATTCTCAAAGCTAACTTTCCCGTTAGTTAGCGTTCCCTTTCCCATAATAGGTCCTCTTGTATCTCCAGCAAAAGCAACATGTCCTCCGGCATGTGGTTTAACATCCGTCAAAAGAGACACATCGCCAGTCATGTGTCACGAGCAACCACTATCCATGAACCATTCACTATCTTTAACTCATTCTGACTGCTACAACACATAAAGGTAAGGAGATTAGTGAGAAACGGTGACCCAAGCCTTTACAGACTTAGGTCTACCAAGGTCATCAACAATAATCACATCGGATAGAACTTTATTTTTTAACAAATCATAATTTTCATCTAATGTGTTATTGTTGATGACAGAAGAGTCACTAACAGACTCCTTCCGCTTCCAAACTTTAGTTTGTTCGGAAATTGGTTTGGGAGTAATGTCGGGCTTTTGTTTTGGCAAAGATTTTTGCCCAACATTACTTGGCTTCTCAGCAGGCTTGGGAGAGATTGAATAACGCCTAGGTGGAGATTTGAAAATGAATTTCTATAAACTGATGAGAAAGTTTGGGACATTCACGAATTAAATGTCCTTGTTTTTTACAGTAAAAGCACGAACGAGTCTCAACAAATGGTTGAGGCTGAGGACTTACCACAGGAGGAGGGGAAACATTTCTAGAACATGAACATTGCGTGCATGTCTTAGAAGATGGTTGTTTTGGTTGAGAGGTTGAAGTGGAAGGTTTATCACAAAAATCTTTTTCACGTGTAGCTTTATGTTGCAAAATCTTTACAGGTGACTGTAAAGTTTGAGGTTTTGTATTTAAAACCTTGTCTTTTACCTTTTTAGGTTGAACCTTAATTGCAGGTTCAACCTTTAAAACCATTTTTTCAGGTTTTACTTCAACCTTTTTAAATTCAGGATACTCCTGATCAGTAATATCCTCAATCTCAACAATCTCCTTAATACTAACTGGAGATTCACATTTAGACTTAACAAACTGAGGCGAAGGATACTCTGGCTGCTTGGTTTTCTCCTTTACCTGTTTGTTTTGATTATTGACCTTTGACTTGACCCCATATAACAGTGCATAGTCAACTGGAATCTCTTCGGTGCCTTCCTTAACAGGCATAGGACAGTATTCAGTGGGAGGCGGGACTACAGTATAACCTAGTCCTGTCTTAGTTTTATTATCTGTCCTTTTCTTGTTAAGGATTTCATTGAAGGCAATCGTAGAAGAAGAGGAACCTAGAATCTTATTTTTATACTTGTCATATTCAACTTTCAAATCAGATAGTTCCTTTCTCAAAAGTTCTATTTCAGCAAGATAGCTATTAATAGCATCCTGTTGACTAAAAACCTTAGATTTATACCTTTGAGTGTCCTGTTGATAAGCCTCAATTTTCTTATCATACAATTGTTCATTGGCCTTTAAGTACTTATTTGACTCATTAAGTTTTTCAACCTTTTTTCGTAAGTCTACGTTATCTTCTTGATAGCACTTTAAAAATTCAGTTAACTTAATGCACGAAATACAGTTCAAAGGTTCTTCTTGTTCATTGCGTACCTCATTAGAAATGTGAGCCATGAGACACTGTTGATACTTGTCAGCATACATGCTCCAGTCGGTGTTGGTAGGCTCAAAGACAACTAGTGCATCAGCTGTCGCTTGCTTTACTTCTTCTTTCTCTGGAGTTCTAGGAGCATCAGGCTTAGTGAAACCCGATGGAGGAACTTTGGGTTTTTCACATTCTCTAGCAAAATGTCCCAAATTCTGACAATTATAACAGCGAACCTTGCTCTTATCAAAACCAAAACTGGTTTTTCCATCTCCTTCCAAACTCTTGCGCCCAGTCCGTTGCAAGAATTTTTGAACTCTCCTTGAGATCATGGCAATATTCCAGTTTAAATCCATTTGCTCAAGATCATCCTCATCTAATTGAGCATAATCTTCTTTAGCCAGTTCTAATGTAGAATTTGGTTGTGAAACCAAATCCTTGTAGGAGCTAAGAAAGGCTGTATAGATAGCAGCCTGTTCTTGAATAGCAGGGGAAACTGGAACTTGTTGTTGTGACCCTTGTGAGGGTCCAGAAGCATACACCGGATGATGAACACCAGTAGACTGCAATGAAGGCTGCAATGGAGAACTTGTAGAAGAAACGAAAGCCATTCCACCATAAGTTTTCCCGGTGTTGACTTTTCCTCCATATAATGTCGGGTCTTGAACAAAACCACCCGATTTAAATTCCTTCTTCTTCAACTCCATCGCATGAGCTTGAAGAACACCAATTAGCTCATCCAAGTTCATTGTTGCTAACTCTTGGCTCTCTTTCAGAAATTGCACTTTAACGTCCCAACTACTAGGTAGAACGTCCAACAGCTACTTATTTACCTCAATCTGAGGGAAATTATAACCTCCCTCGGTCAACTCACTGACTAACTGTGAGTATCTTGTAAATACGCCAGATGCTGTTTCATTGGGAAGAGAATCAAACAAATCATATTGTTTCTTGATTAGTTCTAATTTAGCCTCCTTGTACTTCTGATTTCCACCACATCTCGTTTCAATAGCCTTCCAAAGATCATATGTTATGTCATGAGTTTTGAATAGGCGTAAGACATCTTTAGTAAGGCACATACAGATGGCCGAATGAGCCTTTCTTTCAATATCATACTCCTTCTTCTCTTCAGGAGACATAGCTTTGTAAGTTTTGGATGGAGGGATACCACGATAGTCTCCCTCAGCTACTGGAGCTTCATATCTTTCTCTGAGCGGACCCCAGAGCTCTGGACAGTGGAAATCAATGTATTGTTCAAATCGGTCACGCCAATATGCGTAATCCATATCAGCAGTGAATAGAGGAGGTTTATTATTAGAACCGACATCATGATTTTGTTTAATCATATCCCTGATTCCCCGAATATCTTTTTTATCAGCAGCAGCAGCCATTAAAGAATATCCTGAAAATTAGCTCAAAAACAAAAACTTGAAAACTTATTAGTACCAAAGGCGTCACTTGGTAAGTGACGCACTCAATTTTCGCAACGACTAGCGTCACTTGATAAGTGACGTTATCGAGTGACGTATAGAGTGATTGATGACACTGTAAGCAAGTGTCGCTCAATCTAGCAAGTGACGCACTCAAGTGTCGTACTTGAGTGACGCACTAAATCAAATAGGCGTCACTAGTGTAAGTGACGCAAGAAATCAAGCAAGCGTCACTAGCGTAAGTGACGCAAAAAAAATCAAACAGGCGTCACTAGCAGAAGTGACGCAAGGCACTCAAGTGACGTGCTAAAGTGACGTACGTGAGTGACGGTGGATTAAATTAGACGACACTTGAGTTAAGTGTCGTGTTAACCCCAAATGACGGTCCAAGTGACGCACCAGAGTGACGCACCAGAGTGTCGGTAAAACCCTAATTTGGACTTACGAAGTGCCGCACTAAGTGACGCGTTCAAGTGACGCAACGAGTGTCGCAGAAACGGGTGTTAAATCCCAAAAAACCATAAAAGTTGAATTTTCGTAAACCTAACGAAAATTCATCAAACCCTAATGAACGAAACCTGTAGTAAATGATGAAAATCGTCTGGAAAGCACCTAGTCAACTCGAAATCCGTGATTATTCTCGATTCTTTATACGAACGAAACTGAAATCAATCCAAAACGTCTTCAAAATGTCAATCTAATCACCTAGTGGCTCTGATACCAGATGTGCATCCCCTCTGTGATGGATCTAAGTGATGATAGACAGCGATTAAGTGGCGGAAACAATCAATCACACAAATAACTAATAAACATAAACCGAAACAATTGATTGAACAAAGTAAACGAGTTTATTAGCTTCAATAACGTATTGGAACTGATTACATATGAGTTTAGTCGACAAATGGTGCTAGGGTTTGACGCCATGATAAACCCACTGCTGTGTCACGTCACCATTAGAAATCTCAATGACCAGTGCGCAACACAACAAGTTTTTCACGCCGCTGTCGGGGAGCGTCGGCAATCGATTTTAGGAGTTAGTAACTTTAGTGTTTAAGCGATCCTTTTGAAAGATTAACATCAATCAAAAGTTACCTTTTTGCCCTTAGGATTAGTTTAGTTTTAGTAACCGCTTTTTAATCAATTATGACAACACATCTTGATTGGACCAACCCCACACCAAATGAGTCTTTGACCTAACTTTTAGCTGTTTCCTCACCTACAAACCACTTACCTTCCTCAAAACGATCTTTGTCAGAATTTATGTTTGAACAAAACGTTATAAACAAAAGAGTGACCGGATTTCAAGATAACATTGACGCCATGATAAAAATTCCAGAAAAATTAATCTCTAAAATGAATTCCATTTTGAAAAACTTAAGTTTTATTGAGGAAAGTACATCGGTAATCACTGGTGACACCATTCATCCACCAAGTGATGATCTGTTAATCGTGACTAGAGGAGGAAAAGTGACCAAAGTTGATCCGCCGCCACCAGATAACACCCCCGAAAACACTTCTTTGCCCACACCTACACCTAGTTAAAATGTATCAATTGGCATCCCTGTCACAGTACCTGACCCATCACCAGCCAAAACTCCAGATAATGTACCTATAAACACATCCTTTTCACACTTAATAAACAAAGAATAATCATTTTTACTTCTTTCAAAACCATTTTCAATAAGAGCACAAGTTAATTTTTCATTCCATTTTCTTGCTGCCTGTTTTAAACTATAAAGAGACTTAATCAATTTGCACACTTTATTACTAGACTGATCATAATAACCAGGAGGCAAATCCATATAAACATCTTCTCTTAAATCACCATACAGAAAAGCATTATTTATATCTAATTGATATAATTCCCAATCATTTTGATTAGTAATATTAAGCATACATCTAGCAGTAACCATTTTAACAACAGGAGAAAAAGTTTCATCAAAATCAATTCCTTCCCTTTGACTAAAACCCTTAGCCACTAACCTAGCTTTAAACCTTTCTATTTCCCCTGTTGATTTATATTTAACCTTATAAACCCATTTACAACCAATTGGTTTTCTACCCTGAGGTAAATCTGTAATTTGCCAAGTACCATTTTCGTGTAATGCTTCCATTTCAGCATTCATAGCATCAACCCATCTACTGTCCTTACAGGATTCCCAAGAAGTACTAGGTTCAGTAGTTTTGTTTAAGTTTGAAATGAAACAAAGATTTTCAGATGACAAGTTAGAATAGTTAACAACCTTTTCTATACCATATTTTACTTTCTCTTCAACAACAAATTCATTAAATTTTCTAGGAATTACAGTATTTCTGGTAGACCTTCTTAAGTTGGTATTACTGACATTATCACTATGAGCAGGTGCATTCTGTGAAGTACCAACATTGCCCTTAGGGGTGATTATTTCATTATCAAGTGTTGCATTAGACGTTTCATCATCAGTATGCTTAGAAGAGCTATGCTCTTGAAAACTATCTGAAGATTCAACTTCTATGCCATCACTTTCAATGTCAACATCTTTCCATTCATCCTTGGGACTTGAGGTTTGATGTTTATTTAAAAAAGAATCAAAGAAATTTAAGTGATTAATTTCATTATTGTTTTCCAAATTTTGATCAACAGAATTAATCTTAAATGGAAACACATTTTCATAGAACTTTACATCTCTTGAATAAAAAATTGACTTTTGTTCCAAACTTAACAATTTATATCCTTTTTTAACAGAAGAATAACTAATCATAACACATTTTTCAGACCTTTTTGAAAACTTATCAAAATTATTTAAAATGGTTGAAAATAATAAACATCCAAACACTCTTAGGTGGGAAAGATTAGGCTTATTGCCATACACCAACTCATAAGGATATTTACCATGTAAAACAGAAGAAGGCAACCTGTTAATCAAATAAGTAGCAGTCAAGATACATTCACTCCAAAATCTTAAAGGTAATCCCCCTTGAAACATAAGAGATCTTGCAACATTTAGGAAGTGTCTATGTTTCCTTTCCACAATCCCATTCTGTTGTGGAGTATAAACACAAGAAGTTTGATGAACAATCCCATGAGAATTAGTAAAATTCTTCATTTTAACATTTATAAACTCAGTTCCATTATAACTTCTAAATATTTTTACAACTTTATTAAACTGAGTATAAACCAGGTTATAAAAAACCTCAACATTTTAAAACACTTCTTCTTTATTTTTAAACAAAAAAACCCAAACTGCCCTAGTAAAATTATCTACAATGGTTCAAAAATACTTATATCCTTCACTGCTTGAAACCCTGAAAGGACCCCAAACATCTAAATGTTCAAGATCTCCTAACCCAGTAGATTTATGATCACTTAAGGGAAAAGGTTCCCTTGTACGTTTAGCCTTATGGCAAACATCACAAGGATCATTTTCAGATTCTTTTTCAAAATTTAAATCATTTTTAAGAACATCTAAAACCTGCTCAGTAGGATGACCAAGCCTATTATACCATATTATTTTAGACACATAACAACATCTTAGATTCATAGACATCAAACTAGTACCTCCAATATCACTATCAAACACATATAGACCATCAAACTGATTACCAGTCCCCAATATTTTTCTTTAATTCAAATCCTGTATATAACATTTATTTTCATCAAAACCAACAAACAACTTACTATCTCTAGCAAGACAACAAACAGAAAGCAAACTTACATTATATTCACGAACAATTAAAACATCATATAAAACTATAGACCTTGACAATCTTAAATTTCCAATTTTACTGACTTTAGCCTTTGTACCATTAGGATGTCCTACAGTTAATTTATAATTTGAAACATCTACAATATGCTTAAAATTATTTTCATTATTAGTCATATGTTGATTTGCTCCTGAATCAATTATCCAACCAAAATTATAATTATTAGACACATTCACTCTATTTGAAACAAAAAAGATATCAAAATTTTTATTAAAAAAACTATTGTTATTCAAGAAATCACCTGCCATATTGGCATTAGCATGCTTGGGAACTAATTTATCATCAAGAAGACTCAATAATCTTGACAACTGATCACTAGACAAAGAAACAGAGGTAGAAGAAGAAGAAGTACCTGCAGACTCAACAGTTGCATTACTGGATACATGTTTATTAACACCAGACTGATTAGAAATTTTTTTCTTAAAATTTTGTGGATACCCAACCACCTCAAAGCATTTATCTACAGTATGATTAGTCATCCCACACTTAGTACATTTTAGATTATTAGCTTTTGGTGGATATCCTATTATTTCAAAACATTGTATGTCCAGTCCTATTGCATTGTTTACATTTTAAGGCACTTGTATTAACAGGTTTCTTAAATGTATTTGAATAAAAAGAACTAGACTCTCCACCAGTTTTCTTTTCTTTTAAATGTGTGCCTCTATGTGATTCTTCCCTTGAAATTAAAGAAAAAGCAGTTTTCACAGTTGGTAATGGATCTTGCATCAAAATATTACTTCTAATTGGTTGATATTCATCCTCCAATCCTATTAAAAATTGCATAAGTTTAAGCAGACTATTATGATCTTGAAATTTTTTTGCTGCTGCACAAATGCAAGCAGGTAGTTTTAACAAGATATCATATTGTTTCCATAATGAATTTAATCTATCATAGTAATCAGAAACTGAAGTACCACTTTGACTTAATGAATTAATCTTTTGATACAAATTAAATACCACAGATCCATCTACCTTATCATAAGTTTCTTTTAATTCTTCCCAAACATCAGATGCAATTTTTGAAAAAAATTGACCATTATATAACTTCTCAGATATTCATCCCAGAATCCAAGACAAAACAACAGCATTAGATCTTTCCCATTGTCTACCCAAAACATCATCATCAACAGACTTCTCTAAACTACCATCAATAAATCCCATTTTATTTTTAGTCTATAAAGCTAATTCCATAGCACAAGCCCATGATTTATAGTTTTCAGTTCCTTTTAGTTTAAATGTTATTAATGGTGTGCTATTAATATCACTAGCATGCAGATACAAAGGATCACCAAAGTCCAACTTACTAATTTTAGTATTACCAAAACCACTAGGTTTATCATTACTAGGTGGTTTATCACTTTCTTTAGTCATTTTTCCAGATAAACAACAACTTTAACACAACCAATATCACAATAAAAAATAATTCAAACACGGATCAAACAATCAAATCACCCAAAACAAAAACAAATAATCCCTAGAAGGTTAGCCTAAGCAGGGATCCGTACAAGTGGTCTCTCAAAGGGATTCCACCATAGGTCTTACTTAGGGACCTCTCTTCTACAAGAGAAATTGATTAGTATACACAAATAATCAAGTAATCACAATTTATTCAAGTAATCAAGCAAGCACAGAATATACAAAAAAATGAGAAAGAGTATAGAACGTTCTCACAGAGTACTCCATGCAAGCTTAATAGAAAAAGAATTAACAACGGAAGACTTGATACAAACTCTGGAACAGCCAAGAGTTACACCAGATGAAGAATAGATGATGAAGAGAAATAATCTTCAACAATCTTCAGAAAGAACCAGAACACACAAACCCTAATTTTGAAAAATTAGCGTTTCTGTATAAAAAATACCTCACCAATCAAATAGCGCCCAATAATAACCAACAGAACCCTATCGAGGTTTAATCAACCCAACAATAACCGATCTGAAGAAACTTTCCCAAATCGAAACCCTAATTTTAAAATCAGGAACAAACGAACCAACGAAACCCTAGAGCTGTAGCTCTGATACCATGAACAAATATGTAAACACTCAAGAATGCACAGATCTAAAACATAACTTCTCTTTTCTTCAATGAATCAATCACAAACAGAACCGGCCAAAAGCCAAAAGCAAGACTAAAGACTCGATCTCACATACAAAGAAAACACTCTATGAATCATACACCGATAGGTGTAGATCATACACTCAAAATAACTAACCAAAGTATCAAGATGATACAATATAATCTGGAAAATAGAGAGAAAAGTTACAGCCAAGAGAGAGAGATAATTAACCCTAATTAGGGTTTATAACCAACCTTATATACTAGACAAGAATAAGTAAATAGCAAATATAACCCTCAACTTCTTTCCTTCATAAAATGACCACCAATCTTAACTTGAAATGACATCAATTTCTAGAAATTGCAGAATGAACCCTGAAACAATAAAACTTAACAAAACAAGTTATAAACTAACTTATACAAATATAATTAGATTGATTACTTTTAACACTAATCTTGAAATCGTAGGATCTCAAACTTATACAAAAAATTACTAACATTTACTTTTGAATTTATTGTGCTACTAAAATTATGTTCTTCTTTACATATTGATGTATGACCCGGACACTTCATCCGAATCCTCTCAGTCCATTTGACGAACAAGAATGAGAATTTCATTCTAGAAAAAGATTATCATACGCACCACCAAATTCACCAGAACATGAAATTTCATCAGAAGAAGATAATTTAGTTTTTCATAACAATTTAGTCAAAACGGCTGAATACGGTTATTATTCCGATCCAGAGTCGGGTGAGGATAAAATACCCCTTCTAGGCAACCTACAATATATCCAAGTGATTCAGAGCCAGAGCACGAAATACAACCAATTATGGCAGACAAAGCTGACATGACGCTTGAAGATTACACGATTCAAACTCGTGGAGATCCGAGACTGGGAGTGGTTAGGCCTGCCATAGCCAGAGAAGTAGAATTTGAGTTAAAGGGGCAATTTTTGAAAGAATTACGTGAAAATCCTTTCAAAGGAGAAGATAAAGAAGATGCAAATGAGCATGTTGAGAAAATTTTGGAGATTGCAGATATATTTCATATTCCCAATGTTACAAGAGATCAGGTTATGTTACGAGTATTTCCTTTAACACTAAAGGATGGAGCTAAGAGATGGATCAATAACGAGCCAGCCGGATCTATTACTACTTGGGAAGATCTTCGCACAAAATTTCTAAAAATGTACTGTACACCTTCCAAGACCTCAAAGATGATTGATGAGATTAGGAATTTCAAACAGAAATCCGATGAATCTCTGTATCAAACTTGGAAAGATATAAGGAAATGTTACACAAATGTCCACAACATGATTTGAATGTTCAACAAGAGATAACAGTATTTTATAAAGGAGTTGATCGAGCAACACGTCAACAGTTGGATGCACAAGGTCCAGTACCTAAGAAAACTCCAGCAGTGGCAAGAGCCGGAATTGAAGAATTAGCTAAACATTCTCAGTTATGGGATGATGGTTCATCTGGAAGAAAAAGGATATCTGAAGATAGTGATGGTCTAGCAGCTATAACAGCAAAATTGGAAAGTATGGGAAGAGATATTAAGAAAGTAAATGAACAAGTTCATGCAATCAGGATTAGGTGTGAAATATGTGGAGGAAGTCATCTAAAAGAAGAATGTCCTAACACTGACAGCAAAATAAGTAATGAGGAAGTTATGTATGGGGATTTTCAAGGAAATCCAAATTATCGTCAAGTTTCTAATTATAGAAGAGTTAATCAACCAGGCCAAAAGTATCAACAAGGAGCACCAGGATATTATGTCAAAACAGGACAAACTTCCTATAATGACAGAATGACGGTGATAGAGAACGCATTGGGAAAAATGGCGGAAGCAAGTAATAAAACAAATGAAGAAAACGATGCCAGAATGCGTAATCACGAAGCCTCAATCAAACAAATTGAGAGCTTAGTTCATCAAATTGCTAAAGCATTGCAGGAGAGATTTACGGGAACATTGCCTGGATTTACAGAAACAAATCCAAAGGAACAAGCTAACGCAGTAATTAGAATGTTGACTCTCCTATTATAGCTGATAAAATTGTTGAATCTAAGCAGGTTGAAAAGGAAACAATTGATGAAGGCATACAAGCAAACAAAAAGGAGAATGGAAAAAATAAAGTTAAAGAAGTCATCAAAGACTATACACCCCCACCTCCATATCCAGCTGCTTTTTGGAAAGACAAAGAAGAGGAACAATACCACAAATTTCTGGAAAACCTAAAACAACTTCATATTAACATTCCTTTTGTTGAAGCTATAGCTCAGATGCCAAAATATGCAAAATATCTTAAGGAGCTGCTGACAAACAAAAAGAAACTGGACAATATGACGAAGGTGACAATGAATGCAAGATGCTCAGCATTAATGCAGAATAAATTACCTTCAAAAGTCAAAGATCCAGGGAGTATCACTATACCTTGCAAAATTGGTGAAATGACTATTGAAAATGCATTGGCAGATTTAGGAGCTAGTATTTCATTAATGCCATATACACTTTTTATGCGATTAGGATTAGGAGAACCAAAACCTATTCGTATGTGTATCGAATTAGCTGACCGATCTGTTCAATATCCTAGGGGAATAATTGAAAATGTTTTGATTAAAGTTGATAAATTTGTTTTTCCATGTGATTTTGTAATTTTAGATATGGTAGAAGACCCTAAAGTCCCTATTATATTAGGAAGACCATTTTTAGCAACAACACATGCCCTAATAGACGTTTTTGATAGAAAGATTACCATGAGATTAGGAAATGATAAAATTGTTTTTGATGTTAATAAATCTATGAAATTTCCTGATTATGTTGATGATACTTGTTATTATCTAAATGCTTATGAGTATCTAGATAACCCTTCTTTTCAAGATTTTAAAGAAAAGGATCAAACAGATACTGGAATTCTTACAGAATGGACTGAAGAATTTGACACTGAAAAAGATTTGGCAGAATTTGATAAACTATTAGAGGAAGATGAAGATTCAGAAGTAACTGTTGTTTTTCAACAACATCCTAAAGCTGAATCATCACAGCCAGTTGCTAAAATTCTCAACCAAGAATTATTACCAAATTCTGTCAATAATATCCCGTATTTGAAGAAAGAGATCTTCGAGTTCAAAACATCTATTGAAGAACCACCACAATTGGAACTTAAAGAGCTACCATCGCATTTAGAATATGCTTATTTACAAGGTACATCAGATTTGCCAGTTATAATATCTTCTAAACTATCGACAGCAGAAAAAGATCGCTTAGTGCAGGTTCTTAAACAACATAAAAAGGCAATAGCATGGAAGATCACGGATATCAAGGGAATCAGTCCTACTTATTGCACTCATAAGATCTTAATGGAAACAGATTTTAAGCCAGTTGTACAACCATTAAGAAGATTGAATCCAAATGTGAAAGACGTTGTCAGGAAAGAAATCATTAAACTATTAGATTCAGGATTAATCTATCCTATTTCAGATAGTCCATGGGTAAGTCCAATACATGTCGTACCAAAGAAATGTGGATGACAGTTGTACCTAATGAGAAGAATGAATTAATACCAACAAGGACGGTAACAGGGTGGAGAGTTTGTATTGATTACCGGAAATTAAATGATGCTACCAGAAAAGATCATTTTCCATTACCATTTATTGATCAAATGATAGAAAGGCTAGCAGGAAAAGAGTTCTATTGTTTTTTGGATGGATTTTCAGGATATTTTCAAATACCAATTGCAGCTGAAGATCAAGATAAGACAACATTCACCTGTCCGTTTGGTACTTTTGCTTATAGAAGAATGCCGTTTGGTTTGTGTAATGCACCAGCTACATTTCAGCGTTGCATGATCGCGATATTTCATGATATGGTGGAAGATTTCCTGGAAGTATTTATGGATGATTTCTCAGTATTTATGGATGATTTCCTGGAAGTTGCATTTTGATTATATGAAAGTGTCTGCAAAATTTCAGACCCTAAATCTTTGCGGTTGGTGAGACATGCGCATTTGAAATTCGGATAATTGCACTAAAGTGTGCTGGTTCAGGGTCTGCAGTGTAGATAGGGGACCCGGCGGGTCTGGTGGTGGACCCGGCGGCTAGGGGTGCAAACCTGGCGGCTGGGGACCCCAAACCGGTGGCTCCTACAGCCAAAATAAAGCCATTTATTTCTGTTGCCCAAATTGCACTGTACCCGGCTGCTTACACCTATGACCCGGCTGTTTGGGATCTAAAGCCGACGGCTTCACCCTATGAGCCGGCGGCTTGTGGCTCATTTATGTGAAAATTAAAATTTTAAGTTTTTAAACGTTCGACGTAACGTTTGACGTAGAAATTTCCGTAAGAAAATTTTGGTGTCAGAATAAGACGAAATTTACATGTCCACTCAAAAATGGCCCAACGGACAAAGCTCATCGCATCGCCATGAGCCTTGTTGGTTTTCGGCACTTCGGGGTCGTTTGGGGCCCGAAAATGGCATTTTATTGTTTTTCGGACCTTATTTTGGATTTTTGACTTATGTTTTGTATTGAGCTTTTGTTTCTTTAAGCCCAGGGATCGTTCCTATGACTATACACCATAGTAAAACTTGTTTTAAGAAATCCATAGTATGAATTGTTTTTAGGCAGTTTATTTAACTGCAAAATATACCAGTAAATGGTATTGTGATTGTTGCTAACTAGGGTTAGTAAACATTGAGTAGGAAATTATGTGGATCATATTGTGTAGACTAATTGAAATGTGATAAAGTAATTGAATCACTTAGAGTATAATAAAGTGTTGAATTGAGCATTTTAAGAATTCGTAAACCAAGTACATGAGCTTATATTTATGTGATAATTGAACATGAAATGCTCAATTGTGATTCAACTAAAGGTGTATAGATTGATAAATATCTGTTGAATATTACACATAATACGGACAGAGTATTTAGTACTAAAAGTACCATAAGTATTAAGTGATGTAAATATGTGTTGAATATTACACATAATACGGACAGAGTATTTAGTACTAAAAGTACCATAAGTATTAAGTGATGTAACTAGTAATTGATACTAAATCAGGTAATAAAGAGATTGATTGAAGTAAATTATGTTAAACCTTACACCATTGTTAAAAAAAAAGTGAAAATGGTGTTAAATGGTTATGTGACTTATACAATACCTGATTCTATGTATAGTTTCATCTTCAAGGTGATAAATTAAAACTGGTAACAAGTTAATACTTGATCGTATACCAGCTGTAAAAGTGTTATCATATGTGTGTAAAATTTGATATCACTGTTAATGATATATGTGAAAATAAAGATTAATTACTTTGAAAACGTAATTGGTATAAAGTTGCCTGAAAATGAAGTATACTTGACATAATATGACGACGTCTGGCCAACATATTTATATTATGTCATTTCACATGGAATTGTTGAGGCTACTAAGTACCAGATAAAGTTAAGTGACTTTAAAATAACAGGTTAGAGATATTAACCTGTAATTGAGAAATAGTCAATGATTGACTGAAACAAAAGACTAGTAAATCACTAAATTATTGTTGTAATGTGGTAGTTATTGTGCAAGAAATGTGTATGTGATAAATTGCAACTAGAACGGATTATTATATGAGTTAAGCAAGGTAGAGATCAGTTAACTGCAGATAACAATGTATTGATATTGTTGAATACGTGACTAATGACAACACCTTATGTTGATGTGTTGAAAGAATTATGCCGATAATGCATAGTATCAACTGGTGTTGATTTAGTATCCAATTCGATATGATAGGATGCTAATTGATTAAGTAAAAATGGTTTTACCCATAAGATTTGACCTTTACATATTGTTTACTCTTATGTGTTTATGGTTATATGATTTTGGATTGCTTTAGAGTAAAGAGTTCATATAACCTTGTGGTGTTTATAATTACAAGTTGTAAATTAGTAATGAACTAGTTGCAAAAGTATAGATTTTTAGCAATATGTTAGCTAAAGACATATATAATTATTAGCTAAATTGCTAATTAAGAATTGAGTTTAACCTTGTTGCTAAGGTGCGGGTTGTAGTATTTATTACCACTATTGCTATGGTTGTAAAAATAAATGATTCATGTAACTATATGTTTCCCTTATTTTCAAGTGATTAAGTGTTTTAAATGGTTACATGACTAGTTATGAATAGTCATGTAAGTGGTTATTTAAACTTATTAGAGACAAGATATATGCACAGTATTTGTGCAGGGGGAAAAGATAGAAACATGTACATTTGAATATGTGCATGTGGAAAGAATTGAAAACGTGTAACTATATTTATAAGTTGCTCACGGGAGTAACGTTTGATGGGTGTATTTTGTGATTAAATAGTGGAAGATGCTACATTTTATGATGAACATTGCATCTTGTGTTAGTAAAATAAATAGAGTACAAAGCATAACTTATGTGTTTCTGTGAATTCAGTTGAAATACACACTGGTGATGTGTAAATCGATGAAATAAAATATATCTATGTAATCATTTGTGTTTATGTGAATATAGATATATATACTTTACATTATGCTCACATGTTGTGTGTGCATATATTGGTTATTAGTTATGTGATTCTGTTACACTAGATTGAATAAGGGTGATCAAATTTCGAGGACGAAATCTCTTTAAGGGGGGAGATTTGTAACACCCAGTCCTCGGGTCTAGTAGTATTTTAATATTTTCTGATTGTGAACTATTATTTAATATATCAGAAAATAGGTTCATTTGTTATTTGAAAATAAATGGGTAAAAGAGTCAAATAATTTATTGTGGTTAATAAATTATTAACTGTTTTAATTAATTCAGTTGACGGTAAAATAAAATAATATTTCCCCGCAAATGGTTTTTAAGTTCCAGATAATGACAAGTACGGGGAATGAAATTTAAACTTTTATATGATACACTCACAGGTTTGAGTCGGTTGTTGGATTCTTATCTCCCCACATACATACATACTATACGAACATACATACATACACATCTATAACCCTAAATCAATTATCCAAATCATGAGAAAACATCAAATTGAAGTTGCTAAACTCGAATTCAAGCTTCAAACCTACGGATTATCATCTTCTAATCATCCTAATCAACTTGTACGTCTTAAATTCTTGAATTATGAACCCTAGAATTTAGGGGTTTAAGTGTTCTTGATTATAATCCGAAATTAAGGGTTGGTTTTGTGAAATTGTTGTTATTCAAGCTTGTTATTGTTGATTACTAACAAGATTCAAGCTTAAGATTATAAATTTATGATGATTTTGATGGGTTAATGATTTTAATCCGAAATTAAAGGATGAAATGGTGAAAGTGATGAATTGATTGATGATTGAGTGATATATGATGAAGTTTTCTGTTAGTAAACTGATTGTTATAACTGTGATTATAAGTTTTTGTTCTTGAGCTATGATATTGAGACTCAATCAAATGGGTTTATACTTGAAATTGTGTATTATTATAGTATATGTGAATTTGGAGCTTGAATGAAGTTGTAGTGTATGTATATAATCATATTTGAGTGTTCGGTAGTTTACAAACTGAAATTGTTGAGCTGAAATGGTGTTATTAGAGATATGTTTCATATTTGGACATGTTGTTTTGTTACTGCTACTACTGTATCTGATGAACAAGTCGGCGGCTTGACGAGCCAAGCCGGCGGGTTCTGTGTTAGGTTGGCAAACCGGCGGGTTAAAGACCCAAGCTGGCGGCTTGAGACCTTATACCGGCGGGTCCTAGACCCCAGCCGGTGGCTTCTTTGGCCAGTCCAACAGCCATTCCTAATTGTTAATGTTAATGTTAATTGTATTGTTATATGATATAACGTTGATAGACCAGTAGTAGTACATGATAATAGCTGTGTTGTGATTTATAATACGTGATTAAGAACTTGTAATTGTGATATCAATTGTATTAAGTTCCTAGTATTGTGAATTGATATGAGTTAAATGATAATGGTCTTGGTTACTAACTCATATTTGATTTGAATTCTCAGATTACGAGAAGACTCAGTGACATTAGACTACTGAGTGGACAACTGAGGTGTCGGTGAGTGGATCTGTAATCCTCAGAATAATTTAGTTGTAACAGTTTTGGTTACAACGGGTAATCGTATTATTACTGCTTTTGGTGTGCCATGATTAATTTGGTTTGATAGTAATAATATTGTTGATAGACTGGTTAGTCTGATATGTTGACCTGATTGAATATGTGAATACGTTATTACTTGATATTTGGCCTTCGGGCATCAGTATTGAGGTCAATCTATTGGTTGGGTTTGGTTACTATTGTAAGACGACGGGAATTTCCTTGTACTTATCGTTAATAGGAAATTAGGTCGTATGAGATTAGTACCAAACTATCGGTCTATTCTGTATTGGCCTTACAGATTGTGGTAAGTGTTCTTGGAGAATTCCCGGGTATTATGGTATCTCAAGAACCACCGATCCTCATTGTATTGAGATGTTATCTCATTGACAACTGTTGGTATTCTTGGCTGAAGGTTTCCCCAAGAACCATCGATCTATTGTGATGTTATTTGTTTACGATGATTTGCTGTAAACAAGGTTGTTATGCTAAGTTAGGATGTTGGTTATGTATTCACACACTTAGCTTTGAGCTAACCCCACCACCCCACTTCTTGCAGGTTATGGTTTTGATATAACGGGATTGTCAAGAAGTTGTTCGGGACAGAATGTTTGACCAGGCTTACTCTGATATTACTTTGATAGCTTAAAGTTGTATTTGGAATTAAATAACACCCATTTTAGATATACTATAGTTTTTGAAATATTATGGTTTAGTTACTTAATGTTCTATAAATTAATTGTTAATGTTTGTTTGGACTTACGCTTCCGATGTAAAATACATTTAAATAATGTTGTAAAAGATGGGGTGTTATACATGCAAAGCAGTAATGCTGCTCGATGTACAATAAATTGGTGTTGCGATAAGGTAAACTACAAATCCAATACTCCAATAGTGCCCAGTTATATGAAGAACAGACACCAACATCTCATGTCTAATTTGTAGATGTTGCACTAAATGTATATGTCTATGCTACCACAGGATCACATGCATTATTTCCCTGTAATTGAAGAATTCTGATTATGATTGTGTACTACATTAGTGTTATTTTTCTCGATTTGTTAATTTCAATTCATCAAGGTATATTATAAGCAACTGCAGATTTTATGATAGAAATTAGTTAAGTGTATAAGTCAATAGAAGCAATCACAGTCACATGTCATCCATACAAGTGCTGTCTTGCATTTAGATAGAGTACCATATACTCTATTCTCAAATTTCTATTCGTAATCTATCCCATTGTGTTAGCAATCGGCTAAGCGTTTAAGTCTACATAACCAATGAAAACCAAATACTCCGTATAAATGAAACCAATTATTAATCAAACCAGACATTCGAAAATAGCCATACACCTTGATATATCTAACACAAGATTCTGTATCTATACCCTAATCGTTCTACCAGATAAACTGATACTATATCCCCCGGAGATAACCAAAGAATGAAACATCAACTTCAGTTCAATTTGTTATACTAAATGCAATTAAACACTATATGATTTATGATAAACAACTATCAATTCTATTTCTAAACTCGAAAGCAGAGTAACTAATACCAACAACATTCCGTCATAACAAACTAGGAAATCATAGTTCATAACCCTTGAGATGTTTTTTCAAAAGAGTTTGCTAGGATCGTATCCTCTAATTGTTATGTAAATTGACATAAAAATCAAAAAAGAAAATGATATAATAATGATAATATGATATATAGGGTATTTATGTAATTTCTCATTTAATAAGCTAGAAGCTTATTTTAATAGCTACTTCAAGTAGCTTATATTTCAAGAGCTTATTTTTTCTACAAGTTTTGTCTACCAAACAAAACCAGAAGCTTGAGCTTATGGAACAAATAAGTTTAAGCTCTTATAAGCTACAACAAGCTTATGTGCCAAACATACCCTTGAGTAGTTTGTATTAAGGCATATAATTAGCTGAACGAACTTCTATCGAGTGCACTATGTTTTCTGATTTTTCTGTCTTCTAGCATCAAAATCATTCAGGATCCAAATGTAAGATAATTGTTCAGCTTTTGCTCTTAGTCTTCAAGATCTAACACTCCTTATATCTCTCGAATTGAGAAATTATGATTATGTACTACATTCATGTTCTTTTTCTCAATTCATTAGGTTTATGTCAACAAGGTACATTGTAAGAAACCAAAAGACTTTATTCTAGGAATTGGTCAAGTGCTAAAGACTATAGAAGCAATCAGCATGGTTGTAAAAATCGCTAGGCGGGGACTAATCGGCCGAGACTTTGTAGGGATTAATCGGGCAAGTCGGGGACTAATCGGGGATTAACCGGATTGGGCATTATTTTTACATTTAAATAATTATAATAATATGTGCAATAATAATAGAATAGAACCATATATAACTATAAACTTTAACATAAACATAATTGTCTAGGAACTTAAATGTTAAAATATATAGTTACAAGCTTATGAATAAGTCTAAGTGTTTGTAAGTTGATCTAATAAGTGGTGTTTTCTAGAAGTTTTTATTTCAGGATTATTTGTTTATAAGTTGGAGGACTGAAGTGTACATGTTGCATTCTCAAGGGTTGCTGCTCCAGTTGATTTTAAAGACTTGTGCTTCAAGCTGATACTTCAGGGACTAATTGTGATTATTTGGCAATCATATATATGTGTATCATACGGGTTGTTGAACCCTAATTTCTTTTCTATCATCTTTGAGCCGTATTTCATTTTCTCTCAATCACATATTCTGTAGTTTTCATATTGAAATCTAATATTCATTAGTTCATCATTTTGATGAACAATTCTGTTGTATTCTGAGTGTTTAGAGAGTTGTAGTGAGTTTTCAGTTGTATTTGTATTTCAATTGATTTCTGAAACTTAGTGAGTTGATATTTTGATATATGGAGTTTGTTGTTGATCTTATTTCTGAGTAAGTTCTGTAGTTTCTTGACATGGTGTCAGAGCTCCACGGTTTATTTGTGTAGAGATCGTTCGATTGATTTCAAAAATTAGGGTTTCTGATTTTTGGGGTTTTCTGCAAATCGAAGAAATTCAAAGTCTGTTTGGGTTTGAAGTGAGATGGGTGGTGTTTGGCTCGCTATTATATCAGTGAATCTCTTCTGATTTACTGGATATTCTTCTTGACCCTAATTTCTCCAAATTAGGGTTTCAAGGGTTTCGACTTGAAACTCCGTGGTTTGTATACTCTTGGCTGTTCCAGAGTTTTGGATTCCGATTTCTTCCGCTGCTTATCTTTTTATTCTTCTTTTGCTATTGCTCGGAGTACTCTGTGAGATTATTCCGATTCTCTTCTCTTTAGTATATATTTTCTGTTTGTTATAAGTGATTATTTGATTAATTGTTGATCTGTATGTGTTATTTGTGTGATTATATTCTGAGTTGACTAATTGTTTTTCTTGTAGAAGAGAGATTATATTGGACCAACTCTTGATCTTAGTCCCAAAGAGACTAATGAAAGCCTGATCAAACCAATTAATCTTTAGGACTTTTGTGTAATCTTATTGTTTATTTTATTTGTTTGTGTATATGCTCAGATTGTTGTTTGGAAATATGGAAGATAAAAATGCTATAACACTTATTAATAAATTAGATTTTGGGGATCCATTATATCTTCATGCTAGTGATACAACTGGTACACCTTTAGTAAGTTACAAGTTAACAGGAAAAGAAAATTATAATGTGTGGAGTCGTGCTATGTTACTTGCTTTAGGAACTAAAAATAAGGTTGGGTTTATTGATGGTACTTGTCTAAGAAGTACTACTGATGAGGTATTGGGCAGTCAATTGGATAGATGTAATTCTGTGGTTCTTACTTGGATTTTGAGTTCTATTTCTGAAGAACTGTACATGGGTCAAATCTTTTCTAAAACTGCTTCTGTTGTCTGGAGAGAACTTAAGAAAACTTATGATAAGATTGATGGTTGTATTATTTTCAATCTTCATCATAAGATTAATTCTTTAACTCAAAATGTCTCATCTGTTTTAGATTATTATCAAAGTTAAATTCACTTTGGAAACAATATGATGCTTTGTTAAGATACCAACCTGCACATGTAATGCTGCAAATGATTTTCAAAATCATAATCAACTTATTAAGTTGATGCAATTTTTAATGGGACTTGATGATATGTATCAACCTGTTAGAACTAACCTTTTAACTAGAGATCCCTTGCCTAGTGTACAAACTACTTTTGCAATTGTATCTAGAGAAAAATCTCATAGAGGGGTTAGTTTTAATAATTCTTCTAATAAAACTCAAGCATCATCTTTTGTTTCTCAAACTTTCAAAACACAGACTTCATCATTTACTACTAAACCTGGTTTTGATAAGGAAAAGAGGACCTAACCCAAATTTAAAATGTGAAAATTGTAATAAGATTGGGTATACAATTGAGAGATGTTTTAAGTTAAAGGGTTATCCTCCTGGGTATAAAAGGAATAACGTGTTCACTAATAACAATGCAAATAAGAATAAAAGTATTTCTAATAATTCTATGAGTAATCAATGTGTATCTGGAAATGATCCTTCTTCTTCAAATGCTACTTCTTCTGTTCCTCTTTCTCTTTCTAATGAACAGATGACGAGGCTTATGAATCTTCTTTCTGATAATAATGGTTCTATTGGTATGCATGCTAATATGAGTGGTAGGTTTTTTTAATTCAAATGTGTTTTTTAATGAAAATTTTCAAACATTTTACAAAGCCAATAATTCTGTATCTTTTAGACATAAGTCTAAAGGTTGGATTATTGATTCTGGGGCAAATCAACATATGACAACTAGTGAACATGATATGTATGATGTCATAGATATTTCAGACTTAAAACTTACTGTTGGACATCCAAATGGTACTCAAGCTAATATTTTTAAAATAGGAAATTTAAGAGTTTCTGACAATATTACATTGTATTATGTGTTGGTTGTTCCTGATTACTGTGTAAGTCTGATGTCTGTTAATGAATTGTCTAAAGATAGTAAGTTATTTATAGGATTTGATGAGTTTAATTGCTATATTCAGGATTTGAAGCAAATGAAAACCATGGGGAATGGTAGAGTTAGTGGAGGTCTTTACTTGTTTGATGCTAATAGAAATTGTAAGATTGAATCCAATACTTGTACTACTGTGTGCTATTTGTCTAAACAATTGTGGCATAGAAGACTTGGTCATCCTTCTGATCATGTGTTAAATGTTTTAAAAGGCAAACTTAAAGTTGATAATAAAACACATGATATGCCTTGTGATATTTGTCATAAAGCAAAACAGACTAGAGAACCATTTCCTTTAAGTGATCATAAAACCAAAGATTTAGGTGAACTTATTCATTTAGATCTTTGGGGACCTTTTAAAATACAAAGTAGAGAAGGGTTTAAATATTTTTTAACAGTTGTTGATGATTATTCCAGAGCTGTTTGGACTTTTTTTATTGAAAACTAAAGATGAAACTTATGAGAATATTATTGTTTTCATAAATCTAATAAAGAATCAGTTTGATAAATCTGTTAAAAATTTTAGATCAGATAATGGTACAGAGTTTGTAAATAATAAGTTGTAACAAGTTTTCAATGAAAAGGGTATTATTCATTAAACTTCTTGTGCTTATAGTCCACAACAAAATGGAATAGCTGAAAGAAAACATAGACACTTGCTAAATGTAGTAAGATCTCTTATGTTTCAGGGAGGGTTACCTCTTAATATGTGAAGTGAGTGTGTTTTGACTGCTACTTATTTGATTAACAGGATTCCATCATCTGTGCTTTCTGGAAAGTCCCCTTATGATCTTGTTTTTGGTGTATCACCTAATCTCTCTCACCTAAGGTGTTTTGGTTGTTTATGTTTTGCTACTATTCTTAATCCTTTGAATAAGTTTAGTAGTAGGTCTGAAAAATGTGTTCTTATTGGATATTCAAATGTAAAGAAAGGTTACAAATTATATAGTCTTGATTCAAAATGTATTTTGTTTTCAAGAGATGTCAAGTTTTATGAAACTGTCTTTCCTTTTAAGATGAAATATAAATTTTCTTCTTTAGAAAATGTGGTTTCTGAAACTGATCACAGTTTAAATCATTTAAATTTTTTTGATAACTTATTTTCTAGAAATTCCAAATACACCAAGTCCCAAGGATGAAGGGGGAGATGTTATGACTGACAATGACGAAGGTAGTATCTCTGATAAAGAGTCTACAACAACATCTATACCAGAAAATACACACCCTGAGGGCAATTTTCAGTCTAATAAAAATCCATTTTCTAATCCTGGTGTTGATACACAAGATCATAATGGTAATTCTGGTATTCCTTCTTCTGTTTTAAGAAGGTCTACTAGAGAAAGTATTATTCCTAGTAAGTTTGATGATTTTGTGATTGAAGGTAAAGTAATATATGGAATAGAAAGGGTAGTAAATTATGCAAATTTATCTCCAGAAAATTTCTATTTTGTTTCTAATTTAAACAAAAGTAAAGAACCAAAATCATTTAAGGAAGCTTCTACTGATGTTAATTGGATAGAAGCTATGAATAAAGAAATGGAAGCTTTAAACGGAAATAATACTTGGTGTTTAACTGAATAGAAAACCAATTGGTTGTAAGTGGATATATAAAATTAAGTATAAAGCTAATGGTGAAATTGAAAGATATAAGGCAAGATTAGTTGCAAAAGGTTATTCTCAAAGAGAGGGAATAGATTATGGAGAGACTTTTTCTCCTGTTGTTAAACTGGTAATTGTAAGGTGTATGATTAATATAGTTGTGCAACATAACTGGCCTCTATATCAGTTAGATATTAACAATGCTTTTTTGTATGGTGATCTTGATGAAGATGTATATATGAGTTTACCTGAAGGTTATTATTCTGAAAATGAAAAGAAAGTGATATTGAGGAAGTTAAAGATTTTTTCAAAATTTATGATAAAGGACTTGGGAAAATTAAAATACTTTCTTGGTATTGAAATTCTTGATATAGTAATGGTATTTGTATGTCTCAGAGAAAATATTGTCTTGAACTCTTAAGTGAGTTTGGTTTACTTGGTTGTAAACCAGCTTCAACTCCTATTGAACCAAACTATGTTATATCATCTACTGTGACAGATTCAGATGTTTTACTTGATAATGTTACTGAATATTAGAAGTTGGTGGGACAGTTAATTTATTTAACTTTAACCAGACCTAATATTTCTTTTGCTGTGAATTGTTTGAGTAGATATATGCATGCACCATTACAATCTCATCTTAAATTAGCTTTAAGGGTTCTAAGATATTTGAAAGGTTCTCCTGGTAAATGTATACATTTTACTAGGCATACAAGTGATTCTGAATTAAAAGCCTTTGTAGATGCAAATTGGGGCAAATGTTCTTTGACCAAAAGGTCTGTCACTGGTTATTGTGTTTATTTGAATGGGTCTCATGTTTCTTGGAAGAGTAAGAAACAGACCACTATTTCTAGATCATCTGCAGAGGCTGAGTACAGGGCTATGGTTGCTGTAACTTGTGAAATTGTTTGGCTCATTGCTCTATTATCTGACCTTAGTGTTAAAATTTCTCTTCCGGTTGAAATGCATTGTGATAACACTTTAGCTATGCAAATAGCTAGTAATCTTGTTTTTCATGAAAGAACAAAACACTTTAAAATAGATTTACATTTTATTAGGGAAAAAATTTCAAATGGTGTTATTAAAACAGTTAAAGTTCAATCTACTATTCAATTTGCAGATATTCTTACAAAGGGGTTGAGTGTTTCTCAACATAAGTTTTTGACTGAGAAACTTGGAATGTTTGACTTATTCAAATATAAGCTTGAGGGGGAATGTTAAAATATATAGTTACAAGCTTATGAATAAGTCTAAGTGTTTGTAAGTTGATCTAATAAGTGGTGTTTTCTAGAAGTTTTTATTTCAGGATTATTTGTTTATAAGTTGGAGGACTGAAGTGTACATGTTGCATTCTCAAGGGTTGCTGCTCCAGTTGATTTTAAAGACTTGTGCTTCAAGCTGATACTTCAGGGACTAATTGTGATTATTTGGCAATCATATATATGTGTATCATACGGGTTGTTGAACCCTAATTTCTTTTCTATCATCTTTGAGCCGTATTTCATTTTCTCTCAATCACATATTCTGTAGTTTTCATATTGAAATCTGATATTCATTAGTTCATCATTTTGATGAACAATTCTGTTGTATTCTGAGTGTTCAGAGAGTTGTAGTGAGTTTTCAGTTGTATTTGTATTTCAATTGATTTCTGAAACTTAGTGAGTTGATATTTTGATCTCTGGAGTTTGTTGTTGATCTTGTTTCTGAGTAAGATTTGTAGTTTCTTGACATTAAATATAAAGAAAATTTTGTAGAAACATAAACATAATCGTTCAAATACTTCAAGTTTGATCAATTTAAAATGTTTATCAAGTTTGACTTTGATTGTTTTCGACTGATTAATCCTGACTTTGATCGAATAATCCCGACTTTGACCAGTTTTGACCAACTTTTAAGTCGGATTTAGGCGAGGCGGGGCGGAGTAGTCCTAAATCGGGGATTAATCGGGATTTTTACAACAGTGGCAATCAGTCCAATCACATTGCTAACATACATGTGCTGTCTACATCTACTTCCTATTCGTAATCTATGGTATTGTGTTAGGTCTCGCCTAAGCGTTAAAGTCTACAAGACCAGTTACAACCAAATATTGATGAAACCAACCATTTCACTAAAGTTCAGCTTCTATACCTAATACCCTAATCATATACTACAATGTATGAAACAAGTGTATTTTCAGTGTTCAACAACAAGTTGTAATTGTAATTATAACTAATAAAAATAACCGAAGTTAGTTTCAAAACCTCATTTTGTATTCTAAAAACACCCGTAAATTGTAAATCGTCGAGTTCCAAGAACTTTGACTCGTATTCCGTTCCAACCAAACACGTATGTATTCTTTCCATTTTTGATTATCGAATGTTTGAACATTTTTAATTTACTTTATAATAATTTTAAGCTTACTTACTCAATTCATACAATAGGATTTTAATGATTTCACGATGCATTGAATTTGTAAGTTGTTAATTGTGGACTGTAAACAAGTAGGATTTAAACTTAAATATTCGACTTGATGTAAGTTGTAAGACATGGTACACCAATCATAGAGAACCCAAAACCGAATCAAACCGTTTGGTTTTGATTATTAAAAAAAAAAACGAAATATTCGATTCAATTTTTGCGAAAAAATGAATCAAACCGACCAGTAAACTCCCTAAACGGCGTGCGTGTTGCTCACTTGGTAATGAGTGGAACATATTTGCCACAAAATAGCATAATGTCTTGAGTTCGAGCTTAGATACCCTCGTAGCCACAAGCCCTAAGTGAGTTAAGAGCCCTACATTATAGGTATGCAGCCGATTATTATGCCGGTCGGAGTTTTCCGTTATCGGTTTTTTGCTAGAAAATTTTGCTTCCAAGAATATTCTACGAGGGTCTTTAATCTTGACTCTAACTCTAGAGACTTTCTTAAAATACAAAACATGCTGACCATACGTGCCAAGTATTGTCTACACATTGAATGTAAAGAAAGAAACACTTCTTCAAGAACAAACGACAAAAAGCCAACATTTGACATAGCTAATCTCTTTTTTAATATATTAAAAGAAAAGTATAATTAGGTAGACATATTAAAAATAATTCAATTTAAAGTAATATTGACCTTTAAATGAATAAGGGTAAATAATTACAACCATTATTTTCTTCTCCTAATTATGTCTACCTAATTAGCAAAGTCAGCATAAGACAAAAGACCTTAATGCCCATGTAATTTATGAGTAATTACCCTTGATTAGTCTTCCTATTTTTATTTAATTACTTTAGATTCAAGTATATTAACTATAAGTTCATTAATAATTAACTATACTTATACCAATATCTTTTTAAATAAAAATAAACTATAATTTTTAACATAATAGTTAAGTTTTAAACAATTAGTTAACTACATTTTGAATCCAAATTGTATTTCGTATAAAAAACTACTTTTTAATGTATGGACTAATAATAATAATAATAATAATAATAATAATAATAATAATAATAGCAAATTGCCAAAAAAGATAACATATTTATCAATTTTTGACGTTTTGGGGTGTGTAAATTGAAATGGTACATACAAAGGATTACAACTTCCAATTTGTTACATTGTGGGGTGTAGGTTCAGGAAATCCATTTTTTTTACTGAGTTGGAGCTGGTTTGTGGTACACGTGTATTGTTTTATCTGATTTGGAGGACACGTGACTTTTATTTTATTTACATATTTCAATTAAAAGAACTCATATTTTTTGATTAAATCATTTTATCTCACTCAAATTAAAACCCATGTTGCACAAAGAATACGAGCCCTAGCTAGAGTCGAAGTAGCGATTGCAACATAAGATGAAATCAACAGCAAACTTCAAGGTGTTTTCGAGTACAAAATGGGTTGATGAAGTCGATTTCGGTATCTATATCACAAAGGTTAGTTTAATCATTCATGGATTCTTCTAAAGTTAATCGTTCTAAATTGTCTGTGAAAATACATTTTGGGGGGCTTTTTAAGACAAACAATAATCTTGTGTACCATGGTGGGGCATTATGCACAATGGATGATGTTAAGTTTCACATGCTAGGTTTTAAGGAGTTTTTTAAAGTAGTTGAAGATGTTACAGATTGTGTAGCAAATGGTATGTATTATTGTGTACCTGGAAAGGACATTAAAACGGGGCTTAGATATGTGAACTCGAAAAAGAGTTATGAAAGATTGATTCGATATTGTAAGGAAAAGAGGGTAGTAGTTGATGTTTATATGGATCATCATAATCTTGATATGAGTAAATTTGTTGTTGATGATGACCCTGAGAAGAATGTTGAGAGTGATGATGACTCCTTAAGTGAGTGTGAAGAAGTTAAAAACTTTAAGGTTGTTAAAGCTAAAGGTGTTAAGGCTAAGGTTATTAAAGCTAAAGAGGTTAAGGCTATTGGTGATGATAATCAATCTGATCATGCTAAAAATAAAAAGGAATGTGAGGTTAAGTTGAAAGAAGCAGTCAAGTCTAGTGAGCCTGATTCCGTGGAACATATGTTAAATGACCAATATGAAGAAGATAATGAACATGTCAAACTGGCTTCTGATCCAAAGTTTATAAATGATGAGCTCAAAAAAGATGCTGATGATTTCCATTTCAATGATCCAAAAGAGGTTGTTGGTGACCCAACATCATATCCTATGTTCAATCCCAACACCCATTGGAAGATAAAAAAACCTGTTTATGGAAATAGGTTTGAAAATAAGTGGCAGTTCAAAAATATGATGATTTCCATTTCATTGATCCAGAAGAGGTTGTTGCTTTGTATGTATGTATGATGGAGCATATTTAGTACTTTATTATCAGGTGAACTTTTGCATTATTTAATGTAAGCATCTTTTGACCATGTTTGATGAATGTGTGATTTTGTATATATCTATGCATTATTTTATTTACGTAACTGTATTTAGTGATGGTAGTAAATGGTAGAATTGAAGGCTTACATCTGCCTTTAGTTTTGTTTTTTAATTTGAAGATAATTTTTAAAAAAAAAAAAAAAATTGCCACCTCAGATAGAATAATACACGTGTACCACATACCAAGTCCAACTCAGCAAAAATAATTGGATTTCATGAACCCACACCCCACAATGTAACAAATTGAAAATTGTAATCCTTTTTGTGTACCATTTCAATTTACACACCCCAAAACGTCAAAAATTGGTAAATATGTTATCTTTTTTGGCAATTTGCCCTAATAATAATAATAATAATAATAATAATAATAATAATAATTATTATTATTATTATTATTATTATTATTATTATTATTATTATTATTATTATTATTATTATTATTATTATGTGTAATTCACAAGATATTGAAATTAAGATTTGAAGCAAGAAATTAAATGACATATGTAAGGGAGATTTTTATTTGTTATCATAAAGTATACACACGTATATGTAAGAACCATATTCATTCGTTATCATAAAGTATACACAACTAACACAAGTATAAAATGCATTCCCATGAAATATTTATAACAAAATAAAAAAAGTATGACCAATTCATATATTCATCAAATTCATGGTAAATAATCCAAATATATTGACGTTAAATTGTGTGTTACAGTTGAGGTAATACATATTTTTCATTTGAATAGAAAGATAAAGATTGAGATGAATACATGTCATATGATGATTTAAATATGAAGGTGGTTTTGATATAAAAAGAATTGAAAAGAAGGTTATGTTATACATATTCTACTATAGATTTTTAAAAAATTAATAGTAGTTTGTACGATTTGTGATGAACAATAAATTATATTATTTGACACCTTGAAATATATCAATAATAAATTATATGAAGATGTTTTTTCACATATCTTTCATTAATAATAGTCCATTTTTTATATGTAATCGAAAGAATAGTTGTCAATATATATTTCAACTTAAATTAACAATGATTGTGATATTTAGTTTAGGTGCCTATATATAAACAACACAAAGATATTAACAACATTGTATAAATGCATAACTATTTACATTTAGAACACAAATAATATTTGTAATAATTTTATATAAGTTAACATTTAAATTAAAAAATTATAATTTTGATTACAACATTATATAAATGCATCATTATAATTATTTACTTATAAAACAGTAATAATAATTTTAATCATATATGAATTATAATCAATGATAAAAGTCTACTTGGACTAATAGGTTACTAATAATCATAATCATTCAACATTATATCATTCAACACTAATATGCTGAATAGCAAAACACCGAATATGCTACATTACAGAAGGTCAAATCTCACAGCCAAACTTATGATTGTATACAATAGTAAAACACAATCCATTAACATTTGATAAAGATACAACAGAATTAGGTATAATCATGTACATAAGTTTTGCATATGTATAAAAAGTATCTTAAAATCAAGGAACACTATAGCTTATTAAAAACATTAGTTTTTTAATTATTGTCAAATATAAGTGTATAACCAACAATAAGCTTGTCCGCCAAACATATCTAACATCATCTACTTCCTTCTAACAACACAACGTCAAACATAACAATTATTTGTAAATATACAATCATTAAAAATAAAATGAAATAGTCCGCGAATTCGTGGGTTATAAACTAGTGTTCCTGTACATTACCTTGAAAATTGCTAGTATATATATATAGTAATAAACGAATACTGTAACAAATACCTTCTGTTAAACAAAATTAGTAATAAAGGAATACAAGAATGAACTCAATGCCATAAGTACACTAGATGAGAAATTTTCGACTATTGCATCACGTATTGTCTATTTGTTTTTGATAATGGGTAGTCGACAGAGAGGGCAATTTCGATTTTTGTTGAACCACTGGTCAATGCAACTAGTATGAAACAAGTGGTGGCATGGTACCACAACTGTAATCATCTCTTTTTCCTCGAATCCCCCCAAGCATATCGGGCAATCATCGTTTTTACTGCACTTACTTTTCTCATATATACGCTCCTTCATGAATCCAGTAATGTTGTTGTTTACTTGTCTTCTTCCTGTTTCGATATCCTCAATGTGTAACGACATGCATTCGTTAATTAACTTCACCATTACTACGAACAAGATCAAAATAGCAATTACAATTATTAGAACAAAAAGATAAGCCAATACATGAGGTAAGTAAAAATTCATGGTTGATTGATTGAATTGCTTGAATTAATAAAGGAATTACAATTTGTGTCAACGTTTGTGGTTATTCAGATATATAAATGGGGAAACTTGGAGTTTGTTTAAGAAGGACATTCATGAAGATAAATGTTAATGGAAAGAAAATCTGCAGGTTAATCCATTTATTAATTATCTTTCTAATTCAAGGAAGGAAATCTATAACTTTAAAAGGTTAAATCTATTCATATTTCGAGTATTTATTCAGATACCACTTTTACTTGAGGGAAGAAAAAAAATTCCATTAATATAGCATGTTAAATCTTATCTTAAAATTCTAGGATCTTAGAAAATCTTGTAAATCGTAGGATCTCAAACCTGACCATGATCTTATCATTTTAACCCAATTCACTCTTACATGACTTGAATAAATGAACTAAAAAGGTACAAATTTGGTGTATTTAGTCCAATAAATGGTGCCTGGGCTAACCTTTTAAGCAACTCATGATGCATATAGTTGGGTTTTTTCCCCATCTCAAAACATAACATTTGAATTCTGATAATCTGATTCTACAACAATAGTCCCTCGACTTGGAAACGGAAGAATTTACAGCACAGCAAGTTCCACAGCTAATAAGCACGAAGTGTTTGAATTAAGCTAGTAATCCAAACACCCCTTTAATTTTAGAGTCTACTTGTACATCCAAGTCTTTATCAGACGCCATCCTATGATCTGGAATTCTGGATGAGGAAAAAGGGGTGGTACTTTTGTAACCCACACTGCATTTTTTGTTTAAACATCACATCTAATCATATCATTTGAAGTTTAACATAATATTTTGGAGTTTAAAACTTAAGTTCATCTCCCTAATTGGGCCAGTTTAGTTGAGGTGCAAACATAGAACAATAGTCGATAATGCTAAGTGTCCATTTAGTTATACACGATGCAGCGCATGCTAATGCATATTTATTCTACTTCAGGATACGGATGCAATGTCAATATCCAAGTTTGATACCAAAAGTCTAGAAAGATCAAAGCTCGAGATTCGTCGGCTCGTCGCCAGTACAAAGAATCTTGAATATGATTCTTGTACACGTCTTCTTTCAACATTTAGTACTACTTGTGCGTTTCTTTTAGCTATCGTTCCGCTATTATATGACAATTAGCTGAACAAACTGCAATGGATGCGCTAAATTATCTCAACATCATACAATGCAAAAACGAAATATTGTATGTTCTAAATTTTTTTGTATTCTGGCAAGAAAAGCAGTAATGCTGCTCAATGTACAGTAAATTTGTGTTGCGATAAGGTAAACTACAAATCCAATTGTGCTCAGTTATGTGAAGAAGTACCACCAACATTTCATGTCTAATGTGTAGATGTTGCACTAGCTAACTGAATATGTATATGCTACTTCAGAATCAAATTGTCACTTTTTGAGCTTGATAGCTTCAGCCTTTAAGAATTAGCACTCAAGATTTCCCTCTAATTGAAGAAATCTGATTATGATTGTTATTACATTAGTGTTATTTTCACAATTTCTTAACTTCACTTCAACAAGGTATAATATATGCAACTGCAGATTTTATGATAGAAATCAGTTAAGTGTACAAGTCAATAGAAACAATCACATTGTGGCCCATACATGTGCTGTCTTGCTTGCATTTCCTATTCAAATTCTAACCCATTGTGTTAGCAATTGGCTAAGCGTTTAATTCTACATAACCAATGAAAACCAAATACTCATTATAGATGAAACCAATTTTAGTCAAACGAGAAATCCAAATACAGCCATAAACCTTAAAGTATCTAACATTATGTTCTCTTTCTATACCCTAATCATTCTACCAGATAAACTGATATACCCCCAAATTAACCAAACAATAAAATATCAATTTCAGTTCAATTTGTTAAACTAAATGCACTTTATTAGTATAGACATATTGAATACTATCATTCAATTTCTAAGCTCGAAAGCAGAGTAACTAACACCAACAACATTCCGTCATAACAAACTAACAAACCATAGTTCATAACCCCCGAGACGTTTTCTCAAAAGAGTTTTCGATGATCACAACCTCTAATTGTCATCATCTAATAAGCTCAAGCAGCTTGAAATGAGTTAACCCAAACAAACCTCTACGGGTATAGTTTGTATTAAGCCATATAATTACCTGAACGAACTTCTATCGAGTGAGCCATGTTTTTTAAGTTTTCTTTCTTCTGGCATCAAAAGTATTCATGAAGCTCAGTGTACAGGAAATTTGTGTTGTGATATGGCCAACTGCAAGTCCGATAGTGCTCGATAATGTGAAGAACAAGCACTAGAATTTAGTGACTAATTTATTGGTGCCGCACCAAATGTATGTACACTACTTCAAGATCCAATTGTAAGATGATTTTACAGCTTGTAACACTAGCCTTCAAGATTTAACACTCGATATTTCTCTCTAAATGAAAAATTCTGTTATCTACTACCTTTGTGTTATCTTTCTCTATTCATAAGGTTTATAAAGCAATCGGTCCAATCACATTGTGACCATAAAGGTGCTGTCTACATCTACATCCTATTCGCAAACTACGGTATTGTGTTAGCTCTAGCCTAAGGCGTTATAGTCTACAAGACCAGTTACAACCAAATATTGATGAAACCAACAACTATATTTCAGCTTCTATTATTCCACTACAAAACTTAATACATCATCCAGAATGTACCAAACAAGAAAATAATCAACCTCATTTCATTTCAATTTCTTAATATGCACCATATTCGTAGACATATATCCGATGCATAAGATTCAAGATAAACAAGTAACGACCATCATTTCATCTCTAAACTCGAGACAGGGTAACTTACATCAACACCATTACATATAACCAACTAGCAGACCATAGTTCATAACAACCCATTACAAAAATAACTCGAAAACTCAAATAACATCAACAACATTATCATCAGCATCATTAGTAGTACCAGAATTAGTATTAGCATACCCTTTTAAAGCATCACCAGTAAGTCTACAAACCCTCCATTCTTGCATGACATCAGCACCCATTTGTTTGTAAAAATTAATAGCATTCACATTCCAATCAAGCACAACCCATTCAACCCTTCCATACCCCATCTCAACCGCTTGTTTCGCCACCGCCGACAACAGCATCGTACCCAACCCCTT
The DNA here is from genome assembly GCA_963422505.1 of Pseudognaphalium luteoalbum. Lineage (NCBI taxonomy): Eukaryota > Viridiplantae > Streptophyta > Magnoliopsida > Asterales > Asteraceae > Pseudognaphalium > Pseudognaphalium luteoalbum. Next base: position 71,699,109 of record OY730194.1, on the reverse strand, counting down.
CCTCCGGTAACTTTCTCGAACGAACAAATCCTCAATGTAAAACCCTGGTTTGGCCAAAAAAGTGGAGTAGTTCCTGAAAAATAAAACAAACCCGGCAACGGTCACACCGTCCGTTAGGGAACGGAAGGAATCGGATTCCGGGTCGGTTATCGGGTAGTCGAGATTTAGGGTTTTGTGAATGGGTGTGAAATGGGGTTGGGTTAGGGATGATGGGAATGGGGTTTGGGAGACTTCGATTAAGAAAACGGTGAAGGATTGGAAGGGGGTGTTTGGGAAGAGGGTGGCGGAGAGTGATTGTTCGGTGGCGGAACATTGGTTGGAGAGACGCTCGAAGACGGCCATTTGATGGATCATTTTGTGGATGAAGGGGATGTCGGATAAGGTGGCGAGACGGATCCGGGTGAAAAGTGGGTGGGTTGTTGGGTTGTTCATGTTGAGCTCAGGTGTGGCAGTTGGCGGCGGCGGTGGTGCTGCGGCGGCCATTTCTGTTTTTTCTTATTTAGAGTTTTTGGTAGCGGCGGCGGTTTTTTGATGTTTTGGGGTTTTTGATGAAATTGGGCAGGAAGTAGGGAAAAAGAAACGAATGTGCGAGACGCCGAGGGTGATTTTGTCATTTTCAAGACAAATACGACGCACCGATTTTTTTTCCCCTCCGTTTACCATACTATGTTGGATCATACATTCTCTCTCTTATATATTGGGATAGATAGATTAACCATCGTACCGAGATCATAGTGGTAGTATCCACTCATATGACACCTATACCTTGTAGTATTGTACATTGTACATTTATACGGTACAACATAATAAAAGCACAGTTTATAGTATGAAAAAAAGGTTATAATATACGAAACATTACCCATAAAAGTTTATATGTAAAAGAGTGTTTGGGATGATAAAAAGATTTGAACCCAATAGGATCTCAAACCTCACAATTTTTAGATCGGGTTGGGGATGACTTATCGGGAAAGAGGCGGGTTATGACTCTCTCTCTCACACACACACACAGTCGTGGGTTCAAACAAGAAGACTAATTTTTGTGAGAACGTAGGAAACACTTTAAAATCACTTTTTAGCTATCCAAACCACGTTATTTTACAAAATTTTCTTCGTAGCATCTTTTTCAAATAACTTTTAGAATCTATTTTTTAAATAATTTTTTTTTATGTTTGTTTATTTTTTATTAACAATAATTACATTTTATAACTTGATAATTACATGAATAATATGTAATTATTATGTCATATCTTGTGATTATCTCGAACATATGATAATCACATTATATTAGAGAATAATCACATGTGATTATCATGTTATATTTTATGATTATCTTAAATATTCACAACAATCGCGACGGTAAAAAAAGTATGAAAAAAAGTTAATATTTTTTTATTTATATTTATATTATAGCTTCCGAAAGTTATTTTGATAGTAAACATTGAAAAAGTTTTGATGAATAATGTGTTTCGGATAGTTAAAAAGTCATTTTGAATGATTTCATACGTTCTTACGAAAATTAGTCTTCTTAGTTTAACTCACCCTCTCTCTATATATATATATATATTATATATATATATATATATATAGTGAAGTTCCGGTAAGAATACCTTATTTCGTTAAAAAACAAGGGTTATAATGATAATTCTGACTTCTCCTTTTCAATTTCACGTGCTCTGTTTTCTCTTTGTTCCCATCTTTCAGAAACAACATCTCTACCTTTTCTTCAATCATATTAATATTTAACATGATTTATTTTTCAGTAAAATAAACCATATCATCACTTTCAATTTTTATTTTCTTTTAATTTAAGACCAATTTTCACGTAAGATGCACAATAAACCGATAAACAACGAACTAAACGTATGCACAAATGTAACACCCCCAAATTTACTGTTTAGCGGAAGCATACATTGGATGTTACTAATCAAATATCACAAGCACAAAGATATAATGAACGACCACTATATGCGTCGTTTTACATTTGTATTAATAAAAACCAAAGTTTACATCAAAAATAGAGTTACATTAGCTCGGTGGAAATTGAGAGATTTAAGTACATAATTAATCTATACAAAATATAATAATGCAGCTAAATCTCTGATTGTTTGCATGCTGACTCGAGCTAATTGATCTTGATTGTGCAATCCAACCTACTGCTGGTCACCTGTGATACATGCTAAAATGGGTCAGCGAAACGCTGGTGAGCTCACAGGTTTGTATGTCAACACATAATTGTATGAACCGCAAGATTTATAATTGAATTTATAAAGCAATTAAGCAAAATAAAAGTTATACAGCCATGAGCACATAGTCTGAGCTTAACTTGAGTGTCAGGTCCAATTAAGGAAACCCAACTTGAATGCCTCCTACGAGTGCCTAATCCACACTCGTCTTCCCAAATGCTAATACGTCCGTTTGACCAGTTAGTGCGTGCTAACCCGGACGAGGATTGTCAATCCTATATGATATCATATACTAACATTCACGCTACTACGTATTACCAGACTATGCTATGGAGGGCTTTAAATTAATTAGTTGAAGTAACTCATGTAGTATTTGATTTTGATTTGTACTTGCGTTCAACTTGTAAAACAAAACGAGCAATAATATCACACCCCTGATTGAAAAACAGTAAAATAGGGGTCATGAGACTCACCTGAGCCTGAGAAGTTTATCTAAATAAACTTTGATTGATTAGCCGAGTATCGATGTCCGAAGACTTGTAACCTGAGGGTGTCCACGACACGCGATGGTTATAAACGGGAGTCGGTATCTCAAAGGACTACCTTTGTAGTTGTTACACATCTATATATGTCCAAATTACTACAATTTGGTTGATTATTTGGTTTGTGTTTTGAAAACGTGTACGGCCCGTTGGTGACAGATTTATAATAATAACCTTAACTATTATTATTATACTTTGATTTATCCATTTTTGCGTATTAATCGTATCGTATTTGGTTTGGTTATTGAAAAGTGATTTTTAAACACTTAGAATGTTTTTATCTTCTGTTTTTGGGTTTTTGCGACATAATATGCGACATAACCCTTGTGTTTCGCAACACAAGGCTTGTGTTCTGCAACACAAGGCTTGTGTCTCATGTCTGCGACACAATATACGACACAATGCTTGTGTTCCGCAACACAAGGCTTGTGTCTTATGATATGCAACTTAATGCGACACTAAATGCGACACAATGCTTGTGTCTTATGTTTTGCGACACTAAATGCGACACAATGCTTGTGTCTTATGTTTTGCGACACTAAATGCGACACAATGCTTGTGTCTTATGTTTTGCAACACTAAATGCGACACAATGCTTGTGTCTTATGTTTTGCGACACTAAATGCGACACAATGCTTGTGTCTTATGTTTTGCGACACAGTGCTTGTGTTTCGCAACACAAGGCTTGTGTCGCAAAGATGAACACCAGCCCAGAACCCAGCGGCTGTCGCGATTTTTCAACCCAAAACCCAAATCTAACTCATTTTTAGGCTGCAAAATTGTGTTTTTCTCATACATTTGGACAATACTAAGTTGTGTAAACATTATAACACCGAAATAATACACCAAAATGAGTGGATTTAAATCTTTAGAGAATTTCTTACAATTGCAAATCGAGACAAAACGAGGAAGAAAACGAGGGTGGTGCCTTTGTTAATTTTGTTCCTCTCTTGATGGTGATTTCGAAAATGTAACTTTTGTTGTCGGTTATGCTAGATCCGAAAATTTGATGGTGATGGGTTTGAGAGTGTTTTTGTGATGTGTGTGTGTTTTTGTTGAAATGAGAATGAAAGAAAAAGGGAAAGGGGTGGGGTGTAGGTGAAAGCCTCACCTTTTTCAGTCCCCGCAATCGCGCTCCGTGCGTTGTTCGGTTTCCCATTCGTTTAAACGTTAAATGTTTATTTTATACGTTTAAATATACGTTTTAAAATACGAATAATTACCAAATATTTTTGTTGAAGTATTTTACCAAATACTTAATGGTTGAGTTATAAAATATAACTTTAACTTGTTTCGATTTGTTTGCGCGTTTAATAATCTAATCGTGTAGTCCTTGTTTGTACGATACGAATTTGAATTGAAATATTATCTAAATAGTATTTTGGATATAATTGCGTTATTAAATAATATTATATTATTTAATAAAATTTTCACCAGCGTCCATATTAATTGAATCGAATTGCATTCGGTTTGAAACTCGTACGATTTAATCAAATCGCATACTTGTATATATATTCATCAATCTATATGTTGATACATTAATTAGCCTAACACAGAACTAATTACATGTATTAAAACTTGATTAGACACTAACTACTAGTCCTAATTTGACGGGTGTCACATTCTCCCCCTGTTAGAAGAATTTCGTCCTGAAATTTAAGTTGAAGTCGTGTTTGATGTTGAGTCAGTGAAGAGTTGAGGATACTTGAGTCGCATTTGGTCCTCCCGTTCCCAGGTAAATTCCGGACCACGCCGCGAATTCCACCTGACTTTGACGATGGGAATGCGACTTTGTTTGAGCTGTTTGACCTCACGGTCCATGATTTCGGTGGGTTCTTCAACAAAGCGAAGCTTGTCATCAACTCGAATTTCATCGAGTGGAATGATAAGTGTCTCATCAGACAGACACTTCTTCAAATTTGAAATATGAAAAGTGGGGTGCACACTGCTGAGCTCGGATGGCAGCTGCAATCGATATGCCACTGGACCAATCCTCTCGAGGATCTCGAATGGTCCAATGTATCTGGGATTTAGTTTCCCTCGTTTGCCAAATCGGATTACGCCTTTCCAAGGCAATACTTTGAGTAGTACTCGATCCCCAACCTGGAATTCGAGTGGTTTGCGTCTCACGTCAGCATAACTTTTCTGACGATCACGTGCGGCTTTGAGTTTGTTTTGAATCTCGAAGATTTTCTCGGTTGTTTCGTGAATGAGTTCGGGACTAGTGAGTTGACTATCTCCCACTTCGGTCCAACAAATCGGTGAGCGGCACTTACGACCGTAGAGTGCCTCGAAGGGTGCAGCCTTTATGCTGGAGTGATAACTATTGTTATACGAAAACTCGCACAATGGTAAGTGTTTTTCCCAGTTTACACCGAAGTCAACTACGCAAGCTCGTAGCATGTCTTCCAGTGTTTGAATTGTTCGTTCACTTTGGCCATCGGTTTGAGGATGGTATGCGATACTCATATCAAGACGGGTACCCAATGATTTTTTAAGTGATTGCCAAAAGTGAGATGTGAAACGACTATCCCTATCGGAGATAATCGATATTGGAACACCGTGTCGAGAAACAACCTCTTTGATGTAGATTTGTGCGAGGCGTTCCATTTTGTCGGTTTCCTTGATTGCCAAGAAGTGAGCAGATTTCGTGAGATGATCGACGATCACCCAAATGGTATCACAACCGCTCGATGATTTTGGTAGTTTGGTTATGAAATCCATTGCAATTTGTTCCCATTTCCATTCAGGAATGCTGGGTTGTTGGAGTAAACCAGAAGGTTTTTGGTATTCAGCTTTGACTTTCGAGCAAGTAAGACACTTGCTGACGTATGTAGCGATTTCAGCTTTCATATTCGGCCACCAATAAAATTCCTTGATGCCGTGATACATTTTGTCGAATCCAGGATGGATAGAATATTTGGACTTGTGAGCTTCATCCATCACTAAGTCTCGTAGGTTCCTAAAACTAGGCAACCAAATTCGGTTAGAGAAGTACCTAACTCCGTTAGGTTTGATTTCAAATTGTTTATCCATGCCTCGCAAGGCTTCGTTTTTGATGTTATCGGGTTTCAGAGCTTCGAGTTGAGCAGTGAGAATATGAATGTTTAGATCATTGTGAATGGTCATACTGAGGGCTCGGACTCGAAGTGGTTTCGTTCGTTCCTTTCGACTGAGGGCATCGGCAACAATATTTGCCTTGCCCGGATGGTATTTGATTTCACAATCATAGTCGGTGAGCAACTCGACCCACCGGCATTGTCTCATGTTGAGATCCTTCTGATCGAATATGTGTTGGAGACTTTTGTGGTCGGTAAAGATTGTGCACTTAGTGCCATAGAGGTAATGTCTCCAGATTTTGAGAGCAAAGATGACAGCTCCGAGTTTGAGATCATGAGTAGTGTAGTTCTTTTCGTGGATTTTGAGCTGTCGCGAAGCATAAGCAATAACTTTGTCCCGTTGCATCAACAAGCAATCGAGACCTTGGTGAGAAGCATCGCAGTATACCACGAAGTCATCGGTGCCTTCGGGTAGGGATAGAATCGGAGCACTGCAAAGCTTTTGTTTCAGAAGTTGAAATGCTGACTCTTGTTTATTAGTCCAATCAAACTTTTTGTCTTTCTGAGTCAGGGTTGTGAGTGGTTGAGCTATCTTTGAGAAATTTTCAATGAATCGCCGATAGTATCCGGCAAGACCCAAGAATTGACGTACTTCGGTTGGAGATGTTGGTGCTTGCCAGCATTTGATGGCCTGGATTTTCGATGGATCGACATGGATTCCTTGACTATTCACAACATGTCCAAGGAATTGAACGGATTTTTTCCAGAATTCACACTTGGAGAATTTGGCGTAAAGCTCTTCGTGTTTAAGTAGCTCTAGGATGGTTTTGAGGTGTTGCGCGTGTTCTTGTTTGTTTCGCGAGTATATGAGAATGTCGTCAATGAAGACAATGACAAACTTGTCGAGATATGGCTTGCACACCCGATTCATAAGATCCATGAATACAGGCGGTGCGTTGGTTAGGCCGAATGGCATTACTTGAAATTCATAATGCCCGTAACGAGTTCGGAAAGCAGTTTTCGGGATATCGGTGTCGCGAACTCGAAGTTGATGATAACCTGACCGAAGATCGATCTTTGAATAAATACTTGACCCTTGTAGTTGGTCAAACAGGTCATCAATACGAGGAAGTGGATATCGATTCTTGACGGTCAACTTGTTTAACTCTCGGTAGTCGATACACATTCTAAACGAACCGTCTTTCTTTTTCACAAATAAGACTGGAGCTCCCCAAGGTGAAGAACTCGGCCTAATGAATCCTCTCTCCAGGAGTTCCTGTAATTGGTTGGACAACTCCTGAAGTTCGGATGGGGCTAAGCGGTATGGTGCTCGGGCCACAGGTGCGGCACCTGGCACAAGGTCGATTGAGAACTCAACCTGTCTTGGTGGTGGTAGACCAGGTAGTTCTTCGGGAAAGATTTCTGGAAAGTCTCGAACGATGGGCACATCTTCAAGTCGCTTCTCCTCCGACTTTTTCTCCATGATGTGTGCGAGGATTGCTGGATAACCCTTTCTCAGAAATTTCCGGGTTTTCAAACAAGATATAATATTGAGTCTCGTCCCGCCGGTCTCCCCCTGTATGATTAAAGTTCCACCGGCGGTGAGGGGTATGCGAACGACTTTGTCATGACAGATAATTTCAGCCCGATGTTTGGACAACCAGTCCATACCAATGATAATGTCGAAACTTCCAATTTCAACAGGCATAAGATCGATTGAAAAGGTTTCGTTGGCTAGGTTTAAAGTGCAATTAGGTATCACACTATCGGTTTCTATTAGTTTGCCATTTGCTAGCTCTACGGTGTACTTAACATCTAAGGCCACGGGGGTGATGTCAAGTAGTGGGTAAAATTCATCAGAAATAAAGCTCCTATCGGCACCAGTGTCAAATAGAACAGAAGCAGTTAAGTTGTTGAGGAGGAACATACCCGTGACCACATTCGGGTCCTGACGGGCATCCCCGGAGTTGAGTACAAATGCTCTTCCCTTAGCGTTGTTGTTGTTGTTGTTGCTACTTCGTTTAGGACACTCATTCCTATAATGTCCAGCCTCTCCACATCCATAACATGATTTGGGTTGTTGGTTGTTGCTGTTGTTGGATATAGGGGCTCGGCAATCCTTAGATGAATGCCCGTACTTCCTGCAGTTGTTGCAGGGAGACTTGCATGGACCATGGTGATGATAGTTACACTTGGAACAGTATGGCCTGTCCCCAGTGTAGCTACGTTTGGGCTCAGAATTGGTGTTATAAACTTGGATGGTATTGGGCTTTTTGCTTTGGCTGTTGTGAGGTTCAGAGGATTTGCGTTTGTTGTTGTTGGAGGAGTTGTTGGATGTCTCACGGTTGACAACTAGTGCCATGAGTTCATGCGCTAGCCGGATAGCACTTTCGGTAGTGGTTGGTTTGGCCGAAGCGACATTTCCTTGAATGCTCTCAGGAAGGCCGCGGATGTACCTTTTGATGCCTTTTGTCTCCGGTTCAACCAATCCCGGACATAGTAAGGCAAACTGTTGGAACCTGGTGGTATAACTCTCAATATCGGTACCCTGCACCGTCAAGTGCCAAAATTCTTCCTCCAGACGGTGTAGGGCTTCTTCGGGACAGTACTTCTCCGTTAGCTTCTTCTTCAATTCAGCCCAAGGGAGTCGGTTTGCTATTTCGATGCCCATAGAGTTGGCGTGGGTGTTCCACCACGTAAGAGCACCTTCCTGAAAGGTGTATGCAGCGAACTTGACTTTGTTATCCTCCGTACAGTTACAGAGGTTGAAGATGGATTCCAAACGTTCAATCCATCTGATTAGACCAATAGCACCTTCTGTGCCCTTGAAGTAGAGTGGTTTGCAGCTGAGAAAATCCTTGTAAGAGCAAGGCTTGATAACAGGGGTCTCACCAGTACTTCAGGAGTTTCGTGGTGAATCCCGAGCAGCCAAAGCATCGGCCACTGCTCGAGATACGACAGCAGCGAGTTCAGCGTCACTGTAACTTTTCCTCTTTGGCGACATGATTCTTCAAGAAAGAAACAAGAGGCACATGAGAAGTTGTTCCAGAATGATAATTCGACAGATGTATATATATATTAAAGCGGTAATATACAACATCACAAAGAGAAAATTAACAATGTAAGATAGTCGAGAGAAATTGTCGATTGATATTATGATGTTAAACGATTACAGACAATTTCGAGTTATGAGTTTCAAAAGTTACTAAGTTAGAAGGTTTTCAAAAGTGCCGGGAATTGTTACATCCGGTCGAATTACATAGGTCCTACGAAAGCATGATAAAGTACAGATTTAGCCCTAGCTAATCCTGTCGTAGATTGAGTTGTGGCAGCAGTGCGGTGAGATGGTCTACAGATTCTGCAAGTCTGCTAACCATTTGGAGGGCGTCTTCGGTTTCCCTTAGACGTGTCTCGCACTGATTCAGCCTTGACTGTAGGACGAAAATTTCATTTCGGTTGCCAATCACTTGGTTGTGGACAACCTCCATAGTTTCGATGGTTTCACCCAGACGGTTGTCAAGGGTGTCCATGTGGTTGATGGTATTTTCGTGATCTTCGGAGACTTGGTTGATTCGTTCGAGTGAAGTGAGTCTCCAGTTTTCGTTGGTTTCTTGGAGTTCGATATCCATAGCGTTAAGTCGTTGCTCGTGGTGATGTACTCTAGCGGCTAAATTCGGTAGAGTAAGGTGAGCAGGATATGGGCTAGCCCGAGGCGACCTGGGGTCCCTCCTAGCCACTCTTGGGTTTCGTGATCCATACGGATGAGAGTGTGATGAATTGGGTGGCGTGTTTGCCATTCTGAGATAAAGCGTTAGAAAGAATGAGGCCTATATCCATATAATACATATATAATATAGCCTAAGATATTGAGCAGGAGCGAGGCCTATCTATGTGTATATATATATATATATATATATATATATATATATATATATATATATATATCACATAATAGCCTAAAGTGTCTAACACAGACATGTTTGAGTCCCGGTTCTCTCGAGGTCAGAGTCAACTAGTGTATCCTGTTCAGTCATGACTCCTTTCAGATCTCACATCATATTCTTTTAATTGTACATAGTTGATCAGGCTATGTTAAATTAAACCAATACAATGCTGTCACTGAACCTAATCATACTTAATAAGGGATACTGCCTAACGGTCATAGTCTAGGCCCACTAAATGCAACCTTAGGCTCTGATACCAATCTGTAACACCCCCAAATTTACTGTTTAGCGGAAGCATACATTGGGTGTTACTAATCAAATATCACAAGCACAAAGATATAATGAACGACCACTATATGCGTCGTTTTACATTTGTATTAATAAAAACCAAAGTTTACATAAAAAATAGAGTTACATTAGCTCGGTGGAAATTGAGAGATTTAAGTACATAATTAATCTATACAAAATATAATAATGCAGCTAAATCTCTGATTGTTTGCATGCTGACTCGAGCTAATTGATCTTGATTGTGCAATCCAACCTACTGCTGGTCACCTGTGATACATGCTAAAATGGGTCAGCGAAACGCTGGTGAGCTCACAGGTTTGTATGTCAACACATAATTGTATGAACCGCAAGATTTATAATTGAATTTATAAAGCAATTAAGCAAAATAAAAGTTATACAGCCATGAGCACATAGTCTGAGCTTAACTTGAGTGTCAGGTCCAATTAAGGAAACCCAACTTGAATGCCTCCTACGAGTGCCTAATCCACACTCGTCTTCCCAAATGCTAATACGTCCGTTTGACCAGTTAGTGCGTGCTAACCCGGACGAGGATTGTCAATCCTATATGATATCATATACTAACATTCACGCTACTACGTATTACCAGACTATGCTATGGAGGGCTTTAAATTGATTAGTTGAAGTAACTCATGTAGTATTTGATTTTGATTTGTACTTGCGTTCAACTTGTAAAACAAAACGAGCAATAATATCACACCCCTGATTGAAAAACAGTAAAATAGGGGTCATGAGACTCACCTGAGCCTGAGAAGTTTATCTAAATAAACTTTGATTGATTAGCCGAGTATCGATGTCCGAAGACTTGTAACCTGAGGGTGTCCACGACACGCGATGGTTATAAACGGGAGTCGGTATCTCAAAGGACTACCTTTGTAGTTGTTACACAACTATATATGTCCAAATTACTACGATTTGGTTGATTATTTGGTTTGTGTTTTGAAAACGTGTACGGCCCGTTGGTGACAGATTTATAATAATAACCTTAACTATTATTATTATACTTTGATTTATCCATTTTTGCGTATTAATCGTATCGTATTTGGTTTGGTTATTGAAAAGTGATTTTTAAACACTTAGAATGTTTTTATCTTCTGTTTTTGGGTTTCTGCGACATAATATGCGACATAACCCTTGTGTTTCGCAACACAAGGCTTGTGTTCTGCAACACAAGGCTTGTGTCTCATGTCTGCGACACAATATGCGACACAATGCTTGTGTTCCGCAACACAAGGCTTGTGTCTTATGATATGCAACTTAATGCGACACTAAATGCGACACAATGCTTGTGTCTTATGTTTTGCGACACTAAATGCGACACAATGCTTGTGTCTTATGTTTTGCGACACTAAATGCGACACAATGCTTGTGTCTTATGTTTTGCGACACAGTGCTTGTGTTTCGCAACACAAGGCTTGTGTCGCAAAGATGAACACCAGCCCAGAACCCAGCGGCTGTCGCGATTTTTCAACCCAAAACCCAAATCTAACTCATTTTTAGGCTGCGAAATTGTGTTTTCCTCATACATTTGGACAATACTAAGTTGTGTAAACATTATAACACCGAAATAATACACCAAAATGAGTGGATTTAAATATTTAGAGAATTTCTTACAATTGCAAATCGAGACAAAACGAGGAAGAAAACGAGGGTGGTGCCTTTGTTAATCTTGTTCCTCTCTTGATGGTGATTCCGAAAATGTAACTTTTGTTGTCGGTTATCTAGATCCGAAAATTTGGTGGTGATGGGTTTGAGAGTGTTTTTGTGATGTGTGTGTGTTTTTGTTGAAATGAGAATGAAAGAAAAAGGGAAAGGGGTGGGGTGTAGGTGAAAGCCTCACCTTTTTCAGTCCCCGCAATCGCGCTCCGTGCGGTGTTCGGTTTCCCGTTCGTTTAAACGTTAAATGTTTATTTTATACGTTTAAATATACGTTTTAAAATACGAATAATTACCAAATATTTTTGTTGAAGTATTTTACCAAATACTTAATGGTTGAGTTATAAAATATAACTTTAACTTGTTTCGATTTGTTTGCGCATTTAATAATCTAATCGTGTAGTCCTTGTTTGTACGATACGAATTTGAATTGAAATATTATCTAAATAATATTTTGGATATAATTGCGTTATTAAATAATATTATATTATTTAATAAAATTTTCACCAACGTCCGTATTAATTGAATCGAATTGCATTCGGTTTGAAACTCGTACGATTTAATCAAATCGCATACTTGTATATATATTCATCAATATATATGTTGATACATTAATTAGCCTAACACAGAACTAATTACATGTATTAAAACTTGATTAGACACTAACTACTAGTCCTAATTTGACCGGTATCACAAAAAAACACATTGTGCATTTAAATTATTCTGTTTGAATAATTGGATTAAAGAATTAAAAATGCAAAACATATACTAGATGATCATTAATTCCAAAAACGCATGTGATGATCAAATATAATTAGACATTTGTCGTGTCTCATTTGACGCATTAGATGATCAAAAAGTGAAGTATAAAGAACATGATGCACTACGACAGTCATCGGCGGCGTAACATAATCTGAGTTTCGCATGACCTGTTTTGTTTTCGATTATAGTCGATCGTTATGCGTCGATGAAAAGGATGGTATGTGCATCGAGGGTGCCAACACATGTTGCCGGTTTTTCCCCCTTTTTAATACATATTTGCCTGCGATCAAGTTCGGAAGGAATTTGACATTCGAATGAAAACTGGGAAGACAGGAAAATTAGTTATAATTAATTCCTATAGTGCCCTTTTCTCCTTTTTTTAATTCAAAAATCATTTAAAAATTCCCAGCTGTTGATATATCTCATCTACGGCTCAAATTATCCTTATTTGTTTTTATTTTATAATTGTTCCTATCTCATTCAAACTCTCTCTCTATATATATATCTATGTATCTATCTATGTATATACTAAGCGAGTATCGAAAATTGCTTCAGAATTTGCCACACAGGTAATGATGTTGCTCCCTAATTTGCCATGTGGAATTAATTAAATTATTAATTGTATTATAATTGAAGTAAGTATACGATGCACAGAGTCCTTTTTGTGATCTAATTTATTTTACGAAGAAAAAATCTTTATCCAAAAGTTATTTGACAAAAAAAATCGGCCATACATACAAATAAGTGTGATTCCTACTAAAACACTAATGAAAAAATAATTAATATTAAAATATTATAGTCAAAGCTAATTTATAATAAGTTTGGACATGCAAATATATTAATGAAGTTGTAAATTTTTTGGAAACTACAGTCTACAGACTATACCATAAGAAGAAAAAAAACAATGTACAAAACAAGGACCTAAAGAGGACATACAAAACAACCCCAATAATAAGTTGTAATTTATTGATGAAAAAATTATGGGTATTAAGTTCACGCATATAAAATTGGTTGAACTACAAATAAGATCGTCAAACCAAAAGCTTAAAAACTTGTGGATGTATATAAATGGAGAAGGTAAACATAGAAGGTTCATCCCGTTATCCGAAAAGACGAATATTTTGTTGTAGGTATTCATATAGTAATTTGAATATACGGATAATAATATAAATCTATTCGTATATGAATCAAATTATATATATATTTGCTCAATTGTTATCACTATAATAATCATACTTAATACTTAACCTCCGTTTATATTAATTATTAAGAAATAGATATTGGATGCTATAGGATTACTCATTGTACATATAATAAGATAATAATAATAATAATAATAATAATAATTTATCAATAGATAGAAGTGGACTATATGCTTAGGTAAGAAAGAAAAAATTATATATACTCCGTATTACACATACTTTCAATAATATTTACTTTCACAAAAAATAATATTTTTTTTTTTATTTTGTTCGTAGTTCATACTCTTTGATTTTTTAATTTTAAATTGATTTCAAGTAATGTATTAAATTACATTTGGCTTTATTTTTCTGTCATTGGTTGATGATTTAGTTGTTACAGAGGGACGAGGGTTTTTGGCCCTTTTTACCCTCTTTAAACTTGGGATATTATTAACTTTTCATTCTCGCATAAATGGTATGGTTTATAGTATCTTAAAAGTTAACTTTTAGCAGGACCTGCTCCCGAGTTATTTTTATGAAAGAAAAGAGAAGAGAAGCAGGAGGAAATGCAAATCACATTGTGTTCCAGAGTTTCTCTTACGGAGAAAAGATAAGAGAAGTGAGAGAATTTGAGCTTCTTTTCTCTCCAAACTTTCTCTCTAAAAGTGGAAAGAAATAAAAGGATGGAAGATGAAACAAGTTATAAAATGTGACTTCCTTCCATATCTCTCCAACTCAGGAACATGAATCCATATAAACATCATTTCCCTTTCTTCCAATTCTTTCCAACTCGGGAACGTAAAAGTATTATTCCTCTTCTTTTCTATCATTTTTTATTCATTTCTGTGATCTCTTCTTTCACTAAAAAACCGGGAGCGGAGAACTTTATTTATATTAGTATTAGTATATATTATTAAAATGGCGATACTATTCGTATTGTATATATAAAACTGTATTAAAATTACCGTGTATCGTACGGGTTTTCCGCTAGTATATATATATATATATATATATATATATATATATATATATATAACAAAGATTTGTCTTTGATTTCTAAACATGCCACATCATAACATTTTTTTTTAAACCTCCTAACTTACCACATCATCATAATATTTTTTTCTTAAAAACCTTAATTATTAATTACTAAGACTATTATTTATCAATTATTATACTTTATTATAATAGCCTTTAAAAATCCTATATTATATTTAATATATAACAATTTTTACATACATAAAAAAAATCATGTTCTAAACCATATTTTATACGTCGAATTTAACAAATATTATCATCATCAACTACCATGTTTTAAGAAAATTAGTTTTAATAAAGATATTTAAAATTAATTATTTTATGTATATTTTGGTATATATTACTATTGAATTTCAATGATATATTTTAAACTTTCAACAATATTAAGATACAGTTGAAAACCTAAAAAACATATGGTTAATTTTTATTAATTTAATTACCTTGCATTGTATAGGCTTAAAAATGTATTAAAATTTAATACAATAACTATCAAATTAATTTAATTGTATTATGTATTCAAACTTAAACATAATAACATACAAACTAATTTAATAGTATTATATAAATGGTCGTGCATCGCACGGGTTCAACGCTTAGTTTTTATATATAAAATAAAGTTTTTTAATTACCTATTATTAGAAACATTGTTTAAAAGAAGTTTGGTTTATAACTTTTTGCGGAAAAGTAAAGGAATGATATATAAGAAAAATAATGAAGTCTCCATAAAGTAATTGATCAACACCACAAATTAACTGTCCTATCAATAATATTAATTATATGCCCATTAATATATTCGACTACTTACAAATTACTATATAACTGCACTTTTTAAACGGTTGTGCATCGCACGATATATATATATATATATATATATATATATATATATATATATATATATATATTATATATATATATAGTAACGGGATCTAAAAAGAAGAAAAATTATGTGGAGAAGAGGGAGAAGCAATATGATTCAGTATTTTTATTACTATGATCCATTTTTTTATTATTATAATTTATGTAATAAAAAATTGAATCATAGTAATAAAATACTGAATCGATATTGCTTCTCCCTCTTCTCCACCTAAATATCCTTCTTCCTTAATCCTAATCCTATATATATATCCTATACTATAATTTGGTTTCCCCATTAGGCTAAATCCCTTAAAAAGGAAGATTCGAAAGTACGAATTTACTCTTGGTATTAATGCAAACATCTAAATATGTCGGAAGTTTATACTTGCTTGATTTACTCGGTTTTGCATTTTTTTTTTTTTTTATGCTTTTGTGAAGCAAATATTACCTCGTTTTTGGCTAACACATTATTTTCTAATTAATTCTCGACTTACACTTCAATCGGTCTTTTACGTTTAGGTCACACAAAATTCTTAAATTAAGGACTTTACAGTGTACACCTATATGTTTAGTATTATGACATTTTACGTCATTAGTAAATTATATTGTATGGGATTCATACAATGTAACATATATATTAGTAACTATTTTTTTTGTATTTATCAAATTGCATTATCCTGTAAACTTCAACATTAAAAACGACATGTTATGATAAATACAACATATTTTTTAATAATTGTCACGCGATACATCATGCGGGTATTTAACTAGTATATATATATGTATATATATATATATACTAGGTGAAGGACCACTACAAAATTGATCAATTGCTCACACTTTTTTCTTCACGGTTGGTGAAGGTGTGAAAATAAAATTGAGGATGTTCACACTTAGAGCATCCTCAATGCATCGAACTCTTTTAGGTTTAATGCACTGCCAACTCATCACCACATCAGCATATCACATTTTTTATTAAAACACCTACAATCCATTGAACTCTACAAATCCATTAAACTGCCACATCATTATTATATTTTAATATTTAGTCTCTAATTTTATTCTTTCAAAAACTAACAATAAAACTTTGTATTCAAAAGTCTATTTAGATACAGTAATCTAAATTTAATTATGAAAATAAATACTCTGTATGCATACATCATAAAAAAATAACAAACCTACAATTATTATTAAAGATAAACGAGTACTCCATATGTATATATAAATAAATATAAATAATGATAATAATAATTAAATAACAAACCCACAATTATTAAAGATGAAGAATACTCCGTATGCATATATTATAAGAAGTCTGGGAGCAAATTAAATGTTGATATTTGGGCCCTGGCCCACTTCATCGTCTTAAGATGCATCCAAGCAGAGAAGCACGCTAGTTTGTGCGTATGAATACCTGTCAACCCTACAGTGCATTAAACCCATTCCAGTTTGGCATCTTAAGTCTATTGCACTTTGAATGTAGAAGCATTGTGGATGGTCTTATATGTGTGTATTTTGTTTATAACATTTATTGGTGTGAAGAATACATTATCTATAAAAAAATTTCACGTGTATTATTGTGAATAAAACTATAAAAGTGATCACTCATATGAGTGTGAACTAAAAATACTCACACCTTTAAACGTGAAGATACTAATATAACTTTTCACGCTTTCAAGTGTGAGTTAGTTTCATTGCAGTTTTAAGCGTGTGCTTTTCACATGAATATTGTTCACACTTTTATGAGTGAAAAAACATATAATTAAATAAGCAACAAAACTTCACGTCTATAACAAAGCGTGATCAAAATATGGAGTTAAAACCGAGCAACGGACTAAATACATTATGGGCTTATGAAATAAATATAGCCCATTCTCTTTATTATCAAAAGAGCCCATTCGAATATTTGCAATGATACTCCGTAGGTTATATTCATCATTCATCAACAACGAACTTTATTTTCCCCTAAATTGAATGAACTAACTGCGAGCTTATTTGAATATTTGCAATTGTAAGGAGTGGAATTTGAGGTTTGGAAGCAACGGACTAACTGCGAGCTCCGGCAAATCAACGGCGATTATACACCGCTTAGGTTTTATCCGATCGTAACAGTGATTGTGTTTATCAACATCTTAATACTAGTTATTATTATCATCTGTGTCAACGCGATTAGGTTTTATGTGATAGAAATAGCTAATTTACTAATTTACTTCGTTTGATTAGGTTTCATGATATTAAAATGTAATTTTGTGTAGCTACATGGTTCAGAATTTAACCTCCTATGTTTTTGTGTAATTTATATCAGTTGGTTTCCATGAATTTAACCTCCTCTTTCACCAAGTTCATGAATATCTTAATTAGGAAAACATTTGAAAACCATTGCATATTAGTCAAAGAAATGAGCAGTATCAGTCATTATAAGCTTTCAATTTATAAGCTTAAAACCATCACTAATTAGTAATTAAAGTATGATGTCAACTCTTTATGTTCACCTGTCACCACGATGTCAGCTTAATGGTGTTTATACGCATATAATATCTAATAATTTAATAGTATTTTGTATTCTAGTATATAAAATATACTTGTACTATTTTATGAAGTTGTTGATGATTATGTTCAAGGACTTATTATGAAGTGCTTTCCATATTAGGTGCATGCCTTTTACAAATAGAGTTTTAATCTTTTCTTTTCTGGTGATGATATGGTTGTTATGTGACATATCATCTAAGTCATGCCTAAGTAGAGTTCAATATAGAATGTTTAGTCATAATATTAGAGCCAGTTTTGTGCTGTGAAGGTCTGTGTAGTATGTTTTGGAATTGACCTCCTCTGTTTTTGTTTATTTAGTTATGATTATTGTATGATTTAATGAATTTGAACATGCTTAATCATCGATATAACTTGAGCTGACTTGTTAATAACTGTAACACCCCTCATTTAGGTCAACAATATTATATTATTTTACTCGGAAGCGTAGTGATTTAAAACATATTTATATACTGTACATTATGATAATGTACATACACAGTTAAACATTCAAATCATACCAACTTAGAACTGTTTAAAACTACATATGTCGGGGTATTATATATTACAAAACCAGGTTTATAACAAAACCATATCAGAGTTAAAATCTGTCAGACATTCCCTGCGAAAGCATCCTTTCCTGACACCCACATATATATCAAAAAAACCTGCAAGAAGTAGGATGAGGGATTAGCACGAAGCTAAGTGAATGAATTTATCACACACAACTCAACTTAGCATAACAATCTGTTTACAGCAAATACTAGTAAACACATTCTTTTTCAATGAGGATCGGTGGCTCTTGGGATATCATAATACCCGGGGATTCCCAAAGAACACTTAACGTCAATCTGTATGGCCATTACAGAATAGACCGATAACTATTGGTTATTAAACTCATACACAAGTCTCAAACACAACAAATGAATCAAAACCTGTGTAATTCACATAATAACCAAAAAGTCCAACTACACGTTGACCTCAATAATCTGATACACATAGATTCACATTTCACGTAGATTCATAATCAATAACACAGATTAATAATCGTATAACCAATCTACGTATACTTGTTGTAACCAAAAAGTTACAACTAAATCGAAGGGTCGAGTTCTAAATCCACTCACCGATACCTCTGTAGAATCCACACTCAGTTTCTAGTCACTGAGTCTTTGGAGTATCTGAAATATCATAAAACACACAAGTTAATAACTTGTTATTAATCAATAACTTTAATGAAATTATAATGTTATACAAGTAATCACACTACTATAAACATATTATCTATTAACTGTACAAACATATATATATATATATATATATATATATATATATATATATATATATATATATATATATGCATTGTGAATTTAACACCAAACGAAAACTGATTTGCTCATGCATTAATCCATACCCGATCGGCTGGTTGATCATAGCCGATCGGCTAGCATGTTAAATTCCTAGACTTTTGTTCAACGTAATGTTCTGTGACAATTTTATGCTATACTAGCCGATTGGCTAAATTTAGCCATTCGGCTAACTAGACTCACCCGATCGGCTCAACTTGTATAGCCGATCGGCTAACGCTTATACTTTAGTGTTTTAGTCCAAGGTCAAGTTCTGTGATGGTTTTGGTCTAGCTTAGCCGTTCGGCTAAAAGAAGCCATTCGGCTCATCACTTATACCCGATCGGCTCATTAATCTCAGCCGATCGGCCGAGGTGTAAAACCCATAAACATTCGTCTATTCATCAAGTTGCAGCTAGAACCCTAACTTAAAATCATCATTTCAACTCAGCAAGTACAGTTCGCAAGTTATCAAACACCCAAGTATAACTATATACTTACACTAAAACACTATCTAAGTTTCAATTTCATCTATACATCAATTTGCATAATAGCAGGAAAACTAAAGCTTGAGTTAATAATTTCAAACACTTACATGAAGGTGATGAGAATGATGATAACAAGAAGAAATGAAGATAGCAAGCTTGTAAGGATTCACAATTTCAGTTTCAAAGATTTCAACTCATCAATTTCACCAATTCAAGTTCTAGGTTTTTGATGTGTTAATAGTTTAAGAAATGATAACCAGGAGAAGAAATGGAGTCGGTCTCCATTTTGTTTAGTTTAAATAGTTGGGTACTCTATACCCGTTCTAAAACTATTGTCTGGAACCTAGAAATCTTTCGCGATGAATATTATTTTATGATACTGTCAACTATAGTAAATTAAAACAAGCAACAATTTACTATCCACAATGAGTCCTGAGACTTATTTACTTAAGTTTTTCCATAAACAAATAATATCAAATAATTTCTAATTAATTAAATAATCAATTTAAAATTAGAAAATTACCAGACTACTGGAGAGGATGTTACAATAACTAAGTCTCTGTTAATCAGGTTTGATATATTAGAGTCTGATTGTGCTTAATCATTGATGTATCAGTCTGCTGTTGACACGTCTGGAATATCCTAAAAGAGACTTACAATGGTATCGTCTAAAACTCTCTATGTATTTCTATCAGTTGGTTTCCATATGTATCAACATGTATGCGTGTTACTTTTTATTCGTGTGTATGTAGGTAAATCATCTCATTATAATAGCATGACTAATTGAATGTTATGATCATATTGATATTCAAGTCAAAATGGATTTATCTACTAAATCATGTGATTTCTTTTGTCAGTTATTACATTTAAAGTTATAGATAATTAATAATCTAATGAAAGAAATTTTTGTGGTAAACTAAGATGTGTAGGTAAGTTGAAAGAATGGACAAAAGTTGGATTAATCATCAAAGAACTAACAAAACTTATAAAGATGGAGTCAAGTCTTTTATTCCAGACAAAGAGATGTATATGCTTAATTTAGGTGGCTGTAAGTTAGGAAAGGTTAAAGTTGTTGAGTTAGATGGCAAGTCATTAGCTCAAGCACATAGTTATGTGTTATTAAACCATCCAATGATTCAACCATTTCGTGAGTAAGTATATTTAGTTAGCATACAATTACATTAGTCACTATAATGCAATATATATATATATATATATATATGTATATTTATATATATTTATATGTATAAGATTATATTTTTTTTGGTGTAGTCATTTTGTGGGTGAAGAACAAGCTCTAAGGAATGAAAGAATAGACCCGAAGACAATAGAGAAATTGTTTGTTGAGAAATTTTCATGGTGGCTTCATCAACAGGTTGGAAGTTCTAGTATAAAATCATATGATGATGAAGTATTAGCACTTGCTATAGGCCCAAGCCCTTATGCCAAAATGTATAAAGGTTTCATAACAAACGGATTTAGATTCCTTACAAAGAGGCATGAAGAGTTTAGGAGGACTCAAAGCTCAAGGGTTACGGTTGAAGTTGAAGGAGGAAATTACTGTGGAAAACTTACTGACATCATCGAGCTCGAGTATATTTGCAATTATAAAGTTGTGCTTTTCCGTTGTGATTGGGTTGACATTCGACCTTCAAAAGGGCTAAAAAAAGATAAATATGGATTTCCTCTCGTGAACTTCCCTAGGTCGTTAGTACACACGGGTGAAGCCTTGAAAGATGATCCATTTATAGTTTCATCCTAAGCAAAACAAACATTCTACATAGAAGATCTAAAAGGTGGTGGATGGTCACATGTTATTATGACCAAGCCAAGAGATACGTATGATATGGGGATCACTAATGTAAACATGGACGACGATGATGATGATGATGATGATGATGATGATGATGATGATGATGATGATGATGAGATGTATACCCAGTGTACACCTTATAATCTCCTTGTTCTTGATGATGTTAATGAGGTTCCAAGGTGGCGTCGGACAAACATTAACACACAAAATCAGTAATAAGTACCAACAAGTAATAAGTATTGATAGGTTAATCTAGCATTCAAATTTCACGACATAGGCTGGTGTGACACCCGCCAAATTAGGGCTAGATATTAGTTCCTAATCACTTAGTTTATACATGTAAGTATGCTATGTATATTATTATATATACACATACATGGTTTGATTAAATCGTGTCATTTTATATAGGCCGAATTTCTGATTCATTAATACGGACGTTGGTGAACAAAATTATTAAATAATATGAAATTATTTAATAACATTATTATTTACTAAATATTATGTCGGTAATATTTAATAAGTATTTCGTATCGTATAAAACAAAATATTCATGACAAAACTTTATAAATAATGTATTATTATTAAAAATAAACATTATTTACTCAAATAATATTAAAACATATTTGGTTTTATTTAAAACATACTCTACGCGATGAAACCATACGAAACGAATCTGACAAAACTAACTTAAATCAAAGTTATATTTTATAACTCAATTAAAGTATTTTTATAAAATACTTAAACTAAAAATATATTCGAATATGTGTAAACACAATTATAATTTTAAAATATTAAATTATTTTTTGATCGGGTATACGAACACGGGCATTTTACACTATGAATTGGAGGCAATTCTTACCCAATTATTAGGGCCGGACAAGATCCACAAAATGTGGATCTTGCCCCGTGACCATAAGCAGACCAACCACACCCTTTGTTTCATTTCATTTTCTTTCATCTTCATCTTCATCTCTCTCTCGGCTCTCATTATCAAACACCAACAACAACAACAATCGATAGCAGCAGAAGCAACAAATCATCACCACCTTCGCCATCATCATCATCATCATCATCATCATCATCATCATCATCTTCATCATCATCATCGTGTAGAATCATCATCATCATCCTCGGTTCCCATTTTTCATCCGTAAGAACACTTCCCCTTTCCTTCTTTTATTTCGTGTCTAGAAAGCTTATATCATCATATGTTAGTGCTCTATCCACTTATTATATCCAAAAAACTGAATCAAAACTCGTTTATACTGAAACCTACATGAACAGACCTAGAAAACGCACCTCACCCGATCGGGTGGTTAACCTCACCCAATTGCGTATATAGGACTTACCCGATCGGGTAGATAACCTCACCCGATCGCGTAATAGATAACCTCACCCGATCGCGTATCAATCCTCACCCGAACGGGTAAGCAACCTTCACCCGAACGGGTATGCACCTTCACAATTTTTACTAAGTATTGAAACTAAGATTTTGCCACCTAATTTTACTCCGAATTCGAATTTCAAATGCGTTTTTACTAAAACATTATAGTAGAAATAATAATTTTTCAAGCTGACCTGACAACTCGACCCCAGCCAGGGGCTCTGCCCCTTGGACCCCGCAAGGGGTTGCCACCTGACGGGCCCGTAACCGTCGGTTCAGTGTCGTTGCGATTCCTGATGGTGATGCGGGCGTAGTAGGGTTTTTAAAATTTATATTTAGTTGGGCTTAAATTATACGTACTACCTACTCTGGTTAGCAAGCGGTAAGTATGACCTAAGATCGTTCTATGAATCCAAACGTGTGGGCGATTAAAGCTGGTGCTTTCGGTAGGAGGTTTTTAGGATGGAACAAAGTAGGTAGGTTTGGGGGTTTTAAACTAAAGACAGGTAATTAAAATGCAGAAAAGTAAATTACAGGAAAATAGATAAAGATAAACATGTGATTGCTGAGATTTTGATAATTAATGTTTCAGGATGACAGATTAAACAGGGACAATGCTAAATGTAATGGTCTAAACTATCAGGTGTAAACTCTAGAACCCTACCAACTAAATTTCCCATTGGCATGTCACTAGGAACTAGGTTATCGTGATTCTGATCGGAGCAATACGCAAACTTCCAATACATATCTAGTTGAAAGATAAACAACCTATTTTGGCTTGATGCCGAGGTGCATGAATCAGTAACGTATCGTCTCATAGGTCCGACCTTTCTTAACCCCTAAAATAGTTTAGTATTTTATTAGCATGCAGATTAATAACTTTGTATGTTTTGACCGCTAATTGTGTAAGGCTTAGTGTTTTAAGGTATTTAAATCACGAGGATGTTATCCTTATTCCTAAGTCTTGTTTTATGCATTAACGCTTGGTTACTTCAACTTATGACTTGAGTTCTCCTTTTCAAACAGTTATACATCCCTAGATTATTCGCAGTTTATAAAAACGTGCTTCATATGCAGGCCATGCCTTTCAGTAATCGGACAGTGTACTTTACATGGTACTTCGACTGCTTCTTACATCAGACATGCGGTCAGGAGTAATTGACAGTGAATGTGACACTCTAAACTAACTAAATGTAAAGCGATGCATAAATGTAAACCTAATATGTACAACGAGTGGGTTCACTATGTCTTACTTGTTGCATGTCATGGGCACAAATAACTACTTACCATAATTAAGGTTGATCAAGTCCTAATTACTAGGTTGTAGTCACGTGGATAACCGGAAAGGGTACTCCATAAATTAAACTCAAGTTCATAAAGTCTTAACGATACAAAGGTCATTAATCCCTATTTTATCTGAACGCGTTTTCGAATATCATTTCATTGTGCATTGACTTTTGTAGATTATACCAGTTAGTTGTGAAGTTGTATTATCCTTTCGGAATTCCAACTGTTAAACCAGAGCTGATTCCTGTGATGTAACTACCTTCGGTCGTTTATCGACTTCCATACATTTGTACTCCGTATAAAACGTTTCCAGTACTATATCAGATAAACTGTCGAATAGGGGCCGTTACATCACATTTATAATTGTCGTACACTTAATTATATAACGTCATCCTTACTTATAATTATCTACATCATCGAAAATCACAATAATAAACTACTCGCAATTCATGGCAATAGACAAATCACATACAAGGCAATAATACATAATTAAAATATGAAATAAAGCAAGTATGATAAAGGTTTCGATATCACCCGGAAATAAATGCGCAACAGCGTATTATTATGACTGATAACTCGTTCACACGTACAAAGATAAATCTCCAAACTCCTAAAGTTCGCTCTAACCTCTATGTTAATCCGTAGATTAATTACAATAACCCTAGACTAAAGTATAAGAGATTTTTAGAGTGAGAAAGTGAAAATGGAAGAATGAGAGTGTAAGTATGAGTGTGAATATGAAAGAGTATATGAGTATCTTGAAATGAGAGCTAGGGGCTGCCTTTTATAGAAGAAATTTGGCTCAAGTTAGCACCCCAAAGCTCACGATAGCAAAATGTGAAAAAGGTAGTGGCACCAGGTACAAAAGCCGAAAAAGGTAGTGGCACCAGGTACGAAAAGCATGTAAAGGTCTAGCACCGGGTACGAAAAGGACAAAAAAGCGCAATCCGTGCTGGTGACAGGCTGGCGGCGGCGGCTGTGTGGCTGCCGGCGGCGGCTGGCACCACCCCGCACCGGTTCGCTGTTTTTGCTTCGTTTCTCGATTCGTGCGTGTTTTCTTCGTTATGCGTCCGTTTGCATTGATTCTTTTTGCGTTGGATTCGTAATTCAAAAACGAATCTTTTGATGAAAATAAATCCCAAAAATATGTCTCTGAACTTTAGATTTGTCGTACGAATCGTTTAGATTTTCCGGCGTACGCAGAATCTTCATTCTTTGCCCATTTTTGTTGATTCTTCTTCTGTTGGATTCGTAATTTGAAAATGAACAGCTTAGGTCAGATAGATGTTGGTGATGGGCTCTTTGGTCTTGAAATCTCGTTTTGATGTCTAGAATCTTCAAATGTGCGTGGAATCTTCATTTTCTGTCCGTTTTGCTTGATTTTCATCATGCAACCTTGTTTTTACCATCTTGACATAATATTACAGATTTGTAATGTTTTTGAGTTAAAGTGCTAAGAATTGTTCCAGAATGAGAGAGAGATCGATAGTAAAAACGTGACTTTTTACGCGATATCAAGTATCCCACACTTAGAACTTTGCTTGTCCTCAAGCAAACTCATTCTTTAAAAGCTTCTGGAATGATTCTAATTGCATCAGTTTTTAGAGATACCTTTTTCCAAAGAATATAAAGTTACAGTTATGAAAGAGGTTTTACTGGAAACTAAAGGTTTATTGAATTCGATACCTTCTTCGAGCAACATGAGGATCATGACTAGGCAAATGCAGCATTCTCGTCATATGCTTGATCGAGAATCAAATCTCCATTACTTTTTATTAGGACGGTATTAACCTTTCGAGATATCTTGGAAGGAATTGGGTGTTTTTGGTGTGAAGAAGGTGTGAGGGTTTTCCTTGTATTTTCTCGAAACTTTTCTTGAGAGAGTTTTTTTGGAATTTCTCAGATTTTGAAATTACTACATAGCCTTTCTCTTTAGAATTTTCCTTTTCTTGGCCCTTTTTCTTGATCCTTGGCTTTTTTTTTTGAGCAGCTTCTGCTGAATTTCTTTTCTTGGAGCTCCTTTTACGGACGATGCTCATCCTTTGGGGAACGCTCCGATGGCTTTGTGTTAGGCTGCAGAAGTCTTGGAAAATCAAAAATATCTTTGAGAATTCGTTGGAAAATGAAACTTCTGTAGGTTCGGGACGAATGTTAGGAGGTTTTGATTGGGTGTGAAGAGTGAGTGTCGAGTGGGTGGATGTTTGGTGGAAGGGTGTTTGGATTCCTTAGAAGTTATTAAGGTGGGTTGTACCTATGCCACGTATGGCACTCATCGGTGTGATCTCGAAATGTATTACAAGAGCAAGTTCTAATTCAAATGCATACATCGGCGCCTAGCCATGTGTTTCCCTTTTCGTCCGTATCTTATTCTAAAACAGTTTTGTGTCGTTGTCAAAACTCGTTTCTTGCTGTAATTTATAATTTTGAAAGATAAGAGTTCTAAAAATGATGTTTTTGAATCTAAATTTTTTTTGAAATTTTATCCATTTTGGCTTTTAAATGAAAATATTGTTTGACTTATAGACAAGAGGTAAAAACTTGCGGTTGAATGCCGTATATCCCACACTTAGAGGAACATTGTCCCTAATGTTTGAATCTATTCGTTGAGTACCTCTTGTTGAAGTATCCCACACTTAGAGATTCTACTTATTATTGGATTGTTTCGTAAGTGTAGTGTGGTTTTTATTATCCCACACTTAGTGTTTGGAATATCGGATGAGATAATCAAAACGGGTAGAGGGTTTTGGAATGGTGTACCACTTTTGCTGTGCACGTTTGGCTCATCGTTAGAAGTTTGCTGGTCCGTGGCTTGTAGCTTATGGCTCTCGGCATTCTTCATTGTGTGGTCCACAGTTCTCCCTTGCTTAGGTCTTCTATAGTTTTTCAAACAAACCACTCAATTCAATCAAGTAATAGCTGCTGATAAGAAAAGCAAAGTAATAAAATGATAAAGTAGTAACTGGATAGATGTAATGTCTATGCATCCACAGTACATCAAATACACATAAGAATAATAAAGTCTTGGTAGAAAATAGAAAGAAGTAAGAAGGCGGAGCAATCTATTGCTCGGCTGGTGGTGCTACTGTAGTCGAAGATGCTACGGGAGATGTCTCATCTGATGAAGAGTCATCGTGCTGATAGTGGGTGCCCTCATCTGATGCATCCCTATTATCCTCTGCGTCTGGTGTACCCACGGTGAATATCCCGTCATGTATCAACTGATCAACAAACTCCCCTGCGGGCATGTCAAAGCTATAGAGTGGAATCTCATGTATCCCCTGCTGAGAGTGCTCTCTGAATAGATCGGTCTGTCTGTGAGAAGATACTGGAGCAATCGGTGCAGCTGCAGGGCTGGTGCTCCTGAGAATCCTATGACTCTGAACAAAAGTTGCTTGAGTAGGGGCTCTGGATATCCTACTGCTACTCGAAACCTGTCCTCTAGGTGAGCTGATGACGGAGGGAATCTGCTGTCTCTGAAGGGGGATCTGTGCTCGTTGTGCCTGTGACCTGAGTGGAACTATCCGAGGTGGTAAACCATGGCCATGGACTGGATGTCGGCGAGGTGCTGGAGTAGGAGCTGCAGGGGGATATAAATGTGGTGGGGCTCGGCCCATCCCGCACGGTATGTCCGGAAGTGGGCTCACTGGTATCCCTGCGATCTGCTGCCTCATAGCTCCATAGCATCTGACTTGCATCTGCATCAGCTAGTACCAGTAATCAGGTCCTGGGGGTGTCCCGTAATGGTATATGTAAGCTGGTATCTGAGCTCTAGGGGCCGGGACAGAAGGTCCTGGCCTAGTAGGCTGTGGTGGTGCAACTGGGACATCAGAATCTTGTGCATCCTCATCTGAATCGGAGTCTGAACTTCGGGCCTCTCTCGGTTGCTTCCTCTTCCTGGACTCCCTGGGTAGGACTAGACCTGCTACCAATGTATCAATACTCTCAGGGTCTGATGATCGTGCCCTGATGTAAACGGTACCATCCTTCAGAATCCTAAGTATATCCATTTTCCTTAGAAAATTATAGTCTATTGGTTGGGCACTCCATCCTGGCAGGCTTTTAAATTTTACTATCTCCGTCGTCCTAATCAATCCCATTTTCCGAATCAACCTAGTAATTACTGGGCCCATGAATGATCTTCTTGCACCAAACTCTTTTTCTTCCATAATCTGCTAGGCAACTAGATGGGCAACCTGAATGTTTCTCCTCTCGAGGATACATGCCATCATGATAACATCAAACTCAGACACTCGGCCATTAGACGTATGTTTCCCATCAAGCGAACAAGCCAGTAGTTTGTGCAAAATCTGCATAACTGGGTCTGTGAGCTGGGTGGCTTTAATACCCGAGAAATATGGCTTTGGTGACCAATGACTCCATGCCTTTGCGGTAGTAGTCGTGAGAGAAATCGTGGTGGCTCCATCAGTAAACAGGGGTGAATCTATCTCTTCTGGAGTATAGAGATCTAGGTGACGTGCAAACTGAGCCAATGACAAGGTGAATAGGCTCCCCATATATCTAAACGTGATCACCCCGTCTCCAACTCTACTCCCTGGCTCAAATGTATAGGTGGTCATGAACTCGGTGATCATCTCCATATACACCGGTTTGTCAATGCTGAACAATCTCTTGAAAGACTCAAACTGCTGACCCTCTATTGAGTAACTGAGTAGACTCTCTAATTTCTGCCTGAATCCCAATATCTGTAGCTTTTCCCAATCTACATATCTAAAATGGCCAAAAGGTTTATCTCTCCATATTCGTGCCATCCGATCGTATGCTGGTGTTGTACTAAGGTATGCAAGAGATCCTGTAAGTGGACGTGTTGGTTTTAGCTTTTTCTTCTTCGGCGACATAGTACCTGAGAACATGAGAAATTTAAAGTAATAGGTCTTAAGAAAGGTGGAATTTAAAGTGCTTCCCGAATTTTCTAATGGAAAATTCGAAATGAGGGCTTTAAATTCTTGACAATCCAAAGATTACAGTAAATATTAAATGCCCCCAAGTAACAATAGTAAGGCAATCATCAATGAGTGAAAACATATAGTCATGGGATGTCGGTAAGTTAACTTGTGAAGTAATGCCATTTACAAAGTCTGGTGTTTAGCCAAATTTGAAACGTAATTATTTCATAGTTTATAGTCTCCTTGTATGTTTTTGACTTTTAAAAGTTTAACTTGAAGTAAGGTTTTTGAATAGAAATCGTAATTAATTTATTTTTAAAATGCAATACTTCAAGTTGACTTTTAGGTCAAAATTTACTTCGGACGATAATTTCAATTTGTCCGCATACCAAAATTATAACCTAAACATTTAAACATCATTTTTAGGCATTTTCCTACTAGATAAACAAGCTAGGTCATGCACAAAAAGTTATGTCATCCATGTGTTTGGTTTTATTCAAGACTTTTGTTTCTAGTAATGATTCTATATTGCCAATTTTGACTAGTCAAGCAAGTACAAGTGTCCTAGTAAGCAAGAGTTTTCAAGTAATCTTAATTTACTATTCTAATCATGCATGCTAGTTAACTTTTTGTTGACTTTCAAAAGTCAAATTTGCTAATCCTAATTTATCCGCATTACACAATTAACATAGGGCAATCATTTAAAACACCAAAATTACTTAAATATCTAACAACTAGCACTTAATCAAGCTAATTTCTCGACTCAATTACTAGGTTAAGGTACATCTTCTTGAAAGATCCAAACTAGCATGAATTACCAAGGGTAAGTGGTAGTAGCATGTAGTTTCTAAGCATTCAACCAATAAAAATACTAACTCCTAGTTACTATCTTAGCTATCTTCCTAAAATAAGACATTTTAAGTTCAAAGTGGGTTTTTCATGATCATACCTTGATTTAGTGTGTTATGCTTCAAAACGAACGTACAACCGAGAATATCATGCACTGAGGAGTTCAAAAGGACATGAAATTAGAGATGTTGGTGAAGATTGGGTGGTGATCTATGGAGGAATGAGGGTGGCTGGTTTTTAGGGTGAGGGAGGAAGGAGAAGAGAAGTTTTTGTGTTATTTTTGAATTATGGGAGCAAATGGAAGGCTTGTGGTCCATGAGAATATTTGTCATGCTCCCATGTACCATATTCCTTACATGGTCCCCTATGTACTTCTAAGTACTTCCCTAGATCAATTTCTAATGTCCCACTAATAATGATTATGAATCCTAAACGTATTTATTGTAACTAGTTATTTGTTAGTCTTTCGTTATGTTATAAACAATTTAAGAAGTGCGTAAATTTTTGTGGGACAATTAAAGAGCAATCCTGAGATATTAAACTTAAATTATTTTTGGTTGTTTTAAAATTATTTGTCTGACGTGGACTTGTTGAATGTACATGTTTCAGCTAAAAGCTTAACGTTGTACGTGTTGTTTTCAGGCAAAAATTTAAAAACGTTTTTTTTAGAGGAAACTTTCAAAATTTTATTATATTACTATATTTATACTAAAATATGCTCATTTAAAGTCGCGAGCTTCGACCTTTTTCGGAAGGAATTGTTTTAAGATTCGTTCCGATCCCTGCATAGGGAAAGGGTCGAGATTTGCTCCCTTAAGTGAACGTTTTTCAGCACAAAACATTTTGAAAGTTCCAACATGGTGTTATAAACTAAATAGTAATGACGATTCTCTAACCCTAGGACTTCTCGTTCTTCGTATCCTAAATTGACAAGATCACTAATTAACTTATTGTACGCTTTCCTTATCTTTTTAGGGTTTGACAAACTGACGCGTGGACCTTGATCTTTGTAATTAAGATCGTGAGTGAGTTTATTCATGACTTCCAGAAATGCGTTCTCTTCCTGTGAATCAGGGTCTCCGGTTGTAGACTTAACTATCCTACAGAGTTCAATGATTGTGGATTTTTGTACGGAAGTGAAAGGGTATTTGGTGAAGGCAAAGATTCGAGTAAACTTAACGTGAAGGTCTTTTCTTTTTGCGAAGAAAACTGTGTCGATTCTTTCCTTGGTGGAATCAGGAAAATCGTCTCATAATTTTGAGATCAGGTAGGAGGCGGGGTCAACAAAGAAAGGAATTTTACCAGGAATGACGATAGAAATCATCGGATCTTGTTCTTCCCAGAACTTAAGTTTGTTGATCATTGCGGCGACACTGTGATTGATTAACATCATAGATGTTGGAAGAAAATCCATGTCGGCGAGTGATTCATAAAGTAGATCTAAATCTGCTATAAACTTTAGTTCTTGGTCTCTGAAATTTGTGAAAGTGCTTTCGCATTCATGACTTGACAGGCGAAGAAGGAATTCTGCTTGTTTTTCTAATGTGGCAATCGTTTCTCGTTGTTCATAGGAATACGGGAGATTGGCGTAGGTTAACTGCCTGACGAATGTTTTATAGACATCTACCCTACGGGAAGGATTGAAAGAAGCACCGAGGTGGCGTTCTTCAAAACAAGGCTGTTCCGGCTCGACTGATGGAACCTTATCCACCACTCGGTAAATGGTGTATTGGTGTTTGTGTGAAATGAATGGAAAGATGCCGTAATTCCGAGAATCGGGCGTGGTTTGGGTATACACCGATGTTTCAGGAATGAGGGTGATTAAGTCACAAGACTTTGGAGGTTTTTCTTCAGAATTATCTTCGGGAAAGTAATCGAAGTGGGAAGAATTTGGTAAATCAGGTAGGTGTAAAGTTGGCGAATGATCTTCTGGAGATGATGCAAGGTCAGGTAGCTGGTCCGTGTCATCAAAATCCAGGCAATGTTTTGGAATTGAAAGTGAGGTCCTATATTCTTCTTTGGTGTCGGAGATTTCCTTAGTTTTAGAGGAAGAATGTGAAAAGGAATTAGATCCTAACTCTTTTTCTAAGTAGATAAAGAATTCCGTATCATCCATTGAAATGAGGCAAGAAGTGGGTTTTCGAGTTGTCATTTTTAAAGTTATCCTAACTGACTATTAATTAGTTAATACTAATTACTTAAATTAACTTTCGAAAGATTTCTATGAAGATTTCAATCGAAAGGGTCTACTAAATATTACTACTTAAGGCGGATTTTAATCGTACGTTTGTAATTCCCCGGCAGCGGCGCCAAAAACTTGATGGGCCCGTAACCGTCGGTTCAGTGTCGTTGCGATTCCTGATGGTGATGCGGGCGCAGTAGGGGTTTTAAAATTTATATTTAGCTGGGCTTAAATTATACGTACTACCTACTCTGGTTATCAAGCGGTAAGTATGACCTAAGATCGTTCTATGAATCCAAACGTGTGGGCGATTAAAGCTGGTGCTTTCGTGTCGCACCCCCAAATTCGGGTTGCGGAAGCGAATCGGGTCAGGGCGCGACTAATCAATATACACAGCACAAAAGATATAATGAACGACCACTACATGCGTCGTTTTACATTGATATTGATAAAACAAAAGTTTACATCAAAATATTGTTTACATTAGCCCGGTTTGAAATTGAGAGATTTAAGTACATAATTAACCTATACAAAATATAATAATGCAGCTAAATCTCTGATTGGTTGCATGCTGACTCGAGCTAATAGTTCTTGATTGAGCTGTCCAACCTACTGCTGGTCACCTGTGATACATGCTAAAATGGGTCAGCGAAACGCTGGTGAGCTCACAGGTTTGTATGTCAACGCATATTTGTATGAACCGCAAGATTTTATAATATAATTGAATTTAAAATGCAATTATGCAAAATAAAAGTTATACAGCCATGAGCACATAGTCTGAGCTTAACTTGAGTGTCAGGTCCAATTAAGGAAACCTAACTGAGTTGCCTCCTACGAGTGCCTAATCTACACTCGTCTTCCCAAATGCTAATACGTCCGTTTGACCAGTTAGTGCGTGCTAACCCGGACGAGGATTGTCAATCCTATATGATATCATATACTAACATTCACGCTACTACGTATTACCAGACTATGCTATGGAGGGCTTTAAATTGATTAGTTGAAGTAACTCATGTAGTATTTGATTTTGATTTGTACTTGTGTTCAACTTGTAAAACAAAACGAGCAATAATATCACACCCCTGATTGAAAAATAGTAAAATAGGGGCCATGAGACTCACCTGAGCCTTGAGCGATTAAATTAATAAACTTGAATTGATTAGCGGTGGATTGATGTCCGAAGACTTGTAACCTGAGGGTGTCCAAGATACACAATGGTTAAAACATGAGTAGGCATCTCGAAAGACTGTCCTTGTAATTGTTCGTCCAACTTAGAATGTCCAAATTACCGCGATTTGGTTGTTTGTTTAAGTCTTTGAAAATGTGTACGGCACGTTGGTGCTTGTTTGTAACAATAATCCCACATTATTATTTTGATGGTTTTGAAGTGTTATACCTAAAACTAAGTTCCAATGTGTTTTAGAAGTTGTGTCGCATTCGTGTTTGATCTTATACAAGTTTAACACTTTGTGTGAGAGTTTAGGTGTAACACCGTTACTTGTGAACCTAGGGTAAGGGCGAAGCCCGTTAATGACGGGGGTTTGGGGGCAGCGCCCCTGGTAGCGGGGTCCAAGGGGCGGCAGCCCCTGGCGGGGTCCAAGGGGCAGAGCCCCTGGCTGGGGTCGAGCTGGACTTGAATTTTTATTTCTACTAAATTGCTTTGGTGAAAAATGCACCTGGACTTGAATTTGGGTGAAATCGGGTGATAAAACTTTAGATCTTGACACTTAGTAAAATCTGTATTTTCTTGGTTCTGTTTCATGCGACACAAAGGTCAGGTATGCGACACAAGAGCTTAGCGACACAAGGGTTGTGTCGCATAAGCTTTCGGTGCTAAATCAATAGCGACATAAGGGTTGTGTCGTATAGGGTATACGACACAAGGTGCGACATAATCGTTGTGTCGCAAAATCTACGACACAAGGGTTGATGCGACATAAAATGCGACGTCAATGGGTTTATGCGACACAACCTTGCGACACAAGGCTTGTGTCGCAAAGATGAACACCAGCCCAGAAACAGCGCCTGTCGCGCTTTTCCGACCCAAATCACAAATCTAACTCATTTTTAGGCTGAAAAATCGTGTTTTCTTCATACATTTTGACAATACTAAGTTGTGTAAACATTATAACACCGAAATAATACACCAAAATGAGTGGATCTAAATATTTAGAGAATTTCTTACAATTGCAAATCGAGACAAAACGAGGAGGAAAACGAGGGTGGTGCCTTTGTTAATCTTGTTCCTCTCTTGATGGTGATTCCGAAAATGTAATTTTTTTTGTCAGTTATGCTAGATCCGAAAATTTGGTGGTGATGGGTTTGAGAGTGTTTAGTGGTGTGTGTGTGTTTTTGTTGAAATGGAAATGAAAGAAAGAGGGAAAGAGAGGTGGGGTGTAGGTGAAAGCCTCACCTTTTTCAGTCCCCGCAATCGCGCTCCGTGCGGTGTTCGTTCTCCCGTTCGTTTAAACGTTAAATGTTTATTTTATACGTTTAAATATACGTTTTAAAATACGAATAATTACCCAATATTTTTGTTGAAGTATTTTACCAAATACTTAATGGTTGCGTTATAAAATATAACTTTAACTTGTTCCGATTTGTTTGCGCGTTCAATAATCTAATCGTGTAGTCCTTGTTTGTACGATACGAATTCGAATTGAAATATTATCTAAATAATATTTTGGATATAATTGCGTTATTAAATAATATTATATTATTTAATAAAATAGTTCACCAACGTCCGTATTAATTGAACCGAATTACATTCGATGTGAAACTTGTACGATTTAATCAAATCGCATGATTGTATATATTCAACAATATATATTACTTGATACATTAATTAGCCTAACACAGAACTAATTACATGTATTATAACTGATTAGGTACTAATCACTAGTCCTAATTTGGCGGGTATCACATTTCGGTAGGAGGTATTTAGGATGGAACAAAGTAGGTAGGTTTGGGGGTTTTAAACTAAAGACATGTAATTAAAATGCAGAAAAGTAAATTACAGGAAAACAGATAAAGATAAACATGTGATTACTGAGATTTCGATAATTAATGTTTCAGGATGACAGATTAAACAGGGACAATGCTAAATGTAATGTTTTAAACTATCAGGTGTAAACTCTAGAACCCTACCAACTAAATTTCCCATTGGCATGTCACAATGAACTAGGTTATCGTGATTCTGATCGGAGCAATACGCAAACTTCCAATACTTATCTAGTTGAAAGATAAACAACCTATTTTGGCTTGACGCCGAGGTGCATGAATCAGTAACGTATCGTCTCATAGGTTCGACCTTTCTTAACCCCTAAAATAGTTTAGTATTTTATTAGCATGCAGATTAATAACTTTGTATGTTTTGACCGCTGATTGTGTAAGGCTTAGTGTTTAAGGTATTTAAATCACGAGGATGTTATCCTTATTCCTAAGTCTTGTTTTATGCATTAAGGCTTGGTTACTTCAACTTATGACTTGAGTTCTCCTTTTCAAACAGTTATACATCCCTAGATTATTCGCAGTTTATAAAAACGTGTTTCATATGCAGGCCATGCCTTTCAGTAATCGGACAGTGTACTTTACATGGTACTTCGACTACTTCTTACATCAGACATGCGGTCAGGAGTAATTGACAGTGAATGTGACACTCTAAACTAACTAAATGTAAAGCGATGCATAAATGTAAACCTAATATGTACAACGAGTGGGTTCACTATGTCTTACATGTTGCATGTCATGGGCACAAATAACTACTTACCATAATTAAGGTTGATCAAGTCCTAATTTCTAGGTTGTAGTCACGTGGATAACCGGAAAGGGTATTCCATAAATTAAACTCAAGTTCATAAAGTCTTAACGATACAAAGGTCATTAATCCCTATTTTATCTAAACGCGTTTTCGAACATCATTTCATTGTGCATTCACTTTCGTAGGATATACCAGTTAGTTGTGAAGTTGTATTATCCTTTCGGAATTCCAACTGTTAAACCAGAGCTGATTCCTGTGATGTAACTACCTTCGGTTCTTTATCGACTTCCATCCATTTGTACTCCGTATAAAACGTTTCCAGTACTATATCAGATAAACTGTCGAATAGGGGCTGCTACATCACGTTTACAATTGTCGTACACTTAATTATATAACGTCATCCTTACTTATAATTATCTACATCATCAAAAATCACAATAATAAACTACTCGCAATTCATGACAATAGACAAATCACATACAAGGCAATAACACATAATTAAAATATGAAATAAAGCAAGTATGATAAAGGTTTCGATATCACCCGGAAATAAATACGCAACAGCGTATTATTTATATACCAGATTCAAGTGTGTGAATTCGCTGGAAATGGACCAGGCTCATTAAAATGAACTTGTTCCATAATTCCTAGGTCGAGTTCTGCATAATAAACATCCTTGAGGAAACACAAATGTCAATACACGTTAATACTAAACAGAAATAACATAACTAATAATAGCTAATCCATATCAGCGTAGAGCACCTCCCAATCGGTGAAGTCATCATCCATAAAGATCGTGTTTTCAATGACCGATGTAGGTAATGCCGAATCCTCGATGGTATACACTGGAGACGCAGTGCCATCCTCTGCATCCTGAATCCAAGCATCTATTGCAGCGGTCTCTTCCTCTAGTGGGTCCGTAAGAGTGGGGTGATCCTGCGCAGTCAAGTTCCAAGGTGGGAATAGGTCCCACGGTGGAATGTGTAACACCCGCCAAATTAGGACTAGTGATTAGTACCTAATCAGTTGTTAATACATGTAATTAGTTGGTGTTAGGCTAATTAATGTATCAAAATATATTTATTGTTGAACGTATACGAATATGCAATTTGATTAAATCGTACAAGTTTCAAATTGAAAGTAATTCGGTTCAAGTAAATACGGACGTTGGTGATCAATTTTATTGAGTAATATAAAATTATTTAATAATGATATCATACCCGAAATATTATTTTGATAATATTTCAATTACATTTCGTATCGTATGATAAACGTCTACGCGACTTAAACATTTAACACGCAAAGAAACGAAACCATGTAAGTTATTAAGTATTTGGCAAAATACTTCAACAAATATATTGAATAAACATTCGTATTCTAAAACATATATTTAAACGTATAAAATAATTATTTAATGTTTTAACGATCGGGAAAATGAACACCGCACGGAGCGCAAATACAGGAGTTAAAATTTGGAGCCAACCACACTTGGGTGGGACCCAAGTGGGCCGGGGCCCCCTTCTCCCTCTCTTTCCCTCCTCTTTCCTTTTTCTTCCTTCTCATTTCTTACATCTCTTCTCTTTCTCCTTCTTCTTTTCTCTCCAAACCAAACACCACCACCATCATAAAAATCCACCAAAAACACCCCCAAACTTCATCAAATCATTGAGCTCATTTGGAAGAAAAGAACCACCGCGTCACGATCTACAACCCCATCTTTCCGGATTTTCACGGCGTTGACTTCGTAAGTTTCCGAAAAATCCCGACACCTCTCGTTTTCTATTGTTTTCAACTTATAATTGTTTGTTTAGGCTTAAAATGTCCATATAAGGGTTGGGTAAAAGTCTCAAGTCAAACGGAGGCCGGAAAACACCTTTTCGGCTCTTTTCCGGCGAACAGCGCATTATGTCGCAGAAGCTCCAGGCCACCTGCGACATAAGCCTTTATATCGCTAAATCAGGCCTTATGTCGCATATAGCGACATAAGCCACTATATCGCACAAATTACGAACGTCGCATATAGAGACACAAAACACTATGTCGCAAAACTCCTTCCCGTCCCATATAGCGACACAACGCCTTACGTCGCATTAAATTGCGGATGTCGCACTTAGCAACACAAGCTCTTATGTCGCAGACATGATCTGCGACACAACAGACTATGTCGCACTTAGCGACACAAAGCCGTATGTCGCACGCTATGTCGCATGAAACAGAACCAAGAAAACACAAATTTTACTAAGTGTCGAGACCTAAAATTTTATTACTCGATTTCACCCAAATTCAAGTCCAGATGCGTTTTCACCAAAGCAATTTAGTAGAAATAAAAAATTCAAGTTTACTCGACCCCAACCAGGGGCCAGCCCCTTGGACCCCACCAGGGGTTGCCACCCCTGGGACCCCGCTAACCAGGGGCGCTGCCCCCGGACCCCCGTCACTTAAAGTTTACAAATACTTTTTAAGTATAACACCTTTCTAAAATCAAAATAATAATGTGAGATTATTATTGCAAACAAATCACCAACGGGCCGTACACATTTTCAAACACTTAGACAATCAACCAAATTATAATCATTTGGACATTCTAGTTGGACAAACAACTACAAGGTAGTCTTATTAGATACCTTCTCATGTTTATAAACATCGCGTGTCGTGGACACCCTCAGGTTACAAGTCATTGGACTTCAATTCTTGGCTAATCAATTTCAGTTTATTAAGATAAACTCTTCAGGCTCAGGTGAGTCTCATGGCCCCTCTTTTTACTTTTTTACTAGGGGTGTGATACATTGCTCTGTTTTTAACACGTGAACGCGAGTACATATTTCAATATACTACATGAGTTGTTTTCAACTAATCAAATCAAAGTCCTCCGTCAGTATAGTCTGGTAATACGAAAGTAGCGTGAATATTAGTATACGGTACCATATAGGATTGACCCACCTCGTCCGGGTTAGTCGCGCTAACCTCTGCAATGGACGTACTAATATTTGGGAAAATGAGTGTAGATTAGGCACTCGAGGAGGCACCTCGCTCGGAATTCTCTATATGGGACCCGACCCTCGAGTTAAGCTCAGACTATGCGCTCATGGTTATATACATTATCTGTAACTTTATTTGCTGGATGCAAATCAATACTTAAATCTTGCGGTTCATACAATATTATTTGATACTCAAACCTGTGAGCTCACCAGCGTTAGCTGACCCATTTTAGCATGTATCACAGGTACTCAGTAGTAGATTTGGACTGCCCATCAGGATGCATAATAGCTCGAGTCTCCATGCAAACCTCAGAGATTTCATTGCATTATTAGATTTTGTATAACTAATTATGTACTTAAATCTCTCATATTACGAACATGAGCTATGTACGGGTTCAAATTGTTGTAAACATTTTAATATTAATGTATTTTGTTAAAACGATGCATATAGAGTCGTTTGCTATATATCTGTGTGCTTTGATTATTGATTAGTAATACCCAAATTATGCTTCCGCAAAACATTAAATTTAGGGGTGTTACAGAATGTGCGGAGCGGGATCAGGTCCTATCTGAAAGGGGCACACAGGTATGGAAGGAAGGACTAGAGCAGTGTGGATCTCAGTGATGGCAGTGTGCTGGGCCTCGAGGGCTCTCAATATCGACCAAGTGACAGCAGGGTCCGCGGTAGTCACCCCATGATGATAGGTGGGTACTCTGGAGGTCCCTGCGGTCTGTCCCTCTGATCGGCGAGATGAAGGTAACCTGGCATGGATGGGACGTAAAAGAATGTCTCCTGAACGTTCACCTCCACCAAGTCTGCCAAGATCTCGTCCAAGCATGGGGGCGGTGACTGTGAACCCCTGACGGTCCTCTTGCTACTACCCGGTGATGAACTCCGGGAGTGATACATGGCACGTGAGCATCTCTGACTGGGGGCTCGTGCTCTGGCTAGCTGTGAACTCATCCTGCAAAAGGTTAATGGTCTAAACATTATCATTAGCCTTTCATAAGGAGAGGTACTGGATAAGAATGGATTAGATCAAACACAAAAGTAAAAGAAAAAATAATGCTGAAAATATAAGATAGGCTTGGGATGCCTCCCAAGAGCGCTTTGTTTATCGAGTCTCATAGCTTGACTCTTTCGTACCTACTATTCTATTAGGGTGATTCGTAGTTATAGACTTCCTAGGTTGTGGGAAAGTCTTCTACGTAGTGTTTTAAACGGTGACCGTTTACTTTGAAATTCCTGTCTGGGGCCTCCAGTTCGATGGCACCATAAGGAAATACCTTAGAGATTGTGAATGGACCGCTCCACCATGTTTTGAATTTACCAGAAAACTTCTTAAATCGGTAGTTAAAGAGTAGAACTTTATCACCTGGATTGAAGCGTGTGGGGCGGAGCTTTGAATCGTAGAGCAAGTTGGTTCTTTCCTTGAATTTGTAGGATCTTTCTTAAGCTTGATCTCTTAACTTTGCTAGCTCGTTCATTTGCATTTTCCGGTGTGTTCCCGTTATCGTAGGATCTAAGCTACATTTTGTCAGTGCCCAGTAAGCTTTGTATTCAAGTTCAATCGGGAGATGACATTCCTTTCCATAAACGAGCCTATAGGGGTTGTTCCTAATGGCGTTTTATAAGCTGTCCGGAATTCCCATAATGCATCATCTAGCTTATCTACCCATCTCTCCTTGTGTTGACCAACTGTTCGTTCCAAGATCCTTTTTAGTGCCCGGTTTGTAATTTCCGCTTGCCCATTCGTCTGCGGATGATAGGTCGTAGACGTCTTGTGGGTAACACCGTATTGTTGCAATAGTTTCATAAACTGAGTATTGCTAAAATGCGTGCCTCGATCACTGATGATCGTTCGAGGTGTTCCAAACCGACAGAATAGCTGTTTTAAGAACTTGGTTATGAACCTTGAGTCATTTGTTGGAAAGGATTGAGCTTCGGCCCATCTGGATACGTAATCGACAGCCACTAAAATGTATTCTTTTCCGTAAGATTTCGGAAATGGTCCCATGAAATCTAATCCCCATATGTCAAATATTTCACATGCTTGGATATTCGTTAACGGCATTTCATTACGCGTTGTGATATTTCCAAACCTTTGGCAAATATCGCAACATTTCACCAAGTCTTGTGCGTCTCTGAAAATGGTGGGCCAGTAGAATCCTGAGTTGTAAACTTTCTTTGCTGTCAGATTAGCTGCATGATGTCCTCTGGTAGGTCCGTGATGGCTTTGGTGGAGTATGTATTCGGCTTCTTTCCCATCAACACATCTTCTTACAATTTGGTCGGGACAGGCCTTGAACAAATATGGATCATCCCAAAAGTAATGTTTGATGTCGCGGAAGAACTTTTGTATTCGCGATGATATCATCCATTTCCTTGTGATCCCTCCAACTACGAAATTGGCAATGTCTGCAAACCAAGGATCGTCAGTGAATTGCGAACCTTGCATTTGGTCTCCTAAACTCATTAACTGCTCTTCTGGAAATCGATCTTTAATATCTCTTTCCGCAAGTTGTTCCATTGACAGATTTTCTAGTTGACTCAAATGATCTGCGGGGATATTTTCTGCTCCTTTCTTATCTTTTATCTCGATGTCGAATTCTTGTTGGAGTAGAATCCATCGTAACAATCTGGGCTTTGCGTCTTGCTTTTTGAAGAGGTATTTTAGAGCTGAGTGATCTGTGTACACTATCGTTTTGGACAGTATTAGGTAGGATCTAAATTTGTCAAAGGCAAACACTACAGCCAATAGCTCCTTTTCTGTAGTTGTGTAGTTCTCTTGAGCGTCTGTGAGTGTTTTGTTAGCGTAGTAGATTGGTCGAAAGTGATTATCCTTCCTTTTCCCTAGAACTGCCCCAACTGCGAAATCACTAGAGTCGCACATGATCTCAAATGGTAGACTCCAATCTAGAGCGACCATGATTGGTGGATTGGTTAGCTCCTTTTTTAGGTAGTTAAAGGCCTTCATGCAGTTCTCATCAAACACAAACATGATGTCTTTTCCTAGAAGGTGGGTGATAGGTCGAGAAATCTTGGAGAAATCCTTGATAAAACGGCGGTAGAACCCAGCGTGTCCTAGAAAGCTTCGAATGGCCTTAACGTTGGTTGGTGGTGGAAGTTTGGCAATTGTTTCGACTTTTGCTTTGTCTACTTCGATTCCTGACCTTGATATCTGATGTCCTAAAACTATTCCTTCCTTCACCATAAAGTGACATTTTTCCCAATTCAAGACGAGATTTGATTCTTCACACTTGGCGAGCATTCTATCAAGGTTGGATAGACATGATGTGAAAGAGTCTCCAAAGACAGAGAAATCGTCCATAAAGACTTCCATGCATTGTTCAATCATGTCATGGAAAATTGCTACCATGCATCTCTGAAATATTGCAGGTGTGGTGCATAATCCAAATGGCATTCGTCGGTATGCAAATACCCCGGAGAAACCATCAAGAAAACAATAGAATTCATTTCCTGATAGCCTTTCGAGCATTTGGTCAATAAATGGAAGCGGGAAGTGATCCTTGCGAGTTCCTTCATTTAACTTCCAGTAATCGATGCAAACCCTCCAACCGGTAACCGTCCGAGTTGGTATAAGCTCATTTTCTTCGTTTGCAATGACTGTCATTCCTCCTTTCTTCGGGACGACTTGAACAGGGCTGACCCAAGGTGAGTCGGATATTGGGTAAATCAATCCAGCATCCAAGAGTTTGATAACCTCTTGCTTAACCACGTCCTGAATCTTAGGATTTACCCTTCTCTACCTTTGTTGAGGATCTTGTGTGTGCAATAGTTGGGACTGATTCCTTGTATATCAGAAATTTTCCACGCGATTGCCTTCTTGTGCGATTTCAGAACATCGATGAGTTGAGCTTTCTCCCCGGGTTTTAACTCTTTTGATATTATCACTGGGAGTTGTGATGTTCCATGGAGGTAAGCGTACTCAAGGTGGTTGAAATCGTTCTCCATGAGGATCTTGTGTGTGCAATAGTTGGGACTGATTCCTTGTATATCAAAAATTTTCCATGCGATTGCCTTCTTGTGCGATTTCAGAACATCGATGAGTTGAGCTTTCTCCCCGGGTTTTAACTCTTTTGATATTATCACTGGGAGTTGTGATGTTCCATGGAGGTAAGCGTACTCAAGGTGGGGTGGTAATTCTTGTAATTCGAGGTTTGGTGGTTCTTCAACAGACGGCTTCATTTTAGCTATCTCATCTCTGTTCAGCTTCTCATATTCAGCTTGGAATAGTGCCTCGTCTGTCTTGGGTTCAGATGTGGAGATTGATGCTATTTCAACCCACTCGGTTTTATTTGAGAATTCGTCCATCTTTAGCTCGTATTTGTTGACTGATGATGAGGAAACTTCATCATTTCTGGTGAGGATGATCTCTCCGTCGTCGGTGAATTGGAATTCTTGAAATTGAGCGGATGAAGATTGGTTTATGGTGATTTCGGGGTTTTGAAATGGTAGTGGTATGATAAACCAAGATCGATCTAATAACCTTATTAGATTAACACAAGTTTTGAATTATTACTGAGAAGTTGCGGAATAACACTCAATAATATTATGAAGATCAATAATAAAACCAATAAAACAAAGTTACTATCAAAAGCTTCAATCTCATTAACAATATAAGACGAATACACTGAACTGTATTAGGGTTACAAAAACCTTGAAGCTGCGTGAATAACTTAGTTTTTTTTTAATCTAGGTTTAGGATCTCTATTTATATCCCATAGAGTCCTGCTAAACAATCTCCTATAATCATGGAAACAGTTACACTCCATAATTATTCAAACTTCATTTTTCCGCCTATTCTATACATAAACAGTGTTAACTACCACAACTATACAAACAGTGGTAATTCCTATAGAACAGTGTTAACACTTGTACAATTTACTAGACTTACCAACCAACAGTGGTAACTAGCCTAAACAGTGTTAACTGTTGTAAAACAAACTAACAGTTGTAACACTCTAACAGTTGAAACTATTACTAACAGTTGTAACTCTTGTCTTCACTTCAATCTTCAATAACAGTGTTAATCTTTAACCAACAGTTGTAACTCTGAAGACAGTGATAACCATTAACACTAACAGTGTTAATACCAGTAGTAACATTAACACTAACAGTGTTAATGCCTTGTGCATTCTTCAATCAACAGTAGTAACAGTAGTAACATCAATTCCCAACAATCTCCCCCTAAACTTAATCTGTCCCCAACAGAATTAAGTTTCTCTATATTCTTCATGTTGACCTCTTTCAAATTATTTCAAACCATCTATCACTGATCTCTATGCCTCCTCTCATACTCTTCTTTCTTGTGAATCTGATTCAATATCATATATACCAAATTCTCTGCCAAATCATTGTTGAATGAGATAAATAACTTGGCATGCTTTAAGCTTCTCAACAAACTCAGACTCATATCATATTCTCCGTCTGTTAACATCCAAAGCATAGTAGCATCATCTAATATCACTTGATGAACATCTGGATTGCTGTG
The DNA here is from genome assembly GCA_963422505.1 of Pseudognaphalium luteoalbum. Taxonomy (NCBI): domain Eukaryota; kingdom Viridiplantae; phylum Streptophyta; class Magnoliopsida; order Asterales; family Asteraceae; genus Pseudognaphalium; species Pseudognaphalium luteoalbum. Next base: position 71,654,550 of record OY730194.1, on the reverse strand, counting down.
ATATATCCATTGTCTTACTGTCTGAAAAGTGTTGAACTCAAATGTAAATCTATCTGGTTCAAACATCATTGAAATCCATGACCAAGTACACAACTCATAGACACTATCAAACTTCTTGGTACTTAATCCTTTCTCAGACCCAATCTAATACATCCTAACCAAATCTTCCCTTGTAAGCACCTTGATCAATTCCTTAAAAGACCTCCAAAATGATACAGAAGTATCTGCTCTTTCAATTCTGATTTTCTCACACTTAATAGGAATTGAAAATTGTTCAATAGACCAATCAATTATTCCAGGCAAGTTGTCAGGTGGAAGTTGTACCTGAAGAGGTTGCACCACAATCACATCATTCAATTCAATTCTATTCCTTGGAAGATCAGGAATTGATGCATATTCTTGCCTTAATTTCTCTTTAAGCTCAGCACTCAGTCTTTCCTATTCTTTTTCTTTTTCTATTTCTTTCTCAATCCTTTCTTTTTGTTTCTTTTCTCTATCTGCCTTCTTCTTGGCTTTCTGCTCTTCTTCTACTCTCTTTGCTGCCTCAGGATTCAAAAATGTATCGCTATCCCATATCCTCTGCCGACTTTCAAGTGACATAGCATTCAATCTAGAAGTTGGAATATTACCTCCTCTTAACTTTACAATCAAATTTCTTCTCTGTTGTGCTCTTGTTGGAGGTTTATTCCTTTTCTCAGCAGCTTTTGCAGCTCTGATCTTTTTCATCTCAGCAGCTTTCTTTCTCTTAATCTGCTCTACCAAAAACTCAATGTCATCTAATTTCTGCTCTTTCAGCTGAGCTTCATCCCATTCATCTACCTGAGCTTTAGTCATCTTAACAAACTGACCTGGTTCAACTTCTACATCAATTAATTCCTCCTGAAGAATATCAGCATTAATTTCTGCATGTAATCTTTGTGCATATTCATCATCATTAACTGTAGCTTCCTGTGGTATTGATCTCTGCTTTTTCTTTTTAGGTCCTTCTTCCAGAATGCCCTTACCCTTATCCTTTGGATCAATTTTGGGTAAATTTTGAGCAGTAGCAGTAGCTGCAGTAGGTTCTCTAATCTGAACTGGTGGTAAAGTTGTCCTTGTATTAACATTTTCTGGCACATTCTCATCAGCATTCTCATTCACACCACCATCATCATTCTCATTCTCATTAATATTTTCCATCTCAATATCCTCATCCATCTGTTCAGAAACATTATCACCATCATCAACAGAAACTTTCTTTTTATCACCCTTGTTTGTCCAAAATTTCTCCCCCTTTTTGAAAGCATTATGTGGGGAATCATCTTCAACCAAAACATACTCCTTGCCCTCTTTCAAAACTTTGATCATAAGTTTTTCCAACTGAGTAAGTCTCTGCTCCAAATTTGCTATCATTGCATCATTTTCTCTATTCTTCCTTCTTTCCACCTTAAATTTCTCCCAAACATAATCAATCATTTTCGTTAACTCCAGGTTAGTTCTAGCCTCATCACCATCAGAATGTGACTCCCTAGGTGAATCATTGACATGTGCATCAAAATCTTCCTCATACCTGGTATGATCAGAAAATTCCCCTGTTCTCTTGGTACTGGGACCTCCAAAATCATCTACATGAATAGAATCATTTTCTGGAGTTGCCTCTGCTTGGGTCTTATTAATGTTACTTCTATCCTGCTCTGTCTGTGGACTAGAAGCAGTAGAAGCAGCCCTTGCAGAATGGTCACCCCACTCCTCATGGACCACATGCTGTTCATGACCACTGTCATTGGACTGAGATGACTGAGCAGCATGAGCCTCAGACACCTGATGTGTAGCCTTTTTGGCTTTTCTGGTGTAGGTTGTGGTAAACTTGTTCCCTTGTTGTTGTACATTACCCCCAATTGCTGTGGGTTGAGAAGGAATGGGTTGTTCCATTCTCTCAGCAACTGGTTCAGCTTCAGTTGGTGGTACAGAAGCTGTGGTGGAGGGTGCAGCAAGCATTGTTGAAAACAATGCTGTTACCCTCCCAGAAAAAATTGTACCTTTGATTGAGGTATCTCTCTTCATATATGAAAACACTTTTGGTTTGAAAGAAGAGATACCTATAATTCTATCCAAGGCAGGCAAGTCAGCAATTTGTTCATTTAAAAACAACTGTACAAACCCTGGATACATTAAAAATTTGAGTTTGGGTTGGTTTAAGTTTCTTAGCATACCAGCAAAAATAAATTTTGAAAAATTAAAAAGAAGAGCGAAGTAATACCTTCATCAGATATTGAAGTAATACCTTCTTCATCTTCAAGATGAAGAGAAGAGCGAATGGTTGCTTCTGTAACCACCACTTGTTTCTCAGCAACAGTAGAAACAATTCTTTGAATTCCTGCTTCCTCTTCAATCCTAGCATTCACCCAGAACTCATTGATATAGTCATGTGAAATTCTGGGGGCAACAGTTAGCGCATAATATATAGATGAATTACGCAGAAAATCAATGATTTCATCATAAACATTGGCGATTGTAGGTTTAACAAGAAAAGCAATCATGTTATGATCTTTGCCTAGTGGGAGTTGAGGGGTGGTTGACGAAGAAGAAGCCATGAATGATCTGTATAAGGATTTGCAAAAGCAGTGATTACAGGGTTTATGAAAGCAGTGTTTATGAAAGCGTAAAGAACTTGTACAAGTGTTGGGAGAATTTATACTGTTAGTTTCAATGACCTAATTTTGAAATAAAAATCCCAATTTTAACACTAACAGTGGAAACGATTTTAAAACAGTGGAAACAATTTTAAAACAGTGGAAACAAAACGAACTAACAGTATTATACATTCATGATAATAATACTAACAGTGTTACACTTAGTGGATGGAAATAACTCCTGACCAAAGGAATTATAACTCAACACTAGTGACTGCATTAGTATTACTAACAGTAATTTTTTTTATGTTGTACCTGCAAAAGGAAAACTGAAAGATAAACAGTGATAGTGAAAAATTTCAACTTGATAGTATAAACAGTGGAAACTGATATACTAACAGTGGTAAAAGTTACACTAACAGTGTGACAAACAGTTATAACTGAATAGTGAAAATAGTGGAAATTGTGTACACTAAGTTGAAAACAGTGGAAACGGTTTACACTAACAGTTATAACTGAATAGTGAAAACAGTGGAAACTGTTTACACTAACAGTGATGGTTGCTTCACTTACAGTGATAACCTACAAAGAGTTAGTTTAACAAAAGTAGTGATAACAATAAAGCTAACAGTGTAAACAAAACAAAATACATATACAGTGGTAATTGAATAATAACAGTGATAATTAGGAAAGCAAAACAGTTGTAACTAAGACTATTATCACTGTTAGTATCAATTACATCTACCAGCATCTAATCCTTAAGCATTATAGAGATGTTTTACAAAATAGTTATGAAGAAACAATTTAAGGAGATTTAATCAGACTAATACTTGTAATCAGAAATGTAAATCTGCCCACATCAAAGGCTTTGGTGAACAGATCTGCAAGTTAATTGTCAGTATGGACTTTTATAATCTGAATAAGTCATTTTTCATTACAATCTCTGATAAAATGATACCTAATCTCTATATGCTTAGTTTTAGAATGTTTAACAGGATTATTGATGATGCTGATAGCAGAAGTATTGTCAATAAATATAGGAGTGTTTAAGAAAGTTAAACCATAATCAAGCATTTGATTCTGAATCCATAAGACCTCAGCACATCAATTTGCAGCAGCTACATACTCAGCCTCAGCAGTAGATGTTGATACAGTTGTCTGTTTCTTACATTGCCATGAAATTAACCTCTCTCCTAGAAATTGACAACCTCCTGATGTGGACTTCCTGTCCATGCTATCTCCTCCATAATCACTATCTGAATATGCTATTAAGTCAAAAGAAGAATCTTTTGGATACCAAAGGCCTATATCAAGTTGTCCCTTTAAGTATCTAAAAATTCTCTTTACATCATACATATGTGATTGCTTTGGACAAGTCTGAAATCTGGCACAGATACATACAACAAACATAATATCTGGCCTGGAGGAAGTTAGATACATCAATGACCCTATCATAGACCTGTACAGATGTATATCTACTTCCTCCCCCTCAGGATCTGCAACTAATGGCTTGTGTGTTTCCATAGGTGTGCTAGCCACTTTAGTTTTAGTGTAGCCAAATTTGGTGAGTATGTCTTTAACATACTTACTCTGATGAATGAAAATGCCATCTGAGCTTTGTTTGACTTGAAGCCCCAAAAAGAAATAAAGTTCCCCCATAGAACTCATTTGAAATTTCTGATGCATTAACTTCTCAAATTCCTTGCATAACCCATCATTTGTAGATCCAAAAATGATGTCATCAACATACACTTGTATCAATAAAATATCATTGTGATCCCTTTTTATGAACAGTGTCTTGTCAATGGTACCTCTTTTAAAACCATTCAACAAAAGATAAACAGATAGAGTCTCATACCAAGCTCTGGGTGCTTGATGCAGACCATACAGTGCCTTATCCAATCTGCAGACTCTATCTGGATATGTAGGATCTTCAAATCTAGGTGGTTGACAAACATACACCTCATCATCAATTGTGCTATACAGAAAGGCACTCTTGACATCCATTTGATATACTGTGAAACCTTTATATGAAGCATATGCCAAGAATAATCTTATAGCTTCTATCCTTGCAACAGGAGCAAACACATCATCATAATCAATACCTTCTTCCTGAGTATATCCCTGTGCCACCAGCCTGGCTTTATTCTTGATGATAATTCCCCTCACATCCTTCTTGTTCTTGAATATCCATTTAGTACTTATAGCCCTTTTCCCTTTTGGTAAATCAACTAAAGTCCATACATTCTGTATTTTGAATTGCAACAATTCTTCCTGCATTGCCTCGATCCAACTAGGGTGTTTAAGAGCTTCTACTGCCTTCTTAGGTTCAACTTGAGAAAGAAAACATACATATAAAGAGGTATGTATCTCTTCTTCATTGACAGTAGACTGCTGTCTAGTTTGAACAACAGAGTCAACAATCCCAATTACCTGTTCTAGAGGATGATCTTTGTGAACATGATAAGTAGATGTTGATGTCTCTAGAATGTTGACTTCTAAGTTGGTAAAATTGCCTTCTTGTCCAGAACTCTCACTAGATGATATATCAGTAGAGTCTTCTGTCTCAGTTCTCTGAGAGGACTCTTTTGTTTATAACATTTTTTTCGAACATAAAATCTGATAAAGGTTGTTTTGAGGAAGGTAAGTGGTTTGTAGGTGAGGAAATAACCAAAAGTTAGGTTAAAGGTCCATTTGGTGTGGGGATAGTCCAATCAAAATAGGGTGTTGACATGATTGGTAAAAATTGGTTAAACTAAAACTAAACTAATCCTAAAGGCAAAAAGGTAACTTTTGATCGATGTTGATCTCTCAAAAGGATCGCTAAACACTAAAGTTGCTAAATTCCTAAAATCGGTTGCTGATGCTCCCCGACAACGGCGCTAAGAACTTGTTGTCTCACGCACCGTTCGTTGAAATTTCTAATGGTGATGTGAGGTAACAGTGGTTTTTAATTTATAAGGCTGGGGCCTAGGGTTACTATTATGCTAATCAAAGGGCTAGAAAAGGACAAGTATGATCTAGGATCGTTCTTCAAAGCGCGGCAAATTGAAACTAGGGGTTTTAGAAACTTTTATGTATTTAGCTAGGGGTAAGAGAGTTTGTTGAATATATTAAAGCATACACCGGAAGTTCTCTCAAATGTATACCCATATTATCCGACAGTTAATCTCGAATCCTATTCCCCAATCTCGGTCGTCAGAGATATCCGAATCATGGCATAGTTTGTTGAATATACAATCTTATGAACGGGGTTTACCCTCACCGGAATAGGTTGGACTAACTGGTCTAGGCGGCCGGATAATATGTCATCACATATTCGTATGAATTATCAACATTACTCAGGTATGCAAGAAAATAGGGATGATTTGTACTACAAATGGAAACTTAAGTAATACGTTTGTTATTCGATTCATAATATAACTACCTTCGGTCGTTCTTGACTTCCATACATTTGTACTCCGCCATAAGCGTTTCCAGTACTATATCAAAGAACAGTCGAATAGGGGCCGTCATATTATTTCACGATATTTAATGCCGTTTGTATTTTACAATTATGATAATCCTAAGGCAACAATCAAACAAGAACATGCAATAAGACGGTCAAAGCAACAGTTCAATATAAGCATGCAAAAGTTTTATTTAAGTCGAGAATATTCCGAAAGTTGTCTCAAAAATATCGACTATATGAATTTAATCTTAATCTACCTCTATTCCCATATCCCGTGTCTCTTGGATCCTATTTTGGTCTAGACAACACCGGCCATGCTGAGCTCAATGATTCAATCTAACATAGTATAACTAAGTGACCTATACCCTATGAGTTAGCTACGTTCATTTTTTGATAAGGTTTTAGTCACAACATGAGTTGGGCAGATAAACGATAAAGATTTAATTCCTATATCTATTTTTAATATAACCCATCTGCAGTCTCATAACATACAACATGATTACATATTTAAAACTTCTTAAACGACTATTGTAGCAGAAAATTGAGTTATTTAGTTAATCATGACAATTCTAGCATGCATATTTAAATTTTTAAAATAAAGAACAAACATATTTAAATATGGAAGACAAATTAAAACATGGAAAGGTGTACAAATAACTCGTAGCTAAAATGCATCCTGGAGTACATCCGTACAAACCTTCCTTAGTTAATTAATTAGCTATTCTAATTAACTAAACTAGCCTAAAGGAAGAACAAGAATAAGAAAGATAAGATAAGGTGTATTTCCAAGTGTGTGTTACTTGTGGTGTCTTGGAAGGTGTGTGTTTCTAATAAACCATGGGGTTCCTATTTATAGGTGAAATCCGGTGCTCTTTAGCAACTAGGGGCACATGCTAACAAAAGGTGGTAAAGTGGCTAGCACATCTACCCTAAAGCGCGGAAAGGTCTAGCACATGTACCCTAAAGTTGTGGAAAGTGTACCAGGCGAGTACGAGCAAGGAAGAAAAAGCATCCGGGGGACGGGGGACAGCAGGCCGGTGGCGGCTGGCTGGTGGCCAGCGGCGGCCGGCTTCCGTCAGTCCCTGTTCGCCGTCTTTTGCTCGTTTCTTGATTCACGCGTATCTTCTTTGTTATGCATCCGTTTTTGTTGATTCTTTTTCTGTTGGATTCATTTTTCAAAAACGAAGACTTTGATGGAAAGAAATCCCTGAAAAGTTTCTCTGATCTTTAGATGTCTTGTGTGAATCGTTTGAATCTTCCGGTGTACGTAGAATCTTTGTCTTTCATCCATTTTTGCTGATTCTTCTTCTGTTGGATTCGTATTTTGAAATCGAACATCTTGGATAAGATGGATCTTGGTGATGGGTACTTTGTCTCTAAATCTTGTTTTGATGTCTTGAATCTTCAACTGTGTGTGGAATCTTCATTTTTCGTCCGTTTTGCTTGATTTTTCTCGTGCAACTTTATTTTGATTGTCTGGGAAAAGTTTCATTGATTTGTGCATTATTTGAGTCCGGATGGAAAGTATTGTTCCAGAATGAGAGAGATATCGTTGGTAAAAACGTGACTTTTTACGCGATATCATCGTTCTAAGATCCTTTTGAGCGCTCTGTTTGTCACTTCGGCCTGCCCATTCGTCTGTGGGTGGTAATTCGTAGATGTCTTATGGGTGACATCGTAATACTATAATGTCCTCATAAACTAAGCACTACAGAAGTGCATACCCCAATCATTGATGATCGCCTTTGGAGTTCCGAAACGAGAAAAGAGTTGCTTGAGGAACTTAATCACTACCCAGGAGTCATTAGTAGGAAATGCTTTTGCCTCGGCCCATCTAGAGACATAGTCGACAGCTACTAGAATGTATTTTTTTTCCAAAGGACTTTGGGAATGGTCCCATGAAATCCAATCCCCATATATCAAAGATCTCGCAGGCTTGGATGTTAGTAAGTGGCATTTGACTATTCCGTGAGATACTTCCAAACCTTTGGCAAGCATCACAACGTTTTACCAAGTCATGAGTGTCTCTAAAGATGAGCGGCCAATAGAATCCAGAATCGTATACCTTCCTTGCGGTCATATTTGCTCCGTGATATCTTCCGGTGGGTCCGTGATGACTCTGGTGGAGAATGTTCCTTGCCTCCCTTTCGTCAGCACATCATCTGATGATTTGGTCCAGACAAACTTTAAACAAGTATGGATCGTCCAAATAGTAATTTTTTATGTCTCTGAAGAATTTGCGCTTCATAGAGGTGGGCATTCCTTTTGGCACATTTCCTCCAACCAGATAATTCACGTAGTCAGTGAGCCAAGGGTTATGAGTGAATTATGATCCCTTCTGGTAGCCTCCGACGTTCATGAGTTGTTCTTCAAGAAACTGATCTTGAATTTCTCTTTCAACAAGCTTTTCCATCGATGGATTTTCCAATCGACTGAGATGATCTGCTGCGATGTTCTCTGCCCTGTTCTTATCCTTGATTTCTATGTCGAATTCTTGGAGAAGCAGAATCCATCGAATTAGTCTTGATTTACCATCTTGATTTTTGAAAAGATACTTCAAGGATGAGTGATCTCTATAGACAATAGTTTTGGACAAGATTAAGTAAGAACGAAATTTATCAAAAGCAAATACTACCGCAAGCAGCTTCTTTTCTGTAATAGTGTAATTTTCTTGAGCATCAGTGAGTGTCTTGCTGGCGTAGTATATCGGCTGAAACTGCTTTCCCTTCCTTTTCCCTAAGACAACTCCAACTGCAAAGTCACTAGCGTCGCACATGATCTCAAATGGGAGACTCCAGTCAGGAGCGACCATGATCGGTGCATGTGTGAGCTGATCCTTCAGAGTGTGGAAAGCTTTCAGGCAGTCATCTGAAAAGACAAACGGAGTGTCCTTCTCAAGAAGGTGTGTCATAGGTCGAGAAATCTTAGAGAAATACTTAATAAAGCAACGGTAGAATCCGGCGTGATCTAGAAAACTACGAATGGCTTTAACAGAATTAGGTGGTGGAAGTTTGGCAATGGTCTCAACTTTGGCTTTGTCAACTTCAAATCCATACTTTGATATTCGGTGTCCAAGAAGTATTCCTTCCTTCACCATAAAGTGGCATTTCTCCCACTTTAAGGTAATATTTGATTCTTCGCACCGGGCTAGCATTCTTTCAAGGTTGGTGATGTGTAGCAAAAAGTCATGTTTTTATGCACATATTTCCTGCACATTTGACCTAATTCTTGGTGAAAACACTTGAATTAAATACTTTTTCACTTAATTTCATAAAGTTGGTCAAATTATAGGCATTGCTATAAAAAGTACTAAAAACAACCAAAAGACATGCAAAACGAGGCAGATTATCCATCACTGATTCTTACACTCATTTGATTCCCTTATGATACAAGTTCTTAATTAATTTTCATATAATGTCACAGGTAATTACGAGAGTGGAGAATTAAGAATCGTGCAGATCGGATAAAGAACGAAGAAAACAAAGTCGTCTGAGCGCAAACCGGGAGCATTCCGCACACGCCAACCCTAGAGATATCCAAATTTGGCAAATTTGGTATCATTAGAAGCGTAACAGAATTACAAGATCATAGGTGAAAGAATCAAGTCAAACAGACGAGAAACAAAGAAGTTACGGCCCTCCGAAGCAACGTGAAAAGCCGAAACAGCACACGACCCCCTAGGAGGCACTGTACGGCCCTAGGTAGGCCATGTATGGCCTGAAATGCCAGTGTACAGCCTGTTCTAGGCCGTGTATGACCTCATGCCCCTCATGTGTTCTCGTTTTGCTTCGTTTGCTTGTACGAGCATGCTTATGGACTTGTACCCTTGATTCTTTGGTTGCCTATAAATAGAAGCCTCCTCTACCTCATTTCACACACCTCTTCTCATTCCATTCTCCACTTTCTCTCTCACACTCTCCCTTTCTCTCTAGTTTCTCTCTCTAACTCTCTCTCTTTCTAGAATTAGGGTTAGTTTTAGGTTAGTAGTCAGTTAGTTCTTGGTTAATATTTAACCAAGAGTAACGGAGGGGTAATATCATAATATTGTTAAAGATACTTGGAGGGGCTATTCTTGTAATATTATCAAAGATATTCGTAGGATCCATTCATTGTAATCTTTCTGCATATATTCAAGCTACGCGCTATTTACGGTTATATCTTTCCTTAACTATCATGATGCATGTTATTATTGTTATTATGCTACATTTAGGATTGCTTACCATGATTAGTGAGTAGTTATATTGTGTGTTTATTGTGATGTAGTTAGTCGTTAATTGGGATGATGTCATTATGAAACAACGGAGGTAACATTATACGGCTTTCATTTGTATAGCGCTGGAAACACCAATGTGTATAGTATAGAACGTGGAAGCTATGAAAGTTGTGGGCACAATCTATTGTGGATTAATGTTCCAAATTATTATATTTTATAAATGAAAACACGGTGCTTTGATTACACGTTCCATCTATGATTTTAAACCGCGTTTAACTGATGTCTTTCCACCAATAAACGTGGTTAAAACCTTTTTGATAAAATGTCATATCCGGGGTAATTAATTATCTGTATTCAAATACCATTGTCTGGTTTTAAGCTGTGGAACTACTAACAATTATTGTACACCGTGATTAAACTACAACTTAATTATATTTGTTAAATGACATGGTCTGGTTTTGAACCAGTGCAACTACTAACCAAGTAATGTACACTGTGAACAAAATAGGGATTTATTGGTTAATTACAAGTGACGGCTAGTTTAAATCATAAATGGAGATTCTTTTGATCTAAAATACAAACTTAGTTTATGAGTCCAGTAAGGAAGACGAGGAATCATCTGGTATTCCAAATATGTCTATCACCCCTGGATTCTACAAAACCATTGATGGAAAGTAATTAAACACCAACCAAGTCTTAAACTTAAATGTTTTATCAATTAAGTATCACTGTGGTGTTAAGAACGGTCAGAACATTAGTGGGTCTGTTACTCTATGCATGCGCCCAAGAATTTTCATATTCCAGAAAAGGGTCATTGTTCCGTAATAGGGCAGTGTTGAGAGTTGAGCAGCCTCCTCCGATGAGAATCATGATAGCCTAGTTACTTAGTGACATACTGATTGAGCAATCAATTAGTAGGGTACTAGTGATTACACCACAAATACTTGAAACAAATAAAATACAAATCTTTAGAAAGACGTTTTCATAACATAAACTAAAACATCATTCCAATGAAAGGCTAATGAAGCCACAACAAACACCTCCTCTATCCTGACTGCTATCTCTATATTTTATTGCCTAGTTTAATTAGTAGTAGTATAAGTTACTTGTTTAGTTTAATTAGTAGTATAATTTAGAAAATCAAACAAAACAAAAACCAAATTCAACTCTTTTTAAAACCTTTCTTCACTAGCCAGATTTGAACATTCTAATTTCTCTGTTTATCAATACAGTTGGTTTTTAAGAACGACCCTGAGTTATACTTGCTGCTGTAAGTAGAATTTAGGCCCCAGCTTCTTATAAATTTAAAACCCCGTTGTTGCTGCGTAAGGATAGTAGCACAACAAGTTTTTGGCGCCGCTACCGGGGAATCAACTGTAAGACTTTAGGCGTCATGATGAATTTTCTTTCTAGTGAACCTTTAGGATGGTTCTCTCTTCTTAAACCCCTAAAAATTCTTTCAACCCTTCCTTTCCCTTATCCCGAGGACGACATCAAACGAGAGAAGCGATCATCTTCCCACAATCCTACAACCACCGTACGCAACAAACCGTCGATAGAAGTTCGAGGAGGACCCATACGCTACCTGGAGATTGAAGGAGCATCATTCAAGCTTAAACACGACGTAGTGCAGCTAATCCTGAATCACTGCCAATTCAACGGACTACCGAACGATAACCATTACTCCTTCAAGCAAAATAGGGTTGAGCAACATATAATCCGCTTATATTTGTTCCCCTATTCTCTTTCTCATCACGCACTGACTAGGTTTGAGGAATTAGAGACCAACTCTATCTCTTCATGGGCGGAAATGGAAGATAAGTTTTTAACAAAGTACTTTCCTCCATCCAAACGAATCAAGCTAAAGAAAGACATCTTAAACTTCCAACAGTTCCACGATGAATCAATCTACAATGTGTGGGAAAGATTTAAGAGGTTTCTTAAAAGATGTCCCAACCACCAAATCGAACGATCAACCTAGTTGTGCACATTTTACAATGGTCTTGCACCGCACCACAAAGAAACGCTCGACGCCGCTGCTCAAGGCAACTTCACACTTCGCATGGATAACGAAGCTTGGAATCTAATTGAGAGCATGACCATGAATTACAACGATTGGAACACTGATGAGCATTCCTCATCATCAGCGCTAGCCCTTCCCAATCTTGTGCAAACTGAGGTGATCAAATCTCTCACGAAACACATCGGAACGCTAACCAAGAAAGTAGGAAAGCTGAATAAACCTCCTCAACAGATCTTCCATATCCAATCCTACCGGAACTGTACCAATCCTCAAGCTACGAACCCTGTTGATGACACATCCTACTACGACCAGTTTCGAACTCATCCACGCCCACCTGATTATGCTCCAACCACTTCTCCCCGAGCTAACCAATACCTACCAATTCAACCATCCAACCAATTCCAGTAGCCAACCTACCCACAACAACCTCAACTCAGTTATAACCAACCACCATTGCTTCCTGAAACCACACCTGAGATGGCCCAACCTTATGAACCTAACAGGCAGATTACTAGTATAGACGACACCCTCACCCAAATCATCCAAATGATTATGGCTAGACAAGACCAAGTTGATCTATTCTTAAGAGACCAACTAACTTTACTAAATACTCTTGTAACCCAAGTAGGGAGACTAGCATAACGTATCGATAGTCAACCACATGGTAGTCTTCCTAGTAACACCTTTAGTGAAGAAGCCAACCAGATAAACAACCAAGACTCAAAGGTGGCACCGAGCCAACCTTCAGTTCTTTTTCCGGTGAAAGAAAAATCTCCTGTCACATAGACATTTGAGAAACTTCTCCAAACCCTAAAAAGATAAGTATACCATTACCAGGATGTCTCAAGCAGCAACCTGGTGAAGTCAAAACTTTCAAGTATGCCAAATATGTTAGGAGACTTATTTCAAAAAAAGAAAAGGTACCCGAAGTACCTAATGTCCCACTGACTGCTCAATGTTCAGCTATCCTTCAAAATCGTCTACCGGAAAAACTAGGAGATACCAGACGCTTTACCCTTTCTTGCTCTATCAACCAATCTGGTGATATCTGTTCTATAACCAATCTAGGGCGAGAATTAACCTCATGCCACATTCATTATTCAAAAGACTAGAATTAGGAGACCTAAAACCCACTAAAATGAGTGTCCAACTAGCTGACCAATCCATTAGATACCCTAAGGGAATTGCTGCGAACATCATGGTTAAAGTTGACGAATTCTTTTTCCCAGACTTAGTGGTAATGAACATTCAAGAAGATGTAAACATCCTTATAATCCTAGGTAGGCCTCTTATGAACACAGCTAGAGCAGTCATCGACGTGCACTCTCAGACGATTAGCTTGAGCGCTCACGGAGAAAGCATCACATTCAAGATCGATGAGAACGATTGTGTTCCGATGGAGAATGCCGAGCTATTTACTATCTCGATTAGCCAAGTCAAATCAGATGACAAGACCTCAGAATCAATAGCTAAGCAGGAAAAAGAGATGAAAGAAGAAGATTCGCCTCTTACTTATGATGCTTTTACTTGTAGCCTCGAAAGAATGATTAATCCTTTCTTAGATCCAACAAAGCCACTCACCTGCTCTCGACTCTGCAATCTAGAAGACATCAAGCGAACTCTCATACACAATCTGAACGAGATCCTGGACTTCAAAGAAAGCAGACTAATGAATCTCCAGCCACCTATACCTCATCAAGGGATTCAAACCATTGTTTCATCCGAACCTTAAACGTAGTATGAGATAGGAGGTATATCCGGGTTAGATGATTCCAATGACAAGAGAAACACTCCAAAGCCATCTTCTGATTCGAAATTCCAGGTCACTAAGGCATCTCAGTCACCTCCCGACGTAGTTGAGCTCCCTAATCTACATAAGGTTGATATTCCTACTACAGATGGTGACTCGGGAAATGCACCTGTGGATATTCATCCTCTTGATTCTCCTGAACTGCATGATTCACAAGCATTATCTCAGGAAATCATATGCATCCCAATTTTTTCTACTCATAAGTAAATGATTTATGTGATAGACGAATATGATGCTGACCCTCACATCATAATAGCAGCTATTAGAAATTCCACCAATGATTACTCTATGCATCAAAGGTGGCTAATAGCAGTTATTGAGGCAGCATCCACTATCCGTCTTGCTAGCAATGGAACCCAAGACCTGCTCTACCTTAGACATTGCATCAGAGTATTCGTTGATGCGCTCAAATCTCAGCTCAACGACGAAAGGAGTAATGCAGAAGAACTACTCTTCTACATTGAACTGAGACAAATATACCGTAAGGTGTATGATGTTCTCATGGGCTCTGCGTTTCCTTATTCCTTAAAACAAAAGGAGAAGTTGGGTGCTATCAGAAGAAATATCGAAGATGCAACTGACTTCATGGTGATGAGAAATCTGCAGGGATTCCTTGACTTACTAGCTGAAAAATATCACCTGAGTACCAAAGAAAGCAATCGATTTATCATCAAGTCTACTTTGGAACATCATATCAAACTGGTAATCGAAGAGCTAAGGTACATCACTATGGACGAAAGCAGGCGTAATCATCATATCAATGTTAAAAATATATCTCTACTCGATGTTGTCACCTATGTGATAACTCGATTACATGACATATTAAATGCAGAAGATACCGAGAAAGCAGAGTTTATCCTCCAGGATGGATATCTCGAGATATTCAACAAAATTATTCATATTTTCAAAAACTCTAGCTTTCCTTCACCCTTCATCAGCACCTGCTAATCAAAAGCTTGTGCGAGTCTACAACTGAATTCGGAGGAAATCGACACACTGAAGAGTTCGAAGATCTGAAGGAAATTACTAGAATTTATGGACTCCTTCAGACTTAAGCATCCATCTCGAGAATACATCACGACAAGCACAACCACTATGATCAACCCTAATGGGCCAGTCACTAAGGCAGTTGACTACATTACCAACGGATTGCTAGGTCTTTCCAGGGCAGCCACAGAACAACTTTGAAGCATCAAAATAGATACCATGGAACCATCAGACCTAATCTCAACCATGGTCTGCCACTTCCAAAGGATCTATCATCCGCGTTACACATTTCCATAACCCAGGGCACTTAATGTCACCATCACTCGCCCTGGGAGCTCCTTTCCCTACACCTAGTCTCAGAGGAGTAAAGTCGAGCTCTTGACTATAACATCAGCGCTTCTCGGGAGGCAACCCGTGCAATAAAAAGAGAAGGTTGTGTGTCAATAAGTGAAGCAGAATCTCTGACTATCCTTCACACTTGGTTATGCCTAAAATATTTTCAAAAACGTCTCTCAAAAATAACTCATTTTGTAAACAAAACACTTGTCTCAGTTAAAACAGGAAGTAAAAACAAATAATTCATATGTTTCGAGCATTTGAGGTACTTGCATACTACATTTATACATTATGCTCGAACTCGTTTAAAATCACATGTTTTATAAATGATTGGTCGTAGAAAACATCTCTTCAAAATCTGAGACAGTGATTTCACTTTCATTTGCAATAAAATATTTTAGTTTGTAAGAAGGCATATCCAACGTGTTCACACTTACGAGATCATTTCACAAGAGAGAGAGAGTATGAAAGAAGAAGTTTTGAAGTGTGCAAGAAAACCCTAGCAAGAGTTTCGAAGATAAAACCAGAAGAAAATGCATAAATGGATCCTGGCAAGCTCTCGTTTCAGCTATTTTCAAATCATAAGCATCTGAGCAACTCGCTATCCAGGGAGTTTCCTTATCCTTTCTTCACTTTTTAAATAAATAATTTGTTTTGTTTAGTGAGACTATGATGTATCCTAAACTTATCACTAAGTGTGGGATTCCAACCCAAAAGCAACACTTGAGAAACATTTTCTATATGTTCAAACTCTAAGTGTAGGATTTTACTTGTAAAATCCTTACTCAAGAGAACATTAGGGACAATGTTCCTCTAAGTGCGGGATAGAAAGTATAGATACCTTGGATAGATTTTATGCCTTTTTGTCCAAACAGTAAACTCGGAAAATGTTCCTCAAATTTCAAACTTTTTCAAAAAAATTCAAAATAAAATAAAAAGTATGAGTTATTAACTCTACTGTTTTGAATTCTAAAGTTTCTAAAAGAGGAATCATTGTCATGTATGAGTATGCTATTTGGAATCTAAGGAAAATAAGGTAGGAATCTCTCAAACAAAAATGATAATCTAAGAGGGGCATCACATGACTAGGCATATATAACCCAAAAACTTGCAGTGAGTTATCTTGAGCCTTTATAAGCATTCATTTTTAATGTTTCACTTTTCGTTTGTTGTGTGTGCTGATGTATGCATTTCTGAATTAGAACTTGCTCCTGACATACGTTTCGAGACCATATTAGTGAGTACCGTACGCAGTATAGGTGCAATTAAATGACCTTGACATCCCCTACGATTTAACCCCTTTTTTATCATATCTTTTCAAGCCGAAAACCTTTCTGATACTCATTTTTATTATCGATGATCCGCTTAGTAAATCATGTTGAGCCTAAACCTTTTCGTTTCATGAAACCCTCATTTTAAACCCACCTTCTAAAAACTCCCAAAAGCTTATCTCAGAATTTCTAAGGTTTTGAAAAATGCCTTTTAGAATATCCTTTTCGCATGTTGTTCGATATTCCACTTTCTCGAGTGTTCCTAAAAACCACATCTCTCAAAGTCATCAAAGGATATATATGAAGGAGAGAGAAACATGGTGCGAAAAATTGGCACCACAAAAATCTCAAGTTTGTCACGAACGAACAAGATAAGTTAGAAAGGATTTCTAAGGGAGCCAAAAAAAATGAAAAATGAATAATCCCTTAGAAATTCTGTGGCAGAGAAATTCTCAAGAAAAAAAAGAAAAAAAATATATTTAGTCTAAGAATAAAGCTAAGAACTTTCAGAAGTATCACCCTCTAGAAGAATCCGATAAAAGCAAAAATTGCTATCTAGTTTCGTTTCCGTATTTGTACTATTCTAAAATAAAGTTTTTCATAATTTTTAGGAGTTCTAAGGTAAAGCTAAACCTTTACACCCAAAAACAAACAATTATCCATACCTTTTTCATCCTCACCAAACATTACAACCCTCATGAATGTATTGGAATAATTAGCACCGTCCTCACTTAAGTGGTGGAGATCCGATTCTAGAATGTTAGGAAACCCGATACACTTTGAGTGAATTTAGTGACCACCCGGTCATGTATACTCCAAGATCGCGAGAGTTGGACGTATGCCTAAGAAAGTCATTCCTTGTTTCTGGGACGATTATCTTATTTTTCCTTATTTTCTATTATGGTTTGCTGATATACGGGGTGATTACTCTTAAGGATTTTAGAATTCACAAATTCTGTTTAAAATCATTTTAGAAAAAAACTGAGTATTGCTTGAGGACAAGCAATGTCTAAGTGTGGGATATATGAGGTGTAGCAAAAAGTCCTATTTTTATGCATATATTTCCCGCACATTTGACCTAATTTTTGGTGAAAACACTTGAATTAAATACTTTTCCACTTGATTTCACAAAGTTGGTCAAATTATAGACATTGCTACAAAAAGTACTAAAAACATCCAAAAGACACGCAAAATGTGGCAGATTATCCATCACTGATTTTACACTCTTTTAATTCCCTAATGATACAAGTTCCTAAATAATTTTCATATAATGTCACATGTAATTATGAGAGTGGAGAATCAAGAATCGTGCAGATCGGATAAAGAATGAAGAAATAATGCCGTTTGAGCGAAAACCGGGAGCATTCCGTACACGCCAACCATAGAAATATCCAAATTTGGAAAATTTGTTATCATTAGAAGCGTAATGGAATTACGAGATCACAGGCGAAAGAATCAAGTCAAACGGATGAGAAACAAAGAAGTTACAGCCCTCCGAAGCAACGCGAAAAGCCAAAAATAGCACACGGCCCCCTAGGAGGCCGTGTACGGCCCTAGGAAGGCCATCTACATCCTGAAATGCCAGTGTACAGTTCTAGGCCGTGTATGACCTCATGCCCCCCATGTGTTCTCATTTTGCTTCGTTTGCTTGTACGGGCATGCTTATGGACTTGTACCCTTGATTACTTGGTTACCTATAAATAGAGGGATCCTCTACCTCATTTCACATACCTATTCTCATTCAATTTTCCACTTTCTCTCTCACACTCTCCCTTTCTCTCTAGTTTCTCTCTCTAACTCTCTCTCTTTCAGGGTTAGTTTTAGGTTAGTAGTCAGTTAGTTCTTGGTTAATATTTAACCAAGAGTAACGGAGGGGTAATATCATAATATTGTTAAAGATACTTGGAGGAGCTATTCTTGTAATATTATCAAAGATATTCGAAGGATCCGTTTGTTGTAATCTTTCAGCATATATTCAAGCTACGCATTATTTACGGTTATATCTTTCCTTAACTATCATGATGCATGTTATTATTGTTATTATGCTATGTTTAGGATTGCTTGCCATGATTAGTGACTAGTTATATTGTGTGTTTGTTGTGATGTAGTTAGTCGTTAATTGGGATGATGTCATTATGAAACAACAGAGGTAACATTATACGGCTTTTATTTGTATAGCGATGGAAACACCAATGTGTGTAATACAGAACGTGGAAGCTATGAAAGTCATAGGCACAATATGTTGTGGATTAATGTTCCAAATTATTATATTTTATAAATGAAAACACGGTGCTTTGATTACACGTTCCATCTATGATTTTAAACCGCATTTAACTAATGCCTTTCCACCAATAAATGTGGTTAAAACCTTTTTGATAAGACGTCATATCAGGGGTAATTAATTATCTGTATTCAAATAACATTATCTGGCTTTAAGCTATGGAACTACTAACAAGTATTGTACACCATGATTAAATTACAACTTAATTATATTTGTAAAATGGCATGTCTGGTTTTGAACCTGTGGAACTACTAACCAAGTAATGTACATTGTGAATAAACTAGGGATTTATTGGTTAATTACAAGTGACAACTGGTTTAAATCATAAATGGAGAATCTTTTGATCTAAAATACAAACTTAGTTTATGAATCCAGTAAGGAAGACGTGGAATCATCTGGTATTCCAAATATGTCTATCACCCCTGGATTCTACAAAACCATTGATGGAAAGTAATCAAACACCAACCAAGTTTTAAACTTAAATGTTTTATTCAATTAAGTATCACTGTGGTGTTAAGAACGGTCGGAACATTATTGGGTCTGTTACTCTATGCATGCGCCCAGGAATCTTCATATTCCAGACACTGTCACTGTTCCGTAACAGGGCAGTGTTGAGAGTTGATCAGGCTCCTCCGATCATAATCATGATAGCCTAGTTACTCAGTGACATACTGATTGAGCAATCAATTAGTAGGGTACTAGTGTTTACACCACAAATACTTGAAACAAATAAAATACAAATCTTTAGAAAGACGTTTTCATAACATAAACTAAAACATCATCCCAATGAAAGGCTAATGAAGTCACAACAAACACCTCCTCTATCCTGACTGCTATCTCTTTATTTTATTGCCTAGTTTAATTAGTAGTAGTATAATTTACTTGTTTAGTTTAATTAGTAGTATAATTTATAAAATCAAACAAAACAAAAACCAAATTCAACTCTTTTTAAAACCTTCCTTCACTAGCCAGATTTGAACATTCTGATTTCTCTGTTTATCAATACGGTTGGTTTTTAAGAATGACCCTGAGTTATACTTGCTGCTGTAAGTAGAATTTAGGCCCCAGCTTCTTATAAATTTAAAACCCCGTTGTTGTTGCGTAACGACAGTAGCACAACATTTAGAAAGAAAAGAAGTGAAAGAGTCTCTAAAGACTGAGAAGTCGTCCATGAATACCTCTATGCACTGTTCAATCATGTCGTGGAATATCGCTACCGTACACTTCTGGGATGTTGCAGGTGCATTGCATAGCCCAAAAGGCATTCGTCGGTAAGCAAATGTTCCATATGGACAAGTGAATGTCGTCTTTTCCCGGTCCTTTGGATCGAGAGGAATCTGAAAATAGCCGGAGAAACCATCAAGGAAACAGTAGAATTCATTTCCCGATAATCTCTCTAACATTTGATTGATGAACGGTAGAGGGAAATGATCGTTTCGAGTGGCTTCGTTCAGCTTCTGATAATCGATACACACCCTCCAA
The DNA here is from genome assembly GCA_963422505.1 of Pseudognaphalium luteoalbum. Classification (NCBI taxonomy): domain Eukaryota; kingdom Viridiplantae; phylum Streptophyta; class Magnoliopsida; order Asterales; family Asteraceae; genus Pseudognaphalium; species Pseudognaphalium luteoalbum. The sequence continues at coordinate 71,634,084 of OY730194.1, read as the reverse complement.
CTGGTGAAGCTCGGTGTTGGAATAAGTTCATTATCTTCGTTAACGATAACCGTCATTCCTCCTTTCTTGGGGACAACCTGAACTGGGCTAACCCATGGGGAATTTAATATAGGATAGATCAAGCCAACATCCAAGAGTTTGATAACCTCCTTTTTAACTTGAATCTTCAGGTTGACTCTCCTATGTCTTTAAATGGAAGGTTTGAAGTCATTCTCTATGAGTATCTTGTGTGTATAGTAGTTTGGACTGATCCCTTGTATGTCAGAGATTTTCCATGCAATCGACTTCATATGTGACTTTAAAAGTTTGATGAGTTTTGCTTTCTCTTTGGGTGTAAGACCTTTTGCGATTATAACAGGTAAGTGTGAGGTGCCTTCAAGAAAAGCATACTCCAAATGAAAGGGTAGTTCCTTGAGTTCTAACTCTAGCGGTTCATAAGTGGAAGGCTTCATTCGAGCTATCTCGTCTCTTCGTAACTCATCATACTCCATTTGGAATTCCGGTTCGTTCGGAGATGAGTTGGCTGCAGTGGCTGACGCTATTTCTACTAACTCTGTCTCTTTAGAGAGTGCATTCTTCTTCAGCTCATATGATGATGAGGAGGTTGCCTTGTCTTCAGTAAAGATGATATCGTTGTTGTCGGTGAATGGAAACCTCTGAAATTGGGCTGTTGAAGAAGTACTTATGGTGATTTCTGGATTTTATAGCGCACAACCTTCAGATAGTTGTGGCTCAGCTGAGATTCCTGATTCCATCTCCTCAAAGGATTTGAGATATTCAGCTATGGAAGGAGATGAATCAGTTTGACCCCTTTTTAAGAATGGTATTGGAATGCCTTCGCCTAAGGGAACAGCAACAAAAGAGTTGTTCGTGAAAGGGCTGTTAGGCGGTGCAAGAGTTTACTTCATTTCAGGCAAGGGAAATAGCAGCTCCCCTGAGTGTGCTGGTTGGTAAGAGATAGCTAAGCAGAGTCCAACATCGTCCTGGCATAGTCTTCTTGTAGTGATGACTGTGTTGGGACGAGGGTCGTGACTGTTAACTGCTAGAATCTCCTCCAAATGCTTGTCGGATATTTTTTGCATGGAATCCACAAGACCAAGATCTTCTCCCATAGGTTGTTTCATCAATTTATCGACATTAAAGGTGACTTCCTCCATTTCGAACCTTAGTTTTAAAGATTTTCCGTTTAAGTCAATAACAGCCTTGGCTGAGTTTAGGAAAGGTCTACCAAGGATGAGGGGAACGTGGGCATCTTCCTCAATATCCATAATGACAAAGTCAACTGGGAAGATAAATTTACCAATCGGACCATTATATCTTCAGCAATCCCCTGAGGGAGTTTAAGTGATCTATCAGCTAACTGGATGGTCATATGAGCGGGTAGCAGTTCACCTAATCCTAGTTTCCTATAGAGTGAGTAAGGCATAAGGTTGACACTAGCACCTAGGTCAGCTAAGACATTACTAACTTGGATATCTTGAAGGTAACACGAAATAGTGAAACGGCCAGTATCTCCTAGTTTTGGTGGAAGGCCATGTAGCATGATTGCAGAGCATTCAGCATCTAAAGGTATGTTAACTATTTGCCTTAATTTTTCCTTATTTGAAAGAAGTTCTCTGAAGAATTTTACACAACTAGGCATTTCTACTCAAGCATCTAATAATCTAACGTTTAAGTGCAGGCTTTTAAACATCTCAAGAAATTTCCCAAACTATGATTCCTTCTTCTACTTCTTAAGCCTACCAGGAAAGGGTATTCGAGTACGCGGAATGATTTCTGTAGCTTGAGAGGGTACTGAATCTGGTGTAGTGACAGGGGTGTCACTAGGCACTGGATCAGTGGATAGTTTAGAAGTGGGAAGTTTGTTTGAAGGATTATCTGAGTTTTGTTCAACTCTGGTTTCTTAACCTCCTCTAGCAACAACTATGAAGTCATCATGCTCATAGGATGAGAGATAGACAGCGTTACTGATCGCGATTTCTCTTTGGCTCTCCTTAACTTTTGAAAATAATTGTTTAAGACTAACTTCCAGGTTTTTGATTAAGTCTTCAAAATTTTTAAGTAAAGCATCAATTTTAACTTGAAAAGCTATTACTTGTATGTTTACGTTCATTTGTTCAATCATGAAGTTAGTCAAAGTTTCGTTATATTGTTGTTGAGAATTGACAGAGGAATCAGATAGAGTGGAGGGTAAAGTAGACAGAGGTTGAATAGGTGGGGTGTTGGTTGGCCGCTAAATAAAAGATTTAGAATGAAAGTACGGTTCAGGGCTTTTGATAGTTGTGACAAGAATTTCTTCCTTACCTTTACGAGTGGATGATTATTGGGAATCATTCATCCGTTGAGGTTTAGAAGAGTCTTGTAGACCTTCAAAGTCTTTGGTAAGATTTTTGATTTGAGTTCGCAAAGCTTCTAAGTTAGGATCGGAAGTACTTCTTACTTCCTCAGTTGTTACTCCAGACTCGCAGTCATGTTGATGCATTGCCATCGTTTCAACTAGCTTCCATGCTTCTTCTGAAGTGTGTGACATGAAGTTTCCTATCGAAGCAGCATCGAGGGTTGATTTGTGGTGAGGTTTTAGACCATTATAGAATATGCAGATAAGATTCGTCTTAACCATCTAATGATTCAGACATCTATGAAGTAATTTCTTAAATCGTTCCTATGCTGAAAATAACGATTCATCATTTCCTTGGTGGAAGTTGATGATGTCATCTTTAAGCTTGGTTTGTTTAGAAGGAGGGAAAAACTTAGTGATAAACTTAGTAGCCAAGTCCTCCCAAGTATGAATTGAATTGGGTTCGAGTTCATCAAACCATGCTCGAGCATGTGAAGATAAAGAATAAGGAAAAAGATAAAGTCGGATGACGTCTCTAGAAGTTCCTAATTGCTCATAAGAGTCAGAAAGATTGATGAATCTATCCAAATGTAAGTTTGGATCATCAAGCGGAAAACAGTGAAATTGGCAGAAGGTTTTGAGTAATTTGATAATGCTTAGCTTAATTTCGAAGTTTCCGTCAGGTGGTAGTACGATAGGTCCTCCTCTTCCCTCCAGTAGTGGTTTGCAGGTTGAAACGAGAGTAATACTATTCATCATGGCTGATGGAACTTTGGGTTTTAGTACAAAAGAGAGTTTTGGATAGGAAAGGTTACGGAAAAGGAAAGAACGGACGATATTGATCTTCCGAAAGGATCGCTAAATAACTAAGATAACTAAATTCCTAAAATCAGTCATTGTAGTCCCCGGCAGCGGCGCTAAAAACTTGATGCGCGCCGGTAGGTCAGGTTGTTGAGCTCTCTCCTTGTGAAGGGGGAGAACCGTACTCATCGTCGAAGGACTGACCGAACAGTACCAGGCTGCAATCAGTGGGTTTTATATTTTATATTTGCTGGGCATAAGTATACTAAAGTTATGGGTGAGTACAGTGATAGGTATGATCTAGGGTCGTTCTTCAAACTACAATGGGCATGGGTTTCAAGGATTTTAATTATCTTTTGTAAATTAGATTTTTTCAAGAGTTAATAGGGATTTTGTTTTGTTTTCTAACTAACTAATCTAAAAACGAAAGTAAACTAAAGGTAGTGAGGTGGCTACGAGAACTCCAGTTTAAAAGCGTGTGTTTACTATGACATTCGTATATGCTATTTAGGGGTAGTTATTTTGGTTAAGATATTAGCTAAGATGACGGGCACAAGATTTTACAGACGAACTTGGAACATTCAAAGATAATAAAGATATCTACCTACAACCTTTCCATGGCTTCCACATGTTTCTACTACACCAGAGGTGTTTCCAACACTATACCATGTATTCAGCTGCTTTAAGGTATTTTCGTTGCTACATTAAAGATTCCTTGTTGTCTATCTTGGACTGGTTATATACTTCCTGATGAGCCACAACTCCTAGCTTATTATCTATCTAACGTAGAGTTGTCCGCAATCAGATAAATAACATGTCACATGGATAACAGCTATGGAATGTACACTACACCGGAAGTTGTCCCAAATGTAGCGACCAATTTAACCAACAACCATCCTCGATTCGTGTTCCCTAATCTCGGACATTTGAGATATCCAAATCATGGCATGAATTGTTGAATAAACAAAAACATGAACAGGGGTTTCCCAACGGAACAAGTTGGGATGGTCTGGTCTAACGGCTAATTAAATTATTTCATATAAATCATCATAACTATTCTATGCATGTTAAAGTGATGTATGCAATTAATATTTATCTGAAAACCTAATCATATATCCAACAGCATAAGAGATACTAGCATGTAGATCCTAGAGCAACAATCAAACAAGAACATGCAGTAGAGCAGCATAATAAGGATCAATTTAATTCATGTAGAGTAACTGGATAAGTGGTCAAGTCACAAATGTTCCGAAAGTTCTCTCTAAAACATTTGGTATATGAAACAGATCTAATCTATCTCTAACCCTACGCTCCGTGTCTCCCTCCGGTATATTTCAACCAGGAGAACACCGGCCATGTCGAGTTCAACGATCATCAGACACAGAATAATTAGTGGCGTACCATTAGAACTTGGCAAAGTTCTTAATAGTAAGTTACTAACCAAAGCATAAGTTGGATAGATAAACATTGGAGATTCATTTCATAAATTCAAATATATTTTAATAGCATACATGAAGAGTAACGGCATGATTAAAGCATAACTACCCTAGCATAATGACTATCATAACAAACACATATTTGTTTATCTTAGCATGGCAATAATTCTAGCAAGCATTTTCAAATAAGCATGGTAATAGCACAACATATTTAAAAATAACAAGATAGAGATTATAATAAAACCTGACGAAGCGTTATTACAAATCTTGCGTAACCGCTGTCTCAGAGCACCTCCGTTACAATTAAGCTCGAAGCTTCTAATCTACTAGCTTAACTATACTAACCTAACTAATTTATTTCTAGAGAGAGAGTAAAGAGAGAAAGAAAGAAGAATGGATTATGAATTGATGATGAAAATGTAGAGGTAGGAGGTTATATTTATAGTGTATGCTCGTTCATATTTCTCGCCCGTATTTCCTCCTCCAAAATCCCAACGTAATTCTTGGTCAAGTAAAAATCTTAAAAAATACGGTCAAAACACAAAATACGGGCCATCCGGCCGTATTTCGGGTGAGATTTCAAAAATACGGGCGACACCCAACCGTATACGGGCAAGACAGGTCGTATACGGCTGGGATCAGGCCGTATACAGTCAGACCAGGCCGTATACGGTTAGGTCTTAGCCGTATATGGTCACTCGTGGCCGTATACGGCTTGACTCGGCCGTATTTTTGCTCTTCGGTTCTTCGTTTCTTCGTTTTGGCGTATCTTTCGCGTCGTATATCCGTTTTAAGCGATTCTTAGGCTCACGCGTTCGTAATTTCCTAACTAAGAAAATGACATAAATTAGAGTTCATAATTCTAATTATAGCTCGAAAAGTGCTGGAACGAGGTGAACGAGAATGCTTATGATCGTTTTCGTTCGATTTATTGTGTTTTTCGACCATTTTAGTTGATTTTTAAAACGTTGTCTATCTTTTAGCCCATGTGATGAATTTTAGTAATAAAACATTCATTTCAAATATTTTTATCACAAATCGAGCAAAAACGGTGAGCATAATGCACGTAAAAACTTGACTTTTTGTGTGTCATCTGTTTGCATAACACCCCTCCGATGCTTAAGTTAGTATGGTATTCACATGAGGATTATAAAATAAAAAAAATGATTACATAGATACATATAAATAATAGTAACACGCATATATATATATATATATATATATATATATATATATATATATATATATATATATATATATATATAAAAGCAACAAATATAGTAAAAAATTCAGGGATCATAGGAGTACATCATTATGTTGAATGTAATATTCAACTTACACATAATAAAGCTTTAGGTGGATTGCATTCCAGGATCTTAGAAGTAGCTCTCCATCAATATTTGCCAACCAGTATGCCCCCTTTCCAGCATCAGAATCAATCAAATATGGTCCTTCTCACTTTGGTGCAAATTTACCCTCAGTGGGATTTCTAGTATTCTGAAATACTTTCCTTAATACCAAATCCCCAATTCATAATCTTCTTATCCTGATATTCTTATTGTAGGACCTCGAAATCCTTTACTGATAAGCCGCAATCCTGAGCTTTGCACGATTCCTAATTTCATATATAGTATCATGATCCTGAACCATCGCTTCTTTGTTTGCTTCTAAGGTCTGCATCTGGGATCTTGCCGTCGGGATCACCATTTCTGTAGGGATCACTACTTCAGTTCCAAACACCAAAGCAAAAGGGGTTTGTTTGGTTGCTTCTTTCTGAGTGGTTTTATCAGCCCATAAAACAAAAGGCAACTCCTCAACCCATCTTCCTTTCTTGGCATCCAGCCTCTTTTTAAGGTTGTTGATGATGATCTTGTTGCTGAATTCCGCTTGACCATTAGCTTGAGGATGGACTGGTGTCGAAGTTATCATCTTGATTCCCTACTTTCACAGAATTTATTTGTCCTTTTTCCAATAAACTGAGATCCATTATCACATACTATCTCTGCCGGATTAATAAAGTGCACATTGAATAAGCATTTGAGAGAATACACAAGAAGAACCTCCGCAATATCTTCTACAATATTACAAATAAGCCCTTGAACTATTCTTCACGCTACAAAAGTAGTCCCTCTGTTAGTCTCAGTTAAATATTAACCGAGAACTAACTGACCTAAACCCTAATTCTAGTGAGATAAAAGAAGAGAGAGAGTAGAGAGAGTGTGTGAGAGAGAAAGTGAAAGTGGGGAAATAGAAGAAATGAAGAATGGTGTGTGAAAATGTAGAGGAGCTGACCCCTATTTATAGTGAAAGCCTTAAATTACACGTACAACCGAAACAACACAGCGTACAAGCAAAGAAGCACGATATGGGGGCGGGGCCCGTATACGGCCTTGCAGGGTCCGTATACGGTCTTGCAAGGGCTGTATACTGTCTTGTATGGGCCGTATACGGTCTCCAGGGCCGTATACGGGTTTCATCAATTTTCGTTCGTTGCTTAAAAAGCCCGTATCTCCTTCGTTACGCGTCCGTTTGACCTGATTCTTTTTCCTATGATCTTGTAATTCTGTTATGCTTCTAATGGTATAAATTTCATAGAAATTGGATGTGTGGAGCTCAGACATAGCCAGAATGACTTTTAAATGAGCGGTAGAAGCCGCATCTCTTTCGTTCTTTATTCAATTTGCATGATTCTTGATTCTCCCATCTCGGTTTTACCTATGACATCATATAATATGGTTAGAATATGTTTCTCATAAGGTAAATGAGGGTGTGAGAATTGGTTGTTGTTTATTCTCTCTGTTGTGCTCGTTATTCGGACATTTGAAGTGATTTTTGTAGCAACGTCTATATTTGGATCACTTTAGTGAATTTTAGTAAATAAATATCATTTTGGAATATTTTCACTAAAGATGTGCCCAAAAAGTGTGAAATATTGCCCTTAAAAACGTGATATTTTACGTCACATCAATACTTTTACTTTATCCCCCTTACTTTCCTGATTTATCATATATAGTCCTTTAATTCATTTAACCATAACTTAACTAATTTTTTATAAGTTAACCTTTTAAACATATAATTACTAATTTTACTACATAAAATATACATACTAGTTCACAAAAATATGTTTCTTTGAATTTAAAACACACTCTTAAACTTTAAAATATATACTTACGAAAATTGGGATTTTACAACTCTCCCCTACTTAATGGAATTGTGTCATCATAATTCAAACTTAATCTACTAATTAACCATACTGAATCATTCTTCTTCTAGTTTCTAGTTCCCAATTAAATCAAGAATTCTTACCATGTCTGTAAATATTACATACCATACACATAATAAACCATGGTGTTTTAAACATATTAACATTATCAACCATCATATTAATCCTACTCAGTAATTAATTACTACAATTTACTAAACTTTTAAATTAATACTTACTCTTATTCTAAGTCAAAGAATATATAATATCTAGAGAATGATCATCATCACTACAATTTCTTAATAGTTTAACAATGAGGGTATTTCTACAATTCATTTGCTACACCTATAAATGATCACTTAATATCAACTACAATCAAGTAATAATCAATTCAAAGACTAATATTCTCGCAAAGAATAGCTATTAATTTTTAATGACAATCTTAATGGTTTAATCTTTTAAAGAATAGCTATTAATTTTTAATACAATCTGTCAACTACAATAAAATAATAATCAACTTATTGATCATTAACTACACAAAATAGTAATTACATCAATATCTACTTCTTTCAAATAATGATCGTTTACAATGATCAGCAGCTACTCATAACACAACTACTTCGATACTAACTATAATCAATTATTTTAAACTTGTCAACTACTACAAAACTCTGACTACAACCATCTTAACTACAATAACTTGAGGTTAACCCAATATTCCATAGCTACGCACATCTACAACTTATCACAATAGTAATCACTACTACTCATTGATTATTTTCTATACAAACTATACTTTGTTAATGTCAATTGCAATCAAAATGATCTCTTCGATATTTACTAATTACATTCCTTAAAGACTATAACAATATAACTTGCAACTATATTCATTGATGGTCAAGTACTACACACAACGTCTTTCTTATTAATAATAATTATAATAAATGACTTTTAATTGACATTTTACTCTTTTCCTACGTATACAAGTATTCGAAAGACAATAATAGTTACTATACTATTATGGACTACACGCAACAATCATTTTAATATTAACTATCAAAAAGGTAGTCAACTCGTTACTCGGTTTCTACATATTAACAACTACAATTAAAATTAATAACTTCACTAATTAACTACTAACGACTAGTGATCACTTATTGATTAATATCTACATTTAACTACAATTACAATAATTACACTTACAATCAATAGGGATCAACACAATGATTCATAACTATACACATATCATCAACAACATCATTGTGAACTACTACAATTATTTTCAATTTAATGATCACTAACTACATCATCATAATCTTAATGATTATTTATTTTCAACAAATATTAACATTACACGTTATTCGATTTTAGATAACTTTGCTACAAGACATCAAGTTTGTGCTCATATTTTTCTACGGTACTATTGGGACATGTTAGTGTGACAACATTTCTAGCTTGATATAGCATTATGTTTGTAATCATGTTTGATACATTGATCTTGATTTTGATATGAAATATATTAGTTTGATATTAATATTTATTAAATATATTATTGTGATTAATGTGTTGGACAAATATAGGATTAAGCTAATATGTGTTATGATATTAAGTTTGTAGTTAATATTATTGTTATATACATATACGTATTCGATAATAATATGGACTGCGATCTGAAACTGCAATGCGAACTAAGCATGGTCAGTTCGCAAGGTGGTAAAAGAGTTGGTCGGTTCGCTGGTCCAATGGACTGCGAACTGAGTCTGTTCGCAAAACCCATGACCTGCAAACTGAACCGGGGATATTGATAACACACAAAAAGTCAAGTTTTTTTGTGTTATTATTTCACCTTTTTAGCCCAATTATGGATGAAAACATTTGAAATATTCATTTTTATATTAAATTTCATAATGAAGGCTAAAATATAGACGGTGCTTCAAGAATCAACTAAAAAGGCCTAAAAACGAGTAAAATAGAGCACAAACGATCAATAAATCTCTTGTTCATACATTTTATCACAATTTGAGCTATACTTAGAATTATGACCTCTAACTTATGTCATTTTCTTCGTTAGGAAATTACGAACGCATGGATATAAAGAACGCTCAAAAGGATAAACAAGGAAGAAGTTACGCTCGAACGAAGAAACGGAGAACCGAGAGACCGAATACGGCTGAGCTGGACCGTATACGGCTAACCCGGATCGTATACGGCTGGACACAGACTGTATACAGTCCGCACAGACCTTATATGGCCTGTATTCAGCCGTATACAGATGAAACCAACCGTATACGGTTGGTGTTCACCCGTATTTGCCCTATCTCGCCCGTATACGGTCAAAACCAACAGTATTCCGTGTTCAGACAATAAAAATGAGATTTTTATACGGTTGTGCGATATGGTTGAGCATATGGAGGTTGGAATATGGTTGACGGATACAGTTGTTGATAAGCATCAAATAGATACTATATTTTATACTATTTATCCATATATTTGTACACATTTTAATGCATTTATATGATTTTAGATACTTATTTTGTTAATATTTGCAGAAATGTATATTAATTAAAGTTTGAAGAAAAAGGAACAAGAACGAATCCAAAACTGAAGAAAACTAAAGAAAATGAAGAAATGAAGAAAAATGAACTTAAACCTTAAAGAATTGAAGACCTAAAATGATAATATTGAAGAAATGGGCTGAATTAAAGATTAAGATCCGTTAAAGAGAAGAAGAAGCCCAAAAGTGAAGCCCAACCCGAAGTTGAAAGATTCTGGAATTGAGGTCCAACCGGCGGTTGGATTACCCAACCGGCGGTTGGGGTATAAAATATTTAAGGCGGTTTCAGACACGGAGTTGGACCAGGACTCAAATTGATCCAACCGGCGGTTAGAGGTTCCAACCGACGGTTAGACTGACGGTTTTGAAAACTATAAATAGATGCTTAAGTTTAGGTTTGAGATATACGATTCTAAAAATAAAAAGTCGAAAGTTAGGTTTTAGGTCGACTATAGGTACGAATTTGGAGGCTAAGGAGCTAGGGTTTAAAGGTTTTTAACCCTAGGAAAAGCTAGTTCGTCAATTGGTTCGGTTTCTTTATCCTTGTAACTTTATTATTCTTTTGGGTTTTTTTGGATAATGTTTACTTGAATTAATTGCTTGTTAGATTTTCATTACGAATGTTTAAATCTATGTTTATTTAGTTTATTATATGAATTCTATGTTTACGTTGGAACTATATTATTGAATATTATTATACAAGAATTGTTCGTATTATATTATATTAATGATGATTCTTGGTTTAGTTAACCGATTTATATAAACTAGAATGACCATAAAAGTTTCTATAGATTAGGTAATTATGTTCACATCTTGATATCATCTATTAATGTTAAGTAATCTTATAATTCAACCGATTCAGGAATTGTATTAATAATATTTTGATAGATCTTAATAAGTAGTGATACTTTACATATCCTTGATTGTATTGCTATATGAAAATTATCTTATTCTTTGTGGTTTTCTACATTAGTAAATCACAATAATAATAGCCAACACGCAAATAGACATAAGTTAATATAATAAATTTAATAAATAGTAGTTTAAATAGTCATAATCTTCTATCCAATTAAGTATTTTTAAGTTGTTCCTTAAAACTTATCTATTAAGAATTGGTATCAATTATAAATATGTTCGATCGAACTAAAACGTCCCCCTATCTTGTATATTATTGTTAAATTGTATATTGATTGTAATAATTGTAATTAGAATATATAAATAGTTAGTTATAAATTAAATCACGTTCCTGTGTTCGAATCTGGACTTACTTATAAAGCTATATTCTATGATCAAGATAACACTTGCCTGAATTGTGTGATAGTATTATTTAGTATTTCCTTATTTAAAACTTGTGATTATAATTGTCTAAACTTAGCACATATCAAGTTTTTGGCGCCGCTGCCGGGGAGCGGTGTATTTTAGTTAAAACTAACTATTTTCCCTGTAAAATAATTATTTTTTTTTTCTAATACTTTGCAAAATCAATACGAAATATCGGCTCACCCATTGAGAATACTGACAAAAACAAAGGTATAAGGAAAGTTCAGCCCTACCTCATTGATTTATCATATAAGAGGTACGGTGCTTCTCGAAAGAGATAGGTTTTTAATACGATTCGCGCTGACCTGTTTCTCCGCTTTTGTGTACAATCAATGGAGCTACCGAGATCTATTGACTAGCTTGGTATAAGAAATTTAATAAACTAATTTTAACTTTAATTAATAACTAACTTGCATTACTAACAAATAGGAAAAGTTGGGTTGGGAATATCTTTTCGAATATTTAATTTTGAATGTGTTTTATTATTAAGTTTCGGAATTCATATAAATCAACCTGATTATTTCTAAATATTACTAACATTTACTTTTGAATTTATGGTGCTACTAAAATTTTGTTCTTTTTTGCAGATAGATGTATGACCCGGACACTTCATCCGGATCCTCTCAGTCCATTTGAGGAACCAGAACGAGAATTTCATTCTAGAAGAAGGTTATCATACGCACCACCGAATTCACCAGAACACGAAATTTCATTGGAAGAAGACAATTTTGTTTTTCATAACAATTTAGTCAAAACGACTGAATACGGTTATTATTCCGATCCAGAGTTGGGTGAGGATAAAATACCTTCTAGGCAACCTACAATATATCCAAGTGATTCTGAACCAGAGCACAAAATTCAACCAGATATGGCGGACATAGCTGACATGACGCTTGAAGATTACACGATTCAAACTCGTGGAGATCCCAGAGCGGGAGTGGTTAGGCCTGCCATAGCTAGATAAGTAGAATTTGAATTGAAGGGGCAATTTTTGAAAGAATTACGTGAAAATCCTTTTAGAGGAGAAGATAATGAAGATGCAAATGAGCATGTTGAGAAAATTTTGGAGATTGCAGATATGTTTAATATTCCCAATGTTTCAAGAGATCAGGTTATGTTACGAGTATTTCCTTTAACATTAAAGGATGGAGCTAAGAGATGGATCAATAATGAGCCAGCCGGATCTATTACTACTTGGGAAGATCTACGCACAAAGTTTCTAAAAATGTATTGTACACCTTCCAAGACTTCAAAGTTGATTGATGAGATTAGAAACTTTAAACAATGAATCTCTATATCAAACTTGGGAAAGATATAAGGAAATGTTACATAAATGTCCACAACATGATTTGAATATCCAACAAGAGATAACAATATTTTATAAAGGAGTTGATCGAGCAACACGTCAACAGTTGGATGCACAAGGGCCAGTACCTAAGAAAACTTCAGCAGTAGCAAGAGCCGGAATTGAAGAATTAGCTAAACATTCTCAGTTATGGGATGATAGTTCATCTGGAAGAAAAAGGATATCTGAAGATAGTGATGGTCTAGCAGCTATAACAGCAAAATTGGAAAGTATGGGAAGAGATATTAAGAAAGTAAATGAACAAGTTCATGCAATCAGGATTGGTTGTGAAATATGTGGAGGAAGTCATCTAACAGAAGAATGTCTTAACAATGACAGCAAAGTAAGTAATGAGGAGGTTATGTATGGGGATTTTCAAGGAAATCCAAATTATCGTCAAGTTTCTAATTATAGAAGAGTAAATCAACCAGGCCAACAGTATCAACAAGGAGCACCAGGTTATTATGTCAAAACAGGACAAAAGACTTCCTATAATGACAGAATGACGGTTATAGAAAATGCATTGGGAAAAATGGCTGAAGCAAGTAATAAAAGAGATGAGGAAACTAATACAAGAATGCGTAATAATGAAGCATCGATCAAACAAATTGAAAGCTCAGTTCATCAGATTGCTAAAACACTGCAGGAGAGATTTCCAGGAACATTGCCAGGATTTACTGAAACAAATCCAAAGGAACAAGCTAAAGCAGTAATTACCAGAAGTGGTAAGAATGTTGACTCTCATGTTATAACTAATAAAATTGTTGAATCTAAGCAGGTTGAAAAGGAAACAATTGATGAAGACATACAAGCAAACAAAAAGGAGATTGGAGAAAATAAAGTTAAAGAAGTCATCAAAGACTATACACCCCCACCTCCATATCCAGCTGCTTTTAGGAAAGACAAAGAAGATGAACAAAATCACAAATTTCTAGAAAACCTGAAATAACTTCATCTTAACATTCCTTTTGTTGAAGCTATAGCTCAGATGCCAAAATATGCAAAATATCTTAAGGAGCTGCTGACGAACAAGAATAAAATGGATAATGTGACGATGAATGCAAGATGCTCAGCAATAATGCAGAATAAATTACCTCCAAAAGTCAAAGATCCAGGGAGTATTACTATACCTTGCAAAATTGGTGAAATAACTATTGAAAATGCATTGGCAGATCTAGGAGCTAGTATTTCATTAATGCCATATACACTTTATATGCGATTAGGATTAGGAGAACCAAAACCTATTCGTATGTGTATCGAATTAGCTGACCGATCTGTGCAATATCCTAGGGGAATAATTGAAAATGTTTTGATTAAAGTTGATAAATTTGTTTTTCCATGTGATTTTGTAATTTTAGATATGATAGAAGACCCTAAAGTCCCTATTATATTAGGAAGACCATTTTTAGCAACAACACATGCCCTAATAGACGTTTTTGATAGAAAGATTACCATGAGATTAGGAAATGATAAAATTGTTTTTGATGTTAATAAATCTATGAAATTTCCTGATTATGTTGATGATACTTGTTATTATTTAAATGCTGATGAGTATATAGATAACCCTTCTTTTCAAGATTTTATAGAAAAGGATCAAACAGATACTGGAATTCTTACAGAATGGACTGAAGAATTTGACACTGAGAAAGATTTGGCAGAATTTGATAAACTATTAGAGGAAGATGAAGAAGCAACTGTTGTTCTTCAACAACATCCTGCAGAGGAATCATTACAGCTAGTTGCTAAAATTCTCAACCAAGAATTAATACCATATTCTGTCAACAATATCCCGTATTTAAAGGAAGAAATCTTCGAGATCAAAACATCTATTGAAGAACCACCAGAATTGGAACTTAAAGAGCTACCAACACATTTAGAATATGCTTATTTACAAGGTACATCAGACTTGCCAGTTATAATATCTTCTAACTATCGACAGCAGAAAAAGATCGCTTAGTGCAGGTTCTTAAACAACATAAAAAGGCAATAGCATGGAAGATCACGGATATCAAGGGAATCAGTCCTACATATTGCACTCATAAAATCTTAATGTAAACAGATTTTAAGCCAGTTGTACAACCATTAAGAAGATTGAATCCAAATGTTAAAGATGTTGTCAGGAAAGAAATCATTAAATTGCTAGATTCAGGATTAATCTATCCTATTTCAGATAGTCCATGGGTAAGTCCAATACATGTCGTACCAAAGAAAGGTGGAATGACAGTTGTACCTAATGAAAAGAACGAATTAATACCAACAAGGACGGTAACGGGATGGAGAGTTTGTATTGATTACCGGAAATTAAATGATGCTACCAGAAAAGATCATTTTTCATTACCATTTATTGATCAAATAATAGAAAGGCTAGCAGGAAAAGAGTTCTATTGTTTTTTGGATGGATTTTCAGGATATTTTCAAATACCAATTGCAGCTGAAGATCAAGATAAGACGACATTCACCTGTTCGTTTGGTACTTTTGCTTATAGAAGAATGTCGTTTGGTTTGTGTAATGCACCAGCTACATTTCAGCGTTGCATGATCGCAATATTTCATGATATGGTGGAAGATTTCATGGAAGTATTTATGGATGATTTGTCGGTATTTAGGGATTCGTTTGATGCTTGTTTAGAAAACTTAAATAGGATGTTGCAAAGATGTGAAGGTGCGAATCTAGTCCTTAATTGGGAAAAATGTCATTTTATGGTTCGAGAAGGGATTGTTTTAGGACATAAAATATAAAAAATAGGAATTGAGGTGGATCAAGCAAAGATTGAAGTTATTTCGAAATTACCTTATCCTACTAATGTAAAAGGAATAAGGAGTTTTCTAGGTCATGCTGGATTTTATAGGAGATTTATAAAAGATTTTTCAAAGATTGCACGACCATTAGATCATTTGTAGGAAAAAGATGCAAAGTTCGAGTTTTGAGATGAATGCAAACAATCGTTTGGTGCCTTGAAGGAAATGTTGATATGTGCTCTAGTAATGATTAGTCCAGACTGGAAATTACCTTTTGAATTAATGTGTGATGCTAGTGACTATGCAGTAGGAGCTGTTTTAGGGCAGAAGATTGATAACAAGTTTAAGCCAATCTATTATGCTAGTAAGACATTAACAGATGCTCAGGAAAATTATACAACTACGGAAAAGGAACTTTTGGCAGTAGTTTTTGCGTTCGATAAGTTTCGTTCTTATCTTATCTTAACTAAAACTGTGATTTATACTGACCATTCTGCATTAAAGTATTTGTTTAATAAGCAAGATGCGCGCCCTCGTTTATTGCGATGGATTCTTTTATTGCAGGAATTCGATATTGAAATTAAAGATAAGAAAGGAGCTGAAAATGTCACAGCTGATCATTTGTCAAGGTTGGAAAATCCGGAATTAGAAATACTAGATGAAGAGGATATTCAAGATACATTTCCAGATGAGAAATTGATGACTGTACAAGAAATAATGAATATACCTTGCTTTGCAAATTATGCGAATTATTTGGTTACTAAGATTTTACCAAAGATGGATTATCAAAAGAGAAGAAAATTCTTTTCAAATTTAAAGTATTATTTTTGGAAAGACCCTTTCTTTTCAGATATTGTGCAGATGGCATAATCAGACGTTGTGTACATGGTGAAGAGGCTCAGCAGATTATAAAGCATTGTCATGAAGGACCAGTAGGAGGCCATAATGGACCAAGTTACACTGCGAAGAAAATATTTGATGCAGGATTCTATTGGCTGACGATTTTTAAAGATACATATGCTTACGTTAGGAATTGTGATTCATGTCAGAGAGCTGGAAATATTTCTAAAAGAGATGAGATGCCACAAACTGGTATACAGGTTTGTGAAATATTTGATGTTTGGGGTATTGATTTCATGGGACCATTTCCTATGAGTCACGGTAATAAGTCTATATTAGTAGCTGTGGATTATGTTTCCAAGTGGGCAGAGGCGAAGGCATTACCTACGAATGATGCAAGAG
Source organism: Pseudognaphalium luteoalbum (assembly GCA_963422505.1). Taxonomy (NCBI): domain Eukaryota; kingdom Viridiplantae; phylum Streptophyta; class Magnoliopsida; order Asterales; family Asteraceae; genus Pseudognaphalium; species Pseudognaphalium luteoalbum. Next base: position 71,617,107 of record OY730194.1, on the reverse strand, counting down.
TTGTGGTAAAATTTCTTAAACAATTATTCGCAAGATTTGGAACTCCCAAGGCATTGATTAGTGATCGGGGTACTCATTTTTGCAATACTCAATTGGAGAAAGTATTAAAGAGATATGGAGTTTGTCATAGACTTGCTACACCTTATCATCCACAAACAAGTGGACAAGTTGAAAATACAAATCGAGCATTAAAACGTATTTTAGAACATTCTGTTGGAACAAACAGAAAAGAGTGGTCAGAAAAATTAGACGACACACTTTGGGCATATAGGACCGCTTTTAAAACACCTACAGGTTGTACTCCTTATAGGTTAATTTATGGAAAAGCTTGTCATTTACCAGTGGATATAGAACACAAAGCATATTGGGCACTTCGGGAATGCAACATGGAGACCGATGAGGTTGGTAGGCATCGCTTTTTACAATTACATGAGTTAGATGAGCTTCGTTGCAATGCTTATGAAAATTCAAGGCTTTATAAAGAAAGGACGAAGAAATGGCATGATGCGAGACTTCGGGGAAATACAGAATTTGTTGCTGGGGAACGTGTGCTTTTATATAATTCCCGTCTTCGTTTATTTCCAGGTAAATTAAGATCAAGATGGAGCGGACCATATGTGATTTACCAAGTTCTTGCTAATGGAAATGTGGATTTAGTACATTTGAATGGAAATATTTTTACAGTTAATGGACATCGTTTAAAGAAATATTATGAAGATAATGTGGAGCATATTTCAGATATACCTCTGGAAGAATAAGTTACAGGAATAGGTCGTACTTAACGACATTTAAACAAAAGTGCTTCTCGGGAGACAACTCGTGTTTATTTTTATATATGTTATAATTTTTATTTTCAGGAATGAACTTTGTGGGTATGTTCCCTGGAAACCCTCACGAGACTATAACTCGTCCACTCAGGATACCGAGGGGTTTAAAGGCTTATTGCATAGGCTAAATGCAATCGTGATTAACTACGAAAGTGTGGATGTTGTATATTATTTTTCAAGAGATCAAGGAATCAACCAAGCAGAATTTTTCTTAGCCGATGATGAATTTTTAAATTTCAGTCAGGGGAGTTTTTCTGTTCCATTTTTCTTTCCCTTACTCACTTTTGTTAATCATTTTTATACAATGAGGGCATTGTATAATTTAAGTGTGGGGATATGGTTTGTAAGAAAAAGAATTTCTTTAATTATTTAAGTTTCTATTGTTTTTAATTTTTACCAAAATTTAAGTGTATAACTGAGTATTTATTAGTTATAATACTTTTGTTAAAATTTTTGTTTGTATTTAAAAGTTTAGACTTTAATGTGGATTAACTGTTTTGTATATATAATGTAAGCTACTTAATAAATGAGTGATATATAGTCATATGATATGATGTACTAATAGGCAATCTATAGGAAAATTTCTGAATTTTAAGAAATTAATAAAATAACTTGTTTATTATTTTATGGTACATAATATGATGTATGACATAAAAATCTTAATTCTTAGATTTATTATGCAATAATTTTGTATATCTTTATATTTATATAAAAATATTTGGGGGTCTACTAATTGTTTCCTCTGTTGTACTTAAGTACAGACCACAGTATTCTTAAATAAAGTAGAAGAAAGAAGAAAATCTTTCAAAGGAAAAAAATGAATAAAAATAAAAATCAAACTATGTCGCTTTGTTGTACGGCTGTACAGACCTGTCACCGCTGGTTTGATTTAAAAATTTACTTTACCTGAATCAAGTTATGTCGCTCTGTTACATGTAAATGCAGACCTATCACCAATGTCTTGATTCTTAAAAATGGATTTTATATACTTATTTGGAATATAAAAGTAAATTGCATGATTAAGTTTAAGAGTATATCATATATGGAAATCATAAGTAATATACATAATAATAAAGATGTATTCAGAAGTATAAATATAGATTGTTTAAAGTGGACAAATATATTAGTAATCGTTCATGAGCTATATATTGCATGAATAATAATAATTTTTATTTGTACATTATAGTTATCCATGTTAATTAAATTGTTTAAATTTTTAATTTATGAAACAGGTTTTTAGTTTTGGTATTCTGATTTTTAAATATTAAGTTTGATGCTTATTTTAAATTTTATTCAGTATTCTACTTGAGGACAAGCAGAACTTAAGTGTGGGGATATTTGATAAGCATCAAATAGATACTATATTTTATACTATTTATCCCTATATTTGTATACATTTTAATGCATTTATATGATTTTAGATACTAATTTTGTTAATATTTGCAGAAATGTATTTTAATTAAAGATTGAAGAAAAAGGAACAAGAACGAATCCAAAACTGAAGAAAACTGAAGAAAATGAAGAAATGAAGAAAAAGTAACTTAAACCTTAAAGAATTGAAGACCTAAAATGATAATATTGAAGAAATGGGCCAAATTAAAGATTAAGATCCGTTAAAGAGAAGAAGAAGCCCAAAAGTGAAGCCCAACACGAAGTTGGAAGATTCTGGAATTGAGGTCCAACCGGCGGTTGGATTACCCAACCGGCAGTTGGGGTATAAAAGGTTTAAGGCGGTTTCAGACGCGGAGTTGGACCAGGACTCAAATTGATCCAACCGGCGGTTGGAGGTTCCAACCGACGGTTGGACTGGCGGTTTTGAAAACTATAAATAGATGCTTAAGTTTAGGTTTGAGATATACGATTCTAAGAATAAAAAGTCGAAAGTTAGGGTTTTAGGTCGACTATAGGTACGAATTTGGAGGCTAAGGAGCTAGGGTTTAAAGGTTTTTAACCCTAGGAAAAGCTAGTTCGTCAATTGGTTTGGTTTCTTTATCCTTGTAACTTTATTATTCATTTGGGTTATTTTGGATAGTGTTTACTTGAATTAATTGCTTGTTAGATTTTCATTATGAATGTTTAAATGTATGTTTATTTAGTTTATTATATGACTTATATGTTTATGTTGGAACTATATTATTGAATATTATTATACAAGAATTGTTCGTATTATATTATATTAATGATGATTCTTGATTTAGTTAACTGATTTATATAAACTAGAATGACCATAAAAGTTTCTATAAATTAGGTAATTATGTTCACATCTTGATATCATCTATTAATGTTAAGTATCTTATAATTCAACCGATTCAGGAATTGTATTAATAATATGTAAATAGATCTTAATAAATAGTGATACTTTACATATCCTTTGATTGTATTGCTATATGAAAATTATCTTATTCTTTGTGGTTTTCTACATTAGTAAATCACAATAATAATAGCCAACACGCAAATAGACATAAGTTAATATAATAAATTTAATAAATAGTAGTTTAAATAGTCATAATATTCTATCCAATTGAGTATTCTTAAGTTGTTCCTTAAAACTTATCTATTAAGAATTGGTATCAATTATAAATATGTTTGATCGGAACTAAAACGTCCCCCTATCTTGTATATTATTGTTAAATTGTATATTGATTGTAATAATTGTAATTAGAATAAATAAATAGTTAGTTATAAATTAAATCACGTTCCCTGTGTTCGAATCTGGACTTACTTATAAAGCTATATTCTATGATCAGGATAACACTTGCCTGAATTGTGTGATAATATTATTTAGTATTTCCTTATTTAAAACTTGTGATTATAATTGTCTATACTTAGCACACATCAGTTGTGCACTTCCTATAAATACAAGGCTTCACCTCATTTCAACAACATTTTCTCATCATCCACTCTCACCAACAACTCTCTCTCTCTCTCTCTCTCACTACTCTAAAAGAGATGAGATGAGATGAGATGCCACAAACTGGTATACAGTTATATCTATCCTTTATCTATTTTAATTATGATGATTGTTATTACTGTTATCATGCTAGATTTAGGATTGGTTGCTGATATCGCATAAAAAGTCATGTTTTTACTACCGATATCTCTCTCATTCTGGAAGAATTCTTGGCATTTTAAACTCAAAAACAGTACAAATCAATGATATTATGCCAAGATGGTCAAAACAAGGTTGCACGACAAAAATCAAGCAAAACGAATGAAAAACGAAGATTCCACGCATATTTGAAGATTCAAGGCATCAAAACGAGATTTCAAGAAAAAAGTACCCATCATCAACATCCATCTCACCCAAGATGTTCGTTTTCAAATTACGAATGCAACAGAAGAAGAATCAACAAAAACAGATAAAGAATGAAAATTCTACGCCCGCCGAAAGATCCAAATGATTCGTACTCAATATCTGGAGATAAGAAACATATTTTTGGGATATCTTTATATCAAAGTCTTCGCTTTTAAATTACGAATCCAACGCAAAAAGAATCAACGCAAACGGACGCATAACGAAGAAGATACACGTGAATTAAGCAACGCAGCGAAAGATGACTAACCTGGGCGGGTGGCAGCCATCCGCCGCCGGCCTGCTGGTGGGCGACGCCGGCCTCCACCCCCCGTCTCTTTTGCGCTTTTTCTTCCTTTCTTGTACCCGGTGCACCACCTTTCGCTACTTTTCCGTACCTGGTGCACTACTTTTCGCTACTTTTTTCGTACCTGGTGCACCACCTTTCGCTACTTTTTCTAATGTGAGCCTAGGGATGCTAATGTGAGCCACTTTTCACCTATAAATAGCAGCCCTTAGGCTTCATTTCAAGATACACCTTCCTAGCTTATTTTCTCTCACTCTAGAAATAAGCTCCTACTTTCTCACTCTACATTTTTTCTCTATATTAGTTTTAACTAGTATTTAAACTAGTTTAGAAGTTTAATTAGGAATAGAAGGAAAGTGCGGAACGCATTGTAATCTTTGGTGTACGCTCAAAATCGTGTCAATTAATTCAAGTCTATTCTCTGTCGCATTTAATCCTGGTTCTTTATACCCTTATCTATCTTAATTAATTACATTTATTTTGATTATACTAGGGTTAGTTATTGCCATGATTAGAGAGTAGTACGCTTGTTGTGTTTGCTTGCGATGTAGTTAATTAATTATCGGATGATTTATAATTAAATATTAAAGATCGGTAGTATCACTTTGATCGTCTTATTGCATGTTCTTATTTGATTGTTGCCTTAGGATCATCATAGTCGTAAAATATAAACGGTCTTAATTATCGTAAAGTGATATGATGACCCCTATTCGACTGTTACTCGATATAGTACTGGAAACACTTCAAGGTGGAGTACAAATGTATGGAAGTCGAGGAATGTCCGAAGGTAGTCATATTACAAAATGGTACAATATTACGAAGTAATATGATGGCCCCTATTCGCCTGTTATTCGATATAGTACTGGAAACACTTCAAGGTGGAGTACAAATGTATGGAAGTCGAGTAACGACCGAAGGTAGTTATATTACGGACTAACATATAAAATGAGAAACCTAGTTTAATTAACTTTTCTAAATAGACTTTTAAACTTCAATTTAATCTATCGCCTTTCCACCAATAAACGTGATTACAACACCTTTTTAACGACGTCCAATTAAAAGGTAGTCAGTCATATGTGTCAATATAATTTTTCATAGGTATGAAACTATGAAACCGCAAGGCTACATGGGGGATTATCATAGGACAAGACATGGTCAAGGTTTGAAGCGGCGGAACCACTCTAAGTGAGGAACGCTGTGGATAATTAGAGGATTTATTGGGTAGTCTTAAGCAAGGGCTAGTGTAAAGTCATAAATGAAGTTTTTAAATATACGAATCTGTTAGGATGACGAGGAATCGTTATATGATTCAGTTATGTCTAGTACCTTAAGATTTTGTTCCCGTTCATATGAAAGTATTATTAAACCATAATCAAGATTTTGCTTATTATTCTAAATACTTTGTGATGTTACCATAACCTATCTCCCGGTGTGACATGCTAATGGGATTTTAATTAGTAGGGAATCTAGTGTTTACATCACGAGTATTCAAGATTAATAATTAACAAATATCTTTCAACACAGTTTCTCCAAACATCATCTCATAACTTAATTAACGAAATCTCAGCAAACACTATCTGCTTTATCTTTTATTTTTATTTTGCTTTTATTTATTTGCCTAAGTTAATACGAAAACCAAAACTCCCCCACTATTTTATAAACCCTTCACTAGTTGAAAGCCCTCATCTGCCATGCCTTAGTTTCAATTCAGTCGGTTTGAAGAACGACTCTAGGTCATACCTACCACTTGCTCACCCTTAGGATTAGCATTGTTAAGGAAAACTTAGGCCCCGCAATTACAAATTTAAAACACCCACTGATGCCCGTCGCCAGTAGCCGGTGCAACGACAAGGGAAAAATCCTTACCGACCGCTGGTGACGCATCAGTTGCCATGATTAGCGAGTAGTTATATTGCGTGTTTGCAATGATGTAGTTAGTCATATTAGTTGGGATGATGTAATTATGAATAAACGGAAGTAATGTTAAACGACTTTCATTTGTATAACGCTGGAAACACCAATGTGTGTAGTACAGAACGTGGAAGCTATGAAAGTCGTGGGCATAATCCGTTGTGGATTAATGTTATTATAAACTATAGTGTTTTGAATTACTTTCTATCTATGATTTTATACCTCGATTAAACTAAACGCCTTTCAACCAGGAAACGTGATTACGGCCTTAATGATGGGACATCGTGAACCCTATCCAAAGGTACTTAGTTATCTGTGTCTAAACAAACATGGTCTGATTTATAAACAGCGTAAACATTGCTTTCTAAAATGAACACAAAGTACATCGTCGTCTTGGATCTAATGCTTTCTGAATTGAACGTAAAGTACAATGTGGCTATGGAATAATGTTTTGCAAAATGAACGCAAAATACACCGGAACTGTGGAAATACTGCTTTCTCAATTGAACGCAAAGTACACCATGACTGTGGAAATACTGTTTTCTAAAATGAATGCAAACATTACTCTGTTTATAAATTAGGGATTTATTGGGACTTTAAAGTAAGGGTTGGTTTATATCATAGATGGATAATTATTTCTCTTTAATACAAACTTAGTAAAAAGTCTAAGGTTCCGTTATTAAGCAACAGAGGTACCAGGCTAAGTACTTGGTTTAGCTATGGAAACACCATTGGTGGAGTACATCGTGGAAGCCACGGAAAGGCCGTTGTTACTTCACTTTGTGGATTGACGGGGTTACTGTATAAGCAATTTGGCTATCGTAAATCAGCTACGTACTTGGTTTAGCTATGGAAACATCATTGGTGAAGTACATCGTGGAAGCCACGGAAAGAGCTGTTGTTAATCGCCGTGTGAATCATTAGTGATCTACTTAGACTTAGACTCTACAAACCCATCGATAGAAAGTAATCAAAACACTCATAAAACCTGGTTTCAAACTTAAATGTTTTGTTTAGATTAAAGTATTCTTGTGGGGTTAAGAAAAATCGGACATCGAGTAGGTTTGTCACCTTATTCATGCACCCTGAACTTCATTCCATATAAGGGTCACTATACCTTCACTGGTTAGTGTTGTGGGTTGGATAAACTACGCCGATCAGAATCACGATAGCCTAGTTACTCAGTGACATACTGATCGAGAAATCTATCTGTAGGGAACTAGTGCTTACTCCACTAAATACTTGAAATGAACAAAATACAAATCTTTTAAACCATTTCATAACTAGTACATCATCCCAGCTAAGAAAGCTACCGAAGTCATAGCAAACACCTCATCTAGATTATCTGCTAACTACCATATTTTATTTTCGCTTTATTTAATTTTTATGCCTAAGTATACAAAAACCAAAACAAAACCCCCAACTATCTTTTAAAACCATTACTAGTTAGATAGATCGTCTCCTAGTCCAAAGATCCATAATACACTGATTTAGAGAACGACCCTAAGTCATACTTTCCACTGTACACCCATAGTGTTAAGTATACTTACGCCCCGCAAATAAAATTTTTAAAACCCGCTGATTCACGCTTCACCTGTCCGGTTCAGTCCTTCGACGATGAGGACATTTCACCCTTCGCAAGAAAGGTGAGCTAAAATAACCTGACAGTTTGGCGTGCATCAAGTTTTTGGTGCAGCTGCCGGAGAATCAGCCGTAAGATCCAAAGACGTTCTAGATGAACTTTTCTCTCTAGTAAATATCCGTAGTTTAGTGTTACTTTCCTTATTCTATACGAAAATTCCTCACCACAACACACAATGATATTCGACCAGATCATCCGAATCCAAACCTCTCATTTTCATACCCAATCCTAAGTAGATTATCCGAACTGCTCGATAAGAAAAACGCATCCGACAACCAATAACTGCTCGTGTCACGCTCGCCGATAGCACCAGACCATCAATCGAAGGACGAGGTGTTTTGCCAATTCATCAAGGAGTTTTGCCAGTTCCATGGTTTACCCCAAGATGATCCCAACGCCCACATAAACCGCTTTATTCAGGACCACCAACTCTTACAAGCAGAATGGGGTTGATCAGGACATAGTCCGCCTATACCTATTCCCCTATTCTCTCACTCACCATGCCTTGACTTGGTTTGAGGGATTAGAGACCGACTCTATCACCTCTTGGAAGGAGATGGCTTCAAAGTTCTTAGCTAAGTACTTTCCTCCGGCCTTACAAACCAAACGAAAGAACGACATCATGAACTTCTAACAACGTTCAGATGAATCTGTGTAAGAACGACATCATGAACGACATCATGGGAGCAATATGAGAGCCTTCTGAATAAATACCCTAGGGTAATTTTCCTAGTAACACGGTACAAAACCCCCCACGTAGAAGAGGCCAAACAGATGAGTACTACAGACAAGAAGAACACACTGGGCAAACCTTCTACAACTTCTCCTATCCCGCTGACAGTCGGACTATGTCTATCCCTACACCTCAAAGGGAAGTACAAATCCCGTTTCCAGGCCGTCTTAAGAAACCCTATAAGGATAACACCTTCCGACTCGATGGAAACTTCCTGGACACTGTATCCAGAACCCCTTCCAGATCAAAATACATCCTTAAACTCCTGTCGACCAAGGACAAGGTACCCGAAGTACCTAATGTCCCACTGAACGCGGAATGTTTAGCAATCATTAAGAATTCCTTACCTGAGAAATTAGGAGATACAGGACGTTTCACCCTTTCTTGTTCGATCTATCACTCGAGCATGATACACTCTATAGCCGACCTATGAGCCAGTATCAACCTAATGCCTTATTCGCTTTACACCAGACTGTAATTAGGACCCATTAATCCTACCAAGATGAACTTCCAGCTAGCTGACCAATCCATTAGACACCCTAAGGGAATAGCTGAGAATGTCATGGTTAAGGTAGATAAGTTCCTATATCCCACAGACTTTGTAGTGATGGACATTCAGGAGGATGTGCATATCCCTATCATCTTAGGAAGACCATTCTTGAACACCGCACATACTATCATTGATGTTTATTCACAGACTATCAGTCTTAGATCTCATGGAGAGACTATCACCTTCAAGATTGATCAGACTGACCAGACTTTCACAGAACATGCAGAGATATGTATGATTTCTACAAGCAGAGTTACTTCGGATGATGATTCTGAACCAGACACACAAATGTCTGATGATCCCATTACGATTACTTCCGAAGAAGAAATGGAAGAAGATGAAGAGACTGAAGAAGAGGAAATAGAAGAAGAAGAAGAAGAGGAGGACGAGATAGAAGAAAATCAGTCTACACCAACTTACCTTCCTGATTCATACCTTCCAACAGCCGAGATAATGCAGATAGACTACACTCAAAGCTTTATCCCCTTGCCAGAGAGTGACTCAGAAGAAGAAGAACCAATGGTTGATTATTCTTATGATGCTGAATATGCACTTACTATGGAGAAACTCGTCGTATTATTCATCGATCTTACCAAACCATTCACCTTTCCTCGATTTCGTGCTCCGGAGAATATCGAAGCTACCATTTCTTTACCAAAACAATATCCAGAATTCCGAGACAAACTCCTGAAGAAGATCGCATACTACAAGGAATCTCAACTTCGACCACACATACCTCCTCAAGGGATTCCAGCCCTTGGTTCATCCGAACCTCGAACTCAGTTCGAGCTAGGAGGTACTTCTGGGTCTAGTCATGATTTTGATTCTCAGGACGAAAGGAAAATTGAGATGATCTCTTCTCAGCCGATATCTCAGATCACCGACAAGTCTCAGCCACCATCCACAGCTGTCGAGTTCCCTGATTCACTAGAGGTTTGTAACCCAGCGACAGAGAGTGACGAGGATGATGTCGTGTACATTGATGTTCTGACTAATATCTGCTCTATTCACCTTCGTCTACCTTCCACCATTCCAGATTCTCCCCTCGCAACTATCCAAGTACCGATCGTCTCTACTCACGAGGAGATGATCAGTGACGAGGATGACTTTCGTATTATGATGGCGATTATCAGAGATTTTACTAATGAGTACATGCCACAACAAAGGGACTTGATTGAAGAGATCGAGGCAGAATATGATGTCTACCAAGCCAACGCCAGTACCCAAGATCCTCAGTTCTTCCAAAACTACCTTCATGCCTTTGCAGAAGACCTAGCACTTCAGCTATCATAAGAACATCAGGGCGACGATGAACCATCGGCAGATGAGCTAGACTTCTTCCAGGAACAAAAGACCATATACGGCAAGGTATATGAAACACTAATCAGGTCCACATTTACATTTTCACCCAAGCAGACTCGCTTTTTGCACTCTTACCGAGCTCATTTGGATCATGCTACTAGGAATCCTAAAGAAGAGGTGGACATTCTGATGATGGACGATCTTAGGGGATTGATGAACTCTATGGCTAATAACAATCATATTGATGATTATTCACCACATAGGTTTTACGTCGACTGCACCTTAGAATTCCGTGCTCATAAGATTATCGAAAGGCTGGAGCGTGTGAGCCATGGTGAGAGGACGTGTGACATCCCTTCATCTATACCTGACGGTTTGATGGTTAACATCGGGAACTTCATCACAGAACAGCTTGGAGATATCTTCGGTACTGTCTTCACAGGGGAGCCCAAACAGTTATTCCATGATGAATTTCGTGAGGTTTACAACAGAATGATCAACATCTTTTGCAAACCTGACATCACGTATTCTGATCATCAGAATCAGCTCATCCAAGGCATCCTTGAGCACTCGTGAAGATATCCATCTGCGCTTCTTCGGGTTCATGGATTCATTAAGGCGGGAGCAACCAAAGCGTGAGAGACTCGAGTACAATGGGACCTACTTCATAGATTCCGATGGGCCCATCTCCAAGGCAGTCTATGATATCTCCTGGGACCTCTTATACTTACAAAGGATGGCTGAAGAACACTTCGATAGTTTCCCTCTCTTCGTGTCAAGAATCCCGAACATCACCCAAGTCATCACTCGCTATTTCATCAGGATCTATCAACAAAACTCCAGGGCCCCACCATCTAGCACCTCTAGCCCTGGAGGTTCCTTTTCTGGCTGATCCAAGAGGTACAAATAGTCGAGCCCTCGAATATAAATAGAAGAGCTTCTCGGGAGGCAAACCGTGGAATAAATATCCTTTAGTACTAGTAGTATTTTATTTTTAATTTTCAATAAGTGAAATATCTCCAACTATCTATCACACTTGGATATACAAATGCTTTCAAAACACCACTTCATTTTTACACTGACAGCTTTTACCTCATCACTAATCCCTGAATATAGGAAACATTTTCAAAAAAATATATCATGTGTTTTGAGCATTTGAGGTACTTGCGTGCTACTTTCATGCATTATGCTCGAACTCGTTTAAAAAAGCATGTCTTATAAATGATTTGTAGTAGAAAACATCTTTTCACATTCTGGGATAGTGATACTCTTTCGGTAAAATGCTATAAAAAGTATATCCAATGTGTTTACACTTACGAGATATTTTCACATGAGAGAAAGTAGTAGAGATGTTGAATAAAGCCACTTTTCACAAAGTGCGCTTCCCATAAGCTGAATGAACTTCATGGAGCTGTTGCAAGGAGAATATCTTGCAAGTACTCTTCTTCAAATGCAGCATATCTTCAGACTTTCACCTTCCATCCATCATGTTGATAGGGGAGTTCTCTCGTTATTATCCTTGTTTTGATTTGATTATTCTATTCGATTTTATCAGTAGTCTATGCCATATCCTAAGCTTATCACTAAGTGTGGGATTCTAGCCCAAAACAAATACTTGAGCAACATTTTCCGATATGTTCAAACTCTAAGTGTGGGATTTTACCTCTAGTAAAATCTCAAATCAAGAGAACATTAGGGATAATGTTCCTCTAAGTGTGGGATAGAGGTATAGAATACCTTAGGATAGATTCTTATTTCCAAAAGCAAAACTCGAAAAATGTTCCTCAACTTTAAAACCTCACTTTTGCTTAAAATTTTTCAAAATTTTTTTAATTAAAATGGCTTGAGAGGAATCATTTTCATATACGAGTAGTGTATTTTGGAAAATAAGATTAAATAAGTTAGGATTTTCTTGAGCTGAAAGGATGATCTATGAGGGGCATCGCATGGCTAGGCACATACAACCCATACTTGTAGTGAGGTATCTTGAGCCCATGAAAAGCATTCATTTTAAATGCTTCACTATTCGTTTGATGAGTGTGTGCTGATGCATGCATCCGGAATTAGAACTTGCTCCTGGTATGCACTTCGAGACCACATTGGCAGAGTACCGTATGCGGTATAGGTGCAATTAGAGGGCCTAGAAAATCCCGTTGAGCCTTAGCCTTTTCGTTTCTTTAAAACCCAAATTTTAAACCCATTCATTTGCACACCCACCAAAACCTTATCTTAGAAGTTTTAAATTCTTGAAAAACGCTATGTAGATATTCTTTTTGCTTTCACTAAAAAATCACCAAATTTGTGTTTACTCAAAACTCCTCGCGTGCGTTTCTATGATCAATATTCAAGGATCGAGAGTCTTATGGTGCGAAAAATTAGCACCAAGTAAATTCGAAGTTGTAAAAAGCGTGAAAAAATGTAAGTAAGAAAAGATATCAAAAGGGTAATAAAATAAAAATCCCTTAGAAATTCCTTGGCAAAGAAGTTCTAAGCCAAAAATATATAAAAAAAAGAAATGAAAAAATATGTCATAAAGCTAAGTGCTTCAAATCTCCTGAAAACTCCGATCCCTAAAAAGTATAAATCCTCCATGTGTTTTCAAAAGATAGAAGTCAAAATAGCTATCTTACACCCTTATCGTTATCCGTTTCCGTTTTCATTGAAAAGTTTGTCTAAATAAAATTTTTCATCAAGTTTAAAGGTCCTAAGATAAGCAAAACCATTAAACCAAAATTCCCACTTATCCATTCCCTTTAACCCTCACCAAACATAACAACCCATTTGAATGTCCTGAGATAATTAGCACCGTCCTCACCTAAGTGGTGGAGATATGATTCTCGAGCAAGCCTATGACGATGGATGTTGCATGACCGACGTTTGAGCGATTTCGTTAGTTTAGAATAATAGGTAACTCGAAACACTTCTGAGTGAATTGAGTGACCACCTGGTGAGATCGCCTAGTCATGTATATTCCAAGATCGCGAGAATTGAAAGCAAGCCTAAGAGAGTCATTTCATGCTTCTGAAACGAATACCTTATTTTCTCTTAGTTTCTAGGATATGTTACTTATATATAGAAATATTTGCTCTTAATATATTTTGATTCGCCCAAAATGTAGTGACACTTTCAAATATTTTCATTGGGAAGCAAGTGAGAAAGTTGAGTTTTGCTTGAGGACAAACAAAGTCTAAGTGTGGGATATTTGATAACACGCAAAAAGTCAAGTTTTTATGTGTTATTATCTCACCTTTTTAGCCCGATTATGGGTGAAAACATTTGAAATATACATTTTTATACTAAATTTCATAATGAAGTCTAAAATATAGACGGTGCTTCAAGAATCAACTAAAAAGGCCTAAAAACGAGTAAAATAGAGCACAAATGATCAACGAATCTCTTGTTCACGCATTTTAGCACAATTTGAGCTATACTTGGAATTATGACCTCTAACTTGTGTCATTTTCTTCGTTAGGAAATTACGAACCTGTGGTATAAAGAACGCTCAAAACGGATAAACGAGAAAGAAGTTACGCTCGAACGAAGAAATGGAGAACTGAGGGACTGAATACGGCTGAGCTGGACTGTACACGGCTGGCCCAGACCGTATACGGCTGGATACAGACTGTATACGGCCTGCATAGACCGTATACGGCCTGTGTTCAGCCGTATATGGCTGAAACCAACCGTATACGGTTGGTGTTCACCCGTATTTGCTCTATCTCGCCCGTATACGGCCAAAACCAACCGTATTTTGTGTTCAGGCAATAAAAATGAGATTTTTATACGGTTGTGCAATATGGTTGAGCATTTGGAGGTTGGAATACGGTTGAAGGATACCGTTGTGCACTTCCTATAAATACAAGGCTTTACCTTATTTCAACAATATTTTCTCATCATCCACTCTCACCAACAACTCTCTCTCTAACTACTCTCTCTCTAGATTTAGGTTTTTGTTTTCTTGTTTCAGTAGTTAGCGGCTAGTTAGTCACGGTATTAACCGGACGAATAGAGGGGTAATATTGTAATATTGTTTGGAGGATACTCGAAGATCTGCTTGTATACTTTCACGTTGTATTCAGCTACACTCTTGTTACGGTTATATCTATCCTTTATCTATTTTAATTATGATGATTGTTATTACTGTTATCATGCTAGATTTAGGATTGGTTGCCATGATTAGCGAGTAGTTATATTGCTTGTTTGCTATGATGTAGTTAGTCGTTAGTTGGGATGATGTAATTATGAAACAACGGAGGTAACGTTAAACGACTTTCATTTGTATAGCGCTGGAAACACCAATGTGTGTAGTACAGAACATGGAAGCTATGAAAGTCGTGGGCACAATCCGTTGTGGATTAATGTTATTATAAACTATAGTGTTTTGAATTACTTTCTATCTATGATTTTAAACCTCAATTAAACTAAACGCCTTTCAACCAGTAAACATGATTACGGCCTTAATGATGGGACGTCGCGAACCCTATCCAAAGGTACTTAGTTATCAGTGTCTAAACAAACATGGTATGATTTATAAACAGCGTAAACATTGCTTTCTAATAATAACAACAAAGTACATCGACGTCTTGGAAATAATGCTTTCTGAATTGAACGTAAAGTACAATGCGGCTATGGAATAACGTTTTCTAAAATGAATGCAAAATACACCGGAACTGTGGAAATACAGCTTTCTCAATTGAACGCAAAGTACATCGTGACTGTGGAAATACTGTTTCCTAAAATGAACACAAACATTACTCTGTTTATATATTAGGGATTTATTGGGACTTTAAAGTAAGGGCTAGTTTATATCATAGATGGATAATTACTGCACTTTAATACAAACTTAGTAAAAAGTCAAAGGTTTCGTTATTAAGGAACGGAGGTACCAGGCTAAGTACTTGGTTTAGCTATGGAAACACCATTGGTGGAGTACATCGTGGAAGCCACGGAAAGGCCATTGTTACTTCACTTTGTGGATTGAAGGGGTTACTGTATAAGCAACGTGGGTATCATAAATCAGCTACGTACTTGGTTTAGCTATGGAAACACCATTGGTGAAGTACATCGTGGAAGCCACAGAAAGAGGTGTTGTTAATCGTTGTGTGAATCATCAATGATCTACTTATACTTAGACTCTATAAACCCATCGATAGAAAGTAATCAAAACACTCATAAAACCTGGTTTTAAACTTAAATGTTTTGTTTAGATTAAAGTATTCTTATGGGGTTAAGAAAAATCGGACATCGAGTTAGTTTGTCACCTTATTCATGCACCCAGGACTTCATTCCATATAAGTGTCACTATAACTTCACTGGCTAGTGTTGTGGGTTGGATAAACTACGCCGATCAGAATCACGATAGCCTAGTTACTCAGTGACATACTGATCGAGAAATCTATTAGTAGGGAACTAGTGCTTACTCCATTAAATACTTGAAATGAACGAAATACAAATCTTTTAAACCATTTCATAACTAGTACATCATCCCAGCTAAGAAAGCTACCGAAGTCATAGCAAACACCTCCTCTAAATTATCTGCTAACTACCATATTTTATTTTCGCTTTATTTAAATTTTCTGCCTAAGTATATGATAAGCATCAAATAGATAGTATATTTTAAAGTAATTTATCCCTATATTTATACATTTTTATGCATTTATATGATTTTAAGTACTTATTTTGTTAATATTTGCAGAAATGTATTTTAATTCAAGATTGAAGAAAAGGAACGAAAATAAGACCGAAACTGAAGAAATTAAAGCAATTGAAGAAAAGAAGACTTAAACCTTAAAGAAATGAAGACTAAAATGATAATATTGAAGATTTGGGCCAAGAAAATAAGTTGAATCCGTTTTAAAAGAAAGAAAGCCCAATTTGAAGCCCAAGCCGGTTTTTGGAAAATTCTGGAAGAACAATCCAACCGGCGGTTGGATTAACCAACCCGCGGTTGGGGTTAAGGGGTTCAAGGCGGTGGAAAAGCGCAGAGTTGGAGTGGGATTCAATTAACTCCAACCGGCGGTTAGAAGTCCCAACCGGCGGTTAGAGGGTCGGCCAGAAATATTATAAATAGAGGCTTAGTTTTAACTAAACCATATACGATTTTTAGAATAAAAAGTCGATTATTAGGGTTTAAGGTCTACTTTAGGTGCGAATTTGGAGGCTAAGGAGCTAGGGTTTGAAGGTTTTCAACCCTAGGAAAAGCTAGTTCGTCAATTGGTTCGATTTCTTTATCCTTGTAGCTTCACTAACCTTTTGGGTTACTATGGATATTGTTTATTTGAATTAATTGCTTGTTAGATTTTCATTATGAATGTTTAAATGTATGTTTATTAGGTTTATTATATGAATTATATGTTTATGTTGGAACTATATTATTGAATATTATTATGCAAGAATTATGTGTTATATTATGTTAATGATCATAATTAACTGATTTATAGATAAACTTCACTAATCTTTTGGGTTTTTAAATTAAGTGATTATGTTTCATTAGATGTTAAGTAGCATTATAATTCAACCGACCCTGGAATTTCATCAATAATATGTTGATAGATCTTAATAAATAGTGATACTTTACATAACCTTTGACTGTATTGCTATATGAGAATTGTCATAACCTTTGAGGTTTTCTACATTAGTAAATCACAATAATAATAGCCAACACGCAAATAGACATAAGTTGATATTATAAGTTTAATAAATAATAGTTTAAATAGTCATAATCTTCTATCCAATTGAGTAATCTTAAGTTGTTCCTTAAAACTTATCTATTAAAGAATCAGTATCAATTATAAATATTTTCGATCGGAACTAAAACGTCCCCCTATCTTGTATATTATTGTATTATTGTAAAATTGTATATTGATTGTAATAATTGTAATTATGATAAATAAATAGTTAGTTATAGATTAAATCACGTTCCCTGTGTTCGAATCAGGACTTCCTTATAAAGCTATATTCTATGATCAGGATAACACTTGCCTGAATTGTGTGATAGTATTATTTAGTATTTCCTTAATTAAAACTTGTGATTATAATTGCCTATACTTAGCACACATCAGTATACAAAAACCAAAACAAAACCCCTAACTATCTTCTAAAACCATTACTAATTAGATAGATCATCTCCTACGTCCAAAGATCCATAATATACTGATTGAGAGAACGGCCCTAGGTCATACTTTCCACTGTACACCCATAGTGTTAAGTATACTTAGGCCCCGTAAATACAAATTTTAAAACCCGCTGATTCATGCTTGACCTGTCCGGTCCAGTCCTTCGACGACGAGGACGGTTTACCCTTTGCAAGAAAGGTGAGCTAAAATAACCAGACGGTTCGGTGTTCATTAGATATATATGATTTCAGTTTAGAAAACCCTAAGAAATTTGATATTCTGCGAATTTAGCTTCTGCAAATAAACCCTACGAAATTCTAAGTATTTTGTGCTTCGTTCTTGATAGGTTGACGTTATTAACAATCAAGATTAGAGCTAGTTAGTATTCCTAATCATGAAGATATCGTGATACCAAAGTTATATCCGTATAACTAAGTATTGAGGGATTTCGCACCTTGATATATAAGATAACCTTGTTATTGATCCATAGAACTAGGGACTTACAACTGGTATCAGAGCTTTCGGGCTTAATACGTTGTGGTTCGAGGTTATTGTGATTAGTAACGAACAATTTTGGATTGTTTTACTTAAGTTTTACGATCAATAATTGTTTTTGGACGATTTTAGGTTGATTTACGTTCAAAATCTTCGAGTTTAAACGTAAAAAGACTTAAAATTTCCGTTTTTAGGGTTAACAGCCATATTTGCAAAGTGAAACCTACATTGCGAGCCAAACTGAACTTTAAGAACTGAGATTTGCAAAGTGAGCTGAGCTTGCGAACTGAATTGGGTTTGCAAACTGAATTGGGTTTGCGAACTGAACTGCTTCTGTGAACTGAGTTAGACTTGCGAACTGAGTTTTCCGAGGTGAACTGAGAGTTGCGAACTGAACTTTCTGAGTTCGCAGTTTTTGACTTATTTTATTGTTTTTGAACAACTTTAAGATGTCTAATCTTAGCAGAATGATAGAGAAGGACAATGAGGTGGGAATGTCAAATGTTCTATGTAAGTTACTCACCCTCGATGACTATTATGGGTGGAGAGACCGTTTTGAGTCCTACTATCTTTTTCATGATCTTATGATATGGGAATGTATTACTCGTGGATATACTGCTCCAACTTCCACGGTACAGAACAAACAAGTGGTCATTCCATATATTCATATGAATGAAGAACAAAAGGAAGGTTATAAAAATGAAAACCGAGCTCATTCATGCAATAAAATGTGTCTTCCTAGGGAAGTTAATCACCTATTTAAATCCTTTCATACTATTAAAGAGCTCTAGGTAGCTCTTGAGAAAAGGTGTGATGGAAGTCCTCAGGTGAAAGTAGGCAAAATGGATCTTTTAAAGAAACAGTTTGTTGTCTTTAAGGCTTTCAAAGGAGTATATCACCCGTTTCTATCATCAACTAAATGAGCTTGATAACCATAAGATTGTGGTAAATGATAGAGAGAAAAGTAACAAGTTTCTTGAAGGTTTACCACATAAATGGGAAATGCATGGTGTGATGATCAAAGATAATGAGGATCGCTATGCATCTATGACTCTAGAAGATGAAATTGACAAACTTAGAGGTTATGCATTCACTAAGAAAATAAGGGATTCAGATAATGATCAGGTTCAAGATCCTAAGCTATACTTTGGTAAGGAAAGTCCCTTGGATGCTTCTACAAGTTCTACCACTGCATTATTAGTTGGTGATATTACTGAAAGCAATGCTGAACTTGTCTCAGAAGATTTGTGCTATATTGCAGCTGGAACTGAAAAACAAAGCAAGACTACTGAGAAGTCCACTCAAGACATCACAAAATGCCCATGAGTTTGAAATCTGCTGAACATCAACTTTCTGTTCTTGCTTCGTTTGTTGCTTCATACGAAAATTACATCCAGGAAAAGATCAATGATCCAGCTACATTTGATGACGATTATGATCAAGTTGACCCTGACGACTTAGTAGAAATGGATCTCCAGTGGCAACTTGCTATGGTGTCAAGGAGAGTTAAAAACTTCTTGAAGCGTACAGGAAGAAAGCTGGTTGGTAATAAAGTTGGATTTGATAAGTCCAAAGTGAAGTGTTTTAACAGTCAAAGTTATGGACATTTTGCTAGGGAATGTCAAAGACCAAAAGTTGACCAAAATAATGGGAATAATCAAAGCTCGGGTAAGTCTCTAGCTTCCAAGGCTTTGGTAGTTCAACAGTTAGATGGGTCATATGATTGGAGAGCTATGTCTGAGAAAGCTCTAATGGCTGAGATTATGGATGAAGAAAAGACTGCTGAATTGAAACCTTATATGCTTGAAGCTGAAGATTCTAAATCAAAAGTACTAGACATGCAAGAGAAGACTATTAGAGATAGTGTGCTTTACATGGATTCAACTGAGCATTTGAGTCCAGAAGACTTTATTGCTCAAATGGCTGAAGTCAATACTAACAAAAAGAGGGTATGTCTTGATACTCTTACTCTTGCTGATGTTTGCTATTTAGTTACTGATTTGCAGTCTCAGGTTAATGTATTTTCAGAATCTAATTTGACTATGAAATCAGAAATAGACACATTAAAAGGTGATGTTTGTATATTAAATGAGGACAAACTAGCTCTAAAAGCTAAGATTAAGTCTGATGCAGCAGATAAGACCACTTTAAAAGATACAATGAATGAGCAGATTGTTAAAATAGACGGTCTTTATCAGGTTATAGTGGACTTAAAGAAGGACTTAGCTAGTAGAGATAGTGAGTTGTCTGTATCTAAGTTACAGGTCTTAGAGCTTAATCGTAACTTAGAAAGTTATGCTACTTCTAAGCTGAATTAAGACTCAATGATTAACTCTACACGAAGGGTAACTAATGGTACTGGAATAGGTTATAATAATGTAGCCCCTCTATTTAATGCTAATTACTCTAAAACGGTTGATTTAGATATGCCTGATGTGTCCAATGATTCTGAGGAAATATTAACTAATAAGTCAGAGGCTCCATAGGCGGAGAACCTTTTATTAATGACTTACGATCTGAAGATCATAAAATGGTATCAGATAATAAGTGTATTAATGAACATATACCTTCATTGTCTCATAAGCAAACTGACTTAGGGAAAGCAAAAGAGTTTGGTCATCGTAAACAGATGTCATGCTTTAAATGTCACCAAAAAGGGCATGTGGCTTCTTGTTGTCCAAATAAGAAGTCTGAAGCATTGCATAAGTTTGCGCATAAAGAAAAGTTAGTTTCTACTCCAAATGTGAATGTAGACAGGGTTAATTCACAACCGGGTTTGACAAGTAAAATAGTTACTAAACGTGTAAACATTTTGAAACGTGAGGGATCACATAGTGTTTCCCCTCCTAAACCTAAACGGATTTTTCCTCAAAATAAAAAATCAAGAGAGAAAACCCCTTCGAGGTTTAGGACCCCCAAAAGGAACCATAGTTAATATTAAAATGGTTTTTCTTCACGTTCAAATGGGAGTAATAAGATTCTGAATTTTGGGAATAATTCCCAAGGTTATGAGCCTAGGAGGTTTTCTACTCACTCTCCTCATAGACATATACCTGCTAATCATCAACAACCTCAGACTTCTTTGAAAGTAACCAAGACTCCTGATGGAAATAGTTATTGTTATTTTAAAGAAGTTAAGATTGTTGATGATGAGGGACACACCAAGACCGTCATGGCTTGGGTCCCTCTTGATAACTAATTCTTTGTAACTGTCATGTGCAGGAGCAGGCTGTGAACGTCGATAGTCGGTGGTATGTGGACATTGGATGCTTAAGACACATGACAGGTGAAAGAAGTCTACTGAAGGACTTCAAAGGAGGATTGAAGCAGCGTGTTAATTTAGCTGGTGAAAAGGGTGGAGTTATAACTGGGAAAGAAAAAGTTTTCAATGGAAATTTGACTCTTGAGGATGTAAACTATGTTGAAGAACTAGTTCACAACCTAGTGAGTGTTTCCCAAGTATGTGATAAAGGTCATCCAGTTCATTTCAATAAAAAGGAGGCTTTAGTCCTGAAGCCGGGATTTAAAATTCCTGAAAATTGGATATTGATGAGGGCACCAAGGAAAAAGGACATTTATTGTCGCACCCTTAAATTCGTGATTAGCGGAAGCATACTTTGGGTGCGACTAATCAAGGTAATCATAGCACAAAGATATAATGAACGACCCTATATGCGTCGTTTTACAAATGGTATTGATAAAATCAAAGTTTACATTAAAATATAGTTTAAATTAGCTCAGTTTGGAATTGAGAGATTTACATACATAATTAATTTATACAAATTATAATAATGCAGCTAAATCTCTTAATGTTTGCATGCTGACAAGAGCTAATGATTCCTGAATGCAGTCCAATCTACTGCTGAGTATCTGTGATACATGCTAAAATGGGTCAGCGAAACGCTGGTGAGCTCACAGGTTTATATGTCAACACATATTGTATGAACCACAAGATTTAATTGAATTTAAATTGCAATTAAGCAAAATAAAATTTTTACAGCCATGAGCACATAGTCTGAGCTTAACTCGAGGTGTCAGGTCCACATTTAAGGAATCCTGATCGAGGTGCCTCCCACGAGTGCCTAATCTACACTCGTCTGAACAAATATTAGTACATCTGTTTACCCAGTTAGTGTTTACTAACCCGGACGAGGAGGGTCAATCCTATATGGTACCATATACTAATATTCACGCTACAACGTATTACCATACTATGCTGAGGGGGGCTTTAAAAGATTAGTGAGATAACTCATGTAGTAATCGTTTGTTTTCGTACTTGTGTTCATATAGTTAAAATAAAACGAGCAGTATATCACACCCCTGAGTAAAACAGTAAAATAGGGGCTATGAGACTCACCTGAGCCTTGGGTGTTTATCGAAATAAACTTGAATTGATTTGCCGGGAATCGATGTCCGAAGACTTGTAACCTGAGGGTGTCCACGACACGCGATGGTTATAAGTGTGAGAAGGTATCTATAAAGACTACCTTTGTAGTTGTTCTTTCAACTAGAATGTCCAAATTACTACGATTTGGTTGATTTGGTTATGTTTTGGAAACGCGTACGGCCCGTTGGTGATTTGTTTGTAATAATAATCCCACATTATTATTTTGATTTTCGAAAGGTGTTATACTTAGATAGTATTTGTAAACATTAAGTGACGGGGGTCCGGGGGCAGCGCCCCTGGTTAGCGGGGTCTTAGGGGTGGCAACCCCTGGCATCTTATCCGGTTTATCCGACATTGAAGCTGATGTCCCAATGTCACTAGGACAGATGCATCGGCGTCTGATCCGGTCTCGGTGGCCGGAAAAACGGCCAGATGACTTCCGTTTGTTCCGAAACTTTTACACAACCCATATTTGGACATTTTAAGCTTAGATAAACAACAAAAAGTCAAAAATAATGGAAATCGATGAGTTTCGGGATTTTGTCAGAAACTTACACGTCTGCGCGAGGAGAAACCGAAAAGATGGGAATGTAGATCGTTGCTTTTGTTCGTTTTCTTCTAAATGAACCTTGGAGGATGATGAGTCTTTGATGGTGTTTTTGTGATTTTAATGGAGGTGGTGGTGTGGTGGAGTTTAGAGAGAAAAAGAGAAGAGAGGTGACAGAGAGATAGAGAATAGGTGAAAATGGGGAGGGGAGGTGGTGACCTCCTCCCTTTTTGGCTAATTTTGGGTGGGGTTCATGGGTGTGGGATTCACCCACTTTTCGTTCCTGTTTTCGTGCTCCGCGTGACGTTCGTTTTCCCGATTGTTTAAACGTTAAATGTTTATCTTATATGTTGAAATATAAGTTTTAAAACACGATTATTAACTCGATATTTTTGTTAAAGTATTTCATTAATTACTTTACGATTGATTTATAAAAAATAATTTAACTTTATTTCGTTTTGTTGCGCGCTTAAGTTTTAATCGCGTAGAAGTTTATTATACGATACGAAATGTAATTGAAATATTATCAAAATAATATTTTGGGTATGATATCGTTATTAAATAATTTTATATTATTTAATAAAATTGATCACCAACGTCCGTATTTAGTTGAACCGAATTACATTCGATTTGAATTGAGTACGATTTAATCAAATCGTATACTTGTATATATTCAACAATATGTATATTTGATACATAAATTAGTCTAACACATAACTAATTACAAGTATTAACAGTCGATTAGGTACTAATTACTAGTCCTAATTTGGCGGGTGTCACATTCTCCCCCTGTTAGAAGAATTTCGTCTCGAAATTTAGTTCGAAGTCGCGTTTGAAGTAACATCGGTGAATAACTGAGGGTACTTGAGTCTCATTTGATCTTCCCGTTCCGAGGTGAATTCCGGACCACGCCGCGAATTCCACCTAACCTTGACGATGGGAATACGACTTTGTTTGAGTTGTTTGACCTCGCGGTCCATGATTTCTGCGGGTTCTTCAACAAAATGAAGCTTGTCATCAACTCGAATTTCGTCGAGTGGAACGATAAGTGTCTCATCGGACAGACACTTTTTCAAATTTGAAATGTGAAAAGTGGGATGCACGCTGCTGAGTTCGGGTGGCAGCTGCAATCGATATGCCACTGAACCAATCCTCTCGAGGATCTCTAATGGTCTAATGTATATGGGATTCAATTTTCCCGCGTTTACCGAATCGGATAACACCTTTCCAAGGTGAAATCTTGAGTAGTTATCGATCCCCAACCTGGAACTCGAGTGGTTTGCGTCTCACGTCAGCATAACTTTTCTGACGATCACGTGCGACTTTGAGTTTGTTTTGGATCTCGAAGATCTTTTCAGTTGTTTCGTGAATGATCTCAAGACAAGTGAGTTGACTGTTGATGGGTGCCGAAGCGTCGTATGAAGACGGTGCTCGGACCGCGATTGGTTTGTTTTAAATTTGTCTTTGCTGGGGTCTAAGTGTGACTTACTATTACTGAACCAAAGGCTAGTAGATGGTAAGTATGACCTAGAGTCGTTCTTAAAGAGAAACTGAATTGAAACGGAGGTGATCCAATCAACCTTTCTTTTCTAGTAAATGTTTTAAAAGAGTGCGTTGAGGGTTTTTGGTTCAGTTAATTAAGTAAACTAAGTAAAGCGAATAAAAGATAATGGTAAATCAAATAATAAAAGGAGTATTTGTTGTGAGTTCATTAGCTTATAATGTGGGACGATGACTTGTAGGGAAAATGTTTACTAAATTTCGAATGTTCACTGAACTTGGTAGTTCATGGTATAACCGATGGATTCCCTATTAGTCGCCCATCAACTAATATGTCACGAGGAACCACGGTGTCATGATTCTGATAAGACAGATAATGCTCAACTCTCCACACTCTCCTGTGAGGGAGTCAGTGACCCTTGTTATTGAACACATTTGCTCATGGGCGAAGGAATAGAGTAGCAAGTCTACAATAAGTCTAACCGTTCTTAATACCATAAAGACTATAAATTTAGCAGACCACTAATCTTAGCAAATATGTTCGGACTTAGTTGATCAATTCCTATTAATGAAGTTTAAGCATGGTAAGCGAAGAAAAGTGTTGAGGTTTCTTGCGTACCTTACTTTATATTTCATAGGTTAAGGAAAAGTATCGATTTAAGTTGGATTTTAAACTTACCTTTCTCAATACAATTAACAAATCCCTAGGTTTTCGTAAATGGTTATTTAGCCTATAGCCTACGTAATCTAATCTAAACTAACTAATCTAATTAAAACGTTAATTAAAATGCTGACGGCTTTTTGCATAAAGTTAAACCCAGACCATTTCGGAAAATGCTATGGCAGTCCGCAATGTATTTAATCGTTTATCGATTTTTTCATTCTGAATTCAATTGCTTCGTGATGTTTACATGATAAGTACATTGTGATTTCAAGTGTACAATACTCATGGCAATTCCACGTAATCACATTGCCTTTTATGATGCTCGCATGACGTTACAATTGAAACCATAGTTTTACACAGATAACTATTGACCAAGTAGTAAGGTTCGCGACTCCTCTTTACAAGGTTACAATCACGTTTGTTAATCGAAAGGCGAATGTAAGTTTTAGGTTTAAAATCATAAGATAAGTCCGTTCATAAAGTTTCCGTTTTATAATGTCGATACATAATACAACTACCTTCGGTCGTTACCGGCTTCCATACGTATGTACTTTGCTTAAAAGCATTTTCAGCACTATACCGAGTAAACAATCGAATAGGGGCCTTCATATTATTTCACGGTATATTTAAAGTCATCCCAAAATTATATATGCTAAATACATCACAACAAACACAATAGTAATCTACTCGCTAATCATGGCACAAACTATCTCTATAATAAGTAAAGTATACATATTTAATCAAGATAGATAAGGATAGTGATCACGCCAAAACGGTCGGTCGGTTTTTACACCGGTCATTGGTCCAGCCGTCGAGGCGCAGATCAGGAAGTTTTAAATTTATAATAGTCGGGGGAACCTAAACCTTCCGAATTACTTACTATTACTAGGTATGAATACCCGATATTAGTACGTGGTAAGGATGATCCAGGGTCGTTCCTCTCGACGGTAGAATTGAAACAGAGCTAGTTCTGATAAACTAATATTTAAGCTAAGATTTAGATAAGTGGATAGATGGTTGTTTTTTGGGTTTTCATCTATTAAACTATTGAAACTAATGAAACATAAAAGTAAAGGGGAGACTAGCATATATAACACCTAAATGATAACGAAGACGTGGTTCTCCATGATTTAGGGTGGTGTATGGTTGGGATGATGTTTATTTGGGGACACAATTAGGTAACAACATATAAACTACAGGTGTAAACACTAGGACCCTACTTCTTTAGTTCCGGTTCTAAATTAGTATGTCACTGAGTACCTAGGCTATCGTTATTCTGATCAGAACAGGCTGCTCAACCCCCCACACTGTCTTTATGGACAAGTGACCCTTGAAGGGTGCAGGAATAAGGTAACAGACTGCCACGCAGGTAATTCTGACCGTTCATAACACCTAAATGTAAATGCTATTTCCTAAACATGTTCAGATTATTAACTTGTTATTCTAAACTATCAGTTTTGTAGAGTCTGGGGGTTTTAAGAATCCTGAACCACTGCTGGGCTTGACTTTCATCTCCAGACTCATTCCTTACGTTTGATTAGTTCAACTACTTCTGTCATGATCTAGGCTCTCCTTTGCAATCAGTCATTCAGCCCTAGGAACACCAGCGGGGTACAATGCATACTCCTTCCACAGTGTACTAACCTAGGAACCGTTCACGATGTACAACACTTAGACAGTTCCACAGATTCGTGTAACCAAGGATGTACTTACGGTGTACTATGATGTTTCCACAGCTTTTCATCCCCAGGTACATATACGGTGTATACCATCGAAGTGTTTCCATAGCTTCAGTTACAGGGGTAGCCAGACGGTGTACTGTACATTTCCACAGCTTTATTGGTTTCTAGGCCATATTCTAGGGTCTCTAAGTAATCCACAGTGTCGGCACAGATGGCTCTTTCCGGGGCATTTGCCCAGTATTACAGCCGGATTACAGTGACATACACGGCTTCTTTACTATAACACAGATAACTTCCTACTGTACCTAGAGTTATCAGGTTCTAAGCCTAAAGTAGTAGTCACGCGAAGGATAGGAAAGGGTGATCCATAACTAAGTCTAGATGCATGATAAGTTTAGACATAACAAATATAACAATCCCCAATTATATAGATTTAAAGATTAATTCAACATCATCTATAACTATCTAAATCATGGCAACCATACAAGCAACTACTCACAAAGCATAGCAGTAATCATTTCTAACATTAATAAACCACATACATCAAACAAGAACAATATGACAAATTTATATTAGAAAGGATAGATAATACCGATACGAAATGCGAGCAGAATAACACTTGTATTTCTTCATAATATCCGAGCATTACATAAGCTAGCCTCTACGAATGTACTTACATAGCTATTCTAACAGCGGCGGATTCTCCCCCTAATCTTCTAACTAGTCTCTAGAGAGAGAGACTAGAGAGAGAACCTAGAGAGAGAAAGTAAACTAACTAACTAACTAAAAGAACGAAAACGTAAAGAAAATGTGAAGGGTATAAGTGTTGAGGATTGTTGGTGTGTTGAAATGATGAAATGAGGCTTGTACTTATAGAGATCGCACAACCGTATCCGTAGACCGTATCCAAACCTTCAAATGCACAACCGTATCGCAAAGGCGAAGAAAAATCAGATTTTTATCACCCAAACGCACAATACGGTTGAGCTGGACCGTATACGGCTGAACTGGACCGTATACGGCTGTGCATAGGGTGAATACGGCTGAACTGGGCAGTATACGGCTGAGCACAGGCCGTATACTGTCTGCACAGGCTGTATACGGTCTGTGTCCAGCCGTATACGGCTGTGCTCAGCCGTATCCTGCTCCTTCGGTTCTTCATTTCTTCGTTCGGGCGTAACTACTTCGTCGTTTATCCGTTTTGAGCGTTCTTTATATCCACGCGATCGTATTTTCCTAACGAAGAAAATGACATAAGTTAGAGGTCATAATTCTTTGTGGAGCTCAAAAAGTGCTAAAATACATGAACAGAAGATTCAATGGTCGTTTGTGCTCTGTTTTACTCATTTTTAGGTTATTTTTGTCGATTCTTGAAACATCGTCTATATTTTAGCCCTTATGATGAAATGTGATGTTTAAGTTCATATTCAAGTGTTTTCACTAATAATTGGGCCAAAATAGTGAGATAATGGCACACAAAAACATGATTTTTTGCGTGTCATCAAATATCCCACACTTAGACTTTACTTGTCCTCAAGCAAAACTCAAAATTCTCACTTGCTTTTAGGAAAAATATTTTGAAAAAACGAGTTCTTTTTTGGGGCGAATCAAAATATCTTAAAGACAACCATCCTCAAGCAACATATCCTGGAAATAAGCAAAAGTAAGGTATTCCTTTCAGAGGCCTGAAATGATTCTCTTAGGCATGTTTTCAATTCTCGCGATCTTGGAATATGCATGACTAGGCGATCTCACCAGGTGGTCACTCAATTCACTCAAAAGTGTTTCGGGTTACCTATCAATCTAATCAAACGAAATCGCTCATAAGCCAGTCATGCAACGTCCATCGTCATAGGCTTGCTCGAGAATCATATCTCCACCACTTAGGTGAGGACGGTGCTAGCTATCCCAGGACATTCAGAGTGGGTTGTAATGGCAGGTGAGGGTTACGGGGTATGGATAAGTGGGAAAGTTGTTGTAAAGGGGTTTTGCTTATCTTAGGACTTCTAAACTTTTGAAAAACAATATTTAAACAACCTTTTTAATGAAAACGGAAATGGATAGCAATACGGGAAAAAGATAGTTATTTTGACTTCTATCTTTTGAAAATACACAAGGGAATTTATGACTTTTATAAGAGCGGGAAATTTTCGAGAGATTCGAAGCACTTAGCTATTTTAACTTCTATCTTTTGGACTTTTCTAGGGATTTTTATTTTGTTTCTTTCTTTTGCCCTTTTTGAAATCCTTTTCTTTCTTTCATCTTTTTCATCCTTCTGATGACTTTGCATTTACTTGGTGTCAATTTTTCACACCGTAAACTCTTAACTTTTGATTTTTTATTAAGGGAACGCACGCGAGAGATTTTGAGTAAACACCAGTATTTGTGATTTGGAGTGATAGAAAAAAGGACATTTAAATGACATTTTCCACAAGTTGAAAGTTTCTAAGATAAGTTTTTGTGGGTGTGGGATAAATGGTTTAAGGGTTAAAGGGTTTTGAAAGAAATGAACAGGCTAAGGCTCAACAGGGTTATCTAAGCGGATCATCAACACTAAAGATGAGTGTTGGAAGGGTTTTGGGCTTGAAGAGATATGATGAAAAAGGGGGGTTAAATCCTAAGGAATGTCAAGGTCATTTAACTGCACCTATACCGCGTACGGTACTCTACCAATGTGGTCTCGAAGTGCATACCAGGAGCAAGTTCTAATTCCGGATGCATGCATCGGCACACTCAAAAAAACGAATAGTGAAGCATTAAAGATGAATGCTTGTGTTGGCTCAAGATACCTCACTGCAAGTTTTTGGGTTTGTTTGTGCCTAGCCATGCGATGCCCCTCTTAGATTATCATTTTAAGCCTAAGAAATTCCTATCTTATTTACTCTTATTTCCCAAAATACCTTACTCATATATGAAAATGCTCCTTCTTAAGACATTTTAACTCAAAAATTTTTGAAAAATTTAGCAAAAGTGAGTTTTTATGAAAATTAAGCCAACTGAATGAGTGGCATCTCCACTGTCGAAGTTAAGCTTATGATTTTGAGAAACATTTTCTGAGTTTGCTTTTTGGAAATAAGAATCTAACAAGCAAACCTAAGGTATTCTATACCGCTATCCCACACTTAGAGGAACATTGTCCCTAATGTTCTCTTGAGTTGGGATTTGAGGAAAATCCCACACTTAGAGTTTGAACATATCGGATAATGTTACTCAAGTGTTTATTTGGGCTGGAATCCCACACTTAGTGATAAGCTTGGGATATGGTATAGACTACTTTAATGAGAATTTAAAGCTAACAATCATATCAAAAACGAGGATGAGAACTAGAGAACTCCCCTATCGAAGTGAAGGTGGAAGGCGGAGATTCTTGAAGATGCGCCGAAGAGGAGATCTTGCCAGGAATTCTTTTTCGGTGGCTCAATGAAGATCTTTTGGCGTGCAAATCTCACAAATAGCAGCTTTATTCTCCATCTTAACACTTCTTTCACTTTCATGTGAAGATATCTCGTAAGTGTGAACACGTTGGACATACTTTTTACCGACTTCTCATAGCAGCTTTTTACCAAAAGAGTGACTTAATCCAAGAATGCCAAAGATGTTTGCTAATACAAAACGAGTTTAAGTCATGCGTTTTTAAACGAGTTTGAGCATAATGCGTGAAAGTAGCACGCAAGTACCTCAAATGCTCGAAACACATGACTTATTATTTAAAATTGTTTCCTGTTTTCTTAGATAAGTGATGTGGTAAAGGCTATCAGTAAAAATGAAGTGGTGTATATCCAAGTGTGAAAGATAGTCAGAGATAATTCACTTCTTGGAACTTAAAAACAAATACTACTAATACTAAAGGATATTCATTGCACGGGTTGCCTCCCGAGAAGCGCTGCTTTTATAGTCGAGAGCTTGACTTGGATAGATTGTAGAAAATAAAGCAAAGTGATGGCGTCCTCTGGATACTGGAAGAGTGAAGGCCTCTCCTTGATGAAATAGTCATAGAAAACTAGAAATCATATATGTGTCTGAAAGCACCATCTCTTTCCCTGCAAAGAAATGCTCCAAAGATTTCCAAATTTAATGAATTGTAAGCTTCCCTTGTTGCCTTTCCATCATTCTCAAAGATTCTTCATCCATAGGCATAAATCCCTGCTCGTTAGGCATTTGTACAAGTAGAACAAGCAAACGTGATCTAACAAACAAGTGATTACCCTCCAAATCAGAGATTCACTGGTTTGTGAAAAGACTATCAAAGTGAGTACTTTGAAGATGAAACAAACCAGTATATGACTTAGAGTCTAATCTCACACTAAAAGTGTTAGTTGCCTAAAACTTCACCGTAGCAGATATGGAAATACTAGTGTTATTAGTTGAATTAGGTAGCCAAGAATAGAGATATCCAAAGCATGCATTTTTAAAAGAGTTCAAGCATAATACACATATTGACATACAGATCAGGATATCAGATTAAGAATTAGTATCTCATGTATGTTCACATAAATATATGTAAGTACCTCAAATGCTCGAAACATGCCAGTGGTTATGACTAATGCTCCTAACTCCTAGTAGGTTTCCATGAGAGTGAAAGGGATACTGAGAACTTGAGATCTTAGATTGGATTTTGCAATAAAGCTCAAACAAGTGGGAGTAGGAAGTTTTAAGGTTTTGACAAAAATTTCATTGAAGTAATTTCGCAAACCATCCTTTTTGTTCATAAAAATAAAGAAAACTTGGAACAATTTTTTTTTTTAGGGATCATTTTCTACTTATTTGGGTTAGCTTACGACTTATCCTACTATTAAAACTACGTTAGACACGGGTTGCCTCCCGAGAAGCGCTTGTTTTTGTTCGAGTCACTAGCTTGACTCTAGCACTACTTATCAGGCAATCCTAGCGGCTTCCTTGCATCCATCAGTAGACACAAGGGGTAATATTGGTATATACCTAAAATTTTAGAGCAGATTAAGGCCAGGTTATGTTCAATATAAGGATATGGCTCGAAGTGAGGGAGTTGTTCTAGCGGAGGTATCACAAATCTCTCAACTTCTAACACCTCCTTGGGTTGGATTGTCAGAATAGGTTGGTCGAAGGAATCCTTATCTCTCAATGGTGTATAAGACATTATATGGTTGAGAGAGGGTTTGAAAGGAAACCATGACGCAGAACCCACCTTGCTTCCTATGGTCTTTTGGTCAATGATAATGTTGTACTCTGGGCATGGAGGTGGGACAGTATCCGTTTTCGTCTCCAATCTCGTAGCAACATTTTCATCGACTACTTAGTCTAAGGCAATTGAGGGTTCAACTAGATCATTGGGTAATTCATTCGGAAAGATAGATGGGACATCATCAACCACAACTTGTTGCGGGATGTTGTCAACCGTGTCGGTTTGAATAAAAATGAGATCACTTCTCAGAGTCGGCGCACATTCCTCTCGTCCTTCTGAAGCTGAGTCTTCTATGTAGATCTCCCACGCCAGGTTCTCCATTTCTATTTCCTCGTCTACCTCGTCATACTCGTCACCCCGGCCGGAAGTTTCGAGTTGCAATGGTTCAGAGAGCTCCTCTAGAATGAACTCTTCGTCGGTCTTGGACGTTGATAGGTTAAGAACGGGTGGAACTGAGGGTTTAGAAGATTGTGTGGGTGTAGGATTTGAAAGAAGTTTAGAACCAGACTCATGAGAATGAAAGTCTGTATC
Source organism: Pseudognaphalium luteoalbum (assembly GCA_963422505.1). Taxonomy (NCBI): domain Eukaryota; kingdom Viridiplantae; phylum Streptophyta; class Magnoliopsida; order Asterales; family Asteraceae; genus Pseudognaphalium; species Pseudognaphalium luteoalbum. Next base: position 71,584,461 of record OY730194.1, on the reverse strand, counting down.
GTATGATGTAGATGTGGTGTGTAAGTGCCTATTATCTTCCTGTAGCCAATTGTCGGTTATAACTTGATTCCTAGCTTCATTACTACTCACTTGGACTCGTGTTTGTATTTCAGACAGCTTATCAGTACATCTTCTAAGCATGTCTTCTTGTTCCTTAAGTAGTTGCTCAAGTGGGTTGTAGGAAAGTGAGGAAGTATTTCTACTGAGATAAGCTATGGGCATATCTCTCGAGTCAGAACTCTCATATGGTGATGGTTCGTGTACAGGGTAAGATGAGTGTGAGTAGACATTGGATGGTTCAGGATAGTAAGGCTGGTATTGATGTGTTTGGAAAGCATAAGGGTCATAATGGTATTGTAATTGAGGATCTAAGTACCCTATGTTATCCGAATAAATCATACTATTCCCTTGACATTCGTTATCTAAATAGGCATTACTCCTACATCTATCCTGGATTGATTTAGCAAGACTATCAATTTGATCTTTTAATTGTTGTTGAGTTGCCATTTGCCCAAGTTATCAGAAAAAAGACAGCACACGAAGAAGGTTTAAGAATTAAAGTTGGGTTGAGAAGGGAAATTAATCTAAACTACGCTAAGCTAAGGTAATTTAATCTAAATACGCTAATCTACGGCACAAATAACTTCTGACAGGGATGGTGAATCTAAGTCAAAAGGATCGCTTAAAAACTAATTTATCTAAACAAGCTCCAAATCGTACTACCGTCCCCGGCAGCGGCGCTAAAAACTTGATCGCGCCCAAACGGTCGGTCGGTTTTTACACCGGTCGTTGGTCCAGCCGTCGAGGCGCAGATCAGGAAGTTTTAAATTTATAATAGTCGGGGGAACCTAAACCTTCCGAATTACTTACTATTACTAGGTATGAATACCCGATATTAGTACGTGGTAAGGATGATCCAGGGTCGTTCCTCTCGACGGTAGAATTGAAACAGAGCTAGTTCTGATAAACTAATATTTAAGCTAGGATTTAGATAAGTGGATAGGTGGTTATTTTTTGGGTTTTCATCTATTAAACTATTGAAACTAATGAAACATAAAAGTAAAGGGGAGACTAGCATATATAACACCTAAATGATAACGAAGACGTGGTTCACCATGATTTAGGGTAGTGTATGGTTGGGATGATGTTTATTTGGGGACACAATTAGGTAACAACATATAAACTACAGGTGTAAACACTAGGACCCTACTTCTTTAGTTCCGGTTCTAAATTAGTATGTCACTGAGTACCTAGGCTATCGTGATTCTGATCAGAACAGGCTGCTCAACCCCCCACACTGTCTTTATGGACAAGTGACCCTTGAAGGGTGCAGGAATAAGGTAACAGACTGCCACGCAGGTAATTTTGACCGTTCTTAACACCTAAATGTAAATGCCATTTCCTAAACATGTTCAGATTATTAACTTGTTATTCTAAACTATCAGTTTTGTAGAGTCTGGGGGTTTTAAGAATCCTGAACCACTGCTGGGCTTGACTTTCATCTCCAGACTCATTCCTTACGTTTGATTAGTTCAACTACTTCTGTCATGATCTAGGCTCTCCTTTGCAATCAGTCATTCAGCCCTAGGAACACCAGCGGGGTACAATGCATACTCCTTCCACAGTTTACTAACCTAGGAACCGTTCACGATGTACAGCACTTAGACAGTTCCACAGATTCGTGTAACCAAGGATGTACTTACGGTGTACTATGATGTTTCCACAGCTTTTCATCCCTAGGTACATATACGGTGTATACCATCGAAGTGTTTCCATAGCTTCAGTTACAGGGGTAGCCAGACGGTGTACTGTACATTTCCACAGCTTTATTGGTTTCAAGGCCATATTCTAGGGTCTCTAAGTAATCCACAGTGTCGGCACAGACGGCTCTTTCCGGGGCATTTGCCCAGTATTACAGCCGGATTACAGTGACATACACGGCTTCTTTACTATAACACAGATAACTTCCTACTGTACCTAGAGTTATCAGGTTCTAAGCCTAAAGTAGTAGTCACGCGAAGGATAGGAAAGGGTGATCCATAACTAAGTCTAGATGCATGATAAGTTTAGACATAACAAATATAACAATCCCCAATTATATAGATTTAAAGATTAATTCAACATCATCTATAACTATCTAAATCATGGCAACCATACAAGCAACTACTCACAAAGCATAGCAGTAATCATTTCTAACATTAATAAACCACATACATCAAACAAGAACAATATGACAAATTTATATTAGAAAGGATAGATAATACCGATACGAAATGCGAGCAGAATAACACTTGTATTTCTTCATAATATCCGAGCATTACATAAGCTAGCCTCTACGAATGTACTTACATAGCTATTCTAACAGCGGCGGATTCTCCCCCTAATCTTCTAACTAGTTTCTAGAGAGAGAGACTAGAGAGAGAACCTAGAGAGAGAAAGTAAACTAACTAACTAACTAAAAGAACGAAAACGTAAAGAAAATGTGAAGGGTAGAAGTGTTGAGGATTGTTGGTGTGTTGAAATGATGAAATGAGGCTTGTACTTATAGAGATCGCACAACCGTATCCGTAGACCGTATCCAAACCTTCAAATGCACAACCGTATCGCAAAGGCGAAGAAAAATCAGATTTTTATCACCCAAACGCACAATACGGTTGAGCTGGACCGTATACGGCTGAACTGGACCGTATACGGCTGTGCATAGGGTGAATACGGCTGAACTGGGCGGTATACGGCTGAGCACAGGCCGTATACGGTCTGCACAGGCTGTATACGGTCTGTGTCCAGCCGTATACGATCTGGCTCAGCCGTATACGGCTGTGCTCAGCCGTATCCTGCTCCTTCGGTTCTTCATTTCTTCGTTCGGGCGTAACTTATTCGTCGTTTATCCGTTTTGAGCGTTCTTTATATCCACGCGATCGTATTTTCCTAACGAAGAAAATGACATAAGTTAGAGGTCATAATTCTTTGTGGAGCTCAAAAAGTGCTAAAATACATGAACAGAAGATTCAATGGTCATTTGTGCTCTGTTTTACTCATTTTTAGGTTGTTTTTGTCGATTCTTGAAACATCGTCTATATTTTAGCCCTTATGATGAAATGTGATGTTTAAGTTCATATTCAAGTGTTTTCACTAATAATTGGGCCAAAATAGTGAGATAATGGCACACAAAAACATGACTTTTTGCGTGTCATCAGATAGAAATAACCGAGATTAATATGCGAGAAGGAGTAGGCTTGAATTATTAAGAGTTACTCCAAGCGTACACCGAAGATTACAAATACGTTCCGCACCAAGGACTACAAGCACGTTCCTTGCTTCTATTTTAACTAGCCTAATACTAATTTAAAATAAAGAAAGAAAGAAAAGCTAGAAGCTAGAGAAAGAAAGTGTGAAAGTGCCTAGGTATGTTGGTATCCTAGTGCCCTTGGTGTGTTTTTGCAAATGAGCCTCATGCCTCCTATTTATAGGAGAGTTTTGGTGCATTTTAGCAAGTGGAAGCTCACAATAGCAAAAGGTGGAAAAGATAGTGGCACCGGGTAAGAAAAAGGTGGAAAAGGTGGTGCACCGGGTACGGAAAAACACGTAAAGGTCTAGCACCGGGTACGAAAAAGGATAAAAAAGCGCGATCCGTGCGGGTGGGTGGCAGCCGACGGCGGCTGGCTGCTACCTGCACCAGCCCGCTGCCTGTTGCCTCGTTTCTCGATTCGTGCGTGTTTTCTTCGTTATGCATCCGTTTGCGTCGATTCTATTTGCGTTGGATTCGTAATTCAAAAATGAAGCTTTTGATGAAAAGAAATCCCAAAAATATGTCTATGAACTTTAGATGTGTCGTACGAATCGTTTAGATCTTCCGGAGTACGTAGAATCTTCATTCTTTGTCCATTTTTGTTGATTCTTCTTCTGTTGGATTCATAATTTGAAAACGAACATCTTGGGTCAGGTGGATGTTGGTGATGGGCACTTTTTTCTTGAAATATCGTTTTGATGTCTTGAATATTCAAACGTGTGTGAAATCTTCGTTTTTCATCCGTTTTGCTTGATTTTCATCGTGCTACCTTGTTTTGACCATCTTGGCATAATACTATTGATTTGTAATGTTTTTGAGTTAAAGTGCCAAGAATTGTTCCAGAACGAGAGAGATATCGGTAGTAAAAACGTGACTTTTTATGCGATATCAACTGTCTCCCACTTCTGTCCAACAGATAGGTGATCGGCACTTACGACCGTACAGTGTCGGGAAAGGGGCAGCCTTAATTCTGGTGTGCTAGCTATTGTTATACGAAAACTCGCACAATAGTAGATGTTTTTCCCAGTTTACACCGAAGTCAACTACGCAGGCTCGTAGCATGTCTTCTAGTGTTTGAATCGTTCGTTCACTTTGGCCGTCGATTTGAGGGTGGTATGCGGTACTCATGTCAAGGCAGGTACCCAATGATCGCTGAAGCGATTGCCAAAAGTGAGACGTGAAGCAACTATCCCTATCTGAGATAATCGAGATTGGAACGCCGTGTCGAGAAACAATTTCTTTGATGTAGATTCGGGTAAGGCGTTTCATTTTATCGGTTTCTTTGAGCGGAAGGAAATGGGCAGATTTTGTGAGACGATCGACGATCACCCAAATGGTATTGCAACCGCTCGATGACTTAGGGATTTTGGTTATGAAATCCATGGCGATTTGCTCCCATTTCCATTCAGGAATCTCGGGTTGTTGGAGTAAACCAGAAGGTTTCTGATACTCAGCTTTGACTTTTGAGCAAGTAAGACACTTGCTGATGTATGTGCGATTTCAGCTTTCATGTTCGGCCACCAATAGAACTCTTTGATGCCGTGATACATTTTGTCGGATCCCAGGTGGATAGAGTATTTAGACTTGTGAGCTTCATCCATCACCAAGTCTCGCAGGTTCCCAAAACTAGGTAACCAGATTCGGTTTGATAAATACCTAATCCCGTTAGGTTTGATTTCTAATTGTTTTTCCATGCCTCGCAAGGCTTCGTTCTTGATGTTATCGGGTTTCAGAGCTTCGAGTTAAGCAATGAAAATCTGAATGTTTAGATCGTTGTGAATGATCATACTGAGGGCTCGGACTCGAAGTGGTTTCGTTCGTTCTTTTCGACTGAGGGCGTCGGCAACAACATTTGCCTTACGCGGATGATATTTGATTTCGCAATCGTAATCGGTGAGCAACTCGACCCACCGACGTTGTCTCATGTTGAGATCCGTCTGATCGAATATGTGTTGGAGACTTTTATGGTTGGAAAAGATTGTGCACTTAGTGCCATAGAGGTAATGTCTCCAGATTTTGAGGGCAAAGACGACAGCTCCTAGCTCGAGATCATGGGTGGTGTAGTTCTTTTCATGAATTTTGAGCTGTCGCGAAGCATAATCAATAACTTTGTCTCACTGCATCATCATGCAACCGAGACCTTGATGAGAAGCATCGCAGTATACCACGAAGTCATCGGTGCCTTCGGGTAAGGATAGAATCGGAGCACTACAAAGCTTTTGTTTAAGAAGTTGAAATGTTGACTCTTGTTTATCAGTCCAATCGAACTTTTTTTCTTTCTAAGTCAGGGTTGTGAGTGGTTGGGCTATTTTCGAGAAATTTTCAATGAATCGCCGATAGTACCCAGCAAGACCCAAGAATTGGTGTACTTCGGTTGGAGATGTTGGTGCTTGCCAGCACTTGATAGCCTCGATTTTCGATGGGTCGACATGGATTCCTTGACTATTAACAACATGTCCAAGGAATTGAACGGATTGTATCCAGAACTCACACTTGGAGAATTTGGCATATAACTCCTCGTGTCTGAGTAGTTATAGGACGGTTTTGAGGTGTTGCGCGTGTTCTTGTTCATTTCGCGAGTATATGAGAATGTCGTCGATGAAGACAATGACAAACTTATCGAGGTAAGGTTTGCACACCCGATTCATAAGGTCCATGAATACAGCTGATGCGTTTATTAAACCGATGGGCATCACCTGAAATTCATAATGCCCGTAACGAGTTCGGAAAGCAGTTTTCGGGATATCGGTGTCGCGAACTCGAAGTTGATGATAACCTGACCGAAGATCGATCTTTGAATAAATACTTGACCCTTTTAGTTGATCAAACAGGTCATCAATGCGAGGGAGTGGATATCGGTTCTTCATGGTCAATTTGTTCAACTCTCGGTAGTCGATGCACATTCGGAAAGAATCGTCTTTCTTCTTCACGAATAAGACCGGATCTCCCCAGGGTGAAGAACTTGGTCTAATGAATCCTCTATCCAGGAGTTCCTGTAACTGGGTGGACAGCTCCTGAAGTTCAGATGGGGCTAATCGGTATGGTGCTCGAGCCACGGGTGCAGCACCTGGCACGAGATCGATTGAGAACTCGACCTGTCTTGGCGGTGGCAGACCAGGCAGTTCTTCGGGAAAGACTTCTGGAAAGTCTCGAACGATGGGCACATCCTCAAGTCGCTTCTCCTCCGACTTTTTCTCCATGATGTGTGCGAGGATTGCCGGATACCCTTTTCTTAGAAATTTTTGGGTTTTTTAAACAAGAGATGATGTTTAGTCTCGTCCTACCGGTCTCCCCTTGTATGATAAAAGTTCTACCGGCGGCGAGAGGGATGCGAACGATCTTATCGTAACAAACGATATTGGCTCGGTGTTTGGACAACCAGTCCATTCCTATGATGACGTCGAAACTTCCAATTTCAACGAGCATAAGATCGATTGAAAAGGTTTCGTTGGCTACGTTTAAAGTGCAATTAGGTATCACACTATCGGTTTCTATGAGTTTACCATTCGCTAGTTTTACAGTGTACTTATCATCTAGAGCAACAGGGGTGATGTCAATCAATGGGTAAAATTCATCAAAAATAAAGCTTTTATCGGCACCAGTATCAAATAGAATAGAAGCAGTTAAGTTGTTGAGGAGGAACATACCCGAGACCACATTTGAGTCTTCGCGGGCGTCCCCAGATTTGAGTACGAAGGCTCTACCTCTAGCGTTGTTGTTATTGTGTTATTGTTCTTCAGCTTCGGGCATTCATTCCTGAAGTGCCCGGTGTTACCACATTCGAAGCAGGCTCTAGGCGGCCTGGTGGTGTTGTTGCTGGAGGTATTGTTGTTGGATTTGGGAGCTCGGAAATCTTTGGTCGAGTGCCTGTATCTCCTACAGTTGTTGCAAGGGGTATTCCATTGACCCTTGTGGTGGCGGTTACACTTGGAACAATAAGGTTTGTTCCGCGTATACCCGCGTTTGGGTTCAGTGTTGGAGGTGTAAGCTTGGATGGCATTGGGTTTCTTGTATGCTTGGTCCTGGTGTTCAGTAGATTTGCGTTTGTTGTTGGAAGGGGTGGTGGATGCTTCACGGCTGACAATCATCGCCATGAGTTCATGTGCAAGCCGGATAGCGCTTTGAATGGTGGTTGGCTTGGATGAGGCGATATTTCCTTGGATGTTCCCTGGGAGGCCGCGGATGTATTTCTTGAAGTGTTTTTCGTCCGTGTCTACCAAACCCGAACATAGAAGGGCGAGTTGCTGGAATCTGGTGGTGTAACCAGCGATATCATTGCCTTGAACAGTTAAATGTCAGAATTCTTCGTCCAACCGGTGCAGTTCCTCGGTGGGGCGTTTTTCTTCCGTGTCTACCAAACCCGGACATAGAAGGGCGAGTTCTGGAATTTGGTGGTGTAACCAGTGATATCATTGCCTTGAATAGTTAAATGCCAGAATTCTTCCTCCAACCGGTGGAGTTTCTCGGTGGGGTAATATTCGTCCCTTAGCATTTTCTTTAGGTCTGCCTAGGGGAGTTGGTTTGCTACATCAATGCCCACAGAACTGGCATGAGTATTCCACCATGTGAGTGCACCTTCTTGAAAGGTGTAAGCAGCGAATTTGACCTTGCTGTCTTCCGTGCAGTTGCACAAACCGAAGACAGATTCGATCCTTTCGATCCACCTGATTAGACCGATGGCACCTTCCGTGCCCTTGAAATTTAGTGGTTTGCAGCTGAGAAAATCCTTGTAAGAACAAGGCTTGATGACAGGAGTAATTTCTGGAGTATCATTACTCCTCCTGGAGTTTTGTGGTGAATCCCGAGTAGCCAGCGCTTCGACCACAGCTCAGGAAACGATGGCAGCAATTTCAGCATCACTGTAACTTTTCTTCTTTGGCGGCATGATTCTTCAAGAGAGAAATAAAAGATACATGAGAGGTGGTATCAGAATAATAAGCACGATAGATGTATATATATAAAAGTGGTAATATACAACATCACATGGTAAAATCACAATGTAGAAATATCGGGAGAAATTGTCAATTCATAATACGAAGTCGAATGATTACAAACAATTTCTAGTTAGGAGTTTCAAAAGTCACAGACTTAGAAGATTTACAAAAGTGCCGGGAATTATTACATCCGGTCGATTTACATAGGTCCTACGAAAGCATGATAAAGTACAGATTTAGCCAAAACTAATCATGTCGTAGATTGAGTTATGGTAGTAGTGCGATGAGATGATCCACTGATTCTGCAAGTCTTCTAACCATTCGGAGGGCGTCCTCGGTTTCCCTTAGACATGTCTCGCACTGATTCAACCTTGATTGTAGGACAGAGATTTCGTTTCGGTTGCCAATCACTTGGTCGTGGACAACCTCCATAGTTTCGATGGTTTCACCCAGACGGTTGTCATGGGTGTCCATGTGGTTGACGGTATTTTCGTGATCTTCGAAGACTTGATTGATACGTTCGAGTGATGTGAGTCTCCAGTTTTCATTGGTTTCTTGGAGTTCGATATCCATAGTATCAAGTCATTGCTCGTGACGGTATAGCCTAGTGGCTAAGTCCGACAAAGTGAAATGAGTGGGATATGGGTCAGCTCGAAGCAACCTGATGTTCCTCCTAGCTACCCTTGGGTTTCGTGATCCATACGGATGAGATCGTGACGAGTTGGGTGGTGTGTTTTCCATTCTAGGACAAAGCGTTAAAAAGAATGAGGCCTATATTTATATAATGCATATATAGTATACCCTAAGATATTGAGCGAGAGTGAGGCCTATCTATGTATATATATATCACATAATAGCCTGAAGTGTCTAACACAGACATGTTTGAGTCCTAGTTCTCTCGAGGTCAGAGTCAACTAGTGTATCCTGTTCAGTCATGACTCCTTTCAGATCTCACATCATATTCTTTTAATTGTACATAGTTGATCAGGCTATGTTGAATTAAACCAATACAATGCAGTCACTGAACCTAATCATACTTAATAACGAATACTGCCTAACGGTCATAGTCTAAGCCCACTAAATGCAACCTAGTTCACTATAACCTTAGGCTATGATACCAATCTGTCGCACCCCCAAATTCGTGATTAGCGGAAGCATACTTTGGGTGCGACTAATCAAGGTAATCATAGCACAAAGATATAATGAACGACTCTATATGCGTCGTTTTACAACTGGTATTGATAAAATCAAAGTTTACATCAAAATATAGTTTACATTAGCTCAGTTTGGAATTGAGAGATTTACATGCATAATTAATTTATACAAAATATAATAATGCAGCTAAATCTCTAAATGTTTGCATGCTGACACGAGCTAATGATTCCTGAATGCAGTCCAACCTACTACTGAGTACCAATGATACATGCTAAAATGGGTCAGCGAAACGCTGGTGAGCTCACAGGTTTGTATGTCAACACATATTGTATGAACCACAAGATTTAATTGAATTTAAATTGCAATTAAGCAAAATAAAATTTTTACAGCCATGAGCACATAGTCTGAGCTTAACTCGAGGTATCAGGTCCACATTTAAGGAATCCTGATCGAGGTGCCTCCCACGAGTGCCTAATCTACACTCGTCTGAACAAATATTAGTACATCCGTTTACCCAATTAGTGCATGCTAACCCGGACGAGGGTCAATCCTATATGGTACCATATACTAATATTCACGCTACAACGTATTACCAAACTATGCTGAGGAGGGCTTTAAAAGATTAGTGAGATAACTCATGTAGTAATCATTTTTTTTTGTACTTGCGTTCATATAGTTAAAATAAAACGAGCATTATATCACACATTTGAGTAAAATAGTAAAATAGGGGTTATGAGACTCACCTAAGCCTTGGGTGTTTATCGAAATAAACTTGAATTGATTAGCCGGGAATCGATGTCCGAAGACTTGTAACCTGAGGGTGTCCACGACACGCGATGATTATAAGTGTGAGAAGGTATCTATAAAGACTACCTTTGTAGTTGTTCTGTCAACTAGAATGTCCAAATTACTACGATTTGGTTGATTTGGTTATGTTTTGGAAACGCGTACGGCCCGTTGGTGATTTGTTTGTAATAACAATCCCACATTATTATTTTGATTTTCGAAAGGTGTTATACTTAGATAGTATTTGTAAAATTTAAGTGACGGGGGTCCGGGGGCAGCGCCCCTGGTTAGCGGGGTCCTAGGGGTGGCAATCCCTGGCGGGGTCCAGGGGCTGGCCCCTGGCTCGGGTCGAGATGCCAGGTCAGCTCGAATTTTTTTTATGTCTATCATATTGTTATAGTGAAAAACGCATCTGAGATTCGAATTTGGGTAAAATCAAGTGATAAAATTTCAGGTCTCGACACTTAGTGAAATATGAGTTTTCAAGATTCTGTTATCTGCGACATTAGGTGCGACATTAGGCGTTGTGTCGCAGGTCGTGACTGCGACATTGACTTTGGCGTCGCTATGTGCGACGTCCGCAATTTAATGCGACGTTGGGGGTTGCATCGCTATATGCGACATTGTTGGTTCTTTCGACGTAAGGGTCTGTGTCGCTATGTGCGACGTCACCCATTTTAGGCGACATTGAAACTGATGTCGCACCTGCGAGATCGTTATAGGTTTTTGCGACATTGAGGTTGATGTCGCAATGTCGCTGGGACAGATGCGACATCGGTGTCTGATCCGGTCTCGGTGGCCGGAAAAACGGCGGGACGACTTCCGTTTGGTCCGAAACTTTTATCCAACCCATATTTGGACATTTTAAGCTTAGATAAACAACAAAAAGTCAAAAATAGTAGAAATCGATGAGTTTCGGGATTTTGTCGAGGAGAAACCGAAAAGATGGGAATGTAGATCGTTGCGTGGTGATCGTTTTCTTCTAAATGAACCTTGGAGGATGATGAGTCTTTGATGGTGTTTTTGTGATTTTAATGGAGGTGGTGGTGTGGTGGAGTTTAGAGAGAAAAAGAGAAGAGAGATGATAGAGAATAGGTGAAAATGGGGTGGGGAGGTGGTGACCTCATCCCTTTTTGGCTGATTTTGGGTGGGGATCACGGGTGTCGGCTTCACCCAATTTTCGTTCCTGCGTTCGTGCTCCGCGTGACGTTTGTTTTCCCGATTGTTTAAACGTTAAAAATTTATCTTATACGTTGAAATATAAGTTTTAAAACACGATTATTAACTCGATATTTTTGTTAAAGTATTTCATTAATTACTTTACGATTGAGTTATAAAATATAAAAAACTTTGTTTCATTTTGTTGCGTGCTTAAGTTTTAATCGCGTAGACGTTTATTATACGATACGAAATGTAATTGAAATATTATCAAAATAATATTTTGGGTATGATATCTTTATTAAATAATTGTTTATTATTTAATAAAATTGATCATCAACGTCCGTATTTAATTGAACCGAATTACATTCGATTTGAATTGAGTACGATTTAATCAAATCGTATACTTGTATATATTCAACAATATGTATATTTGATACATTAATTAGTCTAACATATAACTAATTACATGTATTAACAGTCGATTAGGTACTAATTACTAGTCCTAATTTGGTGGGTGTCACATTCTTCCCATATTAGAAGAATTTCATCCCGAAATTTAGTTCGAAGTCGTGTTTGAAGTAACGTCAGTGAATAACTGAGGGTACTTGAGTCTCATTTGATCTTCCCGTTCCCAGGTGAATTCTGGACCACGCCGCGAATTCCACCTAACCTTGGCGATGGAAATACGACTTTGTTTGAGTTGTTTGACCTCGCGGTCCATGATTTCTGCGGGTTCTTCAAAAAAATGAAGCTTGTCGTCAACTCGAATTTCATCGAGTGGAACGATAAGTGTCTCATCGGACAGACACTTTTTCAAATTTGAAATGTGAAAAGTGGGATGCACGCTGCTGAGTTCGGGTGGCAGCTGCAATCGATATGCCACTGAACCAATCCTCTCGAGGATCTCGAATGGTCCAATGTATCTGGGATTCAATTTCCCACGTTTACTTAATCGGATAACACCTTTCCAAGGTGAAATCTTGAGTAGTACTTAATCCTCAACCTGGAACTCGAGTGGTTTGCGTCTTACATCAGCATAACTTTTCTGACGATCACGTGCGGCTTTGAGTTTGTTTTGGATCTCGAAGATCTTTTCAGTTGTTTCTTGAATGATCACAGGACCAGTGAGTTGACTGTCTCCCAATTTGGTCTAACAGATAGGTGATCGACACTTACGACCGTACAGTGCCGGGAAAGGGGCAGCCTTAATTCTGGTGTGCTAGCTATTGTTATACGAAAACTCGCACAATAGTAGATGTTTTTCCCAGTTTACACCGAAGTCAACTACGCAGACTCGTAGCATGTCTTCCAGTGTTTGAATCGTTCGTTCACTTTGGCCGTCGGTTTGAGGTTGGTATGCGGTACTCATGTCAAGGCGGGTACCCAATGATCGCTGAAGCGATTGCCAAAAGTGAGACGTGAAGAGACTATCACTATCTGAGATAATTGAGATTGGAACGCCGTGTCGAGAAACAATTTCTTTGATGTAGATTCGGGTAAGGCGTTTCATTTTATCGGTTTCTTTGAGCGGAAGGAAATGGGCAGATTTTGTGAGACGATCGACGATCACCCAAATGGTATCGCAACCGCTCGATGACTTAGGGATTTTGGTTATGAAATCCATGGCGATTTGCTCCCATTTCCATTCAGGAATCTCGGGTTGTTGGAGTAAACCAGAAGCTTTCTGATACTCAGCTTTCACTTTTGAGCAAGTAAGACACTTGCTGACGTATGTGGCGATTTCAGCTTTCATGTTCGGCCACCAATTTAACTCTTTGATGCCGTGATACATTTTGTCGAATCCCGGGTAGATAGAGTATTTAGACTTGTGAGCTTCATCCAGCACCAAGTCTCGCAGGTTCCCAAAACTAGGTAACCAGATTCGGTTTGAGAAATACCTAATCCCGTTAGGTTTGATTTTTAATTGTTTTTCCATGCCTTGCAAGGCTTCGTTCTTGATGTTATCGCGTTTCAGAGCTTCGAGTTAAGCAGTGAAAATCTGAATGTTTAGATCGTTGTGAATGATCATACTGAGGGCTCGGACTCGAAGTGGTTTCGTTCGTTCTTTTCGACTAAGGGCGTCGGCAACAACATTTGCCTTACCCGGATGATATTTGATTTCGCAATACGTAATCGGTGAGCAACTCGACCCACCGACGTTGTCTCATGTTGAGATCCTTCTGATCGAATATGTGTTGGAGACTTTTATGGTCGGTAAAGATTGTGCACTTAGTGCCATAGAGGTAATGTCTCCAGATTTTGAGGGCAAAGACGACAGCTCCTAGCTCGAGATCGTGGGTGGTGTAGTTCTTTTCATGAATTTTGAGCTGTCGCGAAGCATAAGCAATAACTTTGTCTCGCTGCATCAGCACGCAACCGAGACCTTGATAAGAAGCATCGCAGTATACCACGAAGTCATCGGTGCCTTCGGGTAAGGATAGACTCGGAGCACGACAAAGCTTTTGTTTCAGAAGTTGAAATGCTGACTCTTGTTTATCAGTCCAATCGAACTCTTTGTCTTTCTGAGTCAGGGTTGTGACTGGTTGGGCTATTTTCGAGAAATTTTGCGCGTGACGTGACGTTTGTTTTCCCGATTGTTTAAACGTTAAATGTTTATCTTATACGTTGAAATATAAGTTTTAAAACACGATTATTAACTCGATATTTTTGTTAAAGTATTTCATTAATTACTTTACGATTGAGTTATAAAATATAATTTAACTTTGTTTCGTTTTGTTGTGCGCTTAAGTTTTAATCGCGTAGACGTTTATTATACGATACGAAATGTAATTGAAATATTATCAAAATAATATTTTGGGTATGATATCGTTATTAAATAATTTTATATTATTTAATAAAATTGATCATCAACGTATAAGTATACGATTTAATCAAATCGTATACTTGTATATATTCAACAATATGTATATTTGATACATTAATTAGTCTAACACAGAACTAATTACATGTATTAACAGTCGATTAGGTACTAATTACTAGTCCTATTTTGGCAGGTGTCACATTTATGCCATAAACATGGGTGTTCCTAATACTTTAATGGTGTCGACATGCTTATTATCCAAAGCTTCTAAAGCATACTTATTATTATGGCATAAGAGGATGGCACACCTGAACTTTTGCAAAATGAATTACATAACCAAAAATGGTTTAGTTCTGGGTGTTCCACAAAAGCGTTTTGAGTTTGAATACATGTGTGTTCCTTGTAAGAAAGGGAAGCAGCACAAGAAACCACACAAGTCTAAAACAGAAAACTCTATTTCCTCGCCATTTGAACTGCTACATATGGATCTCTTTGGCCCAATAAGCAAGAGAAGCATAGGTGATAAATGGTATTGTTTAGTTGTTACCGATGACTACTCTAAATTATCTTGAGTATTCTTTTTGGGATCTAAGGATGAAACTTCTAGAATACTTATGGAGTTCTTACATCTACTAGAGAATACTTACAGAACACGAGTTAAGAGTATTCGTAGTGACAACAAAACTGAGTTTAAAAACTCAACTCTCAATGTCTATTGTCTAAGTAAAGGAATCAATCATCAATTCAGTGCACAATATGAGCCACAACAAAATGTTGTTGCTGAAAGGAAAAGTAGAACATTGATCGAAGCTGCTAGAACAACGCTTGCAGATTCAAAGCTTCCGGTCATCTTTTGGGCTGAAGTAGTGATTACAGGATGTCATGTGTTAAATAGGGTTCTTACGGTAAAAAGGCTTAACAAAACATGTTATGAGCTATTGAAAAATAAGAAAACTAACTTGAAGGGATTTGAAACTTTTGGAGTTAAGTGCACGATATTGAGAACACAAAATCAACTAAAGTTTGGTGAGAAGGCTGACGAAGGATACTTCCTAGGTTATGTTGCTAACTCTCCAAATAAGCGTGTCTTCAATATTGTCACTGGACGTCTGGAAATAGTTTATAACATTGAAGTTACGAGCTATTCATACGATACTCATAAGGGATTGGACTTGCAATTTGATTACTCGGATATCTTCAAATCGTTCAACATTCCTCTCAGTTATGAAGTAATCAGTTCAGAATGTGATGACAATATATATGTGGATGAAGAAACTGGCTTCATTCCTAGGTCAAAGATTCCTATCACTATTAGTGAAGAGAATACTGCCACTGAAACAAAGGACATACCTCAAAATTCGGATCTACATACTTTTGAAGATGTTGGTGAGAATAGTAAGATACCGCCTCTAGAGGAAATCAATACTAATCTGGAAGATGAATTAGTAGTTGAACCCATTTCTACATCACGTATAAATAAGGATCATCCAACGAGTCAAATTATTGGTGATTTATATTTTGGTGTACGAACGAGGAGTGAGTTATCTAGAAGTACTAGTTTGTTTACTTCCATAGTTGATTCAGGAAACTATCATCAATGCATGTACTCCTGTTTTATCTCACAAAAAGAGCCAAAGAATGTTCAAATGGCTTTAAAAGATAACTCATGGGTTGAAGCCATGCAAGAAGAACTATCTCAATTCAAGAAACTTGAAGTTTGGGAATTAGTTGATCTTTCGCCTGGTGAATATCCAATTGGGACTAGATGGGTCATTAAGTGCAAGAGAGACGATCGGGGTATTATGATTCACAATAAAGCTCGTCTAGTTGTTCAAGGATTCAATCAACAAGAAGTGATTGATTAGAATGAAGTGTTTGCACCAGTGGCTAGGCTAGAAGCAATAAGGATATTCTTAGCATTTGCAGTATCTAAAGGTATGAAAGTTTACCAACCGGATGTTAAGAGTGCCTTTTTGTATGGCAAGGTCAAAGAAGTGGTGTATGTTTCTCAACCGCCAGGGTTCAATGATCCTAGCTATCCTGATAAAGTATATCGTTTAGATAAAGCTTTATATGGATTACATCAAGCACATAGGGCGTGGTATGAAACGCTATCAACTTACCTTCTTGAGAATGGATTTACAAGAGGAAGAATTGATAGTACACTTTTCGTGAAATGAAAGAAGAAAGACTTCATACTGGTTCATCTGACGAAAAGATGTTCAATGAAATTTAACAAGTCATGAAGAAAAAGTTTGAGATGTTTGCAATGGTAGAGTTGAACTTCTTCTTAGGATTACAAGTTGATCAAAAAGAAGATGGGTTCTTCATTCATCAATCAAGGTATATTGTTGAGCTATTTATAAGACTCCCATTCCAGAAGCTCATGGACTAGGTCCCGATACATCGAGTGATAAAGACATGGACCCTACTCTTTATAGGGCCATGATTGGATCACGAATGTATCTAACTGCATCGTGACCTGATATAATGTTCGTTCTCTATGTGTGTGCAAGATATCAGGCCTCTCTTTAAGAATCTCATATGCAAGCTGTAAAATGGATTTTTCGTTACTTTAAGGGGAAGCCTAAGTTGGGACTTTGGTATCCTTCTGATGGAGACTTGGATCTTGTTGCTTACACGGATTCTGATTATGGAGGATGCAATCAAAATCGAAAGTCAACAACTGGTGGATGTCAATTCTTAGGAGGAAGATTGGTGTCTTGGCAGTGCAAGAAGCAAACCTCAGTAGCCATTTCTACATGTGAAGCTGAGTATGTTGCAGCTGGCAGCTGTTGTTCGCAAATTCTATGGATACAACAGCAACTGCAAGACTATGGATTAAATTTAGCAAACACTCCTATGCTGATCGACAATGAATCAACGATGTCCATCATCAACAATCTAGTCAAGTACAGTAAGACGAAGCATATTGATATAAGACATCATTTCATTCGTGATTGTGATGAGAAGAAGATGATAAGGTTAGTTAAGGCTCCGAATGCAGATAACTTAGCAGACCTGTATACGAAGGCGTTTGATAGAGCGCGGTTTGAGACCTTGTTTCAGCTTAATGGAATGAAGAATGCGGAGTGACTAGTCTTCCAGAGGTATTTTTGTAATTATAATATGTAACACCCCCAAAATCACTGTTTAGCGGAAGCAAGCTTTGGGGTGCTACTAATCAAATATCACAGCACAAAAGTAAAGCAAACGACATCTATATGCAACGTTTGTAAAATAGTTACATTTCCATACCTAAAATGTTTGAAACATAGAGTTTCGGGTTACAAAATGAAGTTCCCTAGAGTCCGCGCGTAAAGCGGGAGACTCTATTACATAATCATAATAAATACAAAAGATAATGCTAAGAATCTCCGTTAAATGCAATTGTAGAAATCATGCGACTCTAGCTAGTATCCTGAGGGAGTCCTACTCCGTATGTGTACCTGAGATACGAAGCTAAAAAGGTCAACATGAATGTTGGTGAATCTCACAGGTTTGTAAATAATATTAGTATTTGAACACAAGATTTCAACAGTAATGCCCGCAGGCGTAAATCAAGTATTTGCAATCCTGCAAATGTAAAGTAAGTAAGTTATACCGTTGCCATGAGGCTCATAATCGAAGCTTAACCCGTAAGTAGTGAGTTGCCCCCGAGACATGCTCGAACCTGAGCAAGCTAAGTAACGAATAATAGTCGCCTGTTTATACAGAACGGTTTGTGGTAGCGCTACTACCCCGGGCGGGGAGGGTCATTTCCCTAATGGATCCATTAACTAGTGTTCGCGCTTAAGTACCATAACTAACGATATATGATGGAGGGACTTCCCCAAATAAATGGTGAGATAACTCATGCAATTCCGTTTGATAAACATGTAATTCAGTACTTATGTTCATAAAAGTAAGCAATGTATCTCACCCCGTAAGTAAAACAGTAAAAGTGGGGCTGTAAGACTCACCTGAGTCTAGCAAGTATGAAGGTGTAATCAAGTAAGGCGGATGTAAGTCCGTACGTGGTTCTCCGAACCCTGCAACCTTCTGGCATCCGAAACGCACAAGATTGTAAGTAAACAAGTAAACGAGTTGGTGTCTTAAAAGATCACCCATGCTAGTTGTCCACTCAACTAAGAAATGTCCAAATGTTCATTTAGTAATCCGTTTGTATTTTGAAACTAAATATGGCCCGTTGGTGATGGTTTGTAATAATAATACAAAAGTGTTATTATTTTATATATCGTTGTATCAGATTTCATTATCTGTAAGTGTTTGACACTTAGTGTGAAAAGTATTTATAAGTTCCTGGATGATGGGGGTCCGGGGGCAGCGCCCCTGGTAGCGGGGTCCAAGGGGCGGCAGCCCCTGGCGGGGTCCAAGGGGCAGAGCCCCTGGCTGGGGTCGAGCTTGGAAAATTTTTATTCCTACTAAATTGCTTTGGTGAAAAACGCATCTGGACTTGAATTTGGGTGAAATCGAGTGATAAAATTTAAGGTCTCGACACTTAGTAAAATTTGTGTTTTCTTGGTTCTGTTTCATGCGACATAGCATGCGACATAAGGCTTGTGTCGCTAGGTGCGACATAGTCTGTTGTGTCGCAGATCACCTCTGCGACATAAGGGCTTGTGTCGCTAAGTGCGACATAATCTGTTGTGTCGCAGATCACCTCTGCGACATAAGGGCTTGTGTCGCTAAGTGCGACATAGTCTGTTGTGTCGCAGATCACCTCTGCGACATAAGGGCTTGTGTCGCTAAGTGCGACATAATTCAAATTATGCGACACAAAGGCTTGTGTCGCAGGTGGCCTGGAGCCTCTGCGACACAACGAGCTGTTGGCCGGAAAATGAGCCGAAAAGGTGTTTTCCGGCTTCCTTTCGACCTGTGACTTTTACCCAACCCATATTTGGACATTTTAAGCTTAAAGAAAACAACTAGAACTTAAAAACACTTGAAATCGAAAGGTTTCGAGTTTTGTCGGAAACTTACAAAGTGATGAATCGAAATTCCGAAAAGGTAGGAGTGTAGATCGTTGCGTGGTGATCGTTTTTCTCTAAATGGGTGTGACGATTTATGGTGGTTTGTTGGTGTTATTTGGAGGTTTTAGATGATGGTGGTGGTGGTGAAAGTTGAGAGAAAATGGAAGGAAGAAAGATAAAGTAAGTGGTGGAAATGAGGGGGAAGAAAGGAGGGAGGTGGGGTTTTGGTGAAAGCCTCACCGTTCCAGCCCCAGTAATTGTGCTCCGTGCGGTGTTCGTCTTCCCCAGTCGTTAAACATTAAATCATTATTTTGACTGTTTACAATGTAAGTTTCAAAATACGGGAGTTCATTAAATTCATTTATTGAAGTATTTTACTAATACTTACTAATTCAATTGGTTTCGTTTGTTTATGTTTTTAAATATTTGGGTCGCGTAGATGTTTATTAAGCGATACAAAATGTAATTGAAATATTATCAAAATAATATTTGTGACATAAAAGTGTCCTTAATTAATATTACATTGCTTGATATCAATGTTCACCAACGTCCGTATGATTTGAATCGAATTACATTCGATTTGAAACTCGTACGATTTAAACCAAATCGCATATTAATATACATTTTGATACATTAATTAGTCTAGTACCACACTAATTACATGTATTAACAGTTAAGTAGGAACTAATTACTAGTCCTAGCTTGGCAGGTGTCACATAATAGTTAGTAGTGCGTATTTCTATTTAAAAAAAGGGTGGCGTATGGCATTCATTTGCTTGTTACCTGAGGGGAATCGCCTCCTTGTATATATACAAAAACAAAAAGTTTAATTTTTATCTATATGGAAAATGATAGTACATTAGGAGAATAAGCTGAATAATAATAACTGTAAGTACTAAGATTGATGTGTTAGTAGGTTCAGTAAGTTACACTAACATAACAACTGCTTTACTAATTATGCACTTATATTTATTTTATGGGTTTTTTGCCAAAAAAATAACAACTTATTCTCGTTTTTGTGTTTTGGGTATCAAATATTCATAACTTTTTAAAATGAATAACTTATTTTAAAATTAGGATTAACGGGTATATGGCCAAAAAGTTTAAAATTTTTAACCAGTTGTGGAAGATTAATGAGTCAATAATTCTCATTTTTCCCAAAGATGCATTTAACCATTCTCCGATCTATGTCATATTTACCGAATCACTGACATTAGCGTGTTTTCGCGTATCAAATATTCTGAACTTTTTAGTCATATACCCTTTAATCTTAATTTTATAATAAGTTGTTCATTTTAAAAAGTTAAGAATATTTGATACCCCAAAACACAAAAACGAGAATAAGTTGTTCATTTTTCGGCAAAAAACCCTTTATTTTATTATACACCTTTATCCACAAGTTATAATTTGCTAATTTTTGCTTAAATCTAGATAGCTTCATCAAATGATATACTGATAAGCAAATTATACAAAAATTTCTAAAGTATTTAAGAAGTATTAATATACTTGAGTGTTACCTTATGTGATTATTGTATGATGTATGACATAAGTCTTAATTGATGAATGATAGCATAGATGTACACTGTTATCTAGAATATGTGGATAAATATACAAATAGTTCTAAGAATGATTATTAGCAAAACTACTAGTTGTACTGAGTACAGACCTGAAGCCATTAGTTTCGCCAATAGTCTCAAACTAATTTTGCTCATACTAAGGGATCCTCTGTTGTACTGAGTACAGACCTGGAACCGCTAGTATCTTCAAAAGAAGTTTGATATGTGTAAAAACTTAAAAGGCAAGTGTATGTTATATGTTACGTAATGACAATCATTTAGTAACCTCTACCTTGTCAATGAATAATACAGTATTATGTGTTTTACTTGATTTCATGATATATCATATAGTGAAACACACTTGATAATAATCATATTAATAATAATAGTTTTGTTTAGAATTTGGAGTATAATATGTTTATGTGGATCATAATATCGGTAATCGTGTTGAACTATCTAAGAAATTTGTTCACTCTTGTGAATAATGTTTTTCAATTATGCTATGTGGATTAGGGTACCTAAGATATAATTTCATAAGCATAAGTTGGTAAATGGTAAAGTAAGTTATAATTTTTTTGTAACTTACATGAATTTCATAAGGTATGTATACTAACAATCATCTTAAACTTTAAAATAATTAATAAGTAAATGCTTATTCTTTCTAAATATGATTCTATAGTGAATAAAATCTTAATCTCCAAAAATATATAATTTTGCATTTCTTTGTGTATTTATATGGTGTTTAATAAAATGGTACATGATACCAATCTTTGTTTATACTTGTGTTTCATCTTTTACATTCGAATTTTTTCTTTATTTGTAATAAAGTTTTACTTTATACTTTTTACCCCCTTGGAATTAAGTTAAACTGTTATTAATCATTTAAAAATGTGTAAAATAAAATGAAAATAATATTATACGTCTCAATTTATACTAAGCGTACAATTTTCATTTTTGGCCAAATCGTGAAGTTGACCGGTCAAACTTGCGAATTGAGCCTAGGGTATAAAAGGAAACAGTGAGCTGCGAACCAAACTCACTTCCCCACACACTTTGCGAGCCGAGTCGATCGGTGCGAACCGATTGTATCTTTTTCAATTTTTTGATCATATATGAACGAGAAAGGATTTTTCACTCCATAGACTTTCTTCACATTTTTATTACGCATATTTTGAGGTAGATTACACTTCTTTTAACCGTGTAATTAACGAGTAATCGGAGTTTTAATATATCGAAACCCTCGGGTTACATATTCGTTCGATTATCTTAGTTTTAGTGGATCAAGTTTCATAGAAATCTAAGATTATGTTAAACAAAACACATAGAACACGTACATCTTAATGGATTGTTATATAACTTTGTCGAAATATCGATTTTGCACAAGTTTCAGATCGCAAGAGCGTTTGTGAACTGAGCTCCATCTCAGTTCGCAATACGCTATGCGAAGTTGACTTGTTGACTTCGCCCCCTGTGAGATGAACTGAAACTTTTGACTTAGTTGACTCGCACATTTGCGAGTTGAAAGGTCTGCGAACTGAATTTGAGTTCGCATTGCCAATTTGACTTTTGTTAACCTGTCTTGCGAGTTGAGAGGTCAGCGAACTGAACTCAGCTCGCGTTGACTCGTTGACTATTGGTTTGCGAGATGAGATGCGAGCTTAATAGTCTGCGAATTGAATTTAAAAAAAAAATTACAAACAAAATGTGTATTGTTTTGACTTGCAAAATATTTACAAGTTATTTAATACATGTTTTGAACTTAAGACTTTATGGTTATAAGATTTTATGACTTAAAATATTATTTCGTATTCGACTTAAGTTTATATAAGTAAATACGCGTAAAATATTTTTAAGTAATAACATACTTAATATAAGTTAAGTAGAGATTTTAGTCGAAAGTCTTCCGAATCATTGCATAGTCATGCGGTGTGTCCTGATGTTAAATCGGCGGTCGAATTCTCTAAAATAAGTTAACGGATTCGACTTGTGAATTATATAATTAGCAAGTTAATTCGATTATATATATGTTTTAGGACTTGAGATTTATATTTAACAAGTTAAATGCGTATTCCTTATGATAGTTATATATCTATAGAATATAATTAATAATTAAGTACCTAGTGCTTAATCGTTTAATTAAGTTTCGTAAATTATGATATTCATACTTTTGCAGTTAAGCTAATATTTCTATCATTTGTGTAAAATAATACAGATATGGCAGCTAGACCTTTTGTCAGCACCCACAATGTCCTTGTGGATTTAGACGTTACTGCCAAGGGTGCACCTAGAGTGGCAGATATTCTTACTTTTCTGGCACGGTCTCGTATTAGACATGTTGTTACTGCATCCCCTGCATTATCTCTGGATATTTTGACGGATTTCTGGACAGACATTGTCTATGATCCTTCTGTCAATCCACCGGTTATCCGTACAACCGTGGGTGGTCATCCGATTGTATTCCATGCTGCTGATCTGCGCGAGATTTTACGTCTTGGCACTGAGGAGCAAGAGAACGGCCCGACAGAGTTTCCTGCGGATTTTATTGAGGGAGCTCTGGACAGGATGAGGTATGTCGGCTCTACACGAGATCATCAGTTTTTTCTGAAGGCTCTCATGTTTGGAAAATGACGTTTCTTATGGCATGTCCTTATTACTGTATTTGCACACAAAAAGGGTGGATTTGACGAGATGTCGTCGACGTTGATGTCTAGCGTACTGTCCCTGGTTTATAACAAACCGTACAGTTTCTCTTCTTACATTTCTGATAATCTTCGAGGACAGATCACTGGTCAGGTCAAATCGACCTTTATGTTATATCCGCGTTTTGTATGCTGGTTATTCGACATTTTCTTCATGATCTACCAGCATATCAGCCCACGATTTTTGTTGATACGATTGGGCTTCGTGGATACAATGCGACCTTTAATGTCGATTCTCGTCGTCCTGAGCACTTGAGACCACAGACGAGAGATCTTTATGGATTTTTGATCAATCCACACTATGTTTCTCCACCTAACAATGGTTGGGAGGATGATGTTGTTGGTGTTGGTCCACCTGTCGAGCCTGCTGCTAATGTGGTTCCACCTGAGGCACCACGGGAGCTTTTAGAAGATGTCCTTATACAGGCAAGACAGCAAGGACAGTACATTGTGCCCGAGATTGCAGCTCAGGTGGTTCAAGAGGTGTTGGGTCACCATGATGATGCCACTGATCCAGTATTACAGGCGATTGAGCAATATGTTGCTCCTATTCAGGTATTTAATTTATGTCTTGTATATTTTGTATGCTTTTATTTATAATATGATATTGAGACTTAAATGATCGAGCGTTACACTAATCATAAAGTCTGATTATCATTAAATACATGAAACGGAGGATGCACAACCAGAGGTTGATAGACCAGAGGGTTCTAGACCAATGGTTGTACCTTCTCAGGTATTATTATTAAACTTGTATATATAGGACTTGTATGATCGAGCTTAATGCTAATCATAAATGCTTAATATAATTAATATCCAGGATACGGATGTTGGTCCCTCTGGCGGTCGTGATGGTGATACAGCATCTGATTCAGATGCTGATGATACACCTGATCCTTATCGACTGCCGCCTGGTATGATCAAGCAAGGATCAAAGCTTGTTGTTGATCCAGCACTCAAAGAAAAGAAAAAAGCTAAGGAAATAGATCCTGATTTTAGTCTGATCGATCAGCCTACTGATTCGGATGAGGAACCGCCTCTCCAAACTCAACGACGAAAACGTTTGAGAGCTTTTACTTCAAATTTGACTATTGGTG
Source organism: Pseudognaphalium luteoalbum (assembly GCA_963422505.1). Taxonomy (NCBI): domain Eukaryota; kingdom Viridiplantae; phylum Streptophyta; class Magnoliopsida; order Asterales; family Asteraceae; genus Pseudognaphalium; species Pseudognaphalium luteoalbum. The sequence continues at coordinate 71,559,990 of OY730194.1, read as the reverse complement.
ATGGTTAGTTTTCAAATCTTACAATTAGTAATTGTTTAAGGTTATGTCGAAGTTACAAAACTGAGACAGATTTGTCTGTGACAGTTCCTCAGGCTACACCTACAGTTGAGGCAACCACGACAACGACAATGGTACCGGTATAAGCGATACGAGTTTAGTTGTTTAATGTCATATTTAGTTAGAGATTGTGATAGCAGAGACAATAACATTTTCTAATCTTTCTTATACATTTGGTTAAGCTGAGATGCTTGCTCCTATGTTCATCTGAGATAACATGGGATAACAAAGTCAAGCAGAGCAGCAACTCGGTGAATTTCTGGCATCGCCTCTATAGTCGCTCAGCATCTCACACTGCCTATTCCGACTTCTTCTCTACCTTCTACCACTACTGCTACTCCACCTGTGACTGTTACTTTAGAGTCCAGGGTTCGGATTTTAAAAGAAACAACTTCACTTCTGACTTCACAAGTTCTATCACTTGCTCAACAGCTGGTAAACCAGAGTGAAGCTTACAATCTAGTGCTTAAGAACAACACAACTTTGGTTGCTGATGTTGCTGATAAGCAAAGGCAGATTTGATAGGCTAGATTGCTTGGTTGCTGATCTTCGGAAGAACAAGTCATCTCACGGGGAGATTGTTATACCTTATGAGACTTGTAGAGGTGATGAGTTGAGGACAACAAGAAGTGATGATACAAATCGTGATCCTGATGCACATACAAATAGAGAGCCGACTGGTCCTTCTATGACTGGTGAGTGATCGACACTTCAGGGGGAGTCTGTGCCTGCTAGTGGAGGTGATGCTGGTCCAAGCAGTGTTTCACCGATAGATGATGCTGGTAAGAAGATCAGTTAGTAGACGCTTAGATAATTAGATTTCTAAAACTTGAATTGATTGTAATATAACTTGTATTTATTCAATAAAAGTTTTATTTATAAATCTATCATGTGTTTGTTTTTGTATAGATAAAGAAATTCTTAGAATTGATTCTGGGAAATCAATTAAAGAATTTATATTATTATTATTATAAATATACGTATAAATTATTTGCAAAACAATTATAGTATACAGAGCTATATTAGTTATAATCTTAGATAGATTTCTATAATCTATAAAGGATTAAGATTATATAATAATTGTTTGATGTTTACATGACTGAAATTATAAAGAAATTCTAGGATTGACGATGTATAATTGATCATAGAATTTATATTATTATTTAATTCATGTCTATTTTTACTTTACAGAAAAAACCAACTTGAGTGATTCAGAAAGTGACTATGGAGATGAAGATGAAGATGATATTGATTATGATCTTGAAGAAGGAGAGTTTGTACCTCCTGATGACTGGACTTCTATTCCAGAGCCTGAGATACACAATAGTGTCGATCCAGCTATACATATTGATGAACACGTCGTGAGTCCTGCAAAGACTGAATACATTTTTAGAAATGATGATGCTGATTCGATAATTGATTTAGAGGCTTTTGAGAATGAGTCTACAGATTCAGAGACTGAGGATACTGATGAGATAGATGAAAAGTTTGAAAGTGCGTATTGCTAAGATCTAGATGACAATTGACTTACAATTGAAAGGCGGAATCAATCAATTGCATATATCAACAATAAACATAAACCGAAACGAAAGTAATTCACTAATTAAACAATGAAATCGGATTGTATATTGATTTGGGAATGAATACAAAGAAGCTATTTCGACAAATGGTGCTAGGGTTTCGTCAACCCTAGCCTAAAACCTGTAGGTTTCTATTTATACTAAAAACACAGCCGACATGCGTCACTTGGGTAAGTGTCGCATGTGGCCGCCTTAATGCGTCACTTACCTAAGTGTCGCTATGCGTCACTTAGGCAAGTGTCGCCTAAACTAAAACACGAGTGTCGCATTAAAAAAAACTATATTTCTATTAATTAACAAACGACACTAATTACAACTCGATAGACCAACTGACAGACACACAAAGATGCATCAACAAACTCCCCCGTGTCTTCAGCTTGGTCTTCAAAATCTTCAAACTCTTTCAAGTCGTTTAATCTTCACTTCCAACCAGCAGGAAATACACCACCAGCATGTACTCCGTTGGCTACGCAAATATCAATAACCTTTTGAAATTTAATCGCTTCAGCTCTGTCTCTTTCATTAAACTGAATCCTATTCTGATGTAATCTTTTCATATCATGTTCAGAGAGATTGATCAAACTCAACGGATCGAATACACAAAATATCTTTCGTTTAAGACCCCAAGTAGACCTTTTCTTATGTTGAACAACATCCCATGTTGTTTTCTCTTCAACCTCCGATTCTACATTCATAATCTCCGAATCCGTATCTGGTTCCGATTTTGGAATAAACACAATTATAGCTTCACCAGTAATATCATCATATTCCCAGTACTCCAACCTATTCAAAAAATCTATCGGAATGATCTCCAAAGGTATCTTCTGTAGACACTTTGCTGGTGGATAGATCATCTTCACAATAGGTTGACGTGTGATCGGATCTAACTTCTTCTTAAACTTGTATCGCATACCCAACGTCGGCTTTATCAAATTATACTTTTTACTGTTCATCTCACGACGTATGATCACCTGAAAGAAATCTGCTCGTGAATCTCGTGATCGGTTGATCAAGGGTATCTGCGCTAATCTTTGAAGCTCACACTTCGGCAAAGTACTTATTTTATAAAACTTCATATTGAAGTACTGAATGCCGTCACTTCTCTTAATCATAAAAACAGAGTTGTTCTCATCGAACTTCCAACTCTTAATCAATCCCGTGTAATCAGATCTAACTTTGTAGCTTTTACACGTAACCGGTACCTCCGTAATCGGTTTAAGCACAATATCCGGTTTTGTTGTAGAAGTTGATGGCTCATTCGTCTCTTTTTCTGATTCATCTTCAGACGAATCCGATTCTATAATAGGAGCATCATCATAACATTCATCACTATGCAACTGCTCCCCCTCAACTTCAATATCCTCATTCTCTTCAAAAAAATAATCCTCTGCAACAGGATCATCCATCACATCTTCCTCAGGCACCGTATTGTTATCATTCATCAGATTTTGTAGATATGTGAGATCTACATAAGAATAATCAACCGCAATAGGTCTTGCCTGACCTTGAACCTCCACGAAATAATCTAAACTGATATTTTCATTGATAGCTGAAGATGGAAGTACATTTTCTGGTTCCGGGGAAGGAGTTACATTTGTTTCTAACTCACTAGGACCTACCTCCCCCGAAACATTTGTAACGGATTCCAACTCTAACAACCTAGAGGACAAAGTAGTCACTTGAAGCTGTAGAGAGTCAACCGCAGCAGCCCGAGCTTCCAACTCCCTGATCTGAGAGGCTTGAGCTTCAATTATGGCCTTCTGATCATCAAAACGTTTTGCCAAAAGCTCCATCTGAGCCAAAACCATCTGAAGAGACGGCATGTCAGATGTTGGCGGTGATTGTTGGCGTTGAGAAGTCGGCTCCTCAATAACCACTGTCGTCCGCTGGCGTCTACGAAGAGGTAGATCAGCATAGGAGGGTGAAGACCCAGCAGGACGTTTTCCAGGATTCCTCGGGATATGTACCCGGCCAGCAGAAATCCTGCGCAAAATACGCTTAAAGCGTTGGGGATTAGTCAATTGAATCCCCTCAAAAGCAGATTGCGGTGGCACGTCACCCTCAGAATCAGGAGGAGTGGGCCCACCATCGTCAGATTCTGCCTCAACTCGATCAACTTGATCAATATCATCGAGATCTTGAGCAATGTTGGCATCAACTAAGTCGTCCTCGTTGACCGGAGGCACGACATCATCCAAAAATGCATGATCGTGCGGCGCAACGTAGTTTTCGTTTACTACGTGCCCGAAGAGTTCACGATCGGCCAAAACAGGCTCGCCCTTTGGCGCGAGCTTGCAGTCATTAAAGACTCGCAGAAGCATCGGCGTTGGGACCAAAAGAGACCGCTGATCTGGTGCAATACCGAGATCCAGGTCATTTAGCAGGAGCTGCACAAATCGAGGATACTGCAGCCATTTGTCTTTTCCGGCGCGTATATTCTCTACCATGTTGCCGAATATGTAACCGCTAAAGTTGTACGGTTTGTTGTAAATCAAAGCCAACATGAGAGATAGAGTAAGATGGCTGGCAGCATCATAACCTCCCTTGCGCGGAGACAAGCAGACGATGACGATATGGCACAAATACCTCCAGACTCTGCAAAGATATTGCTTCCTAAAGTCGGAAAGCTGGTTTGCTGGATATCCCATCCTTTGAAGTCCCCCAAAGATGAACGTAGTCGGGAAGATAGTAGGCATGGTTGAGTTATCGGTGAACTGTAAAACCCTTCGAATCGAGTTTTCAGTAATCTCAATTTCCTCTCCAAACATGGTTGAAACAATCCGGGGAACTTCACCCTGAACTCGAATCACAGCATGATCATAGAACTCCTCAATTTGATTCATGTACACAGGAGTCGAAGCAGTGATGGCATAGAAAATCCTTGATCGGCGAAGAAATTCGATCATCGGCCTAAAGGGCGCCGAATTCGCATGAGTAGACTCAAGGAATGCCGTAATATTGTGTCGGGTGTTGGTACGGCGGTAGTAGTTCTGTAACTCGGCCATCTGTAAGCTAAAAATACAAATAAAAGTAACCGAAAACGTTTGAAAGTTAGCCCGAACACAGAAAGGTTGGAAAACAAATTTTGACTTTAGGCGTCACTTAGGGTAAGTGACGCATGGAAACTACCGTCACTGAAGAAGTGTCGTAATGTACAGTGTATAAAATTGAAATCAATATGTAGCGTCACTTATGGTAAGTGACGCTATCAAGCGTCACTGATGTAAGTGACGTTTGAATTTAGTGATTTAAATGATACGACACTTGCAAAGTGACGGGTGAAGAACATGCGACATTTAAACTAGTGACGGTATCCTTAGACAGTCACTTAAGAAGTGACGGTATAAGTGACGGATATAAATAAGCGTCACTTAGACAGTCACTTGGGGTAGTGACGCATGTAAAGGCGTCACTTAGACAGTCACTGGAAGGAGTGACGGTTTAAACGGTTAAAACAAGTATATGCGTCACTACATGAGTCACTTAAGAAGTGACGCAAAATCAAGCGTCACTTGTGAAGTGACGGTATGGGTTACCAAATTACCAAAGTGCGTCACTTGAGGTAAGTGACGCAGGAAGTGTCGCAACGATGAAGATCATCGTGCACTGTTCATGTCCAGATTCAAAAATTAGGGGTTTGCAAAAACAAGGTAACCAAGGTGAGCGCTAGGGTTGGACGAGTAGAACACACCATTTATTACATCATAACATAAGCATATAAGCAGTTAATCGAACGATTTTGCACATAAAAACGTAACTGTAACCCTAACTCTAAATTACAGTAAAAATAAGAAGATTAAAAGGTTAAAAGTAGTACCACTAAATTCGTAGGAGTAAGGAGAACAACGAGGTATGAAGAGAACACAAAGAAAAACCGTAAAACTCGCTAATCAATCGACAAGAAAACGTGCAGTGGAAGTGACGCAGAGACGGAACGAGTGTCGGTGTGTCAGTGCAAGTGACGGTATAGGAATTTGAAAAGTGGTGAGGTTGAGTGTCGTGGGGAAGGGGTATTTATACACCGACCCTTGTATGCGTCACTCAACCCGTCACTTATAGAGATGCTTAACCCGGCACTTACTGCGTCACTTAAAGGAGTGACGCAATAGCGTATGCGTCACTGGTAGCGTCACTTATGAAAGTGACGCACAGTTCACTTTTAGTGAAAAATTTCGATTTCTTCGATGGTTTCGCGTTGTGTTTTCAGTAAGCACATATGAAAATGTAACAGCAACTTGGATAATGACTAAAATTACTCTACTTTAAAAAATAAGACTGACAAAAATATAAACTGACAACTAGATAATTTACACATTATTTTTGGTGACGGAGCTGATAAAGTCTGATTAGGGATCATATTGGAATAACATGCATTTATTAGGAACAGTAAGTGTTATTTCGATCATCAGTATCTTTGTCCTCTCTAAATTTACGTGACATACTAAAGACACTGCTTATAAAAATTATTTCAAAAACGATTATTAGTATATTTGTCCACTTAAACATGTTATACGTACAACTAAGAGGTATTTTATTATTATTTGTATGTTTATTTCGCTGTGGTTCCCATCATAGAGATACATCTTAACTTAAAACATAGACCATGTTGTGATTTACAGATAGAATATAAGAAAATCAATTTTAAGAATCAAGTCAGCGGTGACAGGTCTGTACTTACGTACAACAGAGCGACATAACTTGATCCAGGTTTAAGCAAAAGCAAACTTGGTCAAACCATTTTGGCGACCTTGTAAGGTATCTTAATTTTTAAAGACTTTTCAAGTACTTTGACTTGTGTTTGCTTAATTTTAAAATATATATTAACAGAAACCAGGTCTATACTTACGTATAACAAAGGAGACTGTCAATATGTACCCCCAAATGAAATCATATAAACATCTTTCACAAAAACATGTCTAGTATAAGTAAGAATTTAAGACTTTTGTCGTACATCTAATAATGTTGTACCACTTGAAATAGACAATTATTGATTAAGCTTCTTAAGACTTCTCAAAGTGTTTTGTATAACATGCCTACTAATATATCGTATGATGAAGATAATGTTTATAAAAACTGTTTTTAATACGTCAGATAAATCTACTGACACATCAAAGATAAACCTTAAAAATTCCATTTTTATGCATGTCACCCGATGTACTATCATATCCCAAGTTGTTTACAGACACAACTTCAACGTCTAATTTTAAAATGTAGCAACCTTGCATTTCCTACATACTAGTAAGTATAAAGATTGGCAGTTGCGTTTTTTTTTTTTTTTTTTTTTTTTTTTTGTATAACATATCCAAGTTACTAGTTACTTTTTCGAGGTAAAAAACCTAAGACCGATCATGTTGACTAATTCATCAAATCGGGCTCTAGAAAAAGCCTTAGTGAATAAGTCAGCATTTTGTTTCAAGGTGTCAATATGGACAAGGTCAATGAGGTGTTTCTCATAGCAATCCCGTATAAAGTGAAACCTAATCTCTATGTTTTTGGTTTTAGAGTGTTGTACGGGATTGCGTGTGATAGATATGGCAGCAGTGTTATCAATATAAATAGGAGTTAAAGTTAAGAGTAACCCGTAGTCGCGCAGTTGATGTTGAATCCAAAGAACTTGAGAGCAGCAGCTTGCAGCAGCAATGTACTCGGCCTCCGCTGTTGAAGTAGAAACCGTAGTCTGTTTTTTGCATTGCCATGACACCAAGCGGGTTCCAAGAAACTGACATCCTCCTGTGGTAGACTTCTTATTGATGTTGCAGCCGCCATAATCTGAATCGGAGTAGGCAGAGAGCGTGAAGTCCTTCTCATTTGAATACCATAGACCAAGTGTAGGTCTATATTTGAGATAACCAAAAATCCGCTTCACCGCCTTCATATGAGAAACCTTTGGTCGTGCCTGATATCGTGAACAAATGGAGACAACAAAAATGATATCAGGTCTTGAGGCAGTGAGGTACATAAGAGAACCTATCATCGAACGATAATCCTTTTCTTTGCAGTCCTCATCATCCTCAGCAGGTCCAAGATTATGGTTGAGTTCAATAGGAGTTCCATAAGGTTTACAAGTGAGCATATCATATCGTGTCAACATGTCATGGACATATTTTGACTGATGAATATACATGCCTTTGGATGACTGCTCAACTTGCACACCTAAGAAAAAGGTAAGATCTCCCATTGCACTCATCTCGAAAGCTGATTTCATGACCTCTTCAAATTCTTTACATAGAGCCTCATTCAACGATCCAAAGATGATATCATCGACATATACTTGAACAAGTAACAAATCATCGCCTTTTCCTTTTGTGAAAAGGGTACTATCGATGGTGCCCCGTGTAAAGCCATTGTCCACCAGATGAGTAGCCAGCCTGTCATACCATAGACGTGGAGATTGATGAAGTCCATACAATGCCTTATTGAGTTTGTAGACATAATTTGGATGCACCGAATCTTCAAAACCTGGAGGCTGTTGAACATAAACCTCCGTATCAATTTGACCATAAAGGAATGCGCTTTTAACGTCAAGTTGCTTGACGCGAATCCCTTTAAATGATGCAAAGGCCAAAAAGATACGTACGGACTCCAATCGGGCGACAGGGGCAAAAACCTCATCATAATCAAGTCCTTCAATTTGAGTATACCCTTGAACAACTAGTCTTGCTTTGTTCCTCGTGACAACTCCTCTATCATCCTTCTTGACGCGATATACCCATCGAGTGCCTTTCGGATCGGCACCTTTGGGTAAGGGAACAAGCGTCCACACTTGCAGCTTGTGAAATTGCTGCAGTTCATCTTGCATGGCCTCGACCCAGGATGGGTCTTGCAAGGCCTCCGCTACTTTCTTCGGTTCAGTTTGGGAAAGATGGCAAGAGTTGACGGTTGCCATAAATCCCAGAACCTGATTAGCTGAAGTATCCGTATCTTCAGCAGTTTGCTTCGCCTGACGTCTAGTTTGAACAGATGAATGGGGATCACCAATGATGTTTTCAACAGGGTGATTCCTATGTATCCTAGTAACTGGAATAGCATCTGGCACAAGATTTAATTCCAAGTTATTCAGATCCCCTTCAGTGGCAGAAGCATCTTCGTTTTCTTCATTAGAGAAGAAGTGAGAATATTCCATGTCTGCTGCATCCTCCAATGGAGGCATATTAGGATCATTCGGAAGATCCTCGGTATTAACGGGATTTGAAGCAGATGGAATAGTGGTTATTTGTGGTGAAGGTGTAGTAACAGATGCAGGAGAAGTAGTGGATGTTGAGGCAGGCATATCTGGTGTTGGAGTAGGTGAAGGAGTGGATGTTGTATCAGGTATAGGATTGGATGTAGAAGAAGAAGATGTTTGTTGAAAAACATCGAGTCCATGAAGCATGGTGATTAAATCTTCAGTGACATCATCCTCCGGAACATTAAAAGAGCTGAAAAGATTCCCATAATTAAAGAACCAATCCGGACCCTTTCCTTGAGGTGGTTCCGTATACCGTAGGCATTTGACCTCAAAGTGTTCCTCGATCTCGTTCGTTGATTTGTTGTATACCCGTTTGTTTGGAGAGTTGACCGAATATCCGAGAAAAATTCCTTCAACGGCTTTATCGCCAAACTTAGGGACACGATCTTTAGTAATCATAATCAGACACGGACATCCAAAGGGTTCCAGAAACTGCAGATTCGGCTTGCGATTGTTGAAAAGCTCATAGCAAGTCTTATTCTTCTTTTTAACTGAAAGAACCCGATTCAATACATAGCAAGCAGTATTTACTGCTTCAGCCCAGAAGATAATAGGTAATTTGGAATCCGCTAACATGGTGCGAGCGGTTTCAATAATTGTCCTATTCTTCCGTTCAGCAACTCCATTTTGTTGAGGTGTTCTCGGAGCACTAAATTGATGTTCAATACCTCGAGAAGCACAAAATAACTCAAGAGTTGAGTTCTTGAATTCGGTTCCGTTATCGCTCCGCAGCCTCTTCACTTTTAAGTTGCACAAATTTGCCAACTTATCCAACAAATAGACTAAAATACCCGCTGTCTCATCCTTAGTTGCGAGAAAGTAGACCCACGAAAAGCGTGAGTAGTCATCTGTTACCACTAAACAATAAGAACGACCACCTATGCTCTTTGTAGACACAGGACCAAAAAGATCCATGTGCAGTAGTTCTAACGGAGCATTTATGGAATTCACTACCTTAGACTTATGGGACTTCTTGTGGAGTTTGCCCTTGTGGCAAGAAACACAGTCATCCTTCAAGGCGAAGGACTGTTTCGGAACTCCACGAACCAAGTCGTTGTTGACTAGGAAATTCATTTTACGGAAATGAATGTGTCCCATACGTCTGTGCCAAAGGAGTGATTCCTTCTCTGAAGCCTTCGAAAGGAGACAAGTGTATTCGCTGGTTGTCACACCCTGCCAAACGGTAATTTCGATTAGTTATGTTTAGTTTGCGGAAGCATTAATGACGTGGCGGGGCTGCGAGCAGTTATTTCAACCAACCGTTACATACACATTCAGAGCATATGGTTATTGCATAACATGGTAGATAAGGATGCCAGTTCAAACATTCGTTACAAAAGTAGTACGACTATGTAAGTCGTATCAATAGTAGTGGAGTTTAAAACATTTTAGTTTTAACAATAATACATAAGTTTAAAGTAAGATTTCACAAGTATGACTGCAATGCCTGCAGTTATACAAATGAAATCCCCAAAAGCTGTCCCGACAGTATGTGGCATCCTAATAGGTCCAGGGTTGTCCATCCTGAATGCATGCGATTTCTTACCCAGCTAATTTCCTGAAAAACATAGAGAAAGTCGTCAACAAATATGTTGAGTGAATTTACAGGTTTATAAGTGTATGTGGTTTGTCAAACCAAGTTCGTATAAATGATTTGTTATTCATTTATAAAATACAAGTTATGTAGGGTTGTTACCCTAAAGCATTGTTATACGTGGGATGTCGTCCCAAAACATGTTACTGGTTGTTTACCAGTGTAAAATAAGTTACCGGTATGTTTTCCGGTGTCCAACAGTTGTAGGATTCGTTCTTCCTAAAAGTATGTGGGAATTTTACTTAGACTGTGATCCCCTGAAAGGTGAGCTAAACCTCGCAGGTTAAAGTAACGCGACCTAACCCTATAACCAAACCACAACCAGAACTTATGTTGTTTGCCTGAACGGACATTTAAGTATACGCTCCACCGTAGGAGGGTCGTCACGGCAATAGTACTATCCGTATACTCAGTGGCTAGAGTCACCTAGCTAATGGTTACAGTAGCATGTCATGAGGTCTTTCATGCACACAATCCAAGTCTAGGTCCGTACTAGGATCCTTTGTCTAATTCCCAAATAGTTGTGAAAATGTAATATCACAAATCAACATTTGTATAAAAGCAGTAAAGCATTTATAGTTTGATTGCATGTGTTGGCATGCAATTTCTATGTTTAACACCCCTGTGTTTAAAAGCAGAAAACATTTAAAAGTAGGGGCTGTAAACTCACTGTGGTTTGCTCGGTATGAATGCTAGCAGCTGACAGTTAATAGCCCAAAGGTTTGTTAACCTATATACCATAAATGTATTAACATAAGTACGTTTGATTTGTTTAATCAACTTATGTTAACAGTTTGTTTGTTTTGTAGAAATTGTTAATTTCTCAGTAATTTAAGTCGTTGCATTCGTTGGTGATGTTGTGTTGAAATATTGTTATTATTTCACACGTCGTATGCCTTGTCAAGTGTGTATATATATATATTTATACATATATATATAAGTTCTAAACACATGGTTTACGTATTAAAAGGCATATAAGTTTTATTTGCCATAAAACTTCTTATTGTATTTATTTCCGTCTATAAAATAAATAATTGTTGTCATCGTTTAAAAATCACCTTTTGTATACATGTAAAACATATATATTTATGGATTCGTCGCTTGCTATTAAGTTTGTATATATATATATATAATCATACACGTTCCATTTTATGAATATTCGTTTCGTGAAATGATTCGGGTCACGTCTTATGTTTGGAATGTTTTGGAAGTTTATTGGGCTCGGTCCGACTTGTTTTGTTTTCGGTTCAATGACTTAATCCCTTTGACCCATTACAAGTCTTGTTCAATGGCTCGTTTATTTAATTTAATTCATTTGTTTTTACAATACTCGGCCCAACCCAAAGTCTTAGGCCCAAGAAATATTCTGCTCAGTTTGCAGCCCATCCCAGCCGTTCGGCTTGGGCTAGCCGTTCGGCTTAGCTAGCCGTTCGGCTTGGCCTACAGCCGTTCGGCTTGGCTTCCGGCCCAATCCAAACCTTACTCGATCCAGTCCAATATAATAAGCCCATTATTTATTTCGGTCCAGTCCACATCACTCGTACACAGCCGATCGGCTTTGAGCTCTTAGCCGTTCGGCTTTGGTCTCTCAGCCGTTCGGCTTTGTGACTTTAGCCGTTCGGCTTTGGCTCGAGTCCAGGCCTCTGTTCGTTCATCTCGTTTCCAACTCAAAATCAAAGTGTTTTTGTGCCATTTTTCGAATGGTTTTCGTGTTTAGGTACTTAGTAACAACAATATACATCACTATATCACGTTTTAACAAGTTCCACATACAAGATTTTGGATTTATGGTTTAGTTTCACATAACCCATTTCAAGAACAATCAACATATACTTATCACATTTCTGTGTTATATACATGGATTATGACATATATACAAGTTATACAACGAATTTTAAGTATGAAAATCGAAGGTTTTGAAGTTCCTTACAAATGTGAAGTTGATGGTGACGATGATGATGCGAGGAAGATGATGAGGATGATGCTCCTGGCTTGTTGTTCTACTCCACTTCTTACTGCTGCTACTAGTCCCTCTGTGTTTTTAGCTCCAAGAAGAAGAAGAAGAAGATGGATGAATGATGATGATGATGGTGGGTGTGGTGTAAGGAGAAATCACAGGGAATGGGGGAGGAGGAAGATGGGGATGTCGAGTTATGGGAGATCACAGTCTGTGGTCTCCCAATTATTGGTGTTTGTTGTGTATTTTAAGCCCGTTAATTTCGAGTACGGGTATAATTTTAGCAATATAAAAGTAAACATTTTATATTTTTATTTTGTAGATGCTCTCCTGGTTCGTTATTTAAACTCGGAATAATGATGTTTTCATTATTTTTAACTGTTGTTTAACTTCTGCGTTGGACTGCTAACATTTTAAATTGAGTGCCAAATTTCGGTCGAATTTCGGGTTCATATTTTGAGGTAATGTTACAATTGTTTCCAAATGAATGAGAAAATTTGAATTTTTCTCATCTTGATCTCTGAATGCATTTTAAAATTGTTTCTGTTCGTTTTATAATACGTTTTATGTTAAACGTATTTTTAACCCGTTTTATCTATAGGTTATAGATACAATAGTACTCGTAATTAATAATTGCATTATTAATTATGGTGTGTCACCAACTTTTGTCATATTTATCTGTCGGGTTCGTCTCGACACATTTGTACGTAACTTTAATTACTTACGTATTAGTAATACTTTTTGTTTAAAAGTACTAGGCTGCTAGACTTACATCGCATCAGAAGTTTTTGTTTTAAACTTAATCAGGAAATTAGCGTAAGAATGCACATGCTTAATGTAAATCAGTACCTAATTTGGAGAGTTGTCACATTCTCCCCCCGTTAGGGAAATCTCGTCCCGAGATTTAATTCATGCCGTGAGTCGCGGTCACGGTTTCAAACAGTCGAGGATACTTCTTACGCATTTCATCCTCTCGTTCCCAGGTGAACTCTGGGCCATGTTTTGAGTTCCAACGAATTTTAACTAGCTTGATTTGTTTGTGTCGAAGTTTCTGCGTTTTCGTGTCCATAACTTCGATAGGTTCCTCCACAAAGTTTAATTTTGAGTCAATGAAGACTTCGTCCGGAGGGATGATATGTGTTTCATCAGAAAGACACTTTTTCAAGTTAGATATATGAAAGGTGTCATGGATACTACTAAGCTCTTGAGGTAGTTTGAGCTTGTAGGCGACAGGACCAATCCTTGCAAGGATTTCGAATGGTCCGATGTATCGTGGGTTCAGTTTACCTCGTTTACCAAATCGTACTACACCTTTCCAGGGTGCTACTTTGAGTAGGACCTTGTCACCTACTTGAAATTCTAAAGGTTTCCGTCTGTTATCGGCATAACTCTTTTGTCGGTCACGTGCTGCTTTCAATCGATTAAGCACTTGAGATATCTTGTCCGTAGTTTCTTGGACTATCTCAGGACCCGATAATTGTCTGTCGCCCAACTCTGCCCAACAGAGTGGCGATCGGCACTTGCGTCCATACAATGCCTCAAATGGTGCCATTTGTATGCTGGTGTGATAACTGTTATTATATGAAAATTCTGCTAGAGGTAGGTGTGTATCCCAATTACCTCCAAAGTCTATCACACATGCTCTCAATAGATCTTCGAGCGTTTGTATCGTTCGCTCGCTCTGGCCGTCAGTTTGTGGGTGGTAAGCAGTACTCATGTCGAGTCTAGTACCCAACGCATGTTGAAGTGTTTGCCAGAAGCGAGAAGTGAATCGTGCATCTCTATCAGAGATGATGGATAATGGCACCCCATGTCGAGAAACGACCTCTTTCAAATAGATTCTAGTCAGTTTCTCCATTTTGTCTGTTTCCTTGATAGCAAGGAAGTGGGCTGATTTCGTCAATCGATCGACAATCACCCATATGGTGTCAACTCCGGATGTTGTTTTTGGTAACTTCGTGATGAAGTCCATCGTGATATGTTCCCATTTCCATTTGGGCAATTCAGGTTGTTGCAAAAGCCCAGACGGCTTTTGATATTCAACTTTGACTTTTGCACAAGTCAAGCACTTACTAACGTATGTGGCAATGTCTCGTTTCATGCCAGGCCACCAGTAAAATCCTTTCAAGTCGTGATACATCTTATCTGCACCAGGATGTATCGAGTAGTTGGACTTATGTGCTTCGTCCAAAATCACTCGGCGTAATTCGTCTACGCATGGTACCCAAATTCGGTTCATGAAGTACAATACTCCATTGTCTTTGGTTTCAAGCTGTTTCTCCATTCCCTTCAAGGATTCTTCCTTAAGGCGTTCGGGAATGAAAGCTGATTGTTGAGCGTCACGAATTTGAGTAATGAGATTCGAGTGGATTGTCAATCCTAAAGCTCGGACTCTGCGGGGTTTGACTCGTTCCTTACGACTCAAGGCATCAGCTACAACGTTTGCTTTGCCCGGGTGGTACTTAATTTCGCAGTCATAATCATTCAGTAACTCGACCCAACGACGTTGCCTCATGTTGAGTTCCTTCTGGTCGAATATATGCTGGAGACTTTTGTGATCCGTGAAGATAGTACACTTCGTACCATATAGGTAGTGTCTCCAAATCTTAAGTGCAAAAACGACAGCTCCTAGCTCTAAGTCATGCGTCGTATAGTTCTTTTCGTGAATTTTCAATTGTCGAGACGCGTAAGCAATGACTTTGTCGTTTTGCATCAATACGCAACCCAATCCCTGATGTGAAGCATCACAGTAGACAACAAAGTTTTCTACTCCTTCAGGTAGTGATAGGATTGGTGCGGTACTTAATTTCTGTTTCAACAATTGGAAAGCAATCTCTTGCTTCTCGCCCCAATCAAATTTCTTATCCTTTTGAGTTAGAGCGGTAAGTGGTTGGGCTAATTTTGAGAAGTTCTCGATGAATCGTCGGTAATAGCCGGCTAGCCCAAGAAATTGTTGTATCTCGGATGGCGTTTTCGGGGCTTCCCAGTTCTTAATTGCCTCGATTTTGGACGGGTCCACATGAATTCCCTTGTTATTGATCACATGACCAAGGAAATGAACCTCGCGTATCCAAAATTCACACTTAGAGAACTTGGCGTAAAGCTTCTCTTTCTCCAGTAATTCAAGAATCAATCTCAGATGTTGCTCGTGATCCTCCTTCGTTCGGGAGTATATCAATATGTCATCGATAAACACAATCACGAACTTATCAAGATAAGGTTTGCATACTCTATTCATGAGGTCCATGAACACTGCTGGTGCGTTTGTCAGTCCGAATGGCATGACTAGGAACTCGTAATGACCGTACCGAGTCCTAAACGCAGTCTTAGGAATATCCTCATCCCGAACCTTCAGTTGATGGTAACCAGATCGCAAGTCGATCTTCGAATAATAACTTGACCCTTGTAGCTGGTCAAATAAGTCATCGATGCGAGGTAGTGGATATCGATTCTTTATAGTTACTTTGTTCAGTTCCCGATAATCAATACACATTCGCATTGATCCATCCTTTTTCTTAACGAACAAAACCGGAGCTCCCCAAGGTGAAAAACTCGGTCGGATGAATCCTAGGTCTAAGAGTTCCTGCAGTTGTGCAGACAGCTCTTGCATTTCTGATGGAGCAAGACGGTAAGGCGCACGTGCAATTGGCGCTGCTCCAGGCACTAGGTCGATATGAAATTCAACCTGTCGTGGGGGTGGTAATCCTGGTAACTCATCAGGAAACACTCCCGGGTAGTCACGTACGATAGGTACGTCGTCTATACATCGCTCCTCGGATTTCTTTTCTACAACGTGTGCTAAGAATGCTTGGTATCCCTTTCGGAGATATTTACGGGCTTTCAAGCATGTAATCATTTTTGTGGCACTTTTTCGTTTCTCACCTTTGACCATAAGAGTTTCTCCTGTCGGTAGTGGTAAGCGTACTAACTTATCGTAACATACTATTTCAGCGTGATTCTTCGACAACCAATCCATGCCGACTACAACGTCGAAACTCCCCAACTTAACCGGTAGCAAGTCTATTTTGAAGAGATGACCTTCTAATTCCAAGGTGCATCCCGGTACTATTTCTCCTGACTCGATTAACTCACCATCGGCTAGTTCAATAGTATATTTGTTATCTAGCTTATGTGATTCGAGTTCTAATAGTGGTCTAAACTCATTAGACACAAAACTTAAATCAGCACCTGAATCGATTAACACAGAGGCATAATGGTTGTTTACAAGAAACGTACCAGTGACGGTGTTAGGGTCCTGGCGTGCCTCTTGTGCTCCGATCACAAATGCTCTTCCTTGAGCCGGCTGATTGATGATGTTGTTGGCTCGGTTGTTGTTACCACGGTTGTTGGTGTTGTTGCGGTTTTGGTTATTCAGTCGAGGGCAACGATTCCGATAGTGCCTCATGTCGCCACATTCAAAACACCCTTGGTTTCGGCGTTCGGTGTTCTCCCTAGGGGTAGGGTTAGCTTTGCAGTTTTGGGTTTTGTGACCCCAACCTCTACAGTTGTTGCAATACCAACATTCACCGTCGTGATGTTTGCCACATTTGTCACACTTAGGTTTGTTACCCAAGTATGGTTTTGATTCCACAGTGGTGGCAGCATAGGACTTTGGGTTCCCAGACCCCTTCTTATTCGTTTGACCCTGACGGTCACCTCCTCTGTCATTCCACTTACGCTTTGTACCTCCAGAATTTCCAGCTTCGGTACTGCTCGGCTCAACCTTGCCCGGTGCAGTTTTCTTGGTCAGTGTTCCCATCCTGACTGCCTCATCGGTCAGACTTTGCGCTAAAACAACAGCGCTCCTGAATGTGTCAGGTTTGGAAGATGTAACCAAACTCCTGATTTGCGGTGCCAGACCATAGACATAACGTTCGATGCGTTTGTACTCAGGTGTTACCATATGTGGCACTAGACGTGCTAGTTCCTGAAACTTGGTTGTATAACCAGTGATATCGGCACCAATCATAGTGATGTTCCACAGCTCAGTTTCGACTTTCTGCATCTCGCTACGGGGACAGAACTCCTCCAACATCATGTTTTTCAGTACTTCCCATGACATGGAGTAGGCAGCAGGTCGTCCCAGTGATTGGACTTGACTGTTCCACCAAGTAAGAGCCTTGTCAGCAAGAGTGCAGGTGGCATATTTCACCATACAGTCTGGTGAACAGTCACTAATGTCCAATACCGACTCTGTCTTTTCTATCCAGTAGATAATCCCAATAGCACCCTCGGTGCCACGAAAAGTAACTGGCTTACAAGCCTGGAATGTCTTGTATGAACACCCCCGGCGAGTATTCGCAGGTGTCTCAGTATTAACAGGGGTAGAACCGCTGTTATTCATTCCATTCTCGCGATTTCGGCTAGCTTCGTACTCAGCAATACCTTCAGCTATTCGCCGTGCTATCATTTGCTCGGTAGTTTCATTGTTGTTGGGTGGGGGAACGGTTTCAGGAATGGAAGAAGGTGTCGTTCGTCGACTGTTCTTAGTCACCCGTCGTTTTGGTGGCATGATTCCGTTCTGCGATGAAATAAATTGCAGGAGTCAATGCCAAGGTATTGAATGTGATGAACAAGATTTCACATTTTTAAAAGAAACGATATGGAAAATTTGAAGAACAGGTTTTTGGTATCACATGTCACACGACTTTGAAACGCCCATATGTAGTTAGTACAATATAATCACGTTGGCCAGGCGTCATTATATAATGCTAAATACATATTTCCTTTCATCATCATTCAACACAATCGAGTTTAAAGAAGTTCAAGATAGGAATCAATAGTCAAGGTGTGGTGTGTTTCATGGTTTCCAAGGAATGGTCAAATGTTATTGGTTGGCTACCGTTTCTAACACACGTATATACATGTAGATATACTACTAAAATCGTTGTTAAATGAAATGAATATGAAATACATCCAAACATAAGTTATATTATATCAAAAGGTGTAGCGCTGATACATCAGTTTTATACAAAACAAGATGGGATCCCAAATACGCCCCATCAGCGGTTAGCGCTATACAAAAGTCAATGGGTTTTCCTATACATATACCCATTCTAACAACTGTTTTTCCCGTTTAGTACATGTCCAGTACATACATACATCTACCATCTGATACTAGTCTATACCACACGTGATGGATTTACTAACATATCCATCATCCAAAAAGTGGCCGGTTTGATGCCCGCTAGGCACAAACCGCCGTACACAAGTCTAATGAAAATAAGGTAGAAACAATCCCACAGCTGTCCTCAGCACAGCTATCATCACACAAGCTCCAATCATCATCCCTGCTGTCCTCGCACGCCTCTCTAGTACTCTGACACGAGCACGTGCAGTCCCGGCTATCTCCCTGGCAGCAACCACGTTGCTCAACAAGAAGTGGCAATGCTCATGAATGTCTGTCATGTCTCCATCCAGACGGGAGACATCGCTCTGTAGCTCGGCAAGGTGAACACCCCTGCTACCAGAAATGCGAAACAATGTGCGGATCACAGCCACAATGGTAGGGAGAGTCAACTCTACGGGCTCTCCAGTAGTAGGCAGTGGTGCGGAGGATCGGGAGGACTCCCCGGTCTCGAAAGTAGCAGGAAAACCCTCTAACGACCTCCACCGCCCCAACATAGGAGCCATCCACTCCAAGTGAGCAAGCCTAGGTACCCTCTGTGGCGGCTCATCACAGTGCATCACCCTCTCCTCTGCCACCGGCGCCTTATCACGGGGCGCAAGTGGTCCTCTAGGGAAATCTCGGACACACATCCGTGGTGTCCTCCTAGGTACCGGTCCTCTGGAAGGTCCAGCAGTCGTATGGCGAGTCGCCATAAAGGTAGACCCTAACATACGAGTGGTAGGGTCAGTGGGGGTAGTAGCAGGTGGGACCACATGAGCAGTGGGTGGTGGGGTGATGTAAGCATCACTAGTGTTATCCGATAAGGCTCTCAGCTGAACCGGTGGACACGCAACTCCGGTGCTAGCGTCGCTATGGTAGGAATCCTCGGTCGGCTCCTCATCAGAAGCATACAAATAGATCGGACTGTGCCTCGACATGCTGAGACAAAGAAGTCGTAGGTGACGTGTCAGTCGTATGTTAGCTGTATGCAAAATGTGTATGCATGCAATGAATGTTTTAGCCAAGGCTATAGTCTAGGTCTCTAAGGTTTTAGGTCGCTTAAAGACTTCTAGTTCGCTATAACCAATGGCTCTGATACCAAGTCTGTCACACCCCGCCAAACGGTAATTTCGATTAGTTATGTTTAGTTTGCGGAAGCATTAATGACGTGGCGGGGCTGCGAGCAGTTATTTCAACCAACCGTTACATACACATTCAGAGCATATGGTTATTGCATAACATGGTAGATAAGGATGCCAGTTCAAACATTCGTTACAAAAGTAGTACGACTATGTAAGTCGTATCAATAGTAGTGGAGTTTAAAACATTTTAGTTTTAACAATAATACATAAGTTTAAAGTAAGATTTCACAAGTATGACTGCAATGCCTGCAGTTATACAAATGAAATCCCCAAAAGCTGTCCCGACAGTATGTGGCATCCTAATAGGTCCAGGGTTGTCCATCCTGAATGCATGCGATTTCTTACCCAGCTAATTTCCTGAAAAACATAGAGAAAGTCGTCAACAAATATGTTGAGTGAATTTACAGGTTTATAAGTGTATGTGGTTTGTCAAACCAAGTTCGTATAAATGATTTGTTATTCATTTATAAAATACAAGTTATGTAGGGTTGTTACCCTAAAGCATTGTTATACGTGGGATGTCGTCCCAAAACATGTTACTGGTTGTTTACCAGTGTAAAATAAGTTACCGGTATGTTTTCCGGTGTCCAACAGTTGTAGGATTCGTTCTTCCTAAAAGTATGTGGGAATTTTACTTAGACTGTGATCCCCTGAAAGGTGAGCTAAACCTCGCAGGTTAAAGTAACGCGACCTAACCCTATAACCAAACCACAACCAGAACTTATGTTGTTTGCCTGAACGGACATTTAAGTATACGCTCCACCGTAGGAGGGTCGTCACGGCAATAGTACTATCCGTATACTCAGTGGCTAGAGTCACCTAGCTAATGGTTACAGTAGCATGTCATGAGGTCTTTCATGCACACAATCCAAGTCTAGGTCCGTACTAGGATCCTTTGTCTAATTCCCAAATAGTTGTGAAAATGTAATATCACAAATCAACATTTGTATAAAAGCAGTAAAGCATTTATAGTTTGATTGCATGTGTTGGCATGCAATTTCTATGTTTAACACCCCTGTGTTTAAAAGCAGAAAACATTTAAAAGTAGGGGCTGTAAACTCACTGTGGTTTGCTCGGTATGAATGCTAGCAGCTGACAGTTAATAGCCCAAAGGTTTGTTAACCTATATACCATAAATGTATTAACATAAGTACGTTTGATTTGTTTAATCAACTTATGTTAACAGTTTGTTTGTTTTGTAGAAATTGTTAATTTCTCAGTAATTTAAGTCGTTGCATTCGTTGGTGATGTTGTGTTGAAATATTGTTATTATTTCACACGTCGTATGCCTTGTCAAGTGTGTATATATATATATTTATACATATATATATAAGTTCTAAACACATGGTTTACGTATTAAAAGGCATATAAGTTTTATTTGCCATAAAACTTCTTATTGTATTTATTTCCGTCTATAAAATAAATAATTGTTGTCATCGTTTAAAAATCACCTTTTGTATACATGTAAAACATATATATTTATGGATTCGTCGCTTGCTATTAAGTTTGTATATATATATATATATAATCATACACGTTCCATTTTATGAATATTCGTTTCGTGAAATGATTCGGGTCACGTCTTATGTTTGGAATGTTTTGGAAGTTTATTGGGCTCGGTCCGACTTGTTTTGTTTTCGGTTCAATGACTTAATCCCTTTGACCCATTACAAGTCTTGTTCAATGGCTCGTTTATTTAATTTAATTCATTTGTTTTTACAATACTCGGCCCAACCCAAAGTCTTAGGCCCAAGAAATATTCTGCTCAGTTTGCAGCCCATCCCAGCCGTTCGGCTTGGGCTAGCCGTTCGGCTTAGCTAGCCGTTCGGCTTGGCCTACAGCCGTTCGGCTTGGCTTCCGGCCCAATCCAAACCTTACTCGATCCAGTCCAATATAATAAGCCCATTATTTATTTCGGTCCAGTCCACATCACTCGTACACAGCCGATCGGCTTTGAGCTCTTAGCCGTTCGGCTTTGGTCTCTCAGCCGTTCGGCTTTGTGACTTTAGCCGTTCGGCTTTGGCTCGAGTCCAGGCCTCTGTTCGTTCATCTCGTTTCCAACTCAAAATCAAAGTGTTTTTGTGCCATTTTTCGAATGGTTTTCGTGTTTAGGTACTTAGTAACAACAATATACATCACTATATCACGTTTTAACAAGTTCCACATACAAGATTTTGGATTTATGGTTTAGTTTCACATAACCCATTTCAAGAACAATCAACATATACTTATCACATTTCTGTGTTATATACATGGATTATGACATATATACAAGTTATACAACGAATTTTAAGTATGAAAATCGAAGGTTTTGAAGTTCCTTACAAATGTGAAGTTGATGGTGACGATGATGATGCGAGGAAGATGATGAGGATGATGCTCCTGGCTTGTTGTTCTACTCCACTTCTTACTGCTGCTACTAGTCCCTCTGTGTTTTTAGCTCCAAGAAGAAGAAGAAGAAGATGGATGAATGATGATGATGATGGTGGGTGTGGTGTAAGGAGAAATCACAGGGAATGGGGGAGGAGGAAGATGGGGATGTCGAGTTATGGGAGATCACAGTCTGTGGTCTCCCAATTATTGGTGTTTGTTGTGTATTTTAAGCCCGTTAATTTCGAGTACGGGTATAATTTTAGCAATATAAAAGTAAACATTTTATATTTTTATTTTGTAGATGCTCTCCTGGTTCGTTATTTAAACTCGGAATAATGATGTTTTCATTATTTTTAACTGTTGTTTAACTTCTGCGTTGGACTGCTAACATTTTAAATTGAGTGCCAAATTTCGGTCGAATTTCGGGTTCATATTTTGAGGTAATGTTACAATTGTTTCCAAATGAATGAGAAAATTTGAATTTTTCTCATCTTGATCTCTGAATGCATTTTAAAATTGTTTCTGTTCGTTTTATAATACGTTTTATGTTAAACGTATTTTTAACCCGTTTTATCTATAGGTTATAGATACAATAGTACTCGTAATTAATAATTGCATTATTAATTATGGTGTGTCACCAACTTTTGTCATATTTATCTGTCGGGTTCGTCTCGACACATTTGTACGTAACTTTAATTACTTACGTATTAGTAATACTTTTTGTTTAAAAGTACTAGGCTGCTAGACTTACATCGCATCAGAAGTTTTTGTTTTAAACTTAATCAGGAAATTAGCGTAAGAATGCACATGCTTAATGTAAATCAGTACCTAATTTGGAGAGTTGTCACACTGGTAGTCTCCACAGTTCGCATATTCATTACATATGTGTCATTTCTTCTTGGAGCACGCATTACTACCCATTCCTCCGGAATAACGTACCCTGGCTTCAATATGACACACTCGGTTTTTGTAAACGATGTGGTATAATCCTTATCACAAACTTGTGATACATAACAAATTATGCTTAAGCTCGGACACATAGTTTACATTTTCAAAGCTAACCTTTCCATTGGTTAGCGTACCTCTCCCTGAAATTGTTCCTCCCGTATCTCCAGCAAAGGCAACGTGACCTCCCGCATATGGTTTAATATCCACTAAGAGAGACACATCACCCGTCATGTGTCGCGAGCAGCCACTATCCATGAACCATTCACTATCTTTTATCCGTTCAGACTGCTGCAACACATTAATATGAGGAGATTAGTGAGAAACGGTGACCCAAGCCTTTACAGACTTAGGTCGACCAAAGTCATCAACAATAATCACATCAGATAAAACTTTATTTTTAAACAAATCAGATTTTGAATCTGATGTGTTATTATTGATGACATGTGAGTCTTTAGTGGACTCCTTTAACTTCCAAACCTTTGATGGTTCGGGATTTGACTTTGAAATAGTGTTGGACTTTGGTTTTAACAAAATATTTTGTCCAACACTAACAACTTTCTTTGCCGGCTTGGGAGAGTCAGAGTGATGCCTAGGAGGTGATTTCGAAAAAGAATTTCTATAGAAAGATGTCCTAGGCATATCTCTCCCATACCGCTGATGAGAAAGTTTGGGACAATCACGGATCAAATGTCCTTATTTCTTACAATAGAAACAAGAACGAGTCTCATGAAATTGTAGAGACGGAGGATTTACCACAGGAACTGACGAAACATTTTTAGAACATGAACAGGTTGTACACGTTTTAGATAATGCTTGTGGGGGTTTAGAAGTTGAGGCATAAGTTTTATCAACATGTACCTTTTCAGTTGTCACCTTTTGTTTTAAAACATTTGTCGGTGACTTTTGAAGTTTCACATGTAAAACTCTATTTTCTTTTTTATTTTGAACCTTGTTTACAGGTTCAACTTTCAAAATCTGTTTTTCAGGTTTAGCCTCAACCTTCTTAAACTCAGGATATTCCTGATCAGTAATATCCTCTATCTCAACAATGTCATCAGTATGAATTTGAGACTCACTTGCAGCTTTAACAAACTGAGGCAATGGATACTCTTGCCTCTTGGTTTTCTCCGATGTCTGTTTGTTAAGCTTGGCTTCTTTGGCCTTAATACCATATAATTTGGTATAATCGACTGAAATCTCTTCAAAGCCTTGTTTAGTAATTGAGGGACAATATTCAGCATTAGAAGGTGGTGGTACTTGGTTATAACCAAGGCCTTCCTTCTTTTTGCCGCTAGTCCCTTGTTTACTAACTATCTCATTAAAGACTTGTGTTGCGGAGGTTGAACTTAAGATTTTACTTTTATGATTCTCAAACTCATCTTTTAAATCAGATAATTCTTTTGTCAACAATTCAATCTCAGTTAGATAACTTTTAATTGCGTCTTGTTGACTAAAGACCTTGGCCTTAAAAGTTTCGGTATCTAATTTATGAGCTTCAAGATGTTGTTCATAAAGTTTTTCATTTTCTAATAAAAAATTATTAGATTCAGTAAGCTTAACAATCTTGTCCTGCAAATTTTGATTGTCTTTTTGATAGATCTCAAGTGATTCAGTCAGATTAATACACGAAACACAGTTAAAAGGCTCAACATGTTCATTTGTTACCTCAGGAGTGATGTGAGCCATTAGACATTGAAACTTTTCAGCTTGTGCACTCCAATCAAAGGTAGTTGGCTCAAAAACGATCAAGGCATTGTCTGCAGCCAACGATTTTGCTTCCTCTTTCTCAGTTGCTTTGGGAGGATCTGGCTTTGTAAAACCTGATGATGGCATCCTAGGTTTCTCACATTCCCTTACAAAGTGACCAAGGTTCTGACAGTTATAGCATCGAACCTTACTTTTATCAAACCCGAACCCAGTCTTCCCATTTCCTTCCAAACTTTTTCTGCCCGTTCGCTGCAAGAACTTTTGAACTCTTCTGGAAATCATCGCTATGTTCCAGTTCAAATCCATCTGCTCCAAATCATCATCATCCAGTTGAGCATAGTCTTCTTTGGTCATCTCCAATGTAGTATTTGGTTGAGTAACCAAATCCTTATAAGAGCTAATAAAAGCTGTATAAATCGCAGCTTGCTCTTGAATTGCTGGTGATGCTGAAACCGGTTGTTGGGTTCCTTGATTTGTGCAAGCAGTACCGGAAACATACGCCGCATGAGTCTCCACAGCTGAATATGATGAAGAATTCGTATCTGACATAAATGCCATTCCTCCATAACTCTTACCCGTATTTACTTGGCTTCCATACAGAGAAGGATTTTGTATAAATCCAGTTGACTTGCATTCCTTCTTCTTCAATTCCATAGCATGGGCTTGAAGAACTCCAATGAGTTGATCCAAAGTCATCCCAGATAATTCTTGATTTTCCTTCAAGAATTGAACTTTCACATCCATGCACTTGGTAAAACATCCAATAGCTTTTTATTAATCTCCAGTGCAGTGAGAGTATATCCTCCTTCAGTCAATTCACTCACTAGTTGTGAGTATCGAGTAAACATTCCAGCCGTCGTCTCATTAGGTAAGGAGTCAAACAAATCATACTGTTTCTTAATTAATTCCAGTTTTGCCTCCTTATATTTCTCATTTCCTCCACACCTGGTCTCTATCGCTTTCCATAAATCATAGGTTATGTCATGAGTTTTGAACAGTCTCATGACATCCTTTGTCAAACACATACATATGGCTGAATGTGCTTTCCTTTCCAGTTGATAATCTTTCTTCTCCTGAGGTGTCATAGCAGTGAAAGATTTTGGTGGAGGAACACCACGATAGTTTCCTTCAGATACAGGAGCCTCATATCTTTGTTTCAATGGACCCCACAATTCCGGACAGTGAAAGTCCACAAACTGTTCAAATCTATCCCTTCAATAAGCATACTCCATATCTGCGGTAAAAAGAGGAGGTTTATTATTTGAACCAATATCATTGCCCTGTTTTAACATTTCTCGAATTCCCCTAATATCTTCCTTATCCGTTGCCATTGAAGATATACCTGAAAATGTACGCAAAAACAAGAACTCGAAAAATATTAGTACTTAAGGCGTCACTTAGTAAGTGACGCACTGAAGTGTCGCAACGACTAGCGTCACTAGGTTAGTGACGCTATCGAGTGACGGGTGAAGTGACTGATGACACTAAAGGTAAGTGTCGCTCAATCAAGCAAGTGATGCACTCAAGTGACGTACTTGAGTGACGTATTAAACAGAGCGTCACTAAAGGAAGTGACGCAAGAAAACAAACAAGCGTCACTAAAGGAAGTGACGCTAAAAAGTCAAGTGACGTGCAACAGTGACGCACGTTAGTGACGGTGGATTAGGGTAGACGACACTTAAGTGAAGTGTCGTATAGACCTCAAGTGACGCTTCAAGTGACGCGTTCAAGTGACGGTATAACCCTAATTTGGAATTAGCTAGTGCCGCAGGAAGTGACGCGTCTAAGTGACGGGTCGAGTGTCGCAAAACGGCTGTAAAATTCCAAAACCCTAAAAAATTCGAATTTTCGTAAACGAAACTCAAATTTCTTGAACCCTAATGGACGAAACCTGTGAATGTTGATGAATATTGACTGAGATTCACCTTTGCACCTTAAAATCCGTATTAATTCGCAATTAATGAATCAATCAAAAACCGAAATCAATCCAAAATAGCTTCTAAAACGTCAATTTGATCACCGCAAGGCTCTGATACCAGTTGAAAGTGCGTATTGCTAAGATCTAGATGACAATTGACTTACAATTGAAAGGCGGAATCAATCAATTGCATATATCAACAATAAACATAAACCGAAACGAAAGTAATTCACTAATTAAACAATGAAATCGGATTGTATATTGATTTGGGAATGAATACAAAGAAGCTATTTCGACAAATGGTGCTAGGGTTTCGTCAACCCTAGCCTAAAACCCGTAGGTTTCTATTTATACTAAAAACACAGCCGACATGCATCACTTGGGTAAGTGTCGCATGTGGCCGCCTTAATGCGTCACTTACCTAAGTGTCGCTATGCGTCACTTAGGCAAGTGTCGCCTAAACTAAAACACGAGTGTCGCATTAACAAAAACTATATTTCTATTAATTAACAAACGACACTAATTACAACTCGATAGACCAACTGACAGACACACAAAGATGCATCAACAAAGTTTAAGCATTTAGTCGGAAATCCAATATAATTCAAGAGATGCTAAAGAAGAAGAAAGAAAAGAAGCCACGTGTGATGAAAGAAGTAGATATTACTGGAAAGTGTGAGCTTAAGTCTGGCACTATTGGATGGTACTATGATTCGGATTTGAGACTTTTTGCAATTAAAAGATATGATGGAGTCCAGTATTTCAAGAGAAATCTCGCTGTGTTTAGTTCTCTACCAAGATATGAAGTTCGAGACTTAGATAGATTGCAGATGGTTAACCCTAGTAATGACGATTATGCTAAGTATGTGGAGAAGATTATCAGGACTGAGGGTAGAACTACGAAGTTTGAAAGATTAAGCCAAGAATTGGGAAAACCAAAAAGTTAAAAGAAAAAACCAGAATACATGGAAAAGACTGAGATAGAAAGTATATCCAGCAGTCAAGTGCATACAGCAGATACCATTGAAGCTTATGCCTCATAATATATTGAGCAAATTGAAGAGATGGAAAGTAGATTCTGAGACTGGTGAAGCTGTAATGATTAAAGCTAATGATGAATTTCCTAATGGTGAAAAAGAAATCTTGCGCATATATGATCGACGACATTTGATGAATCTCTCTTAGATTGATTTGGTGATGTTATACAAGAACAAGATCATGTCAACTTATGCATGGGGTGATGCTGTGAGAGATTATCAGAAAATGGTAAAGACTTGCATCAAATTAAAGATATATGCAGGAAGCAAGATTTACAGGTGAAGATTGAATACAAACTTGAAGACTACTAGAGCTATTATCAAGGGGGAGTGTGTTGGGACATGTTAGTGTGACAACAGTTCTAGCTTGATATAGCATTATGTTTGTAATCATGTTTGATACACTGATCTTGGTTTTGATATGAAATATAATAGTTTGATATTAATATTTATTAAATATATTATTGTGATTAATGTGTTAGAAAAATATAGGATTAAGCTAATATGTGTTATGATATTAAGTTTGTAGTTAATATTATTGTTATATACATATACGTATTCGATAATAATATGGACTACGATCTAAAACTGTGATACGAACTAAGCATGGTCAGTTCGCAAGGTGGTAAAAGAGTTGGTCAGTTCGCCGGACCAATGGGCTGCGAACTGAGTCAGTTCGCAGAACCCATGACCTGCGAACTGAACCAAGGATATATATGATTTCAGTTTAGAAAACCCTAACAATTTTGATATTCTGCGAATTTAGCTTCTGAAAATAAACCCTACGAAATTCTAATTATTCTGTTCTTCGTTCTTGATAGGTTAACGTTATTAACAATCAAGATTAAAGCTAGTTATTATTCTTGATCACGAAGATATCATGATACCAAAGTTATATCCGTATAACTAAGTATTGAGGGATTCCCCACCTTGATATATAAGATAACCTCTGATGCGCCACCAGCGGTCGGTAAGGATTTCAACCCTTGTCGTTGCACCGGCTACCGGCGGCGGGCATCAGTGGTTGTTTTAAATTTGTAATTGCGGGGCGTAAGTTTTCCCTAACAATGCTAATCCTAAGGGTGAGCAAGTGGTAGGTATGACCTAGAGTCTTTCTTCAAACCGACTAAATTGAAACTAAGGTGTGGTAGATGAGGGTTTTCAAACTAGTGAAGGGTTTATAAGATAGTAGGGGAGTTTTGGGTTTTTTATTAACTTAGGCAAATAAATAAATAAAAGCGAAATAAAAATAAAAGATAAAGCAGATGAAATAAAGATAGTGTTTGCTGGGATTTCGTTAATTAAGTTATGAGATGATGTTTGGAGAAATTATGTTGAAAGATATTTGTTAATTATTAATCTTGAATACTCGTGATGTAAACACTAGATTCCCTACTAATTATAATCCCATTAGCATGTCACACCAGGAGTTAGGTTAAGGTAACATCACAAAGTATTTAGAATAATAAGCAAGATCTTGATTATAGTTTAATAATACTTTCATATGAACGGGAACAAAATCTTAAGGTACTAGACATAACTGAATCATATAACGATTCCTTGTCATCCTAACAGATTCGTATATTTTAAAAGTTCATTTATGACTTTAAACTAGCCCTTGCTTAAGACTACCCAATAAATCCCCTAATTATTCACAGCGTTCCTCACTTAAAGTGGTTCCGCCGCTTCAAACCTTGGCCATGTCTTGTCCTATGATAATCCCCCATGTAGCCCTGCGCTTCCATAGTTTCATACCTTTGACAAATTATATTACCCTAGATGACTGACTACCTTTTAATTGGACGTCGTTAAAAAGGCGTTGTAATCACGTTTATTGGTGGAAAGGCGATAGATTAAATTGAAGTTTAAAAGTCTATTTAGAAAGGTTAATTAAACTAGGTTTCTCATTTTATATGTTAGTCCGTAATATAACTACCTTCGGTCGTTACTCGACTTCCATACATTTGTACTCCACCTTGAAGTGTTTCCAGTACTATATCGAATAACAATCGAATAGGGGCCATCATATTACTTTATAATATTGTACCGTTTCGTAATATGACTACCTTCGGTCGTTCCTCGACTTCCATACATTTGTACACCACCTTGAAGTGTTTCCAGTACTATATCGAGTAACAGTCGAATAGGGGCCATCATATTACTTTACGATAATTAAGACCGTTTATATTTTACCACTATGATGATCCTAAGGCAACAATCAAACAAGAACATGAAATAAGACGATCAAAGCGATACTACCGATCTTTAATATTTGATTATAACTCATCCCATAATTAATTAACTACATCGCAAGCAAACACAACAAGTATACTATTCTCTAATCATGGCAATAACTAAATCTAGCATAATCAATATAAACGTAATTAATTAAGATAGATAAGGATTAGAAAGCACCAGGATTAAATACGGGAGAAAGTAGACTTGAATTAATTGACACAATTCCAAGCTTACACCGAAGATTTACAATGCATTCCGTACTTTCCTTCTATTCTAAACTAGCCTAAAACTAATTTTTAGTAAGAAAATAGAAAGAAAGTAGAAGCAATATCTTAAAAGAAGTATATTGTTCTAAGAATGGTGTGTTGGTGTGTTTTTGCAAATGAGCCTCATGCCTCCTATTTATAGGAGAGTTTTGGTGCATTTTAGCAAGTGGAAGCTCATAATAGCAAAAGGTGGAAAAGGTGGTGGCACCGGATATGAAAAAGTTGGAAAAAGTGGTGCACCGGGTACGGAAAAACACGTAAAGGTCTAGCACCGGGTACACAAAAGGACCAAAAAGCGGGAAGCGTGCAGGGGGTAGCAGCTGGCGGCGGCTGGGTGGCAGCCGGCGGTGGCTGGGTGGCTGGCTAGCGGCGGCTGGCTGGTACCTGCACCTGTCCGCTGCCTGTTGCCTCATTTCTCGATTCGTGCGTGTTTTCTTCGTTATGCGTCCGTTTGCGTTGATTCTTTTTGCGTTGGATTCATAATCCAAAAATGAAGATTTTGATGAAAAGATATCCCAAAAAATATGTCTCTGAACTTTAGATGTGTCGTACGAATCGTTTGGATCTTTCGGAGTACGTAGAATCTTCATTCTTCGTCCGATTTTGTTGATTCTTCTTCTGTTGGATTCGTAATTTGAAAACGAACATCTTGAGTAAGGTGGATGTTGGTGATGGGCACTTTTGTCTTGAAATCTCGTTTTGATGTTTTGAATCTTCAAACGTGTATGAAATCTTCATTTTTCATCCGTTTTGCTTGATTTTCATCGTGCAACCTTGTTTTGACCATCTTGGCATAATACTATTGATTTGTAATGTTTTTGACTTAAAGTGCCAAGAATCGTTCCAGAATGAGAGAGATATCGGTAGTAAAAACGTGACTTTTTACGCGATATCAACCTCGTTATCGA
This sequence comes from Pseudognaphalium luteoalbum, assembly GCA_963422505.1. Taxonomy (NCBI): domain Eukaryota; kingdom Viridiplantae; phylum Streptophyta; class Magnoliopsida; order Asterales; family Asteraceae; genus Pseudognaphalium; species Pseudognaphalium luteoalbum. Next base: position 71,528,928 of record OY730194.1, on the reverse strand, counting down.
TCCATAGAACTAGGGACTTACATGTCCTACTTACCACATATTCAACATCTCTACTTCTTCAAATTAGCAACCACCCTCGCGATGACAATACTTGACTACCATTTTACATGTTTGCTTTATCAAGTTTTTATAAACTACATATTTAAACGATCATTTTCTACTTACCTTGATAAATATAAATTTTAGTCATCACTTGTACTACATTTTTTTTACATATTTCTTTACTACTTATCATTGTATGTTGCTACAACAATGAACTACAATTCAAGTGCACCATTCCTTACTTCATTAGGAAACACAAGAAGTGTTATGAACTCTTGCTAAGTATCTGGATTACTCAAACCGACATTGTACCGTTTCTATACTTACTACATATTTGAATGGTTTAATAATCAAATTTTTATTTCTACATTGACAATTGGTCATACTCCCATGATCAATTCTCAATTATTACAATTAAAACATACTTTGATTAACTCAAATTTTTATTTCTATATATACAATTGGTCATGCATAACATTGTATATATATAAACCTGCTAATGTAGGCACATAGAACGTGCAATCAACTTTGTCAACTAACTGCTATACATTGACACATAATTCAATACTAGTCACAAAGTACTATATCAGAAACTGCTCAACTACGACCAATTCGACATTCAAATTAACAACTGATACACATAAAACTCGTTAGATAACTAAAGCAAACTTTTGCACAAAAACACTTATACTTGATTCTTTCTATATGTGTACATATGAATGTTCATTACTACTGCCGCATACACACACCGTACATATACTTTATAATCTTGGGTCAAAATGGCCACTTACATGGTTTTTAATATAATCACTCTTTTTAATACTTTGAAACATACAATCGCAGGTAATTTATGAAGCAATCAACCGCTAATTATAGCTCTTACAAATGAACTAGCAACACGATGAATTCTTTACATAAAAATCTCATAGCGTTAGCGATAATTCTTGAATAAAACTTATATTGTTCTAGAAAAGTATATCTCAAAATTCCTCACTAATTTCTTGAATATAACTTACATTGTTCTAGTAATTGTTCGAATGAATTATCACCATTGTAACAAGCATAACCAATCAAATTTACGACAAATGAAAATAATATACGAAGTTTAACAAATAATATAGCAGAATATATCTTATCATATTTCAAACAAAAATAAAAGTAAATGATTTCACAAGATAGTCGCGTTTCACTGATATTTAAATTAAATCGTCCAAATAAGACGGTGAACATTTGAAAAGTCTTTTGGTCACAAGTTCTATGATCTACTAATGGAATCCGTATATAAACACATTCGCTACGCATATGCTCATATCATTCGAATTATATATTACGTTTTGCTTCATATGCTAAAATTCGTGACTAATTGACCATTAACGTTCATTGATAATGTAACTTAGTCCGGACGTACATATATATGAGGCGACTTTAATATTTTTCATGGACCATTTTGTGAGTTTCGCAGGTACTAAAATAGTATTATATAATTGAAAAGATTGAAGATGATCTTCTTTTGAAATAATTTTTGATTTGCTAAATTTTGGGTGTGTTTGGCAACAACGGACTAGAGTTAAAGCTCGAGCTAAAGTTTTAGGTTGGAGCTTGTGAAACGAGCTAGGCTTAGACTTCTATTCAAAAACCACTTCAAAAAATTTATTGTTTAAGGGCCTCCTGAAGTTTTTTTTTTTTTTTTTCAAGAAACCTCATTTTTATTGTATTGACAAACTATGCTTATAGTTTGGGGCTTACTAAAAGTAGAAAAACAAGCTTCTAAAAGCCCCGAGAAGCCCGTTGACAAACACCATCTTTGTCGTATCAAAATGTACTAAATCAGTAACACATTATTAAAGTTGATGTACTATACAACGGAATGGATGATATGGGCCTTAGAATTTAGATAAATGAACTCTCCATATGATCGAAGAAATATTATTAAGTTTTTTTAAAAAAATATCTAAAATGTATCAAATCCATAATGCCTTGTATTTTACATTCGCTTTAGGCCTCGTAAAACTAACTTTTGTATAAGATAAGACTTTCGGCTCACATGTAAGAAATAAAAAAACTCACACTTGTAAGTGTGAACAGTTAAAATTGTGAAATTAGTATATCACACATGAATTTACTATGCAAGAAGATGTACAACGGTGGAGAAAGTACGGAGCTAGGGGTGCCTTGCCCCCTAACTATGGTAGTATTTATGGAGTTCCAGATCGAAAAATATGTAGATGCTCACTTGCAAGTAAATGTCTGGTGAAGGAAATTTTGTGTCATGTTTTTCCTTTAGGCCCCTGAAGTAAATGTCTGGTGAAGGTGACTTTTTGTCATCTATTTCCTTTAGGCCCTGAACTAGCATCTTACACTTTATTTTAGCCCTTCCAAGAAATAATATTCCAATTAGACCCTAATCTTAAACATGTAAATAATAATTATTTCATAGAAATTCCAAATATAAATATGTTTTACAAATAACAACGTTGCTAGCATCAAACTAATTTAACATGTTGATTACTTGTTTGTTACTTTGTTAAAGCTTTCATATACTAAAACACTAGGCATGAAGACCTTGCAATGCACAACCATTTATAAAATACAATTATAATTATTGTAAGTTTCATTTTGTTAATTAAAAGACACAATTATTATTGAAATAAATGATTTAGTAACGTAAATCAAATTATAATGGATGGACTTGTATTTATTTTTTAAGCAGTTGATATATCAGGTATGATAGAGTATATCATTTACTTTAGAGCCTCTGAAATTTATGTCTTTGTCCACTTCACACGGTAACACTGATATTGTCGACGTGTGAATGACAAAGGTAACAACCACCAGTTACAAAATTATATTAAGTTTTAATATATTTGTTGAGCTCTTATGATGCAAGGTAATTAAAAAGTAAAACTAACCTTGCGTTTTTTTAAGTTTTCAGTTTATTAATATTGTTGAATGTTCAAAATTATTATTGAAAGTCAGTAGTAACATATATCAATATGCACAGAAAATAATCAATTTCATATATCATAGTAAAACTATTTTTCTTAAATATGGTAGTTGATGATGATTATGTTTGATAATTGCAATGTATGAGATATCAATAAGAAAATAAATTTATTCTTAATGTATTAAAAATCATTATATATTGAATGTAATGAATTTTTTAAGAAACTATTATAATGAAGTATAATAAAATTGAATTATGACTCTTTATGTCGCACCCCAAAATTCATGGCTTGCAGAAATGATTCAGGTCGGGGCGCGACTAATCAATTATCAACAGTACAAAGATATATAATGAACGACTCTAAATGAGACGTTTGAAAACACATTTCATAAGTAATAAGTTTTACAAAATAACCAGAGTTCACAAGATGATTCTAGAGATTTTAAAACATAACTACTATTACAAAAATAATGTAAAGAAATCTCCAGCTAAATATATGCATGTGACTCGAGCTAGGGTCCTGATGGGCCGACTCTACTAACGCGATGTACCTGAGAATGCACACTAAAATAGTCAGCTACAAAGCTGGTGAGTTCACAAGTTTTTACAGTAGTAATGTATGAGTGATAAACCATTTTATGAAATATAAACCTATACTTTGGTAAAGTCAAGAGTTAAAGGTATGAAAGCTTGTTTGTATGCATAAACCAAAATTTTTTCTTGAAATCTTGTTTGTAATTTCTTATTTGTCAAACTTTCTAGTTTTCTTGATTTCTAGTATTTTAGTTTCTTGGATTCTTGGTTCTAGCATTCTAGTTTCTTGTTTCTAGTTTCTTGTAGTCTTGATTCTTGTATTCTAGTTTCTAGTTTCTTGCATTCTTGAGTTCTTGACGCGTACCAAGTACACATAATTCTTGACGCATACTAAGTATATGTTGTTCTTGACGTGTATAGAATACACGTTGTTCTTATTTCTTGCACATAAGGTTCCTGCATATAGTTTTCTTGCACATAAGTTCCTAACACGTAAGTTCCTAACACATAAGATTCTAACATATAAGCTTCTAAAATCTTGTTTGTATGTATAAACCAAATTTTTTTCTTGAAATCTTGTTTGTAATTTCTTATTTAGTTTTCTTGATTTCTAGTATTTTAGTTTCATGGATTCTTGGTTCTAGCGTTCTAGTTTCTAGTTTCTTGTAGTCTTGATTCTTGTATTCTAGTTTCTAGTTTCTTGCATTTTTGAGTTCTTGACGCGTACCAAGTACACATTATTCTTGACGCATACTAAGTATATGTTGTTCTTGACGTGTATAGAATACACGTTGTTCTTATTTCTTGCACATAAGGTTCCTGCATATAGTTTTCTTGCACATAAGTTCCTAACACGTAAGTTCACATAAGATTCTAATATATAAGCTTCTAAAATCTTGTTTGTATGTTTTTGCGCCCACAACCGTCGGTTCAGTGTTGTTGCGATTCCTGATGGTGATGCGGGCGCAGCAGGGGTTTTAAAATTTATATTTTGCGGGGCTTAAATAATACATACTACCTACTCTGGTTAGCAAGTGGTAAGTATGACCTAAGATCTTTCTATGAATCCAAACGTGTGGGAGATTAAAGCTGGTGCTTTCGGTAGGAGATATTTAGGATGAAATAAAGTAGGTAGGTTTGGGGGTTTTTAAACTAAAGACAGGTAATCAAAATGCGGAAAAGTAAATTACAGGAAAGCAGATAAAGATAAACAAGTGATTGCTGAGATTTCGATAATTAATGTTTCAGGATGACAGATTAAATAGGGGCAATACTAATATAATGATTTAAACTATCAGGTGTAAACTCTAGAACCCTACCAATTAAATTTCCCATTGGTATGTCACTAGGAACTAGGTTGTCGTGATTCTGATCGGAGCAATACGCAAACTTCCAATACTTATCTAGTTGAAAGATAAACAACCTATTTTGGCTTAACGCCGAGGTGCATGAATCAGTAGCGTATCGTGTCATAGGTCCGACCATTCTTAACCCCTAAAATAGTTTAGTATTTTATTAGCATGCAGATTAATAACTTTGTATGTTTTGACCGCTGATTGTGTAAGGCTTAGTGTTTTAAGGCATTTAAATCATGAGGATGTTATCCTTATTCCTAAGTCTTGTTTTATGCATTAAAATTTGGTTACTTCAACTTATGACTTGGGTTCTCCTTTTCAAACAGTTATACATCCCTAGATTATTCGCAGTTTATAAAAACGTGTTTCATATGCAGGCCATGCCTTTCAGTAATCGGACAGTGTACTTTACAGGGTAGTTCAACTGCTTCTTACATCAGACATGCGGTCAGGAGTAATTGACGGTGAATGTGACACTCTAAGCTAACTAAATAAAAAGCGATGCGGAAATATAAACCTAATATGTACAACGAGTGGGTTCACTGTGTCTTACTTGTTACATGTCATGGGCATAGATAACTACTTACCATAATTAAGGTTGATCAAGTCCTAATTACTAGGTTGCAGTCACGTGGATAACTAGAAAGGGTACTCCATAAATTAAACTCAAGTTCATAAAGTCTTAACGGTACAAAGGTTATTAATTCCTTTTTTATCTGAACGTGTTTTCGAACATTATTTTATTGTGCATTGACTTTCGTAGGATATACCAGTTAGTTGTGAAGTTACATTATCCTTTCGGAATTCCAATTGTTAAACCAGAGCTGATTCCAGTGATGTAACTACCTTCGTTCGTTTATCGACTTCCATACATTTGTACTCCGTATAAAACGTTTCCAGTACTATATCAGATAAACTGTCGAATAGGGGCTGTTACATCACGTTTACAATTGTCGTACACTTAATTATATAACGTCATCCTTACTTATAATTATCTACATCATCAACAACCACAATAATAGACTACTCGCAATTCATGGCAATAGACAAATCACATACTAGACAATAATACATAATTGAAATATGAAATAAAGCAAGTATGATAAAGGTTTCGATATCACCCGGAAATAAATGCGCAGCAGCGTATTATTATGACAGACAACTCGTTCACACGTACAAAGATGAATCTCCAGACTCCTAACGTTCGCTCTAACCTCTATGTTAATCCGTAGATTAATTATAATAACCCTAGACTAAAATATGAGAGACTTTTAGAGTGAGAAAGTGAAAATGGAAGAATGAGAGTGTAAGTATGAGTGTGTGTGTGTTTTGTGTATGAGTTGGTGTGTTGAAATGAGAGCTAGGGGATGCCTTTTATAGAGGAAATTCGGCTCAAGTTAGCACCCCCAAGCTCATGATAGCAAAAGGTGGAAAAGGTAGTGGCACCAGGTACAAAAGGCGAAAAAGGTGGTGGCACCAGGTACGAAAAGTAGGAAAAGGTCTAGCACCAGGTACAAAGAAGTACCAAAAAGCGCAATCCATGCGGGTGACGGGCAGCCGGCGGCAGCTGGCTGCCAGCAGCCGGCGGCTGGCTGGCGGCGGCGGCTGGCTGCAAGCAGCACCAGTCCGCTGCCGGTTGCTGCGTTTCTCGATTCGTGCGTGTTTTCTTCGTTACGCGTCCGTTTGCGTTGATTCTTTTTGCGTTGGATTCGTAATTCAAAAACGAATCTTTTGATGAAAAGAAATCCCAAACATGTCTCTGAACTTTAGATGTGTCGTACGAATCGTTTGGATCTTCCGGCGTGCGTAGAATCTTCGTTCTTCGCCCGTTTTACTTGATTCTTCTTCTGTTGGATTCGTAATTTGAAAACGAACATCTTGGGTCAAATAGATGTTGGTGATGGGCTCTTTTGTCTTGAAACCTCGTTCCGGTGTCTGGAATCTTTAAACATGCGTGGAATCTTCGTTTTCTGCCCGTTTTGCTTGATTTTCATCATGCAACCTTGTTTTTCCCATCTTGGCATAATATTACAGATTTGTAATGTTTTTGAGTCAAAGTGCCAAGAATTGTTCCAGAATGAGAGAGATATCTATAGTAAAAACGTGACTTTTTACGCGATATCAAGTATCCCACACTTAGAACTTTGCTTGTCCTCAAGCAAACTCATTCTTAAAAGCTTCTGGAACGATTCTAATTGCATCAGTTTTTTGAGATGCCCTTTTCCAAAGGATATAAAGTTACCGTTATGAAAGAGTTTTGTAACAGAAACTAAAGGTTTATTGAATTTGATACCTTCTTCGAGCAACATGATGATTATGACTAGGAAAATGCAGCATTCTCGTCATAGGCTTGATCGAGAATCAAATCTCCATCACTTTTGATGAGGACGGTACTAACCATTCAAGATATCTTGGAAGGAATCGGGTGTTTTCGGTGTGAAGAAGGTGTGAGGGTTTTCCTTGTATTTTCTCGAAACTTTTTGAGAGAGTTTCTCTAGAATTTCTCAGATTTTGAAAGGACTACATAGCTTTTTTCTTTGGAATTTTTCTTTTCTTGGCCCTTTTTCTTGATCCTTGGGCTTCTTCCCTTTTTTTTTTTTTTTTTTGAGCAGCTTCTGCTGAATTTCTTTTTCCTGGAGCTCCTTTTATGGATGATGCTCATCCTTTGGGGAACGCTCCGATGTAAGCTTTTTGCTGAATTTCATTTCTTGGAGCTCCTTTTACGGATGATGTTCATCCTTTGGGGAACGCTCCGATGGCTTTGTGTTAGGCTGCAGAAGTCTTGGAATATCTTTGAGAATTCGTTGGAAAATGAAACTTCTGTAGGTTCGGGACGAATGTTAGGAGGTTTTGATTGGGTGTGAAGAGTGAGTGTTGAGTGGGTGGATGTTTAATGGTGGAAGGTTGTTTGGGATTCCTTAGAAGTTATCAAGATGGGTTGTACGTATGACACTCATCGGTGTGATCTCGAAATGCATTTCAAGAGGAAGGTCTAATTCGAATGCGTATATCGGTGCCTGGCCATGTGTTGCCCTTTTCGTCCGTATCTTATTCTAAAACAGTTTTGTTTCGTTGTCAAAAACTCGTTCCTTGATGTAATTTATACTTTTGAAAGATAGGATTTCTAAAGAACGATGTTTTTGAATCTGAAAATTTTGAAATTTTATCCATTTTTAGCTTTTAAACGAAAATTTTGTTTGACTTACGGACAAGGGGTAAAAACTTGCGGTCGATGGCCGTATATCCCACACTTAGAGGAACATTGTCCTTGATGTTCGAATCTATTTGTTGAGTACCTCTTGTTGAAGTATCCCACACTTAGAGATTCTACTTATTATTGGATTATTTCGTAAGTGTAGTGTGGTTTTTATTATCCCGCACTTAGTGTTTGGAATATCGGATGAGGCAATCAAAACGGGTAGAGGGTTTTGGAACGTTGTACCGCTTTTTCCGTGTACGTTATCGGCGCCTCGTTGGAAGTCTGCTGGTCCATGGCTTGTAGCTTATGGCTCTCGGCATTCTTCATTGCGTGGTCCACAGTCCTCCTTTGCTTAGGTCTTCTATAGTTTTTAAAACAAACCACTCAACTTAATCTAGTAATAGCTGCTGATAAGAAAAGTAAAATAATAAAATGATAAAGTAATAACTGGATAGATGTGATGTCTATGCATCAAATACACATAATAATAATAAAGTCTTGGTAGAAAATAGAAAGAAGTAAGAAGGCGGAGCAATCTATTGCTCGGCTGGTGGTGCTACTGTAGTCGAAGATGCTACGGGAGATGTCTCATCTGATGAAGAGTCATCGTGCTGATAGTGGGTGCCCTCATCTGATGCATCCCTATTATCCTCTGCGTCTGGTGTACCCACGGTGAATATCCCGTCATGTATCAACTGATCAACAAACTCCCCTGCGGGCATGTCAAAGCTATAGAGTGGAATCTCATGTATCCCCTGCTGAGAGTGCTCTCTGAATAGATCGGTCTGTCTGTGAGAAGATACTGGAGCAATCGGTGCAGCTGCAGGGCTGGTGCTCCTGAGAATCCTATGACTCTGAACAAAAGTTGCTTGAGTAGGGGCTCTGGATATCCTACTGCTACTCGAAACCTGTCCTCTAGGTGAGCCGACGACTGAGGGAATCTGCTGTCTCTGAAGGGGGATCTGTGCTCGCAGTACTTGTGGCCTGAGTGGGGCTGTCCGAGGTGGTAAACCATGGCCATGGACTGGATGTCGGCGAGGTGCTGGAGTAGGAGCTGCAGGGGGATACAAATGTGGTGGGGCTCGGCCCATCCCGCACGGTATGTCCGGAAGTGGGCTCACTGGTATCCCTGCGATCTGCTGCCTCATAGCTCTGTAGCTTCTGAATTGTATCTGCATCAACCAGTACCAGTAATCGGGTCCTGGGGGTGTCCCGTAATGGTATATATAAGCTGGTATCTGGGCTCTAGGGGCAGGGACAGAAGGTCCTGGCCTAGTAGGCTGTGGTGGTGCAACTGGCACATCAGAATCTCGTGCACCCTCATCTGAATCAGAGTCTGAACTTCGGGCCTCTTTCGGTTGCTTCCTCTTTCTGGACTCCCTAGGTAGGACTAGACCCGCTACCAATGTGTCAATACTCTCAGAGTCTGATGATCGTGCCCTGATGTAAACGGTACCATCCTTCAGAATCCTAAGTATATCCATTTTCCTCAGAAAATCATAGTCTATTGGTTGGGAACTCCATCCTGGCAGGCTTTTAAACTGTACTATCTCTGTTGTCCTAATCAATCCCATTTTCCTAATCAACCTAGTAATTACTGGGCCCATGAATGATCTTCTTGCACCAAACTCTTTCTCTTCCAAAATCCGCTGGGCAACTAGATGGGCAACCTGAATGTTTCTCCTATCGACGATACATGCCATCATGATAACATCAAACTCAAACACTCGGCCATTAGACGTATGTTTCCCATCAAGTGAACAAGCCAGCAGTTTATGCAAAATCTGCATAACTGGGTTTGTGAGCTGGGTAGCTTTAATACCCGAGAAATATGGCTTTGGCGACCAATGACTCCATGCATCTGCGGTGGTAGTCGTGAGAGACATCGTGGTGGCTCCATCAGTAAACAGGGGTGAATCTATCTCTTCTGGTGTATAGAGATCTAAGTGACGTGCAAACTGAGCCAATGACAAGGTGAATAGGCTCCCCATATATCTAAATGTGATCACCCCGTCTTCCACTCTACTCCCTGTCTCGAATGTATAGGTGGTCATGAACTCGGTGATCATCTCCATATACACCGGTTCGTCAATGCTGAACAATCTTTTGAAAGACTCAAATTGCTGACCCTCTATTGAGTAACTTAGTAGACTCTCTAATTTCTGCCTGAACCTCAATATCTGTAGCTTTTCCCAATCTACATATCTAAAACAGCCAAAAGGTTTATCTCTCCATATTCGTGCCATCCGGTCGTATGCTAGTGTTGCACTAAGGTATGCAAGAGATCATGTAAGTGGACGTGCTAGTTTTAGCTTTTTCTTCATGGTACCTGAGAACATGAGAAATTTAAAGTAATAGGTTGATCGCACCCAAACGGTCGGTCGGGTTTTCACCCCGTCGTCGGACCGTCCGTCGAGGCGCGGATCAGCGAAGTTTTAAAATTTATAATTGCGGGGCCTAAGTATACCTAGTTACTATTGGTTTATATCAATAAGGATGACCTAGGGTCGTTCTTTGAGTCAGTGTATTGTGGATCTTGGACGGAACAGGGCGTACTTATCAATCTAGCGGGTTTTAAAAGATTTGATTGGGGTTTTGTTTTTTGTTTGTTTTTTTTATACTTAGGCAGAAAATTTAAACTAAAGCGGAATAAAATAAATGTAAATAGCAGATAATCAAGAGAGGGGTGTTTGCTATGATTTCGGTAGCCTTATTGGTTGGAATGAGAACGTATTCTAAAGGTTTGTATTTTATCTATTTCAGGTATTCTGTGGAGTGAGCATTAGCCCCCTACTGATAGAGTTCTCGATCAGTATGTCACTAAGCAACTAGGCTATCCTGATTCTGATCGGAGTAGTTTATCCAGCCCACAACACTAACCAGTGAAGGTATAGTGACCCTTATCTGGGATGAAACCCTGGGTGCATGAATAAGGCGACAAACCAACTCGATGTCCGACCTTTCTTAACCCCACAATAATATCTAATCTAAATAAAACATTTAAGACCAGGTTTTTAGAGTGTGCTTGATTACTTTCTATCGATGGTTTTGTGAGTCTGGGTGTTGAGTCATGACTCGTGATTCACATAGACCGATAACAACGACTCTTTCCGTGACTCTCACACTGTACTCCACCGGAGGTGTTTCCATTGCTGAACCAAGGACCTAGTCGGTACCAGCTCTGCTGATCACAGAGTTGCCGTTATTCCACAAGGCTTAGTAACTGCGGCTTTTCCTCGGCTTCCACGTGTTAACTACACCGGAGGTGTTGTCGACGCTATACTGAGTAATCAGCCGTCTTACGGTACCTTTGCATTGCTTCATATAAGCTAACCCGGACTACTTAACTAAGTTTGTATTTAAGCATAGTATCAGCCATCTATGATATAAACCAGCCCTTACTTTTAAGTCCCAATAAATCCCTAATTTGTCAACAGTGCACTATTCACGTTCAGTTAGAAAACCATATTTCCACGGGCACAGTGTACTTTGCGTTCAAAGTAGAAAGCATTATTTTCACGGCTCCAGTGTACTTAGTGTTCAGTTTGAAAACCATATTTCCATAGCCACAGAGTACTTTGCGTTCAATTTAGAAAACAGTATTTCCTCGATGACGATGTACTTAGCGTTCATTTAGAAAGCGATGTGTACACGGTTTAACAAATCAGACCATGTTCATGTTTGACACAGATAACTAAGTACCTTTTATGGGGTTCGCGACGTCCCATCATAAAGGTCGTAATCACGTTTACTGGTTGAAAGGCGATTAGTTTAATAGGTTTAAAATTATAGATAGAAAGTAAATCAAAGCACTATTATATCATTCTAACCAATTTACGACTAACTACATCATAGCAAACACGCAATATCACTACTCGCTAATCATGGCAATCAATCCTAAATCTAGCATGACAACAGTAATAACAATCATCATAATGAAATAGATAAAGGATAGATATAACCGTAATAAGAGCGTAGCTGAATACAACTTGACGTTACACGAGCAGAACTCCTAGTGTGCGCCAAGCAATATTACAAGATTGCCCCTCTACTAACTAACGACTAATCTACTACTAATTATAAGATAAACCTAGAGAGAGAGAGTAGTGAGAGAAAGTATTGAAGTGTGAAGGTGTAGGGTGATGTTGAAATGATGAAATGAGGCTTGTATTTATAGAGATCGCACAACCGTATCCGTAGACCGTATCCAAACCTTCAAACGCACAACCGTATCGCAAAGGCAAATAAAAATCAGATTTTTATCGCCCAAACGCACAATACGGCTGAGCTGGACCGTATACGGCTGAACTGGACCGTATACGGCTGTGCATAGGGTGAATACGGCTGAACTGGGCCATATACGGCTGAGCACAGGCCGTATACGGTCTGCACAGGCCGTATACGGGTTGTGTCCAGCCGTATATGGTCTGGCTCAAGAAGAACTGGGCCGTATACGGCTGAGCACAGGCCGTATACGGTCTGCACAGGCCGTATACGGTCTGTGTCAGCCGTATACGGTCTGTTTCTAGTAATAATTCTATATCGCCTATTTTGACTAGTCAAGAAAGTACAAGTGTCCTAGTAAGCAAGGTTTTCAAGTAATTTTTAATTTACTATCATGCATGCTAGTTAACTTTTTGTTGACTTTCAAAAGTCAAATTTGCTAATCCTAATTCATCCGCATTATGCAATTAACATAGGGCAGTCATTCAAAATACCATAATTACTTAATTATCTAACAACTAGCACTTAATCAAGCTAAATTCTAGACTTAATCAATAAGTTAAAGTACATCTTCTTGAAAGGTCCAAACTAGTATGAATTAGCATGGGTAAGTGGTAGTAGCATGTAGTTTCTAAGCATTCAACCAAGAAAAATAGCAATTCCTAGTTACTAACTTAGGTAACTTCATAAAATGAGAAACTTTAAGCTTAAAGTGGGTTTCTTATGATCATACCTTGTTTTAGTGTGTTATGCTTCAAAACGAATGTACAATCAAGAATATCATGCAATGAGGAGTTCAAAAGGACATGAAATTAGAGAGGTTGGTGAAGATTGAGTGGTGATCCATGGTGTAGTGATGGTGGCCAGTTTTGGGAGTGAGGGAGGAAGGAGAAGAAAAGTTTTCTATGTTATTTTTGAATTATGGGATCAAATGGAAGGCTTGTGGTCCATGAGAATATTTGTCATGTACCCTATTCCTTACATGGTCCCCTTTGTACTTCTAAGTACTTTTCTAGATTAATTCCTAAGGTCCCACTAATGATGATTACAAATCCTAAACGTATTTATTGTAACTAGTTACTTGTTAGCCTTTCGTTACGTTATAGACAATTTAAGATGCGCGTACATTTTTATGGAAAAATTAAAAGCAATCATGATATATCAAACTTAAATTATTTTTGGTTGTTTTAAAATTAGTTGTCTGACGTGGACTTGTTGAATGTACACATCTCGGCTAAAAGCTTAACGTTGTACGTTCTTGTTGTCGCGCACGTGTTTTCAAGCAATAAATTCAAAAACGTTTTTTTTTTTTTTTTCAAAGGAAACTTTCAAAATTATATTACTATATTTATACTAAAATTGTTTTAAGATTCGTTCCGATCCCTCCATAGGGAAAGGGTCGAGATTTGCTCCCTTAAGCGAACGTTTTTCAGCACAAAACATTTTGAAAGTTCATAAATGGTGTTATAAACTAAATAGTAATGACGATTCTCAAATCCGAGGACTTCTCGTTCTTCGTATCCTAAATTGATAAGATCACCAATTAACTTATTGTAAGCTTTCCTTATCTTTTTAGGGTTTGACAAACCGACGGGTGGACCTTGATCCTTGTAATTAAGTTCTTGAGTGAGTTTATTCATGGCTTCCAGAAACGCGTTCTCTTCCTGTGAATCAGGGTCTCCGGTTGTAGACTTAACTATCCTACAGAGTTCACTGATTGTGGATTTTTGTACGGAAGTGAAAGGGTATTTGGTAAAGGCAAAGATTTGAGTGAGCTTAACGTGAAGTTCTTTTCTTTTTGTGAAGAAAACTGTGTCGATTCTTTCCTTGGTGGAATCAGGAAAAACGTTTCGTAATTTTGAGATTAGGTAGGAGGCGGGGTCAACAAAGAAAGGAATTTTACCAGGAATGATGATAGAAATCATCGGATCTTGTTCTTCCCAGAACTTAAGTTTGTTGATCATTGCGGTGACACTGTGATTGATTAACATCATAGATGTTGGAAGGAAATCCATGTCGGCGAATGATTCGAAAAGTAGATCTAAATCTGCTATAAACTTTAGTTCTTGGTCTCTGAAATTTGTGGAAGTGCTTTCGCATTCATGACTTGACAGGCGAAGAAGGAATTCTACTTGTTTTTCTAACTTGGCAATCGTTTCTCGTTGTTCGTAGGAATACGGGAGATCGGCATAGGTTAACTGCCTGACGAATGCTTTATAGACATCTACCCTACGGGAAGGATTGAAAGAAGCACCGAGGTGGCGTTCTTCAAAACAAGATTGTTCCGGCTCGACTGATGGAACCTTGTCCACCACTCGGTAAATGGTGTATTGGTGGTTGTGTGAAATAAATGGAAAGATGCCGTAATTCCGAGAATCGGGCGTGGTTTGAGAATACACCGATGTTTCAGGAATGAGGGTGATTAAGTCACTAGACTTCGGAGGTTTTTCTTCAGAATTATCTTCGGGAAAATAATCGAAGTGGGAAGAATTTGGTAAATCAGGTAGGTGTAAAGTTGGCGAGTGATCTTCTGGAGATGATGCAAGGTCAGGTGACTGGTCGGAGGTTTCCTTAGTTTTAGAGGAAGAAGGTGAAAAGAAATCAGATCCTAACCATTTTTCTAAGTAGTCAAAGAATTCCGTATCATCCATTGAAATGAAGCAAGAAGTGGGTTTTCGAGTTGTCATTTTTAAAGTTATCCTAATTAAATAATACTTAATTAATACTAATTACATAAATTAACTTTCGAAAGATTTCTAAGAAGATCTCAATCAGAAGGGTCTCCTAAATATTACTACTTAAGGCGGCTTTGAATCGTACGTTTGTGATTTCCCCAGCAGCGGCGCCAAAAACTTGTTGCGCCCACAACCGTCGGTTCAGTGTCGTTGCGATTCCTGATGGTGATGCGGGCGCAGCAGGGGTTTTAAAATTTATATTTTGCGGGGCTTAAATAATACGTACTACCTACTCTGGTTAGCAAGTGGTAAGTATGACCTAAGATCGTTCTATGAATCCAAACGTGTGGGAGATTAAAGTTGGTGCTTTCGGTAGGAGATATTTAGGATGAAACAAAGTAGGTAGGTTTGGGGGGTTTTTAAACTAAAGACAGGTAATTAAAATGCGGAAAAGTAAATTACAGGAAAGCAGATAAAGATAAACAAGTGATTGCTGAGATTTCGATAATTAATATTTCAGGATGACAGATTAAATAGGGGCAATACTAATATAATGATTTAAACTATCAGGTGTAAACTCTAGAACCCTACCAATTAAATTTCCCATTGGTATGTCACTAGGAACTAGGTTGTCATGATTCTGATCGGAGCAATACGCAAACTTCCAATACTTATCTAGTTGAAAGATAAACAACCTATTTTGGCTTAACACCGAGGTGCATGAATCAGTAGCGTATCGTCTCATAGGTCCGACCTTTCTTAACCCCTAACATAGTTTAGTATTTTATTAGCATGCAGATTAATAACTTTGTATGTTTTGACCGCTGATTGTGTAAGGCTTAGTGTTTTAAGGCATTTAAATCATGAGGATGTTATCCTTATTCCTAAGTCTTGTTTTATGCATTAAAATTTGGTTACTTCAACTTATGACTTGGGTTCTCCTTTTCAAACAGTTATACATCCCTAGATTATTCGCAGTTTATAAAAACGTGTTTCATATGGAGGCCATGCCTTTCAGTAATCGGACAGTGTACTTTACAGGGTAGTTCGACTGCTTCTTACATCAGACATGCGGTCAGGAGTAATTGACGGTGAATGTGACACTCTAAGCTAACTAAATAAAAAGCGATGCGGAAATATAAACCTAATATGTACAACGAGTGGATTCACTGTGTCTTACTTGTTACATGTCATGGGCATAGATAACTACTTACCATAATTAAGGTTGATCAAGTCCTAATTACTAGGTTGCAGTCACGTGGATAACTAGAAAGGGTACTCCATAAATTAAACTCAAGTTCATAAAGTCTTAACGGTACGAAGGTTATTAATTCCTTTTTTATCTGAACGTGTTTTCGAACATTATTTTATTGTGCGTTGACTTTCGTAGGATATACCAGTTAGTTGTGAAGTTGCATTATCCTTTTGGAATTCCAACTGTTAAACCAGAGCTGATTCCAGTGATGTAACTACCTTCGGTCGTTTATCGACTTCAATTCATTTGTACTCCGTATAAAACGTTTTCAGTACTCCGAATAGGGGCCGTTACATCACGTTTTTAATTGTCGTACACTTAATCATATAACGTCATCCTTACTTATAATTATCTACATCATCAACAATCACAATAATTGACTACTCGCAATTCATGGCAATAGACAAATCACATACTAGACAATAATACATAATTGAAATATGAAATAAAGCAAGTATGATAAAGGTTTCGATATCACTCAGAAATAAATGCGCAGCAGCGTATTATTATGACAGACAACTCGTTCACACGTACAAAGATGAATCTCCAGACTCCTAACATTCGCTCTAACCTCTATGTTAATCTGTAGATTAATTACAATAACCCTAGACTAAAATATGAGAGAATTTAGAGTGAGAAAGTGATAATGGAAGAATGAGAGTGTAAGTATGAGTGTGTGTGTTTTGTGTATGAGTTGGTGTGTTGAAATGAGAGCTAGGGGCTGCCTTTTATAGAGGAAATTCGGCTCAAGTTAGCACCCCCAAGCTCATAATAGCAAAAGGTGGAAAAGGTAGTGGCACCAGGTACAAAAGGCGAAAAAGGTGGTGGCACCAGGTACGAAAAGTAGGAAAAGGTCTAGCACCAGGTACGAAGAAGTACCAAAAAGCGCAATCCATGTGGGTGACGGGCAGCCGGCGGCAGCTGGCTGCCAGCAGCCGGCGGCTGGCTGGCGGCGGCGGCTGGCTGCAAGCAGCACCAGTCCGCTGTCGGTTGCTGTGTTTCTCGATTCGTGTGTGTTTTCTTCGTTACGCGTCCGTTTGCGTTGATTCTTTTTGCGTTGGATTCGTAATATAAAAACGAAGCTTTTGATGAAAAGAAATCCCAAAAATATGTCTCTGAACTTTAGATGTGTCGTACGAATCTTTTGGATCTTCCGGCGTGCGTAGAATCTTCGTTCTTCGCCCGTTTTACTTGATTCTTCTTCTGTTGGATTCGTAATTTGAAAACAAACATCTTGGGTCAAATAGATGTTGGTGATGGGCTCTTTTGTCTTGAAACCTCGTTCCGGTGTCTGGAATCTTTAAACGTGCGTGGAATCTTCGTTTTCAGCCCGTTTTGCTTGATTTTCATCATGCAACCTTGTTTTTCCCATCTTGGCATAATATTACAGATTTGTAATGTTTTTGAGTCAAAGTGCCAAGAATTGTTCCAAAATGAGAGAGATATCTATAGTAAAAACATGACTTTTTACGCGATATCATATGTATAAACCAAAAAGTTTTCTTGAAATCTTGTTTGTAATTTCTTATTTGTCAAACTTTCTAGTTTTCTTGATTTCTAGCATTTTAGTTTCTTGGATTCTTGGTTCTCGCGTTCTAGTTTCTTGTTTCTAGTTTCTTGTAGTCTTGATTCTTGTATTCTAGTTTCTAGTTTCTTGCATTCTTGAGTTCTTGACGCGTACCAAGTACACATTATTCTTGACGCATACTAAGTTTTTTTTGTCTTGACGTGTATAGATTACACGTTGTTCTTATTTCTTACACATAAGGTTCCTGCATATACTTTCCTTGCACATAAGTTCCTAACACGTAGGTTCCTAACACATAAGATTCTAACATATAAGCTTCTAACATATAAGATTCTAACACGTAAGTCTTTAACACCTAAGTTTCTAACACATTCTTGAGTTCTTGCATTTCTCGAGTTCTTTTACATGCAATGTATATATTCATACTATTGATTCTTATGTTCTAAGTTCTTATAATTCTAATTCTAGATTCCAAAAATTCTTGTATCTTAATCTTTTATCAATTCTTGTATTCTAGTTTTGTGTCAATTCTTGTATTCTTGTTTCAAGTGTTCTTGCAACTTAACTCTAGCATTCTTGTATTTCTTAACTCTTGTATGCTTGTATCCCTAAGATCTGAGTATTTTTTTCATTATTTAGACTATAGTGTTATTGTATTCCGGTAATCGTAGACCACAACAATCTTGTGTTTCTTGATATCCAATGAACAATGTTACAATACACATGAGAGGTTACACAGTGAAAACATAGTACAATTTCATATCATATAGTAGTTGCTAACGTTTAATTTTAGCATTCTTGTAGTAAATGGTTATTGCAATAACTATAGTGGATTTAATAAACAAAAGTTTATAAAATCAGTATGCATGCATTCTCACCCAAAAATAGTAAAACAGTTGAAAGATTAGGGCTATGAACTCACCTGAGGAGCTAGCGATCCTAAAGCAAGTTTATATCCGAATCCAAAATCTGATAAGTGTCCTAAACACACGAGATTATAATGAGTAAATGGATGTTTAAATAAACCATCCATATTAGTGTTGATCCGATTTAGATTGTTCCCAAAGTATTCGATAATTTTTTACATTTGAAGTTTATAAAATGACTACGGCCCGTTGGTGACGATTTGAAATTTTATTCTAAAATCATAACTATGTTTGTTTTCGTATAAATATACTTAGTATATTTTCGTATCGCATCGTAAAAATGTTTGCGATTCGTAAATTTGATACTTTTCAAAAAAGTATTTATAAAAAGTATATTATTGGCGTCACTTAATGTGAAACTCATGAATTTTTGGCGACACTGCTATTTTTATAGCAAAATATGGAATTTTTTTATTTTTAGCGACACTAAGGTAAGTGTCGCAAGTGGCGTCACAGAGAGGGGTAGCGACACTTCATCAAGTGTCACAGGAGCTGAGCTTCGGACGATAAACACGATCCAGCACAATGAAATGCGTTCCAGGGTACAACAAAATTACGCGATCTAGAGATAAAAGACGCAATCGCGTCGTTTGGTGGTTTTTGAGTTGGACCCGCCGAGTCCATGACCGACCCGCCGGTTTCTTATGATTTTCAGCTTCAAATCAAACACTAGATCACAAAACAATGTTCTAACTTAATTTCGGACACTATTTCATGGATATAACACTAGAACATTATTATCTAAACATTATTAACTCGAAATTTAAAAGAAAGGGGGAAGTGGCTCACTGATGAAAAAGAGAAATCAGAGATGATGATGATGAGGTCCGATGATGATGATGAAGTGGGCAACGATGATGATGATGTTGCTATATGTTGCTATTGTCGTTTGTGTTGTTATTGTTGTTGTGGCTCGATGATCGGTGGTGATGGTGCTTGGTTTGAGTGTGAGCCGATGGAGAGATTGAGTAGATGAAAAAGATGTTGATCGATGATGAAGAAGAAAGGATGATGATGATGATGATGATCGAGTGCTGTTGTTGCTACTGGATTGTTGTTGTTGCTGTTGGTTTATTGTTATTGTTGTTTGTTATGTTTAAGAAGAAAAAGAGAGAAAATAGAGATGAGATGAATGAAGATGAAGAAATAAAACACAAAGCGGTGTTTGGTCGGCTTTTGTGAGAAAGCGACAGAACAGATCCACAATTTGTGAATGTGAGTGGTAACTTGTCCCCAATCGTAGTACAAAATACCCGTGTTCGTGTACCTGATCGTAAAATAAAATAACATTTTTAAATACCAAAATTCATTTATATATTTTCGAAATGTTTTTGAGTCAAAGTATTTTATAAAAATACAATATTTGTGTTAAAATTTTATAGCTTTGTTTCGTGCGGTTTCAGTTTAGTAGAACACGTTTTTGATAAAACGAAATGTGTTCAAATTTTATCCGAGTAAATAATTATTATTTTTAACAATAATACAATATTTAGAAATGTTTTGCACTAACGTCCGTATTTGTAATCTTCCGCGTTCTTTCAGATCCATTTATATGTGATTATTAAATAATCAATTTATGTTATATATATATATATATATGTATATATAATACTTGATTACTTTGGTATTAATGCGTATATACTACGAATATTTGAGTTTTACATTGGGCGAGAAAATTTCCCTTTTAGATCGGGTGTCACATTCTCCCCTTGTTAGGAGAATTTCGTCCTGAAATTCAGTCGGTGATGGTGATGAGCGCGACATCTTAAGAGTAGGATGAGTGAGTTTCTTAGGCATCTTATTCTAGTGTTTCTTGTCACGATCTAAGTTCTTAATATCTTGGTCTATAGTTTCTTGCCCTATCTTTTATTGATCCATAATTTCTCGACTAAGGTTTCTTGACTTATGATTTCTTGACCCATTGTTTCTTGAGTTATGGTTTTTTGACTAAATGATTCTTGTAACAACGTCCTATTTCTTGGTACCGATTTCTAGTAATTAAGGTCTCTCATTGTATGTTATCTAATTATTATCTTATCTTGCTCCCCTTGTTAGAATCGAAGTCCCACAGACGGCGTGAGGACTTAATACTTATGATGAATACTGATATAATCAGGGAAGTGTCTACTAGCAATGAGGGGAATGCATCTTGAAATAAATGAGTATTGAAAAAGTCGGTTCACGATGGGATACGCACCCTAATATTACTGGACGCCTTAGCGAGCATAGTTGTTTCGGTGGTCATTCTTGTTCTTGCATTTCGGGCAATCCCTCATGAAGTGTCCAGTATTGCCATACTCGAAACAAGCTCTTGATGGTTTTGTGGTTGCGGTCATAGGGACAAACTTGCAATCCCTAGTTTGATGTCCCCTTATCTTGTATTTCTCACAGGGAGGACTGCAGGAACCTGCATGATGGTGGTTACAGTTAGAGTAGTACGACAATCGACATCTATAACCACTTCCTTCTTCGGTCCTGCTAGCGTAGGCCTTGGTAGTTTCCAGCCTCTTGGTTGGGTGTTAGTACAGGTTATCATTACCGGAATCATCGTTCCGACCCCTTTTGTTGGTTCCAGTGATAGGGCCTTCACCTCAGACCACTTGAGCCATTAGGCTGTGAGCCATGCGAACTAAACTCTGGATGGTGTCGGGGCTCGAAGCGGTGACCATGCCCTAGATTTGAGCAAGGATTCCCCAGATGTACCTATTGATGCGTTTGATCTCGGGTTCGACCATGGATGGGCAGAGAAGTGCTAATTGGTGGAAACGAGTGGTATATGAAGTGGTGTCGTTTCCCTCGATGGTGAGGTTCCAGAATTCGACCTCCAATTGTTGTGGTTCTTCTCGGTTGCAATACTCTTCTCTCATTATTTTCTTGAGATCCTCCCAAGGGAGTTGGTAAGGGGTTTCGATAGTCACGGTTTGAGCGTACGTGTTCCACCATCGCGTATTTGACTTTGCAGTCCTCCGGGCAATTACAGAGGCGGAAGATGAATTCCATTTTCTCGATCCATCGTATCACCTCGATGGCTCCTTCGATACCATAGAAGTTCAGAGGTTTTCAATTGATGAAGTCCTTGTAGATGCAGGACTTTGTAGCGCTATTGTTCATCAGCGCAGCTAGGGCTTGAGTTACTCCCTGAACAATGAGTTGGGAGATTTCTTCTTCACTGAGTGATTATCGTCTCGGATGCATGTTCCTTTAATAACAATGTAATGGACATGTGAGAGTTTGAGTGAAAAATATGATAATCATACTTATGTACACATGGAGAAAGGTTGAGTCGTGGTGTATCAATTGATAATATAAAATAATAGGATTGTAATCCTACAAGACCATATGTTAGAGATTACAAGAGTTTGAGTTTATAACATATGCCGGGAATTTGTAACATCGAGATTTGGAATTCGCCCGAATGAAAATGAAGTTATCAACGGTACGCGCGGAATAAGGTTTTGCTTGTGGAGACCTAGCAGTTCTCCTAGTAGTATGTTTCAATCGTGATCCCGAAGGATAAGGATGGTAGGAAAATGTCAAGTGATACCTTCCTAGTGAGTATGTGTCAGTACAGCGGAATGTGTTGTTATTATTCATTATGCGTGTAAAAATAGATAGGCGGTGATAAATGAGAACAAGTCTCGTTCTTTTATATTGAATGGTAGAGTAGTAGCTATACTTGTCTTCTTTGATGATATGAGCACTCGCGAGTGTATTATCGTATGAGGTCTATATATATATATATATAATAGGTAGAGAGTAGTGCACAGATAAGGCCTATTCATATATACCTAAGGTACATGTAATAGTCTAGAGTGTCTAGCACATAACAATCAGAGTCAACTAGTGCATTCCTATTTCAATATAACTCATTTCATATCTCACATCATCCTCATTTAATATATATATATATATATACATATATAATGGGTAGAGAGTAGTGCACAGATAAGGCCTATTCATATATACCTAAGGTACATGTAATAGTCTAGAGTGTCTAGCACATAACAATCAGAGTCAACTAGTGCATTCCTATTTCAATATAACTCATTTCATATCTCACATCATCCTCATTTAATATATATATATATATATATATATATATATATATAATGGGTAGAGAGTAGTGCACAGATAAGGCCTATTCATATATACCTACGGTACATGTAATAGTCTAGAGTGTCTAGCACATAACAATCAGAGTCAACTAGTGCATTCCTATTTCAATATAAATCATTTCAGATCTCACATCATCCTCATTTAATTGTACATAGCTGGCCAGGCTATGTTAAATTAAACTTGTATGATGTAATCCCTAAACCAGTTATACATAGTAAGGAATACTGCCTAACGGTCATTGTCTAGGCCCACTAAATGCAACCTAGCTCACTATAACCTTAGGCTCTGATACCAATTTGTCGCACCCCCAATTTCATGGCTTACGGATGTGACTCGGGTCGGGGCGCGACTAATCAAATATCAACAGCACAAAGATATATACTGAACGACTCTAAATGAGACGTTCAAAAATACATTTCATAAGTAATAAGTTTTAGAAAATAACCAGAATTCACAAGATGATTCTAGAGATTTCAAAACATAACTAATATTACAAAAATAATGTGAAGAAATCTCCAGCTAAATATATGCATGTGACTCGAGCTAGGATCATGATGAGCTGATTCTACTAAAGCGATGTACCTGAGAATGCACACTAAAATAGTCAGCTATAAAACTGGTGAGTTCACAGGTTTTATCAGAAACATTAATGTATGAGTGTAAACCATTTTATGAAATATAAACCTATACTTTGGTAAAATCAAGAGTTAAAGGTATGAAATCTTGTTTGTATGTATAAACCAAAAAGTTTTCTTGAAATCTTGTTTGTAATTTCTTATTTGTCAAACTTTCTAGTTTTCTTGATTTCTTGTATTTTAGTTTCTTGGATTCTTGGTTCTAGCGTTCTAGTTTCTTGTATTCTTGATTCTTGTATTCTAGTTTCTAGTTTCTTGCATTCTGGAGTTCTTGACGCGTACCAAGTACATGTTATTCTTGACACATACTAAGTATACATTGTTCTTGACGCGTATAGAATACACGTTGTTCTTGACACATACATAGTACACGTTGTTCTTGTTTCTTGCATATAAGGTTCTTGCATATAGTTTTCTTGCACATAAGTTCCTAACACGTAAGTTCCTAACATGTAAGATTCTAACACATAAGATTCTAACATATAAGATTCTAACACATAAGTCCCTAACACGTAAGTTCCTAACACATAAGTTCCTAACACATATAAGATTCTAACATGTAAGTCCCTAACAACTGAGTTTCTATCACATAAGTTTCTAACACATTCTTGAGTTCTTGCATTTCTCGAGTTCTGGTACATGCAAAGTATATATTCATACTATTGATTCTTATGTTCTAACTTCTTATAATTCTGATTCTAGATTCCCAAAATTCTTGTATTCTAATCTTGTATCAATTCTTGTATTCTAGTTTTGTGTCAATTCTTGTATTCTTGTTTCAAGTGTTCTTGCAACTTAACTCTAGCATTCTTATATTTCTTAACTCTTGTATGCTTGTATTCCTAATTCCTGAGTATTTTTGCATTATTTAGACTATAGTGTTCTTGGGTTCCGGTAATCGTAGACCACAAAAATCTTGTGTTTCTTGATATCCAACGAACAATGTTACAATACACATGAGAGGTTACACAGTGAAAAGATAGTACAATTTCGTATCATATAGTAGTTGCTAACGTTTAATTTTAGTATTCTTGTAGTATATGTTATAGCAATAACTATAGTGGATTTAATAAACAAAAGTTTTTAAAATTAGTATGCATGCATTCTCACCCCAAAAACAGTAAAACAGTTGAAAGAGTGGGGCTATGAACTCACCCGAAGAGCTAGCGATCCTAAAGCATGTTTATATCCGAATCCGAAATCTCCTAGTGTCCTAAACACACAAGATTATAATGAGTAAATGGATGTTTAAATAAACCATCCATATTACTGTTTATCCGATTTAGATTGTGCCCAAAGTATTCGATAATTATTTACATTTGAAGTTTGTAAAATGAGTACGGCCCGTTAGTGACGATTTGAAATTATATTCTAAAAATATAACTATGTTTGTTTTCGTATAAATATACTTTGTATGTTTTCGTATCGTATCGTATAAAAATGTTTGCGATTCGTAAATTTGATACTTTTCGAAAAAGTATTTATAAAAAGTATATTATTGGCGTCACTTAATGTGACACTCGTGAATTGTTGGCGACACGGCTATTTGTATAGAAAAATATGGAATTTTTTGTATTTTTAGCGACACTAAGGTAAGTCTCGCAAGTGGCGTCACAGAGAGGGGTAGCGACACTTCATCAAGTGTCGCAGGGACTGAGTTTCGGACGATAAACATGATCCAGCACAATGAAACGCGTTCTAGGGTACAACAAAATTACGCGATCTAGAGATAAAAGACGCGATCGCGTCGTTTGGTGGTTTTTGGGTTGGACCCGCCGGGTCCATGACCGACCCGCTGGTTTCTTATGATTTTCAGCTTCAAATCAAACACTAAATCACAAAACAATGTTCTAACTTAATTTCGGACACTATTTCATGGATATAACACTAAAACATTATTATCTAAACATTATTAACTCGAAATTTAAAAGAAAGGGGGAAGTGGCTCACTGATGAAAAAGAGAAATCAGAGATGATGATGATGAGGTCCGATGATGATGATGAAGTGGGCAACGATGATGATGATGATGTTGCTATTTGTTGATGTTGTCGTTTGTGTTGATTGTTGTTGTGGCTCGATGATCGGTGGTGATGGTGCTTGGTTTGAGTGTGAGCCGATGGAGAAATTGAGTAGATGAAAAAGATGTTGATCGATGATGAAGAAAAAAGGATGATGATGATGATGATCGAGAGCTGTTGTTGCTACTGGATTGTTGTTGCTGCTGTTGGTTTATTGTTATTGTTGTTTGTTATGTTGAAGAAGAAAAAGAGAGAAAATAGAGATGAGATGAATGAAGATGAAGATGAAGAAATAAAACAAAAAGCGTGTTTGGTCGACTTTTCTGAGATAGGGACAGACCAGATCCACAATTTGTGGATGTGAGTGGTAACTTGTCCCCCATCACAATACAAAATACCCGTGTTCGTGTACCTAATCGTAAAATAAAATAATATTGTTAAATACCAAAATTCATTTATATATTTTCGAAATATTTTTGAGTCAAAGTATTTTATAAAAATACAATTTTTGTGTTAAAATTTTATAGCTTTGTTTCGCGCGGTTTCAGTTTAGTAGAACACGTTTTTGATAAAACAAAATGTGTTCAAATTTTATCCGAGTAAATAATTATTATTTTTAACAATAATACATTATTTAGAAATGTTTTGCACCAACGTCTGTATTTGTAATTTTCTGCGTTCTTTCAGATCCATTTATATGTGATTATTAAACAATCATTTTATGTTATATATATAATTATATATATAATACTTGTATACTTTGGTATTAATGCGTATATAATACGAATATTTGAGGTTTAAATTGGGCGTGAAAATTGTCCTTTTTGACCGGGTGTCACACTTTACAAAATAGAATACAATAGTTTGTTAGGAATTTAAAATTATAAAAACTATTAAGATGAGAATGTTAGAAATTTTGAAGAATTTTTGAGAAAAACTAACTTGATGATGTGGCATAATTTGGATGCTTTATTATAGCTATATTTTTATTTGTAAGTAGTCCAATGAATTAGTGTTTTTAGGTTCAATTATCATTGAGAATTGAAAATAAATAATAACATAAACCAAACTATATAATAAAGTAATCAAACTATTATAATAAATTGTAGAAATTAGTATATGGTGTCAAATAAATACAATGAATTGTACGAAGATAAATAATAAGTATTATATGTTTTCGTAAAAAATTGTAGGTCTTTGAGCCCGTGCAATGCATGGTAATGTATATACGGTTAAAACGAAAAAAATAAAGTGTGGGAATTAAACTATTATTAATCCTTATTTAAAATGATTTATAATAATATTCAAATTAATAAAATTGGAAAGCCATGTGGCATCGAATTTAAAGAATAATTTGAAGTAATTATATTTTAGACATGTCATCTTATGATGATTAAATAGATGACACATAATCAAGCAAAAAAAAAACTTTGTTTAATAAAGATAGATCGATAGATAGATATATTGTTTTCAAAAAATATAGTAGATACACTTAATGTTGAAATTAAAAAAATATATATGTATATTGCTATTGAAAATTTTCATTTAAAGAAACTTTAAAAATTGATTTTTGTCGATAAATGATTTTTGTGTACATTCAAATGATTAATTTTTCACTTTTTATCTCTTTTCCGTTATGAGGATTTTTACATTGAATCTATTGTGTTAATATTTCTATTTCACAAGTCCCCCTCAATCATAATTTCTGGCTCCCCCTAGGATGTATGGATAAATTGGGGCTTGTTAAGATCGGGATCATATTTGAGATTAGTTTTCTATTTGCAAGATCAATATCGTAAAATCAAATAAATATCTTAAGTTTCCATGTTAACTATAATAGCGGGGGTTTCTTAACAAGACTACGGATTTAAGCTTCCACAGCCGTTGCATCTAAATTTATCAAGACGACTTAATTCTGATTGTTTCCAAAATTTTGCTTCGACAAAAAGGACAATAGGAGATAGCACATGAGCACCGGTGACATAGCAAATGACCGCAGGGAACTATAGTAATCTCTATCGTATTGAACAAGCAGATATGGCATAGTAGCGGTGCCTTAGCTGTTTTAAGTTCCTTTCTTGCAATCTCTGACTTCTTCTGCAAATATATAATTACAACAAGATACAAATGGATCAGCCTTTAATCTTATATATAAATCTTAAATACCTCATGCTTCTCATGTATATATGTCTACATTTAGACAATTGCTAATATAAATGTTTTAAAATCGGCTTTTTAATTGAACCGGAATAGGCTCTTGTTAAGTTCAACCAGTTGGACCGTCTCTTCAACTGGTTTAATGTAATTTTAAATAAAAATTATTTTTAATTCGATTTTAACGTTTTTGTTCGCATACATTATTTATGATGTGTATTATTGTTACACTATAATAATAAATTATTAAATAAAACCATATTAAAGAAATATAAAACTAAAAAAAATGGTATGAACTGGTTCATACCCGGTTGAACCGGTGAATTGGACAGTTCAACTATTTTGGAAAATTGACTAAAAAGTGCTCATATTTGAACTGGCAATGTACTCGGATCTAGTCGAACCTGTTGATCCGGTCCAGTTCAACCGGCTTTTCAAAACATTGCCTAACATAATGGTTCAAGCAATCAGCACTATGTAACATATATTATAGATTCCTTTTAATTTCTTTTTCAATTTGTTTGGATCCTAGATCGGTAGTAGTAGGTTGAGAAAAGTATCCATGTTTAAGCTTTTTCCGGTTAGGAGGGTGTCGTTTTTGACGGTTTCTGGTTGGGGTTACCTCCGGAGGGTGTCTTTTTTGACGGGGATGCATAGATTCTAATCGGGGTATTCTCGCGATGATTTTCGTACCCTTTCTTTAAGTCTAAGCACCCCAAGATGTTTACCTACGGACGTTCCAACTCAAAATGTTTTTTAAGGGCATCAAATTGCATACTACTCGGCCACCTTAGTGATGATTAGGGAGTATCGAGGTTTCTTACGTACTTACGTAATAAATTCCACTTTCTGGATTCATTGAATCAAAAACAGCATCCCCCATAACCAACGAGAATAGAGGGTTTTTACGACAGATTGGGAACCAACTATATATCTATTTATAATTATAATAAATATATAAAGATTAAAACTAAAACTCAACCAACTACTACGTAACTTTTCATTAAATATTATTATTATTATTATTATCATTAGGTTTGCTATTCTTAATGTATCAAACTTTCAAAAGTGTATTTTAGTGACATTTTGATGATATGTCAAACTCTTCGGATGTCACCTGACATCTCAGTCGAGCGACACATCAACAAAATACATTAAATTACTCTTTTTAAAAGTTAGATGCATTAAAATTGCAACATAATTTATATACACATAATACACACCACACCCAAGTTAGATACCTATATATATATATACATAGAGAGAGAGAGAGAGTTAAGTTCAAATGAGAATACAATTTTTGGTAAGAATAGGGGAACCAATAGGAATGCACCATATGTCATAATACCCATTTTCCCTCACGATTTTAAAAATTAACTATCTCACAAACGTTAAGTCGAAAAATTATAAAAATTGTAGCATACATAATAATCAACGTTTAACTATCTTCGATTAAAGACGTGACAAGGTATACTTTAAACGATTATTTTGTTTATGGGTTTTATAAATTGTACAAAATTAGTACCACATGTGGTACTCGCCAGTACCACGTGTGTTACTAGCCGGTACCACATGTGTTACTAGTCGGTACCACATGTGTTACTCATTTTCAAAACCCGAAAAATGAAGAAAAAATTTATCGAAAGTATATATACCTTGTCACATCTCTAATCGAAGAGAATTAAAATGGATTATTATGGTGCAATTTTTGTGATTTTTGACTTACCGTTTGAGAGATATTTAATTTTTAAAAATGTGAAGAATGTGAGATTAGTGACACATGACACATTTCTCAGTAAAAAATGTTATACTCATTTGAACTTTAGTCTATATATATATATATATATATATATATTTTCTCCAACTCAAATAAATGTCTACATTACTATTTATATCAGTCCAAAAGTAATTTTCTACTTGCAAAAAATTAACTTATAAAAAATAAAAAACATTAAACTCTCAACATATCTTAAATCCCACAAAAAGTTGTAGGGGGACAATATTTGTGGGATGTAGAAAGTGTATATATAGGGTAGCGATCAAGAATAATATATTTTTTTAGAGGAAGGAGGAAGCGTTTCTATTCGTCAAGAAAGCATACATTTACCTATTAAAATGACAACAAAAAATTATTTTTATCAATTGATAGTAATTGATATCGATATTATAAATAATATATTTACAGAAAAAATTCATTTTAAGTTATAACATTAGTTGACGAAAATTTATTTAATAAATTGTTAATATTCATCATAATGATTGTTAACTTACATTCATAATGATGAATGTCAAACCATCACATTGTTTGATGAATATCTTTAATTTTAACATTCATCATTATAAATGTTGACTAACATTTCATGCGATGAATAACCTACAAAAAGAAAGGATGCTTAACATTCAATTTATTGATTCTAATTAACATTTAATAAGTTTCATTTTTAGTGATATTTGTGTAGACGAAGGTAAGATGTTTCTTGATAAATAATATAAATAATAATGCTTCCTCCTTCTTCCCAAAAAGGACGCCATTTCATTTAGATCAGTACAACAATTTGATAATAACACTAAATTGATCTTATGTGTAAGCATCATAAGTTTCCTAAATAATATTGTAATCAGCACATAAGTTTGTTCTATGTGTTGAGTCCAACGAATTTCTAGTGAGCTAGCTACAGGCAACCAACATAGAGATTCCATAATGGACAACTGATAACATCAAATAATGCTATATTTATATACTAATAATTCATACATTTCATAAGTCTTTTATTGCATTTATGTTGATTTAGATACTTAATTTGTTTATATTTGCAATATAGGTATAAAAGTAATTAAATGAAGAAAAGAATGAGAAAAGAGCATTAAAAGATGAAAATGAAGAGAAGACTGAAGATTGAAGAAAATAAGAGCCAAACATGAAGACTTAAAGTATAATATTGAAGATTGGGCCAAGAAAGAAGCTTAGATCCGAAGATACGAAGAAGTTAGCCCAAAAATGAAGCCTAGCCCGAAGTTGGAAGATTCTGGAATGAAGACCCAACCGGCGGTTGGAATATCTAGCCGGCGGTTGAATTAAATAATAATAAGGCGGTGAGATCGCAGAGTTTGACTTGGAGAGCAAGTACTCCAACCGGCAGTTGAAGACTCCAACCAGCGGTTGGACTTGCGGTTCAGAAAAACTATAAATAGAGGGTTCGACCAGATGATACCATATACGAATTTGAAGAGCAAAAGTCAATTGTAAGGGTTAAGGAACGACTCTAGGTCGAATTTGGAGGCTAGGGATTGAGGACTTGCAACCCTAACGAAGAATAATTCAGTTTCTTGATTCGATTCTAGATCTTTTACTTATGTTTATGTTTAGATCTTGATTTCTTATTATGGGATTTTGATTATTCTTTAACATATTTGTTTAAATGAATAATGTTTATATGATAATTTGATTATATGTTTGTGTTGATTGATTTTATGAATGTTGTTAAGGTTATATCTATATTGATTATATGATTACTAGATCCATATGGAAGTGAGTACTTGTATGAGTTGATTAATAATTTAGGTTTATGTTTTGATTATAACTTAAATACCCTGAGTGCGTGATAGGTTATAATTATTACTGGATTAAACTATAATTGTTTAGATAATAACATTCGAGACCCTGAAGTTAGTTAACCTTAATATACGTTGAAGAGCTTAATAAAGGATACTTAAACCCAACCATAAGAGGCTATCCAGGATACTTAAACCCGACCATAGGAGGCTATCCACTTTTATATTTCAACATAGAATCAATTAACTGATATAAGTAAACATATAAGAGGATTTGAATATAACATGGCTAGTTTAGATAAAATATATCTCCAATCTACCTAATTTACCTCAGTTCTCTCTTAATTACTTTAATTACTTTAGTTATCTTAATTCTGTATCAAAATAAATATAAGTTCAAACGGAATTAAAACGTACCCCCTTTTATTTGTAACATTAATTGTAATTAACTGTGAATATTGTAAACATTAGTTTAGGGATTAATTAAATATTCTAATTTCCGTGTGTTCGATACCTGAACTTACTTATAAAGCTATATTATACGAACGAGTTAGTTTTTCCTGTATTGTGTGATAGTATTATTTAGTATTTCCTTATTTTAAAACTTGTTATTATTTTAATTGACTATACTTAGCACACATCAACAACTTTCATACTCATCCAATGAAAGTTGTTTCATGTGCCAGCTACACACTTATACATTCAATTAAGTCAAAAGATTATCTTGAAGATCGATACTGAAGACCCAACGGTGGGATTGAAGTTTACTTGAAGCCAGCTCAAAGAATAAGGATCATCACAATTGTTGTAGATTCAACTTGATAATTCATCCAACACTTATGTCAACTAATACATTGGTGCGTGCAGTTTACGTGCGACATGAACTGCACAATGCAGAATATGTCTGATATATAAGTCAAACCATATCAAGCGCATGTCCACAAGAGCATGTCTAGGGTTCTCCAATATAAATGAGGGACGTAAAAGATATTTAATTGGTTGAACATGATACAAGGAATATACTTGCTCACCTCTCTATAGAGGACTTTGCAGATGACACAAACTATGAACCAATTGTGAGTTTGAGAGCTGATGTAACGTAAAACATCATGCTTTTAAGCACATTATTCCTTACAATTTGACCTAATACTTGGTGAAAACATTTTAATTGAATGTTTATTTACTAAAATTCACCAAAGTGGTAAAAATATGAATGTTGCATTACTCACTAGAAACGTCCAATAACATACAAAAAACCTATTCCACTCTTTTAGATATCCTTATGAGATACACATCCTAATTAGTCTCATAGGATTTCACAACTAATTACATGATCATAGATCAAAGAATCGTGCTAAACAAATAAGGAACGAAGAAGATAGAGCGTCTGAAGAAAAACCAATCGCTTGAGATAAAGATATGAAAATATACTTAGTTGGTAACATTACAAGTGTAACCGCATTACAAGATCGAGTGCGCAAGAATCGAGTCAAACTGACAAGAAATGAAGATGTTACGGCCAAATTAAGCAATGAACGAACACCGAACGGGACTAAATATGGCCTTTTGAGATCGTATACGGCCCCTAGGCACCGTATACGGCCCTAGTGACCCCGTATGTGGCCCCTAAGAGGCGTTGTATGACCCCTAACGGGGGGGGGGGTGGGGTTTGCCTCCAACATGGTTCATTTGCTTATATTTTGTGATGCGCGACTTGTACAGTGTTTCCAAGGCTTTCTCCTTTGGCTCCAAGTCATTCTCCTTTGGCTCCAAGTCTTGCTCCAACTTTGGCTCCTTTGGCTCCAAGTCTTGCTCCAACTTTGGCTCCATGACTTATTCATTTGGCTCCCCCAAGGATTATTCCTGTGGCCTCAAGGTGCTCTGCCCCTATAAATAGAAGGATCGTCTTTCTCATTTCAACACATCCTTCACCTCTCATTTCATTCTTCACTTTCTCCCTCATACACACCCTCTCATTTGTTTCTCTCTCTAGGTTAGTAGTCAGTTAGTTCTTGGTTAATACTGTATTTAACCAAGACTAACAAAGGGGCTTTATTTTAATTTTGTTGAAGATATTTTGAGAAGCTTATTTGTAATATTGTTGTTGAGTCACTGGTCACTGATCAACTCAATAAAAACAATCCCGATGAAGGAAATGATTAAGTCAAAGTTGTTGTTGCTGAAGTATGTACTCACTGGTCGCTGTTCACACTACTCAAAATGATATGTTGAGGAAGATTAAAACTCTACTAAGTGTGTCGCTGACTTCAAGACTAGCAGCGAGAGTTTTACATCTTCAAATGAATAAAAGGCAAAAGTCACTGCCCTAATAAAAGCCAGTTACTGAAGATATATAATTCAAGTCATTCTACAAGAGCATGATAGCTCGCAGTGAGTGAGGAGGATTATTACATCTTCGGTGACTACATCAAAAGGTTTCTGTACAAGTACAAGTCACTCTTCATATGTACGTCAGCAAGTGTTCCTCGTACTTTAAAAAATATCCGAGGAATTACGTGGCAGCAAGTGATTGGTTTTAAGGAAGAAGAGATATTTGCGGTAACAGAATTGGGACCCGCAGAATGTCGGTTCATCAGAGATCAAGCCAATCAAGCAGCGACACGTGTCATTCCAGATCCTATTTTGTAGAAGATATTTACTGAATATTTGTAGTATATATAGAGTAATATGTTGTACTTAGAAACTTACCGTTGTACGTGTTAATCACTTGTTAGTCAGTGAGTAGTCTGTCTAAGCACAGTATAATGAGCAGCGAGTGAATAGTTAACGTGTTTGTCCACTACTATTCATCTCATCTTGTAATAGATTAGCTTGAGAAATTGATTTGGATTAGCTTTGGCTATTCCATTCCCCAATCAATACTCAGTGAGTTTTATGATTAATAAAAATCACTATTCAGCTACTATTGCGCATTTACCTTAACTGTCATATCTATATCTGTTATACTCTGTTTATGTATCGCAATTAAAAACTTGGAAATTAATTTGGATTAAAATCATAAAAAGTTTTTAATTGTATTCAACCCCCTTTCTACAATTAAACTTTACGCATTGCGATTCCAAATCACTAAGTAATAGTGATTTCGGGACTCACAATTGTCAAAGATATTTCAGAGTTCCGCTTTTGTAATCTCTTCGACATATATTCAATCTACACGCTATTTACAATTACATCTTTCCTTATCTGTTATGTTCCATGTTTTTAATATTATTATGTTAGATTTAGGATTAGTTGTCATGATTAGTAAGTAGTTATATTATGTGTTTGTTGTGATGTAGTTAGCCGCATTAATTGGAATGATGTTATTATGAAACAACGGAAATAACATAAAATGTCTAAATCCTCGGTTTTATGCTGAAAACACCTTCATGTGTAGTACAAATGCATAGAAGCCAAGCAAGAGGCATTGGTACAATATATTATGGATTAATGTTCCAAACTATTCTATTTATAAATGAACACTCGATGTTTTGATTACATGTTCCAATTATGATTTTAAACTACATTTTCATCCAATGTCTTTCCACTAATAAATGTGGTTTAGACATTTCCAATAAGACATCGTATCAGGGGTAATTGATTATATGTGTTTGAATAACATTGTCTACTTTTGAAGCTGTGAATATATTGTTTCAAAAAAGTATTGAACACTGTGAATAAACTAGGGATTTATTAGGTAGTTTTCAAAATTTTGTTGATCTAACCCTTTGAATTTGTTATACTTAAAAAATTTAATGGTTTAGTTCCTAAAGTTTGTCTTTTATAACGATTTTACCCGTTTAAGTTTTTTGTAGTTTGATCATCCAACTTTTAAAAATTTAACGGTGTAACCCTTTGAAGGATTAAATCAATAAGTCAATGCAAATTTGAAGGATTAAATCATGAGGAAAAAATTTGAATGGTTAAAATGATAAAAAAATTAAAACTTTATTGACTAAACCATTATTAACTGATATATATATAAACCACGTTATTTTACAAAAAATATCTTCGTAGCTTCTTTTTCAAGTAACTTTTAAAATATATTTTTCAAATAAAAATTTTTTGGATGTTTTTTTATTTTATTTTTTATTTTTCAATTCACAACAATCACATTTTATAAATTGATAATCACATGAATAATATGTGATTATTATGTCATATCTTGTGATTATCTGGAACACATGATAATCATATTATATTAAAAGGTAATCGCATGTGATTATCATGTTATATTTTGTGATTATATTACATAATCACAACAGTAGCGACTGTAAAAAAATTTTGTAAAAAAAAGTTATTATTGTTTATTTATATTTATATATCTTCCAAAAGTTATTTTAATAGTCATCATTGAAAAAGTTTTAAAGAATATTGTGTTTCGGATAATTAAACAAGTAATTTTGAAGGATTTTCTACGTTCTCAAGAAAATTAGTCTTCTTATTTTAACTCACTTCAATATATATAAATTTATATATATATATATATATATATATATATATATATATATATATTTACACACACACACACACACACACACACACACACACACACATATATATATATATATATATATATATATATATATATATATATAGGGGAATGATCAAGAGGAAAACTTCAAAATTGAGGGAAAGAGGGAAGCAAATCTCAACCACTTATTTTCTCTCATATTCTATATTTTTATCCACAATACCCCTTTTTAATCAATTTTTATCTAAATTTTCAAATTAAAGCATGTAATTCAAATATTCATGAATCAAAAACGTTATAAATCTTCGAATTCATCAATCGCAATCTTACATATCTTCAATTCGTCATAATTCGGATTCGTCAAAAATAATGAATATTGGAGTATCTTTTGGGTTTTTGAAAAAATTTTAATTTGGTAATGAAAACAATAAAATCAAACGAATTTGATCGTACACAACTTATAAACAAGTAATTAATCGAATTATGATTGTCATTACAATCAAATTTTACGGATTTAAAAAATTTCAGGCCGTTAACATTCATCTAGAAAGCATATTACTTTTAAAATTACAACTTAATACTTTTAAACATTCATTTATGATGAATATTAATTTATATATATTATTATACACTATTGAATGCGATAATATAACATTTATCGGTGTATAATAATATATATACGTTAACATTCATCGTAAATGAATGTTAACGTGCTGAAAATTTGATTTTAATTAACATGCTTTTGAAATGCATATTATGAGGTGATTTCAAGTTATTTACATGTTTGCTACCGTGTTGATTTTTGCGTTAACCATAATGTGTGACTAAAAAAATAACTTCCCTCGTTGTCCTATTTTTTTACTTTCCTCTTGATCTTCCGTGTATATATATATATATATATATATATATATATATTAAGGTAAGACGTAGACCTGCTCGAGCAGAAGTGCTGCCTGAGATTCATTTAATTGTTGTTGCAGGGATAGACTTGTTTGGAGGAGTCGCTCATTCTCTGTGTCCAATCTAATTCCAGCACCATAAAGCATCTCTTCAACAGCTTGAATCAACTCGTCAGCCGATACATGACCATGCTCAAGTCCTTTAATTGTTTGTCCCTATCAAAGAGAATATCTTAGTACGAGTAAACATCTTGCAATGACTCTCCCTTCCTGGTTAATTATACTGCAAAACAATACTGGTAGACTCCAAAATTCCTTACCAAACTTAATTTAAATATTAACCAAACCCGCTGATCAGCCTCCACATCACCAAGTTGTCTATTCATATATAGCTTTTATTTAGACTTCATTAACAATTTTGAAGAAAGAATTGGGTGGATTTAGCGGTAGAGGACCATGCCACTACTTGTTTGTGAACAATATCACCAGAATAGAAAGTATAACCGAGTAAACAGTGTGCAATGAACTTATCTGAATCCATAAAACAGTAGAAGATTTGTTCTTCGATAAAATATAAAAAAAGATCTATCGGTAAAAGTGCTGAAGATCCAAATATCTGTCTATATAAAACCAGGGTTTTTACGAGATAATGTGTCAGCCTAGCTTATTTGACCTCCTCTTACATGTACCGCCTCGTTCTGGACCATCGCACGGAGTTCATTTGCTTTTGGTTTAATATGGTATAAAGTTTAATATGCCAATAAACTATGCCAATAAAGGCATTCTAATATCTCTTTAACTTAGTAATTTTTTACTACTTAAACTCAAATTTGAACTTCTATCTAAAATTTTGAATTGATATATCTGTTAAATGATTTTGACGTGCGTCTATTTTTTTTTCTTTTTTTTTTAAACAAAAACAAAAGGAAAATCTAATCAACGTACAAAATGTTTGTATATTATCATCTTGGTTATTTGTCTCCACGTTCTATAGTTCCATTTAGAGTAATTTACATATTTTTGACTTATGTCCGGTGAATTTAAGTAATCATGTAGAAAATGTTGTTACGTAAAATATTCAATAATATGTAAAATCAAATAATATTTTTTGTATTTCAAATCTCAAACTGCGCATCGCATGGACTCAAATCTCAAATCTCAAATAATATCTTATCTTATCTATATATGAAGAAAGCTTTCAATCTTTAGATGAAATATTTAGGTGACATGTGTCATTTCCTAAATATTATATGTTAAACATAATATGAATATTAATACTAACATTAACATTAATATATAAATTTATCTGGACATAAAAGATAACTACATCACAATTGTTTATTCTAGATTCTATCACACCTTAAACTTTTAAACTTAACATAAACATACATCTTAATCTTAAAAAGCAATATTTATAATCTTAATCTTAATATATTGTCATTTATCTTTATCTTTAGTTCTTATATAAGAAGCACCCCTAGCTTCAAATGTTGCTAGACAAACTTATACTCCCTCCGTCCCATATCTATTGTCCACTATTCTTTTTGGGATGTCCCAATTTAATTGTCCACTTCCATAAATAGTAAAGTATAATAAGATAAAGTTCATTTTTGCTCTTAATTTATATATGTAAGACAAAAAGGTAGGTAAAAAGTAAAGGGTAAAATTATCTTGTTACCAAAAAGTAAGAGAGATAGTGATGTTTTTCTTAAATTGCGTATTTTTTGTCTAGAGACAATAAAATTGGAACGGAGGGAGTATAATTTTAACACATCATCACTATTATTTTATTTCTATTAATTTTTCAAATGGCAAAGCCTAACACAATTATAATTAATATATAACAAACATTATTAGCCTCCAGTATTAACACATAACCAAATAAAATTTTAACACATCATCACCATTCTTTCTAAAATTTTTTTAATGGCAAATTCTAAACAAATTAACACACAAATATATACAAGGTTTAAGTGTTAATTTGTTTTTCATTGTTATTGTATTTAATTTATGGTGCTTATAATGTCGTGTCTTACGTGTAAGTTCTCACGTCGTATCATTACAAGGTGTTATGTTACCAAATTACATATAATTATAGTGAATCATAAATTAGTTATACATACAATATCGGATCAAAAGTTCGTATAGTTCAAAACACTTATTATTATATATGACCATACGTTATGTAAGCCACAACCTATTGGTATGTAGGTGCGCCAAAAATACTTTGACACCTCCTGTTTTTTTTTTTAATCTCTACACATATATAATTTTATCTTAATTTGTTATCAAACTCCTTTGAAACCTACCGTTTTTATTAATCTCTACATATATATAAGTTCATCTTAATTTGTTATTGCTATATAATAAGAATATGCCACTTCTTTTACCAAACAACATCATAGAATATATGCAAAATGAATGAAGATATGGGTCAAAGGCCCTTTTACATCCTCCATATATACTAATTAATAATTATAGTTATCCATTCCTAATGTCGAAATATATTGTAACAATTCTTAAATGAGGTGACTTTTATTTGATTTCATCCATATATCATTACGTACTACTATATATCATTACTTTTATTTGATTTATTACGTACTACTATATATTGTAAAATTATTAGATCTGTTGCTCAAGTTCGAGACACCATCATTTCAACTGTTCGTCTTAAGTTGCTTTCATTTAGATTTAAGAAGACGTCTCATGTTTTGAAGATGATGGATGCTTGGAATCTGCCTTTGTACGTGTTTTATTAATGGATAGAAGAGAAGTTCTATTGATTAGTTGCTCGTTTATTCTATATTGGATGTATTATTTGTTTCTTTTTTTAGTTAAGTCTTATATATGTATATGACATGTCATATACATAGAGTTTAACTGTTGTTAGCTGGTTGTCTCTTTGAGGTTGGTAGTGGTTGTACCTTGTTATATAGTGTCTTTTTACCTATGTAACGGGCTGTGGTGTGGGATTTCACTCACACCCTTTGTACTTACCCGTTTTCTTTGGAGTAATATATTCGTCGAGTGAAAACCTTTTACCCAAAAAAAGAAAAAAAAAAGCAAACATATGAACTATTGAAGTCAAATTGAGACATGTATTATGTATACTCTTCGGAACTAATGTATAACGTTAGTGTTTGAAGGATGAATGAAATGTGTTTTAGAGTGATCATGATTTTTTTGTTATAATAATGCTGGTGGTGTTGAAATCAAAGTTTTAGAAGTTGGGCTTAATTGAATAGGTTATCGATCAAGTACAATGGCTAACTATTTAGACATGAGAGTTTAGTGATACTAATTCCGTTTCTTGCATATTTCTTCAATCAATAATCATTATTGTTATTAGTTTAGATATCCACAACTAAAGGTTTCGTAAGTTTTTACTTACATCGTGTAAAGCAACATCCTTTTTTATTAATTACACATTATTATTATCATATAAAAGATTGTAATAATTAATTATTGAAAAATATTCTTGAAACGGGTACTCCATTATGTAAGTCAATAAAGAAATATTTCATATTCTTAATTTAATCATCGTAGCTCCATGATCAATGAATATAACAACTATTATGAGGAGAAAACTAATAAGATTTCATTGTCATCATTTTATTCTATGCCTTTGGAATATTTTCATTGGGTTTTATAACTTTCTTCTTTCTAAGTAATCTACGTTCAAGGTTATTGGACGACGCACTAATCAAAGTGTTGGTGTTTAGTAATAGTTGAGGATAAAAGTTTATTTTTCTGTTTCAATTAACGATCATCCTTAAAAATAATATACATGTAACATTACAAAAAATAAAATTAACATTTATAGGCGTAAGTCGTGCGTCGCACGGTCTAAATGCTTCTTAGCCCGTTCAGTAGAGGCTTTCTTAGCGTAAAAAGTATATTCATGGATGGATTAGGGGAAAGAGTCTTCACCTTACTTTCAAGTGTCAATCAATTTTATTGAACTTTATTCAGGCTATGTAACATCCTCGCGTCGGGCTGGTAATTTTCTATTAAAATTGAATATTTTATTATTTTAAGAAATTACTTGTATTTAATTGTTCGTTGAAAAACTTAGGTAAATAAGTCTCAGGACTTATTGTGACTAGTGAAATATTAGTTGTTTTAAATTACTGTAGTTGACAGTAAAATAAAATAATATTTCTCGCAAGAGATTTTACGGTTCCAGACAACAGATTTAGGACGGGTATAAAATACCCAAATAATTTTAGGTACTAAAAGAAAAGGTCGACCCTTTTCTCTGCTTCCTTCTTGAATGTGTTCATCACTTCTAAAACCTAGCAAATTGAAACCCTACTAAAATTGATGATCTTGAATCCTTAAAAACTGAAATTTGAATCCTTACAAGCTTGCTAGCATCATCATCTTCATCTTATTGTTCATCCTTCAAAGTGTAAGTGATGTTAAGTTTATGAACTTAAACTTTGGTTAGGTCACATATGAAATTAATGAATTGAATGAGTTATATGTGTTTGAAGTTGATATATAGTATTAGCTAATGATAGTGAACTAAATTCTTAGCTCAATTTGTGATATGTTGCCATTGAAATGTGATTCAAGTTCATCCTTGATGTGTTAAGAAATTAGCTTGAAAATTTGTAGTGATTGATGCTTGAATAAGTTGTTTGATGTTAACTAGTTGATATGTGATACTTTCCTTGCGATTTGAAGTATGGTTTGGTTGATTTAGCACTTGAAATTTTGGGTTTTGGAAAATATGGTGCGAGTTGAGTTAAACAGGAACCAAATTGCAGGTTTTTGGGTTTTGAACCATAGCCGATCGGCTATGTTACTTAACCGATCGGGTATGTGTACTGTAGCCGAACGGCTAAAATGAGACGATCAGGTATTTTAGTTAAAAACTGTGGCAGTATGTGACCTTGAACCAAAAACACTGAAATCCACATGTTAGCCGATCGGCTAACCATGTTGAGCCGATCGGGTATGGATGTATGAACCGAACGGCTACTTTTAGCCGAACGGTTAGGATAGACCAAAACGAACACAGAACTTAACCTTTGCGTGTAAAGAAGCAAATAATAGGGATAGCCGATCGGGTAATGTTAATGAGTCGATCGGGCGAG
Organism: Pseudognaphalium luteoalbum; assembly: GCA_963422505.1. Classification (NCBI taxonomy): domain Eukaryota; kingdom Viridiplantae; phylum Streptophyta; class Magnoliopsida; order Asterales; family Asteraceae; genus Pseudognaphalium; species Pseudognaphalium luteoalbum. The sequence goes on along the minus strand of OY730194.1, from coordinate 71,487,292 downwards.
TCTGGTTAGCCGAACGGCTAAATTTAGCCCATCGGCTAGTATAGCATAAAATTGTCACAGAACATTACGTTGAACAAAAGTCTAAGAATTAATCTGCTAGCCGATCGGCTATGATTAATGAGCCGATCGGGTATGGTTAATGCATGAACAAACCAGCTTTTGTTTTGTGTTAAATTCACAAATGTATAAGTGATATATATATTCAATGTTGTGTGATTACTTGTATAACAACATGATTCATCTAAGGTTGTTGATTGATGACAAGTTATTAACTTGTGTGTTTTGTGGTATTTCAGATACACCAAAGGCTCAGTGAAAAAAAGCTGAGTGTGGAGATTTCAAGGGTATCGATGAGTGGATTCAAAGCTCACCATTTGATTTAGTTGAAATCATTTGATTATAACTAGTAATCGTAGATATGTTGTTGTTGTTGATTATTTACTATACCTTGTTGATTATAAATCTATGTGCTACGTGGCCTTTGGGCATCAGTTGTTAATGAGGTCAACGAGTTGATGAACTGTTGGTTGGGCTAGTGGGTTGTTGTATGAATGATACAGAGTTGTACTTCATTTGTTGTGTGTATAGACTCTGTATCTGAATGTAGTAACCGCTAGCTATCGGTCTCGTCCGTATGGCCATACGGATATGGTTGGATAAGTGTTCTTGGGGAGCCTCCCGGGTATTATGGTTATCCCCAGAACCACCGATCCTCATTATGTTGTTGTTGATTGTTACGTGAAGTATTTGCGGATATTAGAAGTAATTAAGTGATGAAGCTAAGTCGAATGTTGTGTGATGAATTTACTCACTTAGCTTCGTGCTAATCCCATGTTGTTACTTCTTGCAGATTTTGATATTTTGTGGGTAGCAAGAAGCTAATGAAGCATGCAGGGAATGTTTGAAGATTATTGCTACTCTGATCATATTTTGTACTAAATGGAATTTGTTTTACGTAATGTCCCGAATAGTGAAGTGGTGTAATAGTTTTCATTTATAATAACTTTTCTATAAACTGTTTTGTACATTTCATATATTGTGCAGTAATAAAATATGTGTTCTATATATCTACGCTTCCGGTTTATTAATATAATATTGTGTTCTTAAAAGAGGGGTGTTACAAGTTGGTATCAGAGCATGGTTTTGGGATAATTGAGCAATGAAGAATGTTCAACCCCAAAACTGGAGCATGTTTAGTCAAACATTCCTGGTTTGGGATTTAGCATTGGTCGATAATTGTTAGTAGATAGGTACTAACGATTAATAAAGTTCAAGTGTTTTGTTGATTTCAGAAATGGCAGATAATGAGCAACCAACCGGCCACCCGAATAATGCCTCTCGGATAGATGCTCCTCAGTCGAACACACAACAAGAACAATATATTCATGAAGGTACATCTGCTCATCACCAATATGAATCAGAAAGAGATGAATATGTACATGAGATGGTGGATGAATTGATTCTTTTGAGGGAATTTAAAAGAATAGCCGAGGAAGCTGCGGCTCAACAACTTGTATATCAACAACAAACCTCTACTGTTGGTACTGGATCTTCTTCTAAATCTAGTAAGAATTGCTCTTTTAAAACCTTTATGGCTAGTAAACCACCAGAGTATCGTGGTAGTACAAATCCAACTGTAACATTGAATTGGTTACGAGATATTGAACGGAAATTTGAGGTGACAAGTTGTGATGAAGATTCTAAAGTAATGTTTGCGGTACAATGTATGAAAGATGAAGCCATGGTGTGGTGGGATTCGGTTACAGGTCATTTAGCTGAGCAACAAAAGAAGGCTATTCGATGGACAGAATTTCATCAAGCAGTTTGTAATCAGTATTGCTCGGATTTTGATATGGCACGGATTCGACGGGAATTTGTGAATCTTCAACTAACAGATAAGATGACAATTGATGATTTAATTTCCCAGTTTACTGACAAGCTTCGCTTTGTTCAACAGTGGGTCCCTGATGAAACGACTAAAATTGAACAGTTTGTAGAAACTTTACCCCATGATTATCGTACTTCAGTTCGATTGGCTAGAGACCTATCTCAGGCTTTTGTTTTGGCACGTGCTGTTGACAGTGATATGAGAGGTTCTCGTAGGTATCCACCGAGAGATATTTCTACTTTTTCTTCTTTAAGGATTAGAAGTGAGTCTTCTGGTAAGAGTAAATCTAGGTGGCAAGGTAATAGACAAAATAGAAAGTCAAGTGGAATGACTAGTTCTTCTGGATCAGTTGGTGGACCTAGTTGGTGCAGTTCGTGTAGATCTAGACATGTTGGTCCATGTACTGCTCAAACTAATAAGTGTTTGAAATGTGGTGAGTTAGGTCATGAGATTAAGAATTGTCGGTATCCTAATTTTGTGTGTTGGACTTGTAAGAAAGAAGGACATCGGGTTGGTCAATGTCCAGAGGCAGGAAAGACGGGGTCGGGTACGGTTGGAAGTTCATCATCTTCCAGTCAAAAAAGAAAGAATCCTCCGCCAGCACTGAGTAGGGCTTTTCAGATGACAGTCGATGAGGCTGTCCACACAGATGATGTGATCATGGGTACTTTTCTTATAAACTCTGTACCGGCTCGTGTATTATTTGATTCTGGAGTAAATTGTTCTTTCATATCTGTGTGTTTCTGTGATAAGTTGAAATTAATCCCTACTGTGATAAATAAGCCCTTAGAAGTAGAGATTGTTAGTGGCAAATTAGTTCCTGTTACCACCTCGGTGACTGGAGCTAATATTGTGATAGATGGTCATACTTTTCTAATTTCGTTTCTATTAATGCTGATTCCAAGTTTTGATGTGATTATTGGCATGGATTGGTTAAGTCAGTTTAAAGCAAGTATAGATTGCCACCAGAAGCTGATTAGAATCCCAATCTCTGAAGAGTCATACGTTGTGGCTCGAGGAGAACGGGATAGGGGGTGTATCCCTCTGATTTCTCTGATGAAAGCTAGGAAGTCGATGTCTAAAGGCTGTGAGTCTTATCTAGCATATGTTATTGATGCCAAATTAGAAAAGAAGTCTATTTCTGAGGTTCCGGTTGTTTCTGAATATCCAGAGGTATTTCCCGATGAATTACCTGGATTACCACCGGTTAGAGATGTTGAGTATCAGATTGATCTTATCCCTGGTTCTTCAGCTGTAGCTAAAGCTCCCTATAGATTAGCTCCATCTAAAATGTGTGAGATGATGAATCAGATTCAGGAATTGTTGGATAGAGGTTTCATTAGACCTAGTTCTTCACCGTGGGGTGCACCGGTTTTATTTGTTAAGAAGAAAGATGGGTCATTCAGAATGTGTATTGATTATCGGGAATTAAACAAAAGAACAGTAAAGAATAAATATCCTCTGCCTCGAATAGATGATTTATTTGATCAGTTGCAGGGATCTTCGGTATATTCTAAAATTGATTTGAGGTCGGGATACCATCAAGTTCGCGTTCGTGAGCAAGATATTCCAAAGACTGCTTTTCGTACCAGGTATGGTCACTATGAATTTTTAGTGATGCCATTTGGTTTAACAAATGCTCCGGCAGTGTTTATGGATTTGATGAACCATGTATGTCGCCCTTTCCTTGATAAATTTGTGATAGTGTTTATCGATGATATTCTTGTGTATTCCAAATCCGAATCAGAACATGAAATGCATTTGAGATTAGTGTTGGAAACTTTGAAAAGAGAACAATTATATGCCAAGTTTTCAAAATGCGAATTCTGGATTCGAGAAGTACAATTTCTGGGTCATATTATTTGTAACGATGGAGTTAAAGTTGATTCTTCCAAAGTTGAAGCTGTAATGAACTGGAAAACTCCAAAGAACGCTTCTGAAATTAAAAGTTTTCTGGGTTTGGCGGGTTATTATCGGAAGTTTATTAAGGACTTTTCTAAAATTGCTGGTTCGTTGACTAAATTAACCCGTAAGAATGAGAAATTTGTGTGGACTGATCAGCAGGAAACAACTTTTCAGACTTTAAGACAATTATTATGTCAGGCTCCAGTGTTGGCATTACCTAATGGGTCTGATGATTTTGTCGTTTATTGTGATGCATCTTATGCTGGGTTGAGTTGTGTTCTAATGCAGCGAGACAGAGTTATTGCTTATGCTTCTCGCCAGTTGAAACCGCATGAAAAGAATTACCCGACTCATGATTTAGAACTTGCAGCTGTAGTGTTTGCTTTGAAAATATGGAGACACTATCTATATGGTACTAAATGCATTGTTTGTACTGATCATAAAAGTCTGCAGTATGTGTTTTCACAGAAAGAACTGAATATGCGTCAAATGCGATGGTTAGAATTAATCAAAGATTATGATTGTGAAATACGTTACCATCCAGGAAAGGCAAATGTAGTTGCAGACGCATTGAGCAGAAAAGGTACTTCTGACAGAGTTTATTTTCTGAGAGTTAATATTTCTTCTGATTTAGTGGACCAAATTAAAGCTGCACAGTTAGAAGCTTTGTTGGAATATAATCTTAAGTCAGAAATTATGTTGAAAAGAAAAGACTTATTAGTTGACGATTCTAGAGGATTAAAGACTTTTCAGTCTCGTGTTTGGATTCCTCTGATTGGTAATATTCGAGATATGTTGTTGACTGACACTCACAAATCTCGTTTGTCTGTCCACCCTGGTAGCACTCGGATGTATAATGATTTGAAACCTTTGTACTGGTGGCCTACAATGAAAACTGATATTGCAAAGTTTGTTGGTAATTGTCATATATGTGCTCAAGTGAAAGCTGAACATCAAAAGCCATATGGGTCATTGAAACAGCTAGAAATTTCAGAATGGAAGTGGGAACATTTAACTATGGATTTTGTGACTAAACTTCCACGTACATCTCGAGGGAATGACATGATTTGGGTCATTGTTGACAGATTGACCAAGAGTGCACATTTTCTGGCTACTAGTGAGACTACTTCTCTCAGTAAACTCGCACAGTTGTATGTTAATGAAATTGTCTCAAGACATGGTATTCCATTGTCGATTGTGTCAGATAGAGATTCTCGATTTATTTCTCATTTCTGGCAGAGTTTACAGCAGGAGTTGGGTACACGTGTTAATCTCAGTACGGCTTATCATCCTCAGACAGAGGGTCAATCAGAATGTACGATTCAGACGTTAGAGGATATGCTCAGAGCTTGTGTATTAGAGTATGGAGGTTCTTGGGATTCTCACCTTCCTTTAGTGGAATTTGCTTATAATAATTCCTATCATTCCAGTATTGGTATGCCTCCTTATGAAATGCTTTATGGTCGTCGTTGTCGTACCCCCATCTGTTGGTTAGAAGTGGGAGAAAAGCAATTTGCAGGCCCAGACATTGTACAGATTACTGCTGACAAAGTGGCTATCGCCCGAGAAAAGCTAAAAGCTGCACGTGATAGACAGAAACAATATGCAGACCCACGTAGGCGACCGGTTACTTTTACCGAGGGTGAGTTAGTATATTTGAAAGTCTCCCCGTGGAAAGGTGTTATTCGATTTGGAAAACGAGGTAAACTTGCACCTAGATACATTGGTCCCTTCAGAATTCCTCAGGTGATTAATGATCAATCAGTTTCATTGAATCTTCCTCCTGAACTTGTTGGTATTCATGACACGTTTAATATCTATTATTTGAGAAAGTGTAATGTCGAGGATCAGTCTCAGATTCTTCCTTTGCAAGACTTGAAAGTCGACCAGAATCAGAAGTTAATTGAAGAACCGATTGAAATTCTTGATAGAAAGATTACTAAACTTAGAAAGAAACAAATACCGATGGTGTTGGTAAAATGGAAACACAGTTTAGGTTCTAATTTGACCTGGGAGGCTGAAGAGTTAATGAAATCCAGATATCCTGGATTGTTTGATTAAGTTTAGATTTCAAGGACGAAATCTCCTGAAGGAGGGGAGATTTGTAACATCCTCGCGTCGGGCTGGTAATTTTCTATTAAAATTGAATATTTTATTATTTTAAGAAATTACTTGTATTTAATTGTTCGTTGAAAAACTTAGGTAAATAAGTCTCAGGACTTATTGTGACTAGTGAAATATTAGTTGTTTTAAATTACTGTAGTTGACAGTAAAATAAAATAATATTTCTCGCAAGAGATTTTACGGTTCCAGACAACAGATTTAGGACGGGTATAAAATACCCAAATAATTTTAGGTACTAAAAGAAAAGGTCGACCCTTTTCTCTGCTTCCTTCTTGAATGTGTTCATCACTTCTAAAACCTAGCAAATTGAAACCCTACTAAAATTGATGATCTTGAATCCTTAAAAACTGAAATTTGAATCCTTACAAGCTTGCTAGCATCATCATCTTCATCTTATTGTTCATCCTTCAAAGTGTAAGTGATGTTAAGTTTATGAACTTAAACTTTGGTTAGGTCACATATGAAATTAATGAATTGAATGAGTTATATGTGTTTGAAGTTGATATATAGTATTAGCTAATGATAGTGAACTAAATTCTTAGCTCAATTTGTGATATGTTGCCATTGAAATGTGATTCAAGTTCATCCTTGATGTGTTAAGAAATTAGCTTGAAAATTTGTAGTGATTGATGCTTGAATAAGTTGTTTGATGTTAACTAGTTGATATGTGATACTTTCCTTGCAATTTGAAGTATGGTTTGGTTGATTTAGCACTTGAAATTTTGGGTTTTGGAAAATATGGTGCGAGTTGAGTTAAACAGGAACCAAATTGCAGGTTTCTGGGTTTTGAACCATAACCGATCGGCTATGTTACTTAACCGATCGGGTATGTGTACTGTAGCCGAACGGCTAAAATGAGACGATCAGGTATTTTAGTTAAAAACTGTGGCAGAATGTGACCTTGAACCAAAAACACTGAAATCCACATGTTAGCCGATCGGCTAACCATGTTGAGCCGATCGGGTATGGATGTATGAACCGAACGGCTACTTTTAGCCGAACGGTTAGGATAGACCAAAACGAACACAGAACTTAACCTTTGCGTGTAAAGAAGCAAATAATAGGGATAGCCGATCGGGTAATGTTAATGAGTCGATCGGGCGAGTCTGGTTAGCCGAACGGCTAAATTTAGCCCATCGGCTAGTATAGCATAAAATTGTCACAGAACATTACGTTGAACAAAAGTCTAAGAATTAATCTGCTAGCCGATCGGCTATGATTAATGAGCCGATCGGGTATGGTTAATGCATGAACAAACCAGCTTTTGTTTTGTGTTAAATTCACAAATGTATAAGTGATATATATATTCAATGTTGTGTGATTACTTGTATAACAACATGATTCATCTAAGGTTGTTGATTGATGACAAGTTATTAACTTGTGTGTTTTGTGGTATTTCAGATACACCAAAGGCTCAGTGAAAAAAAGCTGAGTGTGGAGATTTCAAGGGTATCGATGAGTGGATTCAAAGCTCACCATTTGATTTAGTTGAAATCATTTGATTATAACTAGTAATCGTAGATATGTTGTTGTTGTTGATTATTTACTATACCTTGTTGATTATAAATCTATGTGCTACGTGGCCTTTGGGCATCAGTTGTTAATGAGGTCAACGAGTTGATGAACTGTTGGTTGGGCTAGTGGGTTGTTGTATGAATGATACAGAGTTGTACTTCATTTGTTGTGTGTATAGACTCTGTATCTGAATGTAGTAACCGCTAGCTATCGGTCTCGTCCGTATGGCCATACGGATATGGTTGGATAAGTGTTCTTGGGGAGCCTCCCGGGTATTATGGTTATCCCCAGAACCACCGATCCTCATTATGTTGTTGTTGATTGTTACGTGAAGTATTTGCGGATATTAGAAGTAATTAAGTGATGAAGCTAAGTCGAATGTTGTGTGATGAATTTACTCACTTAGCTTCGTGCTAATCCCATGTTGTTACTTCTTGCAGATTTTGATATTTTGTGGGTAGCAAGAAGCTAATGAAGCATGCGGGGAATGTTTGAAGATTATTGCTACTCTGATCATATTTTGTACTAAATGGAATTTGTTTTACGTAATGTCCCGAATAGTGAAGTGGTGTAATAGTTTTCATTTATAATAACTTTTCTATAAACTGTTTTGTACATTTCATATATTGTGCAGTAATAAAATATGTGTTCTAAATATCTACGCTTTCGCTTTATTAATATAATATTGTGTTCTTAAAAGAGGGGCGTTACAGGCTAGCTCTGGACAGGGCGCATACACACGAACCAATATAAGGAAAGAGTATTTCAATACTAAGATGACATGTGGCAATATTTTTTCATGAATTATTTTAAACGTTCATTATATATTTATATTATTATCTTTTATGGCAAAATATGATGATATAATATTTTATTATTGATACTTTTATAAGTTTAAAATTCAGCATTAACTAATTGTTATATCATTATATTTAGTAAACTTAATATCATTACTCAAATTAATCTTAACTTTAAATATGAGTATATCCTAATTATTTATTCTTAATCACTTCTTCATTTTAAGTTTAGTATTAACAACATACTCCATCCTTTCTAAAATAAGTATTTCATTTAAAAATATACTCAATTTTAGAAAAGTCATTATCTACTAATAACGTTTTATCTTTATCCTTAATTATTTTTTTGATTGGCTGTACTGAAATCTGAATATTTATTTTGGGACAACTAAAATAGTGAGTGAGACACTTATTTTGTGATTGAGGGAGTCCATTTTAACCATAACAATGAATTTCAAACCCTAAAAAATAATATCTAAAACAACATAATCTTCAAATTTTGATTAAAAGAACTTAATATGTAGAACTTAATAACAAATATTTGATAGTCTCCAATAATTTTGGATAAAGCTCAACATGTTATGCCTTCAAAGGGTAATACATTTATACCTCAAAAATGAATATATCGTATTTTGGGATAAAGTTTTTTATTTTATTATCATTCAATTTTTTTTCTATTATACAAAATCAAAATCAAGGATACACGCTAACAAAATTATATGGACCATTTATTCATTTGTATAGACGAATTTATGATCAAATTTTATGAGAGAATTGATAAACTCACTTCATGTTTTTTAGGGTATTTTAAGCACGACTAAAAATGTGCATATATATATATATATATATATATATATAGCTAACAACAACATGAATTCTATATCCTACTGAATAGCTATTACCGCATCCAAAAGTTAGATCGGGAAAGGAAACATGCAAAATATATAATTGGTAATGAGGTTGTATAAAAACAATGGAAGCCTGCAAACCTGATTTGTCAACTTCACTCCTCTAGACCCTACTGGTTGCTTGACACGTGTGGAATATTCAGAGCTAGATGAGAAATTTTTGAACCAGAAAACATGTGACGAAATAATAGTTTCAGTCGTCCCTGGAGAAGTTTCAATATTAAATCTATAGAGTGCCTGCCCTGTTGATGGTCTTACATCCTTAGGAATTCTTCCATATTTCAACTTCTCCTCATTTTGACATTTCCAGGCAACTATCTCCCCTTTGTAAAATGGTCTTAAAGGGTTAAGTTGCAGTTGCATGGCATCTTGAGAAAGTATATCTTTGCCAAGGAAGCCATCCATCACTCTTTCATCATAAGAAAGTTTCATAAAATTAAATAGTGAAATTTCAGAGTCTTGTGGACACAAGAATAGAGAACCAATAGGTAGTGGAACTAGCGAACCCAAGGCATGGCTCACAACTGCTGCAACCAGATCAAGGACAGATATGTAACTCGGTGGTTTGGCAATTAGCATACAAGCCTTAGCACGATCAACATAGTAGAGGGCTCGATGACCCGATCCGCTTTGCCATTCTGGGATAATGGACTCCTTCGACACGTGAGTGATGTCTAAAGATTTTGGTAGGAGCCAAAATCGGGTGTAGATGCATTCAACGAACTGCAATCTTTGGGCAACAGATTCAAGTGATGTTTGTAGTCTCTGGAAATTCAATGGCTCAGATCTGGTAGTACCACTTGAAACAGTGTTAAAAACCCTTGATACAGAAATCTGAAATGACAAACTAAACAGCTTCTTTCTGATATCAGCCAATGATACAGATCCAATATCTTCAAATGTTTGAAGGTGTTCAACAGAATCAAGCTCCTGTGAATTAATTGATACTATGAGACCATATTGTCTAAAACCACACAATCATGTCAATCCAATAGGTGATAAGTTAAAAATTAGCTGGAACACAATCATGCCCTGCATACTAATAGGTGTAATAGCATGCAATTTTTGTCTCTTTTCTTAAGTAATCACATTAAGAAGATTAGTTTTAACTTAGAGCTTGTAACTACCGATAAGAGAGGGAGTAGAGTTTGATTACATCTAATACCTTACCTCCACGACAACATCCGAAAGCTTTCTTATGCCAAAGAACAAACACAATTTCTCTGACAAATCGTGGTGAGCGAATCTCAGTTTCGAAGAATCAATACACTGCATAAACCGAGAGCCATAGCTATCTACATATACACACAAATTTGGATGAACAAGTCTGCAACTATCATCAGGAACAACCAAAAATAGTTCCCAGTCGAAGTTATCTGAATTCTGTTGCTTGATTTCATTACTAAGAAAATGAAGAATTTGGAACACTGCACGAAGTTCATTTGGACTAAGACTCTGAGAACCACAAAACCTTGTTAAATGTGAAAGATAAGACACTGCAGAAGAAATAGATAGCGTCTCCTGAAGCCCCAATTCCTTCAGAATCTTCACAAATGGCAGGTAGCATGAAGGAAGTTCAAATGCAAGTGGGAAAAGGTCTATCGTGAGATTAGCAATAATATTAGGCGGATTCACAAAATGTGTATTGTTACCAACTGAAATGAATGATATTTCCCGTAACTTTGATACATCTGACAAAAAGAAGGAAAAGATTATGGTTTCTGTCAATGATTAAAAAATTTTCATTATACATGTTACCTAATATTGCAATGTCATATATTACATACAGTTATAAATCAGTTCATAAGCTTGCATTGTGTGTGAGACATATATTGGAATACAACATTTGTCTAGATTGAATTTTCTCTAGTAATATGGTTGAATGAGTTACGAAAAGTACTTAAAGTAACTTAATAAACAGCAAGAGGGATGAACTCTCTATATGTAACAAAAAGATTCCTTTTAATGATAGTGATAAGTGCTTATAAATGTACTTAACTAAGCCTTGACCTACATAGTGTGTACGCAACGAAATTGAACACCATTGTGTGGACGGAATGATTTATTTATCGACATTATATGTATTTGGTGACGTGGTAACTTGTAAAGATGTCAAGTGTGACCTTATAAATGATACGTCACCAAAATACATACAATGACATTAAATAACAACTACTAACACACAATGTATGACCAAATAGTTAGGTAAGCATAAGTACATCTATAAGCACAATTGATGAAACAACTCTATCTATAGACCTCTCAGAGTCTAAATCAACCTTGTTCCCTCGCTTAGGTTAGCTACATGGTAAATGGTAATGATATATGTGTTTGATAATTCGTTTATAATTGATCTAATTCCTAATCACTCACATACGAGTCATATGACTACACAAACATAAATAGATTGTTTCTCATCAAGCATGAGATGCAAAACTGGTTTGAATATGCATTTCATTTAAGTAGCATTCATATATTTGCACGATTTAGATACCATATCATGCTCCATAATAACCATGCATTATTGAATGCCATCAATTTAGATTTTACATATTCAAGTTTAAGTACACTCAGTATTAATCTTGTTAAATGTAAACTCTAGACATAGAAATTAACTTACCAGCAATAAACCAAGATGTTTACTTCTATTAAAACTAATGGTAGGTCTAGAACACAGACATCCGCATATACATTACATGTATACCAAACACACAAACGGTGTTAATATCAAACTACGTGGTACTGTTTCGAAATCAATAACATTTAAAACGATTTTAAATATGGGTTAGTGTCTTGAAATGCATCTAATTTGTGTATCATATTTATTTTGTGTACCCAACTTATATTTAATATTTTAAATGCATCAAACTTTCAAGAAGGGTGTTTTAATGTATCTTGTTGACGTGTCGCTCGTTTAAGGTGCGACGTGCCATCCGGAGAATCTGACACATCATCAAAACATCACCAAAATATACTAGAAAACACTTTTTGCAAGTTTAATACATTAAAAACAGCATACCCAAGTTGAATACACACAATAGACATCAGCTACAAGTTATATGCATTCACCATTATGGATCGAAATTGGAAATCTTTTCTACAATCATGATTAAAGACGCAGAGGATGAATTAAACATAATTGTAGAAAAGATCTGCAATTTAGATCCAATTAAACCTTTAGCCAAACTCAAAGCAGTAGACAATCTTTACTAAAAATGATCTTTCCTACGTTACGAACTCACCGAACCCACTGAGTATGTTGTTAGATCAGAGACATAAATTCCGTACTTGCAAACGATTACATGCAAACCCTTATCTGAATTACTCATGAGCTTACTGATGGTTTCCTTTCACATTGAAAGTTTGAAATCCATGATTCATACTGTCCACACAAATATTAGCCCCAAGGCTACCGTGTGTTTGATTTTCGAACCCACTTTAACACTATCCTTCGAAGTTTCCATTTGTTGAGCCCACATACGGTGATTACAACCACAACAAAGCACTTAATATAAACACTAATTGTCGAATAAACACAATTTGATACTCAAAGTTACATTGTCACACCATATATAAACACTAATTTAATATCATAAAACAAAACTTATTCCTCGATACTTCAATTGAAATTTGTCGAATTTTTTTTAAGAATCTGCTATCGCCGAAATCCCTCACAACCACCTCGTAAGTTCTTAAAGAATCCTTATGGTGTGATTTGGTTTCAGAAACCACCTCGTATGCTTGATCAGAGCAAGTTTCATAGTTGCGGTGGTATGGCCGGAATTTATGTCTGAACTCTCTATTCTTGAGTTATTATAAAGATGGATGGTAATTTTTTTTATACATGGAATTGAAAATAGGCAGGAGAAAGATCAACGCATCGGACTGTTTGACGGTACCGAACTGGGCTAGGATCGAACTGACCCGAGAATCAAACAATTAGGAAATTAAGGACCGACGACCGGACCAACTACATATGGTTCGGTTTTGGTTCGATTCCACTTTGGTCCATTCGATTCTGGTCATAAAACAGACCTAAAAAATATGTCTATCAAATATTGAAATTCATTATATTTAATCGTTTGCAATGCAATATACAAACATTAACACATTTCACAAATACAATAACTTTGACATACATAACCACATGATTAATCTACCTGTACGAATACAATTTATCTACACACTACTACCTTTTACATACAAATATTGACACACACAAATAGCAAAGACACAAATTTGACCGTTAAAAATTAACTTATAAAGTGACGTAATCACATACTTTCATAATATCTAAGATATCAATACAAAAGAAAAAATAATTAAGGCATAACACTTAGTCATGTAACTATATTTTTAGGAATATATAAATTAATTTTCGGTTCGGTTCTTTTTCATTTTTTCCGGGTTCTGTCCGAGACGACCCGAGACCTGAAAATGTACAAATTGAAGAACCGAGGATCGGACCAAATATTCTCGATTATTTCAGGTTCGGTTCTGATCCAGTTAAGTTCTCGGATATTTTCGGTTCTACCCGAAATTTGGTAATTTAGTTACACAATTCATATCCTACGTGAGTTAGAGTAAATAAAAAAAAATAAGACAGCCAGTTACCACATTTGAGATGACCTGTTGATCATTTTATACATACAATGTCAAAATTAAAAAAATATATTCTACACAATGGCTATCAATTTTCGCTTCTTACACATTATAAAGACCAACGCATAGTTATATATATATTTCCGGACTCTTAAACCATCCTATATTCAAATTCATGAAAGTTACATATTATGTAGGTGTGAGCTTGGTATCATACCGGTAACAAACCGGACCGAACCGCTTGGTACCGGTTTGTTTTTGGTCTCAAATCAAATACCAAATACCCTACCACTTGTATCAGTTTGGTACCGGTTTGGTCCGGGATCGGTGCGGTTCCGGTTCGGTTTAAGTATTTTAGTGTGCATGTACTATACCGGTACCGAACCGGACCGAACCGGTTGGTACCGGGTTTTTTTGCCCCAAATCAAATACCGAATACCGAATCACTTTTATCGGTCGGTACTGGTTCGATACGGGACCGGTTCGGTTTTGGTATTTCGGTGTACATGGTCATCCCTATTATTATGTGGTCATTATATTGAAAGACATTCTTTATAACTTAATGGTGCATTAAGTCTTTAAGACCACACTCAAGCGTGCTTAAACCAATTCCGTCACCTCAGCGTCACGTCAGATTTTCACAACTGATTCAAGACTGAATCACAACCGATTATCCACCGCCATCAATGACTAACCATTTCATTTTCCTAGACTCCACATTTACCAATATACCACCATTTTTATACACTAAAAAAATGACGCATGCCCACAATTTTCAAACGATTTACAATCAATTAACCGGTTTGGGAAAAAAAATGGTTGGCAACCGATTTGGCCAATGGCACCGCGGAGCAACAAGTTTGCAATAGATTTGCCCGTTGGAAATGCCGCAAGTGTTATGACTCGTTGATGGACATATCAAGTCTTGAGATACTGTATAAACTAGTCATCTCTCTATGCAAAAACACACATGACAAGTTTATATAAGAACATAGATAGTAATCTAACTTTTTATTTTATTTATATAAATAAAATAAATAGTTAGTTAGTTGTATTGGAATCAATAACTATTGAAACATATTAAACACTCACTATCAACTCAAGTATTACTCACGAATGCTAAAACTTTTTATAAGTTCAATTGTGTATATAAAACCTTTTAAGAATCCATAATCTATGTATTTATGCCGGATTCAGATTCACACAATAGAAAACTTCATACGTTACATTAGAAACTATAAATAAATACAATAGACGGGATTAATAATAAGAAATTACCTGAGAATGATAGGGTACTCCAAATTCTTTCTAGATACTGAAGTATCTCAAAAACATCTTCCTCCATAATATATATAGCCGAATCTAAAAAAAACCCGTCCTGCAATGATCACTTGCTTTCTTAACAACAACATTAATCCACTATAGCCTTTAAAACTCAGAAGACAGAGAAAATAGTTGATAACCTGCAGGTGCTTTAAAACTATACTGAAAGGAGGAGGGCTCCTTAATTGAAGAGCCTCCCAACAATACTCTGGAGGAACCAAGCTATCTCTGAAAAGGATGGGAGCAACACCCCATGCAAGTTGCCAATCTTTCAACAAAATGGCTTCATTGTACGAACAAAGCACTTTTTTACCACGTTTGTATCCACTCTTAGATGGGAAGCCTTCTTCTGCAGGAATGCACTTAATCTTACCTAGGATACTGCAGAAACTGTAGCTAAAAAGAACATCAAGATTTTCAAATATCACACTGACAAGAGTTTCAGCCAACAACCAAATTCTGGACGAAACTTCAGTTGTTGTGCTTAGAAACTGTTCCTTATCATCATCAACAAGCCCTAAAGGCTTCATACTTTCAGCTCCAAGTAACTCTATCCTTCTAGCACATTCAAGTACAATATCAGCATTACCCATGTTTTGAAGGCCTGTTTTCCTTAGTATGTCAAGCCAACCATCAGAAGCAAACATGGCACCACGGAACTTTTGAACCTCACCAGAGAAAAGTAATTTCAAAAGTGCATCACCAGGATCAAACAATTCTTTAGGTTTATATAGGTCTGCTGATTGTTCATCACCACTTTTTACAAATTTGGTCTCCTTTAGTGCTTCAACGATGGAAGTTTCTTGTTGTAGATTCTGCCAGTTCGTGTAAATATATTTCAATATTTCTTCTTTTTCAGACTCAGGCTTCTCTTCAAAGCTAACCGTTATTTCTTTGTCTTGCAAGTCAGAGACTTCAAGTGCTTTCAGCAGTACTCTCTCTTTGTATCCCTTGAGGAATGCATTTTCTTCATTTCCTTCTGATATAAGGTCACTACCACCATCAACTTCCATCACTACATCACCCCTTCTTGAACTACCCAACACCTTCTCTCCAAATTTATATATCTGTTTGAGTACATACGCTTGGGCCATCAATATAATGCATCCCATACATAAAAGTTGATTTATTTTGGGAACTAAGCGGTGATCACCTTATGCATTCAACAAACTTTTTGCTCAAAGGTGTGACGTACATACCTTGAATTCAAAAACAGGTAGGATCGTTGATTCTTGATGTTAAATTTGTGACCAAAATCCTAGTTACGCTAACTTTCACCAAAGGATAAACTCACAATTCTTCTGAGATCTACAACTCCAAATATGAAAAAGATGTCTAGAATAATTCAACTAATTATCATGATGAAACTGAAATGGATATGGATATTCATATTAAAGATACAAAATATCTAAAAAGCGTGAAATAACAGTGAATAAAAGGGGCAGTATTCGTTTGGGGTTTGTGCGAAGGCAAATTAAGGAAGGTGTATGCATGCATAGGGTGGAAATTAAATTGCAGAGGCCCTAAAACAGTCGATGCGAATTGAAAGGGGAAATGTTCAACAAACATGCCATTTATTTCTCTGTATTATTAGTAAAAGAAAAAGTTTTGAAGTTGAAAATTAAATACCTATGAACTAATCAAATCCTTGAATTTCATTAAACATTCGATTATCCAATCATATCAAGCGATTTCCATCAAAATTTTGCTTTTCTTGTATAAATCTACGTACACAATAATATTTATTATTTCAAATTTTATCCAAAATAGCATTTTATCATCGGTGAGGAGGGCTTATCCATGAGAAGAATAATGCATTTATAATTGGGGTTAGTGTCTCGAAATACATATAACTTGTAACCGATGGCTATTGTGTGTACCGAACTTGTGTTTCCTATTTTTAATGCATCAAACTTTCAAAAAGTGTGTTTTAGTGTATTTCGGTGACGTTTTGATGATGTGTCAAACACTCTGGATGGCACGTGGCACCATAAACGAGCGACACGTTGGTAAAATACATTAAAACACCCTTTCTGAAAGTTGAGAGAATTAAAAATAGCAAACGTAAGTATGATACACATAATAGATATCAAGTACAAGTTAGATGTATTACTAACCCCATGGGTTAGTGTCTGGAAATGCATCTAACTTGTACCCTATGTCTATTGTGTGCACACAACTTGTGTTTCCTATTTTTAATGCATCAAACTTTCAAAAAGTGTGTTTTAGTGTATTTTTGTGAGGTTTTGATGATGTATCAAACTCTCCAAATGTCACGTGGCACCTTAAACGAGCGACACATCAATAAAATACATTAAAATGCCCTTTCTGAAAGTTGGGTACATTAAAATTAGCAAACCTACACAAAATAGACATCAAGTACAAGTTAGATGTATTTCCAGATACTAACCCCATACTTATACTCATTCTGTATTAAACGGAAACCTAGAATACGATTACATGGATTTCGTTGGTACCACTTTGATGTAATGTAAAAAATCATGTTTTTACGCACATTATTATGCACTTATTGGACTTATATTTGGTGAAAACATCTTAAAATAATCATTATTCACTAAAAATCACCAAAACAGTCCAATTATAGGCATTGCTTCAAAAGTCACAAAAAACATTCGATTTGCATGCAAAACGAGGCAAATTATGTCTCCTTAAATATCCCCCTCTTGATTATCTTATAGAAACAAATCTTAATCTATATTTTATGATTCTGTAGGAAATTATAAGATCGGAGGTGAAAGAATCAAGCGAAACGGATGAAAGACAGAGGAGATGTGTAGTCTGGAAGCTAACCGATCGTCATCCGGAACACGCAAAAGATCTACAGCTCCAAATTTGGCAAGATTAGTGTCATTAAAACATAATGGAAAGACGAATCCAATGGCGCAAGAATCAAGCAAATCAGGTTCCGAACGAAAAAGATACAGGTGAAACAAGCAACGAAACAGGAGCGAGGATCAAGCTGGAAAACAATTGGCCCTTGACCCCCCCCCCCCCAATGGGTGCCATATACGGCTCTCCTAGGGCCACATATGGCCTTTAGAGGCCAATTGCCTCCTTCTTTGCCTTGATATTTGGTACCCAATTGGCCCTTAACCCCCTTGTGTTTGTGATTCCCTAGTCGCACTTTGGAGCTTGTTTCTTATGCTTTGTTGGTACATTTAGTGTGTCAGTCAGTTGGTCTATCAAGTTGTAAGTGTCGTTTATTAATTGTAATAGAAAAGTCATTTCTGGGTTAGTGACACTTAGTTTGGTCTAGGCGACACTTGCCTTAGTGTCGCATAGCGACACTTAGGTAGTGTCGCATGAAGGCGGCCACATGCGACACTTAGGAAGTGTCGCATGTCTACCGGTTTTGGTTTAGTATAAATACAAACCTATGGGTTTCAGGATAGGGTTGACGAAACCCTAGCACCATTTGTCGAAATTGCAAGTCTGTAAACAAGCTAATAGGTTACTATTATCAATACAAAGTTGATCTTAATTCGTTTATTCGATTTCGGTTTGCAATTACTTTTGTTTATTGTGATTGTGTGTTTCCGCCACTCAATCATTGTCATCGATCATTTAGATCCATAGGAAGGGGCACTCACAACTGGTATAAGAGCCTTTGGATGATTGATTGAAGTTTTGATCTTGAAATTAGAGAGTTTTCGATTTTGTTCGTGAAGAAGCACAAGAAGATTCAAGGATTTTTGGATCAATTGGGTGCTATTCAGATGATTTTCATCAACATTTATAGGTTTCGTTCGATAGGGATTGAAGAATTTTTGTTACCTCTACGAAAAATTTGAATTTTAGGGTTTTTGGGACATCACGGCCGTTTTTGCGTCACTCGTTGCGTCACTATATAGCGACACTTCGTGCGACACTCTGTAAGTTCCATTTAGGGTTTTACCGACACTCTGGTGCGTCACTTTTTGCGTCACTAAGAGCGTCATTTGTGAGTAATACGACACTTACCTCTAGTGTTGTCTGCTTTAATCTAGCGTCACTCACGTGCGTCACTTCAACACGTCACTTGTTTTTCACGCGTCACTTCCGCTAGTGACACCTGATATTATACTGCGTCACTCAAGTCCGACACTTGGGTGCGTCACTTTGTTAATTGACCGACACTAACCTCTAGTGTCATCATATGTCACTTAATAGCGTCACTTACTAAGTGCCGCTAGTCGTTGCGACACTTCTGTGCGTCACTTACTAAGTGACGCCTTAGTTACTAATCAGCTATCTAGTTTTTGTTTTTGAGCTATCTTTCAGGTTTTTCTTTAATGGCTGATGCTGATAAAGAAGATATTAGGGGAATTAGAGAAATGATCAAAAAAAATCACGATGTTGGTTCTAACAGTAAACCTCCTTTGTTTACTGCAGATATGGATTATGCATATTGGCGTGACCGATTCGAACAATATGTAGATTTCTATTGTCCAGAGCTCTGGGGTCCACTCAGAGAAAGATATGAAGCTCCAGTAGCCGACGGAAATTATCGTGGTATCCCTCCATCCAAGACGTATAAATCTATGACTCCTGAAGAGAAAAAGGAGTATGACATCGAGAGAAAGGCTCATTTGGCTATCTGTATGTGCCTAACTAAAGATGTCTTACGACTTTTCAAAACTCATGACATCTCATACGATCTTTGGAAGGCTATTGTAACAAGATGTGGAGGAAACGAAAAGTATAAGGAGGCTAAACTAGAACTAATCAAGAAACAGTATGATCTGTTTGATATTCTTCCTAATGAAATGGCATCAGGATTATTCACAAGGTACTCACAGTTGGTTAGTGAGTTAGCCGAGGGAGGTTACAATATCCCTCAGATTGAGGTGAATAAGAAGCTGTTAGATGTTCTGCCTAGTACTTGGGACGTAAAAGTACAATTTCTAAAGGAGAACTAAGAGTTAGCAAGAATGAATCTGGATGAGTTAATTGACGTTCTTCAAGCTCATGCAATGGAGTTGAAGAAAAAGGAGTGTAAATCGGGTGGTTTTGTTCAAGACCTGACATTATACGGAGGAAAGGTAAACACCGGGAAGACATATGGTGGAATGGCCTTTATTTCTGATACTAGTTCTCCATTGCATTCTACTGGTGCTCATCATCTAGTCTATGCTTCTGGACCTTCACTAGGTTCACAACAGCAAGTTGCGATTTCCCCAGCTATTGAAGAACAAGCTGCTCTCTATACAGCTTTTCTGAGCTCCTACAAGGATTTGGTTTCACAACCAAATTCTACACTAGAACTTGCTAAAGAAGATTATGCTCAACTGGATGATGATGATCTTGAGCAAATGGATTTAAATTGGAATATTGCCATGATCTCAAGAAGAGTTCAAAAATTCTTGCAAAGGACTGGACGCAAGAGTTTGGAAGAAAACTGTTGGGAATTATAGATTTGATGATACAAAAGAACCAAAAGATGAAACAAGAGGGACTAACGATGAAATTCTTATATTTAGTTAGTTTCCTAATACAATTATGATTTCTTTGTAAACCTAGATATCTCTATTATATAAAGAGATATTAGGTGTAGGGTTTAAAAGTGCACACATAATGTAGACGTCTAAGGGTTTGTTTAGCCTCAAGATCAAGGTTTCTTGATCCTGTTATATTTGTATAACCGTTTTATTCTGATCAAATAAAATTGGGGCTTGTTGTGATAACATTGATTTGTTCTTATTCCGCTGCATATTATTGTCAATGTTATTATATCCTAGATCAAGATCTAAACAATCTGAGCTAGATCGTTATTACGTTTTCACAATTGTTATCATTATATCCTAGATTAGACCTAAAAAGTCTAGAGCTTAAACGATCATACGTTTTCATAATTGGTATCAGAGCAAGGTGGCTCGTTATCTAGGATCTGCAAGTTTTACAAGCAAGAGAAGCCATATCGAAGAAACCCTAGAAGATTGCAAGAAAAATTCGTAATTCGTCACTTTCTGCACAGCGATAGTAAAACATCCGGATCTCATTCGTTAACCGTTCAATCGTCGTGAAATTTGAACTGTAGGTTCATAACACATAGACGCACAATCTGACTGGAGGAATTTTCAATCTGAGATTTTGATTGAGAGATATATAAAGTCGAAATCTGCTGCTGAAACCATATGGTTTTTCCGAACAGCTGCAGTAAATCGATCACTGTGTCTTCGTTATTCAACGAATGTTCTTGATTTTTGGATATGTTATTCAAGACATAGGTTTCCACATCGTGTAAAATTTTCATCGTGATCGGATGTGTCTACATAGAGATATGAAAATTTGAAATTGCTGCAGTATGTTTATGGTTTCTGTTTGCGCAGCTGCTGTGTTTTAATTGCCGTGTGTTCGTTAACCGTTGGATCGACTTGATTTTTGGATATGTGGTTAATGAAACATTGATGAACTTCGTTAAAAATTTTGAGCATGATCAGATTCGTAATCAGGGAGATATGTAATTCTGAAGTTTCCTGCCACTGCTCGTTAGATGTGCTAGCCACTGCTCAGCCACTGTTTGTACAAACGTTGCCACTGCTAGAAGGTTCTTCCCACTGTTAGTACAAACTTCCCGCTGCTAGTACAAGCTTAGCACTATTAGAACAAGCTTACCACTGTTAGCACATCCTTACCGCTGTTAGTACGAAGTAGCCACTGCTCGTCAAGTTTACCACTGCTAGAAGGTTTACCTCTGTTTGTACAAAGTAACCGCTGTTAGAAGATCTTACCACTGTTCGGTTATTGCCACTGCTAGTTGGTAGATGCCACTTCTAGTTAGTAGTTGCCACTGCTAATGTAATTTTACCACTGCTTGGTATCGATTACCACTGTTAGTTATTTTTCAAACACTAATGCGGAATTAGTGATACTCATCATGGATGGTACTATATGGTATTCGTTGCTATTATTGGATGGTTATCCGTACAGTTTTTATCGTTACTGTATAAGAAAAGTTTGGATCTCGAATGAAATTGTTTTTATAACAATTTATCTTTATTGATTTTATGGCTCATTTTTGAAGATTATCTGAAGATGTGATTACGAAGAAGGTTGATTATAGCTTATTTGATATTGGAGTTGCATTTGACAAGTGTGTATCTTATCATATCTCAAAGTGGGGTGTTAAACTTTGAAGATAACTTGTTTGGTTTGTATGATGACGATGAAGACTTGACAAATCTAGCAAAAGTGTGTGATTTACAAACTGATGGTGCTCAATGCTCACATTTGCTATCACTTGAAGGAGTTATGGTGTGCTCAGTGACTTATTATGGAGAATAAGGATTTTTGTCAAAGAGATTGCGGTCTACTTATACATAGGATTATAAGTTCGAAGTCGTGGTTAGTACAAGATCTAAGTTACAAGTTTGGAAGATTTAACTTCTTTATTAAGTTTGTTATACTTTATTTTCTTCATCGGTGATCATTACAAAGAGCCTACAAAGTTCGAGATTCAAGAGATAGTTAACATATTGATTTGAGGGGAAGCTTATCGAAAAAATGTTTAACCATCAGAAGATGTTCATGCCTAATTTTAGGGATAAAGGTTTCATCACTACTGCTAGTTATATATTATTACTGCTAGTATAATATTCTATTGCTCAAATTCATTATTCTTATTATGCGTCATGGAAGGTAATTTGAGATATTAGAAAATTGGATTAGTGGTGTATTATATAGCAAGTAGTTGTAAAGGTTCAAAGTTGCTTATCTTCAAGAAGATTCCTATTGGATAATGACAAAAATGGGAAGAAGAATTGACAAGAGCAAGGTCCATTGCTATAATTGTCAGAATTTGGGACATTTTGCAAGGGAATGTGAGAAACCCAAAGTTCCTCCATCGGGTTTTACGAAGCCTGATGCTCCTAAAGCTCAAGAGAAGGAAGAAGTGAAACAAGCGACAACTGATGCTTTAGTTGTCTTCGAGCCTACAAACACGGACTGGAGCATGTTTGCTGACAAGTACCAACAGTGTCTTATGGTTCACATTACTAATGAGGTATGCAATGAACCTGATGAGCCTTTGAACTGTATTTCATGCATTAAGTTAACTGAATCTTTAAAGCGCTTTCAAGAAGAAAACGTAGAATTAAGAGAAAAGGTTGCAAAACTTAATGAGTCCAATAAGTACTTAAAAGCTAATGAACAACTTTATGATAAGAAAATTGAGGCATATAAACAAGACACTCAAAAATACAAATCAAAGGTTTTTAGTCAACAAGATGCTATTAACAGCTATCTTGCTGAAATAGAATTGTTGAATAAGGAACTCTCTGATTTAAAAGTTGAGTATGATAACTATAAGAACAAGATTTTAGGTTCCTCTTCCTCTACAGTTGCCTTCAATGAAATCCTTAATAAGCAGAGGACAGATAACAAAACTAAGGCAAGACTAGGCTATACTGAAGTCCCGCCTCCCACTGAATACTGTCCTATGCTTGTTAAGGAAGGCACTGAAGAGATTCCTGTTGACTATGCATTGTTATATGGTATCAAGTCAAAGGCAACTAAGCAAAACAAACAGGCAAAAGAGAAAACCAAGCGGCCAGAGTAGCCTTCGCCTAAGTTTGTTAAGTCTGAAGCTGTATCTCCAGTTAGTGTTGAGGAGATAGTTGAGATTGAGGATATTAACGATGAGGAGTGTCCTAAGGTTGAGAAGGTTGAGGTCAAATCAGAAAAGGTGATTTTGACTAATGAAACTGTCCTTAAAGTACAAAATGATAAGGGCAAGCAAAAGGTTTTTAATGAGAAAACTCAAACTTTACAGACACGTGTAAAGATTTTGAAAGATCACATAAATGTTAACAATGAAAGAATCTCATGTAAAAAACCTTCACCCTCAACCAATCAACCGAGGAAAAAATCTTCTCAAACTTGCACACACTGTGACTAAAAATGCCTCACCATCCACTCCGGTAAATCCTCAGCCTCAACCGATTGTTGAGAATCGTTCTTGTTTCTACTGCAAGATACAGGGACATTTAGTTCAAGATTGTCCCAAGCTTTCTCATCAGCGCTATGGGAGAAATATGCCTAGAACTTTTTTTTCTAGAAATTCATTTTCACCACCTAGGCGTAATACCAACTCTCCCAAGCCTGTTGAAAAGCAAAGTAATGTTGGGCAAAAACCTTTGCCAAAACAAAAGCCTGACATTGCTCCCAAACCAACTTCCAAACAATCTAAAGTTTGGAAAAGAAAGGAGTCTACTAGTGACTCTTCCGTCATCAACAATAACATATTAGATGAAAATTCTGATTTATTGAAAAATAAGATTGTATCTGATGTGATTATTGTTGATGACCTTGGTAGACCTAAGTTTGTAAAGGCTTATGATAATACGCAAAAAGTCATGTTTTTGTGTGCCATTATCTCATCATTTTGGCCCAATTATTAATGAAAACACTTAAATATGAACTTAAACATCACATTTCATCATAAGGGCTAAAATATAGACGATGTTTCAAGAATCGACAAAAACAACCTAAAAATGAGTAAAACAGAGCACAAACGATCATTGAATCTTCTGTTCACGTAATTTAGCACTTTTTGAGCTCCACAAAGAATTATGACCTCTAACTTATGTCATTTTCTTCGTTAGGAAAATACGAACGCGTGGGTATAAAGAACGCTCAAAACGGATAAACGACGAAGAAGTTACGCCCGAACGAAGAAACGAAGAACCGAAGGAGCAGGATACGGCTGAGCACAGCCGTATACGGCTGAGCCAGACCGTATACGGCTGAGCCAGACCGTATACGGCTGGACACAGACCGTATACGGCCTGTGCAGACTATATGCGGCCTGTGCTCAGCCGTATACGGCCCAGTTCAACCGTATTCACCCTATGCACAACCGTATACGGTCCAATTCAGCCGTATACGGTCCAGCTAAGCTGTATTGTGCGTTTGGGGTGATAAAAATCTGATTTTTATTCGCTTTTGTGATACGGTTGTGCGTTTGAAGGTTTGGATACGGTCTACGGATACGGTTGTGTGATCTCTATAAATACAAGCCTCATTTCATCATTTCAACACACTTCTCAACCAAGAAATACTTCAACACTTTCTCTCACTACTCTCTCTCTAGGTTTATGTTATAATTATTAGTAGATTAGTAGCTAGTTAGTAGAAGGGCAATCTTGTAATATTGCTTAGCGCATACTAGGATTTCTGCTCGTGTAACGTTCAAGTTGTATTCAGCTACGCTCTTATTACGGTTATATCTATCCTTTATCTATTTCATTATGATGATTGTTATTACTGTTGTCATGCTAGATTTAGGATTGATTGCCATGATTAGCGAGTAGTGATATTGCGTGTTTGCTATGATGTAGTTAGTCGTAAATTGGTTGGAATGATATTATAGTGCTTTGATTTACTTTCTATCTATGATTTTAAACCTTTTAAACTAATCGCCTTTCAACCAGTAAACGTGATTACGGCCTTTATGATGGGACGTCGCGAACCCCATCAAAGGTACTTAGTTATCTGTGTCAAACATGAACATGGTCTGATTTGTTAAACCGTGTACACATCGCTTTCTAAATGAACGCTAAGTACATCGTCATTGAGGAAATACTGTTTTCTAATTTGAACGCAAAGTACTCTGTGGCTATGGAAATATGGCTTTCAAACTGAACAGTAAGTACACTGGAGCCGTGGAAATAATGCTTTCTACTCTGAACGCAAAGTACACTGTGCCCGTGGAAATATGGTTTTCTAACTGAACGTGAATATTGCACTGTTGACAAATTAGGGATTTATTGGGACTTAAAAGTAAGGGCTGGTTTATATCATAGATGGATAATATTATGCTTAAATACAAACTTAGTTAAGTAGTCTGGCTTAGCCTTTGTGAAACAATGTAAAGGTACCATAAGTCGGCTGATTACTCGGTATAGCGTCGACAACACCTTCGGTGTAGTTAACACGTGGAAGCCGAGGAAAAGCCGCAGTTACTAAGCCTTCTGGAACAACGGCAACTCTGTGATCAGCAGAGCTGGTACCGACTAGGTCCTTGGTTCAGCAATGGAAACACCTCCGGTGGAGTACAGTGTGGGAGTCACGGAATGAGTCGTTGTTATCGGTCTATATGAATCAAGAGTCATGACTCAACACCCAGACTCACAAAACCATCGATAGAAAGTAATCAAGCACACTCTATAAATTTGGTCTTAAATGTTTTATTTAGATTAGATATTATTGTGGGGTTAAGAAAGGTCGGACATCGAGTTGGTTTGTCGCCTTATTCATGCACCCAGGATTTCATCCCAGATAAGGGTCACTATACCTTCACCGGTTAGTGTTGTGGGCTGGATAAACTACTCCGATCAGAATCAGGATAGTCTAGTTGCCCAGTGACATACTGATCGAGAACTCTATCAGTAGGGGGCTAGTGCTCACTCCACAAAATACCTGAAATAAATAAAATACAAACCTTTAGAACACAGTCTCATTCCAACCAATAAGGCTATCGAAATCATAGCAAACACCCCTCTCTTGATTATCTGCTATTTACATTTATTTTATTCCGCTTTAGTTTAAATTTTCTGCCTAAGTATAAAAAAAACAAATAAAAACAAAACCCCAATCAAATCTTTTAAAACCCGCTAGATTGATAAGTACGCCTGTTTCGTCCAAGATCCACAATACACTGACTCAAAGAACGACCCTAGGTCATCCTTATTGCTATACACCAAATAGTAACTAGGTACACTTAGGCCCCGCACATATAAATTTTAAAACTCCACTGACGCCGCCGCTGACGGACGGTCCAACGACAGGGTGAAAACCCGATTGACCGTTGGTGGCGCGTCAGCTTAGGTCACCGTTTCTCACTAATCTCCTTACTTTTATGTGTTGCAGCAGTCAGAACAGATTAAAGATAGTGAATGGTATATGGACAGTGGCTGCTCGCGACACATGACTGGCGATGTGTCTCTTCTGACGGATGTTAAACTACACAACGAAGGACATGTTGCCTTTGCTGGAGATACTGGAGGTATAATTACTGGAAAGGGAACACTAACTAACGGGAGAGTTAGCTTTGAGAATGTGAATTATGTGGCTCAACTCACTCACAACTTGCTGAGCGTTTCACAAGTCTGTGATAAGGATTATACCACAGCATTCACAAAAACCGAATGTGTGATCTTGAAGCTAGGTTTCATTATCCCTGAAGAATGGGTGCTTATGCAGGCGCCACAGAGAAACGATACCTATGTGATGAACATGCGAACTGTGAAGACTACAAATGACTACACTTGTCTCTTGTCAAAGGCTTCAGAAAAGGAATCACTACTTTGGCATCGACGGATGGGACATATTCATTTTAACAAAATGAATTTTCTTATAAAGAATGATTTGGTAAACGGAGTTCCAGACAGTCCTTTGCTCTAAAAGATGACTGTATTTCATGCCACAAGGGAAAACTTCACAAAAAGGTCCCATAAGTCCAAGGTTGTGAATTCTATTGCTACACCACTGGAGCTCTTACATATGGATTTGTTTGGTCCTATTTCTACTAAGAGCATTGGTGGCCGATCTTACTGCTTAGTAGTCACCGATGACTACTCCAGATTTTTGTGGGTGTACTTTCTTGCTGCAAAGAGTGAAACAGCAGATATTTTGGTATACCTATTGGATAAGTTGGCAAATCTTTGCAACTTAAAGGTGAAGAGACTGCGCAGTGACAATGGAACTGAATTCAAGAACTTAACTCTCGAGTTATATTGTGCCTCGAAAGGCATTGATCATCAGTTCAGTGCTCCAAGAACTCCTCAACAGAATGGAGTTGCAGAACGTAATGTTAAACCCAGACAAATCTAATAAACAATTCAATAAGCCTTGAATTATTATTGAGAAGTTGCGGAATGACACTCAATAATATTAAGAAGATCGAGAATTATAACAATTTGTAATACACAATTAATATCTAAAGCTTCAATCTTATTAATGATATAAGACGAATACACTTAAGTATTAGGGTTACAGAAAACCTTGAAGCTGCGTAATCAACCTTAACCTAATCTAGGTCTAAGGATCTCTATTTATAATGCATAGAGTCCTACACAATCTCTAGTTATTATGGTATTCGAATCTATCCCATAAATAACTCTAACAATCTTTAACCGACTTATAAACTTACACCAACAGTGGCTATGATACATTATTACTAACAGTGGTTAACTTGTACATAAACCAAATACATATTTCCAACAGTGGTAGCCGTCAACACTAGCAGTGGCTAGTTCTTCAATTCTTCTAACAGTGGCTAGCACTACTTCAATACTTAATCAAATCAGCTCATATCCCAACAATCTCCCCCTAAACTTAATCAATATTGCATTTCTTTAAGTTTCTATCTTTTCTTGCTTGATTGATCTCTCTTACACTATTGATTTATAATCCAGTAGATAATATCTTTTCCCTTTTCAGTCTTCACAGCAACTTGCAATTTCTTCTCAATCAGTTGCTTTAACAATACTATGCTCAGAATTTATTCTCTTTCTTCCAACATATACACATATTTACCATTCTTAAGAGAAATACAATGCACTCCAGCTCTAGCAAAATGTCTCCAGTATGCAACCAACTCAGCACATAAAAATATATCACCATACAACTCTGGTTCAAACATCATCCGTAACCATTCCCATATGTGCCTTTCAAGAGAAATTTTCATCTGATTTACATCCTTCTCCAAACCAAGCTTGTACATGTCATATACATCAAATTTATGAACTCTTTTCAGTATATCCTGCATTGACTTGTGAAAACTTACAACTCCATTCTTTCTCTCAATCCTTATTTCAAAGGACTCTATACTGGATCCAAAACAAATTCCTTCCCATTTAATAATCTCTAAATAATCTTCATCAATTACATTAGTATTCTCAGTCCTATCAATCTTTTCCACCAACATTTTTTCTATTACCTCTTCTTCTCTATCCAAATCACCTATCTGATCATCCAACTCCTGAAACTTAGTAAATGCTCTTTTAATTCCTTCCATTTTCAAACTCAGCTCCTTTTTCTTCTCCAACTCCTCATCAATTTGATAATATCTTTCATGCAGTCTTCTCTGAATCTCTGCATCTTCTTTCTTTTTCTTTTCCAATCTCTTTCTTGCTTCAGGTTTCACAAATGGATCATTATTGTACATTTCTTGCAATCTTTCTAATGACATTCTTCTCAATTTCAATGTAGGAATCCTACCTCCTCTAAGTTTACAAACCAGCTCATTTTTCAATTCAGTTTTGGTTGGTTTCTTTGCTCTCCTCCTAGCAGCTTCTCTATCATATTTTTCTTTCTTTTCCTTTTCAATTTTCTTCTCTAAAGCCACCTGCAGAGGATTACCCTTTTTCTTTTCTTCATATGCTTGATACACAGTATCATCATTCAACCCTTTTGCTTTCATTTCAGCATACACTCTGCTAGCTTCTTTGGTCATCTTCACAATCTGACCATTTTCAAGCATAACATCTACTTCATCAACTTCAGATGTAGGAGTTTGAATGGACCTCTGAGTAGACACTGACCTTTGTACCTCATGTGCTTTCTTTTCTAATCTTACTCTCTCCTGCTCATCCAATTCTGCTTGCAACCTCAATGCATATTCATGATCATGCTCAATGCTCCTTTGTACCAGTTTGACCTTTGATTTTGGCTTTTCTACCAATTTACCCTTGCCTTTGTCTTTTGGATCAATCTTTGGAAGCTTAGACTCAGGTTTATCCAATCTAGTTGATTCTCTGATGACAAAAGGTATTTCTGGTGTTCCAGCAGTGGTTGGTGGGTTTGTAGTAGTTGTTGTAGCAGTGGGTTGTTGAGTGGGTTGTGGAATTGTAGTAGTAGTGGTATGTGTAATTGTGGTAGCAGTGGTATGTATAATTGTGGTAACAGTGGTATGTGGAATTGTGGTAGCAGTGGTAGCCACCTTAGCAGTGGGACTACTTGACTTGGCTTTTTTGATCTTTTCCATCTTTTTAGCTTTGATACTGAACAATGGTACTGATTTCTTCCTACCATATGTAAGTTTAGGATCTGATCTTGGCTTTGACTCCCCCTCTGCCTCTGCATCATCACCATCACCTTCTATCTTTTCAGTTTCTATACTTACCAAATCATCAACTGGTTGTACCACTTCTTCACCATCTTCTATATCAATAATCACTTCCGTTTCACCATCAATCCTCTCCACAGTCTTTTGCATAACACTTTCAACAATCTCAGTTTGCATATCATCTTCCAATACTTCAGTGTTAGCATTAGACATAGCATCTGTTTCACCCACAACCTCATCTTCATTATCATACATAAAAACATCATCATTGAACATATCCTCTGCATTCTTCTCCCCCTTGTTGAAAGTGTCCTTCACCAATAAAGCTTCTATAATAGCAAGCCTTTCTTTGAGATCATTAATTTCTTTATCCTGCTGAACAATCTTAGCAGCCTGCTCTACCAGCTTAGCATCTTGAGCTTTATTCACCTTCTTCTCTTTCATCAATCTCTCCCAAATTTTATCCACATCCATTGTCAATTGTACATTCGTCAATTCAATGTAAGTACGAGCCTCCTCATCATCAAAGTGTGACCTCCTAGATGAATCATTGACAAAATCATCTTCTGCCTCATGCCTAGCATGATCAACAGAAGTCCCCTTTGTCTTGGTACTGGGACCTTCACCTGCTTCATTACCCTTAGGTTCAGCAGTAGAAGTTGCCTCTGGTTGGGTCTTATTGATGTTACCACTGCCCTCCTCTGTCAGTGGACTAGTAGGAGTAGTGGCAGCCCTTCCAGAATGACCACCCATCTCCTGTGGGGTCACTTGCTGTGGTGAAATTGATGGCTGAGACAAGTGAGCAGCAAGAACCTCACTTGCCTGTTTTCTTTTCTTTTTCTTGGGTTGTAAGTGGGTAGGTTGTTTGTTCCCTTGTTTTCGTTTGGTACCCCCAATTGGTGTGTGTTCAGACTCAGTTGGTACTACTGGCCTATCACCAATTGGTTCAGATGTAGTTGGTAGTACAACATCTGTGGTGGAAGGAGCAGGAAACATTGTAGAAAACAATGCTGTTTCCTTCCCAAAAAACTTCTTATTGGTATTCTTACTCATCTCTGTAAATGTTCTAGCAGAAAGAGTACTAACACCAATAATAAGTTCTTGTGCAACTAAACCAGGGATTTGTTTGTTTAAAACAAGTTGCACAAATCTAGGATACATAATAAACATATCCTTTTTCCCTTTTGTGATATTTCTTATCATGCCTTCAAGTATGTATTTTGAAAAATTAAATTTTTGACCCCTAGCCAAACACATAAGTGCATAGGCGATTTGGGTGCCAAATTCATTGAAAGCAGTTCTTTTAGATGACAAGCAGTGGAGAAGTGTATGTATTAAAAATTTCCATTGAGGACTAAAGAGTGATTTAAAAAAGGTAAAACGTGTGTAATCACCCTCATACCCCATTAATCTAAGATTAGCATACAAATCTCTGTCATCAATAGAGGATATACCTGCAGCATCATCAAGAAGAAGTACTTCTCGAAGAGAATCCTCTGATATCACCACCTTGGTTCCTTGAATCGTAGAAACCACTTGATTGTTTCCCTCAATCACTTCTAATCTGGCATTCTTCCAGAATTCGGTCAAATGACCCCTTGAAACCCTTGGAGATACGGTAAGCGCATGAAATATATAACTCGAACAAAGAAAATTCACAATTTGTGTGAAATTTAGGGTTTCATCAGAAAGGCGATCATATTGTGTTCTTCATAAACACTTAATGTAAGATCAGTTGAAGAAGAAGCCATTACTGTTAAATTGATTGTAGTAGAAGTGACGATTTGAACCGGAGTTTAATCGCAGTGGTTATGTGTGAAAAGAAGAAAGTGTAATGAAAAATTGAAGTGTTTAAAGTTTATATACTGTTAGTCATAAGAACAGAGTCAAGCCCTAGAAAAATAACTAGCAGTGGCATTGCCCAACATAACTAACAGTAGAAAGATATGATAAAATACCTTAACAGTGGCAAACGTTTAATTTTTCAAACACTCAAAGAAAGTACTTAGAAAGCTAACAACAGCTAGTAGCACTAGCATTGGCAACCGACCAAGGTAACCAAAGCTTAGTACTAGCAGTGCCAAGCACTTAACTTTATAAGTAAACATATTTTTTTTTTAATATGAAATAAAACAAATAAAATAAATATGTTAGTTCCAAAAGTGGCCATATCTTCTGACAGTAGCTAGGAACCTGCACAGTGGTTAGCTAGAAAACAAAGTAAAGTGCACAAGTTACAAGCAGTGGCAACTTTATAAGGAGCAGTGGCTAGAATGTTCTAACAGTGGTACCAATTGAAAGCAACTGAAGGCTAGCAGTGGTAAACACTTGGAACATAAAGCAATGTTCTTTATAAATTACCACTGTTAATATCTATTCTAATACCAAACATAGTTTAAGTTAGATTGATCATTCCAATACTGGTGACCAAAAATGTAAACCTTCCCACATCGAAAGCCTTTGTGAAAAGATCTGCATAATCAATACCTTCTTCCTGTGTATACCCCTGTGCCACCAACCTTGCCTTGTTCTTGATTACAATACCCCGTTCATCCTTTTTGTTCTTTTAGATCCATTTTGTGTCAATAGCTCTTTTTCCCTTTGGTAGATCAACTAAGGTCCACACATTCTGTATCTTAAACTGTAGCAATTCCTCCTGCATTGCTTCAATCCAACTGGGATCTTTTAGAGTTTCTAGTACCTTCTTTGGCTCAGTTTGAGATAAGAAACATACATATAAAGAGGTATGGAGTTCCTCTTCATTGACCTTGGTCTGCTGTCTAGTTTCCACAATAGAACCAACATCACCAATTACTTGTTCAAGAGGGTGATCTCTATGAACAATGTATTTGGATGTAGGTGTTTCATGTATCTCATTTTCCAAATTGGTATAATTACCATCTTGTCCAGACCTTTCATTTGATTCCTCTCTTGAAATCCTTTTTGACAAAGGAGTAGAATTCATATAATTTAGACAATCTATCTTCTCCTTCCCCTTATCAAGTTGCTGTGGTGGTGTTTGCTCAATAAACTCATTTGCCAGAATACTTGACACATCTTTTGTAATGGAATCAACAACCTGTCTAGTATTCTCAGTAAAACCTTCCACATTCTTTGAAAGTTGTTGTGTTGGACTCATCTCACTTTTTTCTTCACTGTCTTCCATGCTTTATCTGTCAGATTCAACAAGCTTAATGAATGGTTCATCTGATTCTTCTGACTCTAATCTCTGTGTTGACTTTGACTGATCAGTTTCAAACACTTCTGGGGGATCAGGAGACCATATTGGAAATAAAATGTATTCCAATGAATCTTTCTTCTTTCCAGATGACAATCCTGATTCAGATGTACCACTTTCATCACTTGTTCCTGCATTTGTACCTGCACTTGTACCTGCACTAGAGTCTACAGTTTTATATCTAAAAGCAGAATTAAGTGCATCAATATCAAACAAAGACTTTGGACCTTTTCCATCTGGATTAGTGATATTTTCATTAAAAGTGATGTTCATTGATTCTTCTATCACCCTGGTCCTTTGATTGAATACCCTATAAGCCTTACTTTGAATGGAGTAACCAACAAAGATACCCTCATCTACCTTGCTTTCAAACTTTCCTAAGTGATCTTTGGTATTCAAAATGGTACAAGGACATCCAAAGGATTTTAAGAAACTAACCAATGGTTTGTTCTTAAACAGCAGTTCATATGGTGTTTTGTTATGAGGCTTAACAACTAGTACCCTATTCTGAACATAGCAAGCTGTGCTAACTGCCTCTGCCCATAAGGACATAGGCAATTTTGCATCAGATAACATAGTTCTAGCAGCCTCAATTAGTGTCCTATTCCTTCTTTCTGCTACTCCATTTTGTTGAGGAGTTCTAGGTGCACTAAACTCTCTCTTAATACCTTTAACTTCACATAATTTATCCATCTCATGATTTTTAAACTCTGTTCCATTATCACTCCTGATGATTTTAACCTTTTTATCTAATTGATTTTCCATCTTAGTTATAAATGATCTAAGTATTTCACTTGTCTCATCTTTTGTTCTAAGAAAGAAAACCCATGTAAATCTAGTGTAATCATCAATAATGACAAGGCAGTAAGACCTTTTCCCCATACTACTTATATTGGTTGGTCCAAATAAGTCCATATGCAATAAGTGTAAGGGTGTGCAGTTGGTATTCACAGTTTTGGACTTAAAATAAGTTTTGTGTTGCTTTCCCTTTAGGCAAGAAACACAATGATCATCACATGAATATACCTTTTCAGGCAAACCTCTAACAAGCTTGTTTTTGACAAGTTTATTAATGGTTTTATAATTCATGTGACACATCCTTCTATGCCACAATTCAGATTCATTCAGACTTGCTTTTGAAATAAGACAGTTTAAATCAGATTGAGGTGACATGTTTG
This sequence comes from Pseudognaphalium luteoalbum, assembly GCA_963422505.1. Classification (NCBI taxonomy): domain Eukaryota; kingdom Viridiplantae; phylum Streptophyta; class Magnoliopsida; order Asterales; family Asteraceae; genus Pseudognaphalium; species Pseudognaphalium luteoalbum. The sequence continues at coordinate 71,452,747 of OY730194.1, read as the reverse complement.
CTAAGTCACACTTATATACATTATCTTTCCTTGGAATTCTCATTAAAATCATGTTTTCTGGTATCTTAAATTCCTTGGACAAGATAAGGCATTCAATGTCAGTAAAATAGACTGGATTCTTTTTATCTGTGATTTGACTCACACTTAGCAAATTGTACCTCAACTGTTCCACAAAATACACATCATGAAAACTTATCTTATCACTTTGCACTGTTCCTTTTCCTTGTAATTTTCCCACCTTTGGGATTACTTCCAAATGCTACATATCCTCCATCAAATGATTTGAAGTCCTGTGGCTTTCCTTTGTCTCCAGTCATGTGCCTTGAGCAGCCACTATCAACATGCCATAAGCTCTTTGGCTTGCCCTACACAGACATCAAAAAGAGAATTAGTTTCTCTTGGGAACCCAAACCAATTTAGTCTTGGGTTTCCCATGTGCATCATTAAAATCAATTCTCTGGAAGACAACTGATTTTGATGCACTGTTAGATTTGGAAACTTTGGATGTAACAGTGTTCTTTGGTTTCCAAATCCAACTAATTTCAGACTTAACAGTGCCTAACAGTGGTAACCCTTAGGTTTGTGTTAATTATTCTAGCAGTGGTAGCCATACTTGGTGTAAACATTCTTTTGGAATTTTTAACACTAGCAGTGGCTACATGCTTAACAGTGGTAACACTTCCCACTGTATTAGTCTTTTTACCTCTGTTGGCTTTGTTTGGTGGTATCACTGCTTAGTAGTGGCTGCAGTTGTACCACTGTTAGCCGTATTCTTCATCCTCTTGACAGTGGTAACATGATTAACTTTTGATTTAAAATTTTGTTTATTAATCATATTTACTGCTGTCCATAATGGTTTGACATCCCTGGTAAAATTCTTAGGATTGTGATAACAATCATGTTGAAGATGATTGTTTTTTCCACAGATATAACAAGATTTTTCTTTATCACACCCCGCCAAACGGTAATTACAATTAGTTATGATTAGTTTGCGGAAGCATTCATGACGTGGCGGGGCTGCGAACAGTATTTACAACTAACAAATACATACATACTCAGAGCATATGGTTATCGCACAACTTTATTTAATGAGGATGCCATGTTTAACAGTTGTTACAAAAGTAGTACGACTATGTGAGTCGTAACAGTAGTAATGGAGTTTAAAACATTTCAGTTTTAACAATAATACATAAGTTTAAAATAAGATTTCATAAGTATAACCGCAATGTCTGCAGTTATACGAATGAAATCCCCAAAAGCGGTCCCAACAATATGTGGCATCCTAAGTAGTCCAGGGTTGTCCATCCTGAATGCATGCGATTAGTTACCCAGCTAATTTCCTGAAAAACATAGAGAAAGTCGTCAACAAATATGTTGAGTGAATTTACAAGTTTGTATATGTATGTGGTTAGTTAAACCAAGTTTGTATAAATGATTTGTTATTCATTTATAAAAATACAGTTATGTAGGGTTGTCACCCTAAAGTATAATTATGCGTGGGATGTCATCCCAAAATATGTTACTGGTTGTTTACCAGTGTAAAATAAGTTACCGGTATGTTTTCCGGTGTTTAACAGTTGTAGGATTTGTTCTTCCTAAAAGTATGTGGGAATTTACTTAGACTGTGATCCCCTGAAAGGTGAGCTAAACCTCGCAGGTTAAAGTAACGCGACCTAACCCTATAACCAATCCACAACCAGAAATTATGTTGTTTGCCTGAACGGACATTTAAGTATACGCTCCACCGTAAGAGGGTCATCACGGCAATAGTACTATCCGTATACTCGGTGGCTAGAGTCACCTAGCTAATGGTTACAGTAGCATGTCATGAGGTCTTTTCATGCACACATTCCAAGTCTAGGTCCGTACTAGGATACCTTGTCTAAATTCCCAAAATAACAGTGAATATGTAATATCACAAATCAACAGTTGTATAAAAGCAATAAAGCATTTATAGTTTGATTGCATGTGTTGGCATGCAATTTCTATGTTTAACACCCCTGTGTTTAAAAGCAAAAAATATTTGAAAGTAGGGGCTGTAAACTCACTGTGATGTGCTCGGTAAGGAAAGCTAGCAGCCGACAGGTAAAAGCCCAAGGTGTGTTAAACTATATACAATAAATGTATTAACATAAGTATGCTTGATTTGTTTAATCACTTATGTTAACAGTTTGTTTGTTTTGTAGAAATTGTTGATTTCTTAGTAATTTAAGTCGTTGCATTCGTTGGTGACGTTGCGTTGAAATATTATTATTATTTCTCACTTCGTATACTTTGTTAAGTGTATATACAAATATGTATTCGTATATATATTTGAATGTTGTTTCGACCCCATTGTACATATACTTGTTGTATACTATTAAGGCGTATGTTGGTTAAACGTGTAATTTATTTGTATGTAAATATGAAAATATATAATTATAAATGTCATATGTACACATATATATATATATATCTATGTATATAAGTTTTGAATACGTTATTTACGTAAGAAAATATGTAAGTTTTCATTTGTATATATATATATATATGTGGATATATATATATATAAAATTTCTAAGGGTCGTTTGTTATCAGTTATGTATATATGTATATATATATGTATATATAATCATAATTGTTCGTTATTATAAAAGTAAAGTTTATGAGTTCATTTAATAATTACTCGTTCCGTTAAATGTCTCGGGTCACATTTCATGTTTTCAATTGTTTTGTAGGTTATTGGGCTCGGCCCAATTTGTTTGCCCAAAAATAATATACAAGTCTTGGCCCAATGGTCCCATTAACGGTTTATAGAACCCGGACCAATTAATTTAAACGTACGATTCATTACACGCCCGGCCCAGCTCAGTCTACAGCCCGAAGCCCAACAGAACAGCCTAGCCCAGCTGTTCTGCTTGGGCCAGCCGTTCGGCTTGGGCTTCAGCCGTTCGGCTGAGACTTCAGGCCCAGTTCGGCCCACTTAATCAGTCCTTTATTCGTTTCGGTCCTGTCCATATCCTAGCCCATTCGTTCGTTCGGGCAAAAATTCGCAAACCATTCGGCTCAACTAAACTAGCCGTTCGGCTCATTTAGTTGAGCCGTTCAGCTCATTGCAACCAGCCGATCGGCTGGCCCAACACAACCGATCGGGTTGGTCCGTCCCTGCCATTTCGCACTCTGTTCGTGCTCCGAACAATATATACATATATCTACATGCTTTGTTTTGGGTTTTTAGCTCGTTTTTACACCATTATCATGTCATACCATCATTTTATAATGTTATAACACATTTATATCAACTTTCACATATATGTTTTGTGATTCCAAGTTTGGTTTCATACAATTCTTTTCAAGAACAACTCATATAATCATCAAACTATAGTGATACATACATAGATTATGATATACAATCATGATATAAAACGAGATTTTAGTGAGGAGAGCAAAAATTGAAAGTTTCCTTACAATGCTTTTGTGTCGATGATGATGATGCCGTGAGTTGATGATGATGACGTTATTGTTATTGTTTTTAATGTTTGGGTTCTGGTACTGCTTGTTGCTGCCTTCGCTCAACTCAGTGAAGAAGAAGAAGGATTTGGTGATGGTGTATTATTGGTGTTGTGTGTGTATGATAGTCAGCAGAGGGAAAGGGAGGGAGTATATAAAATTGAACGGAAATGGGAGATCACAGTATGTGGTCTCCCAATTATTGAAGTTTGGTGGCAAAGTTTTGCCCTTTAATTTCGGGTATGGGTATAATTATAGCAATATAAAAGTAAACATTTTATATTTTTATTTTGTAGATGCTCTCCTGGTTCGTTATTTAAATTCAAAATAATGATGTTTTCATTATTTTAGACTGTTGTACAAATTTGTACATTGGACTGCTATCATTCAATTAGGTGCCAAATTTCAGTCGAATTTCGGGTTCATATTTTGAGGTAATGTACCAAATGTTTTCGAATGAATGAGAAAATTTGAATTTTTCTCATTTTGATCTTTGAGTGCATTTTAAAATTGTTTCTGTTCGTTTTTATAATATGTTTTATATAAAACATATGTCTAAGTCGTTTTATCTATATGTTATAGATACAATAGTACTCGTAATTAATAATTCAATCATTAATTATATTGTGTCATCAACTTTTGCTATATTTTTCTGTCGAGTTCGTTCCGATACGGTTGTACATGACTTTAAATACTCATGTATTAGTAATACTTTTTGTTTAAAAGTACTGGGCTGCTAGGCTTACATCACATCAAAAGTTTTGTTTTAAACTTAATTAGGAAATTAGCGTAAGAATGCACATGCTTAAATGTTAATCAGTACCTAATTTGGAGATTTGTCACATTCTCCCCCCGTTAGGGAAATCTCGTCCCGAGATTTAATTCGTGTCGTGAGTCGCGGTCACGGTTTCAAATAGTCGAGGATACTTCTTGCGCATTTCATCCTCACGTTCCCAGGTGAACTCTGGGCCATGTTTCGAGTTCCAACGAACTTTAACTAGCTGATTCGTTTGTGTTGAAGTTTATGTGTTTTCGTGTCCATAACCTCGATAGGTTCCTCCACAAAGTTTAGTTTTGAGTTAATGAAGACCTCGTCCGGAGGGATGATATGTGTTTCATCGGAAAGACACTTTTTCAAGTTAGATATATGAAAGGTGTCATGGGTACTACTAAGCTCTTGCGGTAGTTTGAGCTTGTAGGCGACAGGACCAATCCTTGCAAGGATTTTGAATGGTCCGATGTATCGTGGGTTCAGTTTACCTCGTTTACCAAATCGTACGACCCCTTTCCAGGGTGCCACTTTGAGTAGGACTTTGTCACCTACTTGAAACTCTAAAGGTTTCCGTCTGTTATCGGTATAACTCTTTTGTCGGTCACGTGCTGTTTTCAATCGGTTAAGCACTTGAGATATCTTGTCCGTAGTTTGTTGGACTATCTCAGGACCCGATAGTTGTCTGTCGCCCAACTCTGCCCAACAGAGTGGCGATCGGCATTTGCGTCCATACAATGCCTCGAATGGTGCCATCTGTATGCTGGTGTGATAACTGTTGTTGTAAGAAAATTCTGCTAGAGGTAGGTGTGTATCCCAATTACCTCCAAAGTCTATCACACATGCTCTTAACAGGTCTTCGAGCATTTGTATCATTCGCTCGCTCTGGCCGTCAGTTTGTGGGTGGTAGGCAGTACTCATGTTGAGTCTAGTACCCAATGCATGTTGAAGTGTTTGCCAGAAGCGAGAAGTGAATCGTGCGTCTCTATCAGAGATGATGGATAATGGCACACCATGTCGAGAAACGACCTCTTTCAAATAGATTCTAGTCAGCTTCTCCATTTTGTCTGTTTCTTTGATAGCAAGGAAGTGGGCTGATTTCGTTAATCGATCGACAATCACCCATATGGTGTCAACTCTGGATGTTGTTCTCGGTAATTTCGTGATGAAGTCCATCGTGATGTGTTCCCATTTCCATTTGGGCATTTCGGGTTGTTGCAAAAGCCCAGACGGCTTTTGGTATTCGACCTTAACTTTTGCACAAGTCAAGCACTTACTAACGTATGTGGCAATGTCTCGTTTCATGCCAGGTCACCAATAAAATCCTTTCAAGTCGTGATACATCTTATCTGCACCAGGATGTATCGAGTAGTTGGACTTATGTGCTTCGTCCAAAATCAATCGGCGCAATTCATCTACGCATGGTACCCAAATTCGGTTCATGAAGTATAACACTCCGTTGTCTTTGGTTTCAAGTTGTTTCTCCATTCCCTTCAAGGATTCTTCCTTAAGGCGTTCGGGAATGAAGGCTGATTGTTGAGCGTCACGCATTTGAGTAATGAGATTCGAGTGGATTGTCAAACCTAAAGCTCGAACTCTACGGGGTTTGACTTGTTCCTTACGACTCAAGGCATCAACTACCACGTTTGCTTTGCCCGGGTGATACTTAATCTCACAGTCGTAATCGTTCAGTAATTCGACCCAACGACGTTGTCTCATGTTGAGTTCTTTCTGGTCGAATATATGTTGGAGACTCTTGTGGTCTGTGAAAATTGAACACTTCGTACCATATAGGTAGTGTCTCCAAATCTTAAGTGAAAAAACGACTGCTCCTAGCTCTAAGTCATGCGTCGTATAGTTCTTTTCGTGAACTTTCAATTGTCGGGACGCGTAAGCAATGACTTTTTCGTTTTGCATCAACACGCAACCCAATCCCTGATGTGAAGCATCACAGTAGACAACAAAGTTTTCTACTCCTTCTGGTAGTGATAGGATTGGTGCGGTAGTTAGTTTCTGTTTCAACAATTGGAAAGCGTTCTCTTGCTTCTCGCCCCAATCAAATTTCTTATCTTTTTGAGTTAGAGCGGTAAGTGGTTGGGCTATTTTTGAGAAGTTCTCGATGAATCGTCGGTAATAGCCGGCTAGCCCAAGAAATTGTCGTATCTCGGATGGCGTTTTCGGGGCTTCCCAGTTCTTAATTGCCTAAATTTTGGATGGGTCCACATGAATTCCCTTGTTATTGATCACATGACCAAGGAAATGAACCTCACGCATCCAAAATTCACACTTAGAGAACTTTGCGTAAAGCTTCTCTTTCTCCAGTAATTCAAGAATCATTCTTAGGTGTTTCTCGTGATCCTCCTTTGTTCGGGAATATATCAATATGTCGTCGATAAACACGATCACGAACTTATCAAGATAAGGTTTGCATACTCTATTCATGAGGTCCATGAACACTGCTGGTGCGTTTGTCACTCCGAATGGCATGACTAGGAACTCGTAATGACCGTATCGAGTCCTAAACGCAGTCTTAGGAATATCCTCATTCCGAACCTTCAGCTGATGGTAACCAGATCGCAAGTCGATCTTCGAATAGTAACTTGACCCCTACAGCTTGTCAAACAAGTCATCTATGTGAGGTAGTGGATATCGATTCTTAATAGTTACTTTGTTCAGTTCCCGATAATCGATACACATTCGCATTGATCCATCCTTTTTCTTAACGAACAAAACCGGAGCTCCCCAAGGTGAAAAGCTCGGTCGGATGAATCCTAAATCTAAGAGTTCCTGCAGTTGTGCAGACAATTCTTGCATTTCAGAAGGAGCAAGACGGTAAGGTGCACGAGCAATTGGTGCTGCTCCAGGCACTAGATCGATATGAAATTCAACCTGTCGTGGGGGTGGTAATCCTGGTAACTCATCAGGAAACACTCCCGGGTAGTCACGTACAATAGGTACGTCGTCTATACGTCGCTCCTCGGGTTTCTTTTCTACAACGTGTGCCAAGAATGCTTGGTATCCCTTTCAGAGATATTTACGGGCTTTCAAGCATGTAATCATTTTCGTGGCACTTTCTCGTTTCACACCTTTGACCATGAGAGTTTCTCCTGTCAGTAGTGGTAAGCGTACCAACTTATCGTAACATATGATCTCGGCACGGTTCTTAGACAACCAGTCCATGCCGACTACAACGTCGAAACTTCCCAACTTAACCGGTAGCAAGTCTATTTCGAAGAGATGACCTTCTAATTCTAAGGTACATCCCGGTACTATTTCTCCTGACTCGATTAACTCACCATCGGCTAGTTCAATAGTATACTTGTTATCTAACTTACGTGATTCAAGTTCTAGTAGTGGTGTAAACTCATTAGACACAAAACTTAAATCAGCACCTGAATCGATTAACACAGAGGCATAATGGTTGTTTACAAGAAACGTACTAGTGATGGTGTTAGGGTCCTGGCGTGCCTCTTGTGCTCCAATCACAAATGCTCTTCCTTGAGCCGGCTGATTGATGGTGTTGTTGGCACGGTTGTTGTTACCACGGTTATTGGTGTTGTTGCGGTTTTAGTTGTTCTGGTTGTTGTTGTTGTTGGGGTTTTGGTTGTTGAGTCGAGGGCAACGGTTCCGATAGTGTCTCGTGTCGCCACATTCAAAACACCCTTGGTTTCGGCGTTCGGTGTTTTCCCTAGGGGTAGGGTTAGCTTTGCAGTTTTGGGTTTTGTGACCCCAACCTCTACAGTTGTTGCAATACCAACATTCACCCTCGTGGTGTTTGCTACATTTGTCACACTTAGGTTTGTTACCCAAGTATGGTTTTGATTCCATAGCGGTGGCAGCATAGAACTTTGGGTTCCCAGACCCATTCTTATTTGTTTGACCCTGACGGTCACTTCCTCTGTCATTCCACTTACGCTTTGTACCTCCAGAACTGCCAGTTTCAGTATTGCTCGGTTCAACCTTGCCCGATGCAGTTTTCTTGGTCAGTGTTCCCATCCTTACTGCCTCATCGGTCAGACTTTACGCTAAAACAACAGCGCTCTTGAATGTGTCAGGTTTGGAAGATGTAACCAAACTCCTGATTTGCGGTGCCAGGCCATATACATAACGCTCGATGCGCTTGTACTCAGGTGTCACCATATGTGGAACTAGACGTGCTAGTTCTTGAAACTTGGTTGTATAACCAGCGACATCGGCACCAATCATAGTGATGTTCCACAACTCAGATTCGACTTTCTGCATCTCACTATGGGGACAAAACTCTTCCAACATCATGTTTTTCAGTACTTCCCATGACATGGAGTAGGCAGCTGGTCGTCCAAGTGATTGGACTTGAGTGTTCCACCATGTGAGAGCTTTGTCAACTAGGGTGCAGGTGGCATACTTCACCATACAGTCGGATGAACAGTCACTAATATCCAATACCGACTCAGTCTTCTCTATCCAGTGTATAATTCCAATAGCACTCTCGGTGCCACGAAAAGTAACTGGCTTACAAGCCTGGAATGTCTTGTATGAACACCCTCGGTGAGTATTCGCAGGTACCTCAGTATTAACAGGGGTAGATCCGCTGTTATTCATTCCATTCTCACGATTTTGGCTTGCTTCGTACTCAGCAATCCCTTCAGCTATTCGTCGCGCGATCATTTGTTCAGTAGTTTCATTGTTATTGGGTGGGGGAACAGTTTCAGGAATGGAAGAAGGAGTTGTTCGTCGACTGTTCTTAGTCATCCGTCGTTTTGGTGGCATGATTCCGTTCTGCGATGAAATAAAAATGCAGAAGTCAATGCCAAAATTTTGAATGTGATGAACAAGATTTCACATTATTTAACAAAGGAACAGTATGACGGATTAGGGAACAAGATTTTGTACCACATGTCGCACGACTTTGAAATGCCCATATGTAGTTAGTACAATATAATCACGTTGGCCAGGCGTCATTATATAATGCTAAATACATATTTCTTTTCATCATCATTCAACACAATCGAGTTCAAAGAAATTCAAGATAGGAATCAATAATCAAGGTGTGGTATGTTTCATAGTTTTCAAGGAATGATCAAATGTTATTGACTGGTTACCGTTTCTAACACGCGTATATAAATGTAGATATAATACTAAAGTCGTTGTGGAATGTAATGAATACGAAATACAAACAAACCTAAGTTCTTTTATATCAAAAGGTGTAGCGCTGATACAACAGTTTTATACAAAACAAGATGGGATTCCAAATACGCCCCATCAGCGGTTAGCGTTATACAAAAGACAATTGGTTTTCCTATACATACACCCATTCTAACAACAGTTTTTCCCATCTAGTACATGTCTAGTACATACATACTCCTACCCATCTAATACTGGTCTATACAACACGTGATGGACCTACTAATATATCCATCATCCAAAAGTGATCGGTCTGATGCCTAGTAGGCACAAACCGCCATACATAAGTCTACTGGAAGTAAGGTAGAAACAACCCCATAGCCGTCCTCAGCACAGCTATCATCACACAAGCTCCAATCATCAACCCTGCTGTCCTCGCACACCTCTCTAGTACCTTGACATGAGCACGTGCGGTCTCGGCTATCTCTCTGGCAGCAACCACGTTACTCAACAAGAAGTGGCAACGCTCATGCATGTCTGTCATGTCTCCATCCAGATGGGAGACATCACTCTGTAGCTCTACAAGGTGAACACCCCTACTACCAGAGATGCGAAACAATGTGCGAATCACAGCGACAATTGTAGGGAGAGTCAACTCCATGGGCTCTCCAGTAGTAGGCAGTGGTGCGGAGGATCGGGAGGACTCCCCGGTCTCAAAAGTAGAAGGAAAACCCTCCAACGACCTCCACCGCCCCAGCATAGGAGTCATCCACTCTAAGTGAGCAAGCCTAGGTACCCTCTGTGGCGGCTCATCACAGTGTATCACCCTCTCCTCTGCCATCGGCGCCTTGTCACGGGGCGCAAGTGGTCCTCTAGGGAAGTCTCGTACACACATCCGTGGTGTCCTCCTAGGTACCGGTCCTCTGGAAGGTCCAGCAGTCGTATGGCGTGTCGCCATAAAGGTAGACCCTAACATACGAGTGGTAGGGTCAGTGGGAGTAGTAGTAGGTGGGACCACATGTGCAGTAGGTGGTGGGGTGATGTAGGCATCACCGGTGTCATCAGATAGAGCTCTCGGGTGAACTGGTGGACTCACAACTCCGGTGCTAGCGTCGCTATGGTAGGAATCCTCAGTCGGCTCCTCATCAGAAGCATACAAGTAGATCGGACTGTGCCTCGACATGCTGAGACAAAGAAGTTGTAGGTGACGTGTCAGTCATATGTTAGATGTATGCAAAGTGTGTATGCATGCAATGAATGTTTTAGCCAAGACTATAGTCTAGGTCTCTAAGGTTTTAGGTCACTTAAAGACTTCTAGTTCGCTATAACCAATGGCTCTGATACCATGTCTGTCACACCCCACCAAACGGTAATTACAATTAGTTATGATTAGTTTGCGGAAGCTTTCATGATGTGGCAGGGCTGCGAACAGTATTTACAACTAACAAATACATACATACTCAGAGCATATGGTTATCGCACAACTTTATTTAATGAGGATGCCATGTTTAACAGTTGTTACAAAAGTAGTACGACTATGTGAGTCGTAACAGTAGTAGTGGAGTTTAAAACATTTCAGTTTTAACAATAATACATAAGTTTAAAATAAGATTTCATAAGTATAACCGCAATGTCTGCAGTTATACGAATGAAATCCCCAAAAGCGGTCCCAACAATATGTGGCATCCTAAGTAGTCCAGGGTTGTCCATCCTGAATGCATGCGATTACTCACCCAGCTAATTTCCTGAAAAACATAGAGAAAGTCATCAACAAATATGTTGAGTGAATTTACAGGTTTGTATATGTATGTGGTTAGTTAAACCAAGTTTGTATAAATGATTTGTTATTCATTTATAAAAATACAGTTATGTAGGGTTGTCACCCTAAAGTATAATTATGCGTGGGATGTCATCCTAAAATATGTTACTGGTTGTTTACCAGTGTAAAATAAGTTACCGGTATGTTTTCCGGTGTTTAACAGTTGTAGGATTCGTTCTTCCTAAAAGTATGTGGGAATTTACTTAGACTGTGATCCCCTGAAAGGTGAGCTAAACCTCGCAGGTTAAAGTAACGTGACCTAACCCTATAACCAATCCACAACCAGAACTTATGTTGTTTGCCTGAACGGACATTTAAGTATACGCTCCACCGTAGGAGGGTCATCACGGCAATAGTACTATCCGTATACTCAGTGGCTAGAGTCACCTAGCTAATGGTTACAGTAGCATGTCATGAGGTCTTTTCATGCACACATTCCAAGTCTAGGTCCGTACTAGGATACCTTGTCTAAATTCCCAAAATAACAGTAAATATGTAATATCACAAATCAACAGTTGTATAAAAGCAATAAAGCATTTATAGTTTGATTGCATGTGTTGGCATGCAATTTCTATGTTTAACACCCATGTGTTTAAAAGCAAAAAACATTTAAAAGTAGGGGCTGTAAACTCACTGTGATGTGCTCGGTAAGGAAAGCTAGCAGCCGACAGGTAAAAGCCCAAGGTGTGTTAACCTATATACAATAAATGTATTAACATAAGTATGCTTGATTTGTTTAATCACTTATGTTAACAGTTTGTTTGTTTTGTAGAAATTGTTGATTTCTTAGTAATTTAAGTCGTTGCATTCGTTGGTGATGTTGCGTTGAAATATTGTTATTATTTCTCACTTCGTATACTTTGTTAAGTGTATATACAAATATGTAATCGTATATATATTTGAATGTTGTTTCGACCCCATTGTACATATACTTGTTGTATACTATTAAGGCGTATGTTGGTTAAACGTGTAATTTATTTGTATGTATATATGAAAATATATAATTATAAATGTCATATGTACACATATATATATCTATGTATATAAGTTTTGAATACGTTGTTTACGTAAGAAAATATGTAAGTTTTCATTTGTATATATATATATATGTGGATATATATATAAAATTTCTAAGTTGTATATATGTATATATATATATGTATATATAATCATAATTGTTCGTTATTATAAAAGTAAAGTTTATGAGTTCATTTTATAATTACTCGTTCCGTTAAATGTCTCGGGTCACGTTTCATGTTTTCAATTGTTTTGTAGGTTATTGGGCTCGGCCCAATTTGTTGGCCCAAAAACAATATACAAGTCTTGGCCCAATGGTCCCATTAACAGTTTATAGAACCCGACCCAATTAATTTAAACATATGATTCATTACACGCCCGGCCCAGTTTGTGATCCGGCCCAGCTCAGTCTACAGCCCGAAGCCCAACAGAACAGCCTAGCCCAGCCGTTCGGCTTGGGCCAGCCGTTCGGCTTGGGCTTTAGCCATTCGGCTAAGACTTCAGGCCCAGTTCGTCCCACTTAATCAGTCCTTTATTCGTTTCGGTCCAGTCCATATACTAGTCCATTCGTTTGTTCAGGCAAAAAGTCGCAAACCGTTCGGCTCAACTAAACTAGCCTTTCGGCTCATTTAGTTGAGCCGTTCGGCTCATTGCAACCTGCCGATCGGCTGGCCCAACCCAACCGATCGGGTTGGTCCGTCCCTGCCATTTCGCACTCTGTTCGTGGTCCGAGCAATATATACATATATCTACATGCTTTGTTTCGGGTTTTTAGCTCGTTTTTACACCATTATCATGTCATAACATCATTTTATAATGTTATAACACATTTATATCAACTTTCACATATATGTTTTGTGATTCCAAGTTTGGTTTCATACAATTCTTTTCATGAACTCATATAATCATCAAACTATAGTGATACATACATAGATTATGATATACAATCATGATATAAAACGAGATTTAAGTGAGGAGAGCAAGGATTGAAAGTTTCCTTACAATGCTTTTGTGTCGATGATGATGATGCCGTGAGTTGATGATGATGATGTTATTGTTATTGTTTTTATTGTTTGGGTTCTGGTACTGCTTGTTGCTGCCTTTTCTCAACTCAGTGAAGAAGAAGAAGGATTTGGTGATGGTGTATTATTGGTGTTGTGAGTGTATGATGATCAGCAGAGGGAAAGGGAGGGAGTATATAAAATTGAACGGAAATGGGAGATCACAGTATGTGGTCTCCCAATTATTGAAGTTTGGTGGCAAAGTTTTGCTTTCGGGTATGGGTATAATTATAGCAATATAAAAGTAAACATTTTATATTTTTATTTTGTAGATGCTCTCCTGGTTCGTTATTTAAATTCAGAATAATGATGTTTTCATTATTTTAGACTGTTGTACAAATTTGTACATTGGACTGCTATCATTCAATTGGGTGCAAAATTTCAGTCGAATTTCGGGTTCATATTTTGAGGTAATGTACCAAATGTTTTCGAATGAATGAGAAAATTTGAATTTTTCTCATTTTGATCTTTGAGTGCATTTTAAAATTGTTTCTGTTCGTTTTTATAATATGTTTTATATAAAACATATGTCTAAGTCGTTTTATCTATATGTTATAGATACAATAGTACTCGTAATTAATAATTCAATCATTAATTATATTGTGTCATCAACTTTTGCTGTATTTTTTTGTCGAGTTCGTTCCGATACGGTTGTACGCGACTTTAAATACTCACGTATTAGTAATACTTTTTGTTTAAAAGTACTGGGCTACTAGGCTTACATCACATCAAAAGTTTTGTTTTAAACTTAATCAGGAAATTAGCGTAAGAATGCACATGCTTAAATGTTAATCAGTATCTAATTTGGAGAGTTGTCACATTCTTTTACCAATTGAAAATTCTGCCCCAATCTTTGTGAAACCATTTGGTTCCAATTTCTTTGATTGCCTCTTGGTGCAGTTTTATCAAAAAGTTTTGGTGAAGAAAGTCTTGTTTTGCAATCACAGGTAACAGTTATCATTCAAAATTTTCACAACTTTTGACTCCTGCTTAATTGTTTTACTAACAAATCCTAGACCCTTTCTAGACTTATTAGTATTGATCACTTGTTCTATTTGTTGTTTGGCCTTTTCTTGAAACATCCTTTTACCCTCTTCTAGTTTATCAACATTTAGTTCAGAAACTAGACCAGTAACCTTTTCGCTACCTTCACATGATGAATTAGATGATTCAAAACTTTCAGATGTACTATCACTCTGATCATCTTCCTCACACCACTCTCTTATTTCAACTTTATCAAACTCTTTATTACACTCCAAGCTTTCAATTGGATCAACCCTTTTAACATCATCTACCATTCCTTCTTTTATCTTATTTAAATCTAAATCAGTTTTAGAAGGAAAGTAGTTGTTGTTATAAGGTGGAGGAACATTATTATATCCCAATCCAGTCTTAAGCTTATCATGTATTTGAGAGTTGATACACTTTTGTACATTTTGTGAGGCATATTGTAGGTTTTCTACTGATAACTTAATACTATCTCTCTCACATGTGACCTCAGATAGTTTCTTAGTTAACAATTCTACCTTTTCATTCAACACACCTTTTTCTCATTTAGCATAATCAATGTCATATTTAAACTGAGTTGCATTAATCTCATGTGCTTTGATTTGCTTTTCAAGATTTTCAATAGCTGCAGTGGTGTGTTTATTTTTTATTTCCCATTGCCTTAATTCATCACACACTTTCATATTATGATCCCTATAATGTTTAACAGTTTGTTTACATACAGCAGAATATAATTTAATTTGTACCTCATAAGGAATTTCTGACTTCTTGTCAGACTCATCAATGGCCATGAAGCACTGATTCTTTACTTCATGCTCTTTTTGATCACTCCAGTCCCACCACATCCATCCACAGAAACAAAAGCATATTATGAAGCACTCTAGATTGGTACATTCTTTGTTTGAACCACATTGCTTCCAGTTCTTTGTCCATTACCACTGCTATTCTGTTCATTCTTTGGACTTGTGCATTCCCTTGCAAAGTGTCCCATCTTATGACAGTTGAAGCATTCAATCTTACTCTTATCAAACCAACTAGAATCATTCCTTTTATATGCAAAGTTGTTCCTCCCAAGTCTCTGCATAAATCGTTTTGCCCTCTGAGTGATTAAAGCAATTTGCAATTTAATATCCATCTCTTCAAGATCATCTCCATCAAATTGTTCTAAGTCTTCGTTAGTAAGTGATGAGTTCACGTTACTAGCAAAGAAAGATTCCAATATCTGATCATTCGAGCAGTTTGATGATGATCCATATCCTCCTGAAACATAAGTAGAGCCTTTGTGACTTGGCTCTGCTTTAGTTCCAGCCATAGACATAAAAGCAACATTGTTGTTGTTGTTTCCAGAACCCTGCTTCTTGCTTTCCACTTCAGTTTCAAAGTTCCTAAGATCATTATAGATATTTTCAAGCTCTTTTATCTCCAAATCTGCACTTTGTCTCAACCCAACTGTGTAGATAGTCCATTCCTCACTCAAGGACCTCAAAAACTTTCTGTTTAAATCATCGTTATCAATTTTCACTTGATGATTCTCCAGATCTCCTACTAACTTTGAAAACCTATCAAAGGTTTGAGTCAAAGTTTCTTATTTTGCAGAGTTAAAGTTCTCATATTGCCGTTTTAAAAGAGATCTTTTGTTCTTTTTGGTACTGTCATTACCACCAAATCTCTTTTCAATAGTTTCCATAAGAACTTTAGCATCCTGACATGCTTCAAACCTTCTCTGGTATTCATTAGGAATAGATAATAACAGAGTACTTATTGCTTTATACTCTATTGATCTTACTTTTCTTTCTGCTTCCGAAGTTGGTGGTGGTCTTGCTTGTGCAACACCATCACTATCAAGTATTACTGTAGGACCATTAACAATAACTTCCCACATCTGATAATCTGTGAGAAGCATGTATTGTCTGATCCTGTTTTTCCATAGATCAAACTTGTCAGGCCTAAGCATGGAAATCTTAGTAACCTGGATTCCTTCATTACCTTCTGATGCCATTGATTCAATAAGTAGATCTTAAAAATTCTGAAAGTCAATCAAATAGTAATCCTAGATCTTCCTGTATTCAAAGCTTAACCAATGCTCCGATACCACTTGTTAAACCCAGACAAATCTAATACACAATTCAATAAGCCTTGAATTATTATTGAGAAGTTGCAGAATCACACTCAATAATATTAAGAAGATCGAGAATTATAACAATTTGTAATACACAATTAATATCTAAAGCTTCAATCTTATTAATGATATAAGATGAATACACTTAAGTATTAGGGTTACAGAAAACCTTGAAGCTACGTAATCAACCTTAACCTAATCTAGGTCTAAGGATCTCTATTTATAATGCATAGAGTCCTACACAATCTCTAGTTATTATGGTATTCGAATCTATCCCATAAATAACTCTAACAATCTTCAACCGACTTATAAACTTACACCAACAGTGGCTATGATACATTATTACTAACAATGGTTAACTTGTACAAAAACCAAATACATATTTCCAACAATGGCAGCCTTCAACACTAGCAGTGGCTAGTTTTTCAATTCTTCTTAACAGTGGTTGTCAACAAAACTAACAGTGGCTAGCACTACTTCAATACTTAATCAAATCAGCTCGTATCCCAACAGGTAAGAATAAGACTATTATCAAGACAGCTCGGACTATGCTGGCTGATTCTAAACTACCTATCATATTCTGGGTTGAGGCAGTTAGCACTGCTTGTTACGTTCTAAATCGAGTGCTCACGGTTAAGAAAATGAACAAGACCTGTTATGAACTTTTCAATAACCGTAAGCCGAATCTGCAGTTTCTAGAGCCGTTTGGGTGTCCGTGTCTGATTATGATTCCAAAAGAAAAAGTATCAAAGTTTGGAGATAAAGCTGTTGAAGGGATCTTTCTTGGTTATTCAGTTAATTCACCAAACAAAAGATTGTACATCAAATCAACACACCAGGTGGAGGAGCACTTTGAGGTAAAATGCTTGCGTTACACAGATCCTCCTCAAGGAACAGGTCTGGATTGGTTGTTCAACTATAAGGATGTTTTTAACTCTTTCAACATGCCAGAAGAAGAAGCAGATGAAGAGGAAGAGGAAGAGTTGGTCACCTTACTTCATGGCATCAATCTATGTCAAGACACATCTGATGCAACACCCAACCAATCCTCCACTCCAACACCCACTCCCACTCCAACACCATCACCTACTACAACCGAACCATCTCCTATTACCTCATCATCGACTGCTCCTTCAACTTCAGGAACGATCAATGCAAAAGATCTTCCTGATGATCCTAATATGCCTCCTTTAGAGGAAGCCGAAGAAAAAGAAATGGTCTTCAACCATCTTAACGCTCATGATGAAGAAGATGAGAAATCACAACAACCCGCACAACCTAAAAGTTCTACTGCTCCTGAGTCTACAACTGCTCCTGCCACTGAAGAGAATATGCACAATTTAAAGTTTGTGCTTGCACCGGAAATTATCCCAATGTCACGTGTCCACAAGAATCACCCCATTGATAATATTATTGGTGATCCTAATTTTGAGGTTCAAACGAGACAACAAGTGAAACAAAATCCAAATCAGCAAATGTTGACTCTTGTTGCTCGGATAAATTCATGCCATTTATCTCAAATTGAACCGAAGAAGGTTGATGAGGCCTTGAAGGATCCATCCTGGATTGAGGCCATGCAAGAAGAATTACAGCAGTTGAACAAGCTACACGTTTGGGATATAGTTTCATTACCTAAAGGTGCCCACTTAACTGGCACTCAATGGGTATTTCGAAATAAGATGGACGATAGGGGCATAGTGATTCGTAACAAAGCACGGTTGGTTGTTCAAGGTTTCAGTCAAATTGAGGGTTTGGACTATGATGAAGTATTTGCTCCTGTGGCAAGATTGGAGTCAATTCGTATCTTCCTAGCATTCGCTTCTTTCAAGGAGTTTTATGTTAACCAACTCGATGTTAAAAGCGCCTTCCTGTATGGAAAAGTGGATACGGATGTGTACGTTAAACAGCCTCCAGGTTTTGAAGATCCTGAGCATCCAGAATATGTTTGCAAACTGAACAAAGCGTTATATGGTCTTCATCAAGCTCCAAGGTTATGGTACGAGAGGCTCACTACTCATCTTAACAAGCATGGTTTTGTTCGAGGGAACATCGACAGTACTCTGTTCATCCGTAAAGAACAGACTGGGGATCGAGAGGATATGTTACTTGTGCAGGTTTATGTGGATGACATTATCTTTAGCTCTACAAATGAGGCAATGTGCAAGAACTTTGAGGAAATCATGAAGTCATAGTTTGAAATGAGTGCGATAGGGGAGCTCAAATTCTTTTTAGGAGTACAAGTTGAGCATTCTGCAAAAGGTATTTATATCCATCAGTCAAAATATGTCAATGACATGCTAACTAGATACGACCTGCTCAATTGTAAAACCTATGGGACTCCCATCGAACTTAATCACAATCTTCGACTTGCTGAGGATGAAGAAGATTGCAAAGAAAAGGACTATCGTTCAATGATAGGTTCTTTGATATACTTGACTGCCTCTCGACCGGATATTGTGTTTGCGGTATCCGTTTGTTCACGCTTTCAAGCCAAACCCAAGGTGTCTCACATGAAGGCGGTAAAGCGATTTTGGTTATCTCAAACATAGACCCAATATTGGTTTATGGTATTCAAATGAGAAATTATTCACTCTTACTTCCTATTCGGATTCTGATCATGGCGGCTGCAGCATAGACAAGAAGTCCACCACTGGTGGATGCCAATTTCTCAGATCTCGCTTGGTCTCGTGGCAATGCAAGAAACAGACTACAGTTTCTCTTTCAACCGCAGAAGCTGAGTACGTTGCTGATGCCAGTTGCTGCTCTCAGGTTCTATGGATTCAGCATCAACTGCGTGATTACGTGTTACTTCTTTCTATGACTCCTATTCACATAGATAACACTTCTGCCATATCTATCATACGCAATCCCGTACAACACTCTAAGACTAAACATATAGAACTTAGGTTCTACTTTATACGGGATTGCTATGAAAAACACCTGATAGACCTTGTCCACATAGATACCCTAAAGTAGAATGCCGATCTTTTCACAAAAGCTTTTTCGCGTACTCGATATGATGAACTAATCAATATGATTGGTTTAAGGTTCTTTGTGAACCAAAAGTAATTTGTAACTTGGAACGTAAATTTATTTGCTTTTATGTGTGTTAAAAAAAAAGGCAACAGCCACTCTTTATACCTTTTTAGTATTCAAGAAATGCACGGTTGCTACATTTTAAAAATAGACGTTGAGTTGTGTTTTTAAACAACTTGGGATATGATAATACATCGGGTGACATGAACAAAATGGAATTTTAAGGTTTATCTTGGATGTGTCTATAGATTTTTCTGACATGTTGAAAACTGTTTTTATAAACATTGTCTTCATCATACGATATATTAGTAGGCATGTTACCCAAAACTCTTTGAGACCTCTTAAGAAGCCTAATATACAATTGTTTATTTCAAGTGGTATAACACCGTTAGGTGTATGACAAAATTCTTAATATCTTACTTATGCTAGACATGTTTTTGTGGAAGAAGCTTATTTGATATCATTTGGGGGTATATATTGACAGTTTCCTTTGTTATACATAAGTATAGACCTGGTTTCTGTTAATATATACTTAAAAATTAAGCAAACACAAGTCAAAGTACTTGCAAAGTCTTTAAAATTAAGATACCTAACAAGGTCGTCAAAATGGTTTGACCAAGTCTGGTTTTGCTTAAACCTGAATCAAGCTATGTCGCTATGTTGTACGTAAGTACAGACCTGACACCGCTGACTTGATTCTTAAAATTGATTTCCTTATATTCATTCTGTAAATGGAAGCATGGTCTATGTCGTAAGTTAAGATGTATATCTATGCCCCACAGTGAATTATACATACGAATAATAATACAATTAGCTCCCAGATGTGAGCGTAACATGTTTAAGAGGACAAATATACTGAAAATCGTTTTTTATAAAAAAGTGTTTTTAGCATGCCAAGTAAATTTAAAGTGGACAAATATACCGATGATCGAAATAACACTTACTGTTCCTAATAAATGCATGTTATTCCGATATGATCCCTAACCAGATTAAATCAACTCCGTCACCAAAAAGAATGTGTTAATTTTCTATTTGTAAATTTGCATTAATTTTGTGTTAATATATTTTATCTTAGTTAGTTTTATTTTGTGTTAAAGTCAAGTTATAGTTACCTTCAAATTTGAGTACCAAAATCAAAACATAAAAGATCGATAAAAATCTCAAATTTTTTCACTAAATGACTTGATGCGTCATTTCATTAGTGACGCTACCAGTGACGCACAGGACACTGCGTCACTTTCATCAGTGACGCTCTTAGTGTCGGGTTAAGTGACGCGTACTAGGGTTTCGGTATAAATACCCCTCAAACCGACACTCATTCTCACCACCTACACTATTCAATACGCGTCACTTGCTCTGACATACCGACACTTCTGTTCTTCCCTGTGTCACTTCGATTGCTTCGTTTTTTCGATCTTTGCATGGATTTTGAAGCTGTTTTCGTGCAATCGGACGTCATATTCTTATTCCCCACACTCGTACGCTTCATTAGGTATAACCTTTAACCCTTTTAATCACGTATACTTGCTTTAATCGTTTATTAGGGTTAAGGTTTTAGGGTTTATTCGAAACCATACAAATTAGGGATTGATATGTGTTGGTGCATCTTAGTGTGTCTGTCAGTTGGTCTAAGTCTGTTATGTGTTTGATATGTAATTAAGTTAGTTAATAACTTTTGTTTTAATTACATTTTGTGTTTTGGCGACACAAGGTCTTTGTGTCGCAATAGTTACCTTGGCGACACAGCTTGTGTCGCATGAGTCGGCTTGGCGACACATCTTGTGTTGCATAGACCAGGTTAGGTCTTTGGTATAAATAGGTTATTTCGGCTCATTTGTCAAGGTTGACGAAATTGTGAGATCAGTGAGCATATTGTAAGTGTTATAATTAATATAAGCTGATCGACTTTTGGTATTGAATTGCTATACTTTGTGATTTGCTTTGTTTATTCGTTTAAACGTTTATATATTCAATCAATTGTATTCCGCACGTTTGATTGAGTAAGGATTCGATTAGGTCCGTCTACAGGGGTCCTACAAGTGGTATCAGAGCCAAAATCACACGATTTGGCATTATTGAATCCGTTCTTGATACGTTTCTCGAATAATTGTGAGTGTATTGAATTAAAATCTTCGTTTGAAAGGTGTTCACAAGCTGCTTCTTGCTATTTCTGGAAGATTTTAGGTTTATTTTTCGTCCATCAGTCGTAAATTTTCGTGTGGGTATCGAAAATTTTCGATTTTAGTTTTTTTTGGTCGCTGGTCAGCCGTTTCTGCGACATAAGATGCGACATATCTTTTGTGTCGCGACTAGGGTTATTGCGACATACGTCTTTCATTAGGCGACACTAGATTGCGACATAAGACTTGGTTTTCTTCCGTCACTATCTTTTGCGACATAAGACTTGGCTTTCTTCCGTCGCTATATATTGCGACATAAAACTTGGTTTTCATCTGTCGCTAACTTTGCGACATATCATCTGCGACATATCCTCTGTGTCGCTTAAATCTTTTGTGACATATAGATTGCGACATATCCTTTGTGTCGCTTAAATCGTTTGCGACATAAATTTGTGTCGCATAACAGTCTGTTTTCTTTTTCTTTTGTGTTATTTATCTATTTTGCAGGTAATTCACAATGTCTTCTTCAACACACTCCATTCAATCTGTAGGAGCTATACTAAAGCAAAACAATGAAGTTGGTTCTGGAAATAAACCACCTATGTTTATGCCGGGCATGACCTATTCTGATTGGCGCCAACGCTTTGAGTCTTATGTTGGATTAAATGATCCTGAGATGATGATTTACTTAGAGGAGAGATATGAGCGTCCTCTAAAGTCAGGAGTCTACAATGGTCAAGCTCCTGAGAAATCGATTAAATCAATGACTCCAGAGGAAAGAAAAGCTTTTGATATGGAGAGAAAGACTCATGCTGCAATTACTATGGCTTTACCTCAACCCATTATGAGACAGTTTAAACATCATAAGATTGCTTACGATCTTTGGAAAGCTTTCGAAAAGAAATGTGGTGGTAGCGTCCAATACAGAAAGAAAAGGATAGATTTAATCAAGAAGCAGTATGAGGTTTTTGACATGCTTCAGGATGAATCTCTGGAAGATCTGTGCAGTAGATTTTCCCAATTGGTCACTGAGTTGATTGACGGAGGTGTAACTCTTGAGCGTAGTGATGTCAACAAGAGATTATTAGACTCTTTACCTAAGAAATGGCACACTAGGGTTCTTTTGATGGAAAAAGATGAAGACATCATGGATATGGAGCTTGAAGATCTTATTGGACATATTGAAGCTGAGCTTCTTGAGATGCAAAGGAAAGAGACTAAGGCTACATCGCATCTCCAAAATCCAAAACTTTATGGAGTTGATGTTCCAGTATCTTCAAGCAGACCTTCTGTCACTGCATTTGTCGCTAGTAATGCTAGTGGAAATGTATCTTCTTGTAATCCATCTGGTTCTAATTATGTTCAGAATTCTGGAAATTCAATTGGGTCTCATTTTCAGAATTCAGGATTTTCTTCTGGTGAAGATTATGCCTCTACCTTTTCAGCATTTTTAGCCTGTGCTGGAGATTTTTCCGATGAAGATTTTGGTCAAATTGACCAAGAAGAATTGGAAAGATTAGATTTAAAATGGAATATGGCTATGCTGACTAGGAGGGTGAAGAATTTTTTACAGAAAACTGGTAGAACTTCTGTAAATAATCCGGGTGAGAAAGGTATTGGGTTTAATAAAGGAAAGGTGCGCTGTTATAAGTGTCAGAATTATGGACACTTCGCCCGTGAATGTGAGAAAAACAAGGCACCATCTTCAGGTCTCACCAAGCCTTCACCAACAAAGGCAGAAGAAAAAGCCATGGTGTCAGCTGCGTTCATGCTGACAGAAACTCCATGGGATAACAGCTGGTCTGATGGAGCTGATGATGATGAGAATACTGCTCTAATGGCTGAGGTTCATGAGGTAGATGATGAACCTTTATCTTGTGTTTCTTGTATTAAACTTACTAACCAATTCAACAGGTGTAGAGAGGATAATGAGCGCCTTAATACTACAATTTCACAATTAAAGGAAGATAATGAAATGTTGAAAGAAAGTTATAAGGCATCTGAAAAGAAATTAAAGGCTATTTTTGAAGAAAAGAAAGAACTTAAAGCCAAAATTTTTGAGCAGCAAGATGAAATAGGGAGTTATGTAGATATGTTAACTCATGTTAAAAAGGAACTTGCTGATTCACAGGCTGTAGTTCTTAATTTGAATCGAAAAATCTCAAACTTTTCTACATCCTCTCTCGTCTTTGATGAAATCCTTCAGAAACAAAGGACAGATACGAAAAGCAAGGCAGGACTTGGTTATCACCATGTCCCACCTCCAAAAGATTATCTGCCTATGCCTGAACAGGAAGTCATTAAAGATTTTGTGCCTAATGTTTTTCAAAAGGACACAAAACCTGTTAATGTTAAAATAAGTAAGCCTGAGGTCGCACCTAAGTCACAAAAACCTATAACTAGTATGCCTGAGCCAGTTAAGGCATCCACTAGTGAACCTGATCATTTAAAGGTTCAAAAGGTTGACTTAGTCAAACCTCTTGATGTTAAGGCTGAACCATTTCAGCCCAAACCAAGTGCATCTGTTAAGATATCTGAGTCAAAGTCAGTCAAGTCTGCTGTTATCACAAAGCCTGAAAAAGTTGAGGCTAAATCAATTCCTTCAGCCAGTTTAAAGAAGGAAATTGAGATTGAGGATATAACCGATGAAGAATACGGTTATTTAAAAAGGAAAACGGTAACAAATGATCATCATATCTTTACTAGTGAAGGGTATGATGAAATTTACAAAATGAATGGCAAGAAGTTACCTGAATCTAAAAAGAAGGTTTTTCAATCAAATAATTCAAATTTTCATAAAAAATCTTCTATTTCAACCCAAGGTTCATCTGATGTGTGTACACATAAGTGTACTTGTTCTGCACATCCAAATGTTAACCGAGTTCCAAGGTTGACTCCTCGATCTCATACTAAAATTGAGAAACGATCTTGTTTCTATTGCAAGAAACAAGGTCATTTGATTGATTTGTGCCCATTACTTGCTAAGAAGTATGCTAGAAGGGGAGATGCACGAACCTCTAAAGCAAAAAGTTTCTCAAAAAATTCAATGAGAGGTTCAGCAGTTCTACCAAGTACTTCTTACAATATTGAGCAAGTTCCCAAACCTAAAAAGGTTTGGAAGCCCAAAGAGTCCCGTTCTGACTCTTCATCTAATAATGATTCATCAGCCAGTGATTTCGGTGTGTTAAAAAATAAAATTTTGACTGATGTAATCATTGTGGATGATACCACCGGGTTACCCAAGTCTGTTAAGGCTTGGGTTCCCCTTACTCATTAATTTCTTTATCTTTGATGTCGCAGCAATCTGAACAAGTTCAGAATAGTAGATGGTATATAGACAGCGGTTGCTCGCGACATATGACAGGCGACTTATCCTTGCTTTCTGAAGTAAAAACTTATAATGGAGGATATGTTGCTTTTGCCGGAGATAAAGGAGGAGTCATTACTGGACAAGGTACACTCTCTAATGGGCAAGTGAGTTTTGAGAAGGTTAATTATGTGGAGCAGCTCACACATAACCTGCTCAGTGTATCTCAAGTATGTGACAAAGAGTACACTACAGCATTCACTAAAACTGAATGTTGTATCTTGAAGCCAGGATTTGTTATTCCTGATGAATGGGTGCTGCTTCGAGCACCTAGGCAAAAGGACACGTATATTCTTGATATGAAGACTGTTGAAACAACTCATCATACGTGTCTACTTTCAAAAGCTCCTGAAAGAGAATCACTTTTATGGCACAGACGTATGGGTCACTTACATTTCAGAAAGATGAATTATTTGGTGAAGCATGATCTTGTGCGTGGAATTCCAAAGCAATCTTTTGGAATCAATGATCTCTGCATTTCCTGTCAAAAAGGAAAACAGCACAAGAAATCCCATAAGTCAAAGGTGATTAACTCGGTGTCAAAACCTTTGGAGCTCTTGCATATGGATCTCTTTGGACCTGTAAGTAAGAAGAGCATAGGAGGTTCTAAATACTGTTTAGTAGTTACTGACGATTACTCTCGCTTCTCATGGGTGTATTTCTTATCTACTAAAGATGAAGTTCCTGAAATTCTTACTTATTTATTTGATAAGCTCGAGAACCTATGCAATCTGTCCATCAAGAAACTGCGATCAGACAATGGTACCGAATTTAAGAATTCTACAATTGAGTTGTACTGTTTACGGAAAGGCATTGAGCATCAATTCAGTGCAGCACGGACTCCTCAACAGAATGGAGTCGCTGAGCGTAAAAATAGGACACTCATTGAAGCAGCTCGTACAATGCTGGCAGATTCTAAACTGCCTATTACATTTTGGGCTGAAGCAGTTAATACTGCTTGCTATATTCTTAATCGGGTTTCTGTGGTTAAAAAGCACAATAAAACATCGTATGAACTGCTTAATAACAGGAAACCTTCATTACAGTTTCTTGAACCATTTGGTTGTCCTTGCACAATTTTGTACACAAAAGAGAAGGTTGCTAAGTTTGGTGCAAAGTCTAGTGAAGGATTGTTTTTGGGTTTTTCAAATAACTCTCCTAACAAACGAGTGTACGATTTGGCAACTAAGCGTATGGAAGAACATTATGAAGTAACATGTTTTCGTTATACTGAAAATCCGGATGGAAAGGGACCAGCACATTTGTTCAATTATGAAGCTATTTTTGATTCGTTTAATCTGTCCACGGAAGATGATGAAATGGATCAAATGGTTACTTTGCTTCATGGTCTCGATTTATCTTCAACTTCTTCAACGCCATTAAAAGCAACGACACCAAATGTCTCTAATACTCCACAACCTTCTCAATCAAATTCTCAAGCAAATGTTGATATCCCTGAATCATCCACAGGAAACCAAGAAACTTCTTCTGGTAATCCTGAGTCTGATGATGAAGATGAACATTTTGAGAATTCAAGGGAGTTTGAGTCAGCACAGGAAGCTGATTTAACAAATTTGGATTCTGTCATTGTGCCTGACAAGATTCCAAGCTCGCGTATTCATAAGGACCATCCAGTAGACAATATAATTGGTTCTTTAGATAAGGGGATTCAGACACGACATCAAGTTGTTACTGATACACATTCTGTTTCACCTTCGGACTCATCTGAGTCCGCATCTCTTGCATGTCTGTCGATTGAGATTCAATCATGTTTCTTATCTCAAGTGGAGCCTAAACGAATAGATGAAGCTTTAAAAGATCCCCACTGGGTTGAGGCTATGCAGGAAGAGTTGCAGCAATTCCGTAAGCTGCATGTTTGGGAATTAGTACCACTACCTAAGGGTGCACATCCAACTGGCACTCGTTGGGTATATCGGATTAAGAAAGATGATCGCGGAGTGGTTATTCGAAACAAGGCAAGACTTGTGGTGCAAGGTTTCCATCAAGTTGAGGGATTAGACTACGATGAGGTTTTTGCTCCTGTTGCTCGATTGGAGTCAATTCGGATTTTCTTGGCCTTTGCGTCCTTCAAAAGATTTATTGTTTATCAACTTGACGTCAAGAGCGCCTTCTTATATGGACAAGTCGATACTGATGTATATGTCAAGCAGCCTCCTGGCTTTGAAGATCCGTTGCATCCAGAATATGTCTGTAAACTCAATAAGGCATTATATGGATTGCATCAGGCACCAAGATTGTGGTATGAGAGGCTCTCTACTCATCTTGTTAAAAATGGATTCGAACGAGGCAGTATTGATAGTACATTATTCACAAAAAGAGATGGTGAAGACTTACTGCTGGTACAAGTTTACGTCGATGACATCATTTTCGGATCCACCAAAGATTCTATGTGTAAAGACTTTGAGCATCTTATGAAGACAGAATTTGAGATGAGTGCAATGGGGGAACTCACGTTCTTTCTAGGTGTTCAAGTTGAGCAGTCTGCCAATGGTATTTACATTCATCAGTCAAAATATGTAACTG
Source organism: Pseudognaphalium luteoalbum (assembly GCA_963422505.1). NCBI lineage: Eukaryota > Viridiplantae > Streptophyta > Magnoliopsida > Asterales > Asteraceae > Pseudognaphalium > Pseudognaphalium luteoalbum. The sequence goes on along the minus strand of OY730194.1, from coordinate 71,425,295 downwards.
ATATGTTAACCAGATATGATTTGCTTAACTGTAAGACCTACGGAACTCCCATTGAAATTAACCATAACATTGGACCGGCCATTGATGACGAGGACTGTAAAGAAAAGGACTATCGCTCCATGATTGGTTCTCTTATGTATCTTACAGCATCCAGGCCAGACATCGTATTCGCAGTGTCCATCTGCTCAAGATATCAAGCTAGGCCAAAGGTTTCTCATATGAAGGCTGTTAAACGAATTTTTGGGTACCTCAAGCATAGGCCAACACTTGGTCTATGGTACTCAAATGAAAAATCGTTTGAACTAACAGCTTATTCAGATTCGGATCATGGCGGTTGTAGTATAGATAAGAAGTCAACAACTGGTGGATGCCAGTTTCTTGGATCTCGCTTGGTTTCATGGCAATGTAAGAAGCAGACAACGGTGGCTACTTCCACTGCAGAGGCTGAATATGTAGCTGCAGCCAGTTGCTGTTCTCAGATTCTGTGGATTCAGCATCAATTGCGAGACTATGGGTTACTTCTTACTCTAACTCCTTTACATATTGATAATACTGCTGCTATTTCCATTACACGCAATCCCGTACAACACTCTAGAACTAAGCACATAGAACTTAGATTCCACTTTATACGAGATTGCTATGAGAAACACTTGATAGACCTCGTCCACATAGATACCCTCAAACAGAATGCTGATCTCTTTACTAAGGCCTTCTCTCGTGCCCGATTTGATGAACTGATCAACATGATCGGTTTGCGCTTCTTTCAACTAAAGAAGTAACTTTTGGACTTGGCTTTGTTTAAAAAAAAAAAAAAAAAAAAAAAAAAAAAAATTTATAAAAACGCAACAGCCACTCTTTATACTCTATAGTATTAAAGAAATGCGAAGTTGCAAAAAGACGTTCAGTTGTGTCTGTAAACAACTAGGAAAATGATAGTACATTAGGATGCATGCATAAAATGAAAATTCTAAGGTTTATGCTTGATGTATCAGTAGGTTTATCTAGCATACTTACTGCAGTTTTTATAAACACTAGCTTCATCATATGATGTACTGGTAGGCATGTCACACTGGGAGTTGAACAATTAAAAAGTAATTCTAATAACATGTCTATTTATCATGTGGTCCACATTCTGTGATGTATGACTAAGTGTCTTAAATCCTTAATACCGCTTGGCATGCTTCCATTTTGGTTAAATAATATAAAATACTTTGGGGGTATATATTTCTTGTTTCCTCTGTTGTACGTAAGTACAGACCTGGTCTCATGTTATATATACTTAAAAGTTAAGCAAACGCAAGTCAATCGCACTTGAAAAAGTCTTACATTATAGGATACCTCACTAGGTCGCCAAAATGGTTTGACCAAGTCTGGTTTTGCTTACACCTGAATCAAGTTATGTTGCTTTGTTGTACGTCTGTACAGACCTGTCACCGCTGTCTTGATTCTTAAAAATGACTTTTATATATTTTATCTATCTTGGAAGATATGTTCTTGTCGAAATTAATGGGATATGTCTATAGTGGGGACCACAGATACTTATTCATACCAACAATAAAAATTTGTTTATCCCCGTAGATGTAACATGTTTAGGTGGTCAAACAATACCAGTAATCATCTTGAAATAATTTTTATAAAAGATGCTTTAAATATGCTACGTAAACTTAAAGAGGTTATATACTGATAATCGAGATAACACTTGCTATTTTCTAATATTTGCATGTTATCCTAATATGATTCCTTAGCAGACAAAATAACTACGTCACCAAAAAGAAAATTACTTTAAATTTAAGGTTAAATAGTTAAGTTATTTTATTTTTAATATTGTACTTTGTTACTAACAAGTCCAACTAGTTACTCTTCAAACGAGTTACAAAACTTGAAATTCCTTCTCTGGGCACTGCGACACAAGTTATGTTCTGCGACATAACTTATGTCGCAATTTTATGTCGCATGGTAGGACTGAGGTATAAATACCTCACTCCAGTCGCTTTCTTAGTTTACACTTTATGCGACACAAAATCAAATCCTGCGACATAAAATAACCCCCTGCGACACAACTTCTGCGACGTACTTTGATTCTGATTCTCGTCGATTTCTTCTTGTTTCGAGCAATCCATCTACTGCTTCTCGTTCGTTTCCTTATACTTGATCGTTAGGTACTAGTTCTAACTTCCTTTACAGTGTATATATGCTCTAATCGTTATTATTTTTTACGGTTTTCAAAGGGTGTTTGGGTTTAGGCTACTATGACACGAAACCCTCACTATTTTGTGTCACTATGACTGGTTTAGTGCTTCTGGTATGTTGGCGTACCCTAGGGTATACCTTATTTACAAAACCCCCAATTTTTACATTAGGGTTTCTGGGTAGCCGTTCGTTGTTCATAATAGCGACATAACTTGCGACATAACTTTTATGTCGCACGATTTCTAAAATCCAGTTTATGTCGCTTGATTCTGCGACATAAAAGTTATGTCGCCAACTATTCCCTTGACATACTGTGTGTCGCTTGATTCTGCGACATAACTTTTATGTCGCAAACTTGACATTTTTATGTCGCTTGATTCTGCGACATAAAAGTTATGTCGCCAACTATTCCCTTGACATACTGTGTGTCGCTTGAATCTGCGACATAACTTTTATGTCGCAAACTTGACATTTTTATGTCGCTTGATTCTGCGACATAACTTTTATGTCGCAAACTTGACATTTTTATGTCGCTTGATTCTGCGACATAACTTTTATGTCGCAAACTTGACATTTTTATGTCGCTTGCTTTTGCAACATAACTCTTATGTCGCCACCTGTTTATGCGACATTTCTTATGTCACTTAATTGTATTGAGTAGCCCCTTACCTTTTGTCCGATTATAGCCATGGCAGGTGATTTCATTCAGGACAATGGTGTGTCACACTACTGTATTCATTGCTTCTGCCCAAAGGATATCCTGTCCTGCACTTCCGCGACTTCGAGGCTTACCTTCCAGTCGTGGAAGTTTCTGTGTACTTAGGTGTCGTGATAGCATTCCTGCTTGATCGATTATCTTTATTTTTTTGTGGTCTGGTGGAATCCCTTCATTGTCTTGGATTTTCGCTTGACCTTGTCTTGGATTTTGGCTATTTTTTGTAGTTATATTATCCGAGGATAATATCTAGGTTTAAGGTTTAGGGTTTAGGGTTTAGACTTGGGATAATTTGTAATCATGACTATGTATTTGTTCCCAATTATTAATTAAAACCTTATTTTGTGCAAATTTGATATTTTTGTGTATTATTGATGTAATTTTGCATTCTGTGATGCGACATAAATTTTTATGTCGCCTGTTTCATGCGACATAACCCTTATGTCGCATAAACTCGATTAAATTCGAATAACTTGCATATTGCGACACAACCCTGTCTGTCGCATTACCTGAAAGCGACACAAATCCTATGTCGCTATGTTTGTTAGCAATCGATTTAGTTAACTTAGCGACATATTATTATTATGTCGCAACTGGTCTGCGACATAACTCTCTATGTCGCAATTATTATCAGATTGCTGCTTTTGTTTCCAATTCATATGCTACTGCTAACTGTTTGTGAGTTTTATTTCTATGTGATTGCACAGCAATGGCAGATGGTGATATTCTCTGGGAGCCACGTCACAATATTGTGGCATTTTTAGATGACTCAAAGGATACTGCTGCTCCATACAGGCCAATGGTCGCATTTTTGCGCCGGTCTCGTATTCACACAGCCATTACCGCCACCACTACTATCTACAAGGATCAGGTGGCTCATTTTTGGGAAAACGCGGTCATCAACTCTGACCTACCTTTTACCAGGATTATTTATACCGTTGGTGATCGTCAACTTATTATCTCTGAGCAAGTCATTCGGGAATTCTTTCACTTCGGAGATACTACAGAGATGCCTACACTTTATAGCAATACCTTTATTGCCGGGGCTATGACACGTATTGGCTATCCAGGCGTCCCAAATGACCAATATCGCAAGGCAAATTTGCCTAAAGTCTGGAGGTACTTAATGCATATCATTATTGTTTGCATTTCTCCACGTAAGGCAGGATTTGATGGATTTAGTCATTCTACGGCTTCTGCTATGCTGGCATTGATATACAACAAGCCCTTTAATTTTTCTGGGTATATCTTTCGGGCTATGTTGGATAATCTTCATGCTGGGGATAAGCGTTGGAATCTCTATCCCCGTTTTATTCAGCTGTTTCTGGATAATCAGCTTCCTGGTCTTCCTCAACATCCTCGCGAACGTTTGCGTCCAACTCCAATGAACGTTCGTATTTGGACGGTTTGTGCATCCGGCGGGAATGCAAATTCTAACTTTCCGTTGTTTGGGCATATCATCAACGAAGCATATGTTGCTCCACCAAATGACGAATTTTTAGATGTTTTGCCTGCACCTGGGCAGGGTATTCAGGAGGAGGAATTACACCTCCATGATGCTACTATACAGGTTGATGACCTGTTACAGGAAATCGAAGATTTCCAGACTGGGAACCAGGCTGTTCAGCCTACTCTTGATGACCCGGTCAGTGATTCAGATGGAGGCTCTACTCCTCCAACTTCTCCAAGGGATATCCCCTCTGAAAATGCGTTGAAAAATATTCAACGCTTTGATCCTCGTAGATACAAACGAATACAACGTCGTATTCGTGCCGGCTCAAGCTATGTTCGTCCGGATATGGGCAAACGACCTCGGAGTACCGCTTTGGATGATGAAGATTGGGTTCCACCTCAGTCTATTCGTCGTACTTCTGAGTCATCTTCAAGGCCACGGGTTGACATTCCCCGTGTTGAGGTTCCCATTCAACCTTTGCCTTCTGTTATTGAAGATTTGTTGAAAAGAATGGATGAGATGCAGAAGACCATGGATAATCAAGCTACACTGATTCAGTCTCAGGCATCAGTTTTGGAGGGTCAAGCTGCGCAAATTAAAGCGTTAGAAGAGCAAGCAGCTTTGGTTCCTGTTTTGAATACTAGGGTCTTAGAATTAGAATCCCTAGCTGTCGTTTCGGGGGAGTCAGGCCTGCGTGCCATAGAAACAACATCCAGGGCTTCTACCGGAACACAGACAGAAAATGTAAATGAAAATGTAAATGTTTCTGATGAAAATGAATTTCTTCGTTTGGATTATTTCTCTGTTGATGATATTCCAGGTCAGCCAAGACCATTAGCTGTAGATTACTCGAATGTGAATTTATCATTATTTCAGCGAATGGTTAATGGGGAAAGTCAGGTGTCTAGTCCTGAATTTGAAAATAATGATGATGAGATTGAGGAGGAGGAATTAAACAATGATGAATTTTATAATGATGCTCCTACAATCGAGACAGATTCTTCGGAAGATGAAGCAGAGCCAGCTGGAACTCAGACAACTGTTCCAGAAACTTCAGAGGCTTCTGATACTGCTTCTACTTCAATTCTTGAGCGACCGGTGATAAGCTTTATTCCTGATGAATTTATTCCTGTAACTTGCAAGACATATAAAGTACATGGGAATTATACAGGAATCATTAAAAGCTGGAAAACTTGTAGAAATATTCTGATGATTAAAAGAAGTGATGGTATTCAGTATTTTAAAAGCTCATTTAAGAAACTGAGTACATTGCCAAAAGGAGAAATAAACCGTCTTGCTCAATTAGATCTAATAAATCCAACCAGGGATTCTAGAGCTGATTTTATACAAACGGTTCTGCGTCGTGAAGTGAATAGGAAGAGATACAACTTTATTAAACCGACGCTTGGTAAGAGATTCATTTTTAAGAAGAAACTAGATCCAGTTACAAAGCAGCCGATTTGTAAAATGCGTTATCCACCAGCTGATTGTTTAACTGAGATCCCATTGGAGTCTGTTCCTTATAATTTTCTAAGAAGATTTCATTATTGGGAACTTGATCCGCATACAGGTGAAGCTGTGTTTGTGTTTGTTCCAGAGTCTGAACATCCAGAGAGAACTTCACTGTATGGTCTTAAGAAAGCTCAATTTAAAGTTTTTGATCCTATGAGCTTAATCAACTTGTCACAGAATGACTTGAGGAAATTGTTTGATAATCCAATTCGCTTCAACGTAAGAAATGTGGTGAATTCGATTCTTGCTAGACAATTTCAGAAGGTCGTGACTGTGTGTGTTACGCATGGGATTCATGCTGGAGGCAGGTTTCCAACAGGCTGGGCATAATTGAAGAAAGTTTAAAGACCAAGCTGAAGACACGGGGGAGTTTGTTGGTGCATCTTAGTGTGTCTGTCAGTTGGTCTAAGTCTGTTATGTGTTTGATATGTAATTAAGTTAGTTAATAACTTTTGTTTTAATTACATTTTGTGTTTTGGCGACACAAGGTCTTTGTGTCGCAATAGTTACCTTGGCGACACAGCTTGTGTCGCATGAGTCGGCTTGGCGACACATCTTGTGTCGCATAGACCAGGTTAGGTCTTTGGTATAAATAGGTTATTTCGGCTCATTTGTCAAGGTTGACGAAATTGTGAGATCAGTGAGCATATTGTAAGTGTTATAATTAATATAAGCTGATCGACTTTTGGTATTGAATTGCTATACTTTGTGATTTGCTTTGTTTATTCGTTTAAACGTTTATATATTCAATCAATTGTATTCCGCACGTTTGATTGAGTAAGGATTCGATTAGGTCCGTCTACAGGGGTCCTACAATATGTTAGTGTTTCACATTATAACTTGATGTGTTTTGCTAAGCATGATATTGCGCATCTTTTGGTTAACTTATTTTTCAAGAACCCTAAATTCGTTCGTTGTGATTTCCGGGGATGAACAGTGACACGATGAACTTCATCGTTGCGTCACTTCATGCGTCACTTCCTTTAAGTGACATTGTTTGGCAAATTAGAACCCATACCGTCACTTCTTCAGTGACGCTAGTACTGCGTCACTTCATTAAGTGACTCCCTAAGTGACACATATGCCTGTATCATTAATTAGCCCGTCACTCGTCTGAGTGACGCCCATCTATGCATCTCTTCCTTAAGTGACTCCCTTAGTGACGCCCTAATCTATACCGACACTTACAACATCACTTCCTAAGTGACTCACCTAGGTTACCGTCACTATGCTAAATGACGAATAATTTTGTACCGACACTTTTTAAGTGTCGTTCTTAATGACGCATGCTTTGGCAACGTCACTTACAACAGTGAGGCCTGATAGCGTCACTTACCCTCAGTGACGCTATACTTGATTTCTGATTTTAAACACCATTCCATGCGACACTTCCTAAGTGTCGGTAGTGTTTATGCGTCACTTCCTAAGTGACGCTTAAATCAGAATTTTGTTTAAATTTTGTGAATATTTGTGCTAATTCTATAACGATATTTCTGGTTATTTTTTCGGTATTCTAGCTTACAGATGGCAGGTCTGCAAAACTATTATCGCCGCACCAACACACGCCACAACATCGTCGCATTTCTGGAGTCCACGCATGCGAACTCAATCCCATTCCGACCGATGATTGAGTTTTTATGCCGATCGATGATTCACTACGCTATCACTGCTTCCACTCCAGTGTACATGAATCAGATCGAGGAATTCTATGATCACGCCTTTATCTGAACTCAGGGTGATGTACCAAGGATTTTTTCTACTATGTTTGGCGAGGAGATTGAGATTATTGAGAATTCTGTTCGTCGAGTTCTCCAATTCAATGATACCCATGCGATGCTGACTAAGTTTGAGACAACCTTTATCGACGATGGCCTTCAGCGGATGGGTTATCCTGCAAATCTGCTTTCCGACTTCAGAAAACAATATCTGTGCAGGGTTTGGAGATATCTATGCCACATCGTGATTGTCTGCTTATCTCCAAGGAAAGGAGGATACGATGATGCGAGTCGTTTGACTCTATCTTTGATGTTGGCACTGATCTACAACAAGCAATACAATTTCAACGGATATATATTTAGAAATATGGTTGAGAACATCCGCGCTGGGAAAGATAAGTGGCTGCAGTATCCGAGGTTTGTGCAGCTACTATTGAATGATTTGAATCTAGACATCGCTCCCGATCAGCGCTCGCTATTGGTTCCGACGCCAATGCTTTTACGAGTCTTCAATGACTGTAAGTTAGTGCCCAAAGGTGAACAAGTGTTGGCAGACAGGGAGCTGTTTGGGCACATAGTAAACGAAAACTATGTTGCGCCACCGAATGATGAGTTTGAGGATGTCGTGATCCCTTCGATGAATGAGGATGATTTGGTCGATACAGAGGTAGCTCAGGATTTGGATGACATCGATCAGGTCGAGAATGTTGATGCCGAGGATGATGATGATGGTGGACCCACACCACCCGATTCTGAGGGTGATGTGCCTCCTCAAGAGGCTTTAGATGCAATCCACATGGTTAATCCGAAACGCTTTAAGCGAATTTTATGACGTATTTCTGAGGGTCGGGTTCACGTCCCGAGGAATCCGGGCAAATGACCAGCTGGGTCCGCTCCCTCTTACGCTAGCTTGCCTCACAAAAGGCGCCAACGCACAGGGGTGGTCATTCAGGAACCTGGTCAGCAAACAACTCAGCAACAACAACAACAACCACCATCTCAGCCGCAGCTTCCATTGATTCAACAACTTTTTGCTCATATTGAACAGATGAACAAACATTTTGAAGATCAATCTGCTATCATTCAAGTTCAGGCTGCAGAGATTAGGGAATTAAAGTCCAAGGCTGATACGGTTGATGATTTAAAGGTTCAGGTGACAGATCTACAATCTAGGTTGTTAGAGTTGGAGTCTGTTACTATTGTTTCGGGGGAGGATGGTCCCAGGACCTTGGAAACAAATGTAACACCTCCCCCAAAACCAGAAAATGTACAACCTTCTTCAATCAATGAAAATATATCTTTGGATTACTTTGTTGAGGTTCGGGGTCAACCGAGACCAATTACGGTTGACTATTCGTATGTAGATCTTACATTTCTTCAACGTATGATGAATGAAAATACATCAATTCCTGAGGATGAAGTGATAAATGATCCAGTGGCAGAGGATTGTTATTTTGAAGGGAATGATGACATTGAAGTTGAGGGGGAGGAGCTTCAAAGTGATGAATGTTATGATGACGCTCCTATTATTGAATCGGATTCTTCAGAAGATGAAGCGGATCATGTTTCGGAGGCAGAATCCACTGAACCCTCAACGATAAAGCCTGATCTAGTGTTTAAACCTAGAGTTGAGGTACCCGTTACTTGTCAATTTTACAAAGTCAGAACTGACTATACGGGTTTGATCAAAAGCTGGAAGTTCGATGAAAATAATTCAGTATTCATGATCAAAAGGAGTGATGGCATTCAGTACATCAACTTAAAGTTCTATCGAATAAGTACTTTGCCAAAATGTGAACTTCAAAGATTATCTCAAATACCCTTGATCAACCGTGCTCGAGATTCACGAGCAGATTTCTTTCAAGTTATTATTCATCGGGAAATCAACAGCAAGAAATACATTATGATTAAACCGACGCTGGGTATGAGATATAAGTTTAAAAAGAAGTTGGATCCGGTTACACGACAACCAACTGTAAGGATGATCTACCCACCAGCAAAATGCTTACAGAAGATACCTCTAGAGATCATTCCTTTGGATTTTTTAATAGGTTGCTATATTGGGAATATGATGATATTACAGGAGAAGCTGTGATTGTTTTGGTTCCTAATTCCGAACCGACTATGGATCCAGAGTCTTCAACAGATGCAGATTTGGGAGCTGAAGAGAAAACAGTATAGGATGTTGTTCAGCCTAAGAAGAGGTCTATGTGGGGTCTGAAGAGAAACAAATTTTGTTTATTTGACCCTTTGAGTTTGATCAATCTTTCCGAATGAGATATGAAGAAACTACATCAGAACAAGATTCAGTTCAAAGCAAAGGATAGAATTGAAGCCATTAAGTTTCAGAAGATTGTTGATATCTGCGTAGCCAATGGGATACACGCTGGTGGTGTATTCCCAACTGGCTGGAAATAGTTTGAAGACTTGAAGACCTTTTGAAGACCAAGTTGCTAACAAGGGGGAGTTTGTTGGTACATTTAGTGTGTCAGTCAGTTGGTCTATCGAGTTCTAAGTGTCATTTATTAATTGTAATAGAAAAGTCATTTCTGGGTTAGCGACACTTAGTTTGGTCTTAGCAACACTTGCCTTAGTGTCGCATAGCGATACTTAGGTAGTGTCGCATGAAGGCGGCCACATGCGTCACTTAGGAAGTGTCGCATGTCTGCCGGTGTTGGTTTAGTATAAATACAAACCTACGGGTTTCAGGCTAGGGTTGACGAAACCCTAGCACCATTTGTCGAAATTGCAAGTCTGTAAACAAGCTAATTGGTTACTATTATCAATACAAAGTTGATCTTAATTCGTTTATTCGATTTCGGTTTGCAATTACTTTTGTTTATTGTGATTGTGTGTTTCCGCCACTCAATCGCTGTCATCAATCATTTAGATCCATAGGAAGGGGCACTCACACTTTGGATTTATACCATGACTACACCTCCTCCACTATAAATACCATCCCATACCTCCTCATTTCAACACACTTCATTCTCCATTTCTCTCTTTCACACTCTCTCTCTACTTTCTCTCTCTAGTTAGTTTGTTAGTTTTAGGTTAGTAGTTAGTTAGTTAGTTCTTGATTAATATTTAACCAAGACTAACGAAGGGGTAATATCGTAATATTGTTGAAGATACTTTAAGGGGCTTATTTGTAATATTGTCAGAGATATTTCGGAAGTTTCGCTCGTTGTAATCTTTAAGCATATATTCAAGCTACGCGCTACTTACGGTTATATCTTTCCTTATCTATCATAATGCATGTTATTATTGTTATTATGCTAGTTTCAGGTTACTTGCCATGATTAGTGAGTAGTTGTATTGTGTTTTTGTCATGATGTACTTAGTCGTTAATTGGGATGATATCATTATGAAACAACGGAGGTAACGTTAAACGGCTTTCATTTGTATAGCGTCGGAAACACCAATGTGTGGAGTACAAAACGTGGAAGCTATAAAAGTCATGGGCACAATCCATTGTGGAATAATGTTTCAAACTAATATATTATAAATGGAAACTCGGTGCTTTGATTACATGTTCCATCTATGATCTTAAGCCATCTAATGCCCTTCCACCAATAAACGTGGCTAAAACCTTTTTGATAAGATGTCATATCAGGTGTAACTAACTATCTGTGTTTTGTAATAAAGCCGTGGAAATACTAAACTAGTAGTGTACACTATGAATAACTCTTGATTAAATATCTGAGTTTAAATAACATGGTCAAGTTTTAAAGCCGTGTAAAAGTTGTTTTAAACAAGTCTTATTACACCGTGATTAAACTAGGGATTTATTGGTTAATATCAAGTGAGGGTTGGTTTAAATCATAAGTGGAGAAACTCTATTCTAAAATACAAACTTAGTTTATGAATCCAAAAAGGAAGACGTTGAATCATTAAGTATTCTAACCCTTGTCTATCACCTCTGGATTCTACATAACCATTGATGGAAAGTAATCAAAGACCAACCATGTCTTAATCTTAAATATTTTATTCAATTGAGTATTAATGTGGTGTTAAGAACGATCAGACCGTTAGCGGGTCTGTTACTCTATTCATGCACCCAGGAATCTTTATATTCCAGAAAAGGGTCGATTTTCCGTCACAAGTGCAATGTTGAGAGTCAACAACCCCCTCCGATCAGAATCATAATAACTTAGTTACTCAGTTACATACTGATTGAGCAATCAATCAGTAGGGTGCTAATGCTTACACCATAAATACTCAAGACAAATAAAATACAAATCTTTATAAATACGTTTTCATAACTTAAACTAAATATCATCCCAATGCAAGGCTAACGAAGTCACATTAAACATCCCTTTATCCTAACTGCTTTCCATTTATTTTACTTTATTGCCTAGTTTAATTTAATAGTATAAATTAGAAAACCAACAAAAACAAATTCCCAACTATTTTAGAAAAACCCTTCATTAGCTTGAATTGGACATCGTGATTACTTTGTTTCACAGTATAGTTGATTTTAAAGAATGACCCTAGGTCATACTTGTTGCTATACACCCTTAGAACAGGTTTTTTGCCGAAAAATGCATCAATAGTTCAGTTTTTTGCATTTTCGGGTATCAACTATTTTTTTTTCCAAAAAATGAACCACTAATTTAAAACTTATCATTTTCGGGTATCGTTACCGGATACCAAAAAAAAATGACAACTCATCCGGTTTTGCCTACGTGGCAATCCATGTGGATATATATTTTTTCCGAAAAATGAATCAATAGTTCTATTTTTTGCATTTTCGGATATCAGCTAATTTTTTTTCTAATACCCGAAAATGATCAATTTTAAATTAGTAGTTCATTTTTAAAGGAAAAAAAAATAGTCAATACACGAAAATGTAGAAAACAGAACAATTGATGCATTTTTCGAAAAAACCCAATATGATATGTTGACCGGTAACCGTTTCAAAGGGTAATTAATACCCGAAAACGGTTGATTTTAGATTAGTGCTTCATTAAAAAAAAAATAGTTGATACCCGAAAATGCAAAAAATAGAACTATTGATGTATTTTTCAGCAACCCCCCTAGAACTAGTAAACTTAGACCCCACAATTATAAATATAAAACTCCACCGACACGCCACTAGTAGCCGGTCCAACGATAGGGTAAAATCTGACCGATCGCTAGTGGCGCGTTAACTTTTTGGCGTCGTTGCCGGGGAATCAACTGTAAGACTCAGAGACGTCATAATGAACTTTCTTGCTAGTGAATCATTAGGATGGTTCTCTCTTCTTAAACCCATGAAAATTCTTTCGATCCTTCCTTAAATCCTAAATCATACGTCATACCTATCCAATGAGAGAAGCGATTATCTTCCCACAATCCTACTACCACCACACGAATCACTCTCGCCGACTACAACAAACCCTTGACTGAAGTTCAAGGAGGACCTATACGCTACCCAGAGACTGAAGGAGCGTCATTCGAACTCAAACATTACGTAATGCAGTTGATCTCGAATCGCTGCCAATTCAACGGACTACCGAGCGATCACCTAAAAATATTCATCACCCTATCCGACTCTTTCAAGCAAAATGGGGTTGAGGAAGATACAATCCGACTATATCTGTTCCCCTACTCTCTTTCTACACACGCACAGACTTGGTTCGAGGAATTAGAGACCGACTCTATCTCCTCATGGGTGGAATTCAAAACTGAGTTCTTAACAAAGTACTTTCCCCCCATCCAAACGAATCAAGTTAAAGAAAGACATCTTAAACTTCTGACAGTTTCAAGATGAATCAATCTATATTGTGTGGGAAAGATTTCAGAGGTTGCTTAAAAGATTTCCAAACCGTCAAATCTAACGATCAACACAGTTGTGCACGTTTTACAATGGTCTTGCACCGTACCACAAGCCAATGCTCGATGCCGATGCTCGAGGAAACTTCACGCGTTGCATGGACGACGAAGCCTAGAACCTGATTGAAAGCATGACCATTAATCATAACGATTGGAACACTGATGAGCATTCCTCATCAACGGCACCGCTTGTGCTTCCCAATCCCATGCAAACTAAGGCGATCAAATCTCTCATGAAACATAATAGAATGCTAACCGAGGAAATAGGAAAGCTGAAGAAACCTCCTCAACAGGTCTACCATATTCAGTCCTGCCGAAACAGTACTAATCCACAAGCTATGAACTCTGTTGATGGCACAGCTGATGCGCACCTAGCAGTCGGTTCAGGAATCGCTTCCTGTCGTTGCAGATCTTTCCGCTAGGCGCGACACCAGATGGTAGTTTTAAATTTATAAAAGTCGGGGGAGCCTAAACCTCCATCTTACTTACTAATACTGGGTATGAATACATGGTATGAGTATGCGGTAAGGATGATCCAGGGTCGTTCCTCACGACATTAGAATAGAAACAGAGCTAGTTTTGATAACTCAGTAATTAAGCTAGGGTTTTAATAGATTGAAAGGTAATTGTTTTTGGGTTTTTATTTATTTAAACTACTAAAACTAAGAAAGCATAATAGTAAAGGGATGCTAGAAGATATGTAACACTTACGGATAACAAAGACGTGGTTCACCATGATTTAGGATAGTGTATTGTTGGAATGATGATTAGTGAGGACACATTAAGCTAACAGACAAATAAACTTAGGTGTAAACACTAGCACCTTACTTATTTAGTTCCGGTTCTAATTTAGTATGTCAATGAGTACCTAGGTTATCGTGATTCTGATCAGAACATGTTTCTCAACCCCCCCAACACTGCCCTTGTGACGGTACAGTGACCCTTGCTCAACTACCCTATTACGGAATAGTGAGTCTCTGGAGTTAACTCCGGGGTGCATGCATGAGGTAATAAACTGCCATTAAGGATACTCTGACCGTTCTTAACACCTATGTCTAAATGTTATTACCTAATTGTGTACTGGTTGTCTACTTTGTTATTCTAAACTGTCGGTTAAGTGGAATTAAGCGGTTTTAGCATCTTAGAGTACTAACGAGTCTTCGCTTTCTTTTTAGAATTCCTTATTTAAACCTTTTAAGTTCAAGTACTTCCGTCATGAATTAGACCCTCCTTTACATTCAGACGTTCATCCCTAGGTATACTTACAGTGTACAGTGCATTAAGTATTTCCACAGCTTGTATAAATCTAAGTATACTCACGGTGTACAGTACTTATAAGGTTTAGCATTTCCACAGCTTTATGTATCCTAGACCATGTTCTAGAAGGGTGGCTTCTAGGTAATTCACGATGAGATGATCCGACGGTATTTCCTTAGCTTCCACATATTTGTACTCCACATGAAGTGTTTCCAACGCTATACGAAGTACAATGCCATTTTACAGAGTCTCATAGCTTCATACTGTAACAGAGATAACTATATCTACGTAGTATTTGGGTTTGCAAAGTTCTATTCTAAGGGCAATAGTCACGTGAAAGACTAGAAAGGGTGAACGATAAAGTCTATATTCAGGATAAGCTTAGACTGATAACAAAGTATAACAAATCCCATTTATGCAGATAGAGAATTAATGTAACATCATTCCTAACTATGTAAATCATGATAAACATACAAGCAACTACTCGCAAAGCATACCAATAAACATTTCTAAAATTAATAAATCACAAACATCAAACAAGAACATTATGACAACTTAATAAAAGAAAGGATTGATAATACTGATACGTATTACGAGCAGAATAACAACACCATAACACCAAAATACAAGAAAACGAAGCAAGAGAAGACCACATGGCCCCCTTAGGCCATGTATAGCCCTGAGGAGGCCGTGTACTGCCTTATATGGCTGTGTACGGCCCTCCCCAGGCCGTGTATGGCGCTGGGGTAGGCCGTTTTTTTCCTTCAGATTTTTACGTTGCTTCGGAATGCCGTATCTTCTTCGTTTCGCGTCCGTTTGACTTGATTCTTTTTCCCATGGTCTCGTAATTCTGTTATGCTTTCAATGATACCAATGTTGTAGGAATTGGATGCGTGGAGCCCAGGCGTTTCTAGAATACATCTCGTAGTCTTCGGTTGTGCTATTTGTTGCTTATCTCTTTCATCCTTGATCTAATATGAGCAATCCTTATATCCACGTTCTCATAATCTCCATGGCTACAAATCAAGACTATTGTGAGGCCCTGATATGGAGTTTATAGTGGAATTAGGGTTAGGCTCAATTTGGTGCCTATTTAGGTATGTTTTCCGACCTTTTTGCATGATTTTCAAAGGACCGACAAGATTATACCTTTATTACAAAAGTTAGTTAATAATGATGATTTTAAAATGTATTTGTTAGAAAAGAGCTAAATAAGGGGTAAATAGTGTAGGTAAAAACGTGACTTTTTGCTACACATCAAATATCCCACACTTAAGCTTTTGCTTGTCCTCAAGCAAATCTCATTTGGAAATTTTTTTGTGAAAATTTGTTTTTAGGTGCTTAGAGTATCCCCTGCAGAAATTCACTTTCTTCATATTAGATAAATATTTTTAGAAAGTAAGCATCAACAAAAATTTACTATACTTAAACATGAAATTGATAAAATCTTTTGGCATACTTTGCAACTCTCAAAGTGTATGACTGGGCGATTCTCACAAGTGGGTCACTCAATTCACTCAAAGTGTATCGGGTTACCTAAAATCTACTAGCAACGAAATCTCTCAATGTCAGTCATGCAGTGCTTATCATCATAGGCTTGGTTGAGAATCGAATCTCCACCACTCCTTTCAGAATGGTGCTAATTATCTCAAGGCATTTTGATCGAGTTTGTGTGAATGAGGGTAAAGTGTGTAAGGATAAGGGTAGGTTGGTCAACAGTTTGAGGGTTTTGGAACTTCAGACTCGGAATTTCAAGGAGTAAGGACAGTTTCACTTAAGATAACTAATAGAGTAGACTCATCTCCTAGAGAAATTATCTCTACTGAATGTGATGTTTCTTTGAGATCTGTCGCATTTTTCTTCTTTGGAGAATTGTCTTCTTATTTGAGGTTTTCTAGGAGTTCTCTAAGGTCTTCTTTTTATTTTCTTTTTCTGACCTTAGAGATCCTTCATGTAGTGAGACATCTTGACTTCTCTTTTGAGAAGTACCTATTTTTCGTACTGTCTTTTTGCGGGTAATATCTTCATGATGGGTACTAACTTTGCTTTTGCACCATACCTTCATTTTGGATTTTTCTTTAAGCTCTTCAAAGTTACGGAGAGATGTTTGAAGATGAGACACCAATAGAAAGAAATCTTAAGCAATCATTTACTTATAACCTATGAAGTTCACGAGATGGAATGGTATTTGTGGGAAAGTGTTTGTGTTGTGGGGAAGTTTTCTGGTTTTGAGGTTTTAGAAACGAAATTGGCTAAGGTGCAAAAGGTTTTCTAATCGGATCATCAACAATCTTAAAAAGAAAGTTGGAAGGGTTGGCTTGAAAAGATATAAAAGAAAGGGGTTAATCCTAATAAATGCCAAGATCCTCTATTGCACCTATACCGCATACGGCACTCATTGGTATGGTCTCGAAACGTATTACAGGAGCAAGTTCTAATTCAAAGACTGATGGCAGCGTCGCGGTCGTACGATCACGACGCCGATCAGTGGGTGTTTTATATTTATAAATGCTAAGTCTAAGTGTGACTTACTAATACTGAACCAAAGGTTAGTTAATGGTAAGTATGACCTAAAGTCGTTCTTAAAGAGAAACTGAATTGAAATGGAGGTGATCCAATCAATCTTTCTTTTCTAGTACAGGTTTTAAAGAGTGCGTTGGGGGTTTTGGTTCAATTAACTAAGTAAACTAAATAAAGAGAATAAAAGTAATAATAAATCAGATAGCGGGAAGTAGTATTTGTTGTGATTTCATTAGCTCATAATATGGGATGATGACTTTTAAGGAGAAACACCTATATAAATTAGGAATGTTTGTTAGATTTGATAGTTTATGGTATAACCCATAGATTCCTTATTAGTCGGTTATCAACTAATATGTCACGAGGAACTAGGGTGTCATGATTCTGATCAGACAGACAATGCTCAACTCTCCACACTCTCCTGTGAGGGAGTCAGTGGCCCTTATTATTGAACGCATTCGCTCGTGGGCGAAGGAACAGAGTAGCAAGTCCATAACAAGTCTAACCGTTCTTAATACCATAAAGACTACAAATCAGGTAAACAATTAACTTAGAAAATATGTTCGGACTTAACTAATTAATTCCTATTAGTGAAACTCAAGCATGATAAGCGGGGAAAAGCGTTTAGGTTTCTTGCGTACCTTACTTTAGGTTTAATGGTTTAAGGAGAAGGATATCATTTCAAATTGGATTTTAAACTTGCCTTTCTCAATACAATTAACAAATCCCTAGGTTTTCGTGAATGGTTATTTAGCCTATAGCCTACCTACTCTAATCTAATCTAAACTAATCTAATCTAATTAAAATGCTGATGGCTTTTGCATAAAGTTAAACCCAGACCATATCATAAAATACTATGGTAGTTCACAATGTATTTAATCGTTAACCGATGTTTTCGTTGTGAATTTAATTGCTACGTAATGTTTACATGATAACTACATTGTTATTAAAAGTGTACTATACTCATGGTAATTCCACGTAATCACATTGCATTTTATGATGATTGCATGACGTTACAATTAAACCATAGTTTTGACACAGATAACTATTGACCAAGTATTAAGGTTCACGACTCATCTTTACAAGGTTACAATCACGTTTGCTAATCGAAAGGCGAATATAAGTTTTATGTTTAAAATCATAAGATAAGTCCGTTCATAAAGTTTCCGTTTTTATAATGTCGATCCATAATACAACTACCTTCGGTCGTTTACCGGCTTCCATACATTTGTACTCCGCTTGACAGCGTTTCCAGTACTATATCAAGTAAACAGTCGAATAGGGGCCGTCATATTATTTCAAGACATATTTAAAATCATCCCATAATTGCTTATGCTAACTACATCACAACAAATACAATAGTAATCTACTCGCTAAGCATGACACAAACTATCTCTAGCATAATTAAAACATACATAATTAATTAAGATAGATAAGGATAGAAATGACCGGGATTAATATGCGAGAAGGAATAGACTTGAACTAATGAGCGTTACTCCAAGCGTACACCAAAGATTACAAGCACGTTCCTTGCTTTCGTTCTATTCTAACAAGCTTCCTAACCTTAGCCTAATACTAATTTAATGTAAGAAAATAAAATGAGTAAGAAAAGCTAGAAGCTACAGAAGTAAGAAAGATATAGAAGGTGTGTGTTAGAGTCTTGAAGGTGTGTCTTCCAAATGAACCAAGGGCACCTATTTATAGGTGAAATCTGGTGCATTTTAGCAACTAGGGGCACATGTTAGCAAAAGGTGGAAAAGTTGCTAGCACATGTACCCTAAAGCGCAGAAAGGTCTAGCACGTGTACCAGGCGAGTATGGGCAAGGACGACAAAGTGGCCGAGGGACGGGCGGCAGGTAGCCGGCACCACCACCCAGCCAGCCGGCAGCGGCTGCATGGTGGCCGACGGCGGCTGCCATTCAGCCGCCCCGGTTTGCCGTCCTTTGTCTCGTTTCTCGATTCACGCGTATCTTCTTTGTTATGCGTCCGTTTTCATCGATTCTTTTTACATTGGATTCGTTTTTCAAAAACAAAGACTTTGATAAAAGAAATCCCTGAAATGTTTCTCTGATCTTTAGATGTCTCGTGCGAATCGTTTGAATCTTCCGGCGTACGTAGAATCTTCGTTATTCATCCATTTTTACTGATTCTTCTTCTGTTGGATTCGTATTTTGAAAACGAACATCTTGGATAAGATGGATCTCAATGATGGGTACTTTGTCTCTAAATCTTGTCTTGATGTCTTGACTCTTCAAATGTTTGTGGAATCTTCGTTTTTTGTCCGTTTTGCTTGATTTTTCTCGTGCAGCTTCATTTTGACCATCTTGGCAAAGTTTCATTGATTTGAACATTATATGGGTTTATTTGCCAAGTATTATTCCATAATGAGAGAGATATCGGTAGTTAAAACGTGACTTTTTACGCGATATCAAGTATCCCACATTTAGAACTTTGCTTGTCCTCAAGCAAACTAGAATTTCAAGCATGGTTAGAAATAAGTAGATAATGAAATATTTCGAGGCGGAACTTCTTACTGAGGGGGTTTTGGAAACATAAAATATTTGTGCTTTTGAAAAAGTGGCATTGTAATCTTTGGAACAAGCTTTTGATCTTTGATCCTGGATACATAACTAGATGATCCTCTCACGGTGGTCAATCAATCACTCAAAGTGTTTAGGGTTTCCTATTCTAATATTATCAATCACTCAGAACGCCAGTCATGTGTCGTTTATAGTCATAGGCTTGATCGAGAATCAAATCGTTACCTTTTAAGTGAGCGCAAAGTCAATCTAGCCATAATCATTCTAGGAGAAGTGATGTTGGGTTTTTGAGGTGGAGTGTTAGTCATATGAGAGGGGGTTGTGCTGGTTTTTCTTTAGGCTTATTATTATATTTTTTTGTGAAGAGGAAAGCTGGGGTTTTTGAGAGGATTGATGCCCTTTTCTCATGATTTTGGGTGAGAGTCTTTTTCTCCATTTGACTTTTCTTCGAATTCTTTTCTTTTGATTTTTTTTTTCGACATCATATCCTTGTAGCTTCTCTTCTTTATTCTTTGGAACTTTCTATGAAGTTTGAGGGATGCTTTAAAGAGGGTATGGATAACGTATTTTCTTTTTTGGGTGTATGGATAGGTTTAAGAATGATGTGATTCGATCTCCTTTTCACTCACCAGTTCGGATTCGAAATGCATAACAGGAGCAAGTTCTGATTCTAATCGCATACATCGGCACACTCAAGAATCGAAGAAGTGAAGCATTAAAAATGAATGCTTTATATGGCTCAAGATACCTTACGAATCGACAGTTGGTTGGTTGTGTACCTAGTCATGCGATGCTCTTTATGGGATTACTAAACTAATTTTCCAAAGGAATTCGTATTTTATTTATCCTTCTTCCCCAAAGTAAATCATTCTTTGTCTAAATTTTTTCATTTTCAACATATTTTTAACTCAATTTCAAAAAAATTTATTTACTTATTGGAGAAGGATGGTCTAAAGAGCAACTTAGAATCAAGAATATACCATTATCCATTTTACAGTAGTGTAACTACTGCTATCCCACACTTAAAGGAACATCATCCTCGATGTTATTCTAAGCTCTGATTGGGGTAAAATCCCATACTTAGGATTTGAAACATCTAAGACGTATTCTTTTTAGCAGTGTGTGTTGGATTTGAATCCCACACTTAGTGATAAGCATATTGGATATGGTATATTTATAACGAAGGAAAAAGATTGGTAAAGAGGTACTCCCCAGTAGTTGTCGTGTTCCTTGGTATGCTTTTGCCAAACTTCGTCTTGCTGGGTTCACTCTTGATCAAATCTTCTTGTGATTGGTCTCGTAGGTGTGAACACGTCGGATATAGGATATGTTGAGTGCGGATTTTTCCTTGAAGGAGGAGGTATTTTTTGCATATCCGAGTGTAAAAGATAGTCAGAGATTTCATCACTTCTTGGAAAGTAAAATTGCAGAAATTTAAAAACAAGGGTTGCCTCCAAAGAAGCGCTCTTTTAAAGTCAAGAGCTCGACTTAGTCCTTTCTTCAGATGATGATGCTGGATGCATCCTAGGTACTGTAGTGGTTACCGTGGTTCTAAGGTAAGCTATAACGTGGAGAAAAGTACCGAAGGAATTGCTCTATCATGTCAGCAATTAGGGTTGGTGGATTGGTGGATTCCATCCCGAAGCTTTTGAAAGTGGCTAATCGGTCTAGGATTGCCATCTCGTAGCTGATGTATCTAACTGACCATGTGATTGGTCCATTAGGGTCAACTCTTGTGCAGGTGTGAGTTCGAACAATCTCATGTTGAGGGTGGTTTTGGCCTATTGAGGCGATCAGGGCCATGAACTGAATTTTCACTTCTTCAAAATCACTAGCCAATGGGTCTCCTCCAAAGGATCTGGTTGCTTGGCATACTTGTCTGATGAGTTGATGTTGCTCACGGGTGAAAGGAAAGTCCGAGTCTATGAATACGTAGACTAACTTGCTGAATATTTCACGATATCCGTTGCGATAAGAATCAAGCTCTATATCTTCTTAAGTGTACATTCCGCGTAGTCGAGTTGTCACATATGTTGCTAAGTTAATTTGCGACAAGTGCAGAATGAATCTTGGTACTTCATGATATTCTTCTTCATATACTGAGTGGTTTAGTTCATCAATTATCAGCTCAACATGATGACCAATAGTGGAATGAATGACGATCCTGTAGTTTTCCGAGGCTGTGAGGTGCTCTCCGGTTTCGATGAGATCTAGAAGGGTTCTAAGATCTCCCACCATTCTGTTATCAGCATAATTATGCGGGTTTCCAGTAGCTCTTTCTAGATGGGTTCTCATTGATGCTAGTGTAGCCTTCTGACTCGATGAGTAGGGAAAAGCTGATCCAGCTAGAGCACAATATACTTTTTAGTATATTTGCTTCTGGTTGCTACGAAATTTGACTTCTCCCATCGGGTAGTGGGGTCTTTCTGGCTGTTGAGCTTCTCTTGTAATCTGATCTTGAAGAGAATCTGATAGTTCTTAGATATGCCTGCGTAGAGTGCGAGATTCTTGTACTCCATAGCTGGCGATGTATGAATCATATTCTCGTTCGATCTCCCTTATCAGATACCTCTGGGCGGTGGTGTAGTCATTTGTTGATTCTCTGATAGCTTCTATGATGACGCGGACATCATCGTATTCATCTATCAAGTCAATCAATTCCTGGTGGGTATCTACGAGGGGGACTCGTATTATCTCCATTGAGGATGTAGGAGAATTTGATGGAGTAGGAGGAGTTGATGGGATGGATCCTTCGTCAAGAGTGACATCGATATAATCATCATCATATTCGTTTTCATCTTCAGAATCTTCATCATGTGAATCTGGGAATTGGTGACATTCTTCATCTGAGGGTGCGTATTGAAAGGTTGGGAACTATCGACTTCTATGGTCCTGACTTCCGTGGTTGAATCTTGAAGGTTTTCTTCAGCAAAGCCACCAGTTTGACTTGCCGTATATGCAGCGATTCTTTGTAAGAGTTTAGCATATAGGTCCGGGTGGTTTGAGGATCGGAGCTCTTCTTCAAAAGTATCTATATTTCGGAGTCGGGTTCGGGTGAATGGTTTCGAAGGGTCGAGATGAGAGTCGAGCATGATTTCCATTCTCTTGAGCTGAGTGGATCTGAAGTATTGGCGGATGGATTCATAATCAACGGATTCGTCTGATCAGTTGTTGTCTTCGGAGCACTGTATCCTTTTGACTTCAGCCATTTGTGGTGAATCAATTTGATCCTCATCTTCCTTCATTTCTTCAGATCTTTCTTCTTCTTCTTCTTCGGTCTCTTCATCCATTTCTTCTTCTTCCTCTTCAGTTTTCTCTTCTTCCTCAGCGGGTTCTTCCTCTTCTTCTTCAGGTTCTTCTTCTTCTTCTTCTTCTTCAGATTCTACGTCTTCCTCTGCTTCTTGATATTCCTCTTTCTCTCCTGGGTCAGTTTCGGTGTCAAAGATGAAGGTTGATGATCGGGTGAAACATTGTCGATCTTCGGGCTCTGATTCGGCATTATAGGTAATTCTGCCTGTTGATATAGCATAACATTTTTCTTGTTCTGGGATGCGTTCTGGTTGGTCGATCTTGTAAGTTATGCTTTTGCCATGCGATCGTAGAACAATTGTGTGGTTATACACATCAATCACTGCTCTAGCTGTGTTCATGAATGGTCTTCCAAGGATAATCTGGATGTTTATGTCCTCGTGGATGTCCATTACCACAAAATCCGTAGGAAAGAAAAATTTGTTAACTTGAACTAAGACATTCTCAGCTATTCCTTTTGGGTATCTAATGGATTGGTCAGCTAGCTGGACAGTCATCTTAGTAGGTTTCAAATTTTCAAGTTCTAGCCTTTTAAACATGGAGTAGGGCATGAGGTTAATGCTAGCTCCTAGGTCGGCTAAGGCATTTATATCTCCGGATTGGTAAATAGAACAAGGGAGTGTAAATCTACCGTGTCTCCTAGTTTTTCGGGAAGGCTATTCTTAAGTAGGGCTGAGCTTTCAGAACTAAGGGGAATATTGTTTACTTTGGGCAGTTTATCCTTAGTGGACAACAATTTTCTAATATATTTATTACGACTGGGAACTCTAGTGTAACACCCCCAAATTTATTGTTTAGCGGAAGCAAGATTTGGGTGTTACTAATCAATATTCAAAGCACAGAGATTAATAGTAAACGACTCTATATGCGTCGTTTTAACAGAATGTATTAATAGCAAAATGTTTACAAGGTTTGAAGCTACATATAGCTCGTGTTCGTTTCAAATGAGAGATTTCAATACATAAATACTTATACAAAATATATTAATGCAAGAAAATCTCTATTTGTCTGCATGCTGACTCGAGCTATAGTTTCCTGGGGCAATCCTGCCTACTGCTTTGTACCTGCGATACATGCTAAAATGGGTCAGCTAACGCTGGTGAGCTCACAGGTTTGAGTATCAAATAAGTTGTGTGAACCGCAAGATTTAAATAGTTGTTTTGCATCCAGCAAATGATAGTGGTAACAGTATACAGCCATGAGCACATAGTTGAGCTTAACTCGTGGGTCAGGACACAGCCTGAGCGTTTTCGCCTCCACGGATGCCTAATCAACATCCGTCTTCCTTAAATATTAGTACGTCCGTTTACCCGGTTAGTGCTTGCTAACCCGGACGAGGTGGGTCAATCCTATATGGTACCATATACTAATATTCACGCTACAAATGTATTAACAACTATGCTGATGGAGGGCTTTAAAAGATTAGTTGTGTAAAACTCATGTAGTACATGTAAAAGTTGTACTTGCGTTCACGCGTTAAAACAAGCAATATATCACACCCCTGAGTAAAAATAGTAAAAGAGGGGCTATGAGACTCACCTGAGTCTTTAGAGTTTATATCAATAAACTGAGATTGATGAGTCGGGAATCGAAGTCCAAAGACTTGTAACCTGAGGGTGTCCACGACACGTGATGGTTATAAACATATGAAGGCATCTCATAAGACTACCTTGTAGTTGTTTGTCCAACTAGAATGTCCAAATAATTACAATTTGGTTGATTGTTTAAGTGTTTGAAAATGTGTACGGCCCGTTGGTGATTGTTGGTAATAATAATATTATCATTATTCTTGAAAAACGTGTTCCAAAGTGTTTTTAGAAGTCATGTCGCATTCGTGTTTGATGTTATACAAGTTTAACACTTTGTGTGAAAATTTAGATGTAACACTGTTACTCGTGACTCTAGGGTAAGGGCGAAGCCCGTTAATGACGGGGGTCCGGGGGCAGCGCCCCTGGTAGCGGGGTCCAAGGGGCAGAGCCCCTGGCTGGGGTCGAGCTGCCAGGTCAGCTTGGAAAATTTTTATTTCTACTATATTGCTTTGGTGAAAAACGCATCTGGACTCGAATTTGGGTGAAATGGGGCGTCAAATTTGGGTCTCAAAACTTAGTGTAAAATTAGTTAAAACTTTCTGTTTATGCGTCACTTATAGCGTCACTTAGGGGCTTGGGCGACACTTGGGAAGTGTCGCTAAAAATATTAAATCTGAGCTTATGCGTCACTTAAGGGAAGTGACGCATGGTAGGGCGTCACTAAGGTAAGTGTCGCTATAAGTGTCGGGTATGGGTCTAGGCGTCACTCAGGAAGTGTCGCTATAAGTGTCGGGTATGGGTCTAGGCGTCACTCAGGAAGTGTCGCTATAAGTGTCGGTTAACGTTGTTGTGCGTCACTAGTCAAGTGACGGTAGAAGTGTCGGGAAAAAGGGGCTTTATGCGGCACTTATGCAAGTGACGAATGATTAGGGCTTTTAGCGACACTCAATGCGTCACTTAAGTGACGCATGAAGTGACGCTATACTGCACTTCGTTGCGACACTTAGGTCTGTCAGCGAATTTTTGAGCCAAAAATGAGTTTTCGGGTTTCCGTTTGGTCTGATTCTTTTACCCAACCCTTATAAGGACATTCTAAGCTTAAAGAAACAACTAAAACTTAAAAACACTTAAAATCGAAAGGTTTCGGGTTTTTGTCGGAAACTTACGAGTCGTCGCGCGGAGAATCCGGAAAGGTGGAAATGTAGATCGCGTCACGGTGAATCTTTTTCTTCAAACGGACGAGATGAGGTGAGGGCGTTTGGATGGTGCTTTTGGTGGTTTTGTGGTGGTGGTGGTGTTGGAGTTTAGAGAGAAAGGAAAGAAGAAAGGAAAAGAGAGAGAAAGAGTTATGTGGATAATGGGGTGGGGAGGTGGTGACCTCACCCTTTGGCAGATTTTTGGGTGGGGGCCCACCCATGTGTGGGTCTCCACTTTTAGCTCCGTGTATTCGCGCTCCGTGCGGTGTTCGTTTCCCCGATCGTTAATCGTTAAGTAATTATTTTAAGTGTTTAAAATGCAAGTTTTAAAGAAGACGAAAGTTAATTAAATAAATTTATTGGGGTATTTTATCAATTACTTAATAATTCAATTGGCCTCGTTTGTTTACGCGTTTAATGCCTAAGACGTGCAGACGCCTATAATACGATATGAAGTGAACTTGAAATATTATCAAAATAATATTTTTGGCACGTTATTGTCAATAAATAATTTTTATATTATTCATTAAAATTGATCACCAACGTCCGTATTTTACTTGAACTGAAATACATTCGATTTAGTTTGCGTACGATTTAATCAAATCGCAAGATTGTATATATTCATCAATATAAAATCCGATACATTAATTAGCCTAACACAGAACTAATTACATGTATTAACAGTTGATTAGGCACTAATCACTAGTCCTAATTTGGCGGGTGTTACATCTAGACATGGTATCGAGAAATTTTCCGTCTAACTTAAAGGATGGTAATTTCTTAGGTTGGACTTTAAGTCTAGCGGGGTAAGGGATTCTAACCTCTTTGTTCATGGTCAGGGTGGTTTCTACAAATGGTATCTTGATTTCTAGTTCTTCGTTTACTGGGACAGCAGCAGGTGGTGGAGTGGCTGCTTCCTTGGGGGTGGTAACTTGCTTTGCCTCCTCAACATGTGGGTTATGAACCGTGTTTCTAGGCAAACTTCCTCTAGGTCTGTTCTCAAGACGTTGTGCCAATTGTCCAATTTGAGCTTCCAAGTTTTTCATTACGGCCAACTGATTTCTCATAAAGAGATCGGCTTGATCTTGCCTAGCGGATGTCTTTTGTTTGAGTATGTGTTGGCCTTGCATGAACTGGGTGAAGGTGTCATCTGAACTTGAGGCTGGGGCGTTTGTCTTGTTGGGTTGCTCAGTGGTTTGGTTTGTGTCAGAAGTGGGTCCAGGAAGTGCGAGGGGTTAGTTGTAGGCAAGTTGTGGTTGTTGTGGGTAAGATTGGTTATTTCTTTGCAGGAATGGAGGTCCTCTAGGTTGGTTGTTGTTTTGGTTGAAACCGGGTGGAAAATTTTATGGTCGAGCGGGATATTGAGCATAGTAAACAGTGTTGTCTGTCTCTTCATATTCAACTTGATATTCACCGGGTGGTTGCGAGTTGGTGCAGTTTTGACAGGCTTGCACTTGGTGTACTTGGTGCTGTTGTTTCTTAAGTTCTCCGAACTATTTGACAAGTGTGTCCATCTTCTCCGTTAATACCTTAATTGCTTCTACTGGAATTGTATTCGATGCAGTGAGAGGTGTTGAAGATGTTGATTGATCTCCAGAGTTCCAATCATGGTGATACATAGTCATGTTCTCTATAAGGTCCCATCCTTCTTCGTCTGTCTTTTTCATAAAGCTTCCTTGTGCGGCAACGTCGAGGGTGGTTCGGTGGTTAGGGTCTAAACCATTATAGAAGGTACACAATTGTGCAGATTTGTCGAGTCGGTGATTGGGGCATTTCTTCAAGGCTCCTTTGAATCGTTCCCATGCGGTGTATAATGACTCATCAAAAGCTTGTCGGAAATTCATGATGTCATTTCGGAGTTTGGTTTGTTTAGAGGGAGGAATGTACTTGGTTAGAAACTTTGTTGCCATTACCGTCCATGAAGGGATAGAATCGGTTTCTAAACCTTTAAACCATGTTTGTGCATGATGTGTGAGCGAATAAGGGAAGAGATACAAGCGGATTGTATCTTGGCTAACTCCATTTTGTTTGTAGGAGTTTGAAAGAGATATGAACTTGTCGAGGTGAGAGTTTGGATCATCACTTGGTAATCCATGGAATTTACAATGGTTTTGGATTAACTGGATGATGTGGTGCTTAAGCTCGAATGATTGTCCTGGGGTTTCTGGGTAAAAAAATGGGCCTCCTCTTCCTTCAATAGAGGGCTTACTGTTGTCAGCGAGAGTGGTGTGATCAGCCATTGCTTGTCTAAGTGAAGATTGCTTCTTTTCTCATCAAATAGTACGTATTATAAGTTCTATTTCAGGAAAGTTAAAAAGCGGTGCAGATCTAGGGGAACAGGTTATACACTAAATAAAAGCAGACAATAAAGAAAATATATATTTTTTATTAGGTTTTATCCTAAGGGTATACTACAAAACAGGATTGGTTGGGCCTCTATATCGGACAGTTAGTCTCCCCGGCAGCGGAGCCAAAAACTTGATGGCAGCGTCGCGGTCAGACGATCACGACGCCGATCGGTGGGTGTTTTATATTTCTAAATGTTGGGGTCTAATTGTGATTACTAATACTGAACCAAAGGTTAGTAGATGGTAAGTATGACCTAGAGTCGTTTTTAAAGAGAAACAGAATTGAAACGGAGGTGATCCAATCAATCTTTCTTTTCTAGTACAGGTTTTAAAGAGTGCGTTGGGGGGTTTTGGTTCAGTTAACTAAGTAAAATAAATAAAGCGAATAAAAGTAATAATAAATCAGATAGTGGGAAGTAGTATTTGTTGTGATTTCATTAGCTCATAATATGGGATGATGACTTTTAAGGAGAAACACCTATCTAAATTAGGAATGTTTGTTAGATTTGATAGTTTATGGTATAACCCATAGATTCCTTATCAGTCGGTTATCAACTAATATGTCACGAGGAACTAGGGTGTCATGATTCTGATCAGACAGACAATGCTCAACTCTCCACACTCTCCTGTGAGGGAGTCAGTGGCCCTTATTGTTGAACGCATTCGCTCGTGGGCGAAGGAACAGAGTAGCAAGTCCATAACAAGTCTAACTGTTCTTAATACCATAAAGACTACAAATTCGGCAAACAATTAACTTGGAAAATATGTTCGGACTTAACTAATTAATCCTATTAGTGAAACTCAAGTATGATAAGCGGGGGAAAGCGTTTAGGTTTCTTGAGTACCTTACTTTAGGTTTCATGGTTTAAGGAAAAGGATATCATTTCAAATTGGATTTTAAAATTGCATTTCTCAATACAATTAACAAATCCCTAGGTTTTCGTGAATGGTTATTTAGCCTATAGCCTACCTACTCTAATCTAATCTAAACTAATGTATTCTAATCTAATTAAAATGCTGACGGCTTTTGCATAAAGTTAAACCCAGACCATATCATAAAATACTATGGTAGTTCACAATGTATTTAATCGTTAACCATTGTCAAAGTCAGGTGGAATGTGCGACGTGGGCCGGAATTCACCTGGGAACGGGAGGACCAAATGCGACTCTAGTATCCTCAGTTATTTACTGACGCTACTTCAATCACAACTTCAAACTAAATTTCGCGACGAAATTCTTCTAACAGGGGGGGAATGTGACACCCGTCAAATTAGGACTAGTAATTTATGCCTAATCAAGTGTAATACATATAATTAGTTCTGTGTTAGGCTAATTAAGGTATCAATATATATATTGTTGAATATATACAAGTATGCGATTTGATTAAATTGTACAAGTTTCAAATCGAATGCAATTCGGTTCAATAGATACGGACGTTGGTGAACAATTTTATTAAATAATAGGACATTATTTAATAACTCTATTTTATCCAAAATATTATTTACATAATATTTTAACTCAAATTCGTATCGTACAAATAACATTTAAGGTGT
This sequence comes from Pseudognaphalium luteoalbum, assembly GCA_963422505.1. Lineage (NCBI taxonomy): Eukaryota > Viridiplantae > Streptophyta > Magnoliopsida > Asterales > Asteraceae > Pseudognaphalium > Pseudognaphalium luteoalbum. Next base: position 71,395,641 of record OY730194.1, on the reverse strand, counting down.
TAAAATATTAAATGCGTAAACAATCGAAACAAGAATAAGTTATATTTTATAACTCATGTAACAGTATTTGATGAAATACTTCAACAAAAACATTAATAGATATTTGTATTTTAAAATAATAATTTAAATGATTAAATAATCGGGGAATGAACACCACACGGAGCGCAAATGCGGGGTTAAAAATTTGAGAGATTTCCCCCGCTAATTCCCCCCCCTCCCCCAAAAAAAAAAAAAATCTGCCCCTTTTTCACCCTCCCCTCCCCTCCTCATTTCTCATTTTCTTTCTTTCTCTCCATCTTCGTTTTCTCTCTTTTTCTCTCAAAACTACCCACCACCACCACCTATGTGACACCCGCTAATTTAGGACTGTAATTAGTGCCTAAATTACTTGTAATTACGTGTATTTAGTTTATATTAATTTAAATATATGTAACACTGTGTGTACTTACATACACGTTTATACGATTAGTTTAAATCGTACACTGATGGACTGGATGGATATCCAACAATTAAAATATGGACATTGGTGACAAACTGTTAAAATAATGTAATTATCCAAACAAACATTATTTACCTTAATATATTGTGAGAATATATCACACGTATTAAATATCGTATAAAACACTCAGTACCCGATGGACGGAATAAAGTCAAGTTATATCTTATAACTCATTATTAAGTATTTTGATAAAATACTTCAAGTAAAAATAACGCGATTGCACGCGTATAGTTAAAACGTTTAAAAACGTTACACAATTTAAACGAACGTCTAAACCGCAACCGACTACCGACCGACGACCGAAACATATTCTAATAACTTAGAATATATTATTTAAGTAAAACTTCTATTAAAAATATTGTGTTTTAAATAGTTACCAAAACGTGTTGAATAAAATGTTATACGGTTAATTAAAACGCAAAACAAACGGGTAAACGAACACCGCACGGAGTGCAAATTTGAGGAAAAGATGTACACACCCATGGGTGGGCACTCACCCACGAAATTCTGCAGCTAGGAGGGGGGAAATGGCAAGCCATACCTATCTTGTTACTTCCTTGACTTTGTGGACATGAAATATCACCATACCTCCATTCATTTTCCCACACTCCACCTATTCTTCCATTTTACTCAAACCCTTCTCCTCCACACTCTAACCCACAAATTTTCTGTCACCACCATAACACCACCATCATCCACCATTGGCCACCACCTCACTCTTGAAGGAAAAACGAAGCCGAAGACACCAAAACGATCACCGACGCGCGTACATCACTTCTACCATCTTCATTTCTTAAAACACCATTCTGAGGCTTCATAACTCTTAAACTTTACCTACATTATGTTTATTATCATGTTATGTTGCTTATTCAACTTGTTATTGTCCAAATAAGTAATCAAAACACAATTTAAATCTCGAAACTATGAGTTTATGTTTCCTGTCCAGATTCTGTTTCCACTTCCACGAATTTTATAAAAATCATTAGAACACCAAAATGGACGTTTCCTAAGCCTAAAATGTAGTACAAGAAGTTATCTTTCCAACAAAATTAGTCTCGTGACTTTTTAACTTCATTTGCTAGTCGAAAACATTTTTCTCCGGTAACATAGGTTTACTGTTCCAGCGAGCAGTAAAAACAACCTACTTCTCGAGACCATATCTCGAGTTCTAGACATCAAAAACGTATGAGACCACTTGGGAAATCTTGGTAATTTTGTTATATACAAAAAATTCTTGTTTGACTCATTCCAGAAATACACCCATTTCTCCAGAAAATTAGATTTGTTAGAAGTGGTCTAATCTCGGATTAAACTGAACCCTGACAATTTGTGAATTTTTATAAAATATCAAACGACCTCCAAAAGTCATAAAAACATTACACAAAGTACATAACATATGTGGGAACATCGTGTAAAAATTTCAGAACAATTCGATAATGTTTACTCTTTTAGATAAAAATCACAAAGAATCCGTGAATCACATTGCCGGATGAACAGTAACTTCGTGAATCACATTGTCGGATGAACAGTAACTCCGTGAATCTATTGACGGATGAATAGTAAAAATTGACTTTCATTGACTGTCGGACTAAGGGTTGACTCTCGGAGTTTAGGGTGAGACTCGGATGCATAGTTTCGGACTTGATAACACTCGAAATCAAACCAAACCCGTTTGACCTGGTAAACGAAAACGAATACTTAAACGAAATAGGAAAAACTCTAGACCTGCGACAATACCCTCATCATTGTCACATGAATAGTACTCCGTGAATGCTATTGTCGTATGAACAAAACTTCGTGAATCTATTGTTGTATGGATAGTGGTCCGAGAATGCGATTGTCGCATGAACAGTGTCCGTGAATGTCATTGTCGGAATACATATTGTCGCACGAAAACGGAAACTTTAAAATACTTTTTACACTAAGTATTAAATACATACAACAGTTATACCGTATACGACAATACACTTACATGATATACATATTCCTTGGGAAGTATATATGAAACCACCTTACTCGACACAACTTATAAGTACGGAGGAGTTTACACTCACTTTATTACGAGATTACACTCATACATACATGAGATTACACTCAAATCTGTTGACTTAAAAAGACGAGCTTACACTCACACGAGTTTACACTCGAACAGACTTATATCCGAACAGCGATTACACATCGCATTACAAATAACCAACTTATGTATATACTTACAAAGTATACAATACGATGAATTACATAATAATAACATTTGAGTTATTATTATACCTCCGTCACCAACGGGCCACACTTATTTACAAAATAAGTACAAAAGTACAAACAAATACTTGGACATTTCCTAGTTGAGTGGACAACTAGCATGGGTGATTCTTCGCGACACCAACTTACTTTCTTGCTTACGACCTTGTGCGTTTCGGACGCCAGAAGGTTGCAGGGTTCGGAGAACCACACTACGGAATTACATCCGACACATACTTACGGACTTACATCCGCTATACTTGTTTGCTAGACTCAGGTGAGTCTTAAAGCCCCGTTTTTACTGTTTTCTACTTGGGGTGAGATATTTGCTACCGTTTTACGTATGAACACAAGTACTGAACTGCTACACACTACTTTTACATACATTACATTAGTTACTTTTTATCCACTGAAACCCTCCTATCATAAGTTGTTAGTTATGGACTTAAGCGCGATTACTAGTAAATGGATCCATTTGGGACTGACAATCCCTGCCTGGGGTAGTAGCGCTACCACGGATTACACCGTAGAAACAGACATATTAGTACTTGTTACATATGAGTGTCCAGATAGCACTCACGGGGGTACGTGATGCTGTACTTGACTGTACCATTCACACTACACTGTTAAGCTTCAGCTAGTGAGCTCATGGTAATTGTGTTGACCTACTGATTTACTGATATACTTTCTATGCTCGAAGGCATTACTGGTACTTTACTTATGGTTCATAAAGGATTACTATACTAAACCTGTGAGATTCACCTACCTTTTTGGTTGACACTTTTTAGCATTTATCTCAGGTACATTACAGCAGTATGACTGCACCACACTCAGGACTGCTAGCTCGAGTCGCATGCATACAAACTTGTGGAGATTCTTTTGCATTAATTTTTGTATATCAGTTATGTATTAGAATCTCTAGGAAATCATTTTCGAACTCGAAGCTTGTTATTATGATTCAACAATGTAATACTTTTGTAGGCTTTTCTGCCTTTGTCTTTACGACCTTGGCTCTTTCCGTCCGGGAGAGCCTTTACCTGAACCTATACGTGTTTCTGCGGGTCTTACCGTTCATGAAGGTGTCTTACCGTGGGCTTAGTACAATTCTGTAGAAAAAAAAAAGAAACTTCATAGAAGTTGAAATATGAAGGGAGGATAATCTCTTTTGGCAGCTCAATCCTCGCGGTAATAATTATGCCAAAATCAATAGGAAATGTAATTTGCTTCGTAAGAATCCTTGTTCGTAGACAAAGCGGATTCGGAATTTTTTTTCATTCCATCCTCTGTTCTTGGAGAAGAAGCTATTTGTTTAGCTTTAGATCCATCCCAAGGTATCATTTCTAGGTCTTACATGTAAAGGGTCCTATACCCATGACTCCTTGTATGACATTGCATATAGATGTCGTTTGCTTTACTTTGGTACTTGATTATTGATTAGTAACACCCAAAGCTTGCTTCCGCGCAATAGTAAATTTGGGGGTGTTACAGATTGGTATCAGAGCCTAAGGTTATAGCGAACTAGGTTGCATTAGTGGATCTAGACTATGACCGTTAGGCTGTAATTCCTTATTAGGTATGAATGGTTCAGGGATTACATCATACGACTTTAATTTAACATAGCCTGATCAACTATGTACAATTAAATGAAGATGATGTGAAATCTGAAAGGGGTTATGTTGAACAGGAATACACTAGTTGACTCTGACTACGAGAGAAACGGGACTTATACTTGGTTGTGCTAGACACTCTAGGCTATTGTATGATATATGTATATATGTATATGATAGGCCTCACTCATTAAACGTTCTTGCCACAGAAATGGCAGATTCCTCATCCAGACAAATTACACGTACTTCATCATCTCTCTCTCGCTCACGTCGTAGTCACTCAGAATCCCTGGTGACTAGACGCACTGGTAGCTCACGCCGAGCTAGCCGCTATGCCAATCCTGCCACTACTGGTAACCCATCTACTTTGGCTCACCATCGAGCAATCGCTCGTCAATGGAGCTGGTTACCTGCGGCTATGGCCACCTGGAGGATTGAAGAACACATTGAGATCCCCGACGATGTCGGAGAATATGCTGCTATGGATCTCTCCCCGTATACACAAGAACCAACATACCACACTGTTCGAGTGTTAGCTGCTTGAGTACACCGACACGAGAGCAGGATACATGACATGGAAATTGAACTTCAAGAAACTCGAGAAAACTGGATGCTAACGGCTCAAGGCCGCATCGCACAAATGTACTTAGATCAAGAAGATCTGTCTGAAACCATTAACCGTACTCAAAATCAGATGGAAGATACCACACAAACTATGGAGATCGTACATAACCAGGTAATCGGTAACCGAAACGAGATCTCCGTCTTATAATCGAGTCTACGAGAATGCGAGACGCGCTTGCGGGAAACCGAGGATGCTCTCAAAATGGGCACCAGACTTGCAGAATCTGTAGACCACCTAACCTCTCTGATGCCACGACTGACACCGAGATTAGTCTAGTAACTATCCTGTAATATATTATACTATCTTAGGATCTTTGTAATTCGACCGGATGTAATATTCCCGGTATCTTTTGTAAACTACGCACTTTTGGTAATCTTTTGGAAACTCGTAACTTGTAACCCAACTAATTACCTAATGAAATATGATTATCACGGTGTGCTATTGTGTATATTACTACCCTATGTATATATGCATGTGTGATATATCATAAATCTGTGCAAATATCTTACATGTCTCATTCGTTGTTATTCAACACTATGCCTCCAAAGAGACACACTTACAACGATGCTGAGATCGCTCAACTCATTGCCCAAAGTGTGGCTCAAGCCATGGCTATTCGACAGCCGAGTTCTGGCAGTGAATATACAGCTGCAAATGGGCCCCAACCTAGGCCCTGTTCTTACAAAGATTTCTCGAACTGCAAACCCTTGAACTTTAAGGGTACTGAAGGGGCCATAGGATTAATTCGATGGGCCGAGAAAATGGAATCAGTCTTCCGGATTTGCAAACTGTCCAGAGGACTGCAAGGTTAAGTACGCCACCTGCACTTTCCTTGAAGGTGCCCTGACTTGGTGGAACACTTATGCCAATGCGGTGGGTGTTGACATTGCTTATCAAATTCCTTGGGAGGATTTGAAGAGAAAGCTCACCGACGAGTACTGTCCAAACGAAGAACTCCAACGACTGGAAGAAGAGTTCTGTAATTTATCTGTTCAAGGTACCGATATCACCAGCTATACTACTAGATTTCAACAACTTGCGCTCCTCTGTCCTTCCATGGTTGATCCTGAGCGCAAGCGCATTCAGAGGTACATACGCGGACTCCCGGAGAGTATCCAGGGGAACGTGGCCTCATCCAAACCAGCTGACATTCAGAGTGCCATTCGTATGGCTCATGAACTTATGGCTATGATTGTTAGCCATGAAACACCTATCTCGTCCTCTGGCAACAACAAGAGAAAGTGGTCTGGAAATTCTAACAACCAGAACCAAAACCAACAAGCCTATAAGAAACCTGAAACCATCATAGCCTACACCTCTAGTACTGATAACAGGAAGGAATACCAAGGGGACAAACCTTACTGTTCTAGGTGCCAACTTCATCATAATGGTCCTTGCCCTTGTAGCAAGTGCAAGCGATTCGGGCACTTTGCTAGAGACTGCAGGACCAACACTGCTAATACCAACTCTAAACCCAACACTCCCAGAACCTGTTATGAATGTGGAGTTGTTGGACATTTCAAAAGTGACTTCCCCAAATTGAAGAACAAGAAAAAGGACAACAACAACAACGCTCAGGGCAGAGCTTTTGTACTCAATGCTGGAGATGCCCGCTAAGACCCGAATGTGGTCACGGGTACGTTCCTTCTCAACAATTTGACTGCTTCTGTGTTATTTGATACTGGTGCTGATAGGAGTTTCATTTCCGATGAGTTTTGTCCACTACTTAACACTACACCTGTTGCCTTAGATTCTAAGTACACAGTAGAATTGACAAACGGCAAACTCATTGAGGCCAATAGTATGATACCTAACTGCACGTTAAACTTAGCTGATGAGCTATACTCTATTGACCTTATACCTATCGAGATCGGCAACTTTGACATAATCGTCAGTATGGATTGGTTATCCAAACACCGCGCCGAGATTATTTGTTTTGAGAAAATTGTCCGTATTCCTCTCGTCACCGGTGGAACTTTAATCGTACAAGGGGAGACCGGTGGGACGAGACTTAACATTATTTCTTGTATGAAAACTCGGAAATACTTGAGAAAAGGGTACCAGGCAATCCTCGCACATGTTATAGAGAAACAGTCGGAGGAGAAACGACTTGAGGATGTGCCTATTGTTCGAGACTTCCCAGAAGTCTTCCCTGAAGACTTGTCTGGCCTTCCGCCACATAGACAAGTCAAGTTTTCTATTGACCTCGTGCCTGGATCCGCACCCGTGGCACGAGCACCCTATCATTTAGCACCTTCCGAACTTCAGGAGTTGTCTACACAACTACAAGAGCTCCTGGACAAAGGATTTATTCGACCGAGTTCCTCACCTTAGGGAGCCCCGGTCCTCTTTCTGAGAAAGAAAGACGGTTCTTTCCGCATGTGCATTGACTATCGTGAACTCAACAAATTAACCGTCAAGAACCGTTACCCACTACCTCGTATTGATGACCTGTTTGACCAACTTCAGGGGTCGAGTTTTTATTCAAAGATCGATCTAAGGTCAGGTTATCACCAACTACGAGTTCGTGACACCGACATTCCTAAAACAACTTTCCGAACTTGCTACGGGCATTACGAATTCCAAGTGATGCCATTCGGCTTGACCAACGCACCAGCAGTATTCATGGACCTTATGAATCGGGTGTGTAAGCCTTATTGACAAGTTTGTCATCGTTTTCATTGACGACATTCTGATTTACTCGCGCAATGAACAAGAACACGCGCAACACCTGAAAAGCATTCTAGAACTACTCAAGCACGAGGAGTTATATGCCAAATTCTCCAAGTGTGAGTTCTGGATGCAAACTGTACAATTCCTTGGACACGTGATTGACAGTCAAGGAATTCATGTTGATCCTTCAAAAATTGAAGCCATCAACTGCTGGCAAGCACCTACTACAGCCACCGAGGTACGACAATTCTTAGGACTCGCCGAATACTATAGACGATTCATTGAGAACTTTTCAAAAATAGCTCAACCCCCCCCAAAAGGAAAAGAAATTCGATTGGACTGACAAACAAGAGTCAGCTTTCCAACTGCTCAAAAAGAAACTCTGCAGTGCACCTATTCTTTCATTACCCGAAGGCAACGATGACTTTGTGGTATACAGTGACGCTTCACGCCAAGGTCTTGGTTGCGTACTAATGCAACGAGACAAAGTCATTGCTTACGCCTCTCCACAACTCAAGGTCCACGAAAAGAATTACACCACTCATGACCTAGAGTTGGGAGCAGGTGTATTCGCTCTTAAAATCTGGAGACACTACTTGTATGGTACCAATTGTACAATCTTCACTGATCACAAAAGCCTCCAACACATCTTCGATCAAAAGGATCTTAACATGCGAAAACGTCGATGGGTCGAATTACTTACTGATTACGACTGTGAAATTCGTTACCATCCAGGAAAGGCAAACGTTGTTGCCGATGCCTTAAGTCGTAAAGAACGAGTGAAACCCATTCGAGTCCGAGCACTTAGTATGACTATACACAATGACCCGATAACCCAAATTCTTACCGCTCAACTCGAAGCACTCAAATTTGAAAATGTGAAACACGAGGCCTTGCGAGGCATGCATAAACAGTTTGAAACCAAACCAAACGGGGCCAAGTACTTCTCTGACCGACTCTGGTTGCCCAACTACGGGAACTTACGAGACTTGGTGATGGACGAGGCACACAAGTCTAAATACTCTATACACCCTGGTGCTGACAAAATGTACCATGGCATCAAGGAGTTGTACTGGTGGCCCAACATGAAAGCCGACATTGCTACCTACGTTGTCAAGTGTCTTACTTGTTCTAAGGTTAAAGCCGAACACCAGAAACCTTCCGATTTGCTACACCAACCGGAAATCCCTGAATGGAAATCGGAGCAAATCACCATGGATTTCATTACCAAACTCCCAAAAACCTCTAGCGGTTGCGATACCATTTGGGTGATCGTAGACCGACTCACTAAATCTGCTCATTTCCTAGCCATCAAGGAAACTGACAAGATGGAACGTTTGACACGAATCTATCTAAAAGAGATCGTGTCAAGACATGGCGTGCCCATCTCGATTATCTCTGACCGAAATGCTCGATTTACTTCTCGCTTCTGGCAATCACTACAAAAATCTCTTGGTACTCGTCTTGATATGAGTACAGCTTATCATCCACAGACCGACGGCCAAAGCGAACGTACTATACAAACACTGGAGGATATGCTACGAGCTTGCGTAGTTGACTTCGGTAACAACTGGGAAAATCACTTACCATTGTGTGAGTTTTCATACAACAACAGTTATCATACCAGCATCAAATCTGCACCCTTCGAGGCACTTTACGGTCGTAAGTGCCAGTCACCTATCTGTTGGACTGAGGTGGGGGATACACAACTCACCGGTCCGGAAATCTTACACGAAACAACCGAAAAGATCATCGGCGTACAAAACCGACTGAAGGCAGTGCGTGATCGTCAGAAAAGCTATGCTGACGTGAGATGCAAACATCTCGAGTTCCAGGTTTGGGATCGAGTACTTCTGAAAGTATCACCTTGGAAAGGCGTCATCCGTTTTGGCAAACGTGGGAAACTGAATCCCAGGTACATTGGACCGTTCGAAATCCTTGAAAGGATTGGTCCAGTGGCATACAGACTGCAGCTACCTCCTGAACTCAGTAGCGTGCACCCTACTTTCCACATTTCTAACTTGAAGAAATGTCTGTCTGATGAGACACTGATTATACCTCTCGATGAGATACACATTGACGACAAACTACACTTTGTCGAGGAACCCCTGGAAGTTATGGACCGTGAGGTCAAACGCTTAAAACAGAGTCGTATTCCCATTGTTAAAGTCAGGTGGAATTCGAGGCGTGACCCTGAATTCACTTGGGAACAGGAAGACCAAATGCGACAAAAATATCCACACTTGTTCACAGACTCTACTCACACCGCGACTTCGAGCTAATTTCGGGACGAAATTCTCCTAACAAGGGGAGAATGTGACACCCGCTAATTTAGGACTGTAATTAGTGCCTAAATTACTTGTAATTAAGTGTATTTAGTTTATATTAATCTAAATATATGTAACACTGTGTGTACTTACATACACGTTTATACGATTAGTTTAAATCGTACACTGATGGACTGGATGGATATCCGACAATTAAAATATGGACGTTGGTGACAAACTGTTAAAATAATGTGGAATTATCCAAACAAACATTATTTACCTTAATATATTGTGAGAATATATTACACGTATTAAATATCGTATAAAACACTCAGTACGGGATGAAAACGTGCGAAACGCGCTTGACTGACGGAATAAAGTCAAGTTATATCTTATAACTCATTATTAAGTATTTTGATAAAATACTTCAAGTAAAAATAACGCGATTGCACGCGTATAGTTAAAACGTTTAAAAACGTTACACAATTTAAACGAACGTCTAAACCGCAACCGACTACCGACCGACGACCAAAACATATTCTAATAACTTAGAATATATTATTTAAGTAAAACTTCTATTAAAAATATCGTGTTTTAAATCGTTACCAAAACGTGTTGAATAAAACGTTATACGGTTAATTAAAACGCAAAACGAACGGGTAAACGAACATCACACGGAGTGCAAATTTGAGGAAAAGATGTACACACCCTTGGGTGGGCACTCACCCACGAAATTCTGCAGCTAGGAGGGGGGAAATGGCAAGCCATACCTATCTTGTTACTTCCTTGACTTTGTGGACATGAAATATCACCATACCTCCATTCATTTTCCCACACTCCACCTATTCTTCCATTTTACTCAAACCCTTCTCCCCCACACTCTAACCCACGAATTTTCTGTCACCACCATAACACCACCATCATCCACCATTGGCCACCACCTCACTCTTGAAGGAAAAACGAAGCCGAAGACACCAAAATGATCACCGACGCGCGTACATCACTTCTACCATCTTCATTTCTTAAAACACCATTGTGAGGCTTCATAACTCTTAAACTTTACTTACATTATGTTTATTATCATGTTATGTTGCTTATTCAACTTGTTATTGTCCAAATAAGTAATCAAAACACAATTTAAATCTTGAAACTATGAGTTTATGTTTCCTGTCCAGATTCTATTTCCACTTCCACGAATTTTATAAAAATCATTAGAACACCAAAATGGACGTTTCCTAAGCCTAACATGTATTACAAGAAGTTATCTTTCCAACAAAATTAGTCTCGTGACTTTTTAACTCCATTTGCTAGTCGAAAACATTTTTCTCCGGTAACATAGGTTTACTGTTCCAGCGAGCAGTAAAAACAGCCTACTTCTCGAGACCATATCTCGAGTTCTAGACATCAAAAACGTATGAGACTACTTGGGAAATCTTGGTAATTTTGTTATATACAAAAAGTTCTTGTTTGGCTCATTCCAAAAGTACACCCATTTCTCCAGAAAATTAGATTTGTGAGAAGTGGTCTAATCTCGGATTAAACTGAACCCTGACAATTTGTGAATTTTTATAAAATATCAAACGACCTCCAAAAGTCATAAAAAAATTACAGGAAGTACATAACATATGTGGGAACGTCGTGTAAAAATTTCAGAATAATTCGATAACGTTTACTCTTTTAGATAAAAATCACAAAGAATCCGTGAATCACATTATCGGATGAACAGTAACTCCGTGAATCACATTGTCGGATGAACAGTAACTCCGTGAATCTATTGACGGATGAATAGTAAAAATTGACTTTCGTTGACTGTCGGACTGAGGGTTGACTCTCGGAGTTTAGGGTGAGACTCGGATGCATAGTTTCGGACTTGATAACACTCGAAATCAAACCAAACCCGTTTGACCTGGTAAATGAAAACGAATACTTAAACGAAATCGGAAAAACTCTAGACCTGCGACAATACGCTCATCAATATCACATGAATAGTACTCCGTGAATGCTATTGTCGTATGAACAAAACTTCGTGAATCTATTGTTGTATGAATAGTGGTCCGAGAATGCGATTGTCGCATGAACAATGTCCGTGAATGTCATTGTCGGAATACATATTGTCGCACGAAAACGGAAACTTTAAAATACTTTTTACACTAAGTATTAAATACATACAACAGTTATACCGTATACGACAATACACTTACATGATATACATATTCCTTGGGAAGTATATATGAAACCACCTTACTCGACACAACTTATAAGTACGGAGGAGTTTACACTCACTTTATTACGAGATTACACTCATACATACATGAGATTACACTCAAATCTGTTGACTTAAAAAGACGAGCTTACACTCACACAAGTTTACACTCGAACAGACTTATATCCGAACAGCGATTACACATCGCATTACAAATAACCAACTTATGTATATACTTACAAAGTATACAATACGATGAATTACATAATAATAACATTTGAGTTATTATTATACCTCCGTCACCAACGGGCCACACTTATTTACAAAATAAGTACAAAAGTACAAACAAATACTTGGACATTTCCTAGTTGAGTGGACAACTAGCATGGGTGATTCTTCGCGACACCAACTTACTTTCTTGCTTATGACCTTGTGCGTTTCGGACACCAGAAGGTTGCAGGGTTCGGAGAACCACACTACGGAATTACATCCGACACATACTTACGGACTTACATCCGTTATACTTGTTTGCTAGACTCAGGTGAGTCTTACAGCCCCGTTTTTACTGTTTTCTACTTGGGGTGAGATATTTGCTACCGTTTTACGTATGAACACAAGTACTGAACTGCTACACACTACTTTTACATACATTACATTAGTTACTTTTTATCCACTGAAACCCTCCTATCATAAGTTGTTAGTTATGGACTTAAGCGCGATTACTAGTAAATGGATCCATTTGGGACTGACAATCCCTGCCTGGGGTAGTAGCGCTACCACGGATTACACCGTAGAAACAGACATATTAGTACTTGTTACATATGAGTGTCCAGATAGCACTCACGGGGGTACGTGATGCTGTACTTGACTGTACCATTCACACTACACTGTTAAGCTTCAGCTAGTGAGCTCATGGTAATTGTGTTGACCTACTGATTTACTGATATACTTTCTATGCTCGAAGGCATTACTGGTACTTTACTTATGGTTCATAAAGGATTACTATACTATACCTGTGAGATTCACCTACCTTTTTGGTTGACACTTTTTAGCATTTATCTCAGGTACATTACAGCAGTATGACTGCACCACACTCAGGACTGATAGCTCGAGTCGCATGCATACAAACTTGTGGAGATTCTTTTGCATTACTTTTTGTATATCAGTTATGTATTAGAATACCTAGGAAATCATTTTCGAACTCGAAGCTTGTTATTATGATTCAACAATGTAATACTTTTATACTATTGTACGACGTTGCATATAAATGTCATTTGCTTTACTTTGGTGTTTGATTATTGATTAGTAACACCCAAAGCTTGCTTCCGCGCAACAGTAAATTTGGGGGTGTTACAACCTATCACCACCAAAAATCACCACCAAACTCACTCGAATCACTTCACTTGTTCGGGAGAAAACGTTCGCCTCAACACGATCTACACTTCCATCTTTCTGGATTTCTCCGGCGTTATGTTTGTAAGTTTCTGACAAAACCCGAAACACTCCAATTTCCATTATTTTTACTTCTTTATGGGTTATTGAAGCTTATAATGTCTAAATATGGGTTGGGTAAAAGTTTCAAGTCAAACGGGAACCGGAAAACACCTTTTCGGCTCATTTTCCGGCCAACAGCTCGTTGTGTCGTAGAGGCTCCAGGCCACCTGTGACACAAGGCCTTATGTCGCATATAGCGACACAACCTCTGTGTCGCAATACCTTCAGATGTCGTAGATAGTGACACAAAACACTATGTAGCAAAACTTATTCACGTCGCACATAGAGACACAACATCTTATGTCGCATTAAATTGCAGATGTCGCACTTAGCGACACAAACCATTATCTCGCAGTCATGATCTGTGACACAACAGACTATGTCGCACTTGGCGACACTATGCTGTATGTCGCACACTGTGTCGCATGATACAGAACCAAGAAAACACAGATTTTACTAAGTGTCGAGACCTAAAATATTATCACTTGATTTCACCCAAATTCAAGTCCAGATGCATTTTTCCCCAAAGCAATGTAGTAGAAATAAAAATTCAAGTCCAAATGCATTTTTCTCGACCCCAACCAGGGGCCAGCCCCTTGGACCCAGCAAGGGGTTGCCACCCCTGGAACCCCGCTTACCATGGGCGCTGCCCCCGGACCCCCGTCACTTAGAGTTTGTAAATACATTTCACACCAAGTGTCAAACTTTTATAACATCAAACACGAATACGATACGACTCCTAAAACACATTGGAACATACCTTTTAGGTATAACACTTCGAAATTATAATAATAGTAGTTGAGATTATTACTACAAACAATCACCAACGGGCTATACACATTTTCAAAACTCAAGTTAATCAACCAAATCGTAGTCATTTGGACATTATAGTTGGACGAGCAACTACAAAGGTAGTCTTTTAAGATACCTAATCAGTTAATTACCATCGCGTGTCATGGACACCCTCAGGTTACAAGTCTTCGGACGTCACTACTCGATTAATCAACTCAAGTTTATTTAGATAAACACTACAAGACTCAGGTGAGTCGCATAGCCCCTATTTTACTGTTTTCATCAGGGGTGTGATTACATTACTTGGTTTATATTAACTATATGAACGCAAGTACGAAAACAAATAACTACTACATGAGTTATCTCACTAATCTTTTAAAGCCCTCCTTAGCATAGTTTGGTAATACGTTGTAGCGTGAATATTATTATATGGTACCATATAGGATTGACCCTCCTCGTCTGGGTTAGCATGCACTAACTGAGTAAATGGATGTACTAATATTTGTTCAGACGAGTGTAGATTAAGCACTTGTGGGAGGCACCTCGATCAGGATAGCTTAAATGTGGACCTAACACCTCGAGTTAAGCTCAGACTATGTGCTCATGGCTGTAAAACTTTTATTTTGCTTAATTGCAATTTAAATTCAATTAAATCTTGCGGTTCATACAATATGTGTTGACATACAAACCGTAGATGTGGACTGCCCATCAGGATGCATATTAGCTCGAGTCTCCATGTAAACCTCAGAGATTTCATTGCATTATTAGAATTTGTATAACTAGTTATGTTTTTAAATCTCTCATATTACGAACACGAGCTTATGTAACCAGCTTAATTGATGTAAACTTTTGATTTACAAATGTAATGTTTAAAATGACGCATATAGAGTCGTTCGTTATACCTTTTGTGTTTTGATTATTGATTAGTAGAACCCCAAAGTATGTTTCCGCCAAACAGTAAATTTGGGTGTGTTACAGAATGGTATCAGAGCCTAAGGTTATAGTGAACTACATTGCATTTAGTGGGCCTAGACTATGACCGTTAGGCAGTATTCCTTATTAAGTATGATTATGATCAGTGACTACATTGTATTGGTTTAATTTAACATAGCCTGATCAACTATGTACAACTAAAAGAATATGATGTGAGATCTGAAAGGAGTAATGACTGAACAGGATACACTAGTTGACTTTGACCTCGAGAGAAATGGGACTCAAACATGTCTATGTTAGACACTTTAGGCTATTATATATATATATATATATATATATATATATATATACACATAGATAGGCCTCGCTCTCGCTCAATATCTTAGGCTATATTATATATGTATTATATGAATATAGGCCTCATTCTTGCTAATACTTTGTCTCAGAATGGCAAACACACCATCCAATTCGTCACGCTCACATCCATATGGATCGCGAAACCCAAGGGTAGCTAGGAGGAACACCAGGTTGCCTCGAGCTGATCCATACCCCACTCACTTCACTTTGAAGGACTTGGCCACTAGGCTACACCGACACGAGCAACGACTTGATAATATGGATATTGAACTCCAAGAAACCAACGAAAACTGGAGACTCACATTACTCGAACGTATCAATCAAGTCTCCGAAGATCATGAAAATACCGTCAACCGCATGGACACCCTTGACAACCGTCTAGGTGAAACCATCGAAACTATGGAGGTTGTCCACAACCAAGTGATTGGCAACCGAAATGAAATTTCCATCCTACAATCAAGGTTGAACTAGTGCGAGACACGTCTTAGGAAAATCGAGGACGCCCTCCAAATGGTTAGCAGACTTGCAGAATCTGTAGACCATCTCACCACACTACTGCCACAACTCAATCTACGTCAGGATTAGCTTAGGCTAAATCTGTACTTTATCATGCTTTCGTAGGACCTATGTAATTCGATCGGATATAACAATTCCCGACATCTTTTGTTAAATAACTAATCCTGTAACTTTTGGAATACGTAACTCGAAATTTGTCCATATAGTTTAACATCGTAATATCAATCGACAATTTCTCTCGACTATCTTACATTGTTAATTTTCACTTTGTGATGTTGTATATTACCATTATAATATATGTACATCTATCGAATTATTATTCTGGTACAACTTCTCATGTACCTCTTGTTTCTTTCTTGAAGAATCATGCCGCTAAAGAAGAAAAGCTACAGTGATGCTGACTTGTACTCCAGAAATTACTCCTGTCATCAAGCCTTTTCTTACAAGGATTTTCTCAGCTGCAAACCGCTAAATTTCAAGTGCACGGAAGGTGCCATCGGTCTAATCAGGTGGATCAAAAGGATCGAATCTGTCTTCGGTTTGTGCAACTGCACGGAAGACAACAAGGTCAAATTCGCTGCTTACACCTTTCAAGAAGGTGCACTCACATGGTGGAATACTCATGCCAGTTCTGTGGGCATTGATGTAGCAAACCAACTCCCCTGGGGAGACCTGAAGAAAATGCTAAGGGACGAATATTGCCCCACCGAGGAACTCCACCGGTTGGAGGAAGAATTCTGGCATTTAACTGTTCAAGGCAATGATATCACGGATGAAAAACGCATCAAGAAATACATCCGCGGCCTCCCAGTGAACATCCATGGAAATGTCACCTCATCCAAGCTAACCACCATCCAAAGTGCTATCCGGCTTGCACATGAACTCATGACGATGATTGTCAGCCGTGAAGCATTCACCACCCCTTCCAACAACAAACACAAATCTACTGAACACCACGACCAAACAAACAAGAAACCCAATGCCATTCAAGCTTACACCTCCAACACTGAACCCAAACGCGGGTATACTGGGAACAAACCTTATTGTTCCAAGTGTAACCGCCACCACGAGGGTCAATGCAATACCCCTTGCAACAACTGCAGGAGATACAGGCACTCGACCAAAGATTGCCGAGCTCCCAAATCCAACAACAATACCTCCAACAACAACAACACCAGGCCGCGTAGAGCCTGCTTCGAATGTGGGAACATCGGGCAATTCAAGAATGAATGCCCGAAGCTGAAGAACAACAACAACAGCAACAACAACTCTAGAGGTAGAGCCTTCGTACTCAACTCTAGGGACACCTGCGAAGACCCAAATGTGGTCTCGGGTATGTTCCTCCTCAACAACTTAACTGCTTCTATTCTATTTGATACTGGTGCCAATAGAAGCTTTATTTCTGATGAATTTTACCCATTGATTGATATCACCCCTGTTGCTCTAGATGTTAAGTACACTGTAGAACTAGCGAATGGTAAACTCATAGAAAACGATAGTGTGATACCTAATTGCACTTTAAACCTAGCCAACGAAACCTTTACAATCGATCTTATGCCTGTTGAAATTGGAAGTTTCGACGTCATCATAGGAATGGACTGGTTGTCCAGACACCGAGCTGAAATTGTTTGTTACGATAAGATCGTTCGCATCCCTCTCGCCACCAGTAGAACTTTGATCATACAGGGGGAGACCGGTAGGACGAGACTAAACATCATCTCTTGTTTGAAAACTCGAAAATTTCTAAGAAAAGGGTATCCGGCAATCCTCACACACATCATGGAGAAAAAGTCGGAGGAGAAGCGACTTGAGGATGTGCCCATCATTCGAAACTTTCTAGAAGTCTTTCCCGAAGAATTGTCTAGTCTGCCACCGCCAAGACAGGTCGAGTTCTCAATCGATCTCGTGCCAGGTGTTGCACCCGTGGCTTGAGCAACATACCGATTACCCCATCCGAACTTCAGGAGCTGTTCACCCAGTTACAGGAACTACTTGATAGAGGATTCATTTGACCGAGTTCTTCACCTTAGGGAGCTCCGGTCTTATTCGTTAAAAAGAAAGACGGTTCTTTCCGAATGTGCATCGACTACCAAGAGTTAAACAAATTGACCGTCAAGAACCGATATCCACTCCCTTGCATCGATGACCTGTTTGACTAACTACAAGGGTCGAGTATTTATTCAAAGATCGATCTTCGGTCAGGTTATCATCAACTTCGAGTTCGTGACACCGACATTCCGACAACTGCTTTCTGAACTCGTTACGGGCATTATGAATTTCAGGTGATGCCCTTCGGTTTAACAAACGCACCGGCTGTATTCATGGATCTTATGAATCGGGTGTGCAAACCTTACCTTGATAAGTTTGTCATTGTCTTCATCGACGACATTCTCATATACTCGCGAAACGAACAAGAACACGCGCAACACCTCAAAACCGTCCTAGAACTACTCATACACGAGGAGTTATATGCTAAATTCTCCAAGTGTGAGTTCTGGATTCAATCCGTTCAATTCCTTAGACATGTTGTTAATAGTCAAGGAATCCATGTTGATCCATCGAAAGTCGAGGCTATCAAGTGCTGGCAAGCACCAACATCTCCAACCAAAGTACGCCAATTCTTGGGTCTTGCTGGGTACTATCGGCGATTCACTGAAAATTTCTCAAAAATAGCCCAACCACTCATAACCCTGACTCAGAAAGACAAAAAGTTCGATTGTATTGATAAACAAGAGTCAGCATTTCAACTTCTGAAAAAAAAGCTTTGCAGTGCTCCTATTCTATCATTACCCGAAGGCACCGATGACTTCGTGGTATACTGCGATGCTTCCCGCCAAGGTCTCGGTTGCGTGCTGATGCAACGAGACAAGGTCATTGCTTACGCCTCGCGACAACTCAAAATCCACGAAAAGAACTATACTACTCATGATCTCGAACTCGGAGCTGTCATCTTTGTTCTCAAAATATGGAGACATTACCTCTACGACACTAGGTGCACAATCTTCACCGACCACAAAAGTCTCCAACACATCTTCGATCAAAAGGATCTCAACATGAGGCGACGTCGATGGGTCGAGTTGCTCACCGACTACGATTATGAGATCAAATACCATCCGGGTAAGGCAAATGTTGTTGCCGATGCCCTCAGTCGAAAAGAACGAACGTAACCACTTCGAGTCCGAGCCCTCAGTATGACCATTCACAATGATCTAAACATTCAGATTCTCACTGCTCAACTCAAAGCTCTGAAACCCGATAACAATTTGAAGTCAAACCTAACGGAGTTAGGTACCTCTCTAACCGAATCTGGTTGCCTAGTTTTGGGAACCTGCGAGACTTGGTGATGGATGAAGCTCACAAGTCTAAATACTCTATCCACCCAGGATCCGACAAAATGTATCACGAAATCAAAGAGTTCTATTGGTGGCCGAACATAAAAGCTGAAATTGCCACATACGTCAGCAGGTGTCTTACTTGCTCAAAAGTCAAAGCCGAATATCAAAAACCTTCTGGTTTACTCCAACAGCCCAACATTCCTGAATGGAAATGGGAACAAATTGCCACGGATTTCATAACCAAACTACCAAAGTCAATGAGCGGATGCAATACCATTTGGGTGATTGTTGATCGTCTCACAAAATTTGCTCACTTCTTGGCAATCAAAGAAACTGACAAAATGGAACGCCTCACCCGAATCTACATCAAAGAGGTTGTTTCTCGACACGGCGTTTCAATCTCGATTATCTCAGATAGGGATAGTCATTTCACATCTCACTTTTGGCAATCACTTCAAAAATCATTGGGTACCCGTCTCGATATGAGTACCGCATATCACCCTCAAACCGACGGCCAAAGTGAACGAACAATTCAAACACTGGAAGATATGCTACGAGCTTGCGTAGTTGACTTCGGTGTATACTGGGAAACACATCTACCGTTGTGCGAGTTTTCGTACAACAATAGCTATCACACCAGCATTAAGGCTGCACCTTTCGAGGCATTGTACGGTCGTAAGTGCCAAACACCTATCTGTTGGACCGAAGTGGGAGACAGTCAACTCACTGGTCCTGAGATCATTCAAGAAACAACTGAAAAGATTTTCGAGATCCAAAACAAACTCAAAGCCGCACGTGATCGTCAGAAAAGTTATGCTGACGTGAGACGCAAACCACTCGAGTTCCAGGTTGGGGATCGAGTGCTACTCAAAGTTTCACCTTGGAAAGATGTTATCCGATTCGGTAAACGCGGTAAGTTAAATCCCAGATACATTGGACCATTCAAGATCCTCGAGAGGATTGGTTTAGTGGCATATCGATTGCAGCTCCCACCCGAACTCAGCAGCGTGCATCCCACTTTTCACATTTTTAACTTGAAGAAAAGCCTGTATGATGAGACACTCATTATCCTACTCGATGAGATTCGCGTCGATGACAAACTTCACTTCGTTGAAGAACCCGCTGAAATCATGGACCATGAGGTCAAACAACTCAAACAAAGTCATATTCCCATTGTCAAAGTCAGGTGGAATTCGTGACGTAGGCCGGAATTCACCTGGGAACGGGAGGACCAAATGCGACTCAAGTATCCTCAGTTATTCACTGACGCTACTTCAATCACAACTTCAAACTAAATTTCGTGACGAAATTCTCCTAACAGGGGGAGAATGTGACACCCGTCAAATTAGAACTAGTATTTTATGCCTAATCAAGTGTAATACATGTAATTAGTTCTGTGTTTGGCTAATTAAGGTATCAATATATATTGTTGAATATATACAAGTATGCGATTGGATTAAATCGTACTAGTTTCAAATCGAATGCAATTCAATTCAATTAATACGGACGTTGGTGAATAATTTTATTAAATAATAGGACATTATTTAATAATTCTATTTTATCCAAAAATATTATTACATAATATTTCAACTCAAATTCGTATCGTACAAACAACATCTATGCTATTAAAATAATAAACGCGCAAACAATCGAAACAAGAATAAATTATATTTTATAACTCAAGTAACAGTATTTGATGAAATACTTCAATAAAAACATTAATAGATATCTGTATTTTAAAATAATAATTTAAACGATTAAACAATCGGGGAAAGAACACCACACGGAGCGCAAACGTGAGGGTTAAAAATTTGGGAGATTTTCCCCCTCCCCTCCTCATTTCTCATTTTCTTTCTCTCTCTCCTTCTTCCTTTTCTCTCTTTTTTTCTCAAAACTACCCACCACCACCACCTATCACCACCAAAAATCACCACCAAACTCACTCGAATCACTTCACTTGTTCGGGAGAAAACGTTCGCCTCAACACGATCTACACTTCCATCTTTCCGGATTTCTCTGGCGTTAAGTTTGTATGTTTCCGACAAAACCCGAAACACTCCGATTTCCATTGTTTTTACCTGTTTATGGGTTATTTAAGCTTATAATGTCCAAACGTTTGCCTTCAGATATCGCAGATAGCGACACAAAACACTATGTAGCAAAACTTATTCACTTCGCAGATAGCGACACAACACCTTATGTCGCATTAAATTGCGGATGTCGCACTTAGCGACACAAACCCTTATGTCGCAGTCATGATCTGCGACACAACAGACTATGTCGCACTTAGCAACACAATGTTGTATGTCGCACACTGTGTCGCATGATACAGAACCAAGAAAACACAGATTTTACTAAGTGTCGAGACCTAAAACTTTATCACTTGATTTCACCCAAATTCAAGTCCAGATACATTTTTCACCAAAGCAATGTAGTAGAAATAAAAATTCAAGTCCAGATGCATTTTTCTCGACCCAAACCAGGGGCCAGCCCCTTGGACCCTGCCAGGGGTTGCCACCCCTGGAACCCCGCTTACCAGGGGCGTTGCCCTCGGACCCCCGTCACTTAGAGTTTGTAAATACATTTCACACCAAGTGTCAAACTTGTATAACATCAAACATGAATACGCTACGACTCCTAAATCACATTGAAACATACCTTTTAAGTATAACACTTCGAAATCATAATAATAATAGTTGAGATTATTATTACAAACAATCACCAACGGGCCGTACACATTTTCAAAACTCAAGTTAATCAACCAAATCGTAGTCATTTAGACATTCTAGTTGGACAAGCAACTACAAAGGTAGTCTTTTAAGATACCTAATCAATTAATTACCATCGCGTGTCATGGACACCCTCAGGTTACAAGTCTTCAGACGTTACTACTCGATTAATCAACTCAAGTTTATTTAGATAAACATTTCAAGAATCAGGTGAGTCTCATAGCCCCTATTTTACTGTTTTCATGAGGGGTGTGATTACATTGCTCAGTTTATATTAACTATATGAACGCAAGTACGAAAACAAATAACTACTACGTGAGTTATCTCATTAATCTTTTAAAGCCTTCCTCAACATAGTTTGGTAATACGTTGTAGCGTGAATATTAGTATATGGTACCATATATGATTGACTCTCCTCGTCCGGGTTAGCATGCACTAAATGGGTAAACGGATGTACTAATATTTGTTCAGACGAGTGTAGATTAGGCACTCATGGGAGGCACCTCGATTAGGATACCTTAAATGTGGACCTGACACCTCGAGGTAAGCTCAGACTATGTGCTCATGGCTGTAAAACTTTTATTTTGCTTAATTGCAATTTAAATTCAATTAAATCTTGCGGTTCATACAATATGTTTTGACATACAAACCTGTGAGCTCACCAGTGTTTCGCAGACCCATTTTAGCATGTATCTCAGGTACCCAGCAGTAGATGTGGACTGCCCATTAGGATGCATATTAGCTCGAGTCTCCACGCCAAACCTCAAAGATTTCGTTGCATTATTAGATTTTGTATAACTAGTTATGTTTTTAAATCTCTCATATTACGAACACGAGCTAATGTAACCAGCTTAATTGATGTAAACTTTTGATTTACAAATGTAATGTTTAAAATGACGCATATAGAGTCGTTCATTATACCTTCTGTGTTTTGATTATTGATTAGTAGAACCCCAAAGTATGTTTCCGCCAGACAGTAAATTTGGGGGTGTTACAACAATGTTACAATCACGTTTGCTAATCGAAAGGCGAATATAAGTTTTATGTTCAAAATCATAAGATAAGTCCGTTCATAAAGTTTCTGTTTTTATAATGTCGATCCATAATACAACTACCTTCGATCGTTTACCGACTTCCATACATTTGTTCCTCGCTTGACAGCGTTTCCATTACTATATCAAGTAAACAGTCGAATAAGGGTCGTCATATTATTTCACGACATATTTAAAATCATCCCATAATTACTTATGCTAACTATATCACAACAAATACAATAGTAATCCACTCGCTAAGCATGACACAAACTATCTCTAGCATAATTAAAGTATACATAATTAATTAAGATAGATAAGGATAAAAAGGACCGGGATTAATATGCAAGAAGGAATAGACTTGAATTAATGAGCGTTACTCCAAGCGTACACCAAAGATTACAAGCATGTTCCTTGCTTTCGCTCTATTCTAACAAGCTTCCTAACCCTAGCCTAATACTAATTTAAAGTAAGAAAATAAAATGAGAAAGAAAAGCTAGAAGCTAGAGAAGTAAGAAAGATATGAAAGGTGTGTGTTAGAGTGTAGAACGTGTGTCTTCCAAATGAACCAAGGGCACCTATTTATAGGTGAAATCCGGTGCATTTTAGCAACTAGGGGCACATGTTAGCAAAAGGTGGAAAAGTTGCTAGCACATGTACCCTAAAGCACGAAAAGGTGTACCACGTGTACCCTAAAGTTGCGGAAAGGTCTAGCACGTGTACCGGGCGAGTACGGGCAAGGATGAAAAAGCGGCCGGGGGACGGGCGGTCGGCAGCCGGCGCCGCCAACCAGCCAGCTGGCGGAGGCTGCATGATGGCCGGCGGCGGCTGCCATGCTGCCGTCCCAGTTCACCGTCCTTTGTCTTATTTCTCGATTCGCGCGTATCTTCTTTGTTATGCGTCCGTCTTCATCGATTCTTTTTGCGTTGGAATCGTTTTTCAAAAACAAAGACTTTGATAAAAGAAATCCCTGAAATGTTTATCTGATCTTTAGATGTCTCGTGCGAATTGTTTAAATCTTCCGGCGTACGTAGAATCTTCGTTATTCATCCATTTTTACTGATTCTTCTATTGTTAGATTCGTATTTTGAAAGTAAACATCTTGGATAAGATGAATCTCATTGATGGGTACTTTGTCTCTAAATCTTTTCTTGATGCCTTGAATCTTCAAACGTGTGTGGAATCTTCATTTTTCGTCCGTTTTTCTTGATTTTTCTCGTGTATCTTCATTTTGACCATCTTGGCAAAGTTTCATTGATTTGAACATTATCCGAGTTTATTTGCCAAGTATTGTTCCAGAATGAGAGAGACATCGGTAGTAAAAATGTGACTTTTTACACGATATCAAAGACACATGCATCAGCGCACACTCCGAAATGAAAGTGAAGCATTAAAAATGAATGCTTATAATGGGCTCAAATACCTCACCACAGTTGGGGTTTATATGCGCCAAGTCATGCGATGCGTAGAGGATTTTTTTCATTTTCAGTTTAAGATACATTTTTATTTTTGCCTTGTCTTAATATCCAAAGCAACTTATTTATTTTGACAGAAAGTTCGTTTCTTTAAAAGAATCTTATAAGTCTAAAATCTTTTAGAAAAATATCAAAATCAACCGAATGGATGTCGGACATTGTCAAGGTTGGGTTTTCGAATGTTTTGATGATTAGAAATCTCAACCTTTTAGGTTGGTTTTGTGAAAAATTTTGAATTTTTTTTAATTAAAACAGAGGTATTACTTTGGACAGGCAAATATAAACTTGCGATATTTAAATATCGTGTATCCCACACTTAAAATAACATTGTCCTCGATGTTTATTGCTAAGACGTAGGATTTTCTTCGGTAAAAATCCCACACTTAGGGTTTGAAATAGTGGAACAATTTTAAGTGTTTTGAAAAAATTGATGGGATGGAATCCCACACTTAGAATTTAGGCATATTAGGATGTAAGGTATTGGAAAAAATCATAGCAGAAAAGAAAGGAACTTCCATATGGTAGAGATGAGGAGATGGGTTTAAAGAAAGAAGCCGCAGTCTCGTCCGTCATCTCTTTGCTCAATATTTCATTCGTAACTTCACAAATTGCCAACACATCGGTGAGCTGAGGATCTGAAAAATACACGGAATTGGCAGTAGTATCTGCTGGATCAAAGTCAGTCTTCATGAAGTGTACTCGAGCTCACACGGGAAAACTCTTCATCCAATCCTTTCACTAACTTTTCCACGAAAACAACTAAGACCAAAAGAATAGATTTGTAGAAAGTGAACCGAAGTGATGTCTTCTTCCGGATACAGGCACAATCAACCAAGATGTACACCATATGTTGGGGGGAGATAATGGATGGGGATCCTAATCATCAAGAGCTGCTAATGTAGACTAATTGCTCAAGATGATCCTAAAGTGCTGAACCTGACAACCAAAATTCTTCATCACCCGAGATCCTCTCCGACAAAATGATAAAATAAATTCGATGTTGTTCTTACCGGCAGAGATTGATATCGCGTAAAAAGTCACGTTTTTACTACCGATATCTCTCTCATTCTGGAACAATACTTGGTAAATAAACTCAGATAATGTTCAAATCAACGAAACTTTGCCAAGATGGTCAAAATCAAGCTGCACGAGAAAAATCAAGCAAAACGGATGAAAATCGAAGATTCCATACTCGTTTGAAGATTCAAGACATCAAGACAAGATTTAGAGACAAAGTACCCATCACTAAGATCCATCTTATCCAAGATGTTCGCTTTCAAAATACGAATCCAACAATAGAAGAATCTGCAAAAAGGATGAATACCGAAGATTCTACATACGCCGGAAGATTCAAACGATTTGCATGAGACATCTAAAGATCAGAAAAACATTTCAGGGATTTCTTTTCATCAAATTCTTCATTTTTGAAAAAATAATTCAACGCAAAAAGAATCGACGAAAACGGACGCATAACAAAGAAGATACGCGTGAATCGAGAAACGAGACAAAAGACGGCGAACCGGGACGGCAGCATGGCAGCCGCCACCGGCAACCATGCAGCCGCTGCCGGCTGCCTACCACCTTGTAACACCCCCAAAATTCGTTGATTGAGTTTAGTGGAAGCATTTAGTTAAGTATGGGGAATGCCACAATACACAGTACATGCATATGTATCAGAGCTTATGATTACAACAGAACATAATATATTAAGATGCCAAAAGTAATAGTTACAAAGTTTACGATTCATCGAATCGTATAAGTTGAAAATTAATTAAGTTACAAAACAAGATTTCGTAAATATGACTAAAATCACTTTAGTTATACAATATCCAAAAGTATCAAATGTTGGCATCCTAAAGCTTCGCGGGTCGCCCTAGTTCCGTATGTGTAGGCGGTTCTTACATGCGCTGCTAATTCCCTGAAAAACATAGTAAAAGTCAACAACGAGGTTGAGTGAATTCACAGGTTTTATGTTTACAATTATAGTTGGTTGTTTCAAAGCGTTCACAAATAGTTATCGTCATCACGATCAAATAAAGTTTTGTGGAATGTTATCCAATGTGTACGTTTAGTGGGATGTAGCCCAAAGATGTAGTTACATGGGATGTTACCCAAAATATAGTTTAAGATTCGTAGGAAAGCGGTATCCTATTTTTAATCGTAGGAATGTCAGTATCCTGATAGTTATTCGTAGGAATGTCAGTATCTTAATAGTTGTTCGTAGGAATGTCAGTATCCTAATAGTTGTTTGTAGGAATGTCAGTATCCTAATAGTTGTTCGTACGAATGTCAGTATCCTAATAGTTGTTCGTACGAATGTCAGTATCTTAGTAGTTGTTAACGGATCCATGTCAGTAGGATCGAGTACCCATGTCAGTAGGGTTCACCTAGCGGGGAGCGTCAGTGTCCCCTGTTCAACAAGTATAACGGATCCATGTCAGAAGGATCTAGTACCCATGTCAGTAGGGTTCAAATAGTAGGGAGTGTCAGTGTCCCTTAATCCATGTCAGTAGGATCTAGTCCTTGTGAGAAGGACCCATTAGTTACCCAATCAGTTTCGTAGAAGCGTTGCTGGTCGTTCTCCAGCGTTTCCAAAACAAGTTTAATACGTTTGCAGTGTTTGTAGTATGAAAACGTTTATTCATAAACGTCAGTTTGTGTAACAGTTTAACAGTTTAATGTACTCTAATTGTTCGAGTAAATCAGTATACAATCATATATTCAAAACGTTTGACTGTGTTTTCCACCCTTAGTTGAAAGCTGTAAAACAGTTAAAAAGTAGGGGCTGTGAACTCACCTGTTGAGTTAAGTAATGTGCGAGTGGTAGCAAAGCCTAAAGCCCAAGTATAGTCCGGAATCTCCTAACGCCCTAAACGTATGGGATTTGATAAGTATGTGGATGTCTTAGTTTGACCATCCATGTTAGTGTTCGTTCAACCAAATTATGTCCAAAGTGTTTGTTTGTCATTTAAGTTTGTAGCTTTAGAATGTATACGACTCGTTGGTAGCGGTTTGTAATAATAATTTCTGAAAACATTATTATATTCGTTTCATTTTATGCTTAGCAAAAGTATATATCTTGGTATGTTAATCGTCATTGTAAGAAGTGTAGTTGTCATTACGCAAACGTCGAATCGTTGTGCAAAACTCAGTTCGCAGGGCAGATCCTTAGTTCGCAGACCAGGTCAGTTCGGCTCGCTTGTTCGACTCGCTCGTTCGGCTCGCAAGGGTTCAATTCGCATCTCGGTTCGGTTCGCAGCTCAGTTCGGCTCGCAGCTCGGTTCGGTTCGCATCGCGAGCTCGGTTCGCAGCTCGGGTCGGTTCGCAGGAAGAATAGATCTCAGCTCGCAGAACGAGCTGATCATATTTTTAACTTTAAAAACGCATTTTAAGTCAATTTTTGGACATAATAAGTTGATAAAACACTAAAGCATGGTATATTAAGTATTACAAACACGAAATATCAAAGAAAATAGCAAAATCTAAGAGTTTGCGGGATTATCAGGTTCTTACAAGGTTATCGCATGAGGAATCCGAAAAGATGGTTGCATAGCTTTCGTCGTGGTGATTGTTTTTCTCTAAATGAGCTCGGTTTATTGCGTTTTTGTATTAGTTTTTGTGTGATTTGTGGAAGGTTTTAAGAGAGAGAAATAGAGTAGAGAGAGAAGAGGGAGAGAGTTGTGTTTTGTTGGAGATGAAAAATGAAAGGGAAATGGGTATGGGGGTGGGTTGGGGCCGGTTTAGGGAATCAAAAGGGGAGGGATTTTTGTCCCAAATTTGTGGTATTTAACCCGTGTTCGTTTACCCTATCGTTAAGTATTAATTTATTTTCAATTGGAAATTTTTAAATACATTTTAATATATATATTTTGTTGAGATATTCTTATAAAGGTAACTTAACTAAGTTGTGACATTATAACTTTGTTTTGTTATAGAATTGTCTCGAATTTGGTTCAGTTTATGAAATACTCGTTAAATATTATCAAAATAATATTTAATAGATGTTAATGTTAACTATAATCTCCCATTATTAATAAATTTTTGTTCACCAACCACTCGTATATTTTGTCGCGTTTGCTCCAATCGTTTTGTACGTAATTACAAATAAGTAATACTACGCGTATTAACTAGTGGGCTTTGCTAAACTTATCTCTAAAGTAGTTGTGAATTCACTCAAGTAGGGAATTAGCCTAATAATGCAAGTGTTTAACGTTCGTAATTGCATTCGAATTTGAGGGGTGTCACACGCCTATCCCCCGGCCGCTTTTTCGTCCTTGCCCTTACTCGCCTGGTACACGTGCTAGACCTTTCCGCAACTTTAGGGTACATGTGCTACACCTTTCTGCGCTTTAGGGTACATGTGCTAGCAACTTTTCCACCTTCTGCTAACATGTGCCCCTAGTTGCTAAAATGCACCGGATTTCACCTATAAATAGGTGCCCTTGGTTCATTTGGAAGACACACCTTCAACACTCTAACACACACCTTCCATATCTTTCTTACTTCTCTAGCTCTAGCTTTTCTTTCTCATTTTATTTTCTTACTTTAAATTAGTATTCGGCTAAGGTTAGGAAGCTCGTTAGAATAGAACAAAAGCAAGGAACGTGCTTGTAATCTTTGGTGTATGCTTGGAGTAACGCTCATTAATTCAAGTCCCTATTCCTTCTCGCATATTATTCCCGGTCCTTTCTATCCTTATCTATCTTAATTAATTATGTATGCTTTAATTATGCTAGAGATAGTTTGTGCCATGCTTAGCGAGTAGATTACTATTGTATTTGTTGTGATGTAGTTAGCATAAGTAATTATGGGATGATTTTATATATGTCGTGAAATAATATGACGGCCCCTATTCGACTGTTTACTTGATATAGTACTGGAAACGCTGTCAAGCGGAGTACAAATGTATGGAAGTCGGTAAACGACCGAAGGTAGTTATATTATGGATCGACATTATAAAAACAAAAACTTTATGAACGGACTTATCTTACGATTTTAAACAGTAAACTTATATTCGCCTTTCGATTAGCAAACGTGATTGTAACCTTGTAAAAAGGAGTCGCGAACCTTAATACTTGGTCAATAGTTATCAATGTCAAAACTAAGGTTTAATTGTAACGTCATGCAATCATCATAAAATGCAATGTGATTACGTGGAATTACCATGAGTATAGTACACTTTTAATCACAATGTACTTATCATGTAAACATTACGAAGCAATTAAATTCACAACGAAAACATCGGTTAACGATTAAATACATTGTGAACTAACATAGTATTTTATGATATGGTCTGGGTTTAACTTTATGCAAAAGCCATCAGCATTTTAATTAGATTAGATTAGATTAGAGTAGGTAGGCTATAGGCTAAATAACCATTCACGAAAACCTAGGGATTTGTTAATTGTATTGAGAAAGGCAAGTTTAAAATACAATTTGAAATGATATCCTTCTCCTTAAACCATGAAACCTAAAGTAAGGTACGTAAGAAACCTAAACGCTTTCCCCCACTTATCATGCTTGAGTTTCACTAATAGAAATTAATCAGTTAAGTCCGAACATATTTTCTAAGTTAATTGCTTGCCGAATTTGTAGTCTTTATGGTATTAAGAACGGATAGACTTGTTATTGACTTGCTACTCTGTTCCTTCACCCACGAGCGAATGCGTTCAATAATAAGGGCCACTGACTCCCTCACAGGAGAGTGTGGAGAGTTGAGCATTGTCTGATCAGAATCATGACACCCTAGTTCCTCGTGACATATTAGTTAATAACCGACTGATAAGGAATCTATGGGTTATACCATAAAGTATCAAATCTAACACAATGATCATTTAGTCCAAAGGATTGCTTTGAAACACCTTGCACAAGATCATTTTTCACCAAATAGTTCATTTTCCTGAAGTGTAGATGGCCCATACGTCTATGCTTATACGAGTTGGAGATTTGAATGAATTTGTTGATGTGGGCGTTAGGATCTTCACGGGGTAATCTGTGGAATTGGAAGTTGTCCTTGATGAGTTGGACAATGTGGTATTTGAGTTCGAAAGATGCTCCATTGATCACTGGATAGCTGATCGGTCCACCTCGTCCTTCGATGGATGGTTTGGTACTATCGGCGAGAGTAACACGAGCGGCCATTGGTGGAAAACGGGAACGTCTTTCTTTTCGGATGGTACGGATAATCGACTCATGATCAGGTATGAAAATGAGTGGATCAGATTCGGATGATCTGGTCGAATATCGTTGTGGATCGCGGGAAAGAATTTTCGGTGGTTATGAGAGAGAAATCTAATCTACGGGTATCACTAAAGAGAAAGTTCATCGGGACGCCTCACAATCTTACGATTAACTTCCTCGGCAGCGGTGCCAAAAACTTGATGCGCCACCAACCGTCACGCGTCGTCAACGCGACCGTATGGCAGCACGTCTGGGTTTAGTTTTAAAATTTAGATTTAGCTGGGGACCTAAGTTCTACTAGAGCTGTATATCTGAAGTATGATGTCGCACCCCCAAATTCGGGTTCCGGAAGCGAATCTGGTCGGGGCGCGACAAATCAATATACACAGCACAAAAGATATAATGAACGTCCATTATATGCGTCGTTTTACATTTGTATTAATAAAAACCAAAGTTTACATTAAAAATAGAGTTACATTAGCTCGGTGGAACTTGAGAGATTTAAGTACATAATTAATCTATACAAAATATAATAATGCAGCTAAATCTCTGATTGTTTGCATGCTGACTCGAGCTAATTGATCTTGATTGTGCAATCCAACCTACTACTGGTCACCTGTGATACATGCTAAAATGGGTCAGCGAAACGCTGGTGAGCTCACAGGTTTGTATGTCAACACATAATTATATGAACCGCAAGATTTATAATTGAATTTATAAAGCAATTAAGCAAAATAAAAGTTATACAGCCATGAGTACATAGTCTGAGCTTAACTTGAGCGTCAGGTCTAATTAAGGAAACCTAACTGAGTTGCCTCATACGAGTGCCTAATCTACACTCGTCTTCCCAAATGTTAATACGTCCGTTTGACCAGTTAGTGCGTGCTAACCCGGACGAGGATTGTCAATCCTATATGATATCATATACTAACATTCACGCTACAGATGTATTACCAGACTATGCTACGAAGGGCTTTATTGATTAGTTGAAAACAACTCATGTAGTATTTGATTGAATTGTACTTGCGTTCTACTTGTAAAACAAAACGAGCAATAATATCACACCCCTGAAAAGCAGTAAAATAGGTGCCATGAAACTCACCTGAGCCTCGAGTGTTTAACTTAATAAACTTGAATTTGACTAGCGAGGAATTGATGTTCGAAGACTTGTGACCTGAGGGTGTCCAAGACACGCAATGATTATAACATGAGTAGGCATCTCGAAAGACTGCCCTTGTAGTTGTCCGTCTAACTTAGAATGTCCAAATTACCGCGATTTGGTTGTTTATTTAAGTGTTTGAAAATGTGTACGGCCCGTTGGTGATTTTTTGTAACAATAATCCCACATTATTATTTTGATGATTTTGAAGTGTTATACCTAAAACTAAGTTCCAATGTGTTTTAGAAGTTGTGTCGCATTCGTGTTTGATGTTATACAAGTTTAACACTTTGCGTGGAAGTTTAGATGTAACACCGTTACTCGTGAACCTAGGGTAAGGGCGAAGCCCGTTAATGACGGGGGTCCGGGGGCAGCGCCCCTGGTAGCGGGGTCCAAGGGGCAGAGCCCCTGGCTGGGGTCGAGCCATTGTGCTAGTGTCGCTACATGCCATGGTAGCTTGGAAAATTTTTATTTCTACTAAATTGCTTTGGTGAAAAGCACATCTGGACTCGAATTTAGGTGAAATCGAGTGGTAAAATTTTAGGTCTTGACACTTAATAAAATCCGTGATTTCTTGGATCTGTTTCATGCGACACTGTGCTAGTGTCGCTACATGCGACACTAGTTAGTGCGACACTGGCTTGAGTTATGCGACATTGATGGTGTATGCGACATTAGGCATAGTGTCGCTATCCTGCGACATTAGGGTTTATG
The DNA here is from genome assembly GCA_963422505.1 of Pseudognaphalium luteoalbum. Taxonomy (NCBI): domain Eukaryota; kingdom Viridiplantae; phylum Streptophyta; class Magnoliopsida; order Asterales; family Asteraceae; genus Pseudognaphalium; species Pseudognaphalium luteoalbum. The sequence goes on along the minus strand of OY730194.1, from coordinate 71,362,814 downwards.
CGACATTAGGTGTAGTGTCGCTATATGCGACATTACCGATTCATGCGACATTAGGTGTAGTGTCGCTATCCTGCGACATTAAGGTTTATGCGACACTAAGCATAGTGTCGCTATATGCGACACATATCAATTTCTGTAACATTAAGCCTAGTGTCGTAGGTGGACTGTTGGCCGGAAAATGGCCCAAAAAGGTGTTTTCCGGCCTTCATTTGACCTTAGACTTTTACCAACCCATATTTGGACATTTTAAGCTTAAAGAAACCATAAACATGTAAAAATAAGTGACATCGATGAATTTCGAGAGTTCGCGGGAAACTTACGAAGTGTCGAATGGAAATTACGAAAAGATAGAGTTGTAGATCGTTGCGTGGTGGTCGTTTTTCTCCAATAGCTCCAAGTGATTTGAGGTGGTTTTGCGGTGTTATTTAGTGATTTAAGGTGGATGGTGGTCGTTTGGTTTTTAGAGAGAATAGAAGAGAGGAGAGAGAGAGATAAGTGGGAAATGAGGGTAAAAGGGGGGAAAGATGGCTGATTTTAGGGGGGGGGGGGGTCTCCCTACTTTTTAATCCCCGCGTTTGCGCTCCGTGCGGTGTTTGTTTTCCCGATCGTTTAATCGTTAATTAATTATTTTGCGCGTTTAAACATGCGTTCTAAAATACGAGGATTTAGTCAATATTTTTGTTCAAGTATTTTACCAAATACTTAACACTTGAGTTATATAAAATATAACTTAGTTTTCGTTTTGATTGTTTGCGCGCTTAATATTTTAATCGCGTAGATGTTTCTTCGTGCGATGCGAATTAATTACAAAATATTATCAAATAGTATTTTGAATAATTAGTGTTATTAACTAATGTTGTATTATTTAATAAAATTGTTCACCAACATCCGTATTAATTGAATCGAATTGCATTCGATTTGAAACTTGTACGATTTTATCAAATCGCATACTTGTATATATTCATCAATATATATGTTGATACATTAATTAGTCTAACACAGAACTAATTACATGTATTAAAACTTGATTAGGCACTAACTGCTAGTCCTAATTTGACGGGTGTCACATTCTCCCCCTGTTAGAAGAATTTCGTTAATTTAAGTTGAAGTCGTGTTTGAAGTAGCGTCAGCAAATAACTGAGGATACTTGAGTCGCATCTGGTCCTCCCGTTTCCAGGTGAATTCCGGCCCACGCCACGAATTCCACCTGACTTTGACAATGGGAATACGACTTTGTTTGAGTTGTTTGACCTCACGGTCCATGATTTCTGCGGGCTCTTCAACAAAGTGAAGCTTGTCGTCAATACGAATTTCATCAATTGGAATGATGAGTGTCTCATCAAATAGACACTTTTTCAGGTTGGAAATGTGAAAAGTGGGGTGCACGCTGTTGAGCTCGGATGGCAGCTGCAACTGATATGCCACCGGACCTATCCTCTCGAGGATCTCAAAAGGTCCAATGTATCTTGGGTTCAGTTTATCGCGTTTGCTGAAACGAATGACACCTTTCCAAGGTGAAACTTTGAGTAGTACTCGATCCCCAACCTGGAATTCGAGTGGTTTGCGCCTCACATCATCATAGCTTTTCTGACGATCACGTGCGGCTTTGAGTTTGTTTTGAATCTCGAAGATTTTCTCGGTTGTTTCATGAATGATTTCCGGACCCGTGAGTTGGCTATCCCCAACTTCGGTCCAACAGATAGGTGATCGGCACTTACGACCGTACAGTGCCTCGAAAGGTGCAGCCTTTATGTTGGAGTGATAACTGTTGTTATATGAAAACTCGCACAACGGTAGGTGTTTTTCCCAGTTTACACCGAAGTCAACTACGCAAGCTCGCAGCATGTCTTCCAGTGTTTGAATTGTTCGTTCACTTTGGCCATCAGTTTGAGGATGGTATGCGGTACTCATATCAAGACGGGTACCTAATGATTTTTGAAGTGATTGCCAAAAGTGAGATGTGAAACGACTATCCCTATCGGAGATAATCGAGATTGGAACACCGTGTCGAGAAATAACCTCTTTGATGTAGATTTGTGTGAGGCGTTCCATTTTGTCGGTTTCCTTGATAGCCAGGAAGTGAGCAGATTTTGTGAGACATTCGACGATCACCCAAATGGTATCGTAACCGCTCGATGACTTTGGTAGTTTGGTTATGAAATCCATGGCAATTTGTTCCCATTTCCATTCAGGAATGCTGGGTTGTTGGAGTAAACCAGAAGGTTTTTGGTATTCAGCTTTGACTTTCGAGCAAGTAAGACACTTGCTGATGTATGTAGCGATTTCAGCTTTGATATTCGGCCACCAATAACATTCCTTGATGTCGTGATACATTTTGTCAGATCCAGGATGGATAGAATATTTGGACTTGTGAGCTTCATCCATTACCAAGTTTCGTAGATTTCCAAAATAGGGTAACCAGATTCGGTTTGAGAAATACCTAATCCCGTTAGGCTTGATTTCAAATTGTTTGTCCATGCCTCGCAAGGCTTCGTTTTTGATATTATCGGGTTTCAGAGCTTCGAGTTGAGCAGTGAGAATCTGAATGTTTAGATCATTTGAAATAGTCATGCTGAGGGCTCGGACTCGAAGTGGTTTCGTTCGTTCTTTTCGACTGAGGGCATCGGCAACAACATTCGCTTTCCCCGGATGGTATTTGATCTCACAATCGTAGTCGGTAAGCAACTCGACCCACCGACGTTGTCTCATGCTGAGATCCTTCTGATCGACTTTTATGGTCGGTAAAGATTGAGCACTTAGTGCCATAGAGGTAATGTCTCCAGATTTTGAGGGCAAAGACGACTGCTCCTAGCTCGAGATCGTGGGTGGTGTAGTTCTTTTCATGAATTTTGAGCTGTCGTGAAGCATAAGCAATAACTTTTTCTCGTTGCATCAGCACGCAACCGAGACCTTGATGAGAAGCATCGCAGTATACCACGAAGTCATCGGTGCCTTCGGGTAAGGATAGAATTGGAGCACTGCAAAGCTTTTGTTTCAGAAGTTGAAATGCCGACTCTTGTTTGTCAGTCCAATCAAACTTTTTGTCTTTCTGAGTCTGGGTTGTGAGTGGTTGGGCTATTTTCGAAAAAATTTCAATAAATCGCCGATAGTATCCGGCAAGACCCAAGAATTGACGTACTTCGGTTGGAGATGTTGGTGCTTGCCAGCACTTGATGGCCTCGATTTTCGATGGATCGACATGGATTCCTTGACAATTAACAACATGTCTAAGGAATTGAATGGATTTTATCTAGAACTCACACTTGGGGAATTTGGCGTAAAGCTCTTCGTGTTTAAGTAGCTCTAGGATGGTTTTGAGGTGTTGCGCGTGTTCTTGTTTGTTTCGCGAGTATATGAGAATGTCGTCAATGAAGACAATGACAAACTTGTCGAGATATGGCTTGCACACCCGATTCATAAGATCCATGAATACAGCCGGTGCGTTGGTTAGGCCGAATGGCATTACTTGAAATTCATAATGCCCGTAACGAGTTCGGAAAGCAGTTTTCGGGATATCGGTGTCGCGAACTCAAAGTTGATGATAACCTGACCGAAGATCGATCTTTGAATAAATACTTGACCCTTGTAGTTGGTCAAACAGGTCATCGATGCGAGGGAGTGGATATCGGTTCTTGATGGTCAATTTGTTCAACTCTCGGTAGTCGATGTACATTCGGAAAGAACCTTCTTTCTTCTTCACGAATAAGACCGGAGCTCCCCAAGGTGAAGAACTCGGTCGAATAAATCCTCTTTCCAGGAGTTCCTGTAATTGGGCGGACAACTCCTGAAGTTCGGATGGGGCTAATCGATATGGTGCTCGGGCCACAGGTGCGGCACCCGGCACAAGTTCGATTGAGAACTCAACCTGTCTTGATGGTGGTAGACCAGGTAGTTCTTCGGGAAAGACTTCTGGAAAGTCTCGAACGATGGGCACATCCTCAAGTCACTTCTCCTCTGACTTTTTCTCCATGATGTGTGCGAGGATTGCTGGATAACCTTTTCTCAGGAACTTCTGAGTTTTCAAGCAAGATATGATGTTTAGTCTCGTTCCACCGGTCTCCCCCTGTATGACCAAGGTTCTACTGACGGCGAGAGGAATACAAACGAGTTTATCATAACAAATGATTTCAGTGCGATGTTTGGACAACCAGTCCATACCAATGATGACGTTGAAACTTCCAATTTCAACAGGCATAAGATTGATTGAAAAGATTTCGTCGGCTAGGTTTAAAGTGCAATTAGGTATCACCCTATCGGTTTCTATGAGTTTACCATTTGCAAGTTCTATGGTGTACTTAACATATAGAGCAATAGGTGCAATATCAAGTAGAGGGCAGAACTCATCGGAAATAAAACTTCTATCGGCACCAGTATCAAACAAAATAGAAGCAGATAAGTTGTTGAGGAGGAACATACCCGTGACCACATTTGGGTCCTGACGGGCATCCCCAGAATTGAGTACAAACGCTCTTCCCCTTGCGTTGTTGTTGTTGTTGTTGCCCTTGTTCTTGTTTTTAGGACATTCGTTCTTGAAGTGTCCTGTTTCTCCACACCCAAAGCAGGATTTAGGTTGGTTGGAATTGTTGCGAGAGGTGTTGTTGTTGGATTTGGGGACTCGGCAATCTCGGGTCAAGTGCCCATACCTCCTGTAGTTGTTGCAGGAAGTACTGCATGGACCGTCGTGGTGGTAGTTGCACTTGGAACAATATGGCCTGTCCCCAGTGTAAGCACGTTTGGGTTCAGAGTTGGTGTTGTAAACTTGGATGGTGTTGGCTTTCTTGTTCTGGTTGTTGTGGTGTTCAGAAGGTTTGCGTTTGTTGTTGTTGGAGGATGTATTGGATTTCTCACGGCTATCAACCATTGCCATGAGTTCATGTGCTAGCCGGATAGCACTTTCAGTAGTGGTTGGCTTGGATGAAGCGACGTTCCCCTGGATATTTTCCGGGAGGCCGCGGATGTATCTTTTGATGCTCTTCTCCTCCGGATCAACCAAACCCGGGCATAACAGCGCAAATTGCTGGAATTTGGTGGTATATCCAGCAATGTCAATTCCCTGCACAGTTAGGTGCCAGAACTCTTCCTCCAACCGGTGCACTTCTTCTTCAAGGCAGTATTTTTCCCTTAGCTTCTTCTTCAATTCAGCCAAGCGGAGTTGGTTTGCTATTTCGATGCCTACAGAGTTGGCGTGGGTGTTCCACCATGTAAGTGCACCTTCCTGAAAGGTGTAGGCAGAGAATTTGACCTTGTTTTCCTCAGCACAGTTGCAGAGGTTGAAGACGGATTCCATACATTCAATCCATCAGATCAGACCAATGGCACCTTCCGTGCCTTTGAAGTAAAGTGGTTTACAGCTGAGAAAATCCTTGTAGGAACAAGGCTTGATGACAGGGGTAATGACTAGGGTTTCGTCGTTACTTTGGGAGTTTCGAGGTGAATTCCGAGCAGCCAAAGCATCGGCCACTGCTCGAGATACGATAGCAGCAAGTTCAGCATCACTGTAACTTTTCTTCTTTGGCGGCATGATTCTTCAAGAAAGAAACAAGAGGTACATGAGAAGTTGTACCGGAATGATAATTCAATAGATGTATATATATTTAAGCGGTAATATACAACATCACCCAGTGAAAATTAACAATGTAAAATAGTCGAGATGTAGGGAATTATTGATTTGATGATACAAAATAATTAAAGATGAGGGACTAAAAGTAACGATTGTTTTAATTAGTTTCCTTATACAATTATGATTTCTTTGTAACCCTAATATCTCTATTATATAAAGGGATATAGGCATAGGGTTTAGCAGTGCGCACATAATGTAGACGTCTAGGGTTTTTTGTTTAGCCTCAAGATCAAGGTATCTTGATCCTGTTATATTTGTATAACCGTGTTATTCTGATCAAATAATATTGGGGCTTATTGAGATAACATTGATGTTCATATTTATATTCCGCTGCATAATTTATCATTGTTATCATTATATCCTAGATCAAGACCTAAAAAGTCTAGAGCTTAAACGATCATACGTTATATCAATTGGTATCAGAGCAAGGTGGCTCGTTATCTAGGATCTACAAGTTTTACAAGCAAGAGAAGCCATATCGAAGAAACCCTAGAAGATTGCAAGAAAAACTCATAATTCGTCACTTTCTGCACAGCCATGGTAAAAAATTCGGATCTCCTTCGTTAACCGTTAGATCGTCATGAAATTTGAACTGTAGCTTCCTAACATACAGGCGCATATTCTGACCGGAGGAATTTTTGATCTGAGCTTTTGATTGAGAGATATTCATTGTCGAAATTGGTTGCTGAAAGTTTAGGGTTTTTCAGAATGGCAGAAGTAAAACGGTCACTGTGTCTTCGTTATCCAACGAAAGTTTATGATTTTTGGATATGTTATAGAAGACATATATTTCTACAGTGTGTAAAAATTTCATCATGATCGGATGTATATACAGAGAGATATTGAAATTCGAATCTGCTGCAGTAAGTTTATGGTTTCTTTTGTGCAGCTGAAGTCAAATAATTACTGTAGATTCGTTAACCGTTGGATCTACTTGATTTTTGGATATGTGGTTAATGAAACATTGATGGACTTCGTGTAAAAACTTGAGCATGATCAGATTCGTAATCAGTGAGATATGTAATTCTGAAGTTACCTGCCACTGCTCGTTAGATGTGCTAGCCACTGTTTGTACAAACGTTGCCATTGCTAGAAGGTTCTTCCCACTGTTAGTACAAACTTCTCGCTGGTAGAACAAGATTACCACTGTTAGCACATCCTTACCACTGTTAGTACGAAGTAGCCACTGCTCGTCAAGCTTACCACTGCTAAAAGGTTTGTACCACTGTTAGTGCAATCTTACCATTGTTAGTACAACCTTACCACTGCTTGAAGCTTACCACTGTTAATGCAAAGTGCTTACCACTGTTAGTGGATTTTTGAAAGCTTGCCACTGTTAGTGGATTTTAAAAGCTTGCCACTGTTAGAGAATATTTAAAGATTGCCACTGTTGATGAATTTTGAAGATTGGCACTGTTAGTGGAAAAGAGATTGCCACTGTTAGTACAAAATAGTTTCCACTGTCCGTGTTACTTACAACTGTTGGTTCAACTGATAGTTTGGATCTCAAATGAAACTGTATTGATTTAATGGCTTGTTCTTGAAGATGTGATTACGAAGAAGATTGATTATAGCTTATTTGATATTGTAATTGAGTTTGACAGATTTGTATCTTATCATATCTCAAAGTGGAGGATGAAGAGCTTTGAAGATAACTTGTTTGGTTTGTATGGTGACGACGAAGACTTGACAAAATCTAGCAAACGTGTGAGATTAAACTTAGGATGCTCAATGCTCACATTTGCTATCACTTGAAAGAGTTATGGTGGGCTCGGTGACTTATTGTGGAGAATAAGGGTTTTTGTCAAAGAGATCTTAAGGGGAGATTGTGATCTACTTATACATAAGATTATAAGTTCGACGTCGTGAATAGTACAAGATATAAGGTACAAGTTTGGAAGACTTAATTTCTTTATTAAGTTTGTTATATTTTATTTTCTTCATCAGTGATCATTACATAGAGCCTACAAAGTTCGAGATTCAAGAGATGGTTAAAATATTGATTTGAGGGGAAGCTTATGGAAAAAGTGTTTAACCATCGGATGATGTTCATGCATAATTATTTGGGATAAAGGTTTTATTACTACTGCTAGTTGTATAGTACAACTACTAGTGTAAGTTTCTAATGCTCAAATTCATTATTCTTATTATGCGTCATGGAGGGTAATTTGAGTCATTAGAAGGTTGGATTAGTAGTGTAATATATATTGTGCGGTTGTAAAGATTCAAGTTGCTTATCTTCAAGAAGATCCCTATTGGATTATGACAAAAAGGGGAAGAAGAATTGAAGATCAAGATTTGCAGCTTGTTATTATGCATGGCATGTTTAAAAGAAATCAAGAATTAAGGGGAAGTTTGTGCAAGAAGATGGATATTTTGTCATCATCAAATAGGGGAAGATTGTAGGGAATTATTGATTTGATGATACAAAATAATTAAAGATGAGGGACTAAAAGTAACGATTGTTTTAATTAGTTTCCTTATACAATTATGATTTCTTTGTAACCCTAATATCTCTATTATATAAAGGGATATAGGCATAGGGTTTAGCAGTGCGCACATAATGTAGACGTCTAGGGTTTTTTGTTTAGCCTCAAGATCAAGGTATCTTGATCCTGTTATATTTGTATAACCGTGTTATTCTGATCAAATAATATTGGGGCTTATTGAGATAACATTGATGTTCATATTTATATTCCGCTGCATAATTTATCATTGTTATCATTATATCCTAGATCAAGACCTAAAAAGTCTAGAGCTTAAACGATCATACGTTTTATCACGAGAGAAATTGCTGATTGATATTACGATGTTAAATGATTACAGACAATTCCAGATCACGAGTTTCAAAAGCTACAGACTTAGAAGTTTTACAAAAGTTCCGGGAATTGTTACATCCGGTCGAATTACATAGGTCCTATGAAAGCATAATAGAGTACAGGTTCAGCCTAAGCTAATCCAAACGTAGATTGAGCTGTGGAAGTAGTGTGGTGAGATGGTCCACAGATTCTGCAAGTCTGCTAACCATTCGGAGGGCGTCCTCGGTTTCCCTTAGACGTGTCTCGCACTGGTTCAGCCTTGATTGTAGGACGGAAATTTCATTTCGGTTGCCAATCACTTGGTTGTGGACAACCTCCATAGTTCCGATGGTTTCACCCAGACGGTTGTCAAAGGTGTCCATGTGGTTGACTGTATTTTCGTGGTCTTCGAAGACTTGATTGATACGTTCGAGTGATGTGAGTCTCTAGTTTTCATTGGTTTCTTGGAGTTCGGTATCCATAGTATCAAGTCGTTGTTCGTGTCGATGCAGTCTAGTGGCTAAATCCGACAAAGTGAAGTGAGTGGGGTATGGGTCAGCTCGAGGCAACCTGGTGTTCCTCCTAGCTACCCTTGGATTTCGCGATCCATACGGATGAGAGCGTGATGAATTAGGTGGTGTGTTTTCCATTCTGAGACAAAGCGTTAGAAAGAATGAGGCCTATATTCATATAATACATATATAATATAGCCTAAGATAGTGAGTGAGAGTGAGGCCTATCTATGTGTATATATATATATATATATATATATATATATATATATATCACATAATAGCCTAAAGTGTCTAACACAGACATGTTTGAGTCCCGGTTTCTCTCGTGGTCAGAGTCGACTAGTGTATCCTGTTCAGTCATGACTCCTTTCAGATCTTACATCATATTCTTTTAATTGTACATAGTTAATCAGGCTATGTTAAATTAAGCCAATACAATGCAGTCACCGAACCTAGTCATACTTAGTAAGGAATACTGCCTAACGGTCATAGTCTAGGCCCACTAAATGCAACCTAGTTCACTATAACCTTAGGCTCTGATACCAATCTGTCGCACCCCCAAATTCGGGTTGCGGAAGCGAATCGGGTCGGGGCGCGACTAATCAATATACACAGCACAAAAGATATAATGAACGACCACTATATGCGTCGTTTTATATTTGTATTAATAAAAACCAAAGTTTACATTAAAAATAGAGTTACATTAGCTCGGTGGAAATTGAGAGATTTAAGTACATAATTAATCTATACAAAATATAATAATGCAGCTAAATCTCTGATTGTTTGCATGCTGACTCGAGCTAATTGATCTTGATTGTGCAATCCAACCTACTGCTGGTCACCTGTGATACATGCTAAAATGGGTCAGCGAAATGCTGGTGAGCTCACAGGTTTGTATGTCAACACATAATTGTATGAACCGCAAGATTTATAATTGAATTTATAAAGCAATTAAGCAAAATAAAAGTTATACAGCCAAGAATACATAGTCTGAGCTTAACTTGAGCGTCAGGTCCAATTAAGGAAACCTAACTGAGTTGCCTCCTACAAGTGCCTAATCTACACTCGTCTTCCCAAATGCTAATACGTCTGTTTGACCAGTTAGTGCGTGCTAACCCGGACGAGGATTGTCAATCCTATATGATATCATATATTAACATTCACGCTACAGATGTATTACCAGACTATGCTATGGAGGGCTTTATTGATTAGTTGAAAACAACTCATGTAGTGTTTGATTGAATTGTACTTGCGTTCTACTTGTAAAACAAAACGAGCAATAATACCACACCCCTGATTGAAAAGCAGTAAAATAGGGGCCATGAAACTCACCTGAGCCTCGAGTGTTTAACTTAATAAACTTGAATTTGACTAGCGAGGAATTGATGTCCGAAGACTTGTGACCTCAGGGTGTCCAAGACACGCCATGGTTATAACATGAGTAGGCATCTCGAAAGACTGCCCTTGTAGTTGTCCGTCTAACTTAGAATGTCCAAATTACCGCGATTTGGTTGTTTATTTAAGTGTTTGAAAATGTGTACGGCCCGTTGGTGATTGTTTGTAACAATAATCCCACATTGTTATTTTGATGATTTTGAAGTGTTATACCTAAAACTAAGTTCCAATGTCTTTTAGAAGTTGTGGCGCATTCGTGTTTGATGTTATATAAGTTTAACACTTTGTGTGGAAGTTTAGATGTAACACCGTTACTCGTGAACCTAGGGTAAGGGCGAAGCCCGTTAATGACGGGGGTCCGGAGGCAGCGCCCCTGGTAGCGGGGTCCAAGGGGCAGAGCCCCTGGCTGGGGTCGAGCTGCCAGGTCAGCTTGGAAAATTTTTATAGCAACTAAATTGCTTTGGTGAAAAGCGCATCTGGACTCGAATTTGGGTTAAATCGAGTGGTAAAATTTTAGGTCTTGACACTTAATAAAATCCATGATTTCTTGGATCTGTTTCATGCGACACTGTGCTAGTGTCGCTACATGCGACACTAGTTAGTGCGACACATGCTTGAGTTATGCGACATTGATGGTGTATGCCACATTAGGCATAGTGTCGCTATCCTGCGACATTAGGGTTTATGCGACATTAGGCGTAGTGTCGCTATATGCGACATTACCGATTCATGCGACATTAGGTGTAGTGTCGCTATCCTGCGACATTAAGGTTTATGCGACACTAAACATAGTGTCGCTATATGCGACACATATCAATTTCTGCGACATTAAGCCTAGTGTCGCAGGTGGCCTGGAGCCTCTGCGACACTGCGGACTGTTGGCCGGAAAATGGCCCAAAAAGGTGTTTTTCGGCCTCCGTTTGACCTGAGACTTTTACCCAACCCATATTTGGATATTTTAAGCTTAAAGAAACCATAAACATGTAAAAATAAGTGAAATCGATGAATTTCGAGAGTTCACCGGAAACTTACGAAGTGTCGAATGGAAATTCCGAAAAGATAGATTTGTAGATCGTTGCGTGGTGGTCGTTTTTCTCCAAAAGCTCCAAGTGATTTGAGGTGGTTTTGCGGTGTTATTTAGTGATTTAAGGTGGATGGTGGTGGTTTGGTTTTTAGAGAGAATAGAAGAGAGGAGAGAGAGAGATAAGTGGGAAATGAGGGTAAAAGGGGGGAAAGATGGCTGATTTTAGGGGGGGGGGGGGGTCTCCCTACTTTTTTATCCCCGCGTTTGCGCTCCGTGCGGTGTTCGTTTTCCCGATCGTTTAATCGTTAATTAATTATTTTGCGCGTTTAAAGATGCGTTCTAAAATACGAGGATTTAGTCAATTTTTTTGTTGAAGTATTTTACCAAATACTTAACACTTGAGTTATATAAAATATAACTTAGTTTCGCTTTGATTGTTTGCGCGGTTAATATTTTAATCGCGTAGATGTTTCTTCGTGCGATGCGAATTAATTACAAAATATTATCAAATAGTATTTTGAATAATTAGTGTTATTAAATAATGTTGTATTATTTAATAAAATTGTTCACCAACGTCCGTATTAATTGAATCGAATTCCATTCGATTTGAAACTTGTACGATTTTATCAAATTGCATACTTGTATATATTCATCAATATATATGTCGATACATTAATTAGTCTAACACAGAACTAATTACATGTATTAAAACTTGATTAGGCACTAACTACTAGTCCTAATTTAACGAGTGTCACATATGACCTAGGGTCGTTCTAAAGATTTGTCGGGACGAACAGTTCAAATTAGCGATGGTTTGAAAACAGTTTTGAATGGGGGTTTTATACTTTGGTCTGTAATTAAAATTTAAACTAATTAAAATAGTAAATAAAAGCTGTAGGTTGAATTAATATAAGGGGACTTATGTTTGTTATGACTTCGTAAGCTTTTAAGTGGGGTGATACTATAATTGGGGTTTTATATTTGAAAACGTCTTTTAAGATTTGTGCCTTGCATTCACGTAGATACCTTGTGGTGTAAACACTAGCACCCTACTGATCAGGTCAACCGATCCGTATGTCACTACGTACTAGGCTGTCAAGATTCTGATTAGATCAGACTACCTTGAAACCCTCCTCACCGACTCGTGTAACGAGACCTAGTTATACTGTGTATTCACCCGTATTACGGTCTTTCCTAGATCACAGACTGCCGGGATGTAATACAGTATACAGCCTTCGACCTTTCCATGGTTTCCACGTGTTTGTACTCCACCAAAGGTATTTCTAACGCTATACCAGATACTCAGTCGTATTAGGTCTTTAACTGGATTACATACTTTACAACCATCTGAACTCAATATATCTCAGCTTGTATTACAGTAAAACCGTCTATGATAGCTAAACAACTCGTTCACTTTATAATCCCGGTCCAATAAATCCCTGATTAATTAACAATGTACTATACGATAAGTAAGCAGTATTTTCATTGCTTCGAAATCAGACCATGTTGATTTATGAAAACATAGATAGGTAGTGACCGTTTGACCAAGGTTCGCGACTCCTTGACATTAAGGTTCTAACCACGTTTATTGAAGGAAAGGCGATAGTTTAGTTTAAAATTATAAACGTATAGTTAGACAGTACACCGAGTTTAAAATTGTAACAATTGGGAACATTATTCCACAACGGATTATGCCCACAACTTTCATAGCTTCCACGTTCCGTACTCCACACATTCCTGATGTTTCCGGCACTATACAAATGAAAACCGTATAACGTTACCTCTATTGTTTCATAATGATATTATCCCAATTGTATTTAAAGTAGCATCACCCCAAATATTAACAAGCTAACTACATCATAACAAACACAATAGCTAATCTACTCACTAATCATGGCAATGTATCCTAAATCAGACATAATAACAACATGCAACATTATGAAAGATAAGGATAGAAATAACCGAAAGTAATGCATAGATTGAATAGTAGCTGAAAGATTACATGGACAGAGCTCCGAAATATCTCAAACAATATTACAAAGGAGATCCTCCAAGAATTTCAACTCTATTATAAAATCTACTCTTTGTTACTCTTGGTTAAATATTAACCAAGATCTAACCTAATACTAAGCTAACTAAATAACTAAAACTAGAGAGAGAGTAGAGATAGAGTATTCTTGAGAGAGAATGAAGAATGAGGTATGAGGTGTGCTTTGAAATGAGGAAATGAGAGTAGTATTTAAAGGGAAAGTCTAGGGCTTGAGGTACAAGCTTTTAAGCTTAAAGAACAAGCATCAAAGCATCACACGGGGCGAGCAAGCAACAAGGGGGGTCAAATGGTACCCCAAGTACCATTTACAAGGCAAAAGAGGGACCAAATGGTACACAAAGGGCCATATAAGGCACCTAGGGTACCGTATACGGTACCTTAGGTGGGGGGGGGGGGGTTGGTGCTCCATTTGTCCTCCGCTGACTTCTCTGTTGCTTGGTTCGTCCGTATCTTCTTCGTTTTATGTCCGTTTTGCTTGATTCTTGCGGCGTTTGATTCATTTTTCCGTTACGCTTCTAATGAACCTAATTTTTCCAAATTTGGAGGTGTTTGACTTTCACATGTCCCGGATGACGATCGACGATCTTTCAGACTGCATATCTTCTACGTCTTTTGTCTGTTTCTTCTGATTCTTTCACCTCCGGTCTTGTATTTTCCTATGGAATAATAAAATCTGAGTTAAGATATAATTTCAAAAGAAAATCAAGAGGGTAATATTTAAGGTGACATTATTTGTCTCATTTTGCGTGATTAACGGATGTTTTTAGTGATTTTAACAGCAGTGCCTATAATTGGACCACTTTGGTGATTTTAAGTAAATAATGAATGTTTTAAGATGTTTTTACCAAATATAAGCTCAATATGTGTAGAATAATATGCTTAAAACATGAATTTTTAGGTCACATCAAGTATCCCACACTTAGACGTTGCTTGTCCTCAAGCAACACATCCATGCCCTCATATAAATATTTTTTTTTTAAAACTTGGTTTTTGGATGAGACAGAACATTTTTAAAAGTTATCATTTTCTCATACTCATATAATTGTTCTAAAAACATCAGGAAAGATAAGGTAATTATTTTAGAAACAAGTAATGATTCTCTTTAAGCATACTTCCAAATCTCGTGATCTTGGAGTATACATGACCAGACGATCTCACTAAAGTGGTCACTCAATTCACTCAAGAGTGTTTTGGGTTTCCTAACATTCTAAATAAAGAAATCGCTCAAATAGCCAATCATGCAGTACTTATCGTCATAAGCTTGATCGAAAATCGGATCTCCGCCACTTAGGTGAGAACGATGCTAATTAGGCCAAGACATTCAGGGGTTGTAATGTTTGTGAGGGTTAAGGGGTATGGATAGTGGAAATTTTGGTTGTAAGGGTGTTGCTTATCTTTGGACTCCTAAGGTTACGGAAAACTTTATTTAGAAACGGTGAAAGTACAGTAGCTTTTCGTCTTCTATCGGATTTTCATCTTTTAGGGCGATACTTCGAAGCACTAAGCTTTATTTTCATGAACTATTTTTCTTTTCTTTTACTTTTTTATTTATTTTTTTCTTTTTCTAATTTTCTCTTTTCTCTTTTCTTTTTCTTTTAGAACTTCTTTGCCAGATAATTTCCAAGGATTATTAAATGCAGAAACCCTTCTTCTCATTTTCTTCTTCGAGTCTTTTCATGGTGCCAATTTTTCACACCAAGGATATTTCTTTTTTTTTAGGAGAACACGAGGGAGTAAGACAATTTGAAGGGATACTCTAAAAAACGTTCTTCATAACCTTAGAAATTCTAAGATAATTTTTAGGGATATTTGGGCTAGTAGAGGTTTAAACATGTGGGTTCTATGGAACGAAAAGGTTTAGGCTCAACAGGGTTTGTGGATCATCGATGGTAAAAATGAGCATCGGAAAGGGTTTTGGGTTTGAAAGAGAAGGCTAAAAAGTAGGTTAAATCCTAAGGAATGTCAAGGTCATCTAATTGCACCTATACCGCATACGATACTCACCAACGTGGTCTCGAAGCGTATGTCAAGAGCAAGTACTAATTCAGATATACATGCATTGGCACACAACGTGGTCTCGAAGCGTATGTCAAGAGCAAGTACTAATTCAGAAATGAACAATGTAGCATTAAAAATGATTTTCCTTTAAAATGATTTTCCTTTTATCTGGGAATAGTGGTTTATTTGTAGAACGAGTTGTATTCAGAAGATGTTTTGTATAACAGTTGGGTTGATCCAAGTGTGAAGGATAGTCGGAGATCTTCTTCATTTCTCAGATTCTCTTTTCTTTCTACGTTTATTCCATGGGTTGCCTCCCACGAAGCGTTGCTTTTAAAGTCGAGAGCCTGACTTTGCCTTCCTTCAGTCTAGCTGGTGCTGGAACCTCCAGGGTCGTGCTCAGAAGTGGAACCCTGGGATTGCATGGATAGATCCTCAGAAAATGGCAAGAGATATCTTGAACGATGTTTGGAATCTCTTCTGAAAGACAGGGAAACTTTCAAGATGCTGCTCAGTAACTTTTTTCATGTGTAGAAGGTCCCAAGTGATGTCCCTGACTGTTCTGGAGATACTTCTGCGGGAATCAACTACAGAAAATCCATCAGATTCAATCATTTCTCTCTGAGGGTGTTGTTGTCTGATTGAGTCCATGAATCCGAGAAATTGGAGGTATAGAGTGTCATGATCTGCTATACTGGAGTTTCCTCTTATTTCTCGAATAGAATCATTTATATCCTGGAGGAGCTTGGTTTGATAGCTGGTGAACGTGAGATTTGAGTTCTTGAAGGTGTTGCACTCTATATTGTATATCTCACGCAAACCATAGTGAAATATCTGTCGATGCTCTTCCGGATTATTCTCAACAAAGATTTCCTGGATTCGATCTGTGAGGAAGTTCGCGATGTTAACCATCGAACCTTGTAGTATTGAGGAAGGGATGTTACACGTCCTTTCTGTAAAACTCACATACTCGAGATCTTCGACAATCTTGTGAGCATGGAACTCAATAGTGCAGTCAATGTAGAACCTATGAGGAGAAGTCACGTCGATGTGGTCATTCCTCGCCATAGAATCAAGTATGCCCAGAAGATTATTCATCAGTTGAATGTATGCATCTGCATCAGGGTTCCGAGTAGCACGGTACATATTCTCGTGGTATAAGTGTGTCGTAGATCTTCCGGTAGATGTGCTTTTGTTCTTCAAAGAATTCCAGCTCTTCGGATGTAGGTCCAGTGTTTTGTTGTAGCAGCTAAGCAGCGACATCTTCGATGAAGGCATTGAGACGATTGTGGAAGAATCTGTAATCTTGGGAATTCTCGGCTTGGTTGACTTCAGACTCGGCTATGATTTCCTCAATCTGGGCCTGTTGTCGTGGAGTGTACTCATTGGTTGACATGATGATAATGCTAGTCGTAGTGGGTATGTCATTCTCGATTTGTTCGATAGCACTTATCATTTCCTCGTGGTTTGTAATGATCGGAATATCTGGAGAAGGTGGATCAGCAGGAGGTATGGGGAGATGGATAGACCGGATATCACACAGAATGTCAGTGTAGATGACATCTTCCTTGTCACTGGCTGATGGAGTGTCCCTAGCATGGGAATCAGGGAACTCAATGACATCAGATGGTGGCTGGGTGTCATCGGTGATTTGAGATATCGGTTTTGAAGAATGCATCTCTATATCTCTCTCCTCCTACGAGTTAGTATCTCGGTTGGATTCAGAGGTACTTCCAAATTCGAACAGGGTTCGAGGTGCGAATGCGTAGAAGGTTGAATCCTTTGAGATGGTTCCTTTGAATATAGCTCCGGTAACCGGGAAGCTTTGTAGGCTGAGATCTTCATCAGGAGTTTATCTCTCAGCTCTGGTTGTTGTTTTGCTAACGCAAAGGTTTTCTCGATATTTAGTAGAGCGTCGAGTCGAGTCGAGACAAGAGGCTTAGAGGGGTCTATGGTACAGGCTATGAGCTTCTCCATAGTCATGCCGAATCCTGCATCGTGTGGTTCATCAGTAAGTGGGTCATCTTCTGATTCGTTATCGAGGGGAATAGTGTTCTCGATCTGCATGATTTCTTCTGTCGGATAGTGGGAATCAGGTAAGCTGTGATGCGGTGGGGTGGATTGGTATAAGTCCTCCTCTTCTTCTTTAGGATTTTCTTCCATTTCTTCTTCGGATTCCTCTATTTCTTCTTGTTCAGTTTAAGTTTCTTTCTCCATTTCTTCCGGGTCTGACTCATCTGGTTCGGAATCTCCCATCTCTTCTTCTGACTCCTACTATTCTGTTGATGAGATAAGGCAAGTGTGCTCATCAGAAGTGTCTTCGTCTGAAGTGTCTGATGGTTCTGAATGAGAAGTGTCATCGTCCGAAGTGATCCTGCCCATAGAGATGGCGTTTATTTCTGCTTTCTCTGCGAGAAGTTTATCAACCTTATTGATTCTGAATGCAACAGTTTGTCCATGTGCTCTGAGGCTCATAGTCTGCGAGTAAACATCAATAATAGCACGAGCAGTATTCATGAAAGGCCTTCCTAGGATAATGGGTATATTGATGTCTTCCTGAATATCCATCACTACGAAGTCAGTTGGGAAATAGAACCTATCCACTTTTACCATGACGTTCTCAGTTATGCCTTTATGATATCGGATTGTTTGTTCAGCAAGCTGGACGTTCATTCCAGTGGGTTGTAGTGGTCCTAATTCAAGTCTGGAGTAGAGTGAGTAGGGCATGAGGTTGATGCTCGCTCCGAGATCGGCCAAGGAACGGATCATGCTAGAGTGATAGATAGAGCAGGGCAAGGTGAATCGGCCCGTGTCTCCTAGTTTTTCCGGAAGGGAATTCTGAATGACGACGGAGCATTCAGGGTTGAGATAGATTTTAGGTACTTTGGGTACCTTTTCCTTAGTAACCAGCATGCATCAAATGTACTTGGAGCCGAAAGGGATTCTAGACACGGTGTCTAAGAATTTTCCGTCGAGTTTGAAAGATTTAGCATTATATCTTTTTCCGATATGATGTGGAAAGGGGACTCGAACTTCCTGAGTAGGGGTAGGTATGGGTTTGGTCTCAACTATCGTCGGAACAGGAGTAGGGTTCTTCATCGGAGAATAAGCTTCAGAATGGCTCGGTGCCTTTTGGTTATCCATAGAGTTCAGAGTCTTAGCTTCCTCAATGTGGGGGTTGTGAACAATATTGCTTGGTAGCGATCCTTGGGGTTGAGTGTCAAGACATTGGGCTAACTGACCAATTTGATTCTTGATCATGCCCCCAACGGTCGGTCAAGGAATTGCTTCCTTGTCATTGCTGACTGTCCAGTCGGGTTGCAGATCAGAGGGTTTTAAAAATTTATATTTTGCGGGAAAGCCTAAGCTACACTACTACTTGTATAAGCGGTAGGTATGACTCAGATGACGGCCATGGGATCTTAGGAGGATTAATTATCTTTGGTAATTTAGCTGAGATTTAAAACTTTTTGAGGGGTTTTTGTTTTCTATCCTACTTTAAACTAAAATAACAGAAAAGTAAATGAGGAGTGTAGTCGTTGAGAGATCTATCGATTACGTGAGAGTTTGCTATGATGTCAGTATATGCTATTTAAGGGTAGTTATGAGGGTTAAGGCTCTAATTATAATGAATCCTAGCAGTGCTGATTTGGGGTCTCTGAACGATGTTTAACATAGTACTGTACCTACGGCCTTTTCGTGGCTTCCATGCATTTATACTTCACCAGAGGTGGTTCCAGCGCTATACCAAGTACTGAGCCGTTTTACGGTATTTCTGATGCCTCGCCCAGAAATCCCGTATCATTACTGTATATGTCCTAATGGGCCATAGCTTCTATCCTATTACTTATCTAACGTAGAGTTCTCCCAAATGTAGTGTAAGCTACACCGAATAACATGGATAACAGCACTGCTAGTTCTCCCACAATCAAATAAATAAC
Source organism: Pseudognaphalium luteoalbum (assembly GCA_963422505.1). NCBI lineage: Eukaryota > Viridiplantae > Streptophyta > Magnoliopsida > Asterales > Asteraceae > Pseudognaphalium > Pseudognaphalium luteoalbum. The sequence goes on along the minus strand of OY730194.1, from coordinate 71,343,473 downwards.
ATGTCACATGGATAACAGATATGGAGTGTAAGCTACATCGGAAGTTCTCCTAAATGTAGTACCAGTTTAACCGACAACTATCCTCGAATCCTATTCCCCAGTCTCAGTCGTCTGAGACATCCGTATCGTGGCATGAATTGTTGAATAAACAATAAAGTGAACAGGAGTGACCCCGCGGAATAAGTGGGAAAGTCTGTCTAACAATCGGTTAAATTGTTCGACATTATTTCATACAGATCATTGTAATTATTCTAGCATGTTAAACTGTTGTATGTAATTATTCTATGTTTGAAAACCTAATCATAAACCCAACAACCGCAATAGACAAACAGATACTAGCATGTAAACCCTAGAGCAACAATCAAACAAGAACATGCAGTAGTGTAACATGGATAAATATCAGTTTGTTTCAGGCAGAGTTTCTGGATAAATGTTTAAGTCACGGATGCTCCGAAAGTTCTCTCAAAATCATCCGATATATGGGATTAATTTTAATTTAACTCTAATCCTTTGCTCCGTGTCTCCTATGATTTATTTCAATCTGGAGAACAGCAGCCATGCCGAGTTCATCGAATCATTTAGACATAGAATAGTTGAGGGACCTATTTCTACAATTGGCCGGATTATATCAATAGGTTTCAAACCACAACATAAGTTGGATAAATAAACAATAGAGAATTAATTTATAAATTCAAACATATCCTAATTTCATACAGGCAGAGTAACAACATTGTTTAAAGCATAACTACCCTAGCATAACTTTTATCATAGCAAACACAGATTTGTCTAGCCTAACATAGCAATTATCATAGCATGCATTCTTAAATAATCATGACAATAGCACAACATATTAAAAAATAACAAGAAAGGATAATATAATAGAACCTGTTAGGCGTTACAACAAATCTACGCAATCGTAGTCTCGGAGCGACTCCGTACAAAGCTCGTAAGCTTGCTACTCTACTCCTACTATTTCTCCTCTAACTCCTTAAAGAAGTGTTAGAGAGAGAAAGCTACTACTATTTAGAGTGTGTAATGTGTGTGGAATGAGGGATATGGAACTAAATTTACATACAACACCCCTCACCCGTATTTTACACTAAAATACACCCTCAAGCGTATTTGGCACTACAGGGGCGTACTCGACACCAAATAGGGCGTATAATTAAACTAAATTTACATACAGACACCTATAGGGGCGTATTCGACACCAAATAGGGTGTATTCGGTAGCAAATAGGGCGTATTCGATAGCAAACAAGGCGTATTCAACACCAAAGAGAGGGTATACCACCCTAAAAGGGGGTATACCACCCCTTAGAGGGGGTATACCACCCTAAGGGGGGCGTATATGGCCCTCTAGGGGTGGTATTCGGCCCCTAAGGGGGTGGTGTACCCTGGGTCTTGTTCTTGTGTGCTGGATCGTAAGTCTTGTGCACTGGTCGTAGTTCTTGTGATCTTTGATTGGCTCTAACTTCTTCGTTACTTTTCAGATTCGAACGATTCTCACGCCCATGGTTTCGTATTTTCCTGAAGATCAATATTACACAAATTAGGCCAGTTTAGCTTAATTATACGTCAGAATCGCAAGTGGATCGTTTTAGCTCTGATTTGTTCGTTATTTGAGCATTTTAAGTGATTTTTCGGAAGGAAGTCTAAGTTTTGGTTCATTTTACATTTTTAGCATAAAACATTAATTATTTGATGTTTATTAAAAGATTTGAACCAAAATGGGCTTGAAAAGGTGCACAAAAACGTGACTTTTTGCGTCAAATCAATTCTCAAGGCTCTTGAGAACCGAGAGTTGATTTCGAAGGAATAGGTCGGTTTGATCTTGTCTAGACGTCATTTTCTGATTGAAAGAATTATGCCCTTGGATGAACTTGTTCGGGTTATCATCAGTACTCGTGACTTAGATGATTGTCTTCACCGGTTCAGCAGGTTGGGTATCCTCAGTGGCGGTTAATGGAAGTGGTTGATTGTATGGAAGCTGTGGTTGTTGTGGGTAGATCGGATATCAAGGCTGAAACCTAGGTGGTTGGTTGTTCCGTGGAGGAAACTGGGTTCTTCGTGCTCTTTGCGGAGAAGTTCTAGCGAAGCCAGGTGGATTTTGTGGTATGTTCGAAAATTGGGCATAGTAGACAGTTCCATCAGTAGGATCTTCGTATTCCACTGCGTATTCCTCGGTAGGATGGTGGACACAGTTCTGGCAAGCCTGAACTTGGTGAACCTGCTCCGGCTGCTTCTTCAGCCCTCCAATCTGCTTCGTTAGGGTTTCGATCTGCTCGCTCAGAGATTTGATGGCTTCAGCTTGAGCAGTGCTCTCAATAGGCAAGGATGAGGATTGCACATCGGACTTCCAGTCGTGGTGATGCATCGTCATATATTGGATTAAGGCCCATGCTTCATCATCGGTTAACTTCATGAGGTTGCCTTGAGCAGCTGCGTCAAGAGTGATGCGGTGGATACGGTTGAGACCATTGTAGATGGTGTAGAGTTTATCGGTTTGGTCATCTGGTAGTTGGGACAACTCCTCACCAAACTCTTGAATCGCTCCCATGCTGAGTAAATTGACTCCTCGTGAGCTTGTGAAAAGTTCACGATGTCATTCTTGGTTTTAGTTTGTTTGGACGGAGGGAAATATTTTGTTAGGATCTCGTTTCCCATATCCTCCCATGAGGTAATTGATCCGGTGTCAAGTCTCTCAAACAAGCTCAAAGCTTGTAAAGCGAGAGAAAAGGGGAATAGGTATAGGCGGACTATATCCTTATCAACCTCATTCTGCTTATACGAGTTGGAGATTTGAATGAATTTGTTGATGTGGGCGTTAGGATCTTCATGGGGTAGTCCGTGGAATTGGCAGTTGTCCTTAATGAGTTGGACAATATGGTATTTTAGTTCGAAAGATGCTCCGTCGATCACTGGATAGCTGATCGGTCATCCTCGTCCTTCGATGGATGGTTTGGTACTATCGGCGAGAGTAACATGATCGGCCATTGGTGGAAAACGGGAACGTCTTTCTTTTCGGATGGTATGGATAATCAACTCAGGATCAGGTACGAAAATGAGTGGATCATATTCGGATGATCTGGTCGAATATCATTGTGGATCGTGGGAAAGAATTTTCGGTGGTTACGAGAGAGAAATCTAATCTACGGGTATCACTAAAGAGAAAGTTCGTCGGGACGCCTCAGAATCTTACGATTAACTTCCCCGGAAGCAGCGCCAAAAACTTGATGCGCCACCAACCGTCACGCGTAATGAACGTGACCGTATGGCAGCACGTCTGAGTTTTGTTTTAAAATTTATATTTAGCTGGGGACCTAAGTTCTACTAGAGCTGTATAGCTGAAGTATGACCTAGGGTTGTTCTAAAGAGTTAACCGTATTGGGAAATGACTTGTCGGGACAAACAGTTCAAATTAGCGATGGTTTGAAAATAGTTTTGAATGGGGGTTTTATACTTAGGTCTGTAATTAAAATTTAAACTAATTAAAATAGTAAATAAAAGCTGTAGGTTGAACTAATATAAGGGGACTTGTGTTTGTTATGACTCCGTAAGCTTTTACGTGGGGTGATGCTATAATTGGGGTTTTATATTTGAAAACGTCTTTTAGGTTTTGTGCCTTGCGTTCACGTAGATACCTTGTGGTGTAAAAACTAGCACCCTACTGATCAGGTCAACCGATCCGTATGTCACTGCGTACTAGGCTGTCAAGATTCTGATTAGATCGGACTGCCTTGAAACCCTCCTCACCGACTCGTGTGACGAGACCAAGTGACCCTCCAGATGGGATGCAGGAATAAGGCGACAGTTTGCAATTTATCCACTTATCTTTCTTAACACCGATAGAGATATCTAAGCTAGGCAAGGCATTTAAGATTTAAGATAGGTGGTGACTGATTAACATATAAATTAATGGTTATGATTGAGTTCAGAGATATATTCGGCTGTGATACAGGCTTCGACCCACAGGGTTTTCCACAGTTTGTGATTGAGTTTGTATGATTGTAATGCGGAAACAATCAATCACACAAGTAATACGTAAACTAAAACCAAAAACGAATGAACAAATCAAAAACAACTTTTTATTGATAATCGTAACCTATTAGCTTGTTTACAGACTTGCTATTTCGATAAATGGCGCTAGGGTTTCGTCAACCCTAGCCAGAAACCCGTAGGTTTGCTTATATACTAACACAAATTGGCAGACCTGTGACACATGGCCGGTGATGCAGATGGCCGCCTTCATGCGTCACTTACTCTAAGTGTCGCTATGCGACACTAAGGCAAGTGTCGCCTAATACTAAACTTAAGTGTTGCTATATACATAATTGACGTTTCTATTAAAATCAAATAACGACTCTTACAACTCGATAGACCAACTGACTGACACACTAAATGCACTACCACATACTTTACAGCCATCTGAACTCAATATATCCAAGCTTGTATTACAGTAAAACCATCTATGATAGCTAAACAACCCATTCACTTTATAAGCCTGGTCCAATAAATCTCTGATTAATTCACAGTGTACTATACGATAGGTAAGCAGTATTTCCATTGCTTCGAAATCAGACCATGTTAATTTAAGAAAACATAGATAGGTAGTGACCGTTTTACCAATGTTTGCGACTCCTTGACATAAAGGTTCTAACCATGCTTATTGGAGGAAAGGCCATAATTTAGTTTAAAGTCATAAATGTATAGTTAGACAGTATACCGAGTTTTCAACATGTAACAATTGGGAACATTATTCCATAACAGATTGTGCCCACGACTTTCATAGCTTCCACGTTCCGTACTCCACACATTCATGATGTTTCCGGCGCTATACAAATGAAAACCGTATAACGTTATCTTCGTTGTTTCATAACGATATTATCCTAATCGTATTTAAAGTAGCATCACCCCAAATATTAACAAGCTAACTACATCATAACAAACACACTAGCTAATCTACTTACTAATCATGGAAATGTATCCTAAATCAGACAGGATAACAGCATGCAACATTATGAAAGATAAGGATATATATAACCGAAAGTAATGCGTAGATTGAATAGTATTTGAAAGATTACACGGACAGAGCTCCGAAATATCTCGAACAATATTACAAAGGAGATCCTCCAAGAATTCCAAATCTATTACAAAATCTACCCTTTGTTAGTCTTGGTTAAATATTAACCAAGATCTAACCTAAAACTAACCTAACTAACTAACTAAAACTAGAGAGAAAGTAGTATGAACTGCTTCGGTGACACTCGAGATTAAAGATCTTTGAGATACGATGAAAGGGAATTTAGACTGAGAGAGTAATGAAGTGAGTTCAACGTGAATATTCTTTCTTTCGGCAAAAAAAAAGCGGCTTCTATCTTATCGTCATTAGCTCTAGGAAATATCTCTAACAAGTTGTTGATGATATAGGTGGCAGGATCTACGAAGAATGGAATTTTTCCAGAAATGACGAGAGAGATTGCGGGATCCTTAGAAATCCAGAACTCAAGCTCATATATCATAGCCGCAACATAACGATTAATTAGGGTTTGTGAAACTGGTTGATAATCGGTGCTGGCGAATAGGTCCATTAGTAGGTCTATTTCAGATACAAGCTTTAGTTCTTTCTCTCGATACTTTGTGAAGATACCATCTTCCTTTTGGTTTAGAAGACGGTGGAGAATACCTATTTGATGATCAATCCTAACAATAAATTCTCTTTGTTCAACTGAAAAAGGAAAGTCTGATGAGTTTAGTTAACTGGAAAATGCCCTACAAACATCTAACCTCCTATTAGGATCAAAAGAGTTGCCTACATAGCGGACTTCTTCATGTTCAGGTATATCCCTATCAACAACACGGTATATGGTGTACGCAGGTTCTGGTACAAGGTTTATAAAAATTGGAGATTTTTGAGGGTATTCGTAAACGTCTACATTCCTTATGGGGATGCGTTCTTCAATGGGTGGAAAACGAAAGGTTTGAAGGTTTTCAGAGGTACCATCAAAATCAGGGAATTTGGAGAAGTTTTTAAAGGGGAATGAGATCTCAGGTTCAGGTATAACCTGATAGCTTGGAATGCTAGAGATAGAAGTTGAAATCGTCTGCTGAGATTCATTGAATCCTAAGTCAAGAATTAAGAATTTCCCTAAGGTTCTAGAATCTTCGTATGGGCTAGCGGAGGTTCCCTAAGGTTCTAAAACTTGATGGCGCCCGAATAGTCAGGTTGTAAAGTTCTCTCCTTGTGAAGGGGAGAACCGCCCTCATCGTCAAAGGACTTGACCGGACAATACCGAGCGCCGATCAATGAGTGTTTTCAAATTTGTAATAATCTATGCTCAACTTATAGATACTACCTACTACACTGGGTGAGTAAGCAGCAAGTATAAATCGAGGTCATTCTTCAATCAGAGCAAATTGAAACGAAGCTTAGGCCGAAGATAAGGTTCACTATTAGGATGGGTTTGTGAAGATAGGTAGGTTTTGTTGTTTTGGTTTTCTAATTTTCTAATTTATCTAAGTGCAGAATAGTAAAATAGAGAAGAATCGGCAATTAGGTAGATAGATAGAGGTTGCGGCTGTTGAAACTTCAATAATCAGTTGTCCGGATGATGTTCATTATAAAGATACTTGGGGACATGATTAGTTAACCGACAGATGAATTATAGGTGTAAACACTAGGACCCTACTCGTTTAGTTAAGACCTAAATAAGTATGTCACTAAGTACCTAGGTTGTCGTGATTCTTGTCAGAACACGCTGCTCAACCCCCCACAATGTCTTGTGAAGACCAATGACCCATGAAGGGTGCAGGAATAAGGTAACAGACTGCCCTCAGGTAATTCTGACCTTTCTTAAAACCTAAATGCAACTGTTAATCTAATCGTGTACAGATTATTAAATCGTTATTCTGAACTATCAGTTTTTTACAGTCTGGGGGTTTTAAGAATCCTGAACCACTATTGGGCTTGACTTTCATCTCTAAACTAGTTACATTAGGTTTTTATAGCACAATTACTTCTGTCATGATCTAGAACTTTCCTTTGCGATCAGTAATTCATCCCTAGGTACACTAGAAGTATACAATGCGTTTTGCTTCCACAGCTTGCTAACCCTAGGTACGTTACGGTGTATTGTACTCTAACCGCTTCCACAGTACTTCATAACCAGAGGTAGGTTCACAGTGTACTACAACCGTTCCATAGCTCACTAACCCTAGGTACAAATGCGATTAACAATGCTATAAGCATTGTCACACCCTGCTAAAGCGGAAACACGAGATGTAACAGCACAATGGTTTCATTACACAAAGTACAACTAATTCACCGTTTACAAAATACAGCTACTAGCACTTACAATAAGTTTACAGTACAAAATACTAGATCATACAACCAAATACATCCAAAAGATATAACGAAGTAAGTCTAATAGCTTCAACATTAATAAAGATAAACGTAGCTTCATTTCCAGAATTACTGACCGTTTCCTGAAAAGCATGTAAAATGAGGGTCAACTATAAAAATAGTTGGTGAGTTCATAGGTTTTCAGAATAAATATGAAATCATTCAAAAGTTATCAAACCACGTTTGTAAGATCTACATTTATTAAGAAAATAGTGTTTATACGCAATATAAGATTCATTGAAGAACGACATGTATAGCTTGAGTCCACAACCAAACCTACTGGCCCGAAACAACGCCCCAAAGATATATCCTATCGCAAACATATTGAATTGGTGGTATGCACTCGTATGCACGAATGAGTGGGAAGGTGGCCTCCTTCCAAATAGTACTATCCATATCAACCATCGGCTCAATAATGAGTTAATGGGTTGTGTAAGAGAAACCGGGGACTTAAGACACGATAGAGTCACAAGCATACAATAAGAGCGTATAAATAGAAAATGTACATACAAGATAAGTATTTGCAACAAGATAACATGCTTTTCACCCCAAAACATTTAGTATAAATGGTAAAAGAGGGGTTGTGAATACTCACGATTGGGCGTAAGAGTAAATTGTTGGATTTAACGCGCGTGCTTGCCGGGTATGACTCCTATCCAAGACCTACGAGCATGAAGGTTCTAATTAGGTTCTTGTCTAGTTTTGTTTGTAAGGATTGCTTAGATAATTATTTAGATTACAAAGTGCCAATATAGTTTGTTTGCTTTGAAGTTGGTTAATGTCCAATAATCGCGGTTGAGTATAATAATGGTTATACAAGTATACAACATCCTAAAATTGTCGAACGTCACATACAAGTCGTATAATGTCACAAGATTGTTAGAATTCGAATTTTATAGTATTTGAGTTTTGGAACTTTGGTTCCTCACAATTTATGATTAACATACACAATCGATAAATACATCAAAAGACATCCAAATACTTTTTGTTACCATTCTTTCCAAACATAGAAAGTTTCCCGTATTCGAAATCGAGACCGATTATTGTTGACTCGGTCAAACCTTCTCGGTTTGACCCGAGACTTTTACCCAATCCTTAAACATGTATTTTTAGATTTTACTTTTATCTTCTGGAGTCAGATTTAAACACAAGCATGCAATCATTGTTTCTGAGCAAAATGTACATGGAATAAATAAAAATGGTCTGTTTGAAAGTTGTAGCCAATGAAAATTTTAAACTTTTTGAGATGGTTTCAAGTCATTTGGAGTTGTAATGCTCCAGTTATGATCAAAACATTGAGAGTAAAGTTTCTGACCTAACCTAACAGCTTATACACCTTTATTACAAAAATTATTAAAAATAACAATTGAACTCATATGAACATGAGGCTTATATGGTTGGAAAGCTTATTTCCAAAACTTAATTTTTGACTACAAAAACGTCCATTTTCATGAAGAAATGATTTTTATAAAAATCGTTGAAGTAGATGAAACTTTATGGACAACAACTAAACATGCCTCAAAAAGATGTTTTCTTCAAAATGAAAAACATTAAGCATTAAATAAAAGTGGTTCTTGATCTTTTCACCTTTAAATCCATGTTCTAACACATGCATGGTGTTGAAATACATCCATGATATATTAGAGATGATTATTAACACAAAATTTTTAGATTTAACATAAAGATGAACAAGATTTCAACAATATCACAACAATAATCGATTTTTCACTTGATTTTCGGTTTGATCATGGATTACCCTTTCTTTTAACACATAAAGATGTGAAAAGGGATAACCTACAAACATCAAGCATTTTATTTGGGGATTTTAGCCATGGAACAATGCATAAAATCCTAATTTTATGAAGGAAAAACATATTTTTAGAGATTGTAGGTAAAGAAAGATGTTAGAGACGTTGTGTTTTACCTTTACGTTCTTGAAATAGCTTAAGGACACCTTAAAGTTTCTGGATTTAGGTTGAAAATGACTGATTTCTTGAGAGATTTTAGCGAGAAAAGAGTGTGAAAGGTTAGAGAGAAGAATTAGAGAGAAGTGTGTGTTTTGGGAGAGTGAAATGAATGATTTGGTGTAAGAAAAGATGAGAGATGTGTGGGGATAAGGGGGAGGCCGGTTTTAGGGTCCAAAGGAGGCCTTTTAATTTCTTTTTTTTTGTTAATTATTGTTTATAAAAGTTATATTAAGGTTGTATTATAGATGTGTAAGTATATTGTATAGTATAAGGTTTATTTTGTGATGTTTTGGTGATTAATATTTGAGCTATAAAAGTTTGTGTTCTTTAGTTTATAAAAGAACTTTAATTTATGATTGAATTGCTTCCAATAGGTATTCAAGTGTTAGTTTGTTATATTCGAGTTTCATTTACAGGTTTACGGAATTTTAGCAAACCTTACTTTTCCGACAAGATAGTATTTTTGTGATAGTTCATGGGACTTGATTCTTTGGTTTTTCTTGGCACTTCATAACCTAATTTAGCATGTTTATATGAACTTATGATTCACTAAGCAATCACTAAGATGTTCTATGGCTTTAGTAGACCTAAGGAGTCATAACCTAGAATTTTCACTAGGATTCAAAAAATGCTGTAAATTTAAGATTCGAGTGCGGTAATGACCTGAGATTTTGACGGATGTCACAGTCTCCCCCAGTTAGAAGAATTTCGTCCCGAAATTCCACTGGTGGCACTGTCTAGATTCAGCTAGTGAATAGGTGAGGGTATTTTCGCTTCATGAAATCCTCACGTTCCCAGGTGTACTCAGGTCGCGCTTAGAATTCCAGCGAACTTTGACGATCGGAATTTTGCTTCGTTTTACACGCTTGATATCCTTATCAATGATTTTTGTCGATTCTTCGATAAAGTGTAAACGGTCATCTAATTGGACTCCCTCAAGGGGTGAATTTCGAGTCGTCGGCTAGACATTTCTTAAGATTCGATACATGAAAAGTGTCGTGAACCCCACTTAATTCCTGTGGTAATTTGAGTTTGTAAGCCACCGGACCGATTCAATTCAAAATTTCGTAAGGTCCGATATAACGTGGATTTAGCTTGCCTCTTTTTTCCAAAATGAACCATTCCTTTCCATGGTGATATTTTCACGAAAACTTTATCACCGATTTGGAATTCCAACGGCTTTCCGCGGTGATCCGCATAACTTCTCTATCGAATCTGGGCTGCCTTGAGTCGATCCCTAATGATTGAGATTTTGTCAACAGTTTCTTGGATTATGTCAGGCCTTGTCAAGTGCTTCTCTCCGATTTCATGCCACCATCGGCATTTACGACCATACAATGCCTCATAAGGTGCACATTGAATGTTTGTGTGGTAATTGTTGTTATAAGAAAACTCCACCAAGGGTAAATGAACATCCCAACTTCCTCCAAAGTCAATCACGCATGCCCGAAACATATCTTCCAAAGTTTGGATTGTTCGCTCACTTTGCCCATCTATCTGAGGGTGATATGCGGTACTCAGGTCTAATCGTGTACCCAATGCCTTCTGCGTGAATTGCCAGAATTGTGATGTGAAACGGCTGTCTCTATCGGAGATAATGGAAACAGGTACTCCGTGACGCGACACAATCTCAGCAATATAGATTTGAGTAAGATTTTTAATTTTGTAGTCCTCCCGAATAGAAAGAAAGTGAGCAGATTTCGTTAGTCGGTCGATAATAACCCATATGGAGTCACATCCTTTAGCGGTTTGGGGCAATTTCGTGATGAAATCCATGGTTATATGTTCCCATTTCCATTGGGGTATCTCTGGTTGTTGTAACAGTCCTGATGGTTTTTGATGTTCGGCTTTAACTCTAGAACATTTTAAGCACTTTCCAACATAGACAGCGATGTCTTTCTTCATTCCTGGCCACTAGTAATACTCCTTAACACCCTTGTACATTTTGTCAGCCCCGGGATGTATTGAATACCATGATTTGTGGGCCTCTTCTAAGATCAGATGTCTCAATCCGTTAATCTTGGGTACCCAAACCTTGTCCTTAAAGTATTTCACTCTGTCGGGCTTAGTTTCGAATCTTTGTTCAAGACCGTGCAGAGTTTCTCCTTTCTGGTTTTCAGCTCTTAAGGCCTCTTCTTGAGCAAGTTGGATTTGAGCTTTTAAACTAGTTTGTACGAGTGCTCCACACATTCACATTCGTGAGGGTTTCACCCTTTCCTTTCTACTTAGGGCATCTGCCACTACATTGGCCTTCCCTGGGTGGTATCAGATCTCGCAGTCATAGTCATTCAGTAACTCTACCCATCTCCTCTGACGCATGTTGAGCATCTTTTGATCAAGAATATGCTGGAGACTTTTGTGGTCTGTGAATATGGTGCATTTAGTTCCATACAAGTAATGTCTCCAAATCTTGAGTGCAAAGACAACGGCTCCCAACTCTAAGTTGTGGGTCGTATAGTTCTTCTCATGGGTTTTCAGTTGTCTGGAAGCATATGCTATGACTTTATTTTTCTGCATCAGCATACATCCAAGACCTTGATGCGAGGCATCACAATAAACTACAAAGTCATCTGACCCTTTCGGTAGTGCCAACACCGGTGCGTTGCATAATTTATGTTTTAGAGTTTGGAATGCTTCTTCTTGTGATTTTCCCCGGACAAAACTCTTATCCTTTTGTGTCAGTGTGGTCAGTGGCTGGGAGATTTTTGAGAAATTCTCGATGAATCTCCTATAATAACCAGCCAATCCCAGAAATTGCCTGATTTCCGTTGGAGTCCTGGGGCTTCCCATTTCTTAATGGCCTCAGTTTTTGCTGGATCCACATGAATTCCATTCTCACCTACCACATGACCAAGTAAATGTACTTCTTAATCCAAAACTCGCACTTGGAGAATTTAGCGTACAGTTTCTCATCCTTGAGTAGTTGCAATATTTGCTTCAGTTGTTGCTCATGATCTTCTTTGCTTCGTGAGTAGATTAGAATGTCATCAATGAACACTATCACAAACTTATCTAAGTATGTTCTACAGACTCTATTCATTAAGTCCATAAATGCTGCAGGAGCATTAGTTAGACTGAACGGCATAACCATGAACTCATAGTGTCCATATCGGGTTCTGAATGCGGTTTTGGGTATGACTTCTTCGTGGACTCTTAATTGATGGTACCCTGACCGTGAGTCTATCTTTGAGAAGTACGAGGCACCTTGTAATGGATCGAATAGGTCATCGATTCGAGGGAGTGGATATCGATTTTTGATCGTTAGTTTGTTCAGTTCCCTATAGTCGATACACATTCGCAATGATCCATCCTTCTTCTTGATGAATAAGACTAGGGTTCCCCATGGTGACGAGCTGGGGCGAATAAAACCCTTTTCCAATAGTTCTTGAAGTTGACTAGACAATTCTTGCATTTCCGTGGGTGCTAGGCGATACGGTGCCTTAGCAATCGGTGCGGCTCCTGGTATTAGTTCAATTCGGAATTCGACCTGTCTAGGTGGGGGAAGTCCAGGAAAGTCATCTGGAAACACATCGAAATAATCACGTACTATAGGAATTTCTTGTATGCGTTTTTCCTCCGACTCCTTCTTAACTCCAAGCACCAAAATGGCGAGGCACTTCTTCTTCAAATATTTACGTATCTTCATACCCAACACTATCTACACATTCCTTCAAGGCTTCTTCGCTTGCACAATAAGAGCTTCTCCACCTTGAAGGGAAATTTGAATGACCTTTTCAAAACAGCCAATCTACGCTCACTTTTTGAACATGAATGTCTTGTAATTGCACACCCTTTCATTGTTGCTAAGGTTCCATCCCTCATATCCCTGGTTTGCATCAATGCATGAAGTAACGTGGTTGAAAGTATTTGGTATTGCCGCCCTGATTTGTTGTGCTACCATCTCTGGTATTTCATTTGGTTGATTTCACGATTTGTTCTTGGGTTGTGTAGGTTCTTTCTCGGAGGTACGATTCTATGATTCATCATCAAAAAATTATTTGATAGAGTTTTTGTACAAATTTGCCCAAAATTGTAATTCAAGTAACATATATTACATAGTTTGAATTTTTCAAAAGTAATTATCAATAAGAAAGATATGACAATAAAAGGTTTATATCCCAATAAAACAACTTTTCGTACATGGTTTGATTATGACTTTCAACAAAATTAATGTTTCAACATTCCTCATAATACAAAAGTTTTAATGCTGCAACAATCCAACCATTGAGAATACTAATATATCGTAGTAAATAGTATTTGAAAGTAAATATTTTACTTGCACAAAAGTTGTAACTAAAAGACTCCAACCCAATCCGAATCAGTACAATCCTTGAGATACAACCACCAGGAAAATCATAACGATCACAACTAGCACAAATCCTTCTACTAATAAGCATAGAAACATCATCCTTCTAATAGTACTCCTTACCACACTGGTAGTCTCCCAAGCCCTAATTGTAAGACGAAATATCATATCTAACAACTCTAACTGGTCGCTCATATATAGATGATTATTCATCCCAGTCTGACAGTTGCGTAACTCTGTAACCATGATTTGAAACTTCCATGTCTCCTCCTAAGTCATACAGGGAGTGTGTCTCAAAGGTGTTCCACCATGTTAAGGCTACCTCCTAGAGTAAACTGGATACATATCCCAATTTGCAATTTTCTGCACAACTGCTGACCTGAAGTTCTGATTCTATGCTTTTGAACCATTTCAATATTCTAATGGCGCTCTCAGTTCTGCAAAACTCCTTGGGCTTGTAAGACATAAAGTATTTGTAAGTGCATCTGCAGTCGCCATTGGCAAAGATTCCCGGTCCACTTTATCCCCCAGCGGGAGCGGGACTTTCTTTGGGAATGGAACCTCCATTATTCCCTCATGTATTATGAATTCCAGCGGTAACTTGGGGTCATAACATTATGGATTGCAACAGAGAGTTGTTGGGCTATGATCTGGGCTATGTTGGTTTGTGGTTCTTCTTGGCTCAACTCGGGTGCGGCAGGTAGATCGTCTTAGAGGCATGGTCATGAGACACCTTTCTAAAACTGTCCTTAGAACCGTACTACAAAAACAAGCATCACCACCATAAGAAATGGGAACCTACCCGACATTCGACACCAAAACATAACCCTGCAGAGGTGTCTGGATAAAATAGATGTAGATGATACTCTAGGTGTTCCATCGAGGGTTCATCTTCCTCATGTTCGGTGCTAGGTGGGTTGTCATGAGGGCGAGAAGTGACGTACGTGGAATGAGGAATGCGGCATGGTAAGACTGCAAAAGAGAACTTAGCTCCTAGACGTTTAGTAAATCCTAGGATATGAAGGTACTAAGCACACATAGAGAAGTTATTCTTACTTAATTGAGTTCTATGATGCACCTTATTCCTATAACCATTTCCGGTCTTGCATCGCTTCACCTTTAATTATACATAGTTGATCAGGCTATGTCACACCCCGCTAAAGCGGAAACACGAGATGTAACAGCACAATGGTTTCATTACACAAAGTACAACTAATTCACCATTTACAAAATACAGCTACTAGCACTTACAATAAGTTTACAGTACAAAATACTAGATCATACAACCAAATACATCCAAAAGATAAAACGAAGTAAGTCTAATAGCTTCAACATTAATAAAGATAAACGTAGCTTCATTTCCAGAATTACTAACCGTTTCCTGAAAAGCATGTAAAATGAGGGTCAACTATAAAAATAGTTGGTGAGTTCACAGGTTTTCAGAATAAATATGAAATCATTCAAAAGTTATCAAATCACGTTTGTAAGATCTACATTTATTAGGAAAATAGTGTTTATACGCAATATAAGATTCATTGAAGAACGACATGTATAGCTTGAGTCCACAACCAAACCTACTGGCCCGAAACAACGCCCCAAAGATATGTCCTATCGCAAACATATTGAATTGGTGGTATGCACTCGTATGCACGAATGAGTGGGAAGGTGGCCTCCTTCCAAGTAGTACAATCCATATCAACCATCGGCTCAATAATGAGTTAATGGGTTGTGTAAGAGGAACCGGGGACTTAAGACACGATAGAGTCACAAGCATACAATAAGAGCGTATAAATAGAAAATGTACATACAAGATAAGTATTTGCAACAAGATAACATGCTTTTCACCCCAAAACATTTAGTATAAATGGTAAAAAGAGGGGTTGTGAATACTCACGATTGGGAGTAAGAGTACATTGTTGGATGTAACGCACGTGCTTGCCGGGTATGACTCCTATCCAAGACCTACGAGCATGAAGGTTCTAATTAGGTTCTTGTCTAGTTTTGTTTTTAAGGATTGCTTAGATATCTATTTAGATTACAAAGTACCAATATAGTTTGTTTGCTTTGAAGTTTGTTAAAGTCCAATAATCGCGGTTGAGTATAATAATGGTTATACAAGTATACTACATCCTAAAATTGTCAAACATCACATACAAGTCATATAATGTCACAAGATTGTTAGAATTCGAATTTTATAGTATTTGAGTTTTGGAACTTTGGTTCCTCACAATTTATGATTAACATACACAATCGATAAATACATCAAAAGACATCCAAATAATTTTTGTTACCATTCTTTTCAAACATAGAAAGTTTCCCATTTTCGAAATCGAGACCGATTATTGTTGACTCGGTCAAACCTTCTCGGTTTGACCCGATACTTTTACCCAATCCTTAAACATGTTTATAATTCATAAAAAGTTAGTCTTTCTCTAAATAGGAAGTCTGTAAGTGTCGGCTTCCAACTTTTACCAAAATCAGTCCATAATCTTAATTCCAGAAATCTTACACCTGTTTTTTTGGATTTACTAAAAATACTTCTGATTCAAATTCAAATAAGGGAAAAATCACAGATGTTCTACGATATATTATCTACTTTGTGTAATTTTTACACAACCAATAGAGAAGGCCAAGTATTTTTAGATTTTACTTTTATCTTCTGGAGTCAGATTTAAACACAAGCATGCAATCATTGTTTCTGAGCAAAATGTACATGGAATAAATAAAAATGGTCTCTTTGAAAGTTGTAGCCAATGAAAATTTTAAACTTTTTGCGTTCGTTTCAAGTCATTTGAAGTTGTAATGCTCCAGTTATGATCAAAACATTGAGAGTAAAGTTTCTAACCTAACCTAACAGCTTATACGGTTGAACTCATATGAACATGAGGCTTATATGGTTGGAAAGCTTATTTCCAGAACTTAAGTTTTGACTATAAAAATGTCCATTTTCATGAAGAAATGATTTTTATAAAAATTGTTGAAGTAGATGAAACTTTCTGGACAACAACTAAACATGCCTCAAAAAGATGTTTTCTTCAAAATGAAAAACATTAAGCATTAAATAAAAGTGGTTCTTGATTTTTTCACCTTTAAATCCATGTTCTAACACATACATGGTGTTGAAATACATCCATGATATATTAGAGATGATTATTAACACAAAATTTTTAGATTTAACATAAAGATGAACAATATTTCAACAATATCACAACAATAATCGATTTTTCACTTGATTTTCGGTTTGATCATGGATTACCCTTTCTTTTAACACATAAAGATGTGAAAAGGGATAACCTACAAACATCAAGCATTTTATTTGGGGATTTTAGCCATGGAACAAGGCATAAAATCAGAATTTTATGAAGGAAAAACATATTTTTAGAGATTGTAGGTAAAGAAAGATGTTAGAGACGTTGTGTTTTACCTTTACGTTCTTGAAATAGCTTAAGGACACCTTAAAGTTTCTGGATTTAGGTTGAAAATGACTGATTTCTTGAGAGATTTTAGAGAGAAAAGAGTGTGAAAGGTTAGAGAGAAGAATTAGAGAGAAGTGTGTGTTTTGGGAGAGTGAAATGAATGATTTGGTGTAAGAAAAGATGAGAGATGTGTGGGATAAGGGGGAGGCCGGTTTTAGGGTCCAAAGGAGGCCTTTTAATTTTTATTTCTTTTGTTAATTATTGTTTATAAAAGTTATATTAAGTTTGTATTAAAGATGTGTAAGTATATTGTATAGTATAAGGTTTATTTTGTGATGTTTTGGTGATTAATATTTGAGCTATAAAAGTTTGTGTTCTATAGTTTATAAAAGTACTTTAATTTATGATTGAATTGCTTCCAATAGGTATTCAAGTGTTAGTTTGTTATATTCGAGTTTCATTTACAGGTTTACGGAATTTTAGCAAACCTTACTTTTCCGACAAGATAGTATTTTTGTGATAGTTCATGGGACTTGATTCTTTGGTTTTTCTTGGCACTTCATAACCTAATTTAGCATGTTTATATGAACTTATGATTCACTAAGCAATCACTAAGATGTTCTATGGCTTTAGTAGACCTAAGGAGTCATAACCTAGAATTTTCACTAGGATTCAAGAAATGCTGTAAATTTAAGATTCGAGTGCGGTAATGACCTGAGATTTTGACGGATGTCACAAGCATTTCCACAGCTTTTATAACCAGAGGTAGGATTACGATGTACTACAGCTTTTCCACAGTTTATTAACCCTATGTACTTTTACGGTGTACTTGGGTAAAGATATTTCCACAGCTTTGTAACCAGAGGTAGATATACAGTGTACTGTAAAATTTCCACAACTCTACGGTTCTTAGACCATATTCTAGGGTTTCTAGGTAGGTCACAATGTTGTTAAAGATGGCTTTTCCGGAGCTTCCACGGTTGTACTCCACCAGTGGTGTTTCAATCGCTATACCCAGTATTTTCGCTGAATTACAGTAACAAACATTGATTCGTACGATAACACAAATAACAAACTACCGTATCTAGAGGTGATCAGTTTCTAAACCTAAGTAGCAGTAACGTGAAGGGCTGGAAAGGGTGATCCGTATATGTTGCACCCAATCAGGTCGGTGTCGTTAACGATAACTAACCGGTTGCAACATCGGGTTTTTAATTTATAAGGCTGGGGCCTAGGGTTACTATTATTGCTGATCTAAGTGCTAGCAAAGGATAAGTATGACATAGGATCATTCTACAAAGTGCGAGGAATTGAAACTAGGGGATTTAGAAACTCTTATGTATTTAGCTAGGGATAAGAGAGTTGGTTTTGGTTTTTGGAATTTCTATCCTAAACTAAACTAAACTAAACTAAGAGTGGAGGTTACTTCGGGTGTTCAGCAATTAAAGCGATTGTCTACTATGAAGTGGTTTAGGTGATGTTAAATATGAAGAATTCTAATGGGGATAAATTCGTAAGTTAATGTGAGCTATTACTACAATCCTTCTATCGGGCTAACGTGGAGGTGTCCACAATTAGGCAAACAGAATGTCACGTGGGTGGCAGAATATATTAGAACATACACTGAAAGTTCTCTCAAATGTATGTCCATATTATCCGACAGTTAATCTTGAATCCTATTCCCCAATCTCGGTCATCAGAGATGTCCGAATCATGGCATAGTTTGTTGAATAAACAATCTTATGAACGGGGTTTACCCTTGCCGGAATAGGTTGGAACAACTGGTCTAGGCGGCCGGATAATACGTCGTCACTTATTCATACGAATTATCAACATTACTCAAGTATGCAAGAAAACAGGGATGATTAAAGACTTTCTAAACGACTATCATAACAGACAATTGAGTTATCTAGTTAATCATAGCAATCCTAGCATGCATATTTAAATTTATAACATAAAGAACAAACATATTTAAATATGGAAGATAGATTAGAACCTGGAAAGGTGTACAATAACTCGTAGCTAAAATGCATCCTGGAGCACCTTCGTACAAATATTTCTTGATTAGTTAACTAAACTAGTCTAAAGGAAGAACTAATTTAAAAATTACAAAGATGAGAAAGTATTAAGATATATGTATCGTGTGTAAGGTGTGTCTTGAAATGAAGACTTGATGCCTCTATTTATACTTGAAATCCGGTGCATGCTAGCCATCCAAGGTGCAAGTTATCATGTGGTGGTACTTCCCTAGAAAGTGGTATCACATGTACCCTAAAGGTGAGGAAAGTGGTAGCACGGGTACCCCAAAGTTGCGGAAAGTGGTAGCACATGTACCAGGCGAGTACGAGCAAGGACAAAAAAGGAGGGAGGGGACGGCCGACAACCAGCCAGCGCCGCCTGGCTGCTGGCCGGCGGCGGTTGGCTGCCAGCCGGTGGTTGGCCGGCGGCCGCCCGTCCCAGTCTGCTTTCTTTTGCTCGTTTCTTATTTCGTGCGTATCTTCTTCGTTATGCCTCCGTTTTCGTCGATTCTTTTTGTATCTGATTCGTTTTTCAAAAATGAAGACTTTGATGTAAAGAAATCCCTGAGATGTTTCCATGATCTTTAGATGTCTTGTACGAATCATTTGAATCTTTTGGCGTATGCAATATCTTCATTTTTCATCCGTTTTTGTTGATTCTTTTTCTGTTAGATTCGTATTTTGAAAACGAAGACTTTAGATAAGATAAATCTTAGTGGTGGACACTTTATCTCTAAATCTGGTTTCGGAAGCCTCGAATCTTAAAACGTGCATGGAATCTTTGTTTTTCATCCTTATTTAGTGATTTTTCTCGTGCTTCTGTTTTTTTCACCTTCTTGGAATAATATCACTTAATTTAAGTGATAATTGAGCTTGTATGCCAAGTATTAGTCTTAAATGAGAGAGATATCAGTAGTAAAAACATGACTTTTTACGCGATATCAAGTATCCTACACTTGGAATTTTGCTTGTCCTCAAGCAAATCTTCAATAAAAACTGTTCTAAAAATCTGAAAGGGTGTCTTCGTATCCTAGAGAACTTTGATTCCTGCAGGCTGGGTGAAAAGATGTCAAGCGGGGTTTTAACCTTTGATGTTTTTCCAAACCGGTTCTAACAAGCTCTTTTTTCAATCTTCGTGATGTAAGATATACTTGACTGGGGTCCTCACAGGTGGTCAATCAATTTACTAAAGTGTAATGGGGTTCCTAATTTCTAATTCACTCAGAGGCCAGTCATGTAACTCTTTGTTTTCATGAGCTTGGTCGAGAATCAAATCTATGATACTTAAATAGGGACGGTGCTAATTATCCCATGACATTTATGAGAGGGCGTAGATGGTATGTGGGAGAAAGATTTTGTAGGTGGTTTAGTTAGGGGGTTAGATATAGCCTAAGAGTTTTCCGAGAAGACTTAATCTTTGACATTTAGTGGTACCTCCTTTTGGATTTTCTCTCCTTGACGATATTTTTTTTATCCTTCGGGGGTTCCTTTTAACAATGTGTTTCTTGCAGTAATTCTTTTGACAGAATAGAAACTTAGGCTATGGCCAAGTGGTGTAAGGGATGGATTGGTTTTGAAGTGAGTTTTTGAGATGAAAAGGCTAAGGCTCAACATGTTTTGTAATTGATCTTCAATGCTGAAAGTGAGCATTGGTTGGGTTAGGCTTGAAAACAGGGGTTTTTATGAGAGGGTTTTATCCTATGAAATTCCAAGATCCTCTAATTGCACATTCGTCATGTATGACGCCCATTTTGTTAATTTCAAAATGTATTGCTCGAACAAGTTCTGACCTAAAAGGCGTGTATCGGCACACTCACAATCGAAAAGTGAAGCATTAAAGATGAATGCTTTTATATGGCTCAAGATTCCTCACTTATTTTGATGGTTTAATGCCTCATTCGATTGCTTATTTTGAAACTTAGTTTGAAAACTCTCAGAGAGTTTTGCCCGCCATTGTCAATTTCCCTAATCTTTGAACTTTCGTTGACCAGAAATACCCTTTTTTAGACTTTCCTGGATTAAAAAATTTGAAAATTTTGCTGAAAATATGAGTTTTGCTAAAAAGAATGATCAAAATTTGATATTGCACTGAAAATCTGAGTTTTGCTAAAAAGATTGATCAAAATTTGATGTTGCACTTCAGTAGTGAATATTACTGCTCTATCCCACACTTAAAAGAACATTGTACATAATGTTCTATTTCTATGTTGGGTTAATCCCACACTTAGGTTTTCGAATGAGGGTCAATTTTTCAAAGTCATTCTCTGTTTTGTGAGTCATAATCCCACACTTAGAGTTTTACTTAGAATTTTAGTGTGTTTAATCAAGCAAAGTATGGTTAGAAGAGATACTCCCTTATGTCGCATGCGTAGCCACTGGATTTATGGACCAGATTCAAGTGTGTGAATTCGCTGAAAATGGACCAGGCTCATTAAAATGAACTTGTTCCATAATTCCTATGTCGATTTCTGCATAATAAACATCCTTCAGGAAACACAAATGTCAATACACGTGAATACTATACAAGAATAACATAACTAATAGTAGCTAATCCATATCAGCCTAAAGCGCCTCCCAATCGATGAAGTCATCTTCCAAAAAGATCTGGTTATCCCAGATCGAGGTAGATGATGAAGACTCATCAAAGGTGTGGGCAAGAGATGTAGAGCTATGCTCATGCATCCAGGTATCCAATGCTGCAGCCTCCTCCTCCAATGGGTCCATAGCGACGGGGTAGTCCTGCGCAGTAGAGTTTCAAGGTGGGAAGAGGTCCCACGGTGGAATCTACGGAGCGGGGTCATGTCCCATCCGGAAAGGGCACATGGGTAAGGTGGGGAGTCCTAGTGCATGGTGAATCTCGAGATGGCAGTGTGCTGGACCTCGAGGGCTTTTAGTATTGACCAAGTGACAGTAAGGTCCGCAGTAGTCACCCCATGCTCAAAGATGGGTACTCTGGAGGTGATGGCGGTGTCTTGGTCGGATGATTACAACGCCGATCAGTGGGTATTTTATATTTGTAAATGTTGGGGTCTAAGTATGACTTAGAGTCGTTCTTAAAGGGAAACTGAATTGAAACAGAGGTGATCCAATCAATCTTTCTTTTCTAGTATATGTTTTTATAAGAGTGCGTTGGGGGGTTTTGGTTCAGTTAACTAAGTAAACTAAATAAAGCGAATAAAGTGTAATAATAAGTTAGGTATAGAAAAGTAGTATTTGTTGTGATTTCATTAGCTCATAATATGGGATGATGACTTTTAAGGAAAAATGCTTATCTAAATTGGGAATGTTTGCTAGATTTGATAGCTTATGGTATAACCCATAGATTCCTTATCAGTCGGTTATCAACTAATATGTCACGAGGAACTAGGGTGTCATGATTCTGATCAGACAGACAGTGCTCAAATCTCCACACTCTCCTGCGAGGGATTCAGTGGCCCTTATTATTGAACGCATTCGCTCGTGGGCGAAGGAGCAGAGTAGCAGGTCCATAAAAAGTCTAACCGTTCTTAATACCATAAAGACTACAAATCCGACAAACAATTAACTTAGAAAATATGTTCGGACTTAATTGATTAATTCCTATTAGTGAAACTCAAGCATGATAAGTGAGGGAAAACGTTTAGGTTTCTTGCATACCTTACTTTAGGTTTCATGGTTTAAGGAAAAGTATCATTTTAAATTGAATTTTAAACTTGCCTTTCTCAATACAATTAATAAATCCCTAGGTTTTCGTGAATGGTTATTTAGCCTATAGCCTACCTACTCTAATCTAATCTAAACTAATCTAATCTAATTTAAATGCTGACGGCTTTTGCATAAAGTTAAAACCCAGACCATATCATTAAAATACTATGGTAGTTCACTATGTATTTAATCGTTAACTAATGTTTTCGTTGTGAATTTAATTGCTTCGCAATGTTTACATGATAAGTACATTGTGATTAGAAGTGTACTATACTCATGGCTATTCCACGTAATCACATTGCATGTTATGATGATTGCATGACGTTACAATTAAACCATAGTTTTGACACAGATAACTATTGACCAGGTATTAAGGTTTGCGACTCCTCTTTACAAGGTTACACTCACGTTTATTAATCGAAAGGCGAATATAAGTTTTATGTTTAAAGTCATAAGATAAGTCCGTTCATAAAGTTTCCGTTTTTATAATGTCGATCCATAATACAACTACCTTCGGTCGTTTACCGACTTCCATACATTTGTACTCCGCTTAACAGCGT
Organism: Pseudognaphalium luteoalbum; assembly: GCA_963422505.1. Taxonomy (NCBI): domain Eukaryota; kingdom Viridiplantae; phylum Streptophyta; class Magnoliopsida; order Asterales; family Asteraceae; genus Pseudognaphalium; species Pseudognaphalium luteoalbum. Next base: position 71,320,121 of record OY730194.1, on the reverse strand, counting down.
TTCCAGTACTATATCAAGTAAACAGTCGAATAGGGGCCGTCATATTATTTCACGACATATTTAAAATCATCCCATAATTATTTATGCTAACTACATCACAATAAATACAATAGTAATCTACTCGCTAAGCATGGCACAAACTATCTCTAGCATAATTAAAGCATACATAATTAATTAAGATAGATAAGTATAGAAAGGATCGAGATTAATATTCGAGAAGGAATAGACTTGAATTAATGAGCGTTACTCCAAGCGTACACCAAACATAACAAGTACGTTTCTTGCTTTCGTTCTATTCAAAACAAGTTTCCTAAACTAGCTTAATAGAATGAGAAAGTAAAACGAACAATATGAAAGAAATATTTGTAGGTGTGGAAGGTGAGTGGTGTGTTGAAGGTATGTCTTCTAAATGAACCAAGAGCACCTATTTATAGGTGAAATCCGGTGCATTTTAGCAACTAGGGGCACATGTTAGCAAAAACTGGTAAAGTGGCTAGCACATGTACCCTAAAGCACGGAAAAGTGTAAGACATGTACCCTAAAGTTGCAGAAAGGTCTAGCACATGTACCAGGCGAATACGAGCAAGAACAAAAAAGCAGCTGGGGGACGGGGGGCAGGCATCCGGCGCCGCCCCACCTGCAGCCGGCAGCGGCTGCATGGTGGCCAGCGGCGGCAGGTAGCAGCCCATCCCGGTTTGCCGTCTTTTGTTTCGTTTCTCGATTCACGCGTATCTTATTCGTTATGCGTCCGTTTTTGTCGATTCTTTTTGCGTTGGATTCTTTTTTCAAAAACGAAGACTTTGATTAACAGAAATCTCTGAAATGTTTCTTTGACCTTTAGATGTCTCGTGCGAATCGTTTGAATCTTCCAGTATACGTAGAATCTTCATTCTTCATCCGTTTTTGCTGATTCTCCTTTTGTTGGATTCGTAATTTGAAAACGAAGATCTTGGATAAGAGAAATCTCATTTTCTAAAATCTTTTCTCGGATGCCTTGAATCTTCAACTGCATGTGAAATCTTCATTTTTCGTCCGTTTTGCTTGATTTTTCTCATGCAACTTCATTTTGACCGTCTCGGCAAAGTTTCATTGATTGATACACTATTTGAGTCCGAATGTCAAGTATTGTTCCAGAATGAGAGAGATATCGGAGGTAAAAGCATGACTTTTTACGCAATATCAGGAGGTCCCTGCGATCTGTCCCTCTGATTGGTGAGATGAAGGTAACCCAACATGGGTGGAACGTAAAAGAAATGACTCCTGAACGTTCACCTCTACCAAGTCTGTCCTGATCTCTTCCAATCGAGGGGGTGGTGACTGGGATCCCCTGACGGTCCTTATGCTACTTCCTGGTGATGAACTCCGGGAGTGATACATGGCACGTGAGCGTCTCTGACTGGGAGCTCGTGCTCTGGCTAACTGCGAACTCATCCTGTAAAATACAAAAGGTCAATGATCTAAACATAATCATTAGTCTTTCATAAGGCGAGGTAATGCATAAAATGGATTAGATCAAACACAAAAATAAAAGAAAATTAATGCTGAAAATATAAGATAGGCTTGGGATGCCTCCCAAGAGCGCTTTGTTTATCTAGTCTCGTAGCTTGACTCTTTCATACCTATCATTCTATTAGGGTGATTCGTAATTATAGACTTCCACGGATGAAGGAAAGTCTTGTACGTAGTATTTTAAATGGTGACCATTGACCTTGAAATTCCCGTCTGGGCCTCAAGTTCGACGGCGCCATAAGGGAATACTTTAGAGATTGTGAATGGACCGCTCCATCGTATTTTGAATTTACCATAAAAATTTTTAAATTGTGAGTTAAAGAGTAGAACTTTATCACCTGGATTGAACCGTGTGGGGAGGAGCTTCGCATCGTGAAGCAACTTGGTTCTTTCCTTGAATTTGTAAGAGCTTTCATATTCTTGATCTCTTAACTCTGCTAGCTCGTTCAATTGCATTTTTCGATGCGTTCCCGTAATCGTAGGATCTAAGCTACAATTTTTCAGCGCCCAGTAAACTTTGTATTCGAGTTCAATCAGAAGATGATATGCCTTCCCGTACACGAACCTATAGGGGGTTGTTCCTAACGGCATTTTATAGGCTGTCCGGAATGCCCATAAAGCATCGTCTAGCTTATCTGCCCATCTGATATCGCGTAAAAAGTCATGTTTTTACCACCGATATCTCTCTCATTCTGGAACAATACTTGACATTTGGACTCAAATAAAGCACAAATCAATGAAACTTTGCCAAGAAGGTCAAAATGAAGTTGCACGAGAAAAATCAAGCAAAACGGACGAAAAACGAAGATTCTACATGCAGATTCAAGGCATCCGAGACAAGATATTAGATCAAATACCCATCACTGAGATTATCTTATCCGATATGTTCATTTTCAAAATACGAATCTAACAGAAGAAGAATCAACAAAAACGGATGAAGAATGAAGATTCTACATACGCCGGAAGATTCAAAAAATTCGCATAAGACATCTAATAATAAGAGACACATCTCAGGAATTTCTTTTCATCAAAGTCTTCATTTTTGAAAAACGAATCCAACGAAAAAAGAATCGACAAAAACGGACGCATAACGAAAAAGATACGTACGAAACGAGAAACAAGCAAAAGAATGTGAACCGGGACATTGGGCTGGCGTACCAGGCCGGCTGGACTCCAGCCGCCACCTTCTGGAGTCTAGCCGCCACCCCCTGGACTCTGCCCGTCTCTCAGCCACTTTTTCGTCCTTGCTCGTACTCGCCTGGTACACGTGCTAGACCTTTCCTCAACTTTAGGGTACATGTGCTAGACCTTTCCGTGCTTTAGGGTACATGTGCTAGCCACTTTACCACCTTTTGCTAACATGTGCCCCTAGTTGCTAAAGTGCACCCATTTTCAACTATAAATAGAGGCTCCTAGCTTCATTTTTGCACACATCATTTTTAGAACAATATACTTCTCTTAAGATATTGCTTCTACTTTCTTTCTAGTTTCTTACTAAAAATCAGTTTTAGGCTAGTATAGGAGCTTGTTTAGAATAGAAGAAAAGTGCGGAACGCATTGTAATCTTTGGAGTACACTCGGAATTGTGTCAATAAATTTATGTCTATTCTCTCTCGCATTTAATCCTGGTTCTTTCTATCTTTATCTATCTTAATTAATTACGTTTATATTGATTATGCTAGATTTAGTTATTGCCATGATTAGAGAGTAGTATACTTGTGTTTGCTTGCGATGTAGTTAGTTAATTATGGGATGATTTATAGTTAAATATTAAAGGTCGGTAATATTGCTTTGATCGTCTTATTTCATGTTATTGTTTGATTGTTGCCTTAGGATCATTATAGTAGTAAAATATAAACGGTTTTAATTATCATAAAGTAATATGACGGCTCCTATTCGACTGTTACTCGATATAGTACTGGAAACACTTCAAGGTGGAGTACAAATGTATGGAAGTCGAGGAACGACCGACGGTAATCATATTACGAAACGGTACAATATTACGAAGTAATATGATGGCCCATATTCGACTGTTATGCGGTATAGCGTTGGAAACACTTTAGGTGTAGTACAAACACTTGGAAGCTGTGTAACGACCGAAGATAGTTATATTACGAACTAATATTGTAAAATGAGAAACCTAGTTTAATTAACCTTTCTAAATAGACTTTTAAACTTCAAATTAATCTATCACCTTTCCACCAATAAACGTGATTATAACATCTTTTTAACGACGTCCAATTAAAAGGTAGTCAGTCATCTGTGTCAATATAATTTGTCAAAGGTATGAAACTATGGAACCGCAAGGCTACATGGGGGATTACCGTAGGACAAGACATGGCCAAGGTTTAAAGCGGCGGAACCGCTTTAAGTGAGGAACGTTGTGGATAATTAGGGGATTTATTGGGTAGTCTTAAGCAAGGGCTGGTTTAAAGTCATAAATGAACTTTTTAAATACATGAATCTGTTAGGATGATGAGGAATCGTTATATGATTCGGTTTTGTCTAGTACCTTTAGATTTTGTTCCCGTTCATATGAAAGTATTATTAAACCATAATTAAGATTTTGCTTATTATTCTAAATACTTTGTAATGTTACCATAACCTAGCTCCCGGTGTGACATGCTAATGGAACTTTAATTAGTAGGGAATCTAGTGTTTACATACAAGTATTCAAGAATGATAATTAACAAATATCTTATAAAACAGTTTCTCCAAACATCATCCCATAAAATAAATAATGAAGTCTCAACAAACACTATCTTTATCTTATATGCTTTATATTTTACTTTTATTTCACTTTTTTTTATTTTCCTAAGTTAATATAAAAACCAAAACTCCCCCACTATTTTATAAACCCTTCACTAGTTTGAAAGCTCTCATCTGTCACGCCTTAGTTTCAATTCAGTCGGTTTGAAGAACGATTCTAGGTCATACCTGTCACTTGCTCACCCTTAGGATTAGCATTATTAGGGAAAACTTAGGCCCCGAAATTACAAATTTAAAACACCCACTGATCGCCGTCGCCAGTAGCCGGTGCAACGACAAGGGTAAAATCCTTACCGACCGCTGGTGACGCATCAAGTTTTTGGCACCGCTGCCGGGGAACCAACTGTACGATCCATAGGCATCAAGATGAACTTACTCGCTAGTGAACTTAGAATTAACTCTTCTTCTTAGACCCTTACGTCTTTCTTTATTTTTCCTTCCTTTTACTACTTTCACAAATTACGTTATCCCTATCCACTCTGCTAGTCAACCACCTGCCGATGAGACTATGACAGCCGCACGTATCACTTTGGCTGATGACTCTAAACCTTTGATTGAAGGTCGAGGAGGACCAATCGTCTATCCGGAAACCGATAGAGCTTCATTTGAATTAAAACCACACATTGTTCAATTAGTCCAAAACCTTTGTCAATTCCGTGGCCTACCAAATGATGATCCCAACTCTCACCTTGCCAAATTTATTTTCTTATCCAACTCCTTTAAGCCGATTGTGGTTAATCAAGACATAGTCTATCTATACCTATTTTCCTATTCACTTACTCTCAATGCACAAACCTGGTTTGAAGAACTAGAGATTAACTCTATAACCTCTTGGGTAGAATTAGCAACCAAATTTTTGGCCAAATATCCCCCCCATCAAAACAAGCCACGTTTAGAACCAACATCATAAACTTCCGCCAAGTGCATGATAAATCAATCTACGATGCATGGGAATGCTTTAAGGGATTACTTAAGAAATGTCCAAATCATCAATTTGAGCGCTCAGACCAGTTGCGCATTTTCTACAATGGTCTCTTCCCACATCACCGTCCTTTACTTGATACCGCCTCTCGAGGCAGTTTCATGAATTGTACGACCAATGAAGCTTGGAGCCTTATTGAGGAAATGACAATACACAACCATGACTGGAACAGTGAAAATCGCCCCTCACTAGTGAATTCACCTACTACAATCGGGAATGAAGCTATCAAAACTCTCGCTCAGCAAGTGGAAGAACTAACCAAAGAGATCAAGGAATTGAAAAATCAACCACAACAAGTCTGTCAAGTTCAAACAACCACTCAGCCTAAATTCCTCACTCTCATCTAACTCCGGCCAATACTAACCCTTCTCTTAACCCACCTAGGAATAACCTACCAATTTACCAACCCCAACCTTTAGAACTCTCTTCTTCACAAACCTCTAGTTTTGACGACACCCTGATACAAGTCATTCAAGGAATCTCAGCTAGACAAGACCAAGTGATCTCATCTTAAGAAATCAACTGACTTTGTTAAAGGCTTTTGAATCCCAATTAGGATGATTAGCACAACGTATTAACGCAAAACCTCAAGATAGTCCAACTAGTTGCCATAAGGAGGCTTCTCATATTCAAGACTCTCGGGTAGCACATTGCCCACCTACGGTTTCTTCTCCGGTGAAGGAACCACCTATTGTCCCATCGACAATGGATTTAGAGTCTACACCAAATAGGAAAGTAAACATTCTATTTCCAGCTCGTCTTAAACAACGACCCGACAAGCTTAAGTCTTTTAAGCTTGATAGGAAATTCCTAGATACCGCCTCTAAAGTTCACTCTAAAAAGTACTTCAGAAGACTTCTTACAACCAAGGATAAGGTACCCGAAGTACCCAATCAACCGCTGAAAAAGGAATGCTCAGCTATCTTGAAAAATACCATTCCAGAAAAACTCGGAGATACTAGACGTTTTACTCTCCCATGTTCTATCTACAATTCAGGCATCATCTGTTCTCTTGCCGATTTAGGAGCTAGTGTCAATCTTATGCCATACTCGCTTTTCAAGAGGCTTGAGTTAGAAAATCTTCGACCGACCAAAATGACCATACAGCTTGCTGACCACTCGGTCAAACACCCTAGGGGAATAGCTGAAAATGTTTTAGTTAGAATTGACAAATTTCTTTACCCAGCAGATTTTGTAGTAATGGATATGCAGGAAGATGTACACATCCCAATCATACTAGGAAGACATTTCATGAATACAGTTAAGGCAATCATCAACGTCTTCGCACAAAGCTTGCAATCTCAGGGAGAAACCATCACTTTTCATATCGACAATCCTAACGCTGAAAACCAAGCCGATATGTACATGATCTTCATGAACAAGACCACAGAGGACAAAGAAACTGCAAAGTCAATAAGTGAAAGGAAATCTAGCAAGGAAATGGTAATCACGCCATATTTCCAGATTGACCTCTGACGAATAAGACAAGAGATGAAAAATGCATCTCCATCAGTGAAAAACTCAACCAGGGAAGGAAGTGGAATGATAAAGATGGAAGAAGAAAACAAAAGAAGCATACCACCAACTAATCTGTTTACCACTGAAGAAATGGCGGGAAGTAACCACAACCATCCCACGAGAGGAGAAAAACTGGAGGAATATTCCAAACGCACTAATTACCAACCGCAAACCGTTACAGATCCCAAAGTACTCAATGAATTCACCCAAAGATTCAACAAAGCGGTAGAAGGAATAAGCAGAGTAGTCAACATGCTTGCTCTTTCCCCTGCTGAACTGCAATTCTGTCAACAACAGAAACGGATTTACGCTCGGATCTACAATGCCCATAAAAGATCCAAGATGCCATTCACCTCAACGTAAAGGGAGATGTTAGGATCCATTAGAGCGCATATGAAAACGACTACTGGACATCCGAGTAGTCGTGCCGACATCTTGACGATGAATGACCTTACATCATTGCTTGACTTGTTAAGTAGAGAAGATCACCTTAGTTCCAAAGAAAGCGGATATACGGTTATCAACTCCACTATTGAAAAACAAGTTTAGTTATTGATTGAAGAAGTTAGTGATCTCGTTTGGGAGGAATCAAGGTGTGAACGACCCTTGATTCATCTAAGGGAGATTCAACAACGAAAAAGTAACTCCAGAAAGAAATTCATATTCTACTCATGATGCAAGGAGATACTTCATCATCTTACTCTAGTTTTCTCAGAATCCAAATTTCCATTCAACAACCATTAGCACCGACAAATAGAGGACATGTGCACGTCCATCAGAAGATTCAACGGAGACCCCAAGACCGAATATTATGAAGACATAAAACTTAATTCTTGGCGTTTGTATGCTCTCTCTGGCAAAATCGACCGCAAAGAGAAGTTGTTAAGACAAACACAACCACCATGCCCGACCCTAGTAGGACTGTCACTAAAGCAGTCGACTACATCACCTTCGGACTTCACGGACTTGCGAGGACAACTTCAGAGAATCTTCCTAACTACAAGGTAGAATCGAGAGATAGTCCATTGAATTGATTACGACAAAAGTCAATCATTTAATGAGAATCTATCCACCTCGATATACTTTCCCGCAACCTAGGGCCCACAACATCAACAAAGGGGATCCCATGGACGCATCCATATCCATCTAGCTAGAAGAGAAGAAGTTGAGCTCTCGAATTTAAAAGAGCGCTTCTCGGGAGGCAACCTGTGTTTTACATTTCCGCAATTTTACATTCCAAGAAGTGATGAAGTCTCCGACTATCTTTCACACTTGGATATACGAAGAAGTTTTAAGAACTGTCCGACGCATCAAGTTTTCAGCGTCAGAAATAAAGAAAGTATATCCAACGTGTTCACACCTACGAGACCAATTACAAGAAGACTTGAACAAGAGTAAACCCAACAAGATGAAGTTCGGCAAATGCATACCAAGGAACATTGCCACTACCGGGGAGTACTTCTATACCAGTCTATTTCTTTCATTATAAATATACCATATCCACTATGCTTATCACTAAGTGTGGGATTCAAACCCGACACACACTGCTAAAAGAATACGCCTTAGATGTTTCAAATTATAAGTGTGCGATCTTTACCCCAGTCAGAACTTAGAATAACTTCGAGGACGATGTTCCTTTAAGTGTGGGATAGCAGTAGTATACACTACTGTAAAATGGATAATGGTATATGCTTGATTCTAAACTCACTGCTCTTTAGACCATTCTTCTCCAAAAAGTAACTCGAAACTTTTACAAAATCTTTCAAAATTGAGTTATAAATATGTTGAAAATGAAAATTTGAAACAAAGAATGATTTACTTTGGGGAAAAAGGATAAATAAAATATGAATTCCTTTGGAAAATTAGAATATTAATCCCATAAAGAGTATCGCATGACTAGGCACACAACAAACCAATTTTCTATTCGTGAGGTATCTTAAGCCATATAAAGCATTCATTTTTAATGCTTCATGATGAACGCCAAAATGTACTAGATTATAGTACTAATTACCCAATTTGTTCAGTAGATTTCTTATGCATTTTACTTTAATACGATACTTATTTCGTTCATATTTTCATTTAGGAGTTAATTGGAGCTTGAATCGGAAAAGAATCAGAAAATGAGCTAATATTGAAGAAAAGAAGCTGAAAAGTGGAAGCTTGGAAAAAGAGAATTTAAAGTGATGAAGAACATGAGATTTTTCATCCATACGGCGTATGGATCGACTGAGCCGAGCTGTCAGAACGCGGGCCGAGCCTGTGTGCTTTTTGCATCCATACGGCGTATGGAATAATCCATACGGCGTATGGATCAAATCGGCAGATTACCTTAAAAACTCATTTTAATCTCATTATTAGGATGATCACCCTAATTTTCTCTCCATCCGATTTTCATACTTCCAAACCTCATTCTAGGAGTAGTTTGAAGAATAGGAAGCAAGAGGAATCAAGAGTTTTCAATTGCTACTTCGTTCTTTAGGTTTCTCGGTTTGAAAACATTCTTCCTTTTCATTTGATTATGATTTCGATTTCATTTTCAATTCTGAGTTTCTGTAAAGTAATGAGTGGCTAATTCTTTTATGTATTTGCTTGGATGATGATACTTAGATGATGGTTTGATTATTGAATTGCGAAAACTATTGGATTTTATGAATGTTTATGTGTTTATTTGATGAATCTTGTTTATTAAGTGATTATTAGTGCTTACTTAACCTGGTTTACTAATCAATTGAGATTGAGTTCCTTTTGAGTAGCAGATTATTGATGATTGTTGATTTCGGTTGATAATTGTTGCTAAATATATTGAGTTTGATAGGTTGGGGTAAATAATCGGTAATAATTCTTAATGAACAAGATAGTTATTAATAGCTGTGGACTTTGTTGATTCAAGTCGCGAAAGTAAATCAAGCAAACGGCGTAGGTTTAATTTAGAACACAATTCAGTGGGCAACGTTAGTTGATCAATTAACGCGTTGAAAACAACCTTGTGTCTTTCTTAATTGTGTTAGATTAATCTACCTCGGAAAGGGGGTTGTCTTATTCGTTATGTCGCAATAAAATCCAATGTTCGAGCAATTCGATAAAGTGATAATCAGAATCTAAGGAAAGTAGTCTAAGTGAATACATTTCTTCTATCATTTGAATCAAGTAATATTATTTGATTAATTGTTTTTACCAATTATCTTTTTCTTTATTTAAGTTTAAAGTTTAATTCATATTTCATAATTGTTAGTCAATTGTTCGTTCGGAACTAAAATGCTCCTTTTGTTCTATTTGTTATTTAATTGTAACAATTTCCAATTTATTCGAATTGACATATGTTCCTTGTGTTCGTTCCGGACTTATCATACTATACTATTATGTTGTCAGGTATTCTTGCCTGAGTTGTGTATTAGCAAGTAAGGTAATTTCTATTTTAAAACTATAACCCCGTTTGCACGACATCACGTTTTTTTCGCCGCTGTCAGGAAATGGTTTGATTCAATTACATAGATTGGAAATTTGTTTAATTGTTTATTTTAATTTTCTGTGAATATTAGTTAGTTCATTAGTTGTTTTGTTTTATGTTTTGTTCAAGTTATTAGAAATTGAGATAGTTAGTTTACGTGTTTTAAATTGTTTGCTTGCTTGAGTAAATAGTTTTAGAGTTAAGCTATCTAAGTAGCTTGTTCTACTGACTTGAAAAGTATATTGCAAGGAGTATATGACCCGAATGACGGAGCCCGAACCCACCGATCCATTTGAAGAACCCGAACGCATATTTCATCAGAGAAGACGCGCCGCCTCCACTCCTCCTAATTCACCATTAATCAAACGCCTTTAGCGATGATGAGTACGAGGTGTTCACTAACACCCTTTATACCCTGCTAACCCCCAATTACGACTCGGATTTCGAGGAAGAATACGGAGAGTATTGTGAAAACGTAATAACGATCTAGCTCAGATTTTTTAGATCTTGATCTAGGATATAATAACATTGACAATAATATGCAGCGGAATAAGAACAAATCAATGTTATCACAACAAGCCCCAATTTTATTTGATCAGAATAAAACGGTTATACAAATATAACAGGATCAAGAAACATTAATCTTGAGGCTAAACAAACCCTTAGACGTCTACATTATGTGTGCACAGTTTTTCCTACGTCCCTATGTCTCTTTATATACTAGAGATATTAGGGTTACAAGAAATCATAATTATACTAGGAAACTAATTAAAATAAAACAATTCATCTTTAGTCCCTCAACTTTCATCTTTTATTTTGTCTCATCAAATTAATAATTCTTTACAATCTTCCCCTATTTGATGATGACAAAATATCGATCTTCTTGCACAAACTTCCCCTTAACTCTTGATTTCTTTTAAACCATGCCATGCAATAACAATAAGCTGCAAATCTTGATCTTCAATTCTTCTTCCCCTTTTTATCATTATCCAATAGGAATCTTCTTGAAGATAAGCAACTTTGAACCTTTAAAACCACTTGCTATATAATACACCACTAATCCAATTTTCTAATGTGTCAAATTACCCTCCATGACGCATAATAAGAATAATGAATTTGAGCAATAGAAAATTACACTAGCAGTAATAATATATAACTAGCAGTAGTGATGAAACCTTTATCCCTCAAATTAAGCATGAACATCTCCTGATGGTTAAAAACTTTATCAATAAGCTTCTCCTCAAATCAATATGTTAACCATCTCTTGAATCTCGAACTTTGTAGGCTCTTTGTAATGATCACCGATGAAGAAAATAAAGTATAACAAACTTAATAAAGAAGTTAAATCCTCCAAACTTGTACCTTATATCTTGTACTAACCACGACGTTGAACTTATATTCCAATGTATAGGTAGACCGCAATCTCTTTGACAAAATCCTTATTTTCCATAATAAGTCACCGAGCACACCATAACTCCTTCAAGTGATAGCAAATGTGAGCATTGAGCACCATCAGTTTGTAAATCAAACACTTTTGCTAGATTTGTCAAGTCTTCGTCGTCACCATACAAACCAAACAAGTTATCTTCAACGTGTAACACCCCACTTTGAGATATGATAAAATACACACCTGTAAAACTCAACTCCAATATCAAATAAGCAATAATCAATCTTCTTCGTAATCATATCTTCAAATAATCTTCAAAACAAGCCATAGAATCTATAAGAATAAATTGTAATAAAAAACAATTCCATTCGAGATCCAAACTTTTCTTATACAGTAACCATAAGAACTGTACGGATAACCATCCAATAATAGCAACGAATACCATATAGTACCATCCATGATGAGTATCACTAATTCCGCATTAGTGTTTGAAAAATGACTAACAGTGGTAATCGATACCAAATAGTGGTAAAATTACATTAGCAGTGGCAACTACTAACTAGCAGTGGTAACGACTAACTAGCAGTGGTAACAACTAACAAACAGTGGCAATAACCGAACAGTGGTAAGATCTTCTAGCAATACCAATTTTGTACTAACAGTGGTAAGGTTGTATAAACAGTGGTAAAGATCTTCTAACAGCGATTACTTTGTACAAACAGAGGTAAACCTTCTAGCAGTGGTAAGCTTGACGAGCAATGGCTACTTCGTACTAACAGCGGTAAGGATGTGCTAATAGTGGTAAGCTTGTACTAACAGTGGGAAAAACCTTCTAGCAGTGGCAACGTTTGTACAAACAGTGGCTAGCACATCTAACGAGCAGCGGCAGGCAACTTCAGAATTACATATCTCCCTGATTACAAATCCGATCATACTCAAATTTTTACACGAAGTTCATCAATGTTTCATTAACTACATATCCAAAATTAAGTCGATCCAACGGTTAACGAACACATAGCAATTAAAACACAGCAGCTGCGCAAACAGAAACCACAAACATACTGCAGCAATTTAGAATTTTCATATCTCTATGTAGACACATCTCTATGAAAATTTTACACGATGTGGAAACCTATGTCTTGAATAACATATCCAAAAATAAAGAACATTCGTTGAATAACGAAGACACAGTGATCGATTTACTGCAGCTGTTCGGAAAAACCATACGGTTTCAGCAGCAGATTTCGAATTTAAATATCTCTCAATCAAAAGCTCAGATCGAAACTTCCTCTAGTCAGATTGTGCATCTATGTGTTATGAACCTACAGTTCAAATTTCACGACGATTGAATGGTTAACGAATGAGATCCGGATTTTTTACTATCGCTGTGCAGAAAATGACGAACAGAAAATTGAAAAACCCTATTTTTCAAAATCTTCTTTGTAAGCCTCGTAAACCTTATAGATCCTTGATCATGAGCCACCATAGCTCTGATACCAATTGTGAAAACGTAATAACGATCTAGCTCAGATTTTTTAGATCTTGATCTAGGACTATAATAACATTGACAATAATATGCAGCGGAATAAGAACAAATCAATGTTATCACAACAAGCCCCAATTTTATTTGATCAGAATAAAACGGTTATACAAATATAACAGGATCAAGAAACCTTGATCTTGAGGCTAAACGAACCCTTAGACGTCTACATTATGTGTGCACACTTTTTCCTATGTCCCTATGTCTCTTTATATACTAGAGATATTAGGGTTACAAGAAATCATAATTATACTAGGAAACTAATTAAAATAAAACAATTCATCTTTAGTCCCTCAACTTTCATCTTTTATTTTGTCTCATCAAATTAATAATTCCTTACAAGTATCACGCTAATAGACCACCAACTGAATACCCTAGCGACTAATCGGAACTAGATAACACAATGGCTGACGACATTGCCAACATGACCCTCGAGGAGAATTCGAGCAGAACGCGCACCGACCTCGGTCCAGGAGTAGTGAGACCCGTAATTGCGCGTGAAGTGGAGTTCGAAATCAAGGGACAGTTCCTCAAGGAACTTAGAGAGAAGCCTTTTCTAGGAGAAGACAAAGACGATGTCAACGAGCACGTCGAGAAAATCCTGGAGATCGCCGATATGTTCAATGTCCCCAATGTTACACGCGATCAAGTCATGCTCCGAGTGTTCCCAATAACACTAAGGGAACCGCAAAAAGATGGATTGCGAATGAACCAGCTGGATCCATCACCACGTGAGAAGATCTTCGCATAAAATTTCTGAAGATGTACTGCCCACCATCCAAAACGTCGAAGATGATCGACGAGATTAGGAATTTCAAGCAAGACATTGATTCGTCACTTCACCAAGCGTGGGAAAGGTACAAGGATTTAATGCATAGGTGCCCACAGCATGACCTAAATGACTAACAAATCGTGATGGTGTTTTATAAGGGAGTAGATCGTAGTACGAGACAGCAACTGGATGCACAAGGATCTCTCCCAAAGAAGATTCCAAGAGATGCCTTAGAAGCTATTCACGACTAAGCAAAGCATTCTCAGCTTTGGGACGATGGCACCTCTCGGAGGAAGAGGTCAGTCAATGGTGATGATGGACTTGCAACAATCAATGCCAAGCTGGATAGTATGGGGAGAGACATATAGAAGGTCACTGAGACTGTCCATGCAATTCAAGTAGGTTATGAAATTTGTGAAGGAATGTACTTAGCCAAAGATTGCCCCGAAAAGGATTCGGGAGAAACCTGTGAGGAAGTTAAATTTGGAGAAGCTCAAGTAGGCTACCGCCAAGGTGGTGGAAACTATTTCCGAAGACCGTATCAAGAAGGGAGTCTCCAGTTCCACCAAACTCAGCCAGGGCTTTATTCTAAGGAACAACCCACGCCACCTTTCCCCGAGAAGAAATCTAATTTGGAGGAAATGATGGGGAAATTTTTGACCACTAACGAGCAATTTATTGCTAGTTCGAGACAACGGATGTATACTATCGAAGCGATGGTACGAAACCAAGGTGCTGTAATCAAGCAAATTGAGGGACACATTTCCAACATAGCTAAGATTCTCCAAGAGAGGTTTTCGGGAACTCTACTGGGGTTTACCGAGACTAACCCACGAGATCAAGCAAAAGCGGTAACCACCCGAAGTGGGAAGGTTCATGAAGACCCCAGTTATGCTAAAAATCCCGTGGGTGAACTTTTACTGGAAAAGGAGAAGGAAGCGGAGGTTGTCAATAGTCCTAAGGTGGACAAGAAGGCTGATCAAATTGCTAGGGATAAGCAATATGCGAAAGATCATGTGCCACCTCTGCCATATCCCACAGCTTTGAGAAGAGGAAAAGAAGAAGTCCATTATCATCAATATCTAGAAAATTTGAAACAGCTTCATATCAACATTCCGTTTGTGGAAGCCATTGCTCAAATGCATAAGTATGTGAAATACTTTAAGGAGCTATTGACTAATAAGAGCAAGTTAGCAGAAGCAACCATAGTGACGATGAATGAGCGATGCTCAGCCGTGATGCAAAACAAGTTGCCACCTAAAATAAAGGATCCGGGGAGTATAACTATTCCCTGCCTAATCGGTAATCTGGACATCGCAAATGCACTAGCAGATCTTGGAGCTAGCATGTCCATCATGCCTTATACTATGTATGCTAGACTTGGGTTAGGAGAACCCATGTCCATCCGAATGTGCATTGAGTTAGCTGACCGTTCTATTCAATACCCAAGAGGAATAGTTGAGAATGTTTTAGTCAAGGTTGATAAGTTTGTGTTTCTCTGTAACTTTGTGATTCTCGAAATGGTGGAAGATCCCAAAGTGCCAATAATTCTAGGTAGACCTTTCCTCGCCACTTCGAGAGCCTTGATCGACGTTTTTGATAGGAAAATCATCATGAGAGTGGGTGATGAGAAGGTTGTCTTCAATGTGAATGAATCTATGCAATATCGGACATCAGCGGATGATACCTGTTACATTATGAGTACAGAAGAACTGTTCGACGATGACGAGTTTTTGCAAAGTTTGATTGATGATGAAGATCTTGAACCAATGGTACTTGAGGGATGGACGAGAAGTTTCGAGGAAATTCGAGAAATCGAAGAATTCGATAAATTGCTAGAAGAAATCGAAACTTCGAGCGATGAGGGGATTGAGAAAGAAAGTGTCAAGCTAAGGGAGAGTGACGAGTAGATTTCTACAAATGGAATCTCGATCAAAACTGAGATAAGGATTACTATGCATGGTATTTCATGTTCAAAAGCGGAAGTGGCGGCTGCTAAATCCTCATTCGAAGAGCCACCCAAGCTAGAGCTGAAAGAGTTACCAGCTCATTCGGAATATGCATACCTGCAAGGGAAATCAGACCTTCCTGTGATCATTTCAGCACATCTTTCAACTAAGGAAAAGGAAAAACTTTTGAAGGTTCTTAAGGAGCCCAAGCAGGCTATTGCATGGACGATTAGTGATATCAAGGGAATCAGCCCCTTATACTGCACTCACAAGATTCTTATGGAATCCGACTTCAAGCCATTGGTGCAACCCTTGAGGCGTTTAAACCCATAGGTGACGGACTTGGTGAGAAAAGAGATTATCAAGTTGCTTGACTCTGGATTGATATACCCAATTTCCGATAGCCCTGGGTGAGCCCCATTCATGTTGTATCCAAGAAAGTAGGAATGACTGTGGTTGCAAATGAGAAGAATGAATTAATCCCTACAAGAACAGTCACTGGATGGAGAGTCTGCATCGATTACAGGAAATTGAACGATGCTACACGCAAGGATCACTTTCCCTTGCCATTCATCGATCAGATGCTCGAGCGTGTAGCTGTAAAGGAATACTACTGTTTCCTAGATGGATTTTCTGGTTATTTTCAAATTCCAATCGATGTGAACGATCAAGATAAGACAACATTCACCTATCCTTTTGGAACATTTGCATATAGAAGGATGCCATTCGGGTTGTGTAATGCGCCCGCTACTTTCCAACGGTGTATGATGGGAATTTTTCATGACATGGTGGAAGAAAGTATGGAGATATTTATGGATGACTTCTCTGTTTTTGGGAATTCTTTTGCTGAATACTTAAAGAATCTGGAGAAGATGTTGCAAAGGTGTGAAAGTTCAAATCTGGTATTCAATTGGGAGAAGTGCCATGTTATGGTCCGTGAAGAGATTGTATTAGGGCACAAGATCTCAAGAGTAGGGATTGAGGTGGACAAAGCTAAGATCGAGGCAATAGCTAAGTTTCCACCTCAACTAAATGTCAAGGGCATACGAAGTTTCTTAGGGCACGCAGGATTCTATCGCCGGTTTATCAAGGATTTTTCTAAGATAGCTCGACCGATAAACAAGCTGTTAGAAAAGGATGCCAAGTTCGATTTCTCTAAGGAATGTCTTGATGCATTCAATCTGCTGAGGGAAAAGTTAGTATCTGCACCCATCATGATTAGTCCAAATTGGGACCTTTCTTTTGAATTAATGTGCGATGCTAGCGATTATGCTGTAGGAGCAGTGTTAGGTCAACGAGTTGATAAGAAATTTCAGCCTACCTACTACGCTAGTAAAACCTTGACAAATGCACAAGAGAACTACACTACAACAGAAAAGGAATTGCTCGCAATTGATTTTGCTTTTGATAAGTTTTGATCATACTTGATTCTGTAAAAGACTGTAGTGTTTACCGATCATTCAGCGTTGAGGTATTTGTTTAGCAAGCAAGATGCGAAACCAAGATTGCTAAGATGGATTCTTTTGCAGCAAGAATTCGATATTGAGATTCGCGACAAGAAAGGAGCTGAGAATCTAGCCGCTGATCATCTTTCAAGACTGGTGAATCCTGAGTTAGAGAAGTTTGATAAATCGGAAATTCAGGACAAATTCCCTGATGAGAGCTTAATGAAGATGATTATGAATGAACTTCCTTGGTTTGCTGATTACGCCAACTTTTTGGTTACAAAAACTCTTCCTACCGAGATGAAATATAATGAAAGAAAGAGATTTTTTTGGCTTTGCGACATTACTTTTGGGAAGACCCGTATTTGTTTAGGAAATGTGCGGATGGTATGGTGAGAAGGTGCATTCATGGAGTAGAATGCACAAGAATTCTAAATCATTGTCACAACGGTCCTACGGGAGGACATCACGGGCCAACATACACAACAAGGAAGGTGTTTGAAGCAGGATTTTATTGGCCAACAATCTACAAGGATGCATACGAGTTTGCAAAGGAATGCGATGCTTGCCAACGAACTTGAAGGATCTCTAAAAGAGATAAGATGCCACAAAACCCTATCATGGTTAGCAAAATTTTCGATGTTTGGGGAATAGATTTTATGGGACCATTTCCACTAAGCAACGAAAACAAGTATATCATAGTGGCTGTAGATTATGTTTCAAAGTGGGCTGAAGCAAAAACATTACCTACTAATGACGTGAGAGTGGTGATAAAGTTCCTCAATCATTTGTTTTCGCGATTTGGGACACCTAAGGCGTTGATTAGTGATCGTGGAACGCATTTTGCGAATGCACAATTGGAGAGAGTTTTGGAAAAGTATGGAGTAAATCATAAGTTTTCCACTGCTTATCATCCACAGACCAGTGGACAAGTTGAAGTGACTAATCGTGGTTTGAAGCGTATTTTGGAGCGTTCCATTGATGGAAACCCGAAGGATTGGTCAAATAAGCTGGATGATGGATTATGGGCCACAAGGACGGCTTTTAAAACGTCCATTGGTACTACGCCCTACCGACTCGTTTATGGGAAAGCTTGCCACTTGCCGTTTGAGTTGGAACACAAAGCGTACTAGGCACTAAAGCACTGCAATCTCGATGATCATGCGGCAGGAAAAGAAATATTGGCGCAGTTACAGGAGTTAGAGGAGTTAAGGATAAATGCTTATGACAATGCTCGCCTGTATAAGGAGCGCACCAAGAAATGGCATGATTTACTCTTAAAATCGAATAATTCATTGGAAGAATGTGACAAGGTGCTATTATACAGTTCTCAGTTGCATTTGTTTCTTGGAAAGTTAAAGACACGGTGGATAGGACCTTTCATAGTAGAGAATGTTTACCCTTTTGGAGTTGTTGACTTGAAAGGCCATTCTGGTACAACGTTTAAGGTGAATAGAAGCCGTTTGAAGAAGTATTATGAGGATGCAAGGGACTTCGAACGTGATTTGGAAATAAATCTTAATTGAGTTATGAAGCAAAATGTCGAGCTTACCGACGTGTTAAACAAAAGCGCTTTTGGGAGACAACCCGTTGTTTTTATTAATTATTTATTTTGTTTTGTTTTGTGTTAATAAAGCTCTTGGAAGAGGATGTTGGATGTTGAAAGGCTTCATTCTAGTTTGTATATTGAAGATAGCTTAGGGGAGTTTCTGTTCTTTTCTTTTCTATTCCTTATGTTATTGTTCATTTTGCAATGAGGATATTGCATATATTTAAGTGGGGGATGGGGAATAAGAAGTCTGTTTGTTCTTAAGATATGAATGGTAAATATTGACAAATTTCAAGTTAAAAGGCATTCTATGTTAGCCATTTTTCAGCCCAAATTTTTGTGTTAAAATTATTTTCTATGTAAAGTTTAGCAAATTTTGTAACTCATTTTGGGAATTCAAAGGATGAAATGAGTTTAAGTTTAAAATATTAGATAGTTCATTGTGTGTTGTATCGATAGGCAATCTATATGAAGGTTATTGAGCTATTAAGAAATTTAATGCAAATAGTAGGAATTATCCCAAGAGAATCTTTTAGCAAGGTATGACTTTAGTCTTAATTCTTATATGATAGCGTGTTATAATCCATAATTTTGGGATCCTTATTATCATCATTTGGAATATACTGGGTGTTGTCTCCTCTGTTGTACGTAATGACAGACCTGGTTTCCGTTAGTATATTTGATATTAAAAAAAAATGAAGAACTCATGAATTGAAGAACCAAAGCCAAGTTATGTCGCTCTGTTGTACTGAGGTACAGACCTGTCACCAATGTCTTGGTTTGAAAAATGATTGATTAAATGGGATGTTCATTATGCGGGGAATTGTGACACGTTAGTTGTATGAGGGTATTTTGCTATTGGGAATCAAGGGTAAGGCTTGCTAGAATAATAACAAGTTTAGCTCAATTTCCGAATTATAGATTGTTTAGGTGGACAACAATATCGATAATCATTGTGAGTTATCTTTTATGCATAACAGTAATATATGAGAATTTGTTTTCCTAGAAGAGTTTCTTGATTGCTAAGCCTTATAGTAGAAGCAATTTTAAGATAAGAATTTGGTTTGTGAAATTCTAGGTGGTATGTAAGTCCTTTTGCACTTTTGTTTGCTATTCATATTGAAAGTTTTTAAAAGTTATTAATCAATGTTCTACTTGAGGACAAGTAGGATTCAAGTGGGGGATGTTTGATGAACTTCAAAATGTACTAGATTATAGTACTAATTACCCCTTTTGTTCAGTAGGTTTCTTATGCATTTTACTTTAATACGATACTTATTTCGTTCATATTTGCATTTATGAGTTAATTGGAGTTTGAATCGGAAAAGAATAAGAAAACGATCTAATATTGAAAAAAAAGAAGCTGAAAAGTGGAAGCTTGGAAAAAGAGATTTTAAAGTGATAAAGAACATGAGATTTTGCATCCATACGGCGTATGGATCGATTGAGACGAGCTGTCATAACGCGGGCCGAACCTGTGGGCTTTTTGCATCCATACGGCGTATGGAATAATCCATACGGCATATGGATCAATTCGGCAGATTACATTAAAAGCTCATTTTAATCTCATTATTAGGATGATCACCCTAATTTTCTCTCCATCTGATTTTCATACTTCCAAACCTCATTCTAGGAGTAGTTTGAAGGATAGGAAGCAAGAGGAATCAAGAGTTTTCGATTGTTACTTCGTTCTTCAGGTTTATCGGTTTGAAAACATTCTTCCGTTTCATTTCATTATGATTTGGATTTCATTTTCAATTCTGAGTTTCTGGAAAGTAATGAGTGGCTAACTCTTTTATGTATTTGCTTGGATGATGATACTTAGATGATGGTTTGATTATTGAATTGCAAAAACTATTGGATTTTATGAATGTTTGTGTGTTTATTTATGATCCTTGTTTATTAAGTGATTATTAGTGCTTACCTTACGTGGTTTACTAATCAATTGAGATTGAGTTCCTTTTGAGTAGTAGATTATTGATGATTGTTGATTTCGGTTGATAATTGTTGCAAAATATATTGAGTTTGATAGGTTGGGGTAAATAATCGATAATAATTCTTAATAAACAAGATAGTTATTAATAGCTATAGACTTTGTTGATTCAAGTCGCGAAAGTAAATCACGCAAACGGCGTAGGTTTAATTTAGAACACAATTTGGTGGGCAACGTTTGTTGATCAATTAACATATTGAAAACAAACTTGTGTCTTTCTTAATTGTGTTAGATTAATCTACCTCGAAAAGGGGGTTGTCTTATTCGTTATGTCGCAATAAAATCCAATGTTTAAGCAATTCGATAAAGTGATAATCGGAATCTAAGGAAAGTAGTCTAAGTGAATACATTTCTTTTATCATTTGAATCAAGTAATATTATTTGATTAATTGTTTTTACCAATTATCTTTTTCTTTATTTAAGTTTAAAGTTTAATTCATATTTCATAATTGTTAGTCAAATGTTCGTTCAGAACTAAAACGCTCCTTTTGTTCTATTTGTTATTTAATTGTAACAATTTCCAATTTATTTGAATTGACATCTGTTCCTTGTGCTCGATCCGGACTTATCGTACTATACTATTATGCGGTCAGGTATTCTTGCCTGAGTTGTGTATTAGCAAGTAAGGTAATTTCTATTTTAAAACTATAACCCTGTTTACATGACATCACTTCACTTCTTCTATTCTTGAGTGTGCCGATGTATTCGTTTAGAATCAGAACTTGCTCCTGTTATGCATTTCGAACACGAACTGGTGAGTAAAAAGGAGATCAAATCACATCATTCTTAAACCCATCCATACACCCAAAAAAGAAATACGTTATCCCTACCCTCTCAAAAGCATCCCTTAAACTTCATAGTAAGTTCCAAAGATGAAAGAAGAGAAGCTACAAGGATATGACGTCGAAAAAAAAATCAGAAGAAAAGAAAGTCAAATGGAGAAAAAGACTCCTTCCAAAAATCATAAGAAAAGGGCGTCAATCCTCCTAAAAATTCCAGCTTTCCTCTTCACCAAAAATAAACCCGTGAAAAGCCAACACAACCCCCTCTCATATCACCAACACTCCACTCCAAAAACCTTACATCACTCCTCCTAAAATGATTGTGGCTAGATTGACTACGCTCTCACCTAAAAGGTAACGATTTGATTCTCGATCAAGCCTATGATGATAAACGATACATGACTGGCATTCTAAGTGATTGATAATATTAGAATAGGAAACCCTAAATACTTTGAGTGATTGGAGTGACCACCGTGAGAGGATCGCCTAGTCATGCATCCAAGATCAAAGATCATAAGCATGCTCCCAAAGATTACAACCCTACCTTTTCAAAAGCATGAATATTTTATTTTTCCAAAACCCTCTCAGTAAAAAGTTCCACCTAGAAATATTTCATTATCTACTTATCTTTAACCATGCTTGAAATTCGAGTTTGCTTGAGGAGAAGCAAAGTTCTAAGTGTGGGATACTTGATATCGCGTGAAAAGTCATATTTTTACCACCGATATCTCTCTCATTCTGGAATAATACTTGGCATTTGGACTCAAATAATTCACAAATCAATGAAACTTTGCCAAGAAGGTCAAAATGAAGTTGCACGAGAAAAATCAAGCAAAACGGATGAAAAACGAAGATTCTACATGCATTGTTCAATCATGTCGTGGAAAATTGCAACCATGCACCTCTGAAATGTTGCAGGTGCGTTGCATAATCCAAACGGCATTCATCGGTATGCGAACGTTCCATACGGGCATGTGAACGTTGTGTTCCCCTGGTCCTTCGTATCGAGCAGGATTTGGAAATACCCGGAGAACCCATCAAGGAAATAGTAGAATTTGTCTCCTGATAGCCTCTCGAGCATTTGGTCAATAAATGGAAGCAGGAAATGATTGTTGCGAGTTGCTTCATTTAACTTTCGGTAATCAATGCAAACCCTCCAACCGGTAACCGTCCGAGTTGGTATAAGCTCATTGTCTTCGTTCGTAATGATCGTCATTCCTCCTTTCTTTAGGATGACTTGAATAGGGCTAACCCAAGGTGAGTTGGATATTGGGTAAATCAATCCAGCATCTAAGAGTTTGATAACCTCTTGCTTGACCACGTCCTGAATCTTAGGATTTACCCTTCTCTGTCTTTGTACGGATGGTTTGAAATCGTTTTCCTTTAGAATCTTGTGCATGCAATAGTTGGGACTAATTCCTTGTATATCAGAAATTTTCCATGCAATTGCCTTTTTGTTCAATTTTAGAACATCAATTAGCTGGGCTTTCTCTTCGGGTTTTAACTCCTTTGCGATTATCACCGAGAGTTGAGAAGTTCCTTGGAGGTAAGCATAGTCAAGGTGAGGTGGTAATTCTTTTAATTCAAGGTTTGGTGGTTCTTCAATAGACGACTTCATTCTAGCTATCTCGTCTCTATTTAGATTCTCATATTCAGCTTGGAATGGTGCCTCGTCTATCTCAGGTTCAGATGAGAGGATTGATGCTATTTCAACCCAATCAGTTTTATTTGAGAATTCGTCCGTCTTTAGCTCGTATTTGTTGACTGATGATGAGGAAACTTTGTCATTTCTGGTGAGAATGATTCCTCTGTCGTCGGTGAACTGAAATTCTCGAAATTGAGCGGATGAAGATTGGTTTATGGTGATTTCAGGGTTTGGAAGTGGTAGTGGTATGGGTTGGTTGACTAATTGCGGTTCAAATGATGTTGGATCAACACTCATTCCCTTGAATGAATCTAGGATTTGTTTAATCGAAGGGGATGGTTTTAATTTGTTGAGTATGGTTTATCTCTTTTTAGCCAAGGTATCGGTGTACCGCATCCTAATGAAACAGCGATTGTTTTGCCATCGGTGCGAGGAGATTTCTTTTCAAATAGGGGAAATAGTAGTTCATCGGATGTTGTTGGCGAAGTTATTGTGGAGTGCAGCCCAGGGTCCTCATTATATAGCTTCCGAACGTTGATTACGGAGTTGGGTATCGGATCCTGGCTAGATAATGCTAGTACTTCATGGATATGTTCATCAAAAATATCTTGCATGGTATCACACAAACCAAGGTCCTCTTCCAGAGGTGGCTTAATTAATTGATCGACATTAAAGATGACCTCCTCTTTCCCAACTCTCAATTTTAAAGATTTTTCGTAACGTCAATTACAGCCTTGGCAGTATTTAGGAAAGGTCTACCAAGGATGAGCGGAATATGGGTGTCTTCTTCTATGTCCATGTGTAACATCCTGTTTCTGGGCCTGGAAATAAAAGATTATTTTAATAAAGGAAAATAGTTTATTTGGTTGTTTTGAAAATAAACAAGTAAAAGAGATTTAGTTTTTATTGTGACTAGTAAAATGTTACTTGTTTAAAATAAATAAAGTTGACAGTAAAATAAAATATTTTATCTCGCGAGTATTTTCAGGTTCCAGACAATAGAGTTAGAAGGGGTAAAATATTAGACAGATAAAAGATTGAGCGGTGGGTGTAAACCGACTCAATCTCACCTACCCAATTTCTCTAGAGCTTCATCTTTGTTCTTGAACCTTCAAACACTCCCTACATACTTTCAAGAAATTAAAAGTGAACTTAGAAACAATTGTTGTTTGGGAATTAAACATCAAGATTCACATCATCATCAGCTTGCTCATTATCAAATTGTAAGTAATATAGTGTTCTTGAGACTTTTGTATAGAAATTAGGTAAATGTTGGATATATAGATAATTTGTATGAATTGAAGTTTGAAAGTGTTAGTTTGATAATTGTGTGAAGATTACATGAATTATGTGGATAATACTAAACTGAAATCGTGATAATTTGAGATGATTAATTGTGTTCTTCAAGTTTATTAAGTTAGTTAGGGTTTATGTATAAAAAATTGTGGAATTGATAATGATGTATGCTTGATATTGAAGTAGAATAGCTTGACTAGTGTTGTAATATGTTAGTGTTAGATGTTTGTGGTTTTCCTTTGATAAATTCGTGTTTAGAAGCTGTGATTTTGTGAAATTTGGGTGTTGGTTCGAGCTGTGAATTGTGCAGAAAGTTGCTGATTTCTGGGTTTGGGCACCTTAGCCGATCGGCTAAGCAAAGAAGATCTGCTTTACATGAAAAGCAGATCGGCTAAGCAAAGAAGATCTGCTTTGTTAGTGTAAAAATGTCACAGAACTTGACTTTGCAAATAAAATTCAGAAATGCACTAGGATAGCCGATCGGCTTTGAGAAGCCGATCTGCTATGGGTTTGAAATGGTGGATTTTGGGTAATAAATAGAAAAGGTGTAGTTTGGTTGTTATATTATAATAGTTGATGTTATTTAATTGAATATGTTTATAATTAAAGTAATAGTTAATCAGTTGGGATGAGTTACTGACTTGGTGTTATTGTGATTCCAGATAAGCGGGCGGCAACTCAGTAAGATTAGACCACTGAGTTGAAGATCATATATATTGGTGAGTGGTTACCGTAGTCCTCGGTTCAACTCGGTTGTAACGGGTTCGGTTACAACGGGTAAACCAGGATAGCTTATGTTGTAGTTGTTGCCATGATTAATTTCAGTTATTACAGTTGTTGATTATGTTGATTGAAGTTGATTGATCCAGTTGTGAAAGTTGTTCAGCTGATTTTCATAATTGCATATGATATGCTTTATGTGACAAGTTGTTAAGTTGTATGGTTGATTCAGAGGTCAACGTTGGTTGGTTGGGTCTGGCTAATACTGTGTAGCTGTCTTGGTTACTTTGATACACATAGTTGAGAACTAACCAACACTGTGAAGGTAGTAGTCAGGCTATCGGTAGATCACTGTGAATGGCATGGCGCGCAGTGGTCGTGGTATACTGAGAATAGCATACAGGAACCGCCGATCCTCTTGACGTTATGTGCTTATGTGTTTAATTAGTTGTGGTTTATTTAGTTGTAAGACTTGTTATGATTGGATTGAACCGTCGGTTACGGTTCCATTCACTTAGCGTAAGCTAACCCCTCGTTGTTGAATGCTTTGCAGATTTTGGTTAGTTGAAGTATTTTGGGTGGTAGATGACTAGCTGGATGTTTGACTTAGCTGGCGCAACTCTGACCTTTATTTTGTTACGTTTTGGAAAGTTTTAGTAACACCCGTTTTGTTAATATGTAATTAAATATTTGTAAGTATAAGGTGTAAGTTGTAAACGTTGTTGAAATGTTTTGTAAATGTTTGGGAATCGCACTTCCTAAGATTAATATATTATAAAATATGATGTGAAAAGTCGGGTGTTACAGTTTGGTATCAGAGCATAGGTTTGGGTGAATTGAGCATTGGTAAATGTTCAATCCCAAATCTAGTTAGTGTAAGTCAAACATTCCGGTAAGGGGTTTAGCTATTGAATGGGAGGTTGATTGGTTAGTATAGGTTGTACTAACGATTAACAAGTTGTGAGTTATGTTGTTTGAGTACAGAAATGGCAGATAATGAGAAACCGATCAACAATGTTTCCAGAAATGATATTCCATCTTCAGAAACTCATGATGGTAATCATGGGCAGACTGGTACTTCTAATGCGAATCTGGATGATTATCAGTTACAGTTAGAGGATGAGGTGATAAGGTTAAGAAAGATAGAACAGTTGTATAAGGAACAACAAGATAGGTTGACTCAACCGAGGAACTTTGATTATCAGTTTCCAGTACCACAACAACAGAGAAAGTTGTGTTCGTATAAGACATTCAAATCTAGTGGTCCAAAAGAATTTGAAGGAGGTAATGATCCAATGGTGACTTTGAATTGGTTAAGGGATACTGAAAGAAAGTTTGAGGTGTGCCAATGTGAGGAGGAATTGAAAGTTGGTTATGCTGTACAATTATTGAAAGATCAAGCAATGAATTGGTGGGACTCTATAACTGCACATTTAACATCTGAGCAGAGATCGAGTATTCGTTGGGCAGATTTTCATAATGAAATTTGTAAGCAATTCTGTTCAGAGTTTGATATGATTAGGATTAGGCAGGAGTTTTTGGATTTACAGTTGACTGAGCAAATGACGATGGATGAGCTTATTAATCAATTTACAGAGAAGTTACGTTTTGTTCAACAATGGGTTCCGGATGAGAGGACAAGGATTACTCATTTTGTTAAGACCTTACCTCCAGATTATCGGACGTCAGTGAGGTTAGCTAATTCTTTGACTCAGGCTTTTACATTAGCTAGGTCGGTGGATGTTGATTTGCGGGCAGCAGATAAGTTGAGTAAAGATAAGGCTTTGCATCAATCTAAAAGTAGTTCTTCTAGGAACAAAGAATCGAATAGGAGATTAGTTTTTAGTGAGGATTCAGTGGGAAGTAATCCTTGGTGTATAAGTTGTAAGTCGAGACATTCGGGTCCATGTACTCCTCAGACTTCAAGGTGTATTAAATGTGGATCGTTAGGGCATGGTATTAGAGACTGCATTTTTCCTCAGTTTGTGTGTTGGAACTGTCAGAAGGAAGGACATCGGGCAGGGCAATGTCCTGAGAAATTAAATCAAGGTTCGGGTTTAGCTGGAAGTTCGGGTTTTGGTTCGGGTTCTGCGGCATCGGTTGGGCAGAAGAGAAAGATGGCGCCTCCTAGAGCTTTTCAGATGACAGTAGGAGAATTGCTTGAAGATAACAACCCAGGTAGATTTTATCTTGATTTTGTTGTGATATATAAGTTGAAATTAGTATTGTATGATTAGGTGTAATTGGTAGCGTTTGGGTTAATGTTGTATGGGAATGGATTTCGGGGACGAAATCCTTTAAGGAGGGAAGATTTGTAACATCCTGTTTCTGGGCCTGGAAATAAAAGATTATTTTAATAAAGGAAAATAGTTTATTTGGTTGTTTTGAAAATAAACAAGTAAAAGAGATTTAGTTTTTATTGTGACTAGTAAAATGTTACTTGTTTAAAATAAATAAAGTTGACAGTAAAATAAAATATTTTATCTCGCGAGTATTTTCAGGTTCCAGACAATAGAGTTAGAAGGGGTAAAATATTAGACAGATAAAAGATTGAGCGGTGGGTGTAAACCGACTCAATCTCACCTACCCAATTTCTCTAGAGCTTCATCTTTGTTCTTGAACCTTCAAACACTCCCTACATACTTTCAAGAAATTAAAAGTGAACTTAGAAACAATTGTTGTTTGGGAATTAAACATCAAGATTCACATCATCATCAGCTTGCTCATTATCAAATTGTAAGTAATATAGTGTTCTTGAGACTTTTGTATAGAAATTAGGTAAATGTTGGATATATAGATAATTTGTATGAATTGAAGTTTGAAAGTGTTAGTTTGATAATTGTGTGAGGATTACATGAATTATGTGGATAATACTAAACTGAAATCGTGATAATTTGAGATGATTAATTGTGTTCTTCAAGTTTATTAAGTTAGTTAGGGTTTATGTATAAAAAATTGTGGAATTGATAATGATGTATGCTTGATATTGAAGTAGAATAGCTTGACTAGTGTTGTAATATGTTAGTGTTAGATGTTTGTGGTTTTCCTTTGATAAATTCGTGTTTAGAAGCTGTGATTTTGTGAAATTT
The DNA here is from genome assembly GCA_963422505.1 of Pseudognaphalium luteoalbum. Classification (NCBI taxonomy): domain Eukaryota; kingdom Viridiplantae; phylum Streptophyta; class Magnoliopsida; order Asterales; family Asteraceae; genus Pseudognaphalium; species Pseudognaphalium luteoalbum. Next base: position 71,291,728 of record OY730194.1, on the reverse strand, counting down.
GGGTGTTGGTTCGAGCTGTGAATTGTGCAGAAAGTTGCTGATTTCTGGGTTTGGGCACCTTAGCCGATCGGCTAAGCAAAGAAGATCTGCTTTACATGAAAAGCAGATCGGCTAAGCAAAGAAGATCTGCTTTGTTAGTGTAAAAATGTCACAGAACTTGACTTTGCAAATAAAATTCAGAAATGCACTAGGATAGCCGATCGGCTTTGAGAAGCCGATCTGCTATGGGTTTGAAATGGTGGATTTTGGGTAATAAATAGAAAAGGTGTAGTTTGGTTGTTATATTATAATAGTTGATGTTATTTAATTGAATATGTTTATAATTAAAGTAATAGTTAATCAGTTGGGATGAGTTACTGACTTGGTGTTATTGTGATTCCAGATAAGCGGGCGGCAACTCAGTAAGATTAGACCACTGAGTTGAAGATCATATATATTGGTGAGTGGTTACCGTAGTCCTCGGTTCAACTCGGTTGTAACGGGTTCGGTTACAACGGGTAAACCAGGATAGCTTATGTTGTAGTTGTTGCCATGATTAATTTCAGTTATTACAGTTGTTGATTATGTTGATTGAAGTTGATTGATCCAGTTGTGAAAGTTGTTCAGCTGATTTTCATAATTGCATATGATATGCTTTATGTGACAAGTTGTTAAGTTGTATGGTTGATTCAGAGGTCAACGTTGGTTGGTTGGGTCTGGCTAATACTGTGTAGCTGTCTTGGTTACTTTGATACACATAGTTGAGAACTAACCAACACTGTGAAGGTAGTAGTCAGGCTATCGGTAGATCACTGTGAATGGCATGGCGCGCAGTGGTCGTGGTATACTGAGAATAGCATACAGGAACCGCCGATCCTCTTGACGTTATGTGCTTATGTGTTTAATTAGTTGTGGTTTATTTAGTTGTAAGACTTTTTATGATTGGATTGAACCGTCGGTTACGGTTCCATTCACTTAGCGTAAGCTAACCCCTCGTTGTTGAATGCTTTGCAGATTTTGGTTAGTTGAAGTATTTTGGGTGGTAGATGACTAGCTGGATGTTTGACTTAGCTGGCGCAACTCTGACCTTTATTTTGTTACGTTTTGGAAAGTTTTAGTAACACCCGTTTTGTTAATATGTAATTAAATATTTGTAAGTATAAGGTGTAAGTTGTAAACGTTGTTGAAATGTTTTGTAAATGTTTGGGAATCGCGCTTCCTAAGATTAATATATTATAAAATATGATGTGAAAAGTCGGGTGTTACACCATGACAATGAAGTATACTGGAAAAACGAACTTATCGACTTTGACCATGACATCTTCAACAATTCCTCGAGGGAGTTTAACTGATCTGTCTGCTAATTGGATGGTCATACGAGTAGGTAATAGGTTGTCTAATCCTAATTTCTTATAGAGGGAATAAGGCATAAGATTAACACTACCACCTTGGTCTGCTAAGGCATTACTAATTTGGATATCCCGGAGAAACAGGGTATTGTAAAAGCGTCCAGTATCGCCTGGTTTAGGTGGAAGACCATGTTGTACAATTAAAGAGCATTCAGCATCCAAAGGTAAACTAGCTATCTGCCTAAGTTTTTCTTTGTTTGAAAGGAGTTCGTGAAAGAATTATTACACGAGGGCATTTCTACTAAAGAATCTAATAATGTAACATTTAATTGTAGGCTTTTAAACATTTCCAGATATTTACCGAATTGGGCTTCTTGCTTTTCCTTCTTAAGTCTACCAGGATAAGGTATTCTCGTTCGAGGTACATTATCTGGAATTTTGGCTGGTGATGGGTCAGGTGTTGTGACAGGGATGTCAATTGACACGTCTTCACTAGGTGTAGGTGTGGGCGAAGAAGATTTCGGGGGTGTTATCTGGTGGTGGTGGATCAACTTTGGTTACTTTTCCTCCTCTAGTAACGATTACCACATCATCATTTGGTGGATGAGTGGTGTCACTAGTAATTACCGACGTGCTTTCCTCAATAAAATTTAAGTTATTTTGAAAGTTTTTCAAAATAGATTCCATGTTAGAAATTAATTTTTCTGAAATTTTTATCACGGCATCAATGTTATCTTGAAATCCAGCTATTCTTTTGTTTATAACGTTTTGTTCAAGCATAAAATCTAATAAAAGTTGTTTTGAGGAAGCTAAGTGGTTTATAGGTGAAGAAACGACCAAAAGTTGAGTTAAAGATCCATTTGGTGGGGGGTTGGTCCAATTAGAATAAGGTGTTGACATGATTGGTCAAAAGTGGGTAAACTAAAACTAAGCTAATCCTAAAGGCAAAAAAAGTAACTTTTGATTGACGTTGATCTCTCAAAAGGATCGCTAAACACTAAAGTTGCTAAACTCCTAAAATCGGTCACCGACGCTCCCCGACAGTTGCGCCCAAACAGGTTGGTGTCGTTAACGATGACTAACCGGTTGCAATAGTGGGTTTTAAATTTATAAGGTTGGGGCCTAGGGTTACTATTATTGCTGATCTAAGGGCTAGCAAAGAATAAGTATGACATAAGATCGTTCTTCAAAGCGCGACGAATTAAAACTAGGGGATTTAGAAACAATTATGTTTTTAGCTAGGGATAAGAGAGTTGGTTTTGGGTTTTGGGTTTTCTATCCTAAATTAAACTAAACTAAATTAAGCTAAACTAAGAATGGAGGTTACTTCGGGCGTTCAGCAATTAAAGCGATTGTCTACTATGAAGTGGTTTAGGTGATGTTAAATATGAAGAGTTCTAATGGGGACAAATTCGTAAGTTAATGTGAGCTATTACTACAATCCTTCTATCAGGCTAACACGGAGGTGTCCACAATTAGGCAAACAGAATGTCACGTGGGTTGCAGAATATATTAGAACATACACCGAAAGTTCTCTCAAATGTATGTCCATATTATCCGATTGTTAATCTCGAATCCTATTCCCTAATCTCGATGGTCAGAGATGTCCGAATCATGGCATAGTTTGTTGAATAAACAATCTTATAAACGTGGTTTACCCTTGCCGGAATAGGTTGGAACAACTGGTCTAGGTGGCTTGATAATACGTCATCACTTATTCGTACGAATTATTAACATTACTCAAGTATGCAAGAAAACAGGGATGGTTTGTGCTACAAATAGAAACCTAAGCAATACATTTGTTATTCGATTCATAATATAACTACCTTCGGTCGTTCTTGACTTCCGTACGTTTGTACTCCGTTGTAAGCGTTTCCAGTACTATATTTGAGAACAGTCGAATAGGGGCCATCATATTATTTCACGATAATTAAGGCCGTTTGTATTTCACTATTATGATAATCCTAAGGCAACAATCAAACAAGAACATGCAATAAGACGATCATAACAACAGTTCCATATAAGCATACAAAAGTATTATCTAAGTCGAGGATATTCCCAAAGTTTTCTATAAAATATCCTCTATATGAATTTAATCTTAATCTACCTCTATTCCCATGTTCCGTGTCTCTTACATCCTATTTTAGTCTAGAGAACACCGGCCATGCCGAGTTCAATGATTCAATCTAACATAGTATAACTAAGTGACCTATACCCTTTGAGTTAACTACGTTCATTTTTGGATAAGGTTTTACTCACAACATGAGTTGGGCAGATAAGCGATAGAGATTTAATTCCCACATCTATTCATAATATAAACCATCTGCAGTCTCATAACATACAACCTAATTACATATCTAAGACTTCCTAAACGACTATCATAGCAGACAATTAAGTTATCTAGTTAATCATGGCAATTCTAGCATGCATATTTAAATTTATAACATAAAGAACTAACATATTTAAATATGGAAGATAGATTAGAACCTGGAAAGGTGTACAATAACTCGTAGCTAAAATGCATCCCGGAGCACTGTTGTGATTCAAAAAGTCATGTTTTTAAGGACATATTTATGCACTTTTTGGACCATTCTTTGGTAAAAACATTTCAAAACTATCATTATTTGCCAAAAATCACCAAGTCAGTCCAAATACAGACTTTGCTACAAAAATCGGTTAAAACGTCCAAATAACACGCAAACTGAGGCAAAACAATAACCTTAATATTTCATTCTTAATATTCTTATAGAAATAGATCTTAATTCATATTTTATGATTCTATAGATAAATCCAATACCGGAGGTAAAAGAATCAGAAGAAACGGACGAAAGACGGAGAAGATATGCTGTCTGGAAGCCCGCCAATCGTCATCCGGAACATGCAAAATTCAAACACCTCCAAATTTGGCAAACTTAGTGTCATTAGAAGCATAACGGAAAAACAAATCCAATGGCGCAAGAATCTAGCAAAACGGACTTAAAATGATGAAGATACGGCACCTAGGGTTCCATTTAGTCTCATTTTTACCTTGTAAATGGTACCTAGGGTGCCATTTGACCCTCTTCCCCCCCCTGTTGCTTGCTCACCCCATTTGATGCTTTGGTGCTAGTTCTTTGAGCTTAAAGGCTTGTACCTCTCCTCACCACTTCTCCTATAAATAGTGGACTCATTTCCAACATTTCAACACAACTTATTTCCATTCTTTCTTTCTCTCTCTAAAGAATACTCTCTCTCTCTGTAGCTTAATTTCTCTCTCTAGAAATAAGCTAGTAGGTAATAGTTTAGGGTAGAAGCTTTTAATAGCTTTTGTATGGAGATACTCCGAGACTTCAGGTTCGTGAAGATTTTTCTGTATTACTCTCTTATTCAGGTTTAATACAATCTCTCGTATTTATTCTTATAATCATGTTATCTTATTATGTATGCTTAGGAATGAATGCTAGAATTATGCTAGGCTAGACAAATCAATGTTTGTTGTGATGTATGCAATGTTAGGATAGTTATGATTTAATTTGCCATGCTGTTACTCTGCCTGTATGAGTTTAAACTATTTGTGAACTTATAAGTTGAACCTCTGCCAGTTTTATCTATCCAACTCATGCTGTGGTTTGTATCCTGCTCCCTAGAACCTGGCCAATTGCTAGAAGTAGGATTGCCAACTATTTTGTGTATGATGATCAATGAACTCAACACGGTCGTTGTTCCCTTGATTGAAACATATCCGAGGGACACGAAGCAAAAGAGTAGAGATAGATTAGGTTCATGCTTGTTTGTTGTGTATCTTTGGGACAACTTCCGGGATACCCATGATTTAATCTTTAGGCCAGTTAATGTGATGCTAGTGTTCCGTCCTATTACATATTCTTGTTTGATTGTTGCTTAGGTACTGCATGCTAGACATACATAACCACTACCACTGCCCTGCTGATTAAATTTTCATAAATATAGTAAACATAATACATGTAGATTAACATGCATGTAATAGTTGTAATGATTGTATGATTAATGATGAACGATTCAACTGATCGTTAGACAGATTATCCCAACCAGTTCCGCGGGTTAAACCCTGTTCATGTAATTGTTCAATGAACGATTCATGCCACGATACAGATATCCTCCGGATGTCTGACACTGGGGACCTGGATTAGAGGATAGTCATTAGTTGAATTGGTCTGTGCACTTGGGAGAATTTCCGGTGTACTAGACACTCAATAACTGCTACCCATATGACATGTTATCTATCTGATTGCGGACAACTCTACGTTAGGTACACAGTAGGATCATAGTTGTGGCTCATTAAGAAATATAGGAATGTCTAGTGAGTAATCTGGAATCCTAATTGGTATAACAGAAAAGCTGTAAAACATCCGACTATCCGGTATAGCGTTGGAACCACCACTGGTGTAGTACAAATACGTGGAAGCCGAGTAAAGGCCGTAGGCATAATACTTTATTACCAATTAAGTTTCTACGACCTCACCGGACTAGTCATCACACCTAGTAGCCTTATCCACCATAACTAAACATATAATAACATTACCGAAATCATAGCAAACATACTCGTTATCTTGATTTCTCTGCGTTCTCTGTACAACCCCACCTTTAATTTAGTTTTTAATTTTGGTAATTAGATTCGAAAACCAAACCAACCTATCAAAAAGTTTAAAAATCCCAGTTAAATGACAAAAGATAATTAATCCTCCTAGAATCCCATGCCCATTGTAGTTTTGAAGAATAACACCTGAGTCATACGTACCGCTTACTTCCCCTTAGGTCTTTAAGTTGTATCAAAACTTAGGATACCCAACATAATAAATGTAAAACCCACTGCCGTGAGCCCTTGCCGGACGGTTCAACGACCGGAGTAAAACCCGACCGACCGCTGGGGCCAGGACTACAACGATCGACTTTAGGAATTTGGTTATCTAAGTTATTTAGTGACCCTTTCAGAAAATCAAAATCATCCGGAAGTTACCTGCTTTATTCTTAGGTTAATTAGTTTAGATTAAATTAGCTTTCTTTTCCGAAACACTAATTTCTACCCTAGGAGTTATGACGAACCGTATCACACTCAAACCACTGCTAGAGGGACGAGGAGGACCAATCGTAGCACCAACCGATGAAACCCTTGAAATTAAGCCTCACTACCTTAAAATGATTAAATCTGAGTGTCAGTTTCATAGTCTTTCGGTTGAAAATCCAAACGTCCGTCTTAACAAATTCATCAACCTTACCGACTCTTTCGAACAAATAGGAACCAATAGAGACCTTCTTCGACTCCATCTGTTTCCTTATTCTCTATCTTCTCGAGCCTTAACCTGGTTTTATGATTTTGAACCCAATTCGATTCATACATGGGAGGAGATGGCTACTAAGTTTCTAGCTAAGTACTTCCCTCCTTCCCTACAAACAAAGCTTAAAACCGACATTGCTAACTTCCGTCAAGAAACTAACGGATCATTAAGCAAGGCTTGGGAACGATTTAGGAATCTTATCGAGAGATGTCAGAATTGTCAGCTAACTAAAATGAATCTGGTCTGCACATTCTAAAACTGCTTAAATCCTCTCGATGCTGCTTCATCTGGAAACTTTATGCAACATACTTCAGACGAAGCGTGAAAATTTATTGAGATGATAACGATGCATCATCATGACTGGGAACCAGATGAATCCATTTCAGAAGAAAGGAGTACTTCAGATCAAGCCTTGGACACCTTAGAAACTCAACTCGAATCTATCTCTAAAGTTGTCAAGGACTTGCAAGAATCTTCTAAACCCATGCAAAAGAAGCAACCTCACAAGTTCTTCCCTAACATACGGGCCAACGAAGAAATTCTTGAAACAACTTGTGGAAACCCTAATCAAGCTTTTCATTCTAAACCATTCATTCAGTAGTTAACCACACAACTCACTTTTCAATCTTTAGTTCTCTCTACTTCTACCCTATTGACTTCTCATCTAAGAAATACGATTTTCAATAACTCAATGATTGAGCAAAATAATACAAAAAAAAGGATTGTTGACTTTCAAAATCAAATTGATAGTTTGCTCAGAATTTCAAATGAAAATTAAAAACATGGAGGATAATGTTAAAAGTTGCTTTTAAAAGTTGAGGAGAAGCAAAAGGATGAAGCGATCTACAATTCTGTCTATCACTCATCCTACGAGCATGATGACATCCTTGTGTTCACTAAGAATGAGAAATCCATAGATATTCCTTTAGATAAACCTTCTAGTTCTTCTCTACCCACTAATTTAGTACAACTTGACACCCCTATCATTTCTCCTGAACCAGAACCATCTAAAGCCCTAGAAGTCTCTAAACCCGTTCGAATACCTTTCCCTGGTAGGCTTAAGAAGGAGAAACAAGAAGCTCAATTTGGAAAATATCTAGAAATGTTCAAAAGCGTCAGATTATTAGATGCTTTAGTAGAAATGCCCAGTTGTGCCAAATCTTTAAGGAACTTATATCCAACATAGAAAAACTTAGACAGATAGTTAACTTGCCCTTAGATGCAGAGTGCTCTCTAATTATGCAACAAGGACTACCCCCTAAGCTTGGTGATACTGGCCGTTTCACTATTCCTTGTTATCTTCAGGATGTTCAAATAAGTAACGCCTTAGCTGACCTAGGAGCTAGTGTAAACCTCACGCCATTCTCGCTTTATAGGAAACTAGGATTAAACGAACTCTTGCCAACTCATATGGCCATCCAATTAGCAGATAGATCAGTTAAACTCCCAGAGGAATTGCTGAAGATATTATGGTTCGTGTTGACAAATTCGTCTTACTAGTTGATTTCGTTTTTATGGATATTGAAGAGGACACCCAGGTTCCACTCATCCTTGGCAGACCTTTCCTAAATATTGCCAAGGCCGTCATCGACGTAAATGAAAATTCTTTAAAACTCCGAGTTGGAATTGAAGAGGTCACCTTCAATATTGATAAACTAATGAAACAACCTGTGGGAGAAGATCTTGGTCTTGTAGATTCTATGCAGGAAATAAATTAAGAACACTTGGAAGAAATTCTCGTAGTAAGCAGCATCAACCCCCTTCCCAATACTACCATCACTTCAAGAATACTCTGTGAAGAAGGTACAGGTCTATGCTCAGCTATCTCGGATTCTTCTGACGCATCTAGAGAGTTGCTATTTCCTTTAAAGAATTCCGAGCCACAGTTCAACTCCATCACAACTGCTCCACTTAGATATGGCACTCCTGTCACTCTTCTACAGAGGAAACCAACTTCTGAAGTAAACCATTCATCTCTCTCAAGGGAAGAAATTCTGAAAACTTTTAAGAACATGGAATCAATGCTTAAACCACCTGTTCCACAACTATCTGAAAGTTGTGAAGATCTTAAACCAGAAATCACCATCAGCCAATCTTCATCAGCTTAATTCCAGAGATTTGCAACAATCAACGATGACAAAGAAATGATCACTGAAGAAAATGAAATCTCTCACCCAAGCAAAATATGAGCTGAGAAAAGATGAGCTATCTAACAATACAGAATGTGTTGATATAGCGTCAGCCAACATTCCATAATCACCTGTAATGGAGTCAGATTATCAAACAACATATGACAAGCTTAAAAGAGACGAGATTTCTAGGATGAAACCCTCTACTGAAGAACCACCCAAATTGCAGCTAAAGGAACTTCCCTCACACCTTGAATATGCTTTTCTTGAAGGAACTTCACACTTACCGGTTATCATCTCTAAAGAATTGAAGCCAGAAGAGAAAGCAAGGCTGGTACATGTTTTGAAGTCATACAAGACGGCGATGCTTGAAAGATCTATGACATACAAGGGATTAGTCTGAACTACTACACGCACAAAATCTTAATGGAAAACGACTTCAGACCATCAGTTCAAAGGCAAAGGAGAGTCAACCCGAAGATTCAAGACGTGGTTAAAAAGGAGGTTATCAAACTTCTAGATGTTGGTCTGATCTACCCTATCTTTGATTCCCCATGGGTAAGCCCAGTTCAAGTCGTCCCAAAGAAAGGAGGCATGACGGTCATCGATAACGAAAACAATGAATTGATTCCAACACAAACAATCAACGATTGGAGGGTGTGCATCGACTATCAAAAACTGAATGAAGCCACACGCTAAGATTATTTCCATCTACCGTTCATTGATTAGATGCTCAAAAGATTATCAGGGAACGAATTCTACTGCTTCCTTGATGGCTTCTCAAGTTATTTTCAGATACCTCTCGATCCAAAGGACCAAGAAAAGACGACGTTCACTTGTCCCTATGGAACATTTGCTTACCAACGGATGCCTTTTGGCTTATGTAGTGCACATGCGACCTTTCAAAGATGCGTGGTATCAATCTTTCACGACATGATTGAACAATGCATGGAAGTGTTCATGGACAATTTCTCAGTTTTTGGGGATTCGTTCACCACTTGTCTTTCTAACTTGGATAGGATACTTGCCCGTTGCGAAGAATTAAACCTTGTTCTGAATTGGCAGAAATATCATTTCATGGTGAAAGAAGGCATAGTTCTTGGACACCGCATATCAAAGTCTGGAATTGAAGTTGAAAAAGAAAAAGTTGAAACTATTTCAAAGCTTCCACCCCCTACTTCTGCAAAAGCTATCCGAAGTTTTCTGGGTCATGCCGGATTCTACCGTCACTTTATTAAGGATTTTTCTAAGATTTCTCGGCCTATGACTCACCTTCTCGAAAAAGATACTCCGTTTGACTTTACAAATGAATGTCTCAAAGCTTTTAACTACCTGAAGGATCAGCTTGTACATGCACCGATCATGGTTGCCGCGGACTGGAGTCTTCCATTTGAGATCATGTGCGACGCTAGTGATTTCGCTGTTAGAGCTGTACTGTGATAGCGGAAGGAGAAACAATTTAAACCAATATACTACGCCAGAAAAATGCTCACAGATGCTCAAGAGAACTACACAAATACAAAAAAGGAGCTGCTTGCGGTAGTATTTGCCTTTGATAAATTTTGCTCTTATCTAATTTTGTCCAAAACTATTGTCTATATAGATCACTCCGCTTTGAAATACCTTTTCAAGAAGCAAGATGCTAAACCGCGCCTTCTAAGATGGATTATAGTCCTACAAGAATTTGATATTGAGATTAAAGACAATAAAGGAGCAGAAAATGTCGCGACTGATCATCTCATCCGATCATCTCAGCCAATTGGAAAATCCATTAATGGAGAAGTTACACGAGAAAGATATTCAAGATTAGTTTCCCGAAGAACAACTCATGACTATAGGAGGATACCGACAATGATCACATTTCACACACAATCCTTGGTATGCCGACTTTGCCAATTATCTGGTAGGGAACATCATACCAAAAGGGATGCCAACTTCCTGAGAAATGAAAATTCTCCCGCGATGTCAAGAACTATTATTAGAACGATCCTTATCTCTTTAAGGTTTACCCCGATCAACTTATTCGAAGATGCGTCGATGGAAAAGAGGCAGAACAGATGTTGGGAAATGCACAAGGCATTAACACTGTTAGTGTTATTGTTTCTACTGGTATAACAACTGTTAGTCTGCTGGTTATCACTGTCTTCAGAGTTAAAACTGTTAGTTGAAGTCTTCATGGATTATCACTGTTAGTGAAGTGGTTACCACTGCTAGTAGAAGATTACAACTGTTATTGAAGATTGAAGACAAGAGTTACAACTGTTAGTGTTATCACTGTTTGTTTACAACAGTTAACACTGCTTAGGCTAGTTACCACTGTTGGTATATTAGTCTAGTAAATTGTACAAGTGTTAACACTGTTATAGGAATTACCACTGTTTGTATAGTCGTGGTAGTTAACACTGTTTATATCTAGAATAGGAGGGAAGTCAGAGTTTGAATAATTATGGATTGTAACTGCTTCCATAATTATAGGAGATTGTTTAGCAGGACTCTATGTGTTATAAATAGAGATCCTTAACCTACATTAGGTTATGAGTTTTTGCGCAGCTTCAAGGTTTTTGTAACCCTAATACAAATCAGTGTATTCGTCTTATATCATTAATAAGATTGAAGCTTTTTATAATTCTGTTATTGTTATTCATATTGATCTTCATTATATTACTAAGTGTTATTCCGCAAACTTCTTAGTAATTATTCAAAACTGCTGTTATCTAATAGTTTATTAGATAGATCTTGGTTTAACAAGTGGTATCAGAGCGTGTTTAGTTTTGGATACAAGAAGATCTCAGTTTTACTGTTTTATTGTTCATTATTATAATCAATAAATCATAGCAATGACAGAAGGTAGTAAAGGAATCCAGGTCACAAAGATCCCTATGCTTAGACCTGATGAGTTTGATCTGTGGAAAAACAGAATCAGACAATATATGCTTCTCACAGACTACCAGATGTGGGAAGTGGTTGTTAATGGTCCACCAGTGACCCTTAATAGTGATGGTGTGCCACAGCCAAGATCTCCACCAACATCTGAGGCAGAAAGAAAAGTCAGATCTATAGAGTACAAAGCTTTGAGTACTCTATTGTTATCTATTCCAAATGAATATCAAAGGCGTTTTGAAGCATGTCAAGATGCTAAAGTTTTAATGGAAGCAATAGAGAAGAGATTTGGTGGTAATGATAACACCAAAAAGAATAAAAGATCTCTGTTGAAACAGCAATATGAGAATTTTAATTCTGTAAAGTCAGAAACTCTGACTCAAACCTTTGATAGGTTTTCAAAGCTTGTGGGAGATCTGGAAAATTATCAAGTAAAAATTGACAAAGATGATTTGAACAAGAAGTTTTTGAGGTCCTTGGGTGATGAATGGACCATGTATACTGTTGGTTTAAGGCAGAGTGCAGATCTGGAAGCAAAGGAATTAGAAGATATCTACAATGATCTGAGGAATTTTGAAGCTGAGGTAGAGATCAAGAAGGTAGGTTATGGGAGCAACAACAATAATACAGCTTTTATGTCAATGACAGGTTCTGGACTAAAAGCTGAATCAAGTCAGAAAGGGTCATCTTATGGTACTAGAGGAAGTGGATCTAGTACTACTCATTCTAATGATCAAATTTTGGAATCTTTCTTTGCTAGTAATGTGAATTCATCAATTACTAATGAAGATCTAGATCAGTTTGAAGGAGATGATCTAGAAGAAATGGATATCAAGCTACAAATTGCTTTAATTACTCAAAGAGCAAAAAGGTTTATGCAAAGAACTGGTAGAAATAACTTTGCATAGAAAAGGAGTGATTCAAGTTGGTTTGATAAAAGCAAAGTTGAATGCTTTAATTGTCACAAGATGGGACATTTTGCAAGGGAGTGCAGAAGTCCTAAGATTGATCAGAATGAGAGAGGAACTGTTCAGAGAAGTGGAGGAAATGTTGGTCAGACTAAGAATGTGCCAATTCAAGATACTTCATCAAATGCATTGGTATCTGTTGATGGATGTGGATGGGATTGGAGTGATCAGGAAGAACATGAAGTGAAGAATCAATGCTTCATGGCAACTGCAGAATCTGACAAGCAATCTGAAGTTCCTTATGAGGTACAAATAAAATTGTGCTCAGCTGTGTGTAAACAAACTGTGAAACATTATAGAGATCATAACCAGAAAGTGTGTGATGAGCTAAAACAGTGTGAAATCAAAAGTAGACACACAATCTCTGTAATAGAAAATCTTGAAAAACAGATTCAGGCATTTGAAGATAATGCAACACAGTTTAAATATGATATTGAGTATGCTAGGTGGGAGAGAGACACTTTTAAAGATAAAGTAGAATTATTAACTAAGAAACTTGCAGAGGTTACATGTGAAAGGGATAGCATAAGACTTAATGTGAGTAACTTAGAACATGCATCTAAAAGTGTAAATAAACTTATCAATTCTCAGATTCATGATAAACTCAAAACTGGGTTAGGATACAATAATGTCCCTCCTCCTTATAACAACAACTATTTTCCTTCTAAAACTGAAATTGATTTGAATTCACTTAAAGAAGGATTAAATGATGATGTTAAAAAGGTAGATCCAGTTAACAGTTTAAAAGAAGATGTAAATATTGATGAAGTTGAAATACATGAGTGGACTGAGGAAGATGATAAAGATTGTGATACATCTGAATGTAATGTTAATGTGTTTGATAAATCGGATAAATCATCATGTGAAAGCAGAAATAGTATTACTGGTCTAGTTAAAGAACTAAAAGTTAATAAACTAGAAGAGGGTAAGAAAATGTTTGAACAGAAGGAAAAACATCATGATAAACATGAGAAATCAATACCTAACACACCTAGGAATGTTCAAGTGAAGGTTAGGAATGATGTGAAAAGTTCTGTTTCTGTGAATACATGTGATAAGTGCAAATGTAAGAATAACTTCTCTAAATCCCAAAATTTTCAAAAACATATTCCCAGAGGTAACCAACGGAATTGGAATCAAATGGTGACTCAAAAACTGGGAAATAATGTTACTGTGATTAAAGAAAAGTTATGCCTTATATGTGGCAGAAATAATCATCTTCAACATGAGTGTTTTCATAATCCAAAGACTTATCAAAAGAATATGAAAAGACCATGGACAGCAGCTAATATGATTAACAAACAAAATTTTAAATCTATTGTTAATCATACAAATGCTGCTAGAAAGATGAATTATAGGGCAAATCAAGCTATGGCTGCTGCAAAAGTTTCCACTGCAGGAACAAAAGCTAAAGATTTAGCCAACAGTTTAAAGACTAAAACAGTGGAAACAGGAGTTAAAGCAAACAGTGGTAAACCTTTTAAAACTGTTACTGTAAATTCAACAGTTTCCACTGATAGAGTAAATAATACTGTAAGGAATACTAACAGTGTTAATTATTTTACCACTGTTAGACATAATAACAGTTATAACAGGTTTAACACTGTTAGACATAACTTTGGACCTTTATTTAACACTGTTAGACATAACTTTGGACTTTCAGTTAACACTGTTAGACCAAAGTCCACTGATAAGTCTAAAATTAGTTGGATTTGGACACCTTTTCAATCTAATGTTCCCAGATGTTCAAAATCTAACAATGCATCAAAGTCAATAATCTTCAAGAAAGTTGATTACACTGATGCATCAGGGAAACCCAAAGCCAAATTGGTTTGGGTTCCCAAGAGAAATTAATTTTCTCTGTGTTTGTTTGTGTGCAGAGCAAGCCAAGAAGTCTATGGCATATCGACAGTGGATGCTCAAGGCATATGACTGGAGATAAGGAAAAGCTACAGAACTTCAAATCATTTGATGGTGGATATGTAGCATTTGGAAGCAATCCAAAAGGAGGCAGGATCACAGGCAAAGGAGTTGTTCAAAGTGCCAAGTTAAGCTTTGAAAATGTTTATTATGTGGAACAGTTGAAATACAATTTGCTAAGTGTGAGTCAAATCACAGATAAAAAGAACCCTGTTCATTTTACTGACACTGAATGTCTTATTCTGTCTAAGGAGTTCAAAATTCCAAAAGATATGATTTTAATGAGAATTCCTAGACAAGATAATGTTTATAAGTGTGACTTAGCAAACATGGCACCTCAACCTGATTTAAACTGCTTGATTTCTAAAGCTAATTTAAATGAGTCTACTTTGTGGCATAGAAGGATGTGTCACATGAACTACAAAAACATTAATAAACTTGTCAAAAACAAGCTTGTTAGGGGTTTACCTGAGAAGGTATATTCATGTGATGATCATTGTGTTTCTTGTTTAAAGGGGAAGCAACACAAAACTTCTTTTAAGTCCAAAGCTGTGAATTCAAACTGTATTCCTTTATACTTATTGCATATGGATTTATTTGGACCAACAAGTATAAGTAGTATGGGAAAAAGATCTTATTGCCTTGTTGTAATTGATGATTATACCAGATTTACATGGGTTTTCTTTCTTAGAACAAAAGATGAGACATGTGAAATACTTAGATCATTTATAACTAAGATTGAGAACCAATTAGATAAAAAGGTTAAAATCATCAGGAGTGATAATGGAACAGAGTTTAAAAATTATGAGATGGATAAATTCTGTGATGAAAAAGGCATTAAGAGAGAATTTAGTGCTCCTAGGACTCCTCAACAGAATGGAGTAGCTGAAAGAAGGAATAGGACACTAATAGAGGCTGCTAGAACTATGCTAGCTGATGCCAAACTTCCTATGTCCTTTTGGGCAGAAGCGGTTAGCACAGCATGCTATGTTCAGAATAGGGTAACAGTTGTTAAGCCTTATTTCAAAACCCCATATGAGCTGTTGTTTAAGAACAAACCACTGGTTAGTTTCTTAAAATCATTTGGATGTCCTTGTACTATCTTGAATACCAAAGATCACCTAGAAAAGTTTGAAAGCAAAGCAGATGAGGGTGTATTTGTAGGATATTCTATTCAGAGTAAAGCATATAGGGTGTTCAATCAAAGGACCAGAGTCATAGAAGAATCTATGAATGTCACCTTTAATGAAAATACCATTAATCCTGATGGAATAGGTCCTAAGTCTTTGTTTGATATTGATGCTCTTAACAATGCTTTTAGATATACAACTGTCAATCTTAGTACAGGTACATGCTCAGGTATTACATCAAGCAAAGCAGATGGAGTTTATGAGGATGTCTCAGA
The DNA here is from genome assembly GCA_963422505.1 of Pseudognaphalium luteoalbum. Classification (NCBI taxonomy): domain Eukaryota; kingdom Viridiplantae; phylum Streptophyta; class Magnoliopsida; order Asterales; family Asteraceae; genus Pseudognaphalium; species Pseudognaphalium luteoalbum. The sequence continues at coordinate 71,275,804 of OY730194.1, read as the reverse complement.
TATGGCCTCAGAACAGAATAAGGAGTCATTGGAGTACATTATCTTTCCAATCTGGACTCCAGATCCACCAGAGGTGTTATCTTCTGATCTTCCAATGTCATCTCAGCCTATTGAGACAGAAGTGCAAATTGAAACACCTTCCAATGAAAGTTCTGGATAGGATGGTAATTTTACCAACTTGGAACCCACCATTCCAGAGACATCAACATCTAATCTTCATGTGAACAAAAATCATCCTCTGGAACAGGTGATTGGAGATGTTAACAGTGGTGTTCAAACAAGACAGCAAACTGCTGTTACTGAAGAAGAATTACATACATCTCTATATGTGTGTTTTCTTTCTCAAGTGGAACCTAAAAAGGTTGTAGAAGCTCTCAAACACCCTAGTTGGATTGAGGCAATGCAAGAGGAGTTGTTACAGTTTAAGATACAGAATGTGTGGACTCTAGTAGATCTGCCAAAGGGAAAAAGGGCAATTGGTACTAAATGGATCTTCAAGAACAAGAAGGATGAAAGAGGGATTGTTATCAAAAACAAGGCAAGGCTGGTGGCACAGGGATATACACAGGAAGAAGGGATTGATTATGATGATGTTTTTGCTCCTGTTGCCAGGATAGAAGCCATTAGATTATTTCTAGCATATGCTACATTCAAAGGCTTCACAGTATATCAAATGGATGTCAAAAGTGCTTTTCTGTATGGCTTGATTGATGATGAAGTGTATGTGTGTCAACCCCCTGGATTTGAAGATCCTAATTATCCAGATAGAGTTTGCAGATTGGATAAGGCACTATATGGGTTACATCAAGCCCCTAGGGCTTGGTATGAGACTTTATCTGTGTATCTCTTAGAGAATGGGTTCAAAAGAGGTACTATTGATAAGACTCTGTTCACCAAAAGGAATCAAAATGATATTTTACTGGTGCAAGTGTATGTAGATGACATCATTTTTGGTTCTACCAATGATGGTATGTGCAAGGAATTTGAAACTTTAATGCATCAAAAGTTCCAGATGAGTTCAATGGGGGAACTCAATTTCTTTTTGGGACTTCAAGTTAAGCAGATTTCAGATGGTACTTTCATAAATCAAAGTAAATATGTCAAAGATATACTTACTAAATTTGGATACTCTGATTCGAAAGTGGCTAGTACACCAATGGAAACACACAAGCCACTATCTGCAGACCCTGAGGGGGAGGAAGTTGATGTTCATTTGTACAGATCAATGATTGGATCATTGATGTATTTAACTTCTTCTAGGCCAGATATAATGTTTGCTGTTTGTATCTGTGCAAGATTTCAAACTTGTCCAAAACAATCACATCTGTATGCTGTCAAAAGAATCTTTAGATACTTAAAAGGACAACCTGATCTAGGTCTTTGGTATCCAAAAGATTCACCTTTTGATCTAAAAGCATATTCAGATAGTGACTATGGGGGAGCTAGTATGGACAGAAAGTCAACATCAGGAGGATGTCAATTTCTAGGAGAAAGGTTAATCTCATGGCAATGTAAGAAACAGACAACTGTATCAACATCTACTGCTGAAGCAGAGTATGTAGCTGCTGCAAGTTGCTGTGCTCAAGTCTTATGGATCCAGAATCAGATGCTTGATTATGGTTTAACTTTCTTAAACACTCCTATTTTTATTGATAATACTTCTGCTATCAGCATCATTAATAATCCTGTTAAACATTCTAAAACTAAGCATATAGAGATTAGGTATCATTTTATCAGAGATTGTAATGAAAAACGACTTATTCAGATTATAAAAGTTCATACTGACAATCAACTTGCAGATTTGTTCACCAAAGCATTTGATGTGAGCAGATTTACTTTCCTGATTACCAGTATTGGCATGATTAAATCTTTTTAAACTGTCTTTTCATAACTATTTTTATACATCTCTATCATGTTTAAGTATTAGATGCTGATAGATGTAATTGAGATTAACAGTGATAATCAAATTAGTTACGACTATTTTGTCTTATTCATTATCACTGTTATTACTCAATTACCACTGTATATGTAGTTATCACTACTTATGACTACAACTGTAGGTTAACACTGTCAGTTAAATAACTATCACTGTTAGTGTAAACAGTTTCTACTGTTTTCATTATTTAGTTATCACTGTCAGTATTAATGTTAGTGTTAACTTTTACCACTGTTAGTATATCAGTTAAACACTGTTTATATTATCTAGTTGTAATTGTTAACCATCACTTGGTATATTTCTGTTTTCTTTTGCAGGTTAAAAAAAAAAAAAAAAAAAAAATCACTCTTATCACTGTTAGTAATACTAATAAAAGTTTCTAGTATTGAGCTATAATTCCTTTGGTCAGGAGTTATTTCCATCAATTAGTTATCACTGTTAGTATTATTAATTTCCACTGTTGTACATTTGTTTCCACTGTTAGTGATATTCTTTAATTGAAATTATATTCCCAAAGAGTTTCCACTGTTTTCAGAAAAGTTTCCACTGTTTTAAAATAGTTTCCACTGTTTTATAATGGTTTCCACTGTTAATGTTCAAATTGGGATTTTTATTTCAAAATTAGGTCATTGACTCTAACAGTATAAATACTCCCAACACTTATACATTTTCTTTTACGCTTTCATAACCACTGCATTCATAAACCCTATAACCACTGCTATCGCAAACCATATACAAATTTCTTCATGGCTTCTTCTTCTTCAACTACATCTCAACTCGCTTTAGGCAAGGATCATAACATGATTGCCTATCTGGTAAAACCATCAATAGCCAATGATTACGTAGAGATCATTGATTTTCTGCGTCATTCTACCATTCATCATGCGCTATCTGTCGCACCCAGAATTTCACATGATCACATTAATGAATTCTGGGTTAAAGCAAAGATTGAGGAAGAAGCAGGTGTTCCAAAAATTGTTTCTACAGTTGCTGGGCATCAAGTGGTTGTTTCTGAATCATCCATTCGTTCTTCTCTTCATCTTCAGGATGAAGAAGGTATAACTTCAATTTCTGATGAAGCTTTATACTTGAATTTACAACGAATGGGATATGAGGGTAATTTGGGTGGGTATGTGTTTCAGAAAACTATGTTTTCTTACCAATGGAGGTTTTTAATTCATACATTACTGCACTGTTTATCATCCAAACGTTCATCTTTTGAACAATTTAGCAGTAATGTAGCATATGCCTTGGTATGCTTAGCTACTGGCCAAAAATTTAATTTTTCCAACTTTATTTTTGCTGGTATGCTAAGAAACATAAACCAACCTAAACTGAAATTTTTAATGTATCCAAGGTTTGTGCAGATCTTTTTAAATGAACAAATATCTGACCTGCCACTCTTGGATAAGATAATAGGTATCTCTTCCTTTAAACCAAAAGTATTTTCAAATATGAAGAGAGATACCTCTATCAGAGGTGTCATGTTTTCTGGGAGGGTAACAGCATTGTTTCCAACAATGCTTCCTGCACCCTCCACCACAGCATCTGTACCACCAACAGAAGCTGAACCAGTTGTTGAAAGAATGGAACAACCCATTCCTTCTTATCCCACAGCAACTGGGGGTACTAATGAACAACAAGGGAACAGATTCACTACAACCTACACAAGAAAAGCCAAAAGGGCTACACAACAGATGACTGAGGATCATGCTGCTCAGTCATCTCAGTCTAATGACAGGGGTCATGAACAACATGTGGTCCATGAGGAGAGGGGTGACCATTCTGTGAGGGCTGCTTCTACTGCTTCTAGCCCATTGGCAGAGCAGGACAGAAGTAACATCAATAAGACCCAAGCAGAGGCAACATCAAAACATGATTCTACTCCTGTAGATGATTTTGGTGGTCCCAGTACCAATAACCAAGGGGAATCTGTTGATCATACTAGGTATGATACAGGTTTTGATACACCTGTCAATGATTCACCTAGGAAGTCACATTCTGATGGTGATGAGGCTAGAACTAACCTGGAATTAACGAAAATGATTAATTATGTATGGGAGAAGTTCAGAGTAGAAAGGAGAAAGAACAAGGAAAAGGATGAGCTGATTGCTAATCTACAGCAGAGGGTTTCTCAGCTAGAATATATAGTGGTCAAAGTTTTGAAAGAAGGAAAGAAATATGTCATGGTTGAAGGTGATTCTGCAGAGGATGCTTTCAAAAAGGGGGAGAAGTATTGGACTAATAAAGGTGATGAGGGTCAGAAGGATGATGGTGAAAAGGGTAAGGATGGACAGAATGATGATGATGTTGGTGATCACATTGATGAGGAGATTGAAATGGAAACACCAATTCATCAAGAAACTGAGAAGGTCCATGATGGTGAGAATGAGAAAGAAAATGAGAAGACCACACAGGCTAAAAGGCAGAAATCAATTCCTGTGCAGTCTGTCAAAGCTAAGAAGCATAAAACCACCACTTTACCTCCAGTTCAGATCAGAGAACCTTCTACTGCACCTGCTGCTACACAAGCTATGCCTAAGATTGACCCTAAGGATAAGGGTAAGGGTATTCTGGAGGAAGAACCAAAACAGAAAAAGCAGAAAACTATGCCTCCTGAAGTTACTGTGAATGATGATGAGTATGCTCAGAGGCTATTTGCTGAGATCAATGCAGATGTGCTAGCAGAGGAGATGATTGAGGTTGAAGTTGAACCTGGTAAGTTTGTTAAAATGACCAAAGCTCAAGTTGATGAGTGGGATGATGCACAGTTGAGAGAGCAAAAACAAGATGACATTGAATATCTGGTGGATCAGCTCAAGAAAAAGAAGGCAGATGAATTGAAAAGGACTAGAGCTGCAAAAGCTGCTGCTAAAAGGAATAAACCATTGACAAGAGCTCAACAGAAAAGAAATTTGGTCTTAAAGCTAAGAGGTGGCAATATTCCAACTACAAGGCTTAATGCTATGTCCCTTGAAAGCTTACAAAGAATTTGGGACAGGGATACATTTTTAAATCCAGAGGCTGCTAAGAGAGCAGAAGAAGCACAGAAAGCTAAAAAGAAGGCAGAAAGGTAAAAGAGCCAGAAAGAAAAGATTGAAAAAGAACTGGAAAAGGAAAAGGAATGGAAAAGGATGAGTGATGAGCTTAAACAAAAGAGGAAACAAGAACTTGCATCAATTCCAGATTTACCTAAGAAAAATTTGAAACTTGATGAGTTGATTGTGGTGCAACCTCTACAACATATTCCTCCTAATAACTCTCCGGGAATTATTGATTGGTCTGTGGTAAATTTTACAATTCCAATTAAAGGTGAGAAAATTAGAGTTGAAAGAGCAGATACTTCTGTTTCATATTGGAGGTCATTCAAAGAGTTGATCAGGGTAATTGTTAGAGAAGATCTGATCAGGATGTATGAGATTGGGTCTGAGAAAGGACTAAGCACCAAAAAGTTTGATAGTGTGTATGAAATGAGTGTTTGGTCTGGTATCTCAATGATGTATGAACCAGAAAGATTCAGATTTGAATTCAATACTTTCAGAAATGTGAAGCAGTGGATCTATCTCAGCAATCCAGGTGTTCATCAAGTTATTTTTGATGATGCTACTATGATTTGGATGCTCACTGACAGAGAATATGATATGAGTTTGAGTTTGTTAAGAAGCTTAAGGCATGCTAAATTATCTGTCTCATTCAACAATGATTTGGCAGAGGATTTGGTGTACATGATATTGAATCAGATTCATAAGAAAGAGGAGTATGAGAGAAGACACAGAGATTAAAGATAGTTAGAAAGAGGTCAAATTGAAGAATCAAGAGAAACTTAATACTGTTGGGGACAGATTAAGTTTAGGGGGAGATTGTTGGGAAATGCACAAGGCATTAACACTGTTAGTGTTATTGTTTCTACTGGTATAACAACTGTTAGTCTGCTGGTTATCACTGTCTTCAGAGTTAAAACTGTTAGTTGAAGTCTTCATGGATTATCACTGTTAGTGAAGTGGTTACCACTGCTAGTAGAAGATTACAACTGTTATTGAAGATTGAAGACAAGAGTTACAACTGTTAGTGTTATCACTGTTTGTTTACAACAGTTAACACTGCTTAGGCTAGTTACCACTGTTGGTATATTAGTCTAGTAAATTGTACAAGTGTTAACACTGTTATAGGAATTACCACTGTTTGTATAGTCGTGGTAGTTAACACTGTTTATATCTAGAATAGGAGGGAAGTCAGAGTTTGAATAATTATGGATTGTAACTGCTTCCATAATTATAGGAGATTGTTTAGCAGGACTCTATGTGTTATAAATAGAGATCCTTAACCTACATTAGGTTATGAGTTTTTGCGCAGCTTCAAGGTTTTTGTAACCCTAATACAAATCAGTGTATTCGTCTTATATCATTAATAAGATTGAAGCTTTTTATAATTCTGTTATTGTTATTCATATTGATCTTCATTATATTACTAAGTGTTATTCCGCAAACTTCTTAGTAATTATTCAAAACTGCTGTTATCTAATAGTTTATTAGATAGATCTTGGTTTAACAACAAATTCTACACCAGAGCCACCACGGACCTACTGGGGGACACCCTGGCAGGAAAATGACTGCAGGAAAGGTTTACGATGTCGGCTTTTATTGGCCAACCATATTCCGAGATGCTTGCGACCTGGTAAAACGCTGTGATATCTGCCAAAGTCAAGGCATTATCTCAACTCGGAATGAAATCCCACTTACTAATATCCAGGCCATGGAGATGTTTGATATATGGAGATTAGACTTTATGGGACCATTTCCCAAATCTAACGGCAAAGAGTACATCTTAGTCGCAGTTGACTACGTCTCCAGGTGGGCCGAAGCTTAAGTTTTTTCCGACCAACGATGCAAAAGTAGTAACCCAGTTCCTCAAAAAGCAATTCAGTCAATTTGGGACTCCTAAAGCTATAATCAGTGACCGTGGCACGCATTTTAGCAACACTCAATTCATGCGATTTCTGCAGCATTATGGTGTTACTCACAAAACTTCGACGACTTACCACCCACAAACAAATGGGCAAGTTGAAGTGACACATCGGGCTATGAAAAGGATATTGGAATGAACTGTCAGGAATCATGGGCATAGGTGGGCTGAGAAATTAGACAATGCATTGTGAGCATTCAAAACTGCCTACAAAACACCATTAGGAACCACACCGTATTGGCTAGTGTACTGCAAGGCATGTCACCTTCCAATTGAGTTGGATTATCGGGAGTACTAGGCACTAAAACACTGCAACTTGGATATTTCAGCTGCTGGAGAACAACGGAGAATGCAATTGAATGAGTTAGCAGAGATAAGGGATCAAGCGTACGACGGTTCGTTAAGCTTCAAATAAAGAACAAAAAGGATCCACGATGCTAAACTAAAGCCTTCTAGGTTCTAACAAGGAGACAAGGTGCTGCTCTTCAATTCGCGATTCAAGAAATTTTCTGGTAAATTCATAAACATGTGGAGCGGACCGTTCACGATCTCAAAGGTATTTCCCTATGGCGCAATCGAACTCGAAGCTCCAGAAGGTAATTTTAAGGTTAGCATTCATCGCTTAAAGTGTTACATTAAAGACTTTCCCATTAGGGAAGATGTCTTCATCTTTGAACCTCCATAAGTCTTCAGGAAAGGTACAAAAGAGTCAAGCTAGAGACTCGTAAAACAAGCGCTTTTGGGAGGCACCCCAAGCTTATCTTTACTTTTCTATTAAATTTTACTTCTTAGTTATTTTTATGATTACCTCCAACAAAAATTTCAGGATTTGCTTCTTATCAGACTACAAACTTCAAATTCTACAAAATCAGAGATAAGTCTCAAGGATGCAAATGCCAGAGTTCTGATAACAAACAAAAATCTTTATAAACCCTTACACTGTCATCAGATCTCTGTGCATCTGTATTTTCCATTTTTAAGCGTTACCTGTTTTATTTTGTTTGTTTCAGGATGGACAGTTCCAGTGACACTCGAGAGCATGTTGTCGAGAGACTACCCAGACGTCTCATACATCGCAGACGTGGAAATCAGAGTCAGGGAAACCCCATTCCACGCTGACAGAGACGTAGAGCATGCAGACAGAGGAGGACCATACCCACCATACCTGAGGAGGACTTGGTTGACACCCCGATCATTCATGATGAGCCACCCATTGAGACGCCCCCATCACCTGGTAGTCAGTCAGCTCCTGTACCCACTTTTGAGTACGGGATCACTCTAGCTGATCCTGCCGCAGTATGGGCCCTTTTTCGGACGCTCCACATCCAGCATGATGTCATGTCCGCCCTCTGTGAGCATGTGGGATTCTCGAGGCCTTCTGCCCTTCCGCTCCATCTTGGTCCGAACCCAGGACCATCTCGCCAACCATGGTCATTCTTCCCTCCTGGTGGACCATTCACTGTCGGACCATTCACCATTCCGCCTGTTGCTGCCACTGACCCCGCCAGATCTCCAGGGAGCTCATCCACTAGCCATTCACTTACTGAGCAGCTGATGGCTATATTGGATGTACCCACATCTGTCTTCTCCTTCACAAAGTTTTGCGATATGATGGATCAGCCTTCTCCTTCACCTACATCTGTCCTAGATGCTGCTGTAGCTGCTTTCGATCCTGACAGCGATGATCTACTTGATGACTTTTAGTTTATTTAGTTTATTTCGTTTATCTTAGTACTTAGATTTTATAACTCTTTGTTATTTTCGAGATATGATGTTGTGGTGATGTTTTTGATATCGCGTAAAAAGTCATGTTTTTACTACCGATATCCCTCTCATTTAAGACTAATACTTGGAATACAAGCTCAATTATCACTTAAATTAGCGATATTAAGCCAAGGAGGTAAAAACACGGAAGCACAAGAAAAATCACTAAAAATGGGCGAAAAACGAAGATTCCACACACAGTTCAAGATTCAAGGCATCCAAAACAAGATTTAGAGACAAAGTACCCATCACCAATATCCATCTTATCTAAGATGTTTGTTTTCAAAATACGAATCCAACAGAAGAAGAATCAGCAAAAACGGACGAAGAACGAAGATTCTACGTATACCGGAAGATTCAAATAATTCGCACGAGACATCTAAAGATTAGAGATACTTTTCAGGGATTTCTTTCCAACAAAGTATTCTTTTTTGAAAAAAGAATCCAACGCAAAAAGAATCGATGAAAACAGACGCATAACGAAAAAGATACGCGCAAATCCAGAAACGAGCAAAAGACAGCGAACAGGGGCGGCAGCATGCCAGCCGCCGCCGGCCACCATGCAGCCGCCACCGGCCACCATGCAGCCGCCGCTGGCCACCATGGTGGCGGTGCAGGCTGCCCTGTCCCCGTCTCCCGGCTGCTTTTTCGTCCTTGCTCGTACTCGCCTGGTACACGGGCTAGACCTTTCCGGAACTTTAGGGTACATGTGCTAGACCTTTCCGCGCTTTAGTGTACATGTGCTACCACCTTTTCCACCTTTTGCAAACATGTGTCCCAAGTTGCTAAAGTGCACCAAAATTCATGTATAAATAGGTGCCTCGTGGTTCATTACACACCACACCTCACACACTCTTGAAATTACAAAATTCCACTTTCTCACTCTAGAAATTTTCTTGTATTTTATAGTCTTTCTCATTCTAGGATTATTGTAATTAATCTACGGATTAACATAGAGCCTAGAATGAACGCTAGGGATTCAGAGATAATTCTTTGTACGTGTGAAGGAGTTGTCATTCATAATAGTAATACGTTGCTACGCATTTATTTCCTTGTGATATCTCAACCTTTATCATACTTGTTTATTTCATATTTTAAATATGCATTATTACTTGGTATGTGATTTACTTAGTGCCATGAATTGCGAGTAGTTTATTATTGTGATTGTTGATGATGTAGATAATTATAGGTAGGGATGACATTATATAATTAGTGCACGATAATCGTAAAGTGATATGATGGCACCTATTCGACTGTTTATTCGATATAGTACTAGAAATGCTTTCAAGCAAAGTACAAATGTATGGAAGTCATAAACGATCGAAGGTAGTCATATCACTGAAATCAGCTCTGGTTTAACAGTTCGAATTCAGAAAGGATAATACAACTTCACAACTAACTGGTATATCCTATGAAATTCAATACACTATAAAGTAATGTTCGTAAAACACGTTTAGATAGAATAGGAATTAATAACCTCTGTACTGTAAAGACTTTATGAACTTAAGTTTAATTTATGGAGTACCCTTTCTGGTTATCCACGTGACTGCAACCTAGTAATTAAGACCTGATCAACCTTAATTATGGTAAGTAGTTATCTGTGCCCATGACATGCAATAAGTAAGACACAGTGAAACCACTCGTTGTATATATTAGGTTTACATTTCTGCACTGCTTTACATTTAGTTAGGTTAGAGTGTCATTCTCACTGTCAATTAATCTTGACCGCGTGTTGGATGTAAAAAGCCGTGGAACTACCATGTAAAGTACACTGTCTAATTACTGAAAGGCATGGTCTGCATATGAAACATGTTTTGATAAACTGCGAATAATCCAGGGATGTATAACTGTTTGAAAAGGAGAACTTAAGTCATAAGTCGAAGTAACTAAGCTTTAATAAACAGCATCAAGGCTTAGGAATAAGAGTAAAGTCCTAGCGACCTAGAATCCTTAAAACACTAAGTCTTACAAAATCGGCGGTCTAAACATACAAAGTTATTAATCTGCAAGCTAATAAAATAGTAAACTATTTTAGGGGTTAAGAACGGTCGGACCTAGGAGACTATATGCTACTGATTCATGCACCTCGGTATAAAACCAAGATAGGTTGTTTATCTTTCAACTAGATAAGTATTGGAAGTTTGCGTATTGCTCCGATCAGAATCATGATAACCTAGTTCCTAGCAACATGCCAATGGGAAAATTAGTTGGTATGGTTCTAGAGTTTACACCTAATAGTTTACTTATTATGTTAAGTATTGTCCCTATTTAGTCTGTCACCCTGAAACATTACTTATCGAAATCTCAACAATCACACATATATCTTTATCTGCTTTCCTGTATTTTAATTTCCTGTAATTTACTTTCCTTCACTTTAATTATTTGTATTTAGTTTAAAAACCCACCTAACCTACCTACTTTGTTCTATCCTAAATGCTTCCCTACCGAAAGCACCAGCTTTAGTCACCCACACGTTTTGATTCATAGAACGATCTTAGGTTATACTTACCGCTTACTAACCAGAGTAGGTAGTACATATAATTTAAGCTGGCTATTTATAAATTTTAAGACCCCTGTTGGCGCCAGATTAGTTACCACCAATTACACTGACGCTTTCGGGTGCCACCAAGTTTTTGGCACCGCTGCTGGGGAATCTTAAACGTACGATTCAAAGCCGCCTTAAGTAGTAGTATTTAGGAGATCCTTCCAATCAAAATATTTTCAGGTGTCTTTCGAAAGTTAATTTAATTAATTAAGTATTAGTTAATTAGGATAAGTATTAGTTTAAAAATGACAACTCGAAAACCCACTTCTTGCCTTATTTCAAAGGATGAATTTAAAGCAATGGATGAAACGGAATTCTTAAACTACTTAGAAAAAGAGATAGGATCTGATTTCTTTTCACCTTCTTCCTCTAAAGCTAAGGAAGCCTTTGAAATCCAAGAAAAATTTAGGACACTACTTTCTATTCCAAAACATTGCATGGACTTTGTTAACACGGATCAATTACCGGATCTTGTATCATCTCCAAAAGATCACTCTCAAAATTTTCATTCACCTAATTTACTAAATTCTGTCCACTTGAATTATCTCCCCGAAGATGAATATGAAGCCAAACCTCTGAAATTACGTGACCTAATCACCCTCATTCCTGAAACATCGGTATATGCCCAAACCCTGTCCAATTCTTGTAATGACGTTATCTCTCCTTTCCTTTCACATGAACACAAATACACCATTTATTGAGTGGTGGATGAGGTTCCATCAGTCGAGTTAGAACAACCTTGTTTTGAAGAACGCCACCTCGGTGCTTCTTTCAATCCTTCCCGAAGGGTAAATGTCTATAAAGCATTCGTTAGGCAATTAAAATATGTGGACCTCCCATTTTCCTATGAACAACGAGAGACGATTGTCAAAATAGAAAAAACAACTAGAATTCCTTCTTCGCCTGTCAAGTCATGAATGCGAGAGCACTTTCACAAATTTCAGAGACCAAGAACTAAAGTTTAAAGCAGATTTAGATCTACTTTTTGAATCACTTACCGACATGGACTTTCTCCCAATATCTATGATATTAGTCAATCACAATGTCACTGCAGTGATCAACAAACTTGAGTTCTGGATAGAACGGGACCCGATGATTTCCATCATCATTCCTAGTAAAATTCCATTCTTTGTTGACCCAGCCTCTTACTTGATCTCAAAATTGCGAGATGTTTTTCCTGATTCCAACAAGGAAAGAATCGACACAGCTCTCTTCACTAAAACAAAAGAACTTCATATCAAGCTTATTCGAATCTTTGCCTTTACCAAATACCACTTCACTTCCACACAAAAAGCCACAATCAGTGAACTCCTTAGGATAGTTAAATCTACAACCGGAGAACCTGATTCGCTGGAAGAGAAAGCGTTTCTAGAAGTCACGAATAAACTCACTCACGATCTAAATTACAAGGACCAAGGACCACACGACGGTTTATCAAACCCTAAAAAGATAAGGAATGTATATAATAAGTTCATTAGCGATCTTTTCAATTTAGGATACGAGGAACAAAAAGTACTAGGGGAATTAGAGATTTGTCATTACTATTTAGTTTATAATGTCATTTGGGATCTGATGGCACCCGAAAGCGTTGGTGTCGTTGACTGCAACTAATCGGGCGCCAACAGGGGTTTTAAAATTTATAAATAGCGGGGGTTAAATTATATGTACTACCTACTCTGGTTAGTAAATGGTTAGTATAACCTAAAATCGTTCTATGAATCGAAATGTGTAGGTGACTAAAACTGGTGCTTTCGGTAGGGAAGTATTTAGGATGGACAAAGTAGGTAGGTTTGGGGTTTTTTAAACTAAAGACAAATAATTAAAGTGCAGGAAAGGAAATTGCAGGAAATTAAAATACAGGAAAGCAGATAAAGATAAATGTGTGATTGCTGAGATTTCGATAATTAATGTTTTGGGATGACAAACTAAATAGGGACAATACTTAACATAATAAGTAAACTATTAGGTGTAAACTCTAGAACCCTACCAACTAGTTTTCCCATTGGCATGTCACTAGGAACTAGGTTATCATGATTCTGATCGGAGCAATACGCAAACTTCCAATACTTATCTAGTTGAACGATAAGCAACCTATCTTGGTTTTATACCGAGGTGCATGAATCAATAGCGTATCGTCTCATAGGTCCGACCATTCTTAACCCCTAAGATAGTTTACTACTCTATTAGCATGTAGATTAATAACTTTGTATGTTTAGACCACCGATTGTGTAAGACTTAGTGTTTTAAGGATTCTAGGCCGCTTGGACTTTATTCTTATTTCTAAGCCTTGTTGTTTATTAAAGCTTGGTTACTTCGGCTTATGACTTAAGTTCTCCTTTTCAAGCAGTTATACATCCCTGGATTATTCGCAGTTTATCAAAACGTGTTTCACATGCGGACTATGCCTTTCAGTAATTAGACAGTGTACTGACGTGGTAGTTCCACGGCTTCTTACATCCAACACGCGGTCAAGAGTAATTGACAGTGAGAATGATACTCTAAACTAACTAAATGTAAAGCAGTGTAAAAATGTTAACCTAATATAAACAACGAGTGATTACTGTGTCTTACTTATTGCATGTCATGGGCACATATAACTTCTTAACATAATTAAGGTTGATCAGGTCCTAATTAGTAGGTTGCAGTCACGTGGATAACCAGAAAGGGTACTCCATAAATTAAACTTAAGTTCATTAAGTCTTGATAGTGCAAAGGTTACTAATTCCTATTCTATCTTAACGTGTTTTACGAACATTACTTTATTGTGTGTTGACTTTCGTAGGATATATCAGTTAGTTGTGAAGTTGTATTATCCTTTCCGAACTCCAACTGTTAAACCAGAGCTGATTCCAGTGATATGACTACCTTTGGTCGTTTATGACTTCAATACATTCGTACTTTGCTTGAAAGCATTTCCAGTACTATATCGAATAAACAGTCGAATAGGGGCCATCATATCACTTTACGATTATCGTGCACTAATTATATAATGTCATCCCTACTTATAATTATTTACATCATCAACAATCAAAAATGAACAAATTGAACCAAAGGGCTCCTATTTATAGGTGAAATCCGGTGCACTTTAACAACTAGGGGCACATGTTAGCAAAAGGTGGTAAAGTGGCTAGCACATGTACCCTAAAACGCGGAAAGGTCTAGCACATGTACCCTAAAGTTGCGGAAAGGTCTAGCACGTGTACCAGGAAATTACGAGCAAGGAAAAAAAAGCGGCTGGGGGACTGGGGAGTGGCAGCCGGTGCCCCCACCCCTGTAGCTAGCGGCGGCCGGCAGCCGCCCACCCTGATTCGCCGTCTTTTGCTTTGTTTCTTGATTTGCGCATATCTTCTTCGTTATGAGTCCTTTTTCATCGATTCTTTTTGCGTTGGATTCATTTTTCAAAAATGAATACTTTGATGAAAAGAAACATCTGGAATGTTTCTCTGATCTTTAGATGTCTCATGCGAATCGTTTGAATCTTTCGGTATACGTAGAATCTTCGTTCTTCATCCGTTTTTGCTTAATCTTCTTCTGTTGGATTCGTATTTTGAAAATGAACATCTTGGATAAGATGGATCTTGGTGATAGGTACTTTGTCTCTAAATCTTGTTATGATGCCTTGAATCTTCAAACGTGTGTGGAATCATCGTTTCTCGTCCATTTATAGTGATTTTTATCGTGCTTCCGTGTTTTTACCTCCTTGTCATAAAATCACTAATTTAAGTGATAATTGAGCTTGTATGACAAGTATTACGCTTAAATGAGAGGGATATCGGTAGTAAAAATATTATTTTTAAGCGATATTAAGTATCCCACACTTAGACTTTTGCTTGTCCTTGTTGTCTTACGCACCAGTCGTTGAAATTTCTAATGGTGATGTGAGGCAATAGTGGATTTTTAATTTATAAGGCTGGGGCCTAGGGTTACTTTTATGCTAATCAAAGGGCTAGCAAAGGACAAGTATGACCTACGATCGTTCTTCAAAGCGCGGCAAATTGAAACTATGGGTTTTAGAAACTTTTATGTATTTAGCTAGGGGTAAGAGAGTTGGTTTTGGTTTTGGGTTTTCAATCCTAAATTAAACTAAACTAAACTAAAAAGTGGAGGTTACTTCGGGCGTTCAGAAATTAAAGCGATTGTCTCCTATTGGGCTAATGCAGAAGTGCCCACAATCAGGCAAATAAAATGTCACGTGGGTTGTAGAATATATTAAAGCATACACCGAAAGTTCTCTCAAATGTATGTCCATATTATCCGACATTAATCTTGAATCCTATTCCCCAATCTCTGTCGTCAGAGATTTCCGAATCATGGCATAGTTTGTTGAATAAACAATCCTATGAACGGGGTTTACACTGGTCTAGGCGGCCTGATAATACGTCATCACTTATTCGTACGAATTATCAACATTACTCAGGTATGCAAGAAAACAGGGATGGTTTATGCTACAAATAGAAACCTAAGCAATACGTTTGTTATTCGATTCATAATATAACTATCTTCAGTCGTTCTTGACTTCCATACATTTGTACTCCGCCGTAAGCGTTTCCAGTACTATATCAAAGAACAGTCGAATAGGGGCCGTCATATTATTTCACGATAATTAATGCCGTTTGTATTTTACTATTATGATAATCCAAAGACAACAATTGAACAAGAACATGCAATAAGACGATCAAAGCAACAGTTCAATATAAGCATGCAAAAGTATTATTTAAGTCGAGGATATTCCGAAAGTTGTCTAAAAAATATCGTCTATATGAATATAATCTTAATCTACCTCTATTCCCATATTCCATGTCTCTTGGATCCTATTTTGGTCTAGAGAACACCGGCCATGCCGAGCACAATGATTCAATCTAACATAGTATAACTAAGTGGCCTATACCCTATGATTTAGCTACGTTCATTTTTGGATAAGGTTTTAGTCACAACATGAGTTGGGCAGATAAATGATAAAGATTTGATTCCTACATCTATTTGTAATATAACTCATCCGCAGTCACATAACATACAACATGATTACATATTTAAAACTTCCTAAATGACTATCATAGCATACAATTAAGTTATCTAGTTAATCATGGCAATTCTAGCATGCATATTTAAATTTATAAAATAAAGAACAAACATATTTAAATATGGAAGATAATTAAAACCTGGAAAGGTGTACAAATAACTTGTAGCTAAAATGTGTCCCAGAGCACCTCCGTACAAATCTCCCTTAGTTAATTGTATAGCTATTTTTATTATCTAAACTAGCCTAAAGGAAGAACAAGAATAAGAAAGATAAGATAAGGTGTATTTCCAAGTGTGTGTTACTTGTGGTGTCTTGGAAGGTGTGTGTTTCAAATGAACCGTGGGGCTTCTATTTATAGGTGAAATCCGGTGCACTTTAGCAACTAAGGGCACATGTTAGCAAAAGGTGGTAAAGTGGCTAGCACATGTACCCTAAAGCGCGGAAAGGTCCAGCACATGTACCCTAAAGTTGCGGAAAAGTTTAGCATGTGTATCAGGCGAGTACGAGCAAGGATGAAAAAGCGGTCGGGGGATGGAGGACAGCAGGCCGGCACCGCCAGCCATTGGGCCGGTGGTGGCTGGCTGGTGGCCGACGGCTGCCGGTTTCCGCCCGTCCCGGTTCGCCATCTTTTGCTCGTTTTTTGATTCACGCATATCTTCTTCATTTTGCGTCCGTTTTCATCGATTCTTTTTCTGTTGGATTCGTTTTTCAAAAACAAAGACCTTAATGGAATGATTTCCCTGAAAAGTTTCTTTGATCTTTAGATGTCTCGTGCGAATCATTTGAATCTTCCGATGTACGTAGAATCTTCGTTCTTCATCCGTTTTTGCTGATTCTTCTTCTGTTGGATTCGTATTTTGAAAACAAACATCTTGGATAAGATGGATCTTGGTGATGGGTACTTTGTCTCTAAATCTTGTTTTGATGTCTTGAATCTCCAACTGTGTGGAATCTTCATTTTTCGTCCATTTTGCTTGATTTTTCTCGTGCAACTTCATTTTGATTGTCTTGGCAAAGTTTCATTGATTTGTGCATTATTTGAGTTCGAATGCCAAGTATTGTTCCAGAATGAGAGAGATATCATTGGTAAAAACGTGACTTTTTATGCGATATCAGTCCTCAAGCAAATTCATTCATAAAAGACGTTTAGAAAGATTCTTGTTACACATATCATTTAGAAATACTATTTCCAAAGAATATAAAGCTCCAGTTATGAAGGAATTCTTATGAGAAACTAAGATTTATAGAATTTGATACTTTATTCAAGCAACTTAGATGGTAATCATGACTAGGCAATCCTCGCAGTGGGTCAGTCAAATCACTCTGGAGTTTAGGGTTCCTACTTGCTAGTGTCAATCACTCAGATAACCAGTCATACAACATTCTCGTCATAGGCTTGATCAAGAATCAAATCTCCATCACTTTGGATGAGAACGGTACTAATCTTTCAAGGTATTTTAAAAAGGAATCGGGCTGATTGAAGAAGGTGTGTGAAGAGGAAGATTATGGGTTTTTCTTTCCTCGTATCTTTCTTGAAACTTGTGTGTTTTTTTTTCGAGAAAGTCTCTTTTGGAATTTCTTAGATTTGAAAGGGTTTAACAGTGTCGGCATATATGTTTCTTGTTTTTCTTTCTTTTTCTCATTTTTTTTCTTTCTTATTTTTATTTTTATTTTATTATGCCGGCCTTACAGATGAATATTTTTGTCCGAAAAGTTCCGTATGGTATTGGGTTGTGAGGTTGTATTGGCTTTCCTTGTAGAAATTTGAGAAATTGAGAGTGTCTCTGAAAGTTATGGAAGACGTGGCTTCCGTAGGTTCGGGGTGAAGATATAAAGGAAGGTTTTGATTGGATAGTGGGTGCGAAGAATGAGTGGATGTTTGGTGGTAAGGGGGTTGTTGGGATTCCTTAGAAAGTATCGAGATAGGTTGTACCTATGCCACGTATGGCACTCATTGGTGTGATCTCAAAATGTATTGCAAGAGCAAGTTCTAATTCAAATGCATGCATCGGCGCACACATGAAATGAAAAGTGAAGCATTTTAAGGATGAATGCAAATCAAGGCTCAAACCTCACGAATCGAATGTTTTGGTCAATGTGTGCCTAGTCATGTGTTGCCCTTTTTCGTCTGTAGCTTATTCCAATAAACCGGTTTGTTTCTTTCAAAATTCGTTTCTTGCTGTAATTTATATTTTTGAAAATTAGGGGTTCTTAAAGAATGTTGCTTTTGAATCCAAAATTTTTGAAAATTTCTCTATTTTTAGCCTTTTAGTGAAAAATTGTGACAAGAGGTTAAACTTTCGGTTGCAGACCGAATATCCCACACTTAGAGGAACATTGTCCCTAATGTTCGAATCTATGAATTGAACACCTCTTGTCGAAGTATCCCACACTTAGAGATTCTATTTATTTCAGAATTGTTACGTAAGTGTAGTGTGGTTTTGGAAATCCCACACTTATTTTTGGAATATCAGATGAGATAATCAAGGCATTAAATGGATAGAAAGTTTGGAACGAGTTACCGCTTCGTGATACTTTGTGCATACTATCGGCTACTTGTAAGAAGACTGCTGGTTTTCAGTGTGCAGCTTCCGGCATCCTTCGTGGCATGGTCGACAGCTTCCTCCATTATGGTCTTCGATAAATAGTGTTTGTATTCAAAAAAACATGCCACTCAATAGTCAAGTAATAGATGTTAATAAGAAAAGTAAAGTGATATCATGATAAACTAATAACTGGATAGAGGTAATGTCTATGCATCCATAGTACATCAAATACAAATAGTAATAATAAAGTCTGGTAGAAAATAGTAAGAAGTCAGAGAGCGGAGCAATCTATTGCTCGGCTAGTGGTGCTTGTGATACTGCTGATGAAGATCTGGTAGGTGCATAGGAAGTCTCATCTGATGAGGAGTCATCTTCTAAATCATGCTGATGTTGGGTGCCTTCATCTGATGCATCTTGATCAGCTCCTGTGTTTTATCGTAAAAACTCCATCTTGTATCAACTGGTCAACAAATGGCCCTGCAGGCATATCAAAATTGTCAAGTGCGATAACAGGCGATTCCTGCTGAGTGTGTCCCCTAAATAATTCTGTCTGTCTGTGGGAGGACACTGAGGCCTGTACTACGATGGTGGGATCGGACTATCTGAGACTCCTGCGGCTCTGTGGAGTGGCAACTCGCCTAGAAACTCTGGATCTGCTGCTATCTTTCGAAGGCTGTTCCCTGACTGAACCAACTACTAAGGGGACAGGCTGTCTCATCATAGAAACCTGTGCTGGAGGTGGCTGTGGTCTAGGTGGAACTGTCCGAGGAGGTAAGCCACGGTCATGGCCTGGATATGGGTGAGGTGTCTGAGCAGGAACTTGATGGTGCTCCGACCGTCGCATATGCGAATGATCACAACGCCAATCGATGGGTGTTTTAAATTTATATTTACTGGGGTCTAAGTATGACTTACTAATACTAAACCAACGGCTAGTAGATGGTAAGTATGACCTAGAGTCGTTCTTAAAGAGAAACTGAATTGAATTGGAGGTGATCCAATCAATCGTTACTTTCTAGTACAGGTTTAAAAGAGTGCGTTGGGGGTTTGGTTCAGTTAACTAAGTAAAGTAAACAAAGCGAATAAAATGTAATAATAAATCAGATAATGGAAAGTAGTATTTTTTGTGAATTCATTAGCTAATAATATGGGATGATGACTTTCATGGGAAAAATGATTAACTAAATTATAATTATTTGCAAGATTCTATAACTTGTGGTATAACCAATAAATTCCCTATTAGTCATATTATTTCACGACGTATTTAAAGTCATCCCATAATTATATATGCTAACTACATCACAAAATACAATAGTAATCTACTCGCTAATCATGGCACAAACTAATTCTAGCATAATTAAAGCATACATATTTAAATAAGATAGAATAGGAAAGAAGGAACCCGGATTAGAATGCGAGAAGGAATAGACTTGAATAAATAAGCGTAATTCCAAGCGTACACCCAAGATTACAAGATATTCATTGCTTTCGTTCTACTCTAAACAAGCTTCCTAACTAGTCTAATACTAATTTTGAAGTAAGAAAATAGAATGAGAAAGTAAGAAAGTAATCACTAATACATATAGTGTTTCTAAGGTGTAATTTTTGGTATGTCCAGGGTGTGTCTTGAAATGAAGCCCTATGCCTCCTATTTATAGGGGAAATTTGGCTCATGTTAGCATCTTGAGGAGCACTTTAGAAAAAGGTGGAAAAGGTGGTGCACCAAGTACGTACAATCGTGCAAAGGTGTAGCACCGGGTACGAACAATCGCGTAAAGGTGTGGCACCGGGTACATAAAAGGACCAAAAAGAGGAAACGAGACGGGGGATGGGTGGCCGGCCCCACCCTCCTGGTGGCTGGCGGCGGCTGGTGGCTGGCCGGCGGCGGCTGGCTGCCACCCACCCCGGTTCACTGTCTTTCGTTGCGTTTCTTAATTCGTGCGTGTTTTCTTCGTTATGCGTCCGTTTTCGTCAAGTCTTTTTTAGTTGAATTCATAATTCAAAAACGAAGACTTGTATGAAAAGTAATCCCAAGATTGAGCTTCCTATCTCTAGATATTGCGTACGAATCATTTGAATCTTCCGGCGGGCGTAGAATCTTCATTCTTTATCCGTTTTTATTGATTCTTCTTCTGTTAGATTCGTATTTTGAAAACGAACATCTTGGATAAGATGGATGTTGATGATGAGCAATTTAGTCTTTAACTCTTGTTTTGATGTCTTGAATCTTCAAACGTGCGTGGAATCTTCATTTTTCATCCGTTTTGCTTTATTTTTATCGTGCGACTTGTTTTGACCTTCTTGTTAGATTCTCATTGATTTGAATGTTATTTGAGTTCAAATGCCAAGAATCGTTCCAGAATGAGAGAGATATCGGTGGTAAAAACTTGACTTTTTACGCGATATCAGAACTGTAGGGGGATTTATGCGTGGTGGTGCTCAGCCCAACCCGCTTGGTATGTCTGGAAGTGGGCTCACTGGTATCCTTGCAATCTACTATCTCATAGCTCTATAACATCTGACCTGCATCTGCATAAGCCAGTACCAATAGTCTGGCCCTAGAGGAGTCCCGTAATGGTAGATGTATCCGGGCACCTAAACAGGTGGTGGTTCTATTGGTGTTGGTGCAACTGGGTCTACAGGATCATCCTTATCCTCATCCTGATCTGAATCCGAATCTCTGGGCTCTCCTGGCCGCTTTCTCTTTTTCGTCCCTTTAGGTAGAACTAGATCTGGCACCAGGGTGTCAACACTATCAGGATCTGCTGGTCGTGCGCTAATATAGACTGTGCCATCTCTCAAAATCTTGATTATCCCCATCATCTTTAGAAACTCATAGTCTATTGGTTGGGCACTCATTTTAGGTAGGTTTTTGAACTTCTCCGCTTCTTCTGTTCTGAGCAGTCCCATTTTTCTAATCAACCTTGTAATCACAGGATCCATGAATGACCTTTTCGAATCATAACTTTTCTCCTCAAGAATCCGTTGAGCTACTAAGTGGGCTACCTGAATATTCTTCTTTTCAAGGAGACATGCCATCAAAACAACATCAAACTCTGAAACTTGACCATTCATCGTATGCTTTCCATCAAGTGAACAAGCTAATAACTTGTGTAGAATTTGTAGAACTGGGTCTATGAGCTGGGTAGCTTTAATACCCGAGAAAAATGTCGTATATGACCAATGACTCCATGCCTCAGCGGTTGTGATAGAGATGGAAACTGTGGTGGCTCCATTAGTGAACAGAGGTGAACGTATCTGTTCAGGAGTATAGAGGTCTAGGTGCTGCGCGAACTGAGCTAGTGTCAAGGTGAACAAACTTCCCATATATCGAAATGTAATCAAACCACTACCAACTCTAATCCCTGGCTCAAATTTATAAGAATTCATGAACTCGGTAATCATCTCCATGTATGCCGGCTCATCAATACTGAACAATCTTTTGAAAGACTCAAACTGCTGACCCTCTATTGAGTAACTGAGCAGACTCTCTAATCTATGTCTAAATCCCAATGTTTGCAACTTATCCCAATCTATATATCTGAAACGACCAAATGATTTGTCCCTCCTTATATGTGCCATCCGGTTGTACTTAGGTGTGGCACTGAGGTAGGCAAGAAATCCTGTAAGTGGTCATGTTGGGTTTAACTTTGATTTCTTCTTTAGTTATATGGTACCTCAGAACATGAGAAATTTAAAGTAATGGATTCTCAAGAAAGAGAAAATTTAAAGCACTTTTGAAGGCTCTTATTGAGAATTCGAAGTGAGGGCTTTAAATTTTTGATAGTTCACAGATTACATTAAACATCCAACATTCCCAAGTAATAATAATACTAAGATAATACCAATGTATGAAAATATGTAGTCATGAAGTGGCAATAGCTTTATCATGAAATATTGTCGTTTACAAAGTTTGGCGTTACCTAAGTTTGAAATGTCAATATTTCACAATTCGTGGTGATATCATTATCAGTAGGGTTTGACTTTTTAGGAGTTCAAGTTGAAGTAAGGATTTTGAATAAAAAATTTATTTGTAAAAAAATTCAATACTTCAAGTTGACTTTTTGGGTCAAAGCTTTCTTCAAATGATATTTTCAAGTATCTGCATGCCAAGATTATAACCTATTCATGTATACATGATCTAAACTATTTTAAGCATTTCCTAATTGGTAAACAAGCTAGGTTATGCACAAAAAGTTATCATACCCATGTGTTTGGTTTGATTCGAGACTTTTATTTTCAAAATGATGATTCTCTAGTTATATTGCCTATTTTGACTAGTCAAGCAAGTACAAGTATCCTAGTAAGCAAGAATGGTCAAACAATTTTAATCCATTATTCTATTCATGCAAGCTAGTTAACTTTTTGTTGACTTTTTAAAAGTCAAACTTGCTAATCTTAATTACAGTTTATCCGCATTGTGCAATTATCATAGAGTAATCATCCAAAACACCATAATTAATTAATTAGTTATAGACTAACACTTAATCAAGCAAGATTCTAGACTTAATCAATTGGTCAAAGTTCATCCTTTTGAAAGAGTCAAACATGTGTGAATTAGCATGGGAAAGTGATAGTAGCATATAGTTCCTAAGCATCTAACCAAGAAAAGTTCTAGTTCCTAGTTACTAACTTAGCTAACTCCAAGAAATAAACTCTTTTTAAATTTAAAGTAGGTTTTGATCATCATGCCTTTGTTTTAGTGAACAAAACTTGAAAATGATTGTACAACCGTGAAGAATATGCAAAGAGGGGGTCAACAGACACAAGATCACAAGTTTTGGTGGAGTTTTGATGTTGGTTTCATGGTGGTGTGATGGGTGGTTGATTAATGGAGAGGAGAGGGGATGAAGAAGATGTTTTCTTCTTATTTTTGAATTATGGAGATGTATGGAAGGTTTAGTGGTCCCTGAGAATATGTGTCATTTCCTTAAGTACCATATTCCTTACACATGGTCCCTATTGTACTCTAAGATTAAGCCTAATGCTATAGATTAATTCCTATTATCCTATTAATCGTAGCTACGAATCTTAAGTATACTTATTGTAACTAGTTACTTGTTGGTTCTTCGTTACGTTATAAATAATTTAAGAAACGCGCAAATTCTTGCAGGTTAATTATAATCAATCTAAGATATTAAACTTAGTGTATTTTTGGGTGTTTTAAAATCTTTGCCTGACGCGGGTCAATGGAATGTACAAGTTTCGGCTTAAAGCTTGAAATTGCGAATTCCTTTCGACATGCGCGTGTTTTTAGGCAATAATTAAAAACGTTTTCTTAAAGGTCGCTTTCAAGAATTTATTTAATACTATATGTATAATAAAATATGCTCTTTTAAAGTCGTGAGCCTCAATTGTCTTACGATTCGTTCCGATCCCTATTTAGGGAAAGGGTTGAGATTTGCTCCCTTAAGCAAATGTCTTACGATTCAAAAAGTTTTGTACCTAAAAACATTCGCTTAAGGGAGCAAATCTCAACCCTTTCCCTATATAGGGATCGGAACGAATCGTAAAACCATTCTCTCCGAAAAGGTCGAGGCTCGCGACTTTAAAAGAGTGTATTTTAGTATACATATAGTAGCAAATAAGTTCTGGAAAGCGACCTTTAAGAAAACGTTTTTAAATTATTGCCTGAAAACGCACATGTCGAAAGGAATTCGCAATTACAATCTTTTACCTGAAATGTGTACATTCCATAGACCCGCGTCAGACAAAGAATTTAAAACACCCAAAAATATATACTAAGTTTAGTATCTTAGATTGATTTTAATTATCCTGCAAGAATTTGCGCATTTCTTAAATTATTTATAACGTAACGAAGAACCAAGAAGTAACTAGTTACAAGAAGTATACTTGAGATTCGTAGCTACGATTAATAGGACCTTAAGAATTAATCTAGAGCATTAGGCTTAATCTTATTGTACAATAGGGATCATGTGTAAGGAATATGGTACTTAAGGACATGACACATATTCCTAGGGACCACTAAACCTTCCATACATCTCCATAATTCAAAAATAAGAAGAAAACATCTTCTTCCTCCCCTCTCCTCTCTAAAAATCGACCACCCATCACACCACCATGAAACCAACATCAAAACTCCACCAAAACTTGTGATCTTGTGTCTTTTGATCCCCTCTTTGCATATTCTTCACGGTTGTACAATCATTTTCAAGTTTTGTTCAATAAAACAAAGGTATGATCATCAAAACCCACTTTAAATTTAAAAAGAGCTTATTTCATGGAGTTAGCTAAGTTAGTAACTAGGAACTAGAACTTTTCTTGGTTAGATACTTAGGAACTATATGCTACTATCATTTTCCCATGCTTATTCACACATGTTTGACTCTTTTAAAAGGATGAACTTTGACCAATTGATTAAGTCTAGAATCTTGCTTGATTAAGTGTTAGTCTATAACTAATTAATTAATTATGGTGTTTTGGAGGATTACTCTATGATAATTGCACAATGCGGATAAACTGTAATTAAGATTAGCAAGTTTGACTTTTAAAAAGTCAACAAAAAGTTAATAAGCTTGCATGAATAAAATAATGGATTAAAATTGCTTGAACATTCTTGATTACTAGGATACTTGTACTTGCTTGACTAGTCAAAATAGGCAATATAACTAGAGAATCATTATTTTGAAAATAAAAGTCTCGAATCAAATCAAACATATGGGTATGATAACTTTTTATGCATAACCTAGCTTGTTTACGAATTAGGAAATGCTTAAAATAGTTTAGATCATGTATACATGAATAGGTTATAATCTTGGCATGCGGATACTTGAAAATATCATTTGAAGAAAGATTTGACCCGAAAAGTTAACTTGAAGTATTGAAATTTTTTTTTTAACAAATCATTTTTTTCAAAAACCTTACTTCAACTTGAACTCCTAAAAAGTCAAACCCTACTGATAACGATATGACCACGAATTGTGAAATCTTGACATTTCAAACTTGGGTAACACCAAACTTTGTAAACGATAATATTTCACGATAAAGCTATTACCATTTCATGACTATATGTTTTTATACATTGGTGTTGCCTTAGTATTATTAAAACTGATTATTTGATACCTGGGAACGTTGGATGTTTAATGTAATATGTGGACTATCAAAAATTTAAAGCCCTCACTTCGAATTCTCAATAAGAGGCTTCAAAAGTGTTTTAAATTTTCTCTTTCTTGAGAATCCATTACTTTAAATTTCTCATGTTCTCAGGTACCATGTCGCCAAAGAAGAAATCAAAGCTAAACCCAGCATGACCACTTACAGGATCTCTTGCCTACCTCAGTGCCACACCTAAGTACGACCGGATGGCACGTATATGGAGGGACAAATCATTTGGTCATTTCAGATATATAGATTGGGATAAGTTGCAAACATTGGGATTTAGACAGAGATTAGAGAGTCTGCTCAGTTACTCAGTAGAGGGTCAGCAGTTTGAGTCTTTCAAAAGACTGTTCAGTATTGATGAGCCGGTATACATGGAGATGATTACCGAGTTCATGACTACTTAAACATTTGAGCCAGGGAGTAGAGTTGGTAGTGGTTTGAATACATTTCGATATATGAGAAGTTTGTTCACCTTGACACTAGCTCACTTTGCGCAACACCTAGACCTCTATACTCCAGAAGAGATACGTTCACCTTTGTTCACTAATGGAGCCACCACAGTTTCCATCTTTATCACACCTGATGAGGCATGGAGTCATAGGTTACATACGACATTTTTCTCGGGTATTAAAGCTACCCGACTCATAGATCCAGTTCTACAGATTCTACACAAGTTATTGGCTTGTTCGATTGATGGGTAGCATACGACTAATGGTCGACTTACCGAGTTTGATGTTGCTTTGATAGCATCTATCCTCAGCAGGAGGAACATTCAGGATGCCCAATTAGTTGATCAGCGAATTCTTGAGGAAAAGAGTTATGATTCGAAAAGGTCATT
The DNA here is from genome assembly GCA_963422505.1 of Pseudognaphalium luteoalbum. Taxonomy (NCBI): domain Eukaryota; kingdom Viridiplantae; phylum Streptophyta; class Magnoliopsida; order Asterales; family Asteraceae; genus Pseudognaphalium; species Pseudognaphalium luteoalbum. Next base: position 71,249,071 of record OY730194.1, on the reverse strand, counting down.
CATGGGTCCTGTGATTACAAGGTTGATTAAAAAAATCGGACTGTTCAGAACAGTAGAAATCAAGAAGTTCAAAAGCGTACCCAATTGGAGTGCCCAACCAATAGATTATGAGTTTCTAAAGATGATGGGGATAATCAAGATTTTGAGAGATGGCACAGTCTATATTAGCGCACGACCAGCAGATCCCGATAGTGTTGACACCCTGGTGCCAGATCTAGTTTTACCTAAAGGGAAGAAAAAGAGAAAGCGGCCAGGAGAGCCTAAAGATTCGGATTCAGATGAGGATGAGGATAAGGATGATCCTATAGACCCAGTTGCACCAACACCAGTAGTAGCACTACCTGTTAGGGCGGGACCTTCTTCCCCAGCCCCCAGAGTTCAGGTGCTTGGATACATCTACCATTACGGACTCCTTCAGGGCCAGACTATTGATACTGGCTTATGCAGATGCAGGTCACATGTTACAGAGCTATGAGACAGTAGATTGCAAGGATACCAGTGAGCCCACTTCCAGACATACCATGTAGGTTGGGCTGAGCACCACCACGCATGTCGCACCCCCAAATTCGGGTTGCGGATGCGAATCGGGTCGGGGCGCGACTAATCAATATACACAGCACAAAAGATATAATGAACGACCACTATATGCGTCGTTTTACATTGATATTGGTAAAACATAAGTTTACATCAAAATATTGTTTACATTAGCTAATAAGTCTTCCCAAATGTTGCCTCCTACGAGTGCCTAATCTACACTCGTCTTCCCAAATGCTAATACGTCCGTTTGACCAGTTAGTGCGTGCTAACCCGGACGAGGATTGTCAATCCTATATGATATGATATACTAACATTCACGCTACAGATGTATTACCAAACTATATTATGAAGGGCTTTAAATTGATTAGTGAAAACAACTCATGTAGTGATTGATTGATTTGTACTTGCGTTCAACATGTAAATAAAATGAGCAATGTAATCACACCCCTGATTGAAAAGCAGTAAAATAGGGGCCATGAGACTCACCTGAGCCTTGAGTGTTTATTAAAATAAACTTGAATTGATTAGCTGTGAATTGATGTCCGAAGACTTGTAACCTGTCGGGCGTTTAAAACGCGCAATGTTATACGAGTGAGTAGATGTCTCAACAGACCATCTATGTTTGTTGTCCAACAATTAATTATGTCCAAATGTTTGATTGTTCAACTTTGTTTATCAAAAACGTGTACGACCCGTTGGTGAAAGTTTGTAATAATAATTCTTTAAGACATTATTATTAAGTTTGTGTCATCATATATATTGTTACAGTATGTATCATGTGTGTTTATAAGTTGTTATCCATGTTCAATACTTAGTGAAAACAAGTCCCATAAATTCTATTTTTAGCGACACTAGTAGCGACACTAGTGTCAGTGTCGCAAGTCATGCGACACTAGGGTAAGTGTCGCAGTGTATGCGAGTGTCGCAGGTCATGCGACACTAAGGTCAATATCACAGTGAGTTTATGCGACATTAGGGTCAATGTCGCAAGTTCAATCAACTTTTCAATAAGTAGCGACACTAATAGCGACACTATGGTAGTGTCGCAGGTAATGTCGCAGGTCATGCGACACTAGCGTCTGGCCAAATTTCCATTTTTAGCCCAAGTGTATCCAAGTGTCGGTTTTTCATTCGGGAAACTTTCCAAAATTAGTTTTTGGTCCAAGTTATTAACTAAGTCACCCAAACTCATTTTTGTTACCATTTTCCAAATATAGTAAGTTTTTCGAAAACTAGCCACTTTTGTTGACTTGGTCAAACTTACTCGGTTTGACCCGAAACTTTCACCCAACCCAAATATCAGTTTATAGAGTCTAAATAAATTGTCGGTTTGTGTCCAAGTTCACCAAGAGTATCGATTCTTATAAAAGTTCCAAATATTTAAGATTTCACATTTTCGACTTTTTTGTCGGTTTATTCACCAAGTGATGTTACCAATTTCTGGTCCAAGTCAAGTCTCACAATTTTTATCAACTGATCTTCTGTGTGTGTAGTGTCTAACTTATGTTTTCCAAGATTTTTAAGTCCATAATCATAGAGAAACAATTTAATTAGTCATGCATAGTCCAGTTTCTGATTTTAACCAGGTCAGTCCCACAAATTGATAAATAGAGAAAAATACGTTCGGATCTGGTAAAAACGTACAACATGAAAGTTGTAGATCTTTTCAATACGCAAATTTTAAAAAAGAAATGCATCTTCTAACTCTTCCTAGAACTCAAGTTATGACATTTTTGGTAATCTGTGTTTTTCTGGACAGATTGTGTATTCTTTGTGAAAAATTCATAAAACGTATTTTAAGTTTATATTTGGACATAATCTTGTTAGATGAGCTTTATAACATATAATTAAACAATATGGAAGTAAGAAATAGTTTCCTTACAAAGATTTTGGTGAAGATGAGATGAGGTTATAATGCTTGTGTTCTTGAGCCAAAAATCCTTGCAAAATGTTAACTTTTAAAGTGGTGGTGCTATGGTGGATTATGGTGGTGGTTGTGGTGGTGATATGAACTGAAATTTTCTGGAGTTTAGAGAGGGAGGTGATAGAGAGAAGTTGGAGAAAATGTGAGTAAAGAAGTTAGTGGAAATGAAAGTGAATGGGATATGATGTAAGTATCCACTAAGTCTTCACTTGCATGAAGATTTAGTGGCTTATGTGGGTGGTGACCACATGGGGCCACATGGGAAGGGGGGGGGGTGGCCTAGGGGTCCCACACAAGGGTATTTTGGTCATTTTCTCATTTATTCGATTTGTGCTTCGTGCGGTGTTCGTTTTCTCGTTCGGTTTGGTGTTTAAACGTTTATTACGCGTTTTTAAGTAATGATTTAAATTCCAATACTTTCACTTGAAGTGTTCTTTCTAAATACTTGGAAAAACATTTATATAGATGATTCGTTAATTTAGGGATCTCGATTTGCTCGTTCGTTACACGGATTTTGAATCACGTAACCGTTGTTTGTACGATACGAATTAATTACCAAGTATTATTATCAAGATAATATTTTGGGAAAGATATTGTCATTAAATAATGTTATATTATTTAATAAAATTGTTTCACCAACGTCCGTATTTAATTGAACCGAAATACATTCGATTTGAAACTTGTACGATTTAATCGAATCGCATAATTGTATATATTCAATAATATATATATATCGGTACATTAATTAGCCTAACACAGAACTAATTACATGTATTAATAATTGATTAGGCACTAATTACTAGCCCTAAATTGATGGGTGTCACAACGCATATATCCCCCTACAATTCCTGCTCAGACACCTCACCCATATCCAGGCCATGACCGTGGCTTACCTCCTTGGACAGTTCCACCTAGACCACAGCCAACTCCAGCACAGGTTTCTATGATGAGACAGTATGTCCCCTCGGTAGTTGGTTCAGTTAGGGGACAACCTTCCAAAGATAGCGGCAAATCCAGAGTTTCTAGGCGAGTTACCACTGCACAAAGCCGCAGGAGTCTCAGACAGTCCGATCCCACCATCGTAGTACAGGCCCCAGTGTCCTCCCACAGACAGACAACCTTATTTAGGGGATACACTCAGCAGGAATCGCCTGTTATCCCACTTGACAGTTTTGATATGCCTGCAGGGCCATTTGTTGACCAGTTGATACAAGATGAAGTTTTTACGACAGACACAGGAGCTGATCAAGATGCATCAGATGGAGGCACCCAACATCAGCATGATCTAGAAGATGACTCCTCATCAGATGAGACTCCTTATGCACTTATCAGATATTCATCAGCAGTATCACGAGCACCACTAGCCGAGCAATAGATTGCTCCGCTCTCTGACTTCTTACTATTTTCTACCAGACTTTATTATTACTATTTTTATTCGATGTACTGTGGATGCATAGGCATAGACATCACCTCTATCCAGTTATTACTGTATTATGCTATCACTTTACTTTTCTTATTAGCAGCTATTACTTGTTTATTGAGTGCCATGTTTGTTTGAATACTATTTATCGAAGACCATTACAGAGGAAGCTGTCGACCATGCCACGAAGGAGGCCGAAAGCTGCAAACTGCAAGCCAGCAATCTTCTGACAAGTAGCCGATAGTACACACAAAGTATCACGAAGCGATAACTCGTTCCAAACTTTCTATCCATTTAATGCCTTGATTATCTCATCCGATATTCCAAAAATAAGTGTGGGATTTCCAAAATCACACTACACTTACGTAACAATCTGGAAATAAGTAGAATCTCTAAGTGTGGGATACTTCAAAAAGAGGTGTTTAATACATAGATTCGAACATTAGGGACAATGTTCCTCTAAGTGTGGGATATTCGGTCTGTAACCGAAAGTTTAACCTCTTGTGTGTAACATAAACAAGATTTTCACTAAAAGGCTAAAAATAGAGAAATTTTCAAAAAATTTGGATTCAAAAGCAACATTCTTTAAGAACCCCTATTTTTCAAAAATATAAATTACAGCAAGAAACGAGTTTTTAAAGAAACAAACTGGTTTTCTTAGAATAAGATACGGATGAAAAGGCAACACATGACTAGGCACACATTGACCAAAATGTTCGATTCGTGAGGTTTGAGCCTTGATTAGTATTCATCCTTAAAATGCTTCACTTTTCGTTTCATGTGTGCGCCGATGCATGCATTTGAATTAGAACTTGCTCTTGCAATACATTTCGAGATCACGCCAATGAGTGCCATACGTGGATTAGGTACAACCTATCTCGATACTTTCTAAGGAATCCCAACACCCCCCTTACCACCAAACATCCACTCACTCTTCACACCCACTATCCAATCAAAACCTTCCTTTATATCTTCATCTCGAACCTACAGAAGCCATGTCTTCCATAACTTTTAGAGACACTCTCAATTTCCCAATTTCCACAAGGAAAGCCAACACAACCTCACAACCCAATACCAAACGAAACCTTTCCGACAAAAAAATATCCATCGGTAAGGTCGGCAAAAAAAATGAAAAATGAGAAAAAGAAACAAAAACAAGAAACATATATGCAGGCACTACCCAGAAAAGTCCAGAAAAGGAAAATTTAAATTCACAAAAGGGTTGCACCATTAAGCCCTTTCAAATCTGAGAAATTCCAAAATAGACTGTCTCGGAAAAAAACCCAAGTTTCAAGAAAGATACGAGGAAAGAAAAACCCATAATCTTCCTTTTTACACACCTTCTTCAATTCTCCCAAATCAAAAAGCCCGTTTCCTTTATAAGATATCTTGAAAGATTACCGTTCTCATCCAAAGTGATGAAGATTTGATTCTTGATCAAGCCTATGACGAGAATGCTATATGACTGGCTATCTGAGTGATTTACACTAGCAAGTAGGAACCCTAAACACCTGAGTGATTTGAGTGACCCACTGCAAGGATTGCCTAGTCATGATTACCGCCTAAGTTGCTTGAAGAAAGTATCAAATTCTACAAACCGTTAGTTTCTCATAAGAATTCTTTCATAACTGGAGCTTTATATTCTTTGGAAATAGTATTTCTAAAAGATATGTGTAACTAGAATCCTTCTAAAGGGCTTTTATGAATGAGTTTGCTAGAGGACAAGCAAAAGTCTAAGTGTGGGATACTTGATATAGCGTAAAAAGTCATGTTTTTATTACCGATATCACTCTCATTTAAGAGTAATACTTGGAATACAAGCTCAATTATCACTTAAATTAGTGATATTACGCCAAGGAGGTAAAAACACGGAAGCACGAGAAAAAACATCAAAAATGGACGAAAAACGAAGATTCCACACACAGTTGAAGATTCAAGGTATCCGAAATAAGATTTAGAGACAAAGTACCCATCACCAAGATCCATCTTATCCAAGATGTTTGTTTTCAAAATACGAATGCAACAGAAGAAGAATCAGCAAAAACGGATGAAGAACAAAGATTGTACGTACATCGGAAGATTCAAATGATTCGCACGAGACATCTAAAGATTAGAAATACTTTTCAGGGATTAATTTTCATAAAAGTCTTCATTTTTGAAAAACGAATCCAACGCAAAAAAAATCGATGAAAACGGACCCATAACGAAGAAAATACGCGCGAATCAAGAAACGAGCAAAAGACGGCGAACCAGGGTGGTAGCATGCCAGCCGCTGCCGGCCACCATGCAGCCGCCACCGGACACCATGGTGGCAGCACCGGCTGCCCTGCCCTTGTCTCCCGGAAGCTTTTTCATCCTTGCTCTTACTCTCCTGGTACACGTGCTAGACCTTTCCGCAACTTTAGGGTATATGTGCTAGACCTTTCCGCGCTTTAGGGTACATGTGCTACCACCTTTACCACCTTTTACTAACATGTGCCCCAAGTTGCTAAAGTGCACCAATATTCAAGTATAAATAGGTGCATCATGGTTCATTACACAACACACCTCACACACTCTTGAAATTACAAAATTCCACTTTCTCACTCTAGAAATTCTCTTGTATTTTATAGTCTTTCTCATTCTAGGATTATTGTAATTAATCTACGGATTAACATAGAGGCTAGAACGAATGCGAGAGATTTAGAGATAATTATTTGTACGTGCGAAGGAGTTGTCAATCATAATAATAATACACTGCTACACATTTATTTCTTGGTGATATCTCAACTTCTATCATACTTGTTTATTTCGTATTTTAAATATGCATTATTACTTGGTATGTGATTTACTTGTTGCCATGAATTGCGAGTAGTTTATTATTGTGATTGTTGATGATGTAGATAATTATAAGTAGGGATGACATTATATAATTAGGGAACGATAATCGTAAAGTGATATGATGGCCCCTATTCAACTGTTTATTCGATATAGTACTGGAAATGCTTTCAAGCAAAGTACAAATATATGGAAGTCATAAACAACCGAAGGTAGTCATATCACAGGAATCAGCTCTGGTTTAATAGTTGGAATTCAGAAAGGATAATACAACTTCACAACTAAGTGGTATATCCTACGAAAGTCAATACACTATAATGTAATGTTCGTAAAGCACGTTTAGATAGAATACGAATTAATAACCTCTGTACTGTAAAGACTTTATGAACTTAAGTTTAGTTTATGGAGTACCCTTTCTGGTTATCCACGTGACTGCAACCTAGTAATTAGGACCTGATCAACCTTAATTATGGTAAGTCGTTATATGTGCCCATGACATGCAATAAGTAACACACAGTGAAATCACTCGTTGTATATATTAGGTTTTTACTTCTTGCACTGCTTTAAATTTTGTTAGTTTAGATTGTCATTCTCACTGTCAATTACTCTTGACCACGTGTTGGATGTAAGAAGCTGTGGAACTACCATGTAATGTACACTGTCTAATTACTGAAAGACATGGTCTGCATATGAAACATGTTTTGATAAACTGCGAATAATCCAGGGATGTATAACTGTTTGAAAAGGAGAACTTAAGTCATAAGTCGAAGTAACCAAGCTTTAATAAACAACAACAAGGCTTAGGAATAAGAGTAAAGTCCTAACGACCTAGAATCCTTAAAACACTAAGTCTTACAAAATCGGCGGTATAAACATACAAAGTTATTAATCTGCATGATAATAGAATAGTAAACTATTTTAGGGGTTAAGAACGGTCGGACCTATGAGACGATACGCTACTGATTCATGCACCTTGGTATAACACCAAGATAGGTTGTTTATCTTTTAGCTAGATAAGTATTGAAGTTTGCGTATTGCTCCAATCAGAATCATGATAACCTAGTTCCTAGTGACATGCCAATGGGAAAATTAGTTGGTAGGGTTGTAGAGTTTACACCTAATAGTTTATTAAGTTAAGTATTGTCCATATTTAGTCTGTCTCCCCGAAACATTAATTATCAAAATCTCAGCAATCACACATTTATCTTTATCTGCTTTCCTGTATTTTAATTTCTTACAATTTACTTTCTTGCACTTTAATTATTTGTCTTTAGTTTAAAAACCCCATAAACCTACCTACTTTGTTCCATCCTAAATACTTCCCTACCGAAAGCACCAACTTTAGTCACCCACACGTTTTGATTCATAGAACGATCTTCGGTTATACTTACCACTTACTAACCAGAGTAGGTAGTACATATAATTTAAGCCCCGCTATTTATAAATTTTAAGACCCCTGTTGGCGCCCGATTAGTTACCATCAACGACACTGACGCTTTCGGGTGCCACTAAGTTTTATTGCAGAACTTAGCTTTATGTGGAATGGTTGATCTTAAACGAGCCTGGTCCTCAAAATCCAGCAAATCACACGCATCATTTCTACACGAATCTGGTCCTGTACAGTAAACAGAATGGGGAGTACTTTAAACCTTTTTCCGTTTATAATGATTCTAAGTTTACTTAAGTTTATGTGTTATAATCTGTGCCACATCCTAACTTATCACTAAGTGTGGGATTCAAGCCCAATTCAACACTTAGGAAACATTTTCTTACATGTTCAAACTCTAAGTGTGGGATTTTAGTCGTAAAATCTCAACTCAAGAGAACATTAGGGACAATGTTCCTCTAAGTGTGGGATGGTAGGTATGGAATACCTTGGACAAACGATTTTTATGTCTACATAATATATCTCAAAAAATGTTCCCTAAATTTTGTTCAAATTTTTCAAAAATATCTTTTAATAAAAACAAAAATATGAGCTAAATCTTGCGATTAACTCCAAATTTTTGAGTTTTGGTATGCCTGAAAGAAATCATTTTCAAAATATGAGGAAAATATTTCAAAAACATAAGGACTTAAGGTAGAAATTTCCTAAACAAGGAACAATAATCTAAGAGGGGCATCACATGACTAGGCACATACAACCCAAATTTGCAGTGAGGTTTTGAGCGTTAAAAGCATTCATTTTTAATGCTACATTGTTCATTTCTTGTATGTGCCGATGCATGTATCTCTGAATTAGAACTTGCTCTTGACATACGCTTCGAGACCATATTGGTTTGTACCATACGCGGTATAGGTGCAATTAAATGACATTGACATTTCTTAGGATTTAACCCCTTTTTAGCCTTCTCTTTCAAGCCCAAAACCCTTCCAATACTCATTTTAAGTATTGATGATCCGCTTAGTAAACCCTGTTGAGCCTAAACCTTTCATTTCTTCAAAACCCTTATCTTTTAAACCCTACTTTCCAAATACACCTTTCAAACATATCTTTAGTATTTCTACGGTTTTGAAGAACATCTTTTAGAATGTCCAATCCAAATATCCAAATCATTTGTACCCTCCAAACAAGCTTCTCAAAGAAAAAGGTACGGGAAAATTAGCACACATGAGAGCCAAAGTGGACGATGGTGCGGGAAAATTAGCACCTAGAAAAGAATCAAAATTGAGCAAAGATACAAGAAAGAATTTCTGAAAGATTCAAAAATAATCATTCAAGAAAAAGAAAAAGAAAAAGAAAATAGAAAAAGAAAAGAAAAGAAAATAAAGTTGAGTGCTTCAAAGTATCAATCATTCAAAGAAAGATCCGATGAAATACAAAAATGTATCTCCTCCATTCCTGAAATAAAGTTCTTCATGATTCTTAGAGTTCTAAGATAAGCAACCCCTTTACAATCCAAAAATTCCCTTATCCCTACCCCTTAACCCTCACAAAACCTTACAACCCTCCAAATGTAGTGGGATAATTAGCGTCGTTCTCACCTAAGTGGTGGAGATCCGATTCTCGATCAAGCTTATGACGATGAGTACTACATGACTGGCTTTATGAGCGATTTTGTTTGAACTAGATTGATAGAAAACCCGATACACTATTGAGTGTTGAGTGACCACCTTATGTGAGATCGCCTGTTCATGTATACTCCAAGATCACGAGAGTTGGAAGTATGCCTATGAGACTCGCTTCTTGTTTCCGAGAGTTGGAAGTATACCTGTGAGAGAATGGTAACTGACGGAAATATCATAACTCTCCCTAAAACCGATTTTAAAAATGTTTTCAAAGGGAGTATTAATGAGTGTTGCTTATTGACAAGCAACGTCTAAGTGTGGGATACTAGTTGTGACTCAAAAAATCATAGTTTTAAGGACATATTTCCACACTTTTTGGACCATGCTTTGGTAAAAACATTTCAAAACCATCATTATTTGCCAAAAATCACCAAGTCAGTCCAAATACAGACTTTGCTACAAAAATCGGTTAAAACGTCCAAATAACACGCAAACTGAGGCAAAACAATCACCTTAAATATTCCGTTATTTATATTCTTATAGAAATAGATCTTAATTCATATTTTATGATTCTATAGGAAAATCCAAGACCGGAGGTAAAAGAATCAGTAGAAACGGATGAAAGACGGAGAAGATATGCAGTCTGGAAGCCCGCTGATCGTCATCCAGAACACGCAAAATTCAAACACCTCCAAATTTGGTAAACTTAGTGTCATTAGAAGCAACAGAAAAACGAATCCAACGGAGCAAGAATCAAGCAAAACAGACTTAAAACGAAGAAGATACGGACGAACCAAGCAACCGAGAAGTCAGCGGAGGACAAATGGAGCACCAATCCCCCCTCCACCCAAGGTACTGTATACGGTACCCTAGGTGCCATAACTTAGGGTGCCATTTGGTCTCCTTTTTGGCTTGTAAATGGTACCCGGGGTGCCATTTGACCCCTCCTATTGTTTGCTCGCCCCGTTTGATGTTTTGGTGCTTGTTCTTTGAGCTTAAAGGCTTGTACCTGTCCTCCACCACTTCTCCTATAAATAGTGGACTCATTTCTACCATTTCAACACACCTCATTTCCATTCTTTCTCTCTCTCTCTAAAGAATACTCTCTCTAGCTTAATTTCTCTCTCTAGAAATAAGCTAGTAGGTAATAGTTTAGGGTAGAAGCTTTTAGTAGCTTTTGTACAGAGATACTCAGAGACTTCAGATTCGTGAAGATTTTTCTGTATTACTCTCTTATTCAGGTTTAATACAATATGTCATATTTATTCTTATAATCATATTATCTTATTATGCATGCTTAGGAATGAATGCTAGAATTATGCTTGGCTAGACAAATCAATGTTTGTTGTGATGTATGCAATGTTAGGATACTTATGATTTAATTTGCCATGTTGTTACTCTGCCTGTATTAGTTTAAACTATTTGTGAACTTATAATCTGAACCTCTGCCAGTTTTATCTATCCAACTTATGTTGTGGTTTGTATCCTCCTCCCTAGAACCTGGCCAATTGCTAGAAGTAGGATTGCCAACTATTATGTGTATGATGATCAATGAACTCAACATGGTCGTTGTTCCCTTGATTGAAACATACCCGAGGGACACGAAGCAAAAGAGTAGAGATAGATTAGGTTCATGCTTGTTTGCTGTGTATCTTTGGGACAACTTCCGGGATACCCATGATTTAATTTTTAGGTCAGTTAATGTGATGCTAGTGTTCCGTCCTATTGCATATTCTTGTTTGATTGTTGCTTAGGTACTGCATGCTAGACATACATAACCACTACCACTGCCCTGCTGATTAAATTTTCATAAATATAGTAAACATTATACATGTAGATTAACATGCATATAATAGTTGTAATGATTGTATGATTAATGATGAACGATTCAACTGATCGTTAGACAGATTATCCAACCAGTTCCGTGGGTTAAACCCTGTTCATGCTATTGTTCAATGAACGATTCATGCCACGATACGGATATCCTCCGGATGTCTGAGACTAGGGACCTGCATTAGAGGATAGTCATCAGTTGAATTGGTCTGTGCACTTGGAAGAATTTCCGATGTACTGGACACTCTATAACTGCTATCCATGTGACATGTTATCTATCTGATTGCGGACAACTCTATGTTAGGTACATAGTAGAATCCCTAAAAATCCCAGTTAAATTACAAAAGATAATTAATCCTCCTAGAATCCCATTCCCGTTGTAGTTTGAAGAACGACAGTTGAGTCATACGTACCGCTTACTGCCCCTTAGGTCTTTAAGTTGTATCAAAACTTAGGATACCCAGCATAATAAATATAAAATCCACTACCGTGAACCCATTCCGGACGGTTCAACGACCGGAGTAAAACCCGACCGACCGCTGTGGCCGCGACAAGCACCTCTGTACAAATCTTCCTTGATTAGTTAATTAGCTATTCTAATTAACTAAACTAGTCTAAAGGAAGAACTAATTTAAATATTACAAAGATGAGAAAGTGTTAAGATATATGTATCTTGTGTAGGTGTGTCTAGAAATGAAGCCTTGATTCCTCTATTTATACTTGAAATCTGGTGCATTTTAGCCATCCAAGCTGCAAGTTATCATGTGGTGGTACTTCCCTGGAAAGTGGTAACACATGTACCCAAAAGGCGCGGAAAGTGGTTGCACGGGTACCCCCAAAGTTGCGGAAAGTGGTAGCACATATACTAGGCGAGTACGAGCAAGGACGAAAAAAGACGGAGGGGAGGTCCGACAACCAGCCGACGCCGCCTGGCTGCTGACCAGCGGCGGCTGGCTATCAGCTGGCAGTTGGCCGGTGGCTGCCCGTCCCGGTCCGCTTTCTTTTGCTCATTTCTTGTTTCGTGCGTATCTTCTTCGTTATGCTTCCATTTTCGTCGATTCTTTTTGCGTCAGATTCATTTTCCGAAAACGAAGACTTTGATGTAAAGAAATCCCTGAGATGTTTCTTTGTTCTTTAGATGTCTTGTACGAATCGTTTGAATCTTTCGTGTATGCAGAATCTTCATTCTTCATCCGTTTTTGTTGATTTTTTTTCTGTTAGATTCGTATTTTGAAAATGAAGACTTTGGATAAGAAAAATATTAGTGGTGGACACGTTATCTCTAAATCTTGTTTCGGAAGCCTCGAATCTTCAAACGTGCATGGAATCTTCGTTTTTCATCCATTTTTAGTGATTTTTCTCGTGGTTCCGTGTTTTCACCTTCTAGGCATAATATCACTTAATTTAAGTGATAATTGAGCTTGTATGCCAATTATTAGTCTGAAATGAGAGAGATATCGGTAGTAAAAACATGACTTTTTACGCGATATCAGTAAACTAAGTCTAGATGCATGATAAGTTTAGACATATGAGAGTTTAACAATTCCCAATTATATATTTAACTTAAAGATTAATTTAACATCATCCCTATATTTAATTATCTACATTTCAACAACCGTAATAGTACACTACTCAATAATCATGGTAATACAAATAACATACATCGTACAATCAGGCATAAATAATTAGAACATAGTATAAGTATGAGAGAATAGATATCACCGGAAATTTAAGCAGAGTAATATTGCAGAAAGCGTAGTCTTGCACCAAGAATGATTTTACACCGTGATTACAATAGCTAGCTCTCTCTACATCTAACTAACTAACTATGTATCTCTCTAGAGAGAGAAACCAAAACTACAAGCTAAATAAAATGCAAAAATGTAAAAAGAAATGAAAACGTGAAGTGTGTTGTGAAATGGAGGTGGAATAAATTGTGAGGAGAAGCTCCATATATATTGAAAACGCCGAGCCGTATCCTTGACCTGTATTTGAACTTTCAATTTTCCAATCGTATTGCCCACCCGTATAAAAATCTCATTTTTATTGCCCAAACAGGAGATATGGTTCGTTTTGGTCGTATACGGGCAAACACCAACCGTATACGGGCAAACTGGGCCGTATACGGCTGGGCTAGGCCATATACTGTCTGCACAGGCCATATACGGTCTGTGTTTGTCCGTATACGGTCTAGCTTGGCCGTATATGGTCTGGTTAGCCCGTATTTTGATTCTTCGGTTCTTTATTTCTTCATTGAGCGTAACTTCTTCCTCGGTTATCCATTTTGAGTGATTCTCACGCTCACAACTTTGTAATTTCCTAACGAACAAAATGACACGAATTAGAGGTTGTAACTTGGAGTGTAGCTCATGGTTCATTAAAATGAGTTTACGAGAGAGCCGTAGAGCGCTTTTACTCAATTTTTCTCGTTTTTCATGCCTTTTTAGTGCCTTCATAAACATTGCTTCCGTTTTTACCAATTTAAAAAAAATTCATGATAAATGTCATTTAGATCGTTTTTTTGCTAACTTTGGGCCTAAAATGAGGGAGATAACGTACGTAAAAATGTGACCTTTTGCATGTTCTCAGCATCCCATTTTCACATTTCTGATCTAAAGAAATGCCTGTCTGATGAGAAACTCATTATTCCTCTCGACGAAATCCAAATTGACGATAAACTTCATTTCATCGAGACACCAGTGGGGATCATGGAACGTGAGGTCAGACAGCTTAAACAATGTCGTATTCCCATCGTTAAAGCCGGCAGAATTCGTCGTGTGCTCCGGAATTCATTAGGAACGGGCAGACCTAATGCGACTCAAGTATCCACAGTTTATGTAACACCCGCCAAATCAGGACTAGTAATTAGTGCCTAATCCCCTGTTAATACATGTAATTAGTTCTGTGTTAGGCTAATTAATGTATCAAATAATATATTGTTGAATATGTACAATTACGCGATTTGGCTAAATCGTACGCGTTTCAAATCAAAAGCAATTTGATTCAATTAATACGGACGTTGGTGAAAATTTTTATTAAATAATATAACATTATTTAATAATGCTATTACATCTAAAAATATCATTTTATAACATTTCAAGTTAAACTCGTATCGTACAATTGACAATTTACATAATTAAAATGTAAATTCGCACGATAAAACAAAACCAGAAAACGTTAAATTTAATAATTCAATTATTAAGTATTTTAATAAAATACTTCAACCAAATTATCGGGAATTTATTTGGTAATTTAAAATGTATATTAAAGGTAATTAATATTAATTTAACGTTTAAACAATTGGGAAAACGAACACCGCACGGAGCACGATTGCAGGAGTTGAGGAAGTGAGGCTTTCAACAAAACCCCACTCCCTCCTCATTTTCTTCTTCATTTCCACCAACACTCTTCCCTTTCTCTCTCTTTTCTCTTTCAAGATAACCATCACCACCATCACCTTAAAACACCAAATTACACCACCAAACGCCGCCGAAATCTCGAAGCTCTCTGGAGAAAAACAACCACCACGCAACGATTTACAACTCTATCTTTTCGGAATTTCATTTCGACACTTTGTAAGTTCCAACAAAAACCCGAAACTCTTCGATTTCACTCATTTTTACATGTTTGTTGTTTATATAATCTTAGAATGTCCATATATGGGTTGGGTAAAAGGATCGGACCAAACTATGGCCGGAAAACTCGTTTTGGCTCAAAAATCCGTCAAACTGACCTAAGTGTCGCAAAGACGACCAGTATAGCGTCACTTCGTGCGTCACTTAAGTGACGCATTGAGTGTCGCATGAAACCCTAATTTTGCCTAAGTGCCGCATAAAACCCCTTTTTCCCGACACTCCAACCGCCACTTGCTTAGTGACGCCTAGGACCCTTACCGTCACTAATAACCCGACACTGCTTTAATGACGCCCAGGTAAGCGTCACTCCTTTAAGTGATGCCTAACCGACACTTACACCCGTCACTGATGAACTGTCGCCACCTTATGCGTCACTTACCTAAGTGACGCCTCACTATGCGTCACTTCCATAAGTGACGCCATAAGTGACGCCCTCACTCAGATTCTGCCATTTCATGCGTCACTTCCTAAGTGACGCCTAAGCCCAAGTGATGCTATAAGTGACGTATAAAACAGAAGGTTTCAAACTAATTTTACACTAAGTTTTGAGACCCAAATTTGACGCACCATTTCACCCAAATTCAAGTCCAGATGCGTTTTTCACCAAAGCAATATAGTAGAAATAAAAAATTTAAGTCCAGCTCGACCCCAGCCAGGGGCTCTACCCCTTGGACCCCGCCAGAGGCTGCCACCCCTTGGACCCCGCTACCAGGGGCGCTGCCCCCGGACCCCCGTCATTAACGGGCTTCGCCCTTACCCTAGGTTCACGAGTAACGGTGTTAAATCTACACTTTCACACAAAGTGTTAAACTTGTATAACAACAAACACGAATGCGACACAACTTCTAAAACACATTGGAACTTACTTTTAGGTATAACACTTCAAAATCATCAAAATAATAATGTGGGATTATTATTACAAACAATCACCAACGGGCCGTACACATTTTCAAACACTTAAACAAACAACCAAATCATGGTAATTTGGACATTTTAGTTGAACAAACTACTACAAGGGTGATCTTTGAGATACTCAATCATGTTATAACCATCGCGTGTCGTGGACACCCTCAGGTTACAAGTCGTTGGACTTCGATTCTTGGCTAATCAATCTAAGTTTATTAAGATAAACTCTTCAGGCTCAGGTGAGTCTCATGGCCCCTCTTTTTACTGTTTTACTAGGGGTGTGATACATTGCTCTGTTTTTAACACATGAACACGAGTACATATTTCAATATACTACATGAGTTATTTTCAACTAATCAAACCAAAGTCCTCCGTTAGTATAGTCTGGTAATACGAAAGTAGCGTGAATATTAGTATATGGTACCATATAGGATTGACCCTCCTCGTCCGGGTTAGGAAGCACTAAGCGGGTAAATGGACGTACTAATATTTGGGAAGACGAGTTTAGATTAGGCACTCATGGAGGCACCTCACTCGGAATTCTCTATATGGGACCCGACCCTCGAGTTAAGCTCAGACTATGCGCTCATGGTTGTATACATTATCTGTAACTTTATTTGTTGGATGCAAATCAATACTTAAATCTTGCGGTTCATAGAATATTATTTGATACTCAAACCTGTGAGCTCACCAGCGTTAGCTGACCCATTTTAGCATGTATCACAGGTGCTCAGCAGTAGATTTGGACTGCCCATCAGGATACATCTTAGCTCGAGTCTTCATGCAAACTTCAGAGATTTCATTGCATTATTAGATTTTGTATAACTAATTATGTACTTAAATCTCTCATATTACAATCACGAGCTATGTATGAGTTCAAACTGTTGTAAACCTTTTAATATTAATATATTTTGTTAAAACGACGCATATAGAGTCGTTTGTTATATATCTGTGTGCTTTGATTCTTGATTAGTAACACCCAAAGTATGCTTCCGCGATTCATTAAATTTGGGGGTGTTACAGTTTATTTCTTCGGGGTACCATCCCCTTTACCCAAAAAAGTATCCACAGATTTTCAGACTACACTAATACAACGATTCAGAGCTAAATTTTGCGACGAAATTCTCTTAATAAGGGGAGAATGTGACACCCGACAAATTAGGGCTAGTAATTAGTACCTAATTATCTTGTTAATACATGTAATTAGTTATGTATTAGGCTCATTATGTGTATCATTATGTATATTGATATATATACACTCGTACGCGATTTGATTAAATCGTGCATTTTCATATTCGAAAGGATTCCGAATCATTATCATATACGGACGTTGGAGAAAAAAATTATTAAATAATATGAATTTATTTAATAACCTCATTATTTACTAGATATTACGTTAATAATATTTAATACATAATTTGTATCGCATAAAACAAACCTTACGCGACAAAAACACGCCATTCACGCCTAACAAACAAAATAATCTCAAGTTATATTTTTATAAATCAAAACAAAGTATTTTGATAAAGTGCATCCATTAAAAATTTCGTGAATCGAACCGAAAATGAAAATGTATTTTAAAAATATCGTGTAACATTCAAATAACGTTTAAACGACCGAGGAAACGAACACCGCACGGAGCGCTAAATTAGGGAACAAAAATGTTGGGCAACCCACACCTTGGTGGGCCACCCCAAGCTGATTTCCAGCCCCCAAAACATCCCCCCTTAATTTAAGGATTCTTCCTTTACTTGAAAAACTACAAACAAGATCCATACTTTACTCATTTTGCACAACTGAATCTCTCTCTCACTCTTTCTCCACTCCCATAACCAGCCACCATCATCCACCATCATCTACCACTTTGTTCTTGAAGAGGAAAGCATGGAAAAGGGAATAGGAAGCACAACCGAACACCATCCGCCTTAAATCAAATCCAGATCATCATTTCTCTTTGTAAGGTTCCATTTTCTTTCACTAGATTTTCTTAGAATAATTGTATTTACATGTTAGTATGTTCATCTAATTAGAAAATGTCCAAAATAAGTGTTTAAACTCGTTTTTCTCAACACATTAAATCCTCACAGCGTTCAGAAATTACACTTCGGTAGAAAAATCATATAAAATCGAAAACACTAAATAAATGCATGAAATTTATACCAAAATCTTCCTTAACATGTTGGCTACAACTTTCATTTACGATACATCTCCCGAAAACACGCCGATTATGAGATAAAAACTAATTAGTAAAACATATATATATATATAAATAGTTTACTGGACAGAATAATCGCCTCACACTTTAAACTATATCTCGAGTTCTAGGCCGCTAAAATGCATGAGGTTTGAGCCAAAATCTTCCTAAAGATGTTGGCTACAAAAAAATCTTCTGTTAGAACATGTTGTTCTAACATTTTGTGACAATAGTTTGTATATTGTTTTAGCATAGATTAATTGTATAAATGACCTATTGTATTGCGACAATAGCCATATGACAATAGTATTGCGACAAAGCTATTGTCGGCTGGTTAATCATTGCGATAATCAAATTGTCGCATTGACTAAGTTTGACTTCATCAACACTTATTGTCGCATGTATGTTTGGAGGTCTATAAGTAGACTTCCTTAGGTCATTTTGAGAGAGCTTTTGGAGAGAGTCTTCATTGTAACTCTTTGATTGTAATATCTAGAGAAAGAGTTTGAGAGAGAGAATTCAAGCTGATTTTACATGCTTTGTGATTAAGTAAAAGTTCATAACTTTTATTTTACATCTTGCATTTCGATTCTGATTTTGATTTCACATGAACAAATCTCATTCATACATCTTCTATGACTTGTTCCAGAAATACACGGATTTTTGTATAAAAATCAATCTTTGAACAAAGGTTATTTTGGACCAAACTGGACCTTTGGTCCTTCTTAACTTTTTTTACCTAACTAAATGAAAATTATGAAAATACAGGAAGTAGCCAAAACATAGGGGAACACTTATGAATTTTTTTCATAACTTTTAGACAACTTTTTATTAGTCAAACAAAAATCAAAAATCAGCCTGATTTTTACTCCGAAACTTTGACTTTTGGATTGAATCTTTGACTATCCATTTTTTGTGAAAATATCAGATTTTGACTCCAAAAGTCAACTTTCGGAGGTGACTTTCATTGACTTTAGGATGAATAGTGTTTTTGACTCAAAATTTTGGATATTTACACTTTCGGACCTCAAACTTTAGGATATAAACGCACGGATACTTTCGGATACCTATATATACATTCGGATGAAGTACTTTCGGAAACTAACATACTTTCGGACATATACACATATATACATTCAGACACGTACTTTCAGATATGTAGATATGCTTACTTTCGGACATTTATATATACTTTCGGAAATATAAATGTAAACGTATCCATACCTTGACATATGTATATACTTTTATAAATATATAATACAACGAAACACATAATAATAATACTTAGAAATTATTATTTCTAAATCTCACCAACGGACTGTACATATTTTCAAAAACACAATCAACAACCAAAGTATTTGAACATAACTAGTTGAATGGACAACTAGCATATGTGATCTTTTGATATACCTACTTATATTATAACCTTGCACGTTTAGGATGTCAGCAGGTTACAGTCTTCGAACATCATTCCTTGTTACACCATCATTACTTGCTTGTTAGCAACGCATCAGACTTAGGTGAGTCTCACAACCCCGCATTTTACTGTTTTTTATGCTCATTTTGTTTTACATGTGAAAGCAAGTACTAAAACATCGATATATACTACATGAGTTATTTCACTATACGTTTTAAAACCCTCCACAACATAGTTTGGTAATACTTTTGTAGCGTGAATATTAGTGTATGGTACCATATGAGATTGACAATCCCCGTCTGGGTTAGAAGCCCCAACTGGTCAAATGGATGCATTATCATTTGTTCATACGAGTATAGATTACGCACTCGCAGGGAGGCACCCTCGATCGGGCACTGATGGGCGCTGAGAGGTTAGTCGCGATTTAACTCGCGTCGCTGCAGAACTTCCTCCTAGCGCACCGATCAGAGCGTTTTATAATTTGTAAATAAGATGCCTAAGTAAACTCAACACTATGGGTGTACAGTAATAAGTATGACCTAGAGTCGTTCTCTGAATCAGTGTATTATGAATCTTGGACGTAGGAGACGATCTATCTAACTGGTAAGAGTTTTAAAAGATAGTTGGGGGTTTTGTTGGGTTTTTATTATACTTAGGAAGGAAATTTAAATAAAGGGAAAATAAAATATAGGTAGTTAGAAGATAATCTAGAGGAGGTGTTTGCTATGACTTCGATAGCCTTCTTAGCTGGGATGATGTATTAGTTATAAAATGATCTTAAAAGATTTGTAAATTCGTTCATTTCAAGTATTAGTGGAGTAAGCACTAGCTCCCTACTGATAGATTTCTCGATCAGTATGTCAATGAGTAACTAGGCTATCGTGATTCTTATCAGAGTAGTTTATCCAGCCCACAACACTAACCTGTGAAGGTATAGTGACCCTTATCTGGAATGACATCCTTGGTGCATGAATAAGGCGACAAACCAACGCGATGTCTGACCTTTCTTAACCTCACAAAAATACTTTAATCTAAACAAAGCATTTAAGTTCAAGACCAGGTTTTGATGTGTGCTTTGATTACTTTCTATCGATGGGTTTGTAAATGTTGAAGCCAGATTGTCTAAAGCTTGATTTTATTTGTTTTGTAAAAACTGAAATGTATAGAATCTGTCTAAGTGTTTTTGTTTTGCGATAATGGGAGATCCGTGAATGGCTATTATCGTATGTAAAAGTCATTCCGACAATAGCATTGTCGGAATTGACCAAGTCAAATAGTTTAAGTATTGTCGCACATAAGTATTGTCGCATAGTTTAGTCTATAAATAGACTTTTGTATAGTTCATTTGAACTAAGTCTTTGGTAACCATTGTCACAGTGTTCTCTCTGTGTTCTTGAAATACAAAAGCAAATTTTGATATTGAATACTTCTTGCTCTCTTATTCATATATTGATATATATCTTGTATTCCGCACAAGATATAAGTTCTAGTTGCGATTCGTGATCCATGGCACTACAAAGTGGTATCAGAGCCGTACGAATAGAATTAGAACTGCTTCATTGAACTAGAGTTTGTATTAGAGGTATTTGATTGATTTGAAAGACTCAGAAGATTCAGTTTGACATTGTTTGATTGATTTTGAGGTATTCGAGGTATTGGACACTGTTTGATTGATTTGGACGATCAAATTTGCATCGGATTAGAAGAGCTTTTTCAAAATCTGAAGATGCTTATTGCTGTACCTGATTCTGTGATCATAATTCATCTGAATTTGATCTGATTCTCTTATTTTGATCTTTTGAATTGATTACGTACTTATCGTTAAATTGTACGGATTCGTAAATTTGACGGTAAAAGATCAAATTTATTAGATACGAGTATCAGAAATTGAATTCCGAGCTCAGTGATATAAATTTTAGCAAAAACGAGCTAAAATTGAAGAGTTTACAACACTTTTCATTTTCTGGAAATTTCCTGCGTGAATAGATACTTCCGACAATAGTGATAACCATTTTATCCGTGATTGCACTTACGTGAATAGTAATCCGACAATAAGCTATTGTCGCATGAATAGTAGTTGATATTGACGGATTTGTGTGATTAGTGATCAGATAATAAGCTATTGTCGCATGAACAGTAGTTGATTGACGGACTTTTATTCTCGAACTCACATTGACGGATACTCATTGACGGACCACTGTGTTAGTTTCGCATAAACAGTGTTTAGAGTGTTATTGATGGAGTAATTAGTCACAGACAATTGTTATTGACGGAGTGTTTATCACGAATAGTTGATATTGACAGAATGTTTGATATTCTCTAAGTGTTTTTGTTATTCTCGGACTAACCATTTATCTCAGATTGATTGTTACTCTCGGAAGTGTTTTGAAGCTATTATTCTCGGAGTATTATTCTCGGAATTTTCTAAGTGTTTACAATGGCTCATGTGAATGGGCAAGCTATGATGAAGAGTGAACAAGAGACTGGAACTATAACCAAACCACCAAAGTTTTTATGTCAAAATGTTTATGATGATTGGCGGTATCGTTTGAGTCGTTTATTGCTCTATAGATCCTGATCTAATGATTCCTATCTTGGAGCAATACATTCATCCTAGAGCTGAAGGAATTTATAGAGATAATAATCCTCCTCCCAAGTCACTCAAAATGATGACTTCTGATGAAAGGAAAGAACATTATCGAGACAAGAAAGCTAAGTCTGTTATCTCTATGAGTCTTCCTAGTGATGTTCTTGCTGGATGGAAAGATTTGAATACGGCATATGAGCTCTATAAAGCAATGGAGAAACGTTTTGCTGGTAACGACAAGTTGAAGAAAAGTAAACGTGATTTGTTAAAGAAACAATTGGATGTATTCACATGCATGCCAAATGAATCTTTTAATGACTTAATTGTTCGATATTCTCAGCTAATCAGTAAGCTCAAAAGACATGGTTTGATTTTGGAACGTCTTGAAATCAATGAGAAGTTGATTGAAGCTTTACCTTCAAGGTGGGGTATTAAGGCTAACATTTTGATGGAAGATGAATCATTAGGTGAATATGCATATGAAGACTTGATCAACAAGTTGCAAGTATATGATGTTTCTTTACAGAAAAAGGAGACTGGAAAGATGATGCAATATTCTCAATTCGGTTCTAAGAAAACTTCAGAAACAATAGCATTGTTCTCTGGTTCTGAGACATTCAATGGTGGGAATTCTAGTGGATCCACAGGTGGATATTCTGGTTATGGATTTTATGGATCTGGTAGTACTTCAGCTACCAGTCATCAACAACCAAATTCCAACCAACATGTTTCAAAAATTACCGAAGATCATGCAAATGTTGTCACAGCTTTTCTTTCATCATATGAAGCGTTTATTTCTGGAAAGGTTGGTAATGTAGACTTGACAGAAGAGGATTACGATCAGTTACATCCTGACGATCTTGAAGAAATGGACTTCCAATGGAATCTTGCTATGTTAACAAGAAAGGTGAAAAAGTTTCTTCAAAGAACTGGAAAAAGCTAGTTGGGGGGTAAACCAGGATTTGACAAGTCGAAGGTTCGGTGTTACAATTGTCAGAATTTAGGACACTTTGTTCGGGAATGTGAGAAAAGCAAAGCACCTACATCTGGTTTCACCAAGCCTTCTACATCCAAAACCTATTCTTCTTCTGGTCAATCACAATCTTCTGGAAGAGATACATCTCCTGCTTCCACATCATCAGCACTAATTTCAACATGAGATGAATTTTATGATTGGAGTGCGCACGTGGAGGAATATTCTCATAAACAAGCTTTCATGGCAAATGTCTATGAGGTTGATTCTTCTCCATTTGAACAAATTTGTTCAAAATGTACTGACTTGAGTGATCAACTCAGTCTTTACAAAATTCAAAATCAACAGTTTTTAACGGACATTGAATTGATTAAAAATCAAAATAAGGAGTTGGTGGAAAACAACAAGCTTTTAAATAAACGTTTTGAGTCAACTGATGTTGAGACTCATGATTTGAAAGCTAAAATTTTAAATCAGCAATCCATCATAAACAGTTATTTGGTTGAGATGGATTTAATTAAACAAGAAAAATCTGAAGCCGATTCTAAAATTTTAGATCTTGAAAGACAATTGTGGAATGTTTCTACATCAGCAGTGGTTTATGATGAAATTATCCATAAACAGCGTTTAGATACCAAATCTAAATCTGGTATTGGATATCAAAATGATTTAAATGCAAAATCCAAAGCATCAAAAGCATAGTCTAATGCTGGAATTGGATATCATTTTGTTCCACCACCAAAATCTTATTTTCAATTGCCAGTTAAAGATGAATTTGATTCTGAGTTTGTGTATAGGAAGGGAAAAGTTGATGATTCAAAACCTCAAGAAGAAGCAATTCAAAAGGTTTCTTCTAATGAGAGTTCTGAATCACCACATGAGAATAATTCATCAGATTTTTTTAATCAATCTTCAAAGATGAAGAACAATGATTGTGATGATTGTGAAAAGAATAAGAAGTGTGTTTTGAATTAAAATGATAAAGAAAAATCTAAAGCTTGAGAAATTCCAAAACAAGTTACCAACATTTTGAAAAGAACTTCTTCTCCACACAAATAACAATCATCTTTTTCATCACCAAAAGGTCAATATCATGCTTCCAAACCCGACTTTTCAAACTGTGAAGCTTCTACAAGTATGATGCTTCTAAGTATGATGCTTCTACAAGTAAAACTTCATATCATGATTCTCATAAAAGTTTTCATTCTCGGAGAAAGTATGAAACACGAAGTTGTTTCTATTGTGGAATTCGTGGACATCTTTTGAATGATTGTCATAAACTTGCTAGAAAATGTTCGAGAGAATATTCGAAGCAAGTTAAATCTTCAAAGAACAACAATGTTTCAAAATCACCTAATGAAAATCCACAAAAACCGGGAATCAATACTTTTGTTTCTTCCAAGAAGAAATCGTCATCTTATGATGCGTCAATTAATCACTCAAAAGATTTCAAAAAGGATTTTAAAGAAATTGACGTTTTCATCATAGATGAAATCACTGGACGACCCAAAGCCTCCAAGGCTTGGGTCTCCATTAGCAACTAATTGTTTCCATCAAATGTCTTGTAGTCATCCCGAGCTATCGATAATGTGTGGACATAGATAGTGGTTGCTCAAGACATATCACCGGGAATCTCTCCTTACTCGAAAATGGAGGGTTTGTTGCTTTTGCAGGAGATAAAGGAGGAACGATTTCAGGCGAAGGAACTCTTACGAATGGTGAAATAAGTTTTGACAAAGTGAATTATGTTGAACAACTTCAACATAATTTACTTAGTGTTACACAAGTGTGTGACAAAAAGCTGTCTACATGGTTCAATGATGAAGAATGTTTGATTCTCAAACCGGGTTTTGTTGTACCAAAAGAATGGATTCTTATGAGGGCTCCTAGGGTTAAAGATATGAATGTCCTAGATATGCGTTCTATAACTCCTACAATGGAGCATACTTGTTTGTTGTCAAAAGCATCTGAGAACGACTCAGTTTTATGGCACCAACGGATGGGTCATATCAACTTTAGGAAAATGAACTTTTTAGTCAAAAATGATTTAGTGATTGGAGTTACTAAACAGACTTTTTCACTAAATGATCATTGTATTTCCTGTAAAAGGGAAAACAAACTAAAAAGTCTCATAAACCTAAGTTGGTGAATTCAATTAACATGCCATTGGAACTTCTCCATATGGATTTGTTTGGCCCAGTTAGTGTGAGGAGTATTGGTGGTAAATCCTATTGCTTGGTAATTACTGATGATTACTCAAGATTTTCACGGGTTTACTTTCTAAGTACCAAAGATGAGACGGCTGAGAAAATTAAGTATCTGATTTTACAATTAGAGACATTATTTTCGTTGAAACTAAAGAGGTTACGAAGTGATAATGGAACGGAGTTTAATAACTACATCATGGAAATGTTCTATCTTGAAGATGGTATTTCCCAACAATTCAGTGCTTCTCGAACTCCATAGCAAAATGGAGTTGCTGAAAGAAAGAACAGAACATTGATTGAAGCTGCAAGAACTATGCTTTCAGATGCAAAGTTACCAACAACTTTTTGGGCTGAAGTAGTTAATACGACTTGTTCGTGTTAAATAGAGTTCTTGTGGTCAAAGACAAAAAGAAAACGAGCTATGAGTTATTGAATAATCGGAATCCGAATATTCACTTTCAGGAACCTTTTGGATGCCCATGTTTATTGATGAAAACTAAGGATCGTCTTTCCAAATTTGCTGAGAAATCTGAATCTGGATTTTTCTTAGGTTACTCAGCAAAATCCTCAAAACAAAAGAGTTTATAACACGGCATCACATCGAATAGAAGAATGCTATGAGGTTGAATTTTTACAGTATTCTTCTCCATCCGATGGGATCGGTCTAGAATGGTTATTTGACTATGACTCGTTCTTTAATTCTCTTGCTTCTTTTGAACATGACGTGTCATCTCCTGTTGAGGATTCTATTGATTTTGTTATTCCGGTTCTTTCTTCTCCTGTTGCCCCGTTTCTTACTCCTGTCCCACCAGTTTCTACTTCTAATCTTTCTCCTACACAATCAACTGAAGAATCTGTTGCTCATGAACCTTCTCAACCTATGACAAATGATGAAGTTGACACAACT
This sequence comes from Pseudognaphalium luteoalbum, assembly GCA_963422505.1. NCBI lineage: Eukaryota > Viridiplantae > Streptophyta > Magnoliopsida > Asterales > Asteraceae > Pseudognaphalium > Pseudognaphalium luteoalbum. The sequence goes on along the minus strand of OY730194.1, from coordinate 71,222,705 downwards.
TCAAATCCTGATGATACTGAAGATTTTCATGAACCTTCTACTGAACTAGAAGATTCAACTGATGATGATTCTAGTGATGAAGTAGTAAGTAATCTTGAGGATTCACATTTAGGAACCAACTTAAATGTGGAATCTGTTCCTACTTTGCGGGTTAATTCTGAGCACAAACATCCACTCACAAATGTGATTGGAGATGTTTCTGATGGGATCAAAACTCGACATCAACATAAGTCTTCTACTTGTTTCTTATCACAGATTGAACCAAAGAATGTTCAGATTGCTTTGTCAGACTCTTCTTGGGTTCAAGCAATGCAAGAAGAATTGCAACAGTTCGTAAAATTGCAAGTTTGGACATTGGTGAAACCTCCCAAGGATATTCATCCAATTGGCACACGTTGGGTTTTCAGAAATAAGAAAGATGATCGAGGAATTGTGGTTCGTAATAAAGCAAGATTAGTGGTTCAAGGATTCACTCAAATTGAAGAATTGGATTATGACGAAGTGTTTGCTCCGGTTGCTAGACTTGAATCCATTCGGATTTTCCTAGCATATGCTTCTTTCATGAATTTCAAAGTGTATCAGCTAGATGTCAAGTGTGCATTTTTGTATGGGAAAGTGCATGAAGAAGTGTTTGTCAAACAACCACCAGGTTTTGAAGATCCTAAATACCCAGATTATATGTTTCGATTGGATAAAGCCTTATACGGGTTACATGTAACACCCCCAAAATCACTGTTTAGCGGAAGCAAGCTTTGGAGTGCTACTAATCAAATATCACAGCACAAAAGTAAAGCAAACGACATCTATATGCAACGTTTGTAAAATAGTTACATTTCCATACATAAAATGTTTGAAACATAAAGTTTCGGGTTACAAAATGAAGTTCCCCTAGAGTCCGCGCGTAAAGCGGGAGATTCTATTACATAATCATAATAAATACAAAAGATAATGCTAAGAATCTCCGTTAAATGCAGTTGTAGAAATCATGCGACTCTAGCTAGTATCCTGAGGGAATCCTACTCCGTATGTGTACCTGAGATACAAAGCTAAAAAAGTCAACATGAATGTTGGTGAATCTCACAGGTTTGTAAATAATATTAGTATTTGAACACAAGATTTCATCAGTAATGCCCGCAGGCGTAAATCAGGTATTTGCAATCCCGCAAATGTAAAGTAAGTAAGTTATACCGTTGCCATGAGGCTCATAATCGAAGCTTAACCCGTAAGTAATAAGTTGCTCCCGTGACATGCTCATTACTGAGCAAGCATAAGTAACGAATAATAGTCACCCGTTTATACAGAACGGTTCATGGTAGCGCTACTACCCCGGGCGGGGAGGGTCATTTCCCTAATGGATCCATTAACTAGTGTTCGCGCTTAAGTCCATAACTAACGATATATGATGGAGAGACTTCAGTAAAAGTAAGTAACTCATGCATTCCCATATAGTAAAATAAGTTGTTCGTACTTGTGTTCAATAAAAGTAAGCAATGTATCTCACCCCGTAAGTAAAATAGTAAAAGTGGGGCTGTAAGACTCACCTGAGCCTGAGAAGTTTATCTAAATAAACTTTGATTGATTAGCCGAGTATCGATGTCCGAAGACTTGTAACCTGAGGGTGTCCACGACACGCAATGGTTATAAACGGGAGTCGGTATCTCAAAGGACTACCTTTGTAGTTGTTACACAACTATATATGTCCAAATTACTACGATTTGGTTGATTATTTGGTTTGTATTTTGAAAACGTGTGCGGCCCGTTGGTGACAGATTTATAATAATAACCTTAACTATTATTATTATACTTTGATTTATCCATTTTTGCGTATTAATCGTATCGTATTTGGTTTGGTTATTGAAAAGTGATTTTTAAACACTTAGAATGTTTTTGGCTTCTGTTTTTGGGTTTCTGCGACATAATATGCGACACAATGCTTGTGTTCCGCAACACAAGGCTTGTGTCTTATGATATGCAACTTAATGCAACACTAAATGCGACAAAATGCTTGTGTCACATGTTTTGCGACACTAAATGCGACACAATGCTTGTCTCACATGTTTTGCGACACTAAATACGACACAATGCTTGTGTCACATGTTTTGTGACACTAAATACAACACAATGCTTGTGTCGCATGGATGAACACCAACCCAGACCCCAGCGGCTGTCGCGATTTTTCAACCCAAAACCCAAATCTAACTCATTTTTAGGCTGTAAAATCGTGTTTTCTTCATACATTTGGACAATACTAACTTGTGTAAACATTATAACACCGAAATAATACACCAAAATGAGTGGATCTAAATATTTAGAGAATTTCTTACAATTGCAAATCGAGATAAAACGAGGAGGAAAATGAGGGTGGTGCCTTTGTTAATCTTGTTCCTCTCTTGATGGTGATTCAGAAAATGTAACTTTTGTTGTCGGTTATGCTAGATCCGAAAATTTGGTGGTGATGGGTTTGAGAGTGTTTAGTGGTGTGTGTGTGTTTTTGTTGAAATGGAAATGAAAGAAAGAGGGAAAGAGAGGTGGGGTGTAGGTGAAAGCCTCACCTTTTTCAGTCCCCGCAATCGCGCTCCGTGCGGTGTTCGTTCTCTCGTTTGTTTAAACGTTAATTGTTTATTTTATACGTTTAAATATACGTTTTAAAATACGAATAATTACCCAATATTTTTGTTGTAGTATTTTACCCAATACTTAATGGTTGCGTTATAAAGTATAACTTTAACTTGTTTCGATTTGTTTGCGCGTTTAATAATCTAATCGTGTAGTCCTTGTTTGTACGATACGAATTTGAATTGAAATATTATCTAAATAATATTTTGGATATAATTGCGTTATTAAATAATATTATTTTATTTAATAAAATTGTTCACCAACGCCCGTATGATTTGAATCGAATTACATTCGATTTGAAACTTGTACGATTTAATCAAATCGTATGATTGTATATATTCAACAATATATATTAATTGATACATTAATTAGCCTAACACAGAACTAATTACATGTATTATAACTGATTAGGTACTAATCACTAGTCCTAATTTGGCGGGTGTCACATTATCCCCCTGTTAGAAGAATTTCGTCCCGAAATTTAGTTCGTATTTGTGTTTGGAGTAGCTTCATTGAATAACTGAGGGTACTTGAGTCGCATTTGGTCTTCCTGTTCCCAAGTAAATTCTGGACCACGTCTAGAATTCCACTTGACTTTCACGATGGGGATATGACTCTGTTTCAGTCGTTTGACCTCACGGTCCATGATTTCCATGGGTTCCTCGGCAAAATGAAGTTTATCATCGATTTGTATTTTGTCGAGTGGTATAATCAGTGTCTCATCAGACAGACCTTTCCTTAAGTTAGAAATGTGAAAGGTAGGATGCACGCTACTAAGTTCGGTAGGTAGCTGCAATCGATATGCCACTGGACCAATTCTCTCAAGAATTTCAAACGGTTCAATGTACCTAGGGTTCAGTTTACCTCGTTTTCCGAATGGAATGACACCCTTCCATGGTGCCACTTTAAGGAGTACCTTGTCCCCAACCTGGAACTCAAGGTGTTTTCATCTCACGTCAGCGTAACTTTTCTGACGATCACGTGCAGCTTTCAGCCGGTTTTGGATACCAACGATCTTCTCGGTGGTTTCGAAAATGATTTCGAGACCAGTGAGTTGGGTATCTCCCATCTCGGTCCAGCAGATAGGTGATCGACACTTACGTCCGTAGAGTGCCTCGAAAGGTGCAGTCTTAATGCTGGTATGGTAGCTGTTATTGTACGAGAACTCACACAGTGGTAAATGGTTTTCCCAAGAATTACCAAAGTCAATTGCACATGCACGTAACATATCCTCCAGTGTTTGAATAGTTCGTTCGCTCTGGCCATCAGTTTGCGGGTGGTAAGCAGTACTCATATCCAGACGAGTACCGAGAGATTTTAGTAATGATTGCCAGAAGTTGGAAGTAAAACGACTGTCCCTATCCGAGATAATCGAGATAGGTACACCGTGTCGTGAAACAATTTCTTTGATGTAGATGTGAGCCAGACGCTCCACCTTGTCAGTTTCTTTGATGGTGAGGAAATGGGCAGATTTCGTGAGACGGTCCACAATCACCCTAATGGTGTCGCAACCGTTTGAAGTTTTCGGTAGCTTGGTAATAAAGTCCATGGAGATTTGCTCCAATTTCCATTGAGGAGTTTCAGGTAGTTGGAGCAATCCCGAAGGTCTTTGGTGTTCGGCCGTGACCTTGGAACAAGTTAAGCATTTATTGACGTACAAGGCGATGTCAGCTTTCATGTTAGGCCACCAATACAATCCTTTGATGTCGTGATACGTCTTGTTAGAACCAGGATGTATAGAGTATCGAGATTTGTGAGCTTCAACCATCACCAAATCTCGCAAGTTTCCGAATTTGGGTAACCATACCCGGTTAGAGAAGTACCGAGTATCATCAGGTTTGATTTCAAATTGTTTATCCATGCCCCGCAAGGCTTCATGGATGATGTTTTCAGGTTTGAGTGCTTCGAGTTGAGCGGCAAGAACTTGGGTGATGAGATCGTTATGGATGATAATACTGATAGCTCGGACTCGAAGGGGTTTCACTCGTTCTTTTCGGCTCAAGGCATCGGCAACTACGTTCGCCTTGCCTGGATGGTATTTGATTTCGCAGTCGTAGTCACTAAGTAACTCGACCCAACGACGTTGCCTCATGTTTAGATCCTTCTGATCGAATATGTGTTGGAGGCTTTTGTGATCGGTAATGATAGTACTTTTCGTACCGTAGAGGTAATGTCTCCAGATTTTCAACGCGAATACCACGACACCTAATTCTAGGCCGTGTGTCGTATAGTTTTTCTCATGAATTTTCAGTTGTCGTAAGGCATAGGCAATGACTTTTTCTCGTTGCATTAACACACAACCAAGTCCCTGGTGTGAGGCATCGCAGTAAACTACGAAGTCATCGGTACCTTTGGGTAAGGACAGGATCGGTGCACTGCAGAGTTTGTGTTTCAGTAGTTGGAAGGCTGACTCTTGTTTGTCGGTCCAGTCGAATTTCTTATCTTTCTGAGTCAGTGTCGTTAAAGGAACAACTATTTTTGAAACGTTCTCAATGAATCGACGGTAATATCCAGCGAGACCTAAGAATTGTCTCACTTCGGTTGGAGTGGTCGGTGACTCCCAGCCCTTGATTGCTTCAACCTTGGCGGGATCAACATGGATTCCCTGGCGGTCAATGACGTGCCCAAGGAATTGAACGGTTTGGATCCAGAACTCACACTTAGAGAATTTGGCATATAACTCTTCGTGTTTGAGAAGTTCCAGAACGGTTTTCAGATGCTGAGCATGTTCCTGCTCATTGCGCGAGTAGATCAGGATGTCATCAATGAACACAATGACAAACTTGTCAAGATATGGTTTGCACACCCGATTCATAAGGTCCATGAATACTGCCGGTGCGTTGGTTAAGCCGAATGGCATCACTTGGAATTCGTAATGCCCATAGCGTGTTCGAAAAGCTGTTTTTGGAATGTCGTCGTCACGAACTCGGAGTTGGTGGTAACCTGACCGTAGGTCAATTTTTGAATAAACACTCGATCCCTGAAGTTGATCGAATAGGTCATCGATTCTAGGAAGTGGATACCGATTCTTTATGGTTAGCTTATTCAGATCTCGGTAATCGATACACATGCGGAATGATCCATCTTTCTTTTTCACGAATAAGACCGGAGCTCCCCAAGGTGAGGAACTTGGTCGAATAAATCCCTTGTCCAGGAGTTCTTGTAACTGAGTAGACAACTCCTGAAGTTCGGATGGGGCTAGTCGGTAAGGTGCTCGTTCCACAGGTGCTGCACCGGGCACAAGATCAATAGAAAATTCGACTTGTCTAGGTGGTGGGAGGCCAGGAAAGTCTTCAGGAAAGACTTCTGGGAAATCTCGAACAATAGGCACATCCTCAAGTCGCTTCTCCTCCGACTTTTTCTCCATAACATGTGCGAGGATTGCTTGTTACCCTTTTCTCAAGTATTTTTGGGTTTTCATGCAAGAAATGATGTTTAGGCTCGTTCCACCGGTCTCCCCTTGTATGACTAAAGTTCCACTGGTGACGAGGGGGATGCAGACGATTTTCTCAAAACAAACTATTTCGGCTCGGTGCTTGGATAACCAATCCATACCGACGATGATGTCAAAACTGCCGATCTCGATGGGTATCAAATCAATGGAAAAGAGCTCATTAGCTAAGTTTAAAGTGCAACTAGGTATCACACTGTCGGCCTCAATAAGTTTTCCGTTTGCCAATTCTACTGTGTACTTAAAATCCAAGGCTATAGGTGCAGTGTCAAGTAGTGGATAAAATTTATCAGACATAAAGCTCTTATCAGCACCAGTATCAAATAGAACAGTGGCAGTTAAGTTGTTGAGAAGGAACGTACCCGTGACCACATTAGGGTCTTGACGGGCTTCCCCTGATTTCAGCACAAAAGCTCTTCCCCGAGCGTTGTTGTTGTTCTTGTTGTTGTTGTTTTTCAGTTTGGGGCAGTCGCTCTTGAAATGCCCTGGATTTCCGCACCCAAAGCAAGTCTTCAGCGCATTAGTGTTGGGGGTAGGGATGTTGGCTCGACAATCCTTGGCTAAGTGCCCGAACCTTTTGCAATTAGTACAAGGGCAGGAACTGTCATGATGGAGGTTGCATTTGGAACAGTAAGGTTTATTCCCGATGTATCCTCTCCTCTCTATAGATCTCGAGGAATAAGCCTTAATAGACTCAGGCTTTTTGTTGAAGGTTTGGTTGGAGGAATTGGGACTTCCTTCCCGCTTAAGCTTGTGGTTTGTTGTTGGGGTGGAAGTTGTGCCACGGCGGACAGAGTTGGCCGTTAGTTCGTGAGCCATGCGAATGGCGCTCTGAATAGTACCCGGCTTGGATGAAGTCACCAGGTCTTGAAGTTTGTCGGGGAGTCCATCTATGTATTTCTCGATCCTCTTATACTCGGGATCGACCATGGATGGGCACAGAAGTGCCAGTTGGTGAAAACGGTTGGTGTAGCCCATGATGTCATCACCCTGCATTTTGTGGTTCCAGAACTCTACCTTCAGCTGCTTCAATTCATCTCTGGGGCAATACTCGCCCCTCAACATCTGCTTTAACTCATCCCATGAGAGTTTGTAAGCATTTGCAATACCCACAGTCTGGGCATAGGTGTTCCACCAGGTGAGAGCGGTGTCAGAAAATGTACTGGTGGAGAACTTGACCTTGTCTCCCTCTGTGCAGTTGCAAATAAGGAATACAGATTCAATTTTCTCGATCCAGCATACTAGACCGATTGCTCCTTCGGTACCTGCAAAGCTCAAGGGTTTGCAGTTCTGAAAGCCTTTGTAGGAGCAGGGTTTGGGTTGTGGCCCATTGGTAGCTGTATCTTCGCTACTAGGAATAGGTGTCCGGGTAGCCAAGGCTTGGGCCACACTGTGGGCAATTAGATCCGCTATTTCCATTTCGCTGAGGCTGACCTGGCGTCGGGGAGGCATGATGCTGAACAAAGAGAACAAGAAAAGGGAAATAAGAGATTTGTACGAATTTATGATATATCTCATGTGTATATTATGGAATATACGAGAACAGATTGATGTGGTAACCATATTTCATTAGATAATTAGATTAGATACAAGGCATGAGTTCTAGAGGGTTACATAATATAATGAGTACAAAAGATGCCAAGAATTGTTTCATCCGGTCGAATTACATAGGTCCTACGAAAGCTTAATAAAATACAGATTCAGCCTAAGCTAATTCCGGCTTAGGTTGAGTTGTGGCAGCAGTGCATTTGGAGGGCGTCTTCGGTTTCCTTTAGACGTGTCTCGCACTGATTCAGCCTTGACTGTAGGACGGAAATTTCATTTCGGTTGCCAATCACTTGGTTGTGGACAACCTCCATAGTTTCGATGGTTTCACCCAGACGGTTGTCAAGGGTGTCCATGTGGTTGATGGTATTTTCATGATCTTCGGAGACTTGGTTGATTCATTCGAGTGAAGTGAGTCCCCAGTTTTCGTTGGTTTCTTGGAGTTCGATATCCATAGCGTTAAGTCGTTGCTCGTGGTGGTGTACTCTAGCGGCTAAATTCGGTTTAGTAAGGTGAGCAGGATATGGGCTAGCCCGAGGCGACCTGGGGTCCCTCCTAGCCACTCTTGGGTTTCGTGATCCATACGGATGAGAGCGTGATGAATTGGGTGGTGTGTTTGCCATTCTGAGATAAAGCGTTAGAAAGAATGAGGCCTATATCCATATAATACATATAAAATATAGCCTAAGATATTGAGCGGGAGCGAGGCCTATCTATGTATATATATATATATATATATATATATACCACATAATAGCCTAGTATGTCTAGCACAGACGTGTTTGAGTCCCGGTTCTCTCGAGGTCAGAGTCCACTAGTGTATCCTGTTCAGCCATGACTTCTTTCAGATCTCACATCGTATTCCTTTAATTGTACATAGTTGATCAGGCTATGTTAAATTAAACCAATACAATGTAGTCACTGAACCTAATCATACATAGTAAGGAATACTGCCTAACGGTCATAGTCTAGACCCACTAAATGCAACCTAGTTCACTATAACCTTAGGCTCTGATACCAATCTGTAACACCCCCAAAATCACTGTTTAGCGGAAGCAAGCTTTGGGGTGCTACTAATCAATATCACAGCACAAAAGTAAAGCAAACGACATCTATATGAAACGTTTGTAAAATAGTTACATTCCCGTACATAAAATGTTTGAAACATAAAGTTTCGGGTTACAAAATGAAGTTCCCCTAGAGTATGCGCGTAAAGCGGGAGATTCTATTACATAATCATAATAAATACAAAAGATAATGCTGAGAATCTCCGTTAAATGCAGTTGTAGAAATCATGCGACTCTAGCTAGTATCCTGAGGGAATCCTACTCCGTATGTGTACCTGAGATACAAAGCTAAAAAGGTCAACATGAATGTTGGTGAATCTCACAGGTTTGTAAATAATATTAGTATTTGAACACAAGATTTCATCAGTAATGCCCGCAGGCGTAAATCAGGTATTTGCAATCCCGCAAATGTAAAGTAAGTAAGTTATACCGTTGCCATGAGGCTCATAATCGAAGCTTAACCCGTAAGTAATAAGTTGCTCCCGTGACATGCTCATTACTGAGCAAGCATAAGTAACGAATAATAGTCACCCGTTTATACAGAACGGTTCATGGTAGCGCTACTACCCCGGGCGGGGAGGGTCATTTCCCTAATGGATCCATTAACTAGTGTTCGCGATTAAGTCCGTAACTAACGATATATGATGGAGAGACTTCAGTAAAAGTAAGTAACTCACGCAATCCCATATAGTAAAATAAGTTGTTCGTACTTGTGTTCAATAAAAGTAAGCAATGTATCTCACCCCGTAAGTAAAACAGTAAAAGTGGGGCTGTAAGACTCACCTGAGCCTGAGAAGTTTATCTAAATAAACTTTGATTGATTAGCTGAGTATCAATGTCCGAAGACTTGTAACCTGAGGGTGTCCACGACACGCGATGGTTATAAACGGGAGTCGGTATCTCAAAGGACTACCTTTGTAGTTGTTACACAACTATATATGTCCAAATTACTACGATTTGGTTGATTATTTGGTTTGTATTTTGAAAACGTGTACGACCCGTTGGTGACAGATTTATAATAATAACCTTAACTATGATTAATATACTTTGATTCATCAATTTTTGCGTATTAATCGTATCGTATTTGGTTTGGTTATTGAAAAGTGATTTTTAAACATTTAGAATGTTTTTGGCTTCTGTTTTTGGGTTTCTGCGACATAATATGCGACACAATGCTTGTGTCCCGCAACACAAGGCTTGTGTCTTATGATATGCAACTTAATGCAACACTAAATGCGACAAAATGCTTGTGTCACATGTTTTGCGACACTAAATGCGACACAATGCTTGTCTCACATGTTTTGCGACACTAAATACGACACAATGCTTGTGTCACATGTTTTGTGACACTAAATACAACACAATGCTTGTGTCGCATGGATGAACACCAACCCAGACCCCAGCGGCTGTCGCGATTTTTCAACCCAAAACCCAAATCTAACTCATTTTTAGGCTGTAAAATCGTGTTTTCTTCATACATTTGGACAATACTAACTTGTGTAAACATTATAACACCGAAATAATACACCAAAATGAGTGGATCTAAATATTTAGAGAATTTCTTACAATTGCAAATCGAGATAAAACGAGGAGGAAAATGAGGGTGGTGCCTTTGTTAATCTTGTTCCTCTCTTGATGGTGATTCAGAAAATGTAACTTTTGTTGTCGGTTATGCTAGATCCGAAAATTTGGTGGTGATGGGTTTGAGAGTGTTTAGTGGTGTGTGTGTGTTTTTGTTGAAATGGAAATGAAAGAAAGAGGGAAAGAGAGGTGGGGTGTAGGTGAAAGCCTCACCTTTTTCAGTCCCCGCAATCGCGCTCCGTGCGGTGTTCGTTCTCTCGTTTGTTTAAACGTTAATTGTTTATTTTATACGTTTAAATATACGTTTTAAAATACGAATAATTACCCAATATTTTTGTTGTAGTATTTTACCCAATACTTAATGGTTGCGTTATAAAGTATAACTTTAACTTGTTTCGATTTGTTTGCGCGTTTAATAATCTAATCGTGTAGTCCTTGTTTGTACGATACGAATTTGAATTGAAATATTATCTAAATAATATTTTGGATATAATTGCGTTATTAAATAATATTATTTTATTTAATAAAATTGTTCACCCACGCCCGTATGATTTAAATCGAATTACATTCGATTTGAAACTTGTACGATTTAATCAAATCGCATGATTGTATATATTCAATAATATATATTACTTGATACATTAATTAGCCTAACACAGAACTAATTACATGTATTATAACTGATTAGGTACTAATCACTAGTCCTAATTTGGCGGGTGTCACATTACATCAAGCTCCTCGAGCTTGGTATGAGACTTTATCTCAACATCTGCTCGCTAATGGGTTTTTGAGGGGTCAAATTGATAGTACACTCTTCATTCGGAAAACAAAAGGAAATTTGCTACTCGTTCTAGTATATGTGGACGACATTATATTCGGGTCTACGAATGACAGTTTGTGCAAAGAATTCGAGAATATCATGAAGTCTAAGTTTGAAATGAGTTCAATGGGGGAAATGTCTTTCTTTCTAGGTTTGCAAGTTCAGCAACTATAAAAAGGGTATTTTCATACATCAAAAGAAGTATGTTCATGACATCTTAAAGAAATTTAAGATGTTGGATGCCAAATCTATTTCAACTCCCATTGATCTTGTTGATAAAATTGGACCTGCTCTTGATGACACACCAACTGATCAAAAGGAATATCGGTCAATGATTGGTTCTCTCATGTACTTAATTGCTTCAAGACCTGATATTATGTTTGCTGTGTCTATTTGTTCACGGTATCAAGCAAATCCTAAAGTCTCACATTTGAGGGTCGTACAGAGAATCTTTAGATATTTGAAGGGAAAGCCTGATCTAGGCATCTGGTATTCGAATGATGTAGACTTTCACTTTCAGCATACTCTGATTCTGACTATGGCGGATGTGGTATTGACTTCAAATCCACATCAGGTAGATGTCAATTTTTGGGAGATCGACTCGTGACCTTGCAATGCAAGAAACAAAACACGGTTTCTACCTCTACTGCGGAGGCAGAATATATTGCTGCTGCCAGTTGTTGTTCGCAAATCCTCTGGATTCAACAACAACTTCGAGATTATGGTTTACTTCTTACCAAAACTCCTTTGCATATTGATAAATACTGCAGCCATAAGTATCATACGTAATCCCGTTCAGCACTCAAAAACTAAACATATTGAAATACGTTTTCACTTCATACGTCATTGCTATGAGAAAAACTTGATCATTTTGGTTCATGTTGATACATTGAATCAAAGAGCTGATTTGTTTACCAAAGCCTTTTCAAAACCACGTTTTGAGGAACTCATTTCGATGCTCGGCATGAAACATTTGGATCAAATTAAGTAAACTTTGGATCTTTAACATTTTATTTTCTGTTTGTTGTTTACTTGTTTTCTTTTATAAACAAAAATCCAAAAACATTTGAAAAATAAAAAATCGGGGAAGATTTTATGTATTAAGTTGGGAAATGATAGTCATTGGGAAATGTATTAATAAATAATACGTAAAAGAAATGATAAGTACTATATTTGATGTGTTAGTAGGTTTACATAGCATTTTTAAACCAAATTTTCTACTAATCAATTTTATATGTGATTTATTGGTAGACATTTTTGCATTTAAAATATCAAGTCTAAGAAATTTTAATCATATATGCATATTATTTTAAATAATCCAAAATATTAATATGTTAATCAAAGGTTTAATCAAAATGATCAAAGGTTATCGAAATGATAATAAATGTCTTAAATTTTGAAGGATTTGTATATTATGATTCATGATTTAGGGTTTTAATATTATGATATCTGGGGAAATATATTGACTATTTGTTGTACTGAGTACAGACCTTAGTTGATATATTTTTATAAACGGACGTGCAAATATTCCAAGGTTTCATATAACAAATCAATATAAACTCTGTCACTCTGTGTATACGATGTATAGACCTGTGATACAGTTTATAAGTCCAACACGGGGTATGACATGTGTGACTAAGTGTCATTCCAACATATGTGTGTAATTCTAAAGATATCATCATATTCTCACTCTTTTTATGAAATTATTAATATATTATGAATTTAAAAGTATAATTTTATTTAGATTATATAAAATAATATGCATACGAATAATAAAAGAATTAAAGATATTTAAATGCAGAATTGTTTGAAAGACCAATAATACCAATAATCACATGTAGAATGATTCTTAGAAAACATGTTTTCTTAATGCTAAGTAAATTTAAAGAGGTCAAAAATACTAACAATCAAAATAGACTTTCATTTCTAAATAATAAAAATAAATACATTCATTTATCCCAATATGATCCCATCTCATGAGAATTACCCCAACAAAAATATTTTACTTTTATTTTGTTATGTTAGTTTGTAAATATTTAGTTTAATAATTTTTCATTTTTTCAAATTTTAGTTTTAAAATAGTTTAGCATTTTATCCAAAGTATATTTGATTTGATTAAAATGTTTTCATTACAAGTTATTGTCGGAATTATATTCTTGGATTTTATTCACGGATATCATTTTTATTCACGGATAAAAAAGGGGTAAAAAGTGTATAAGTATTTCAAATTTTGAAATTTTACACACTTTTTCAAAATTCATCTAACAAACACCATTTTTTCGACAATAGCTATATCCGAAAATACGCTGAACATTTGATTTTCTCTTCGATTACTTGTTGTGCACTATATTTCATTCGATTTTGTTCCGACAGAACTGAACGCCTTATCATTCCGGATCGATTGGTATAAATTTCCCTCTTTATCTCCTTGTAAATAAGTTTTAATCGTTGAAATTGTGCGAAAATATACTGTTCATGAACAGTACTCTAAGATCGTCCGTCAATAACCATTGTCGGATGAACAGTGAATTAGGGTTTGATGCGTGAATAGCTTATTCACGCATGAACAATGTTCCGTGAAATTGACTTATTGACTTTGACTTGTTTGACTGCTTGTTACGACAATTCATTATTATCGCATGAACAGTACTTATTCACGCATGAATAGTACTATGACAAATGTTATTCATGCATGAACAGTGTTCTGTGTATAACTATTGTCGTATAATAATGTGATTGTCGCATGAATAGTGCTCAAAGTTCTTATTGTCGCATACTTTCAACACTTAGAAAATTTTCTTATTTTTGAGACATGAAATTTTTTCAAAGTATGTTTAGGTTCTTTGCTTAACATATACTTTGTGGAGTTTGTATTTGTATATCCATGGCAGCTCTTGATCCTATTGCTGCAGCACAACCTGATGTGCTTAAAAGGCCTGTTGTTTTTGAAAAGAGACATAATGCCACAGCTTATCTACTCGAGGAACCGGATAAACCTGAAACCAGGAAATTCTTTCCTATGGTTAGGTTTCTATTACGTTCAAGGATATCTCATGCCTTGACTGTTCCAGTGGCCAACATCTATGAGGATCATATGATTGATTTTTGGGTATCTGCTGAATATCACACGGATGTTCAACCTTCTTGTATCACAACCACAGTTGATGGAAGACCTCTTGTTCTCACTGAGGAATTAATTCGACATACTTTACAATTCGGTGATGCTGTAAATGCTTTAAATAATATTCCCCGAAATATTATTGATGATTGTCTTCACCAAATGGGTTGTATAAAAGGACCACAAGATGTCCAGATTATGAAGAATCATTTTTTCCCACATTGGAAGTTCTTGGCTCACATGTTGATTGGTTGTATCTCTCCATGAAAAGCTGGATTTGACGCAATGAGTTACCACTTAGCTGGTTTAATGACAGCTTTGGTACTCAACATTCCTTATAACTTCTCAAGATATATTTTTGACAATTTGGTTGGGAACATCAATGAAGATGGATTTTTTATGTACCCATGATTCCTTCAGCTGATTTTTGATCAACATATTCAAGGAATTACATATCATGGAGCAATTTTGCATTATACTCCGATTCCCAAAAGAGTGTTTGCTGATTGTAACAGTTATCGTGGTAAACCTACACCACCAACTGTTGATCTCTTTGGGCATATCATTGATGATGACTTTCATCCACCTCAGATTGATATTGAAATGGAATCAGATGATGATAGTGAGGAAGTTTCAGCTGAGGGGTAGTCAGTTCAAGAAGAAGATGAACTTCAAATTGTTCCTTAGATTGATGATGTTGATCAACAAAATCTTGATCATCCTGTGGAGATTGAATCATCTAGTTCTGAGGATGAGGAACCTATTCGTCCTAAGACCATTGAAGAATCTTTAGCTTCACAACGACTTACTGAAGAAAATATTGAGAAGGAAAGACAAGATTTAAGACGACAACGAGAAGAGGCACAGGATCCTGAATATATTCCTGAGTCTAGACCTACTCAAAGAAGGAAGTTGCTTGTATCTTCTGAAGCTGGATCTTCTTCTTCTTCATTACCAGTGACTTCTTCTGCAATATCTATTTCTGAATCTTTGCCAGTCACTTCTTCAACATTGCCTTCTTCTTTCATATCAATGCCTGTTATTTCTTCTGCACCTGGTATTTCTACTTCTCTTCCTATTCCTTCATCAATACCTGTTACTTCATCTACAGCTGCTGGAACTTCATCTACCACAACTACTCCTACTGTGTCAGCTCTTGATGCTTCTCTTCAAAGAGCTGTGACTCCTTTGATGTCTCTGGTGGATAACTTGCAAGATGATTTATCTCATGCTTTGCAATGCATTGGCACTCAGGATATTCTTATTGCCAATCAAGGTCAACAAATCGCTTCTCAGACCTTACTGATTGAATCACTTGAACAAGAAGTCTTTATCCAGAAAGAAAAATTAGGTGATCAGGGGGAGAATGTGCATGAAGCTGTTGATATTGATGATGATGTTGATGATAATGAAAATGATCAGAATAATGATGATCAAGGAAATGAAGGTTCTGATGATTCTGATAATTCTGGAAATGATGATAGTGGTGATCAACCAAATTTTTCTCAAGCAATGGTATTAGTTCAGAATATTGAAGAGGAAGAACCTTTGAATGTTGAACCAATAAGTTCTGTTCCTGCTCTGGTGTTGACTCCCAAACCAAGTTTTGAATATACGGAGTTTGATGATCTTGGTGAAGAAGATTTAAAAGATTTGGTACCGTTTATGGAGTTATGTAACAGTGGAGAATATGATTTTGATGAGTTTGATGATCCAATATTTCCTCCAGGGTTTGAGCCAGACTTTGATGATGTTCATGTTGAAGATTGGGAAGATTCTGATGATGAATTGCATCTAGAAAAAGTTCAGTCTGATATGTGTTCTCAAGAAGGGTTTTGGGTTGATTCGGACGAAGAAAAAGAACCTGAACAAAAAGTTCCATGGTGGTTCTCTAAACAACCTGAGCATGAGATTATAAAGACTAGAAAGTTCTTCAAAATTCCAAGACATGAATGTGTGGGAAGGATTATTCGATGGAAGTATGATAATGATAGCAAAGTGTTTATCATCAAGAGAACAGATGGACTGCAATATTTTTATCCAACTATTAAAGCTCTTGAGAAACTTCCAAAGTGTAAAATCAATCATATTGCTTCAATTGATATTATAAATCATTCTAAAAATGGTTTGGTGAATTGGATGACTGAAGTTCTCTCTCGTGAATGCAATAAAGGAAAATACACTTGGGTTAAAGAGACTTTTCCAAGGAGAACTGTGGATTACTTCGACATTGAATCCATCTCAAATCAACCACGAGTAGTTACTACTTATTCAAGGCTAAAATGTTTGAGGAAAATTCCACTTGAAAAACTTCCAGTTAATTCTTGGAAATTTGTGAGTTATTGGAAGTATAATGGAAGCACTGGAGAAGCAGAGATTGCTTGTTATGACAGAGATATCAAGGGAGAAATTATGTGGAATCGTGAAATGATTGTATATGTGTTCGATCCCTTGAGTTTGATAAATCTCTCAAAAGATGATCTGGAAGTTCTTCTAGTGAATCCAATTATCTATGATGATGCATATGATGATGAAGCCATGGCCTTGAAGTTTCAAAGAGTTGTTGAAGTATGCTGTGCTCAAGGTGTTCATGCTGGTTGTAATTTTCCTGGATATACATAAAGTTCAAGTTTTAATATATCAAGCATTATCCAAGGGGGAGTTTGTTGAAGCAAGATTGTCTAAAGCTTGATTTTATTTGTTTTGTAAAAACTGAAATGTATAGAATCTGTCTAAGTGTTTTTGTTTTGTGACAATGGGAGATCCGTGAATGGCTATTATCCTATGTAAAATTCATTCCGACAATAGCATTGTCAGAATTGACCAAGTCAAATAGTTTAAGTATTATCGCACATAAGTATTGTTGCATAATTTAGTCTATAAATAGACTTTTGTATAGTTCATTTGAACTAAGTCTTTGGTAACCATTGTCACAGTGTTCTCTCTATGTTCTTGAAATACAAAAGCAAATTTTGATATTGAATACTTCTTGTTCTCTTATTTATATATTCATATATATCTTGTATTCCGCACAAGATATAAGTTCTAGTTGCGATTCGTGATCCACGACACTACAGTAAAGTCTAGAAGAATTGAAGATCAAGATTTGCATCTGGTTATTATGCATGGCATGGTTTAAAAGAAATCAAGAATTAAGGGGAAGTTTGTGCAAGAAGATGGATATTTTGTCATCATCAAATAGGGGAAGATTGTTAGGATTTATTAATTTGATGAGACAAAATAAAAGATTAAAGATGAGGGACTAAAAGTAACGATTGTTTTAATTAGTTTCCTTATACAATTATGATTTCTTTCTTGTAACCTCCTTTGAATTTCAGTCTCATCTTTTCTTTTCTTTTCTAACCTTTCCCTTGCTGCAGGATTGACATGAGGATTATTATCATACAAGTTTTGCAATTGTTCAAGTGACATACTCCTCAGTCTCATAGTAGGAATCCTTCCTCCTCTAAGCTTACACACCAAATCATTTTTCATTTCAGACTTAGTTGGCTTCTTTGCTTTCCTCTTAGCAGCCTCCTTCTCCTTCTTCTCCTTTTTCTCCTTTTCAATCTTTTTATTCAAAGCCATCTGCAGAGGATCACCTTGTTTCTTTGCTTCAAAAGCACGATAGACAGTATCATCATTTAAACCTTTTGATTTCATTTCTGCATAAATTCTGCTGGCTTCTCTTGTCATCTTTACAATTTGCCCATTCTCAAGCAATACATCTACTTCATCTACCTCAGATTCATCAGCTCTTTGTTCAGCTTCAATTCTGTCCTGTTCATTCAATTCTGCCTGCAACCTCATAGCATACTCCATGTCATGCTCAATATTTTGTTGCACCTTCTTCACCTTTGGCTTTTCCACCAATTTACCTTTACCTTTGTCTTTTGGATCAATCTTTGAAAGATTAGACTTAGGTTTAGGTGATGTAATTGGTTCTCTTATTGTGAAAGGAACTTCCATTGATCTAACAGTAGGAGTAGAAGTTGTTCTAACAGTAGGTGACTTCTTGGTAGCAGTTGTAGTTGTAGCAGTGGTAGCAGCAGTTGCAGTTGCAGTGGCAGTGGCAGTGGGTGTAGCAGTGGTAGCAGTAGTAGCAGTATTTTTAGCAGTGGTAGCAACAGTGGGAGTTTTCACTTTCTTAGTCTTAACCCTTGACACTGGTATTGATTTCTTTCTACCATATGTAATTTTGGGTTCTGATTTTTCTTTGAACTCCCCCTCAGCCTGAGCACCATCACCATCACCCTTATTCAAAGATTGAACTACTTCTTCTCCAAGTTCAACCTCATCTACCACCTCAGTTTTATTCACACTTTCAAAAACCTCAGTCTGTACATCCTCCAAGACCTCAGTATCTGCTTTATCTAATTCTGTAGTATCACACACAACCTCAGTCTGCTCTACATTTTCCTCATCATCCACACCAGCATTGAACATACTATCATTTTCCTCAGCATACTTCTCCCCCTTTTTGAAAGTGCCCTGAACCAACAAGGCTTCAATAACTGCAATCCTATCTTGGAGATCAGTAATAATTTTCTCCTGCTCACTAATCTTAGCAGTTTGTTCTGCAATGATAGCATCTTGAGCTTTATTTACCTTCTTCTCCTTCATTAATCTTTCCCAAATCTTATCCACCGCCATTGTCAGTTGTACATTCGTTAATTCTGTGTAAGTACTAGCCTCATCATCATTAGAGTGTGACCTCCTAGATGAATCATTGACAATAACATCTTCTGTCTCATGCCTAGCATGATCAACAGAAGTCCCCTTTTTATTGGTACTGGGACCTTCACCTGCTTCATCACCCATAGGTTCAGCATTAGAAGTTGCCTCTGGTTGGGTCTTATTTATGTTACCACTGCCCTCCTCTGTCAGTGGACTAGAAGGAGTAGTGGCAGCCCTTCCAGAATGACCACCCATCTCCTGTGGGGTCACTTGCTGTGGTACAATTGATGGCTGAGACAAGTGAGTAGCAGGAGCCTCACTTGCCTGTTTTCTTTGCCTTTTCTGTGGCTTTAGTTGGGTAGGTTGTTTGGTCCCTTGCTTTCTTTTAGTACCCCCAATTGATGTGTGTTCAGACCTAGTTGGTACTACTGGCCTGTCATCAATTGGTTCAGATGTAGTTGGTGGTACTACATCTGTGGTGGAAGGAGCAGGAAGCATTGCAGAAAACAATGCTGTTTCCTTCCCAGAAAACTTCTTATTAGTATTCTTACTCATTTCTGTAAAAGTTCTAGCAGAAAGAGTACCAACACCAATAATAAGTTCTTGTGCAACCAAATCAGAAATTTGTTTATTTAAAACAAGTTGCACAAATCGAGGATACATAATGAACATATCCTTCTTCCCTTTAGTTATATTTCGAACCATGCCTTCAAAAATATATTTAGAAAAATTAAACTTTTGACCCGTAGCTAAACACACAAGGGCATAAGCTATTTGGGATCCAAATTCATTAAATGCAGTTCTTTTGGATGACAGACAATGAAGAAGTGTATGAATTAAAAATTTCCACTGAGGACTAAAGAGTGATTTAAAAAATGTAAAACGTGTGTAATCACCCTCATAACCCATTAGCCTAAGGTTATCATACAAATCTGTGTCATCAATCGAAGATATACCTGAAGCATCGTCAAGAAGTAAGACTTCTCGAATAGAGTCCTCAGATATCACCACTTGAGTTCCTTGAACCCTAGAAATCAGTTGACGTTTCCCCTCTATCACTTCTAATTTGGAATTTTTCCAGAATTCATTCAAATGGCCTCTAGAAACCCTTGGAGAAATAGTGAGTGCGTGAAAGATGTAGGTCGACCGCAGAAAATCCACAATTTGTGTGAAGTTTTGCGCAGATGAGGGTTTCATTAAAAAGGCGATCATATTATGTTCTTCGTAAACACTTAAAGTAAGATCTGTGGATGAAGTGGAATCCATGATGGTGAAATTGATCGAAAAGGAAGTAAATGTTCAGTTTGCAAGGAGGGTTTACAGAGAGTATTTGTGAATTCGTGAAAATATGAAAGCGTAATGAAAAAGTGAAGTGTTCTAAGGTTATATACTGTTGGTCATAAGAACAGAGGCATGACCTAGAAAAATGAACTAGCAGTGGCAACGTTCTATATAACTAACAGTGGGAAGACATAACACAACCTTAACAGTGGTAAACAGAATTTAGTACACACTCCAATTTACTTAGAAAACTAACAGCATCTAGTAGTACTAGCAGTGGCAACCGACCAAGGTATCACCTGTTCCAAAGGATGATCTTTGTGTACATGAAAGTTTGAAGTTGATGTCTCAGGAATGGTAGTCTCGAAGTTGGTAAAGTTACCATCCTGCCCTGAACTTCCATTGACAGGTGTTTCAATTTGCTCTTCTATCTCAATGGACTGAGATGACTGGGGAAGATTAGAAGATAGCAACTCAGGTGGATCAGGAGTCCAGATTGGAAATATAATGTATTCCAAGGAGTCTTTATTACTATTTGTGAACACCCCTGTTTCTTTCTCACTGGCTACCTCTTCTGTTCCTGTTTTGGTACCTGTACTTGTACCTGTACTTAAATTGACAGTTGCATATCTAAAAGCAGTGTTAAGAGCATCAATATCAAACAAAGACTTAGGACCTTTTCCATCAGGATTAATGATATTCTCATTAAAAGTGACATTCATTGATTCTTCTATGACTCTGGTCCTTTGATTGAACACTCTATATGCTTTACTTTGAACAGAATATCCTACAAATACACCCTCATCTACTTTGCTTTCAAACTTTCCTAGATGATCTTTGGTATTCAAAATAGTACAAGGACATCCGAAGGATTTTAAGAAACTGACCAGTGGTTTGTTCTTAAACAGCAGCTCATAAGGGGTTTTGAAATAAGGTTTAACAACTGTTACCCTATTCTGAACATAGCAAGCTGTGCTAACTGCTTCTGCCCAAAAGGACATAGGAAGTTTTGCATCAGCTAGCATAGTTCTAGCAGCCTCTATTAGTGTCCTATTCCTTCTTTCAGCTACTCCATTTTGTTGAGGAGTCCTAGGAGCACTAAATTCTCTCTTAATGCCTTTCTCATCACAGAATTTATCCATCTCAGAATTTTTAAACTCTGTTCCATTATCACTCCTGATGATTTTAACCTTTGTATCTAATTGGTTCTCAATCTTAGTTATAAATGATCTAAGTATTTCACCTGTCTCATCTTTTGTTCTAAGAAAGAAAACCCATGTAAATCTGGTATAATCATCAATTACAACAAGACAATAAGATCTTTTTCCCATACTACTTATACTTGTTGGTCCAAATAAGTCCATATGCAATAAGGATAAAGGAGTACAGTTTGAATTCACAGCTTTGGACTTAAAAGAAGTTTTGTGTTGCTTTCCCTTTAGGCACGAAACACAATGATCATCACATGAATAGACCTTCTCAGGTAAACCCCTAACAAGCTTGTTTTTGACAAGTTTATTAATGGTTTTGTAATTCATGTGACACATCCTTCTATGCCACAAAGTAGACTCATTTAAATTTGCTTTAGAAATCAAGCAGTTTAAATCAGATTGAGGTGCCATGTTTGCTAAGTCACACTTGTAGACATTATCTTGCCTAGGAATTCTCATTAGAATCATATTTTCTGGAATTTTGAACTCCTTAGACAGAATAAGACATTCAGTGTCAGTAAAATGAACAGGGTTCTTTTTATCTGTAATTTGACTCACACTTAGAAGATTGTACCTCAACTGTTCCACATAATAAACATTTTCAAAGCTTAACTTGGCACTTTGAACAACTCCTTTGCCTGTAATCCTTCCACCTTTTGGATTGCTTCCAAAAGCTACATATCCACCATCAAATGATTTGAAATTCTGTAGCTTCTCTTTATCTCCAGTCATGTGCCTTGAGCATCCACTGTCGATATGCCATAAACTTCTTGGCTTGCCCTGCACATACACAAACACAGAGAAAATTAATTTCTCTTGGGAACCCAAACCAATTTGGCTTTGGGTTTCCCAGATGCATCAAGGTAATCAACTTTCTTGAAGATTATTGATTTGGATGCATTGTTAGATTTTGGACAGCTGGCCATATTTGATTGAAAAGGTGTCCAAATCCAACTAATTTTAGACTCAACAGTGGATTTTGGTCTAACAGTATTAGCTGGAGGACCATAGTTATAATGCCTAACAGTGTCACGATTATACTTATTATGTCTAACAGTGGCAAAGTGATTAACACTATTATAGTACCTAACAGTATTATTTGTTCTACCAGTGGTAAATAAATTAACACTGTTGGTATTCCTGACAGTGTTATTTACTCTACCAGTGTTAACATAACTAGTTGTAAAATTCTTTCCACTGTTTGCTTTAAAAACCTTTTCCACTGTTCTAGTCTTATCACTGTTAGCTAAATCTTTAGCTTTTGTTCCTGCAGTGGAAACTTTTGCAGCAACCATAGCTTGATTTGCCCTATAGTTCATCTTCCTAGCAGCAGTTGTATGATTAACTTTAGATTTAAAATTTTGTTTGTTAACCATATTAACTGCTGTCCATGGCTTTTTCACATTTGCTTGATAGGTTTTTGGATGATGAAAGCACTCATGTTGAAGATGATTATTTCTGCCACATATAAGGCATAACTTTTCTTTAATTACAGTAACATTATTCCCCAGTTTTTGAGTCACCATTTGATTCCAATTCCGTTGGTTACCTCTGGGAATATGTTTTTGAAAATTTTGTGACGAAGAAAAGTTATCCTTACATTTGCAATGATCACATTTATTCAATGCAGATGCATGATTCACAGAAAGAGATGATTTCACTTCATTTCTAATCTTCCTTTGAACTTTTCTAGGAATATTAGATGTGAGTCTTACATTTTCTATCTTAGATTTCTCCTTTTCACTGAACATTCTTTTACCCTCTTCTAGCTTTTTATCATTAAGATCTAAAGCTAGACCAGTAACTTGATTGCTACACTCACTAGGTTGTGTAACAGATTTATTCAGTACATTACCCTCACCTTCAGATGTAACACACTCTTCATCATCTTCCTCACTCCACTCATGAATTTCAACTCCATCAATATTCACATCTTCTTTTAAACTGTTAACTGGGTCAACCTTTTTAACATCATCATTCAATCCTTCTTTTAGTAAATTTAAATCAATTTCAGTTTTTGAAGGAAAGTAGTTGTTGTTATAAGGAGGAGGTACACTACTGTATCCTAACCCAATTTTAAGTTTATCATGAATCTGTGAATTGATAAGTTTATGTACACTCTTAGATGCATTTTCTAAGTTACTTACATTAAGTCTTATGCTATCTCTTTCACATGTGACCTCAGTAAGTTTCTTAGTTAGTACTTCTACTTGATCTTTAAGTGTATCTCTCTCCCACCTAGCATACTCGATATCATACTTAAACTGTGTTGCATTCTCTTCAAATGCTTGAATCTGTTTTTCAAAATTTTCTATTACAGAGATTGTGTGTTTACTTTTGATTTCACATAATTTTAACTCATCACACACTTTCTGGTTATGATCTCTATAATGTTTCACAGTTTGTTTACACACAGTTGAACATAATTTAATTTGTACCTCATATGGAACTTCTGATTGCTTGTCAGATTCTGCAGTTGCCATGAAGCATTGATTCTTCACTTCATGCTCTTCCTGATCACTCCAATCCCATCCACATCCATCAACAGATACCAGTGCATTTGATGAAGTATCTTGGATTGGCACATTCTTAGTTTGTCCCACATTACCTGCACTTCTTTGGACATTTCCTCTTTCATTCTGATCAACCTTTGGGCTTCTGCACTCCCTAGCAAAATGTCCCATCTTGTGACAATTGAAACATTCAACCTTGCTTTTGTCAAACCAGCTAGCATCACTCCTCTTCTGTGCAAAGTTATTTCTACCAGTTCTTTGCATAAACCTTTTTGCTCTTTGTGTGATTAGAGCAATCTGCAGTTTAATATCCATTTCTTCTAGATCATCTCCTTCAAATTGATCTAGATCTTCATTAGTAAGTGAAGAGTTTACATTACAGGCAAAGAAAGATTCTAAGATTTGATCATTAGAATTCTTAGATAATGATGCACTTCCTCCAGACCCATAGGATGACTCTTTAAGACATGACTCAGCTTTAGATCCAAATGCTCCCATAGACATAAATGCAGAATTTTGGTTGTTGTTCCCTGATCCTCCCTTCTTGCCCTCTACTTCAGATTCAAAGTTTCTCAGATCATTATATATATCTTCTAATTCCTTGGCTTCCAGATCTGCACTCTGTCTTAGCCCAACAGTATACATAGTCCATTCATCACCCAAGGACCTCAAAAACTTCCTGTTTAAATCATCTCTATCTATCTTCACTTGATGATTTTCCAGATCTCCAACCAGTTTAGAAAACCTATCAAAGGTTTGTGTTAAAGTTTCTGATCTTGTAGAATTAAAATTCTCATACTGTTGTTTAAGTAGAGATCTTTTGTTCTTTCTGGTGTTATCATTTCCACCAAACCTCTTTTCAATTGCTTCCATCAATACTTTAGCATCTTGACATGCTTCAAACCGTCTCTGATATTCATTGGGAATGGATAACAATAGAGTACTTAAAGCTTTGTACTCAATGGATCTGACCTTTCTTTCTGCCTCAGTTGTTGGTGGTGATCTTGGCATTGGAACACCATCACTGTTTAGAGTCACTGGAGGACCATTAACAACCACTTCCCACATCTGGTAGTCTGTGAGAAGCATATATTGTCTGATTCTGTTTTTCCATAGATCAAACTCATCAGGTCTAAGCAATGGAATCTTAGTGACCTGTATTCCTTCATTGCTTTCTGCCATTGATTTAATAACAAATATTGAAAATAATCAATCAAACAGTAATTCTAGATCTTCCTGTATTCAAAACTTAACCAACAGCTCTGATACCACTTGAATAACCCAGATCGATTTAATAAAGTTATTAGACAAACAAAGTTTTGAATAATTACTAAGAAGTTTGCGGAATAACACTTAGTAATATAATAAAGATCAATATGAATAACAAGAACAGAATTATAAAAAGCTTCAATCTTATTAATGATATAAGACGAATACACTGATTTGTATTAGGGTTACAAAACCTTGAAGCTGCGCTAAACTCTTATTCTAAAACTAGGTTTAGGATCTCTATTTATAACACATAGAGTCCTGCTAAACAATCTCCTATATTTATGGAATTCAAATTTATTCCATAAATATCTCTAACAGATTTATATATACTAACAGTGGGAATAACCTACTTTGTACCAACAGTGGTAGTAAGTTCCCTTTACAGACACATACTAACAGTGACACTGCTTAACTATACTAGCAGTGGCTAGATCTTTATTTCTTCTGGCAGTGGCTAGCACTCCTGGCAGTGGTACTGCTTCTTCAATAACAGTGGCTAGCAGTATAACAGACAGTGGTTAATCTTCTATACTTATCAAGTTTTAGCTCAGATCCCAACAATCTCCCCCTAAACTTAATCAATCTTGCATTGAGATAAGTTTCTTCATTCAGCTTCAATCTTTTATAGGAGAAGTTTAACCTTTCTTGTTGGCTTGATCTCTTTTGTTAAACTGATTCATCATCCAGTAAATAATTTCTTTTCCTCTATCAGTTTTCACAACCACTTGCAATTTCTTTTCTATAATCTGTCTTAACAAAACTATGCTCAGAATATATTCTCTTTCTTCCAACATATATACAAATTTACCATTCTTAAGAGCAATACAATGTACCCCTGCTCTTGCAAAATGTCTCCAATAAGCAACCACCTCAGCACCTAAAAACAGATCTCCATACTTTTCAGGCTCAAACATCATCTGTATCCATTCCCACACATACTTCTCAAGACTAGATTTAACAGTTTTCAAGTCCTTCTCTAACCCAATTCTGTACATATCATAAACATCAAATTTTTGAATTCTCTTCAAAATATCAATCATTGACCTGTGGAAGCTGACAACACCATTTTTTCTTTCAATCCTAATTTCATATGCCATATCTTTGGATGCTATCAACACTCCTTCCCACTTGATGATTTCTGAAAATTCTTCATCATTCAAGTTAATATTTTCTGATCTATCTGATTTTATCACAAACATTTTATCCAAAATCTCCTCATCTCTATCCAGATCACACACATCATCATCCAACTCCTGAAGTCTAATAAATGACCTTCTAGAACCCTCAATTTTTAATCTCAATTCTTTTTCTGCCTCCAATTCCTTATCAATCAAATCATATCTTTCTTGTAAATAAACTAGACAGCAGACTACTGTCAATGAAGAAGAAATACATACATCTCTATATGTATGTTTTCTATCACAAATAGAACCTAAGAAGGCAGTAGAAGCTCTTAAACACCCTAGCTGGATTGAGGCAATGCAAGAGGAGTTGCTACAATTCAAGATCCAGAATGTGTGGACTCTTGTTGATCTGCCAAAGGGTAAAAGGGCTATTGGTACCAAATGGATTTTCAAAAACAAGAAGGAGAAGGAGGCTGCTAAGAGGAAAGCAAAGAAGCCAACTAAGTCTGAAATGAAAAATGATTTGGTGTGTAAGCTTAGAGGAGGAAGGATTCCTACTATGAGACTGAGGAGTATGTCACTTGAACAATTGCAAAACTTGTATGATAATAATCCTCATGTCAATCCTGCAGCAAGGGAAAGGTTAGAAAAGAAAAGAAAAGATGAGACTGAAATTCAAAGGAGGTTACAAGAAAGAAATCATAATTGTATAAGGAAACTAATTAAAACAATCGTTACTTTTAGTCCCTCATCTTTAATTATTTTGTATCATCAAATCAATAATTCCCTACAATCTTCCCCTATTTGATGATGACAAAATATCCATCTTCTTGCACAAACTTCCCCTTAATTCTTGATTTCTTTTAAACCATGCCATGCATAATAACCAGATGCAAATCTTGATCTTCAATTCTTCTTCCCCTTTTTGTCATAATCCAATAGGGATCTTCTTGAAGATAAGCAACTTGAATCTTTACAACCGCACAATATATATTACACTACTAATCCAACCTTCTAATGACTCAAATTACCCTCCATGACGCATAATAAGAATAATGAATTTGAGCATTAGAAACTTACACTAGTAGTTGTACTATACAACTAGCAGTAGTAATAAAACCTTTATCCCAAATAATTATGCATGAACATCATCCGATGGTTAAACACTTTTTCCATAAGCTTCCCCTCAAATCAATATGTTAACCATCTCTTGACCAAAAGCAATAGAAACAATCATAAGAACTGTACGAATAACTAACCAACAATAGCAACAAATACCATGTAGTACCATCCATGACGAGCATCACTAATTCCGCTAGTGTTTGAAAAATGACTAACAGTAGTAATCGGTACCAAGTAGCAGTCATAACGAACAGTACAAATGATTAATACTCTAACAGTCATAACTTTTGTCAAGCAGTAGGAAATTCCTTCAGCCACTTTCCAATAATAGTGTTAACCATTTTTAACTAACACTTTGTTAACCATCTCTTGTATCTCGAATCTTTATAGGCTCTAAGTAATGATCACTGATGAAGAAAATAGAGTATGACAAACTTAATAAAGAAATTAAATCTTCCAAACTTGTACCTTATATCTTGTACTATTCACGACGTTGAACTTATAATCCTATGTATAAGTAGATCGCAATCTCTTTGACAAAAATCCTTATTTTCCATAATAAGTCACCGAGCCCACCATAACTCTTTCAAGTGATAGCAAATGTGAGCATTGAGCATCCTAAGTTTAATCTCACACGTTTGCTAGATTTGTCAAGTCTTCGTCGTCACCATACAAATCAAACAAGTTATCTTCAAAGTGTACCATCCTACTTTGAGATATGATAAGATACACGCCTGTAAAAATCAACTCCAATACCAAATAAGCTATAATCAATCTTCTTCGTAATCACTTCTTCAAATAATCTTCAAAAACGAGCCATAAAATCAATATGGATAAATTGTTATGAAAACAATTCAATCGAGATTCAAAGCTATCAGTTGCACTAACATTTGTAACCAAGTAGTACTAACAATTTTAATTGTTTTGTACTAACAGTGATAAAGACAATCAGTGTTAACCACTCGGAATTCATAAACAGTGGTAATCACTTTGCATTCCACTAACAGTGGCAAGGATTGTGCTAACAGAGGCAACGTTGTACTAGCAGCGGGAACATTGTACTAGCAGAGGCAAGAATACACTAACAGCGGCTAGTTTGTACTAACAGCGGGAAGAACCTTCTACTAGCAGTGGCAAGCATATTTTGTACTAGCAGTGGCAAGCATCTTATACTAGCAGCGGCAAGCATATTTTGTACTAGCAGCGGCAAGCATCTTCTAATAGCAGCGGCAAGCATCTTCTACTAGCAGTGGCAGGAACTTCAGAATTATATATCTCCCTGATTACGAATCTGATCATGCTCAAATTTTTACACGAAGTTCATCAATGTTTCATTAATCACATATCCAAAATTCAAATCGATCCAACGGTTAACGAACACACAACAATTAAAACACAGCAGCTGCGCAAACAGAAACCACAAACATACTGCAGCAATTTCGAATTTTCATCTCTATGTAGACACATCCGATCACGATGAAAATTTTACACGATGTGGAAACCTATGTATTGAATAACATATCCAAAAATCAAGAACATTCGTTGAATAACGAAGACACAGTGATCGATTTACTGCAGCTGTTCGGAAAAACCATACGGTTTCAGCAGCAGATTTCGAATTTAAATATCTCTCAATCAAAAGCTCAGATCGAAAATTCCTCTGGTCAGAATGTGCGTCTATGTGTTATGAACCTACAGTTCAAATTTCACGATGATTGAACGGTTAACGAATGAGATCTGGATTTTTTACTATCGTTGTGCAGAAAGTGACGAATTACGAATTTTTCTTGCAATCTTCTAGGGTTTCTTCAATACGGCTTCTCTTGCTTGTAAAACTTGTATATCCTTGATCACGAGCCACCTTGCTCTGATACCAATTGATAAAACGTATGATCGTTTAAGCTCTAGACTTTTTAGGTCTTGATCTAGGATATAATGATAACAATGATAAATTATGCAGCGGAATATAAATATGAACATCAATGTTATCACAACAAGCCCCAATTTTATTTGATCAGAATAAAACGGTTATACAAATATAACAGGATCAAGAAACCTTGATCTTGAGGCTAAACAAAAACTCTTAGACGTCTACATTATGTGTGCACACCTAAACCCTATGCCTATATCCCTTTATATAATAGAGATATTAGGGTTACAAAGAAATCATAATTGTATAAGGAAACTAATTAAAACAATCGTTACTTTTAGTCCCTCATCTTTAATTATTTTGTATCATCAAATCAATAATTCCCTACATAATTGATCACTGATGATTTACACAGTGATTAACAACAGCTCTTCCGTAGCTTCCACACTGTACTCCACTAGTGGTGTAGCCATTGCTATACCAAGTACTTAGCCGACTTACGGTACTTAGCCGTGAAGTAACTACGACATTTTCGTGGTTTCCACGTTGTACTCCACTAGTAGTGTTTGCATCGCTTTACCAAGTACTTAGCCTGTACCTGCGTTGCTTCATAAAGGAACCCTAGACTTATTAACTAAATTTGTATTTAAGCGTAGTAATTATCCATCTATGATATAAACCAGTCCTTACTTTAAAGTCCCAATAAATCTCTAATTTATTCACAGTATAATGCTTTCGTTCATTTTAGAAAACAGTATTTCCACAGTCACTGTGTACTTTGCGTTCAATTGAGAAAGCAGTATTTCCACAGCTCCAGTGTACTTGCGTTTAGTTCAGAAAACATTATTCCATAGTCACAATGTACTTTGCGTTCAATTCAGAAAACATTATTTCCAATATAATGATGTACTTTGTGTTCATTTTAGAAAGCGATGTTTACACTACTTATAAATCAGACCATGTTTGTTTAGACACATATAACTAAGTACCATTGGATAGGGTTCGCGACATCCTATCATTAAGGTAGTAATCACGTTTACAGGTTGAAAGACGTTTACCTTAAATGAGGTTTAAAATCATAGATAGAAAGTGAGCCGAAGCACTAGAGTTTATAATAACATTAATCCACAACGGATTATGCCCACGACATTCATAGCTTCCACGTTATATACTTGTAGATCCCCTGTAATGGACCTAATCGAATCCTAACAATCAATCAACGTGCGGAATCCAAAGATTGATAGTAATACATTTAAACAGTAAATCGAATCAAACACGAATATATATAAATACCTAAAACAAAACCGATCAGATTATATTGAATAAGATGATTACAATGAGCTCTCTCACAAATTTGTCAACACTGATAAATGAGCCGAAGTCGACTATTTGTACTGGAAACCTAATCTGTCTATTGCGACACAATATGTGTCACCTGACCGACTAGTGCGATACAAGCCGTGTCACCAAAACCACTATTGCGACACAAGCCTTGTGTCACAACTGCGACACTGGCTGTGTCACCTAAATAGAAAATGTAATTACTTATATAAATACAAACGTCGTAACTAACGTAATTACATAACAAACACATTACAGGCTGAGACTATCTGACAGACACACTAATATGCACCAACAAACTTCCCCTGTCTTCAGCTTGGTCTTCAAAAATATCTTCAGTTCGAACCCAGCCTACAGGAAACTTGCCTCCAGCATGTATTCTATGAGTTACACAAATATTCATGATTCGCTGATATTGAAGTGCAAGCCCTTTATTCATCTCATTCCTTTCTTTGTATCGAATCTTACTATCGAACAATTTTCTCAAATCTCATTCCGACAAATTAATCAGGCTCATAGGATTAAACACTCGAAACTATGCCATTTTCAAACCATAAAGTGATGTCAACTCTGGTACGAAAATAAATACCGCTTCTCCAGTATGCGGATCAAGTTCCCAATGATTAAGTATTCTAAGAAAGTTGAGGGGAACGATCTCCAGAGGAATCTCAGTCAAACAATCAGCCAGTGGATAATAAACTTTGACTATTGGTTGTTTTGTTAATGGATAAACCATTTTCTTAAATGTATATCTAGTTCCAAGCGTCGTGTGACACCCATCGAATTAGGACTTTAATTAGTGCCTAACTACTTATAATTACGTGTATTTAGTTTAGATATAGGCTAAATATATGTGACATTTTGAGTAATTACATACACATGAACGCGATTTGTTTAAATCGAACACTTACAAACCGGACGAGGTCTGACATAAATTAATATGGACGTTGGTGACAAAACTTTTAAATAATGTGGAATTTTGCAAACAAACATAATTTGCATTAATATATTATGATAATGTATTACACGTACTTCGTATCGTTTAAAACACTCTGAACGTGACGAAAAAACACAAAACGCGCCCAACAAATGAAAATAAATCAAATTATATTTTTATGACTCGTTATTAAGTATTATGATAAAATACTTCGGTTAAAAATATTTCGAATACACCTCGACGTATAACGCGAAACAACATTTAAACGACCATGGGACATAATGCAAATTTGGAGACCCGAACACGCGAGCCCGAGACCCAAATGGGTCGGCCCAGACCCGTGGATCCAGCCCCAACTGACCCATGACCCACCCCTTTAAAACCCTCTTTGTGTCCTTCCTTTCTCATTTTCACCAACAACACCCTACCCAACTCTCCCTCTCTCCCTTTCATTTCGGCGACCCGAAATCAGCCGCAAATGGACCAAAAACTCAGAATATCACGAAGGCTCTTCAAGGAAAAACGATCACCATCTCGAGCTCTCCATCTCCATCTTCTTCGATTTTCGATTTTGGGGTAAGAAGCCTTAAAACTCTTTTAAATTACTTGTAAAGCTTTTATTTACATGCTAGAATGTTTACTCAACGAAGATCTGCCCAAAAACCGACTTGAAAATGCGTTTTTAAAGTTAAGTATTCGATCAGTTCGTCCTGCGAGTTAAGATCTCAGTTCGTCCTGCGAAGCGGACCGAAATTTCGACTCGCGAAGCCAAACT
This sequence comes from Pseudognaphalium luteoalbum, assembly GCA_963422505.1. Taxonomy (NCBI): domain Eukaryota; kingdom Viridiplantae; phylum Streptophyta; class Magnoliopsida; order Asterales; family Asteraceae; genus Pseudognaphalium; species Pseudognaphalium luteoalbum. The sequence goes on along the minus strand of OY730194.1, from coordinate 71,190,384 downwards.
GCGAACCGACTTGCGAGTTGACTTGTGAGTTGACTTGCGAGCTGAACTTTGACCTGCGAACTGACCTGCGAATTGACCTGACCTGCGGACTGACCTGCCCTACGAGTCGAAACCTGCGAGATGAGACTTGCGACCCCACTTGTCTTGCGAACCTAATTTCAGTTCGTATCGCGAACTCAGTTCGCACCACCTTTTCGGTCAACGGCCAACCTTAGTCGGTTTTTCCGAATTTAAATTCCAGATGCGATTTTTAATAAAGCAATGTATCCGAATTTAATATCCAGCTCAACCCCAGCCAAGGGCTCTACCCCTTAGACCCCGCCAGGGGCTGCCGCCCCTTAGACCCCACTACCAGGGGCGCTGTCCCCGGAACCCCGTCATCCAGGAACTTGCAAATACTCTTTAACTAAGTGTCGAACACTCACAGATTTAGAACCTGATACAACGATACATTTAATAATAACACTTTTGGATTATTATTACAAACCGTCACCAACGGGCCATACTTGTTTTCAAACTACAAACGAAATACTAAACAAACACTTGGACATTTCCTAGTTGAGTGGACAACTAGCATGGGTGATCTTTCAAGACACCAACTTATTTACTTACTTACTTACAACCTTATGCGTTTCGGATGCCAGAAGGTTACAGGGTTCAGAGAACCGACATACGGACTTACATCTAACACACCTACGGACTTACATCCGCATTACTTGGTTGATTTTACGTACATACTTGCTAGACTCAGGGGGGTCTTGCAGCCCCACTTTTTACTGTTTTCTACTTGGGGTGAGATACTTTGCTACTGTTTTACGCATGAACATGAGTACTGGACCAACTTTATTGCTTTTTACACACATTGCATGAGTTACTTTTATCCACTGAAATCCTCCTATAGTAAGTTGTTAGTTATGGACTTAAGCACGAGTACTAGTAGATGGATCCATTTGAGACTGACAATCCCTACCTGGGGTAGTAGCGGTACCACGGATTTCACTGTAGAAACAGGCATATTAGTAGTTTTTACATATGAGTGTCTGGATAGCACTCACGGGGGTACATTATACGATTCTTGATTGATTCATACTTACACACTGTTAAGCTACAACTTATGAGCTCATGGCAACTGTGCTGACTTACTGATTTACTTACCCACTTACTTTGCTTGATAGCAACACCAGTACATACTTGTGGTTCATAACGATTACTTATTACTAAACCTATAAGATTCACCAACCTTTTTGGTTGACACTTTTTAGCTTTGTATCTCAGGTACACAGACAGACTAGGATTACCCCAGGACAATAGCTAGAGACTAATGATTTCTACATTACATTTAACGGAGATTCTTAGCATTATCTTTTGTATATTTTGATTATGTAATAGAATCTCCCGCTATACACGTGGACTCTAGGGAACTACATTTTTGTAACAGAAAACACTATGTTTACAAACATTATATATATGGAAATGTAACTATTTTTCAAACATTGCATATAGTTGTCGTTTGCTTTATCCTTGTGCTATTGATACTGTATTAGTAGCACCCCAAAGCTTGCTTCCACTAAACACAGAATTTGGGGGTGTTACACGTCGGTTTGATGAAATTATACCTTTTGCTTCTAATCTCTCGACGCAAAATGTTTGGATATACTCAGCACGTCCATCATTGTATGGATTTATCAAATTCAGCTGAGCTAACCTATTTACCTCTCCCTTTGGTAACGTGCTCAGTTTGTTGAGTGAGCATTTGAAGTACTGAACACCGTCACTTCTCTTAATCATAAACAAACCTTTATATATCTTCCAGCTCTTGATCAAACCAGTGTAGTTTTCGCTAACCTTATATGTTTTACACGTAACATGTACGGGTTCAGTAGGTCTGTATCGAATTTCATGTTTTCCTAGCTTTGATGCAGAAGGATCGGAAGTAGAAGCATCTTCAGGAGCTGGAGTGGGATCAGAGGTAGAAGCAGCTTCGGGAGCTGAAGTTTCTGGAGCTGTGGATTCTTGAGCAGGCTCAGCTTCATCTTCAAAAGAATCCGTTGACAACGCTGGGTTCGCTTAAAGCATCGATTATTAAAATGGTGAATATTTTCCAGCGTAGATGTAGAAGGCACAATCCGTGGAGAAACTAGTGGAGTTGGACCACCGTCCGAATCCTCAGCACCTACTGGTTCTTCAGGATTAGGTTGATCAGCCTGTCCACCAACAGGTTCATCAACATGCTCAAAATTCTCAGTGTCGATCAAAATTTGTCATTAACAGGGTCCTGTTGAAAAGGAACTTCCACAAACACATGCTCCAGTTGTTGCACAGGTGTGGCCGGAGCCTCCAAATAAGCATCATTCGGTGGTGGAACATATGCGTGCTCCCCCTGAGCACATACAGTCCATATACGGACATTTATCGACGTTTTGCGAAATATGTGAGCAATAACGCCAGGAATACCAGTTAAGAACTGATCAATGAACAACTGAACGAAACGTGGATAAAGATTCCAACGTTTGTCCCCGACTTTCACATTATCCACCATCTCAGAAAAGATATAACCCGAAAAGTTATACGGCTTGTTGTAGATCAGGGCCAACATACCCGAGGTAGCGGAGTGGCTCATCCCATTAAGCCCTCCTTTACGTGCAGATAAACAGATGACAAGCACATGCATCAAATATCTCCAGACCTTAGGCAGATTCACCTTTTGGTACTGGTCTCTAACAACCCCCGGATAACTGGAAGAACTCACGAACTGTCTGTTCAGATAAAATAATGTCTCGTCCAGAAACTGTTAAGATAATCCTGGTGAATGGTAGATCAGAATTGATACGCGCATTGATCCAAAATTCACCCACTTGATCTTTGTAGATGGTTGTATTGAGAGTAATAGCCCTGAAGATACGAGATTGTCATAGAAAAGCAATCATTGGGTGATCTGGTACTGCCATATCCTTGGAATCATCCAAATAAGCCACCACATTGTGACGTGGCTCCCAAAAGTTTGCATTTACATCAATCTCAGGCATAACTGTGATAAGATTGGACAATAAAGCTCAAAAACAGTTAGCGTTTAGCAGCACAAAGTTTAACATAAAACAAACCAAATGTACATTCTGTTTTTAGCGACACAGGGAGTTGTGTCGCTTAAGCATGCGGCATAATTCATGTGTCGCGGACAGATTGAAGATTGATTTGAAAACTAATGCGAAATAGAGGATTATGTCGCAGTTCAATTAACCGACGGACAATGTTTTGTCGCATTTTGCATTTTATTCGAATTTAATCGAAATAATTTGAGACCTACGACATAACTGTTGTGTCGTGTATTTTGGGGCGCACAAAGTAAGCGACATAAGGGTTGTGACGCAGACATGAAGCGATGTTGATACATGTTTGTCAGTCTGTTGGTCTATGGAGTTGTACGTGTCGCTATTTTAGTTATATGTAAAAATCATTATATGCGACACTCGAGTTTTAGTTTTAGGCGACACTCGTTAAGTGTCGCCTAGAATATATTTAGAATAGTATGCGACACTTGGGTCAGTGTCGCATGGCTGATGTGTGCGACACTTAGCTAAGTGTCACTACGTCGGTTGACGAAACCTACGGGTTCTAAGCACGGGTTCTAGGCAAGGGTTGACGAAACCCTAGCACCATTTGTCGAAAGTACAATCTTGTAATCAAGCTAATACGTTACGATTATCAATAAAAAGTTTGATTTGATAGTTTACGTGTTTCGGTTCAAGCTAATTATTCGTTAGGGTTATGAAAAATTTGATTTTTAGGATTTTTGGCCGCTGCAGTCGCAGATTTACGACACTCGTGTGCAACACTCGTATGCGACACTTGTTCGGAAATTTTTAGGGTTTCTGAAGCACTTGATAGCGTCACTTGGTTGTGATACCTGGTTGCGGCATTTGTAGCGACACTTCTTTGCGACACTTATCTCAAGTGTCGCCATTTGTTTCTGTGCGGCACATCTTTGCGGCACTTGACTGCGTCGCTCTGGTGTGACACTCATCTGCGACACTTGTTTGCGACACTTGATCTAGTGTCGCGTCTTGACTCTGTGCACACTTTTTTGTGACACTTGAGTTTAATAAATATTAACTAAGCGACACTTAAACTAGTGTCGCATAACCATCTTGTAACACTCCTTTACGACACTCAGTGTTGCCTGTTTAACTTTAATCAGATTTCTGTGTTTCTCTTATTTTATTTTCAGGTATTGAAATGGCTAACGATAGAGAAAGTGTTCAAGGCATTCGTGAAATGCTTAAGCAAAACAATGATGTGGGGACTAGTAATAAACCACCTTTTTTTTTAGCTGATATGGACTATGCATACTGGAGGTCTAGGTTTGAACAATATGTAGACTTTCACTGCCCTGAGCTGTGGGGCCCTCTTAATGAAAGATAAGAGAGACCGGTTGCTGAAGGTAACTATAGAGGGATTCCTCCAGCTAAGACCTACAAGGCAATGACCCCAGAGGAAAGGAAGGAGTTTGATATTGAACGGAAAGCTCATTAAGCTATTTGTAAGTGCTTAACTCGTGATGTTTTAAGGTTATTTCGAACTCATGGTATAACCTACGATCTCTGGAGGGCAATTGAAACCCAATGTGGTGGTAACGAAAAGTATAAACAAGCCAAGTTGGAATTAATCAAGAAGCAGTTTGATCTTTTTGATATTCTTCCAAATGAGACAGCATCTGGATTGTTTACTCGATACTCACAGTTGGTAAGTGAGTTGACTGAAGGAGGTTATGTTTTTAATGAGTTGGAGATAAATAAAAAGCTTTTAGATGTGCTACCTAAGACTTGGGAAATAAAAGTTCAGTTTCTCAAGGAGAGTCAAGAGCTAGCAACCATGTCGCTAGATGATTTGATAGGTGTACTTCAGGCTTATGCGATGGAGCTCAAGAAAAAGGAGTGAAAGTCGGGTGGGTTTGTTCAAGACCCGACACTTTATGGAGGAAAGGTTAATACAGGAAAGACCTATGGTGGAATGGCTTTCGTATCTGATACCAATTCACCATCCAGTAATTCAACTGGATTTTACTCATCTGAAACTTAACATTGTTCTCAATCTCAGCATGTTCCACCAGCAATTGAGGAACAAGCCGCTATCTATACAACTTTTCTGAGTTCCTATGATAACAAAAGGATTTTGCTCAACTGGATGATAATGATCTTGAGCAGATGGATTTTAACTGGATATTGCTATGATAACAAAGAGGGTGAAGAAATTCTTGCAAAGGACTAGATGCAAGAGTTTGGATGGAGAAGAAAAATCCAGTTTTGGCTTTGATAAGAGCAAGGTTCGATGTTACAACTGTCATAACCTAGGGCATTTTGCGAGGGAGTGCGAGAAATAGAAGATGCCTTCGTCTGGTCTCACTAAGCCAACTCTCGTCAAAACTCCATAGAAGGAGGTTTTGAAGACAGGGTCTACTGATAATGCCCTGATTGTGTTCGAGCCAACAAATACTGATTGGACTGCTCAAGCATCGAAGTACCAAATGGTTCTTATGGCTCACATTACACCTGAGGTTAGTGAAGAACCAATGTCTTGTACATCATGTATTCAATTGTCTGCTTCTTTAAATGCATTTAAAGTAGATAATGAAAATATGAGAGATAAAATAGAAAAACTTAATGAGTCCAATCGATTTCTTAAAAGTAATGAAAAACTTTTTGAAAAGAAAATTGAGGCTTATAAGTTAGACACTCAGACCTACAAATCCAAAGTTTACAGTCAGCAAGATGCTATTAATAGCTATCTTAATGAAATATCTTTATTAAAAATGGAACTTGCTGACTCACAGGCTGAGGTTGTTGATCTTAAACGTAGACTCTCAAATTTTTCTACGTCTACTTTTGTGTTTGAGGAAATCATTAGCAAGCAAAGGACAGATAATAAAAGTAAGGCTGGACTAGGTTATAGTGTAGTTCCACCACCTACCAATTACTGTCAAATGCGTGTTAATGAGGACATTAAAAAATTTGTACCTGACTATTCATCTAAGTCAGATACAAAGTCCAAGAAAGAAGCCAAGACAAGTACTAACAATGATGCTTCACTTAGTACCAAGAAAGAAAAGGCCAAAAAGGCAGATATCCTGTGCCTTCTTTTATCAAGCCTACAAGTTCTCCTCCAGCTGGTATTGAGGAGGAAATTAAGATTGAAGATTTAACTGAACAAGAATATAAGAAGGTTGAAAAGGTTGAACTTAAATCTGAAAATAATGAACCTATCATTGAGGTTCAAAGTAAAAATGGTAAAGAAAAGGATTTAGAAGGAACCTCTTCAACTTCTTCATAGTCACCTGTGAAGATATTGAAGAGGAACATAAATGTTAAAAAATCTTTTAATAATAATACTCCTTCAACTTCAACCACTCAGCCAGAGAAAGCATCTACTATTACGTGTACACATAAATGTGCATGTTTTAGGAGTGCTTCTCCTTCTAAGCCAGTTTCAGTTAGTCCTCAGCCTCAACAGTTTGCTGAGCAGCGTTCCTGTTTCTATTGTAAGAGACAAGGACATTTAATTCACGATTGTCCTAAGCTTTCAAATCAGCATTTTGGGAGAGACATGCCTAGGAATTTTGTTTATAGAAAGCCTTTTTCACGTTCTTCTTCTAGGCATATTTCTAAATCTCCCAAACCGGTTAAGAAGCAAAGTAATGTTGAGCAAAAACCTTTGCCAAAACAACAACCCAACATTACTCCAAAACCATCTTCCAAACCAGTTAAAGTTTGGAAACGAAAAGAGTCTACCGTTAACTCTTTTCTCGTCAACAATAACTCATCAAATGTAAATTCTGATTTGTTTAAAAATAAAATTCTATCTGATGTGCTTATTGTTGATGACTCTAGAAGACCCAAGTCTATAAAGGCTTGGGTCTCCGTTTCTCACTAATATTCTTGTATTTATGTGTTGCAGCAGTTTGAACGTATTAAAGATAACGAATGGTATATGGATAGTTGCTGCTCGCAACACATGACTGGCGATGTGTCTCTTCTTACGGATATTAAACCATTCGAGGGAGGATATGTTGCCTTTACAGGAGATACTGGTGGAATGATAACTGTTCAGGGAACACTTACTAATGGAAAAGTAAGTTTTGAGAAGGTTAACTATGTGGAACAGCTACAACACAATCTGCTTAGTGTTTCAAAAGTTTGTGACAAGAAATACACAACTGTATTTACGGATACATAATGTGCTATTATGAAGCCAGGGTTCGTAATTCTTGAGGAATGGGTGCCGATTCGAGCACCAAGGAGAAATGATACTTATATTTTAATTATGCAAACCTTTGAGACATCAAATGAGTATACATGTCTTTTGTCTAAGGCTTCGGAAAAGGAATCATTTCTTTAGTACAAACGAATGGGACATATTCATTTCCGCAAAATGAATTTTCTGGTTAAGAATGATCTGGTAAATGGAGTTCCCAAACAGTCATTTTCACTGAAAGATGACTGTGTATTCTGCCATAAGGGAAAGCTCCATAAAAAGTCCCATAAGTCTAAGATAGTGAATTCCATTTCGGCACCATTGGAATTGTTGCATATGGACATGTTTGGTCCTATTTCAATTAAGAGTATGGGTGGTAGATCGTATTGTCTAGAGGTTACGAACGATTACTCAAGATTTTCTTGGGTATATTTTCTTGCTTCAAAGGATGAAGCTGCATATATTCTGGTATATTTGTTTGACAAGTTGGCTAATTTAAGCAACTTGATTGTTAAGAGTCTGCAAAGTGATAACGGAACTGAATTTAAGAACACAACTCTCGAGATGTATTGTGCTTCTAAGTGTATTGATCATCAATTCAGTGCTCCAAGAACTCCACAATAGAATGGAGTTGCTGAACGCAAGAATCGGACCATCATCGAGACAGCTCGAACTATGTTAGCTGACTCCAAGTTACCTATCATTTTCGGGGCTGCGGCAGTTAACACCACATGTTACGTTCTAAATAGAGTTATGACGGTTAAGAAAAGGAACAAAACGTGCTATGAGCTTTTTAATAACCGTAAGCCAAACCTGCAGTTTCTAGAGCCATTTGGCTGTCCTTGTAGGATAATGATAACGAAGGATAAAATCTCCAAGTTTGGTGATAAGGCTACCGAAGGAATTTTCCTAGGGTATGCTGTAAATTCTCCAAACAAAAGAGTCTTTAATAAGTCAACCAACAGGTTTGAGGAGCATTTTGAAGTTAAGTGTTTGCGTTACACCGAGCCTCTTCAAGGAACGGGTCCTGAGTGGTTTTTCAAGTATGATGATGTATTCAACTCTTTTAATCTTTTTGAAGAAGATCCGATTGAAGAAGTAGTGACCTTACTTCATGGGTTTGATTTATCCTATAATAGTTCAACTCCATCACCTAACCCCATTACCACTCCCACACCTACTCCCTCACCTACTCCTACACCTACCACTGTACCGCATTCTTTTTCACATCGGGATGTTCCTTCCACTTTTGGAAAAGGTCCCGTTTCTTCTTGAATTTCCAGATTTACCAACATTGCATGACTTATCTGAAGATGAAGATGAAGAAATGGATAAATATCATTTTTCAGCTAATGAGGATGACGAGGTTGTAACGCCAAAGTACACTACACTTACAGAGTTAAGCATTATTTTGGATAAAGAAGATGCTCCTGAGGGAGATCTCACTAATCTAAATTCGGTTCTTGTGCCTGACCCGATTCCTCAATTACATATCCATAAAGATCACCCCACTATTAATATCATTGGTGATCCTAATGCTGGTACTCGCACACGTAGTCAACTGAAATAAACTACATCTGCTAAGTTAGCATGTCTTGTAGCAAGGATAGACTCCTGTTATCTATCTCAAGTTGAACCAAAGAACATAACTGAAGCTCTAAAAGAATCTCACTAGATTAATGCCATGCAGGATGAGCTTCAGCAATTCGAAAGGCTACAAGTTTGGAAGCTAGTTGACAAACCTAAGGGTGCCCACTCATTTGGTACTCGATGGGTTTTTCGTATCAAGAAGGATGATAGAGGAGTCATCGTCAAGAATAAAGCCCGACTGGTTGTACAAGGGTTTTCACAAATTGAAGGATTAGATTATGATGATGTTTTTGCTCCGGTCGCACACTTAGAATCTATTCGACTATTCCTTGCGTATGCATCTTATATGGGAATTCGGGTATTTCAACTGGATGTGAAAACTGCGATTCTGTATGGGAATATTGAAAAAGATGTGTATGTCCGACAACCTCCCGGTTTTGAAGACTCCATCCATCCTGAGTATGTTTACAAGTTGGATAAAGCACTGTACGGTCTTCATCAGGCTCCTCGGGCATGGTATAACAAATTGTCATCACATCTATTGGAAAATGGGTTTACATGTGGACAAATTGATAGTACGCTCTTTATAAAGAAATCTAGTAATGATCTGCTGCTTGTTCAAGTGTATGTGGATGATATTATTTTTGGGTTAAAAAATGAAGCATTGTGCAAGGATTTTAAGTACGTCATGAAGTCAAAGTTTGAAATGAGTGCAATGGGGGAGCTCACATATTTCTTGGGACTACAGGTCGAGCAGACTGTTGATGGAATTTTCATTCATCAGTCTAAATACATTCAAGATATGCTTACTAAGTATAATCTACTCGATTGTAAATACTATGGAACTCCCATTGACACGAACGAAAACCTTGGACCTACGGAAAATGAAGCTGATGTCAATCATCATGACTATCGATTAAAGATAGGTTCACTGATGTACCTAACTGCCTCATGACCTGATATCATGTTTGTCGTTTCAATATGTTCAAGATTCCAGGAAAAACCTAAGGCTTCTCATGAGAAAGTGGTAAAGCGAATCTATGGGTATCTGAAATATAGACCATCCCTTGGTCTATGGTACTCTCGGAAAGATAACTTTACTTTGACTGCATTTTCAGATTCAGATTATGGCGGATGCAGTGTTGATAAAAAGTCAACCACTGGAGGATGTCAGATCTTTGGTAATCGGTTAGTCTCATGGCAATGTAAGAAGTAGACAACGGTTTCTACTTCAACAACGGAGGCCGAATATATTGCTGCTGCCAGTTGTTCTCAAGTTCTTTAAATTCAACACCAGATGCGAGGTTACTGGTTCCTTCTAACTCTTACTACTATCCATATTGATAACACTGCAGCTATCTCGATTACTAGCAATCCCGTGCAACACTCAAAAACAAAACATATTGAAATTCGTTTTTCATTTTATACGGGATTGCTTCGAGAAGCACTTAATCGATTTAATTCATGTTGACACCGGTAAACAAAAGGTTTCGAGATCTCGATTTCATGAGCTAGTCTCAATGCTTGGGATGAAACATCCCACTCAAAAGTGACATGTGACTTGGAACTTTTCTTTTGTATATTTATTTACTTATATGTGTTTATTTATTAAAAAAATGCAACAACCATTCTTTATACTTCCTAGTATTAAAGAAAACGCACGGTTGCTACAATTTTAAAATAGATGTTGGGTTGTGTCTGTAAACAACTTGGGATATGATAGTACATCGGGTGACATGCATAAAAGGGAATTTTAAGGTTTATCTTGGATGTGTCAGTAGGTTTATCTAACATGTTAACAATAGTTTTTATGAACATTATTTTCATCATATGATGTATTAGTAGGCATGTTACACAACAATCGTTGAGTCTTTTAAGAAGCTTAATAATAGTTGTTTATTATCCAGTGGTATAACACCGTCAGATGTATGACAAAAGTCTTAATATCTTACTTATGCTAGATATATTTACGTGCATGAAGCTTCTTTGATATCGTTTGGGGGAATATATTGACAGTTTCCTCTGTTATACGTGAGTATAGACCTGGTTTCTGTTAATATATATTCAACATTAAGCAAACACAAGTCAATGTACTTGAAAAGTCTTTAAAAATAAGAAACCTAACGAGGTCAACAAAATGGTTTGACCAAGTCTGGTTTTGCTTAAACTTGAATCAAGTTATGTCGCTCTGTTGTACGTAAGTACAGACCTGTCACCGCTGTCTTGATTCTTAAAAATGATTTTCTTATATGCTTTCTCTAAATGGAAGTATGGTCTAAGTCTAAAGTTAAGGGGTATATCTATGGTGGGAACCACGGAGAAATATACATACGAATAATAATAAATTAGCTCCTAGACATGAGTGTAATATGTTTAAGAGGACAAATATACTGATAATCGTCTTGAAATAATTTTTATAAAAGGTGTTTTTAGCATGTCAAGTAAATTTAAAATGGACAAATATACTGATGATCGAAATAACACCTACTATTTCCTAATAATTGCATGTCATTCAGATATGATCCCGAACCAGACCCAAAACAATCCCATGACCAAAAATATTACGTTTATTTAATGTGTTATGATTATATTTAGTTTTACTGTATTCTTACTTTTCTTTTAATTCTCGCATTATTTGAAAGTTACAAAAAACACTTTCTTTTCTATATTATTTTTATCCAAGATATATGTCCCTATCAAATCGAGTATCAAAATCAAAACGCAAAAGATCGAAATGTTTTTTCAAAATATGTGTTCATGCGACACTTAGCTAAGTGTCGCTACGATTATGTTAAGTGACGCAAGTCGAAGTGCCGCAATATACTTTAAAGGGTATAAATTGCATAGTTTACGGCACTCAATCACTTCACAATTGAATTTGACTTTGCGATACTTACCAAAAACCTACGTCACTCGCTCTCATCTCTGCGACACTCGATCTGTTCGTGTTTTTGGAATTTCTGATCGATTTTGGCATGATTTCTTCGCAATCGGCTTTTCTATTCTTGTTCTACTCATCATTACGCACACTTTGGTATATATCTTCACCTTTATATTTGCGTATATTGTGTTAACTTTGCATATGTATTTACGGTTTAAGGGTTTTGGTTAAATCGAATTAATTAACAACCATTTTGGATGATCGTTGTAATTACAAAGGGTGTGTTTTGATCGTCTATGTTTGCCTCACCTTTTGGTCTGGTTGTTTTCGAAAAGCCCCAAATTTGGTAAAAACAATTTCTGGGTTGCGATGCGATTTGCGCTCGTTTCATCTTTGCGACACTTGCTGCAACACTCAATCGAGTGTCGCTATTTTGGTAATTTGACACGATCTGCGTCACTCGATCGAGTGATGCATCCGTGATTAGCGACACTCAATCGAGTTCCGCTCTCTTAAATTTTGAATTGACTGCGTCACTTCCTTAAGTATCGCATAAATTATTCTTGAATTATAGCGTCACTCAATCAAGTGCCGCATCTTTGATGCGACACTTATCTAAGTGCCGCATGTTTCAAAAATTAATTTTTTAGCGTCACTTAACGAAGTTCTGTCAAAAAAATTTTAAGATAGCGACACTTCCTTCAAGTGCCATATGAATAATTTTAATTTGGACCTGCGACACTCGACTAAGTGCCTCATCTGTAGTCAGCGACACTTACCTAAGTGTCGCCAAAAATTGAAAATCTAATATTTTCTTACGTAAAGTTGTGAATTGTTCGAATATGTTTATATAACGATATATTTGTCTATGTTCAGTTGTTTTTAGACTACAGATGGCTGATCTCACTGCATATTCTTGTTGTGAGCTCTCCAGAATCAGAATACGCAATTGAAACAAACACAGTATTTGTGCGGAATACAAATATGTGTATAATAGAATTGAATTGAAGTAATATCAATCAAGAACAAACGAAGGTGTCAACAAGAGAACTTGAATATATTGCTTATAAACTTTCTGTTACAAGAGTTTATACATTCATTCTCAATATTCTAAGTAATTTCCAAAAGTAAAAAGTCTATCGTCAAAAAGCTCTCTAAACTAACTTCAACTACTGCTATTTATAGACAAGTCCTATACCAAGACAAAATGTAATCCGTGAATAATTATTCACGGAATTACACCGTCCGTGAATACAAGTTAATCACGGAAAGACTATTGTCGAATCAGTATTATTCACGGATAAGCTCATCATTCACGGATACATAGTATTGTCGCAGCTCCTCATTCACAGATACAAAGTATTGTCGCAGCTTATCATTCACGGATATCACTTGTTGTCTAAAAGGCATTCACGGATAGGCTTTTCATGGATAGAAAAATATTCACAGATTAAAATACTTAGACAAATTTAAGTATTAATCAACTTTTGTCTCTACAAACTCCCCCTTTGATAATACTTGATCTTTTTCTTCAAATCTTCAAGCATATTCAGGAAGATTGCATCCAGCAAAAATACCTTTAGAGCAGCACACTTCTACAACCCGTTGAAATTTCAATGCCATCTTTTCATCATCATAGGCATCATCATATACAATTGGATTCTCAAGCAAGACTTCAAGATCATCTTTTAACAGATTAATTAAGCTCAGAGGATCAAAGACATATACAATCGATTCTCTATTCCACATCACCTCGCCTTTCAAGTCTCTATCATAACAGGCGATTTCTGCTTCTCCGGTTGATCCATTGTATCTCCAATGACTCACAAACTTAGAAAAATTTACAGGAAATTTCTCAAGTGGAATCTTCTTCATGCATTTTACTCGAGGATATGTCAAAGTAATCCTTGGTTGATTGGAAATCGGCTCGATATCAAAATAATCAACGGTCCTCATTGGGAAAGTTTCCTTAACCCATGTGAATTTCCCATTATTACTTTCTCTTGTTAAAGTATCAGCCATCCAATTTATCAAGCCATGTCTTGAACGATTAATTATATCCACAGAAGCTAAATGGTTGATTTCACACTTAGGTAATTTTCCTAAGGCTTTGAACGTTGAGTGAAAATATTGAAGTCCATCAGTTCTCTTAATAATGAATACTTTGTTGTCATTATCATATTTCCATCTGATAATTCTACCAACGCATTCATATCTTGGTATCTTGAAGAACTTACGAACTGTAATCACTGGACTTGGTTGTTCGGGAAACCACCAAGAAACCTTTTGCTCAGGCTCTTTATCATCGTCAGAGTCTTTCCATAACCCTTCTTGATAACACATATCCGACTGAATATTCTCCGGATGAAGTTCATCTTCAGAATCTTCCCAGTCTTCAACATGAACATAATCGAAATCAGGTTCAAATCCCGGAGGATATTCTGGATCGAAATCTTCAAAATCGTAATCGCCATCATTGCATAGCTCAACAAATGGAATCAAATCTTCAATGATCACATTTAAGGGAGTTGGACAAAGCATCTCTTCATCTTCAATGCTATCCAATAATTCTTCTTGATCAAATGTATGAGATGATTCTCCAAACTCAAACACTCTAGACTCATGAATTGCATTAATTGGATCAACTTCCAAAGGTTCAGTTGGTTGAAATACAACTAACGCTTGTGAGAAATTTGGTTGATCACTTTCATTTTCAGCATCATCAGCAGTTTCATCATCACCATCATTTCCATCATCATGATCACCATCATCACCATCATCATCATTATCATCATCACCATCATCACCATCATTATCATTATCACCATTACCATCATCACCATCATCACTACTGTTATCATTAATACCATCATCATCAACAGTATTCTCCCCCTGATCAACTAATATTTCTTTGAGAAGAAAGACATCAAGTTCCAATTCTTCGATACGATCATTTTGAGAAATAATTTGTTGGCGTTGTTCCTCTAGAAGAATATCTTGAGTATTAATCCTTTGAACAGCATTGAGTAAATCCATTTGAAGTTTCTCTACAAGTGTCATCAATGGTCTGACAGCACGTTGTAATGATGCATCAAGGTTAGCCATACTAACACTTGGTCCAGGTATTGAAGAAGATGTACCAGCTGCAACAGAAGCAGCAACAGGTATAGAAGAAGGTGCTGGAATAGAGACAGAAATACCATGTGATGTCTCAACCGGTATAGAAGTAGAAGCAATATCAGCAGAAGTGCTGGGTTTAGAAATTCTGCATCGTTGAGATGGCTGAATATCAGGTATATATTCAGGATCTTGTGCCTCTTCACGTTGACGTCTCAAATCCTGTCGTTCCTTTTCAATATTCTCAGCAATAATTCTTTGAGGAACTAAAGATTCTTCAACAGATTGTAAACGAAATAATTGATCCTCTTCAGAACTAGAAGATTCCACTTCTTCATGATCAATTAAAGGAACTTCCTGCTCTCCCTCAGATGATTCACTATCAGTAGTAGAATCAGCAGGTTGGACAATCTGTGGTAATGCAAATTGTGGCGGTTGGAAATTAGCATCAATAACATGTCCAAATAGATCAACAGTAGGCGGCACCGGTTTGCCCCTATATCCATTACAATCTGCAAACACTCTTTTTGGAATAGGAGTGTAATGTAGAATGCTTCCATGATAGGTAATTCCGTTGACATGATTATCAAAGATGTGCTGAAGAAACCTAGGATACATAAAGAATCCATCGTCATTAATATTGCCAGCCAGATTCTCAAAAATGTATCTCGAGAAGTTAAATGGAATATTTAAAACAAGAGCTGTCATAATCCCTGCCAGTTGATAACTCATCGAATCGAAACCAGCTTTCCTCGGAGATATACATCCAATCAGCATATGTGCTAAAAACTTCCAATGAGGACAGAAGTGATTCTTCAAAATTTGAATATCATGAGGTCCTTTAGTACACCCCATTTGATGAAGACACTGATCAATGACATTTCGAGGAATATCATTCGAGGCATTCAAGGAATCTCCAAATTGAAGAGTATGACGAATGAGCTCTTCAGTCAGCAACAAAATAGTACATATCATTCCTTTTTCAGATTTATATGTAAATACAATTCCCAATGTACTATCATTTCCCAATTTTTACACAAAAACTCCCCCTAATTTTTATTTTTCATATTATCGTAATACTATTCATCCGTGAATAATATAGTCACAGTACTATTCATCCGTGAATAAGTACTGTTCACACGACAATATGATTGTCGTAAGTAAATAGTCAAACAAGTCAATTTTGTCAATCACAGGAATTAATCACGGAGTACTGTTTATCCGAGAATTTCAAGATTCACGGATAAGCAATACACTGTTCATCCGACAATATGGTATTGTCGGTTGGTCCGACAATTCGAATTGTCGGACGATTTATTGTACAGTATCAAATGTTATTGAAGATGATCGATTAAGCATGAAATCTTTAAAAGAATGAAAGAAATTTATACCAGTTGATGCGGATTTTAAAAACGAACAAGTCTGTCGAATTGATTTTTAATAAAATCAAGTAACCAGGAAGAAATCAAAGAAAAACTGATTGTCGGAATTTTGAAATTGTCGGAGTAATTATTCACGGAAAAGGAAAAGTAATAAATTTTCAAAATTTGAAAATACTTATACTATTTCCGTGAAAATACGTATGTCCGTGAATATATAAATCTTTATCCGTGAATAGACATATATATTCATCCGACAATTTTAAAAATCACGGATCAAACATTTTTATCAATTTAAACAAACTTTTGGATAAAATTTTGTAACCTAAAAATGAAAAATGAAAATTTAATAACCAAATATGTACAAAAATAAAATCTTTTTGTTAGAGTAATTTTTGTGACTTGGGATCATATTGGGATAAATGAATGTATTTAACTTTATAATTTTTAGAAATGAAAGTCTATTTTGATTACTAATATTTTGACCAATTTTAAATTTACATAGCATTTAATAAAGCATACTTTCTAAAAAATCATTTTATATATGATTTTTGGTATGTGTTATACACTTTTAAACATTTTGGTATCTAAAATATCCTTTTCTTTTATTATTAATATGCATATCATTTTATATAACCAAAATAAAAATATACTTTCAAATTCATAATATATTAATATTTTCATATAGAGAGTGAAAATATGATGATATCTTTAGAATTACATACATATGTTGGAATGACTTTTAGTCACATATGTCATACTTCGGGTTGGACTAATAAACTGTATCACAGGTCTATACATCGTATAACAAAGTGATAGAGTTTATTATGATAGATTTTTATATCTTTATCAATATTTGTATGTCCGTTTATATAAAAAATATACTGACTAAGGTCTGTACACCGTACAACAAATAGTCAATACATTTTTCCCAGATATCATAATATAAAGACCCTAAATCATGAATCATAATATATTAATCCTTCAAAATTTAAGACTTTTATTATCTTTTTGATAACTTTATTGTCATATACTAAAATTTTGGAAGATATAGAATAATATGCAAAAATATTTAGACATTTCTTAGACTGGATATGATAGACCCACAAATGTCTACCAATAAACCATATTTAAAATTACATTTAGTTAGAAAATTTGTTTTAAAAAATGCTATATAAACCTATTAGCATGTCAAAAATAGTACATATAATTCCTTTTTCAGATTTATATGTAAATACAATTCCCAATGTACTATCATTTCCCAATTTTTACACAAAAACTCCCCCTAATTTTTATTTTTCATATGTTTTTGAAATTTTATTTAAAGACAAAGTAAAAATTAAAACAACAAAGAAAATACAAAATATATCCAAAGTTTATTTAATTTGATCTAAATGCTTCATTTCGAGCATCAAAATTAATTCTTCAAAACGAGGTTTAGAAAACGCTTTTGTAAACAAATCAGCTCGTTGTTTCAAAGTATCAATATGGACTAAATTAATCAAGTGTTTCTCATAGCAATCCCGTATAAAATGAAAACGAATTTCGATGTGTTTCGTTTTAGAATGTTGTACGGGATTACGTATGATACTTATGGCAGCAGTATTATCTATATGCAAAGGAGTGTGGTTTAGACGAAACCCATAATCTCTGAGTTGTTGTTGAATCCAAAGAATTTGGGAACAACAACTTGCAGCAGAGATATATTCTGCCTCTGCAGTAGAGGTAGAAACGGTATCCTGTTTCTTACACTGCCATGTCACAAGACGGTCTCCTAGAAATTGACATCCACCCGATGTGGATTTGAAGTCAATACCACATCCGCCATAGTCTGAATCAGAATATGCAGAAAGAGAAAAGTCATCATCATGTGAATACCAAATGCCTAGATTCGGCTTTCCTTTCAGGTATCGAAAAATACGTTGAACGGCCTTCAGATGAGAAACTTTAGGATTTGCCTGATATCTTGAACAAATGGAAACAGCAAACATAATATCTGGACGCGAAGCTGTCAAATACATAAGAGACCCAATCATGGACCGATATTCCTTTTCATCGGTTGATTTATCATCAAGAGCAGGACCAATCTTTTCCACAAGATCAATGGGTGTAGAAATGGATTTGACATCAGTCATCAGAAATTTCTTTAAGATTTCAGTAACATACTTTGTTTGATGTATGAAAATGCCTGAATCAAGTTGCTGGACTTGCAACCCAAGAAAAAATGCCATTTCACCCATTGAACTCATCTCAAATTTTGATTTCATAATCTGCTCAAACTCTCTGCATAAGCTTTCATTTGTCGATCCAAATATGATGTCATCTACATACACTTGAACAAGCAGCAAATTCCCTTTTACTTTTCTGATGAAAAGAGTACTGTCAATCTGTCCTCTAGAAAACCCATTTGCAAGGAGATGTTGAGATAAAGTTTCATACCAAGCTCGAGGAGCTTGATGTAAACCATACAAAGCTTTATCCAACCGATATACATAATCTGGGAATTTAGAGTCCTCAAAACCCGGTGGTTGTTTGACAAATACTTCTTTATGCACTTTCCCATATAAAAATGCGCACTTGACATCCAATTGATATACTTTAAACCTCATGAAGGAAGCATAAGCTAGAAAGATTCGAATTGATTCAAGTCTAGCAACCGGTGCAAACACTTCATCATAGTCTAAACCTTCGATTTGAGTAAAACCTTGAACGACTAATCGTGCCTTGTTACGAACCACGATTCCTCGATCATCTTTCTTATTACGAAAAACCCATCGAGTGCCAATCGGATGCACATCTTTAGGTGGTTTCACTAAAGTCCAAACTTGCAATTTCACAAACTGTTGTAATTCTTCTTGCATTGCTTGAACCCAAGAGGATTCAGTCAAAGCAATTTGAACATTTTTTGGTTCAATTTGTGATAAAAAACAAGAAGAAGAATCAGACTTGAGTTGCTGTCGTGTCTTAATGCCTTCTGACACATCTCCAATCACATTTTTAAGAGGATGTCGATACTTAGAATTAATTCGCAATGTAGGAACCGAATCTACGTGCAAATTATTACCTAAGTTAGAATCTTCAGGATTACTAACTACATCATCACTAGAGTCATCAAGAATTGGTTCTTCTAGTTCAGTAGAAGGGTCCTGAAAATTGTCAAAATCGTCAGGATTGGAAGTGGTTTCTTCTTCAACAGTTGTCAAAGGTGAAGAAATCTCATGAGCAATCGAGTCATCAGAAGATCGTGGTGGAGTAAGATGAGAAGTAGAAACAGGTGGAGCTGAAGTAACAATTGGCTCAGCAGGAACAGATGTAACTGGAATAACAAAGTCATCCAAATCGGTAGCAGAAGAAGAAGACACATCATGCTGAAAAGTAGCAAGAGAATTAAAGAATGTGTCGTAATCAAATAACCATTTTGGACCTATGCCATTAGAGGAAGGAGAATGCCGAAGAAATTCAACTTCATAGCATTCCTCTATTCGATGTGATGCTGTGTTATAAACTCTCTTGTTGTGAGAATTTGCAGAATAACCCAAGAAAAACCCAGATTCAGATTTTTCAGCAAACTTAGGAATGCGATCCTTAGTTTTCAACAACAAACACGGACATCCAAAAGGTTCCAAAAATTGAATATTCGGTTTCCGATTATTCAATAATTCATAGCTCGTTTTCTGCTTAACTTTGACTACAAGAACTCTATTTAATACGAAACAAGCCGTATTAACTGCTTCTGCCCAAAAAGTTGTTGGCAACTTTGCATCTGAGAGCATTGTTCTTGCAGCTTCAATCAAAGTTCTGTTCTTCCTTTCAGCAACTCCATTTTGTTGTGGAGTTCGAGGAGCACTAAATTGTTGAGTAATCCGTTCTGAAGACAAAACATTTCCATTAAATAGTTCTTGAATTCCGTGCCATTATCACTTCTCAAAATTTTCACTTTGAGAGAAAACAAAGTCTCTAATCTCAAAATTAGATACTTAATTTTCTCAGCAGCCTCATCTTTTGTACTAAGGAAGTAAACCCATGAAAATCTGGAATAATCATCAGTGATTACTAAACAATAGGATTTACCCCCAATACTCCGAACACTTACGGGTCCAAACAAATCCATATGGAGAAGTTCCAAAGGAATGTTAATTGAATTCATCAATTTAGGTTTATGAGACTTCTTAGTTTGTTTTCCCTTTTTACAGGAAATACAGTGATCATTTAGTGAAAAGGTTTGTTTGGGAACCCCAATCACTAAATCATTCTTAACTAAGAAGTTCATTTTCCTAAAATTAATGTGACCCATTCTTCTGTGCCACAAGATTGATTCCTTTTCTGTAGCTTTTGACAATAAGCAAGTATGCTCTGTAGATCGAGTAATGGTACGCATGTCTAAAACATACATATTCTTTACCCTTGGAGCTCGCATAAGAATCCACTCTTAAGGTACCACAAATCCCGGTTTAAGAATTAAGCACTCTTCATCGTTAAACCAAGTTGAAAGTTTCTTGTCACAAACTTGGGAAACACTGAGTAGATTATGTTGAAGTTGTTCAACATAATTTACTTTATCAAAGCTGATTTCCCCGTTTGTAACGGTTCCCTCACCAGAAATCATGCCACCCTTGTCTCCGGCAAATGCAACAAAACCTCCGTCTTTAACCTTAACATCCTCAAGCAGAGAGAGATTCCCTGTCATGTGTCTTGAACAGCCACTATCGATGTACCATATGTTATCAATAGCTCGTGAAGGCTCAGAAACATTCACCATAAATGCTTGATTATGGGAATACTCTTCCACGTGTGCACTCCAATCATAAAACTCATCAGAAGTAGAAATGAGTGCAGAAGATGTGGGAGTAGCAGATGTTTCCTTTGTTTGAGGTTGAGCAGATGAAGAATATGTCTTGGAAGTTGATGGCTTGGTAAAACCAGAGGTAGGAGCTTTATTCTTTTCACATTCTCTTGCAAAGTGACCAAGATTTTGACAATTGTAACAATGAACTCTTGATTTGTCAAAACCTGGTTTACCTCCCAGTTTATTCTTACCAGTTCTTTGTAAAAATCTTTTAACCCGCCTGGTAATCATAGCCATATTCCATTGCAGATCCATCTCTTCTAGGTCATCTGGATGCAATTGATCATAATCCTCTTCAACTAACTCCACATTTCCAACTCTTCCAGAGATAAAAGCTTCATATGAAGACAAGAATGCAGTAACAACATTTGCATGGTCTTCAGTCACTCTTGAAACTTGTGGATTAGAATTCTGTTGTTGTTGATGGCTTGAAGTCGAAGAACTTCCAGAACCATAAAAACCAAAACTTGAATAACCACCAGATGTGGTTCCACTTGGATTTCCACCAGAATAAGTTTCAGATCCTGAATATAATGCCGTTGTTTCAGAAGATTTGGTAGTACCAAATTGAGTAAACTGCATCATTTTTCCTATCTCCTTTTTCTGGAGAGACACATCATACACCTGAAGCTTATTGATTAAATCCTCAAAAGCATATTCCCCTAATGACTCATCTTCCATCAAGATATTTGCTTTGATGTCCCATCGGGAAGGCAAAGCTTCAATCAATTTTTCATTGATTTCAAGACGCTCAAGAATCATTCCATGTCTTTTTAATTCACTGATAAGTTGTGAATACCTAACGATCAAATCGTTAAAAGACTCATTGGGAATACAAGTGAAAACATCCCATTGTTTCTTTAGTAAATCACGTTTGCTCTTTTTCAATTTATCATTACCAGCAAAACGCTTTTCCATTGCTTTGTACAATTCAAAAGCAGTAGACAAATCTTTCCATCCCGCTAAAACATCACTTGGAAGACTCATTGAAATGATGGATTTAGCCTTCTTATCACGATCATGTTCTTTTCGTTCTTCCGAATTCATCATCTTTAATGATTTAGGTGGAGGATTATCTCGATAAATGCCTTCTGCTCTTGGATGTATATATTGTTCCAATATTGGAATCATCAAATCAGGATCATACAAAGCAATAAATGATTCAAAACGATATCTCCAATCATCGTAATCATTTTGACAAAGAAACTTGGGTGGTTTTGTAGTTGTTCCGGTCTCTTGATCATTTTTCATCATCGTTTGCCAATTGACATGTGCCATTTTTCAGAATTAAATCTTTCAATTTAATATCAAAACTAGATCTCTTGAACTCTGAAACAGTCAGTCCGTGAATATAGTATACTTGAATATGAATCCGTGAATTCTTTTAACTCTTTCTTCGTGAATATAATATCCGAGAATATTAATATCCGATAATACTATTATCCTTGAGTATTAATATTCGTTAATACTAATATCCGTGAATATTAGTATACGTGAATAATAATATCCGAAAATAAAGATATTATCTGTGTTTATTAATATGTGTTTATTAATAAACAGTACTCCGTGATTTTTTTAAAATGCGTGAATACTAATTATCTGAGAATAAAAGTATTTTGTTCGTGATTATTCAAGTGCGTGAATAAATTCCGTGAATATAAGACCACTATTTATCCGACAATGGTTTAATCCGTGAATATTACTACTGTTTATGCGACAATAGTACTTTCACGGAAATGATTCACGGATAAAACTAATCACGAAATGAAATTTTAATATTCACGGAGTAAGATTTGCAGAATTTTAATTCATGGATTATGATTCACAGATAACGTGATTCACGGAAAACGTTGTCCAGAAATTTCAAAGTAATCCAGAATATTCAGAACAGACTCGTTTTTGATGAAAGTTGATGCAATGATCTCGGAATTCAATTTCCGACGTTCAGAAACGATCAATTTGACCTTTGATCGTCAAAATATCAACTATGCAGAAAAGTCGTCATCTTGTATTACGTTCTTTTGATCAATTCGTAGAAATTTAAGAGTAATCACAGAAATCTCTTCGTCAAAGTTCTTCAGAATGAATCAAGTTAACACCTTAGTTCTTCAATTCACAGCAGAAATCACGTTAAAAGATCTTCATCTTCAAACGGAAGTCAACAAATTCTCAAGAAGTTTCAATTTCTTATTCTATTGCTCTGATACCACTTGTGAGCTCTCCAGAATCAGAATACGCAATTGAAACAAACACAGTATTTGTGCGGAATACAAATATGTGTATAATAGAATTGAATTGAAGTAATATCAATCAAGAACAAACGAAGGTGTCAACAAGAGAACTTGAATATATTGCTCATAAACTTTCTGTTACAAGAGTTTATACATTCATTCTCAATATTCTAAGTAATTTCCAAAAGTAAAAAGTCTATCGTCAAAAAGCTCTCTAAACTAACTTCAACTACTGCTATTTATAGACAAGTCCTATACCAAGACAAAATGTAATCCGTGAATAATTATTCACGGAATTACACCGTCCGTGAATACAAGTTAATCACGGAAAGACTATTGTCGAATCAGTATTATTCACGGATAAGCTCATCATTCACGGATACATAGTATTGTCGCAGCTCCTCATTCACAGATACAAAGTATTGTCGCAGCTTATCATTCACGGATATCACTTGTTGTCTAAAAGGCATTCACGGATAGGCTTTTCATGGATAGAAAAATATTCACAGATTAAAATACTTAGACAAATTTAAGTATTAATCAACTTTTGTCTCTACACTTGTCATACTAACCGACGACACAATATCGTCGCATTTCTTAATAGTACACACAAGAATTACATTCCCCTCCATCCGATGATCATTTTTCTCATGTGTTCGAGAATTTATTTTGCTATTTCAGAGAATGTTCCTCTTTACTTGTGTTGGTGCATTTAGTGTGTCTGTCAGTTGGTCTAGCTTGTAATTAAATTAGTTTAGTGTTTTGTATTTTCTGATTCCTGCGACATTGTGTGTAATGTCGCAGGTGCGACATCAGATTAGTGGGTTTGTGACATGAGCTATGTCGCAAGGGCTTGGGCCTGCGGCATTGAGTGTAATGTCACAGTGTCCAGCAGGTTTAGTATAAATACATTTTACGTATTCAGTTTTAAGATTGACAAAAAAACCCTAAACGCAATTTGTCGAAATTCTCTGTAAGTTAGTTGATCACAATCAATAATTAACGTGAAGTTTGATTTATATTGTGTTTGATTGTGTGTTTGAGTCGTATAATATTCAATCGTTGATTCCGCAAACGTTTGGATTGACTCGATTCGTTTAAGATCCATAGTATAGGGAAAAACAACTGGTATCAGAGCTTTTGGGCCTCGTTTTTGGTATATCGAATCGATTCGGTTTTGTTTGAGGTAATATTCATATTATTTTTGATATAGGGTTTTCGCCATTTGTTGATCATGGAAATCGATTAGGGTTCGAAAATATTTGTTTTTAGGGTTTTTGGCTGCAGATGTTAGCGATCTTGCGACATTAGCTGCAACTTCATGATATCGCGAAAAAAGTCACGTTTTTACCACCAATATCTCTCTTATTCTGGAGCAATACTTGGCATTTTGACTCAAACAACGCACAAATCATTGATAATATGCTAAGAAGATCAAAACAAGGTTGCACGAGCAAAATCAAGCAAAACGGTCAAAAAACGAAGCTTCCACGCACGTGTAAATATTCAAGACATCAAAACGAGATTTCAAGGCAAAAGTGCCCATCACCAACATCCATCTTACCGAAGATGTTCGTTTTCAAATTACAAATCCAACAGAAGAAGTATCAACAAAAACGGACGAAGAACAAAGATTCTACGTACGCCGGAAGATCGAAACGATTCGTACGACACATCTAAAGTTCAGAGATGTATTTTTGGGATTTCTTTTCATCAAAAGCTTCATTTTTGAATTAAGAATCCAACGCAAAAAGAATCAACGCAAACAGACGCATAACGAAGAAAACACGCACGAATCGAGAAACGAGGCAACAGGCGACGAACCGGTGCGGGGGGGGGGGGGGGTGCCAGCCGCCGCCGGCCAACCACCGCACCGTCGCCGGCCGCCACTCACCCGCACGGATCGCGCTTTTTTGTCCTTTCGTGTACCCGGTGCTAGACCTTTGCGCAACTTTACGTACCTCGTGCACCACCTTTACGCAACTTTACGTACCTCGTGCCACCACCTGCGCATACCCGGTGCCACCACGTTTTCCACCTTTTTATATTGTGAGCTACCACTTGATAAAATGCACCAAAACTCTCCTATAAGTAGGACGCATGAGTTTCATTTGAACTTGCACCTACACACCTTCCAAACCTTTCATATCTTTCTTATTTTTTTCTAGCTTTTATTTTCTTTTTCTCTCTACTTTCTCTCTAAGCTAATTTAATTAATTTAGTGAGAGATAAGTAGGAGATTAATTATGTAGTAGTTATTAGTAGCTAGCTTAGCAATGTAACACTTTGGAATATTCGGAAGTAATATAAGCATCGTTTTGCTCACAATAATTACGGGTAATATCTATCCTTTCTTTTATTAATCATTTGTAATGTTCTTGTTTGTTGTTTACAATTTATTAACATTAGAAATGTCTATTGCCATGATATGCGAGTAGTTGCTTATATGTTTGCCATGATTTAGATCGTTATAATGGGATGATATTAAATATTGTAAAGTAATATGACGGCCCCTATTCGACTGTTCCTTGGATATAGTGCTGGAAACGCTTTATGCGGAGTACAAACGTATGGAAGTCTGGGACGACCGAAGGTAGTTATATTACGGATCAGTATTATAAATGTGCTAAATGAATTTCTGTTTATAGTTTAATTATAATATTATGAACGAATAATGGCATGTTTGGCCAACCGCTTATGACCAGACTGCCCCAACTTATTCTGGAAGGGTAAAACCTGTTTATGCGACTATTTATTCAATAGACCATGCCATGATACGGACGTCTCTGATGACCGAGATTGGGGAATAGGATTCGAGGGTAGTTGTTGGCCGATGTGTTCATTACATTTGGGAGAACTTCTGGTGTATTGTAATTGTTTGTGTTTACTATCCATGTGACATATCTTCTATCTGATTACGGACAACTCTACATTAGTTAGTTGATAGGATCGTAAAAACAACTCAATCCAACATAGTTTAAATTTATAAAAAGAAACTTATATGAATGGGAATTATTATACTTTGTTATTGTTTAAATATATGACACTAGACCTAATTTATGGAGTACCCTTTCTAGTTATCCACATGACTACAACTTAGATATTAGGGAGTCATGAACCTTAATTATGGTAAGTAGTTATCTGTACCCATGACGTGCAATAAGTAAGACACAGTGAAACCATTCGTTGTACATATTAGATTTACATTTTTGCGCTGCTTTTTATTTAATTAGTTCAAAATGCCACTTTCATTGTCAATTACTCCTGACCACACATTAGACGTAACAGACCGTGGAATTACTCTGTAAAGTACACTGTTTATTACTGAAAGGTATGGTCTGCATATGAAACACGTTTTGACAAACTGGGAATAATCTAGGGATGTATAACTTTTTGAAAAGGAGAGGTCTAGGTCAGAAGTCAAAGTAATTAGAGCTTAAGAAAAGTATTAACAAGGTCTAGAAAGGAAAGTCTTAGTGACTTAGATACATGAACCCTCTAGATCTTACATATTTGGTTCTTTAAACATAGAAAGTTAATAAATAAATACACATTTAGAAGAACGCGAGATAAGCTTAGGTGTTAAGAATGGTCGGACCTACGAGACAATACATTGCTTTATTCATGTACGTCGGTTTTTCACCAAGATAGGTTGCTTATCTTTCAACTAGGTAAGTATTGGGAGTTTAGCGTATTGCTCCGATCAGAATCATGATAACCTAGTTCCTAGTGACGTGCCAACGAGAATTTAATTGGTAGGGTTCTAGTGTTTACACCAAAGTCTGTTAATCTATTAATCCGAAAGTTTCCCCAACATAAACACCCTCCCGACATTATATTATCTCAAGTCATGGTAAACCGTGTCTTCCTGTTGGTACATCTAGATGTGTCTGTCAGTTGGTCTCAGTCTGTAATTGTGTCATTATTGTAATTACGCATTGTATAGATAAGATATAGTTTAATTACAAGTTTTGTAATCTTGCGACACAAGGATTATGTCGCAGATTCACTCTTTGCGACATAAGCATTGTGTCGCAGAACCCGTCCATACGACACAAGCATTGTGTCGCATAATCAGTCTATGCGACACAAGGGTTGTGTCGCAGAAAGCTTAAATTGGACTATAAATAGAAACTCGCCAGTCTCTGTTGGTAAGCCACTTTACACACACATAACTCACTGTCTAGAGAGAAAAAGTCATAGATAGGGTTATTTTGCTTCTTGTGTGTTTTGTCAAAGTGTATGTTTACTTGTTGATAATATATATACACATACATCTTTGTGTTTGTGGTGATATCTAGCTTCAATCTTGCATAACTTGTTGTGTTTAACTTCCGCATTTACATACAAGCAAGCTACTCGTGTTGGTCCGAATAGTTGGAACCTACAATTGGTATCAGAGCTTGTTTAAATTGTTGTGTTTAAATTAACTTGTTGTGTTTAACTTCCGCATTTACATACAAGCAAGCTACTCGTGTTGGTCCGAATAGTTGGAACCTACAATTCGTTGTAGCTTTCTATCCTATCGTGACTTGTTTTATCTCGAAGTTTTTAAAAGTTTTATTATATAAGAGACAATTTTTATGAACAGAGTTGTTTAAATTAAAAAAAAAAAAAAAAAAAAAAAAAATTTAAAATTTCGCAACAGCCACTCTTTATACTATGTAGTATTAAAGAAATGCAAGGTTGCTACATTTCTAAAATAGACGTTGATGTTGTGTCTGTAAACAACTTGGGATATGATAGTACATTGAATGACATGCAATGAATATGGAAACTTTAAGATTAATCCTGGATGTGTCAGTAGATCTATTTGACATATTAAAATCAGTTTTTATAAACATTGTCTTCATCATACGATGTATTAGTAGGCATGTTATACAAATCTCTTTGAGAATTATTAAGAAGTTTAAATGATAATTGTCCATTTCAAGTGGTCCAACACCATTAGATGTATGACACAAGTCTTAATATCTTACTTAGACTAGATATGTTTTCGTGAAAGAAGTTTATTCGATATCATCTGGGGGTATATATTGACAGTTTCCTCTGTTATACGTAAGTATAGACCTGGCTTCTGTTGATATATATTTTAAAATTAAGCAAACGCAAGTCAAAGTACTTGAAAAGTCTTTAAAATCAAGATACCTTACAAGGTCGCCTAAAGGGTTGGACCATGTTTGGTTTTGCTTAAACCTGAATCAAGTTATGTCGCTCTGTTGTACGCACGTACAGACCTGTCACCGCTGTCTTGATTCTTAAATTTGATTTTCTAATATTCTCTCTGTAAATGGAAACTTGGTCTATGTCTCAAGTTAAGATGTATATCTATGGTAGTGTCCACAGCGAAATGAACAGTCCAATAATAATAAAATTATCTCCTAGATGTGAGTATAACACGTTTAAGTGGACAAATATACTAATAATCGTCTTGAAATAATTTTGTTAAAAATTGTTTCTAGTACGTCAAGTAAATTTAAAGCGGACAAATATACTGATGATCGAAATAACTCTTACTATTTCTAATTATTGCATGTTGTGTCAATATGATCCCTAACCAGAATTATCATAACTCCGTCACCAAAAAGAATTTTGTGCTTGTAGATATTTTTGTTAAACTTTATTTTTATAGTTGTATTTACTTTTATCTTATCTTTATTTTGTTTGTCACAAATCGTTTTTCTTGTGAAAATTCTTAAGTCCCAATCAAAATCGACTTCTAAATCAAATTTTATGTTGCTAAAATCTGCTCTGTCTTCTGTGCGACACAAGCATTGTGTCGTATTCCATTTATACGACACAAGAATTGTGTCGTACATTGTGTCGTACACTGTGTCGTATCTCTTCTATACGACATAACCATTGTGTCGTATCTTATGTCGCATGCGTGTTTGGGATTAACTATTCCCAACGTACGACATAACTAATTACGCTTTCATAATTACTCACGACACAACTCATACGACACAAAGGCGTTTTTGCGACACACCTGCGATTCTGCGACACAGTCGTATACCCTTTCGGTTTTGTTGGTTCGAAGATATTTCTCTGAGACTTGTTACTCGATTCTTGTTCTTCACACCCTTGCGCTTCTTTCGGTATGATTCCCGTGTATTTTCATTGCCTTTCATGCTTATAATTAGGTTGTGGACATTACGGGTTTAGGGTTACGTTTATTTTCCCAAATTAGTTAGGGTTTAGGGGTTATTAGGGTTAGCAAACTTGTTAATACTGATCCCCTATTGTATGCGAACCCTAGGGTATGATTAAATTTCGAAAACTCCAAATTTTTGTCAAAATTATTTCTGGGTTGGTTTGGTGTTCATCTTTGCGACACAACATACGACACAAACGTTGTGTCGCATAGATCAAACTGTTTTATGTCGTATCGATTCCCTCCGTTTATGTCGTATTGTGTACGACACAACATACGACATAAGTTTTATGTCGTATTGTTTTATACGACACACCCTACGACACAACTGTTGTGTCGCATATGAGATTAATTTCTCAAATAATGCTAAATGCAAGGGAAACTCTGTCCGCGTGACACGTGTCCTGCGACACAAGCCCTGTGTCGTAGTCTACCTCTACGACACAAGCACTGTGTCGTATCTCTGTTATGCGACACAACTACTGTGTCGCAAAACATTTGTAAAATTAAAACGCAATTATTTTTTTGTGTACTAACACTAACGCAGCTCGAGCTTTTGGTTGTATTATTGTTTTTACAGTCATGGCTGATCAACCTGCTGTTCCAGTTCCTGAGATCGATGTGACGAAATACTTTTGGGAACCGCGTCACAACATAGTGGCTTTCATGAACACTGCTGTCGAGACATCGCGTCCATATCGACCGATGATATCTTTTCTACGCCGGTCTCGAATCCACAAAGCCATTACTGCTGACACGCGGATTTTGAGAGATCACATTACTGAGTTTTGGGACAACGCCGTGGTCAACAAAGAGGAACAGGATACTCGTATTATTTCAAAGGTTCGAGGTCACGAGGTCATCTTTTCTGAGCAGCTGATTCGGGATTTCTTCGAATTTGGAGACAACCCTGATATGTTCACTCAGTTCTCTGCTGCGGCCATTGCTCAAGGGATGCAATCTATTGGTTATCAGGACATCCCAGTGGACCAGTACAAGAAAACCTATATGACAAAGGTTTGGCGGTATCTGGCACACATTGTGATTGTTTGTCTGTCCAGCCGAAGGGCAGGCCTCGAGGGGATGAGCTACGCCACTGTTTCAGCTTTTCTTGCGTTGATCTACAACAAGCCATTCAACTTCTCTGGTTATATCTTCCGAGGGTTTGTCAGCAACGCACTGGACACTAGAGAAAAGTGGGCTTTGTATCCAAGGTTCACTCAGTTACTGCTGAATCATCTGCTTCCTGGTCTTCCAGTGGCTACTGTTCATACCTTCAAGCAGACACCGATGAACACCAGGATCTACACAATCTGTACCTCTTTTGCTAAGCAGGGTCAGGCACCGGAAAGGGAGATTGCCTTATTCGGTCATATCATTGATCAGGCTTATGTTGGTCCACCTGGCGAACAGTTTAACGATCCAGCTCCCAGGCCTACTGTTCCACCAACCCAAGTTCCACCTCCGGCCCAAAAACCACCACCAGTTCAACCACCTGCAGCTCCACAACCGTCTGTTTTGCCAGACCCTATGGATCAGGAGTTTGTCGATCTCGATCGTGAGATCGACGCATATCAGCCACCCTCTCCACCTCCTGAATCCTCCAGCCGAGGTAAACGGCCTCGTGATTCTTCTGAGGCGGATATTTTGGATCCTCCGGTTCGCCGCTCTCGCACTTCAACCTCTACATCTTCTGAGCTCCCGAGAACCGAATCTCCTATCACCCCTCACCCGGCGGTTATTCAAGAGCTCCTGCGCAGACTTGATAAAATGCAGCATGACATGGAAGCCCAACTCACGGTGTTCGAAGCTCAAGATGCCAGAATCTCAATCCTGGAAAAGGAGAATGCTGAGCTGAAGTCCAAGATTCTACTGCTGGAAACCCAAGCTATTGCTTCGGGGGAGTCAAGCCAACCGGCTTTAGAATCAACACCTAGGGTTTCCGCCGAGGGCGATGATAATGTAAATACTGAAAATGTAACTGATTCTACTATCAATGAAACTCCTATTTTAGATTACATTCTTGAGTTACCAGGGCAACCGAAACCGTTAGCTGTAGATTACACCTATTGCAATTTGACATACTTTCAAGCTGCGGTTTATGAGGATGGGGTTGTGCCTGAAGAGCCTTTTGATTTCGAGGCTGCAAATAATGATGATGATATTGAGGTTGAGCAGGAAGGGCTTGACCCAAATGAAGAATATGTTGATCAGCCCTCTCACCCACAAGAAGGTATTGTTGTATCTGATTCTTCAGACGATGAGTCAGAGCCTGCATTCAACTATGTACCAGGATCCACCTCAGGATCTTCTTCTCAGGCTACCTCTGCTCCTGAATCGTCTGAACCTGTCGGACTTTCTCAAGATCTACCAGTTCCCACAGAATTCCCAAGGACAAATTACAATGACATCTTCCCACAGGATACGTTCGAACATGTTCCTGTTGACAGGGAAATGTCCATCAGGGATAACTGGTTCATCAAAGGTAAAAACATCGAACCTGTTCCTGTTACCTGCAAGAAATACAAGGTAGGCGGTGATTATACTGGCCTTATTAAAAGTTGGAAGGTGAACAAGGGAAGGTTCATGATCAAGAGACGTGACGGTATCCAGTACTTTCGTCGATCTCTGAAGAAATTGAGTACGTTGCCAAAGCACGATCTTGTTCGTCTTACTCGTCTTCAGTTGATCAATCCTCATAAAGACGGAATAGCTGAAGTTATTCAGAAGGTCATGCGAGCAGAGATTCGATCAAAGAAATATCATTATGTCAGACCTGTGCTGGGTACTCGTTTTACTTTCAAGAAAAAGCTTGACCCAAAGACAAATCAGCCAATCGTCAGAAATCACTATCCTCCTGCTAATTGTCTTCGTGAAGTCTCGCTAGAATCTGTTCCCCTTAATTTGATGAAACGATTTCATTACTGGGAACTGGATGCTCACACCGGTGAAGCCGTTCTTGTCCATGTGCCTGATTCTGTGCCTCAAACTGGGTCTACTTCTCTGTGGGGTTTACCTAAAGCAGAATTCAGGATATTTGACCCGATGAGCATAATAAACTTGTCAAAGGATGAGATGAAGAAACTATTCAACAATCGTATTCGCTACAATCCTGACAACGAGTTCAACACAATTCTGGCGAAGCGATTTCAGAAAATCGTTGATATATGTTTCTCTTTTGGTGTGCATGCTGGTGGAAACTTTCCACCTGGATGGGTTTAAAGACTGAAGCTAATTGAAGAAATTCTTTGAAGACCAAGCTGAAGACACGGGGGAGTTTGTTGGTACATCTAGATGTGTCTGTCAGTTGGTCTCAGTCTGTAATTGTGTCATTATTGTAATTACGCATTGTATAGATAAGATATAGTTTAATTACAAGTTTTGTAATCTTGCGACACAAGGATTATGTCGCAGATTCACTCTTTGCGACATAAGCATTGTGTCGCAGAACCCGTCCATACGACACAAGCATTGTGTCGCATAATCAGTCTATGCGACACAAGGGTTGTGTCGCAGAAAGCTTAAATTGGACTATAAATAGAAACTCGCCAGTCTCTGTTGGTAAGCCACTTTACACACACATAACTCACTGTCTAGAGAGAAAAAGTCATAGATAGGGTTATTTTGCTTCTTGTGTGTTTTGTCAAAGTGTATGTTTACTTGTTGATAATATATATACACATACATCTTTGTGTTTGTGGTGATATCTAGCTTCAATCTTGCATAACTTGTTGTGTTTAACTTCCGCATTTACATACAAGCAAGCTACTCGTGTTGGTCCGAATAGTTGGAACCTACACTTCCTTATCCTTAGTTGTTCCTTATATGCTAGATAGCTCATTTTAGGTTTATCGCTTTAGTAGTTTAAATTAGATTAAAACCCAAACAAAACCAAGCATCTGAACCCTATCTTAAAGGCTTAATTATCCAAACAAGCTCCGATTCAAATTCGACCATCTGGAGACGACCCTGATCATCCTTACCACGTACTAGTATTAGGTATTTGTACCCAATACCATTAGGTAGTTCGGAGGTTTAGTGTAACACCTACAGAATCACTGTTTAGCGGAAGCAAGCTTCGGGGTGCTACTAATCAAATATCACAGCACAAAAGTAAAGCAAACGACATCTATATGCAACGTTTGTAAAATAGTTACATTCCCATACATAAAATGTTTGAAACATAGCGTTTCTGGTTACAAAATGAAGTTCCCTAGAGTCCGCGTGTAAAGTGGGAGATTCTATTACATAATCATAATAAATACAAAAAGATAATGCTAAGAATCTCCGTTAAATGCAATGTAGAAATCATGCGACTCTAGCTAGTATCCTGAGGGAATCCTACTCCGTCTGTGAACCTGAGATACAAAGCTATAAAGTGTCAACCAAATAGGTTGGTGAATCTCACAGGTTTAGCAGTAAAGTAATCGTTTATGAACCACAAGTATGTACCAGCGTTGCTATCAAGCAAAGTAAGTAAATCAGTATGTACGCACAGTTGCCATAAGCTCATAAGTTGAAGCTTAACCGTGTAATTGTGAATATATCACGTACCCCCGTGAGTGCTATCCGCACACTCATATGTAACAAATACTAATATGCCTGTTTCTACGTGTAAATCAGTACGTGGTGGCGCTACCACCCCAGGCAGGGATTGTCAGTCTCAAATGGATCCATTTACTAGTAATCGCGCTTAAGTCCATAACTAACAACTTATGATGGAAGGATTTCAGTGGATAAAAGTAACTCGTGCAAAGTTTGTGTAAAAGCAGTAGTAAGATCAGTACAGTACATTGCGTTCACATGTAAAACGGTAGCTAAGTATCTCACCCCAAAGTATAAAAACAGTAAAAGTGGGGCTGTAAGACTCACCTGAGTCTAGTAAGTACGTATGTGAAATCGAGTAAGTAAAGTGGATGTAATTCCATATGTGGTTCTCCGAACCCTGCAACCTTCTGGCGTCCGAAACGCACAAGGTTGTAAGTAAATAAGTAAGTAAGTTGGTGTCGTGAAAGATCACCCATACTAGTTGTCCACTCAACTAGGAAATGTCCAAGTGTTCGTTTAGTAATCCGTTTGTATTTTGAAAACAAGAATGGCCCGTTGGTGACGGTTTGTAATTATAATCCAAAAGTGTTATTATTATATGTATTGTTGTATCCAGTTTCATTATTTGTAAGTGTTCGACACTTAGTTGCAAAAAGTATTTACAAGTTCCTGGATGACGGGTGTCCGGGGGCAGCGCCCCTGGTAGCGGGGTCCAAGGGGCGGTAGCCCCTGGCGGGGTCCAAGGGGTAGAGCCCCTGGCTGGGGTCGAGCTTGGAAAATTTTTATTTCTACTACATTGTTTTATTAAAAATCGCATCTAGAATTTAAATTCGGGAAAATTGACCTAGTCCGGCTGCGGACTGAAAATGTGTTGCGAACTGAGTTCGCGGTGCGAACTGAGTTTGGATTCGCAAGACAAAGTGGGTTCGAAAGTGGTAGGCTGCGAACTGAGTTCGGTTCGTAGCACAAGGTTCAGTTCGCAGGTCGACTCACAGCTTGACTCGCAGGTTAACTCGCAGGTCGACTCGCAAGTCAACTCGCAGGTCAACTCGCAAGTCAACTCGCAAGTGGGTTCGGTTCGCAGTTTTGGTTCGCGAGTTTAGTTTTTGGTTGGTAAATCTCGGTTCGCAGCTCGATCTGCGAACTGAGACGCATCTCAGTTCGCAGACGGGGCTGTTTGTGCAAATCAAGTTTTAAAACGCAATTTATCTTGGTTTTTGGACATAATCCTGTTGGGTAAATGTTCTAGCATGTAAATCTAAGCTTTACAAGTAATTTAAAAGAGTTTTGAAGTACCTTACCACGAAATCAAAAATGGAGAAGGTGAAGATGGAGAGCTCGAGATGGTGATCGTTTCTCCCTGAATCAACTCCGCAAGATGATGAGTTTTTGGGTGACGTTTTTGGGGTGGTTTGGGGCAGCAGTTTGAGAGTGAGAAGGAGAGAAAAGAGTGTATGTATGTGTGTTTGGTATAAATGAGAAAAGAAGGAAACAAAAAGGGTTTTAAAAGGGGTGGGTCATGGGTCGGTTTGAGTTTGGGTCCGCGGGTCTGAGCCGACCCATTTGGGTCTCGGCTCGCGGGTTTGTGTTTCCGAATTTTATATCACGAGTCGTTATCAGTTAAATCCCGTAGTTGTTTAAATGTTGTTTTGCGTTATATGTTAAAGTGTATCCGAAATATTCTTATCCGAAGTATTTTATCAAAATACTTAATAATGAGTTATAAAAATATAACTTGAATTACTTCCTGTTGTTAGGCGCGTTTCGTGTGCTCTCGTCGCGTTCGGAGTGTTTTAAACGATACTAGATATGTGTAATATATTTTCACAATATATGAAAGCAAATAATATTTGTTTGGTTAATTCCACATTATTTAAAAGTTTTTGTCACCAACGTCCAATCTAAATTTGTATCGGACCTCGTCCGTTTGGTAAGTGTACGATTTAAACGAATCACGTACGCGTGTATGTAATTTCACAAAAGTCTCATATATTTAGATTAATACAAAACTAAATACATGAAATTACAAGTAGTTTAGGCACTAATCCAAAGTCCTAAATTGGCGGGTGTTACATTCTCTCCTTGTTAAGAGAATTTCGTCCCGAAATTTAGCTCAAGTCGTATGAGTAGAGTCTGTGAACAAGTGTGGGTATTTCAGTCGCATTTGGTCTTCCCGTTCCCAAGTGAATTCAGGACCGCGCCTCGAATTCCACCTGACCTTGACAATGGGAATACGACTCTGTTTTAAACGTTTGACCTCTCGGTCCATTATTTCCGCGGGTTCCTCGACAAAGTGGAGTTTATCATCGATTTGTATTTCGTCGAGTGGCACAATCAGTGTCTCATCAGACAAACATTTCTTCAAGTTAGAAATGTGAAAGGTAGGATGCACGCTACTAAGTTCGGTAGGTAGCTGTAGTCGATACGCCACTGGACCAATTCTCTCGAGAATTTCAAATGGTCCAATGTACCTAGGGTTCAATTTTCCTCATTTTCCGAATCGAATGACACCTTTCCATGGTGCCACCTTAAGAAGTACCTTGTCCCCAACCTGGAACTCAAGGTGTTTGTGTCTCACGTCAGCGTAACTTTTCTGACGATCACGTGCGGCTTTCAGCCGGTTTTGGATACCAACGATCTTCTCAGTGGTTTCGTGAATGATTTCTAGACCAGTGAGTTGGGTATCTCCCACCTCAGTCCAGCAAATAGGTGATCGGCCCCTACGTCCGTAGAGTGCCTCGAAAGGTGCAGTCTTAATGCTGGTATGGTAGCTGTTGTTGTATGAAAACTCACACAATGGTAAATGGTTTTTCCAAGAATTACCGAAGTCAACTACGCAGGCGCGTAGCATATCCTACAGTGTTTGAATAGTTCGTTCGCTTTGGCCATCAGTTTGCGGGTGATAAGCAGTACTCATATCCAGACGAGTACCAAGGGATTTTTGTAATGATTGCCAAAAGTTGGAAGTAAAGCGACTGTCCCTATCCGAGATGATCGACGTAGGTACACCGTGTCGTGAAACAATTTCGTTGATGTAGATGCGAGCTAAACGCTCCATCTTGTCAGTTTCCTTGATGGCTAGAAAATGGGCAGATTTCGTGAGACGGTCTACAATCACCCAAATGGTATCGCAGCCGCTCGAAGTTTTCGGTAGTTTGGTAATAAAGTCCATGGAAATTTGCTCCCATTTCCATTGAGGGATTTCAGGTTGTTGGAGCAATCCTGAGGGTCTTTGGTGTTCGGCCTTGACCTTGGAACAAGTTAAGCATTTACTGACGTATACGGCGATGTCAGCTTTCATGTTAGGCCACCAATACAATCCTTTGATGTCGTGATACATATTTTCAGAACCAGGATGTATAGAGTATCGAGATTTGTGAGCTTCAGCCATCACCAAATGTCGCAAGTTTCCGAGTTTGGGTAACCATACTCGGTTAGAGAAGTACCGAGTTCCATCAGGCTTGATATCAAATTGTTTATCAATGCCCCGCAAGGCTTCATTGACGATGTTTTCGGGTTTGAGTGCTTCGAGTTGAGCAGCAAGAACTTGGGTGATGAGATCGTTGTGGATGGTAATACTGAGTGCTCGAACTCGGAGAGGTTTCACTCGTTCTTTACGACTTAAGGCGTCGGCCACAACGTTGGCTTTGCCCGGATGGTAACGGATGTCACAGTCGTAATCGGTAAGTAATTCGACCCAACGACGTTGTCTCATGTTTAGGTCTTTCTGGTCGAAGATGTGTTGGAGACTCTTGTGATCAGTAAAGATTGTACACTTGGTACCATACAAGTAGTGTCTCCAGATTTTAAGAGCGAATACAACTGCTCCCAAGTCTAGGTCATGAGTGGTGTAATTCTTTTCGTGGACCTTGAGTTGCCGAGAGGCGTAAGCAATAACTTTTTCTCGCTGCATCAACACGCAACCGAGTCCTTGGTGTGAGGCATCAAAGTACACCACGAAGTCTTCGTTACCCTCGGGTAAGGATAGGACAGGTGCACTGCAGAGTTTCTGTTTGAGCAGTAGAAAAGCTGACTCTTGTACATCGGTCCAATCGAACTTCTGTTCTTTCTGAGTCAGGGCGTTGAGGGGTTTGGCTATTTTTGAAAAGTTCTCAATTTAGCGTACAACTCTTCGTGCTTGAGTAGTTCTAGGATGGCTTTCAGGTGTTGCGCGTGTTCTTGTTCATTGCGCGAATAAATTAGAATGTCGTCTATGAAGACAATGACAAACTTATCGAGGTAAGGCTTACACACCCGATTCATAAGGTCGATGAATACTGTCGGTGCGTTGGTTAAGCCGAATGGCATTACCTGGAATTCGTAATGCCCATAACGAGTTCGGAAAGTAGTTTTTGGGATGTCTTCATCACGAACTCGGAGTTGGTGGTAACCTGACCGTAGATCGGTCTTTGAATAGAAACTCGACCCCTGAAGTTGGTCGAACAGGTCATCAATGCGGGGAAGCGGGTAACGGTTCTTGACAGTTAATTTGTTGAGTTCACGGTAGTCGATGCACATACGAAAAGAACCGTCTTTCTTTTTCACGAACAAGACCGGAGCTCCCCAGGGTGAGGAACTCGGTCGAATGAATCCTTTGTCCAGGAGTTCCTGTAACTGAGTAGATAACTCCTGAAGTTCGGAAGGTGCTAAACGATATGGTGCCCGTGCCACGTGTGTCGAGCCGGGTACAAGGTCAATAGAAAATTCGACTTGTCTAGGTGGCGGGAGGCCCGACAAGTCTTCAGCAAAGACTTCTGGGAAGTCTCGAACGATAGGCACATCCTCAAGCCGCTTCTCCTCCAACTTTTTCTCCATAACATGTGTGAGGATGGCCTGGTACCCCTTTATCAAATATTTTGGGTTTTCATGCAAGATATGATGTTTATTCTCGTCCCACCGGTCTCCCCTTGTACGATCAAAGTTCCACCGGTGACGAGGGGAATGCGGACAATTTTGTCAAAACAGACGATCTCAGCACGATGCTTTGATAGCCAATCCATACCGACGATGATGTCAAAGCTGCCGATCTCGACAGGCATAAGGTCAATAGAGAATAGCTCATCAGCTAGGTTTAAGGTGCAATTAGGTATTACGCTGTTGGCCTCAATGAGTTTGTCATCTGCCAATTCTACTATGTACTTAGAGTCTAAGGCAACAGGTGTAGTGTCAAGCAGTGGACAAAACTCATCAGAAATGAAACTCCTATCAGCACCAGTATCAAATAACACAGAAACAGTCAAGTTGTTGAGGAGGAACGTACCCGTGACCACATTCGGGTCTTGGCGGGCTTCCCCAGATTTCAGCACAAAAGCTCTTCCTCGAGTGTTGTTGTTGTTGTTCTTGTTGTTGTTGTTTTTCAGCTTCGGGCAGTCTTTTCTGAAATGCCCGGTACTGTTGCACTCAAAGCAGGCCTTTGGTGCAGAAATGTTGGTGTCAGTAGTGGTAGATCTGCAATCTCTAGCCAAGTGTCCAAATCTCTTACACTTGTTACATGGGCAGGAACCATGATTGTGTCGTTAGCATTTAGAGCAATAGGGCTTGGTTCCCTTGTACGCTCCCTAGTCCTCACAACCGGAGGTGTAGGCTTTAATGGTTTCGGGTTTCGGGTTTCTTGTTTTGGTGGTTCTTGTGGTTGTCGGACCATTTTCTTTTGTTGTTGTTGGAGGATGGAGTGGGTGGTTCAGAATCCTCGTTCATGGCCATGAGTTCATGAGCCAATCGGATAGAACCGTCAATGGTGGTTTGGTTTGAGGAGGCGACGTTCCCCCGGACGGGTTCCGGAAGACCGCAGATGTATTTTCTGATCTTGTCAGACTCGGTGCTGACCATTGCTGGGCGGAGGATGGCAAGCTGGTTAAACCTCAAGGTGTATCTATCAATGTCGGTCCCCTGCACCTTTAGGTTCCAAAATTCTTCCTCCAGCTTCTGGAGTTGTTCAATAGGGCAGTACTTGGCAATGAGCATCTTTTTCAGATCTTCCCAAGAGAGGAGGTAGGCGTTGTCGATACCCACTGATTGGGCATATGAGTTCCACCAGGAGAGGGCACCACCTTCGAGGGTGCAAGTAGAGAATTTGACCTTATCTTCCTCTGCGCATCTGCTGATGAGAAAGACAGATTCCATCTTCTCACACCACCTGATCAGCCCGATGGCACCTTCTGTGCCATTGAAGATGTGAGGTTTACAGTTTTGAAAATCCTTGTAGGAACAAGGTTTGGGTTGAGATCGGTTGACGGTCGAGTCTTCGCTGCCTGATGTCGGTGCTCGTATAGCCAAGGCTTGGGCCACACTGCAGGCAATCAGATCTGCTATTTCGGTTTCGCTGAGGGTGACCTGGCATCGGGGAGGCATGATGCTGAACAAGAAGAACAAGAAAAGAGAAATAAGAGGTTTGTACGAATTTATGATATATCTCATGTGTATATGATGGAATATACGATAACAGAGTGACGTGATAATCATATTTCATTAGATAACTAGATTAGCTACAAGGCGTGAATTCTAGAAGGTTACATAATATAAGGAGTACAAAAGATGCCGGGAATTGTTACATCCGGTCGAATTACAAAAGTTGCGCCTAGGTAATTACTAGATTTTCAGAGTAAAAACTACACTAGTCTTAACGTAGATTAATTCGTTCCATCAGTGCAACAAGGCGATCCACTGTATTTGCAAGTCTGCTGGCCTGTCTGGCGTTGTCTTCAGCCAAAACCAGTCGTTGTACCAGTTCACTCGCGTACTCTTCAGCTTCTCGTGAGCGTTTCTCACATTCTTCCAGCCTGAGTTGTAAAAGTACGGTATCCGCGCCTATTTCCACTATTTTATCATGAAGGGTGTTCATGTTGTTGACTGTATTTTCATGGTCCTCAGCAACCTCATTAATATGTTCCAGTGCCGTGAGCCTCCATTGCACGCGGGTTTCCTGAAGTTCCAGGTCCATGTCCTGCAATTGTCTCTCGTGACGATTCACTCTGGATGCTAACTCCGGAACAGAAAAGTGTGTTGGTTCCCGAGTGTCAATATTGGGGTAGGGGCTAGCTCGAGGTGGCCTACTGGTCCTCCTGACTACCCTCGGATTTCGCGATTCGGATTGAGAGCGTCACGAACTGGGCGGTGTGTTTATCATTTACGAGACAAAGCATTTAGAAATAATGAGGCCTATATTCATATAATACATACATAATATAGCCTAGAGTGTCTAGCACAAACATATTTGAGTCTCGGTTTCTCTCGAGGTCAGAGTCAACTATTGTACCCTGTTCAGTCATAACCCCTTTCAGATTTCACATCATATTCATTTAATTGTACATAGTTGATCAGGCTATGTTAAATTAAACTAGTATCATGTAATCACCGAACCAGTCATACCTAATAAGGAATACTGCCTAACGGTCATAGTCTAGGCCCAATAAATGCAACCTAGTTCGTTATAACCTTAGGCTCTGATACCAATCTGTAACACCCCCAGAATCACTATTTAGTGGAAGCAAGCTTCGGGGTGCTACTAATCAAATATCACAGCACAAAAGTAAAGCAAACGACATCTATATGCAACGTTTGTAAAATAGTTACATTCCCATACGTAAAATGTTTGAAACATAGCGTTTCTGGTTACAAAATGAAGTTCCCTAGAGTCCGCGTGTAAAGTGGGAGATTCTATTACATAATCATAATAAATACAAAAAGATAATGCTAAGAATCTCCGTTAAATGCAATGTAGAAATCATGCGACTCTAGCTAGTATCCTGAGGGAATCCTACTCCGTCTGTGAACCTGAGATACAAAGCTATAAAGTGTCAACCAAAAAGGTTGGTGAATCTCACAGGTTTAGCAGTAAAGTAATCGTTTCTGAACCACAAGTATGTACCAGCGTTGCTATCAAGCAAAGTAAGTAAATCAGTATGTACGCACAGTTGCCATGAGCTCATAAGTTGAAGCTTAACCGTGTAATTGTGAATATATCACGTACCCCCGTGAGTGCTATCCGCACACTCATATGTAACAAATACTAATATGCCTGTTTCTACGTGTAAATCAGTACGTGGTGGCGCTACCACCCCAGGCAGGGATTGTCAGTCCCAAATGGATCCATTTACTAGTAATCGCGCTTAAGTCCATAACTAACAACTTATGATAGAAGGATTTCAGTGGATAAAAGTAACTCGTGCAAAGTTTGTGTAAAAGCAGTAGTAAGATCAGTACAGTACATTGCGTTCACATGTAAAACGGTAGCTAAGTATCTCACCCCAAAGTATAAAAACAGTAAAAGTGGGGATGTAAGACTCACCTGAGTCTAGTAAGTACGTATTAGAAATCGAGTAAGTAAAGTGGATGTAATTCCGTATGTGGTTCTCCGAACCCTACAACCTTCTGGCGTCCGAAACGCACAAGGTTGTAAGTAAATAAGTAAGTAAGTTGGTGTCGTGAAAGATCACCCATACTAGTTGTCCACTCAACTAGGAAATGTCCAAGTGTTCGTTTAGTAATCCGTTTGTATTTTGAAAACAAGAATGGCCCGTTGGTGACGGTTTGTAATTATAATCCAAAAGTGTTATTATTATATGTATTGTTGTATCAAGTTTCATTATTTGTAAGTGTTCGACACTTAGTTGCGAAAAGTATTTACAAGTTTCAGGATGACGGGAGTCCGGCGGCAGCGCCCCTGGTAGCGGGGTCCAAGGGGCAGAGCCCCTGGCTGGGGTCGAGCTTGGAAACTTTTTATTTCTACTACATTGTTTTATTAAAAATCGCATCTAGAATTTAAATTCGGGAAAATTGACCTAGTCCGGCTCTAGACTGAAAATGTGTTGCGAACTGAGTTTGGATTCGCAAGACAAAGTGGGTTCGAAAGTGGTTGGCTGCGAACTGAGTTCGTTCGCAGCACAAGGTTCAGTTCGCAGGTCGACTCTTAGGTCGACTCGCAGGTCAACTTGCAGGTCGACTCGCAAGTCAACTCGCAGGTCAACTCGCAAGTCAACTCGCAAGTGGGTTCGGTTCGCAGTTTGTGTTCGCGAGTTCAGTTTATGGTAGGTAAATCTTGGTTCGCAGCTCGATCTGCGAGCTGAGATGGATCTCAGTTCGCAGACGGGGCTGTTTGTGCAAATCAAGTTTAAAACGCAATTTATCTTGGTTTTTGGACATAATCCTGTTGGGTAAATGTTCTAGCATGTAAATCTAAGCTTTACAAGTAATTTAAAAGAGTTTTGAAGTACCTTACCACGAAATCAAAAATGGAGAAGGTGAAGATGGAGAGCTCGAGATGGTGATCGTTTCTCCCTGAATCAACTCCGCAAGATGATGAGTTTTTGGGTGACGTTTTTGGGGTGGTTTGGGGCTGCAATTTGAGAGTGAGAAGGAGAGAAGAGAGTGTATGTATGTGTGTTTGGTATAAATGAGAAAAGAAGGAAACAAAAAGGGTTTTAAAAGGGGTGGGTCATGGGTCGGTTTGAGTTTGGGTCCGCGGGTCTGAGCCGACCCATTTGGGTCTCGGCTCGCGGGTTTGTGTTTCCGAATTTTATATCACGAGTCGTTATCAGTTAAATCCCGTAGTTGTTTAAATGTTGTTTCGTGTTATATGTTAAAGTGTATCCGAAATATTCTTATCCGAAGTATTTTATCAAAATACTTAATAATGAATTATAAAAATATAACTTGAATTACTTCCTGTTGTTAGGCGCGTTTCGTGTGCTCTCGTCGCGTTCGGAGTGTTTTAAACGATACTAGATACGTGTAATATATTTTCACAATATATTAAAGCAGATAATGTTTGTTTGGTTAATTCCATATTATTTAAAAGTTTTTGTCACCAACGTCCAATCTAATTTGTATCGGACCTCGTCCGTTTGGTAAGTGTACGATTTAAACGAATCGCGTACGCGTGTAAGTAATTTCACAAAAGTCTCATATATTTAGATTAATACAAAACTAAATACATGAAATTACAAGTAGTTTAGGCACTAATCCGAAGTCCTAAATTGGCGGTTGTTACATTTAGGCCCCGAGCGAAATAAATTTTAAAACACCCTGATCGCCCCTCAGTCATTACAACAACACCAACGACACTGACGACTGGGGTTGCATCATGTTTTTGGCGCCACTGCTGGGGACGGTAGTACGATTTGGAGCCTGTTTAGATAAGTTAGTTTTTAAGAGATCCTTTTGATTGGGACTCACCATCCTAATCAAAAGTTACCTTTTGCACTTTGTTTAGCGTAGTTAGGATTACCTTAGCATAATTTAGTTTAGATTAAGTTCCCTTCTCACCCACAACGTCAATTCTTAAACCTTCTCCCTATGCCATCTATTATGAACCCTTGGGAAATGTTAAATCAATGAGAAAGATTAGATCAAATGCAAAGTCTTGTTGATTCAATCCAAAATAGATGTAACATGTGCGATAATACCCGCGTAGATGGAGAATGACAAAGCCATAGTA
Organism: Pseudognaphalium luteoalbum; assembly: GCA_963422505.1. Lineage (NCBI taxonomy): Eukaryota > Viridiplantae > Streptophyta > Magnoliopsida > Asterales > Asteraceae > Pseudognaphalium > Pseudognaphalium luteoalbum. The sequence continues at coordinate 71,145,958 of OY730194.1, read as the reverse complement.
TGATGTATTCGGATAATCTAGGGTACTTAGATCCTCAAACACTGTATCAAAATGACCTTAACACTTTCCAACCACATCCATGCCAACCTATTCATCCCCAACCACTCGAAATCTACCCACACTCACCTCACCCTATAAGTATACCACAACCCTATGAGAATCCTGACTTGAGAGATACACCCTTAGCCTGTCTCAGCAGTAATGCTCAATTCTCACCTCTTTCCGAATCACTTGAAGAAATGATTAAAGAACAAGAAGACATACTTAGGAGTTTTACTTATAATGTGTCTAAAATCTTTACTAAACTATCAATACACGCCCAAGAGAGTAGTGAGGAGAGTAGGAATCAAGCTAGAACCAACTCTAGGATACAGAAAGTTGAGAGACACACACACACTCCACATCTATTACACCCGACACAGACTTACATTCTCATAAGTTCGGTTGCAATATCCCTTTAACTTCCACACCAAACCAATCTTCTAAAACTTCAATTTCACCTATTCCTAACCTATCAACGTTAAAGATCGGCAGAGGGTTTGTTCTAGAAGAACTTTCTGAACCACTACAACTCGAAACATCCGGCCGGAGTGACGAGGATGACAAAGTAGACAAAGAGATCGAGATGGAAAGCCCGAATTTGGAGATTTAAAAAGAAGACTCATCTTCACATAGACTGAAGGAATGCATACCAACTCTAAGTAGTGAACTCATTCAAACTGATATGGTTGAACACGTCCCACAATGAGTTGTGGTTGACTGTATCCCATTAATCCCTTTGATGATTCACTTCCTGATCTAATAGACTTTACTAGTACCTTAGAGGAGACAAACACCCAAGTATTTGATGATAACGTTGCTACAAGATTGGAGACACTAATGGACATTATCCCACCTCCATGCCCAGAGTACAACTTTTTCATCAAACCAAAGGCTTTAGGAAGCAAGGTGGGTTTTGCGTCAAGAGCACCTTACAAACCATCTCTCCATTACATAATGACGTACACGTCGTGGAGTGATAAGGACCTCTTTGACGAACCCAAACAACCCAAAACGCAAGAGGTAGAAAAAGTCGAGAGCTTTGTTTTGCCTCAAGTAAAACAAATCACTCACTTTTCCATGCCTTCTTACCTTATTGGACATACCTTGACCATAATCTTCTTTAATTCCTTAGGTATGTACCAATACTTCCGCTTATGTCTAATGATGGATGCAAAGGAGCCCCCTAGATTTCCCAAGAAATAGGTTTGGAGTTAAGCTAGTGACTCGAACAAAAACAAGCGCTTCCCGGGAGGTAACCCGTGTCTAACATAGGATTATCAGTAGTAGTTAAAGTAGTTTAAGTAGTGAACTAACCCAATAAGTAGAAATGAAACCCTAAAATGAATGTTCCAAGTTTTCTATCTTTATGAAACAAAAATGGATGGTTTGCGAAATTACTTCGTTAAAAGTCATTTTTTTGTCAAACCTTAATACTTCCTACTCCCAGTCATTTGGAATTTATTGCAACACCTATTTTCACCATTTTCTAAAGTTCTTGTTATCCCTTTCACTCACAAAAATGGAAACCTACCAGGAGTTAGGAGCCTTAGTCATTCTAAACACCCACTGACATGTTTCGAGCATTTGAGGTACTTACATATATTATTGTTAAAATACATAAGATATTAATGCTTAATCTTATTTGTATGTCAATATGTGTACTATGCTCAAACTCATTTAAAAATATGTGCTTTTGATATCTTTATACTTGGCTACCTGATTCAACTGATAATACTGGTATTTCCATATCTGCTATTTGTGCTGTGGTGAAATTATAGGCAACTAACACTTTTTGTGTGAGATTAAACTCAAAGTCATACACTTGTTTGTTTCATCTACAAAGCACTCACTTTGATAGGTTCTTCGCAAACCAGTGAATCTATGATTTGGAGAATAGTCACTTGTTTGTTAGATCATGTTTATTTGACCTACTTGTAACAGACAAGGACTGACGCCTATGGATAAAGAATCTTTAAGGATAATGGAAAGATGACAAGAGGAGCTTACAGTTCATTGAGTATGGGAATCTTTGGAGCATTGCTTTGCAGGGAACAAGAGATGACACTTCTAGATACGAAGATGATTTCTAGTTGTCTATGACTAGTTCATCAAGTTGATCAGCTCAATACTCATCATATGTGCCCACAAATTCCAAATCCTATAGCTAAACCTTGCCACATAATGGAACCCAAAACCATCATCACCGTATCCACCCACATTCACCCATCCATCCACCCCTTCACATACAACCATCACCCTCAGGGACTATTCATACAAAGGAATAGATACAGGAACAATTTGGAAACTAGAGATCTCAGTCGATAAAAGAACAACATCAGATTCATTAAATCAGTTGTCGGTAAAAGATCTCGGTTAATATAGATTCATGGTCATTGGATTCAACACTTTTAGATCATTAGGAGCAATTGAGTTACAACAGCGGCTCTTGAAGATTAGGATCTTTGTCCATTAACCTCTATCCAACATTTAGTATTTATTGGTTAATTAAGCTTGTGTCCGAAGGACGACATCACTTCATTTTCTGCAATCTATCCTTTAGTTCTTAGTTATTTTCATGAGAAAACTGGTTGAGTGATTAAAGAAAGATTATACTGCTGGAGCTCGAGTTCAATACATGAAGGCTGATGCCAACCAAGTTCATAAACCATTGGAGATGACACTGTCAACCATTCAGATCCTCAGCTCACAGTCGCATAGACGATAGGGGAGTTCTGCGTTCCTTTCTCTAGTTTATTTATCCGTTTTTTGCAAGATTAAAACGACCTATATCCATTCCAAACACTAAGTGTGGGATCCTTGGAATCCACAAAATACTAAGAGATATTTTCCATCATTAGTAGAAATTCTAAGTGTGGGATACTTCGACAAGAGGTGTTCAATACATAGATTCGAACATTAGGGACAATGTTCCTCTAAGTGTGGGATATACGGTCTGCAACCGCAAATTTAACCTCTTGTCCGTAAAATAAACAATATTTTCAGTAAAAGGCTAAAAAAATGGAGAAGTTTTCAAATTTTTTTGGATTCAAAAGCAACATTCTTTAGAACCTCTCTTTTCCAAAAAATGTAAATTACAGCAAGAAACGAGTTTTAACAAAGAAACAAAATGGTTTTCTTATAATACGATACGGACGAAAAGGGCAACACATGGTTAGGCATTGACCAAAACATTCGATTCGTGAGGTTTGAGCCCATGACTAGCATTCATCATTTAAAATGCTTCACTTGTCGTTTCATGTGTGTGACGATGTATGCATTTGAATTAGAACTTGCTCTTGTAATGCATTTCGAGATCACACCGATGAATGCCATACGTGACATAGGTACAACCCATCTTGATAAGTTCTTAGGAATCCAAACGCCCTTCCACCATCAAACATCCACCCACTCAACCTTCACTCTTCACACCCAATTAAAACCTCCTAATATTCGTCCTGAACCTACAGAAGTTTCATTTTTCGATGAACTCTAAAAGATACTCTTGATTTTCCAAGACTTTTGCAGCCTAATACAAAGCCATAAAATATATCGGAGCGTTCCCCAAAGGATGAGCATCATCCGTAAAAGGAGTTCCAAGAAAAAGAAATTCAGCAAAAGCTGTCAGAAAAACCTAAAAGCCCAAGGATCAAGTAAAAGGGCCAAGAAAAGAAAAATTCCAAAGAAAAAGAAAGAAAAAGGCTATGTAGTCCTTTCAAAATCTCAGAAATTCCAAAGAAACTCTCTCAAGAAAAGTTTCGAGAAAATACAAGGAAAACCCTCACACCTTCTTCAACCCAAAACATTCGATATCTTCCAAGATATCTCGAAAGGTTAGTACCATCCTCATCAAAAGTGATGGAGATCAGATTCTCGATCAAGCCTATGACGAGAATGCTACATGACAGGCTATCTGAGTGATTGACACTAGTAAGTAGGAAACCCTAAACACTTGAGTGATTTGAGTGACCCACTTGTGAGGATTGCCTAGTCATGATCATCATTTATGTTGCTCGAAGAAGGTATCAAATTCTATAAACCCTTAGTTTCCGGTGAAAACTCTTTCATAACTGTAACTTTATATTCTTTGGAAAATGGTATCTCTAAAAACTAATGCAAATAGAATCCTTCCAGAAGCTTTTTAAGAATGAGTTTGCTTGAGGACAAGCAAAGTTCTAAGTGTGGGATACTTGATATCGCGTAAAAAGTCACGTTTTTACCACCAATATCTCTCTCATTCTGGAGCAATACTTGACATTTAGACTCAAACAACACACAAATCATTGATAATATGCTAAGAAGATCAAAACAAGGTTGCACGAGCAAAATCAAGTAAAACGGTCAGAAAATGAAGATTCCACGCACGTGTAAAGATTCAAGACATCAAAACGAGATTTCAAGGAAAAAGTGCCCATCACCAACATCTATCTTACTCAAGATGTTCATTTTCAAATTACGAATCCAACAGAAGAAGAATCAACAAAATCAGACGAAGAATGAAGATTCTACGTACGCCGGAAGATCCAAACGATTCGTATGACACATCTAAAGTTCAGAGATGTATTTTTGGGATTTCTTTTCATCAAAAGCTTTGTTTTTGAATTACGAATCCAACACAAAAAGAATCAATGTAAATGGACGCATAACAAAGAAAACACGCACGAATCGAGAAACGAGGCAACAGGCGACGAACCGGTGCGGGGGGTGCCAGCCGTCGCCGGCCAGCCACCACACCGTCGCTGCCCGCCACCCACCCGCACAGATCACGTTTTTTTGTCCTTTCGTGTACCCGGTGCTAGACCTTTGCACAACTTTACGTACCTCGTGCACCACCTTTACGCAACTTTACGTACCTCGTGCCACCACTTGCGCGTACCCGGTGCCACCACCTTTTCCACCTTTTGCTATTGTGAGCTACCACTTGCTAAAATGCACCAAAACTCTCCTATAAATAGGACGCATGGGTTTCATTTGAACTTGCACCTACACACCTTCCACACCTTTCATATCTTCTTATTTTTTTCTAGCTTTTATTTTCTTTTTCTCTCTACTTTCTCTCTAAGCTAATTTAATTAATTTAGTGAGAGATAAGTAGGAGATTAATTATGTAGTAGTTAGTAGTAGCTAGCTTAGCAATGTATTGCTTTGGAATATTCGGAAGTAATATAAGCATCGTTTTGCTTGCAATAATTACGGGTAATATCTATCCTTTCTTTTATTAATTATTTGTAATGTTCTTGTTTGTTGTTTACAATTTATTAACATTAGAAATGTCTATTGCCATGATATGCGAGTAGTTGCTTATATGTTTTCCATGATTTAGATCGTTATAATGGGATGATATTAAATATTGTAAAGTAATATGACGGCCCCTATTCGACTGTTCCTGAATATAGTGCTGGAAACGCTTCATGCGGAGTACAAACATATGGAAGCTTGGGACAACCGAAGGTAGTTGTATTACGGATCAATATTATAAATGTGCTAAATGAATTTCTATTTATAGTTTAGTTATAATATTATGAACGAATGATGGCATGTTTGGCCAACAGCTTATGACCATACTGCCCCTACTTATTCTGGTAGGGTAAAACCTGTTTATGCGACTATTTATTCAATAGACCATGCCATGATACGGATGTCTCTGACGACCGAGATTGGGGAATAGGATTCGAGGGTAGTCATTGGCCGATGTGTTCAGTACACTTGGGAGAACTTCTGGTGTATTGTAATTGTTTGTGTTTACTATCCATGTGACATATCTTCTATCTGATTGCGGACAACTCTACGTTAGTTAGTTGATAGGATCGTAAAAACAACTCATTCCAACATAGTTTAAATTTATAAAAAGAAACTTATATGAATGGGAATTATTATACTTTGTTATTGTTTAAATATATGACACTAGACCTAATTTATGGAGCACCCTTTCTAGTTATCCACGTGACTACAACTTAGATATTAGGGAGTCATGAACCTTAATTATGGTAAGTAGTTATCTGTACCCAAGCCTTGCAATAAGTAAGACACAGTGAAACCATTCGTTGTACATATTAGATTTACATTTCTGCGCTGATATTTATTTAATTAGTTCAGAATGCCACTTTCACTGTCAATTACTCCTGACCACACATTAGACGTAAGAGGCCGTGGAATTACTCTGTAAAGTACACTGTTTATTACTGAAAGGTATGGTCTGCATATGAAACACGTTTTGACAAACTGGGAATAATCTAGGGATATATAAATGTTTGAAAAGGAGAGGTCTAGGTCAGAAATCAAAGTAATTAGAGCTTAAGAAAAGTATTAACAAGGTCTAGAAAGGAATGTCTTAGTGACTTAGATACATGAACCCCCTAGATCTTACATATTTGGTTCTTTAAACATAGCAAGTTAATAATTAAATACACATTTAGAAGAACGCGAGATAAGCTTAGGTGTTAAGAACGGTCGGACCTATGAGACAATACGCTGCTTTATTCATGTACCTTGGTTTTTCACCAAGATAGGTTGCTTATCTTTCAACTAGGTAAGTATTGGGAGTTTAGCGTATTGCTCCGATCAGAATCATGATAACCTAGTTCCTAGTGACATGCCAACGGGAATTTGATTGGTAGGGTTCTAGTATTTACACCAAAGTCTGTTAATCTATTAATCCGAAAGTGTCCCCATCATAAACACCCTCCTGACATTATATTATCTCAAGTCACGGTAAACCGCGTCTTCCTTATCCTTAGTAGTTCCTTATATGCTAGCTAGCTCATTTTAGGTTTATCGCTTTAGGTAGTATAAATTAAATTAAAACCCAAACAAAAGCAACCATCTGAACCGTATCTTAAAGGCTTAATTATCCAGACAAGCTCCGCTTCAAATTCGACCGTGTGGAGACGACCCTGATCATCCTTACCACGTACTAGTATTAGGTATTTGTACCCAATACCAGTAGGTAGTTCGGAGGTTTAGGCCCCGTGCGAAATAAATTTTAAAACACCCTGATCGCCCTTCAGTCGTTACAACAACACCAACGACACTGACGGCTGGGGTCGCATCACTTCACTTGCGACGTTGCTTGCGACTTAACGTATCTGACCTTACTTGGTCTTTGAGACATCGTCTTGCGACGTTGTATGTGACTTTCTTACTTTGATTGAATCATTCATTTTCTGCGACATCCTTTGCGACATCACTAATTGAGGTGCGACATTAGATCCTGTGTCGCTAGTTTCAGAGTGTTTGAATTTTGTTTAAGTACAATTAAATGGCTTCTGACAAAGAGGATATTAGAGGTATTAGGGATATGATTAAACAAAGTAACGATGTTGGTTCTCGTAATAAACCTCCTTTGTTCACCACTGATATGGACTACGCATACTGGAGATCTAGATTTGAAGAGTATATAGACTTTCATTGTCCTGAACTTTGGGGTCCTCTTACTGAAAGATATGAGCCACCAGTTGCTGAAGGTAATTATAGAGTTATACATCCTGCTAAAACATATAAGGCTATGACACCTGAAGAAAGAAAGGAATATGACACAAAAAATAAGGCTCATTCAGCAATCTGTATGTGTCTGACTCAAGATGTCTTACGACTTTTCAAAAATCTTGACATCACGTATGATCTGTGGAAAGCCATTGAAACGCGATATGGGGGAAATGAAAAATATAAACAGGCAAAGATGAAGTTAATTAAGAAGCAATTTGATTTTTTTGACATAATTCCAAATGAAACTACATCTGGACTCTTTACACGATACTCACAGTTGGTTAGTGAGTTGACTGAAGATGTATACACCTTTCTTGCTCTGGAAGTGAACAAAAAGCTTTTGGATGTATTCCCTAGTGCTTCGGATGTAAAAGTTCAATTTTTAAAGGAAAGTCAGGAATTAGCAAACATGAAGCTAGATGATTTGATTGGGATTCTTCAAGCTCATGCAATAGAGTTGAAGAAGAAAGAATGCATATCAGGTGGTTTTGTTCATGATCCATCCCTTTATGGTGGAAAGGTGAATTCTGGGAAATCTTATGGTGGTATGGCATTTGTATCAAATATTAACTCTCCATCAAATTCTACAAGAGGTTATTTATCTGTGTATTCATCAAGTGCTTCTCAAGGTTCACAACATCAGCAGGCACCTGTTTCACCTGCTATTGAAGAACAAGCTGCTATTTATACAGCTTTTCTAAGCTCGTATAAGGATTTGGTTTCTCAACCTAATACCACTTTGCAAATGGCTCAGGAGGACTATGCTCAATTAGATGACGATGATCTAGAGCAAATGGACATGAACTGGAATATAGCAATGATTTCAAGAAGGGTGAAGAAATTCTTGCAAAGGACTGGGCGAAAGAGTTTGGAGGGAGAAGGAACATCTAGATTCGGATTTGATAAAGGTAAAGTTCGATGCTATAATTGTCAAAAATTAGGTCATTTTGCAAGAGAATACGAGAAACCCAAAATGCCATCGACTGGTTTCACTAAGCCATCCCCTCCGACAACTCCAGAAAAGGAAACTGAGAAGAAGGGATCAAATTACAATGCCTTAATTGTCTATCAGCCAACAAACCTCGACTGGACAGCTCAAGATGAGCTACATAAGCTTGCTCTGATGGCTCACATTACTCCTGAGATAATGGTATGTGAAGAACCATTATCTTGCACTTCTTGTATTAAATTGTCTGCTTCTTTAGATGGCTATAAGAATGATAATAAATATTTGAATGAAAAGGTTGAAAAACTTATGGAGTCTAATAAATTTTTGATAGCAAATGAAAAACTTAATGAATAAAAGATAGAGGCCCATAAGTTAGACACTCAGACCTTTAAGGCTAAAGTCTATAGTTAACAAGATGCAATTAGCAGTTATTTAAATGAAATTTCTTTATTAAATAAAGAACTTGCTGAATTAAAAGCTGATATCACGTAAAAAGTCACGTTTTTACCAACGATATCTCTCTCATTCTGGAACAATACTTGGCATTCGAGCTCAAATAATGCACAAATCAATGAAACTTTGCCAAGACAATCAAAATGAAGTTGCACGAGAAAAATCAAGCAAAACAGATAAAAAACGAAGATTCCACACACAATTGAAGATTCAAGACATCAAAAGAAGATTTCGAGACAAAGTACCCATCACCAAGATCCATCTTATCCAAGATTTTCGTTTTCAAAATACGAATCCAACAGAAGAAGAATCGGCAAAAATGGATGAATAATGAAGATTCTACGTATACCCGGAGATTCAAACGATTCGCACGAGACATCTAAAGATCAGAGAAACTTTTCAGGGATTTCTTTCTATAAAAATCTTTGTTTTTGAAAAACGAATCCAACGGAAAAAGAATCGACAAAAACGGACGCATAACGAAAAAGATACGCGCGAATCAAGAAATGAACAAAATACGGCGAACCGGGACGGGCGGCTGTCGGCCGTCACCGGCCACCACCCAGCCGTCACCAGCCACCACCCAGCCGTCGCCGGCTGCAGGTGGGGCAGTGCTGGCTGCCTGCCCCCATCCCCTGGCCACTTTTTCGTACTTGCTCGTACTCGCCTGGTACACGTGCTAGACCTTTCCGCAACTTTAGGCTACATGTGCTAGACCTTTCCACGCTTTAGGGTACAAGTGCTAGCCCATTTACCACCTTTTACTAACATGTGACCCTAGTTGCTAAAGTGAACTGGATTTCACCTATAAATAGGTGCCTTTGGTTCATTTGGAAGACACACCTTCAACACACCAACACACCACAATTAACACACAATTGAAAATACACCTTCCACATCATATTCTTGTAAAATTAGTTGTAGTTCTTCCTTTAGATTAGTTAATTAGAATAGCTAATTAATTAACTAAGGAAGATTTGTATGGAGGTGCTCCGGGATGCATTTTAGCTACGAGTTATTTGTACACCTTTCCAGGTTTTAATCTATCTTCCATATTTAAATATGTTTGTTCATTATTTTATAAATTTAAATATGCATGCTAGAATTGACATGATTAACTAGATAACCCAATTGTCTGCTATGATAGCCATTTAGAAAGTTTTAAATATGTAATTATGTTGTATGTTATGAGACTGCGGATGGGTTATATTACAAATAGATGTAGGAATTAAATATTTATCGTTTATCTGCCCAACTAATGTTGTGACTAAAACCTTATCCAAAAATGAACGTAGCTAACTCATAGGGTATAGGTCACTTAGTTATACTATGTTAGATTGAATAATTGAGCTCGGCATGGCCGGTGTTCTCTAGACCAAAATAGGATCCAAGAGACACGTAAGATGGGAATAGAGGTAGATTAAGATTAAATTCATATAGACGATATTTTTTGAGACAACTTTCAGAATATCCTCGACTTAAATAATACTTTTGCATGCTTATATTGGACTGTTGCTTTGATCGTCTTATTGCATGTTCTTGTTTGATTGTTGCCTTAGGATTATCATAATAGTAAAATACAAACGACATTAATTATCGTGAAATAATATGACAGCCCCTATTCGACTGTTTTTGATATACTACTGGAAACGCTTACGGCGGAGTACAAATGTATGGAAGTCAAGAACGACCGAAGGTAGTTATATTATGAATCGAATAACAAACGTATTACTTAAGTTTCCATTTGTAATACAAATCATCCCTGTTTTCTTGCATACCTGAGTAATGTTGATAATTCGTACGAATAAGTGATGACATATTATCCGGCCGCATAGACCAGTTAGTCCAACCTATTCCGGTGAGGGTAAACCCCGTTCATAAGATTGTTTATTCAACAAACTATGCCATGATTCGGACATCTCTGACGACCGAGATTGGGGAATAGGATTCGAGATTAACTGTCGGATAATATGTGTATACATTTGAGAAAACTTTTGGTGTATGCTTTAATATATTATGCAACCCGCGTGACATTCTATTTGCCTGATTGTGGACACTTCCGCGTTAGCCCGATAGGAGGATTATAGTAATAGCTCACATTAACTTACGAACTTATCCCCATTAGAACTCTCCATATTTAACAACTCCTAAACCACTACATAGTAGACAATCCTTTAATTGCTGAACGCCCGAAGTAACCTCCACTTCTAGTTTAGTTTAGTGTAGGATAGAAAACCCAAAAATCAAAACCAACTCCCTCATCCCTAACTAAATACATAAAAGTTTCTAAATCCCCTAGTTGCAATTTGCCGCACTTTGAAGAACGATCCTAGGTCATCCTTGTCCTTTGCTAGCCCATTGATTAGCATAATAGTAACCCTAGGCCCCAGCCTTATAAATTTGAAACCCACTGTTGCCTCACATCACCATTAGAAACTTCAACTACCGGTGCGTGAGAAAACAAAATCCGAATCCGTTAATTTCAAAAGACAAATCTCAAATTATTCAACTTCTCATGCCATCTTCGATGATATCGTTAACAAGCAAAGGACAGATAATAAGAGTAAGGCAGGACTAGGTTATAATGTAGTCCCACCTCCCTCTAATTACTGTCCCACGCCAGTTAAGGAGGGCACCAAAGAACTTGTGGCTAACTACTCATCATGGCCAGCTACAAAATCTAAAGAAGCTAAGACAAACAAGCAGGCAAAGGAGAAAACTAAGAGGACAGAGTATCCCTTGCCTACTTTTGTTAAGTCTGAGAGTACATCTCCAGTTAGTATTGAGGAGGTAGTTGATATTGAGGATATTACTGAACAGGAGTATCCTAAGGTTGAAAAGGTTGAAGTCAAATCTGAAAAAGTGATTTTGACCAATGAACTTGCTAATAAGGTTCTAACTGAAAAGGGCAAAGAAAAGGTTTTGAATGAGAAATCTCAAACTTTACAGACAAATGTAAAGATTTTGAAACTAAATTCAATTAATAATAATGATAAAGTTTCTTGTGATAAACCTTCTACTTCAATCATTCAACCTAGGCAAGCTTTCCCTAAAACTTGTACACAATGTGCATGTTCTAGAAATGCTTCTAAACCTCATTTAGTAAGTCCTCAACCTCAACCATTTGTTGAGAATCATTCTTGTTTCTACTGCAACAGACAGGGACATTTAATTCGTAACCGTCCAAAGCTTTCAACTCGGTATTTTGGGAGAGATATGCCAAGAACTTCCATTAATAGAAAGTCGTTTTCACATTTACCTTCTAAGAATATTTCTCACTCTCCTAAACCGGTTGTGAAGCCAAGTAATTTTGGGCAAAACTCTTTGCCAAAACAAAAGCCCAACATTGTTCCTAAGTTAACTCCCGAACCATCTAAAGTTTGGAGAAGAAAAGAGTCTACTGTTGACTCTTTTGTTGTCAACAATAACACATCAGATCAAAATGCTGATTTATTTAAAAATAAAATTCTGTTAGATGTGCTTATTGTTGATGACACCGGTAGACCTAAGTCTTTAAAGGCTTGGGTCTCTATTTCTCACTAATCTTCTTCTTTTTGTGTGTTGCAGCAGTCAGAACATATCAAGAATAATGAATGGTATATGGAAAGTGACTGCTCGCGACACATGACAGGCGATGTATCTCTTTTGACGGATATTAAACCATACGACGGAGGATATGTTGCCTTTGCAGGAGAAACTGGTGGGAAAATCTCTGGTCAAGGAACGCTTACTAACGAGAAAGTAAGCTTTGAAAAGGTCAACTATGTGGAACAGCTACAACACAATTTGTTATGTGTTTCACAAGTTTGTGATAAAGATTACACTGCTGCATTCACAAAGAATATATGTATGATTTTGAAGCCTGGGTTCGTAATTCCAGAAGAATGGGTGCTAATGCTTGCTCCTAGAAGGAATGATACTTATATCCTGGACATGGGGACCATTGTGACAACTTCAGAATACACATGTCTTTTGTCTAAGGCTTCAGAGAAGGAATCACTACTTTGGCACAGACGAATAGGACATATTCATTTTCGCAAAATGATATTTCTAGTAAAGAATGATCTGGTGAATTGAGTACTAAAACAGTCATTTTCTTTAAAGGATCACTGTATTTCCTGCCACAAAGGCAAACTCCGAAAGAAGACCCATATGTCTAAGTTAGTGAATTTTATTGATGCACCATTGGAACTATTGCATATGGACTTGTTTGGTCCAATTTCTACTAAGAGCATGGGTGGTAGATCGTATTGTTTGGTAGTAACGAATGACTACTCGAGATTTTCTTGGGTATATATTCTTGCTACCAAGGATGAGGCTCCAGATATTTTGGTGTATTTGTTTGACAAGTTGGCTAATTTGAGCAACTTGAAGGTTAAGAGACTGCGTAATGATAATGGAACGGAATTTAAGAACTCAACTCTTGAGATGCATTGTTCTTCTAAAGGCATTGATCATCAATTCAGTGCTCCTCGTACTCCACAACAGAGTGGAGTAGTTGAATGAAAGAATCGGACCATCATTGAGACAGCTCGCACTATGTTAGCAGACTGAAAGTTACCTATAATATTTTGGGCTGAAGTAGTGAATACTGCTTGTTATGATCCGAATAGGGTGCTTACGGTTAAGAAGAAGAACAAGACGTGTTATGAACTTTATAATTACCGAAAGCCTAGTCTGCAGTTTCTATAACCTTTTGGGTGTCCGTGTTTGATCATGGTTACTAAGGATAAAGTCTCCAAGTTTGGTGATAAGGCTACTGAGGAAATTTTTCTTGGATATTCAGCAAATTCTCCGAACAAAAGAGTCTACAATAACACAACAAAGAGGATTGAAGAACACTTTGAAGTTAAATGTATGCGCTACACTGAGTCTCCTCAGGGAACGGGTCCGGAGTGGTTTTTCAAATATTATGATGTGTTCAATTCATTTAATCTTTCTGAAGAAGATCCAGTTGAAGAAGTGGTGACATTACTTCATGGGATTGATCTTGCTACTAAAAGTTTAACTCAATCGCATGTACCAACACCCACTCTAACATCTGCTCCTTCACAAACACCGAATATGTCTCCTGTCTCAACATCAAATGTTGTTACTGGATCTACACCACTTCTAGCAGTCTTAACTCTTACTGCTCCGGCTTCAAATGTTCCATCCACTTCTGAAACAGTATCAGTTTATACTGATATCTTTTCGGATCTGTCAGAGATGTCTGATGAAGAAGAAGAAGATGTGGATATGTCTCTGTTAAACCCAGTTATTGATCTAACTAAGTTTGCTTTGATTTGTTTGTTAAGAATTCACATAATAACACTTAACAATATTCAAGAAAGTTTAAACAATATATAATAAGTAAACAATATACCAAAAGCTTCAATATTATTAGAACAACAATATGAATACACAGAATATTAGGGTTTTCACCTTAAAGCTTAAGTTAACCTATTCTAGGTTATAAGAATCTCTATTTATAATGCATAGAGTCTTATATAATCTCCAGTGGTCATCGAATCATGGAATGTAAATCTATTCCATAAATAACACTAACTGCCTAACCGACTTCATTAAACATACCAATAGTGGTAGTGACTATATTCTATACTAACAGTGGCTACGAGTGTATTATTTATAAAACACCAAGTATTCTACCAACAGTGGCTATGCTATTACATTTGTACTAGCAGTGCCTAGCTTTCAATTTCTTCTAGCAGTGGCAATTGCTTTAACTCTAACAGTGGCTGAGTCTTCAACACTCTGCCTTTTCAGCTCTGATCCCAACAATCTCCCCTAAACTTAATCAGTCTTTGCACTGAATTAAGTTTCTTCATTCAACTTTCGTTATTTGTAGGAGACTTCTTCTTTGCAAGCATCTGTCTTTTATGGTACTGATTAAGAACCCAGTATAGAATATCCTTTGCACCATTTGTCTTCACTGCAACATGTAGCTTTTTCTCCACCAATTGCTATAATAATGAAGTGCTCATGACATATTCTTTTTCTTCAAGCATATAGAGATATTTTCCCTGTTTGAATGACATACATTGTACACCAGCCCTTGCAAAATATTTCTAGATTCTAACATCTTCATGGCTTAGGAAAATGTCTGAATATACCTCTGGTTCAAACATCATTTGCAACCATTCCAAAACATGCTTTTCAATATCAACAATTAATTTTTTCACATCCTTCTCCTTTCCTAGCTTATACATATCATACACATCATGCTTTGTCACCCTCTTCAGAATCTCTTGCATAGATTTATGAAATGTAGCATCTCCATTCCTTCTTTCAATCCTGATTTCTGTAGACACAGTGCTTAGCTCAAGAAATACTCCATCCCACTTAATAATATCAGCAGCATTGTCATCATCTAAACAAGTATTTTCTGTTCTATCAGAAACAACAACAAGCAGTTTATCCAAAACCTCTTCATCTCTGTCCAAATCATAAACCTGATCATCAACAGATTAAATTCTATTGAGATTCCTTCTAGTATTCTCCACTTTCATTCTGAAAACTTCTTCTTTTTGTTTTTCGTCCTTCTCTTTCTGAAGCTCATCATCAATCTTCTCATATCTCTTTTGTAACCTTGCATCAATGTCTGCCTTTTCCTTTCTTTTATGTTCCAATATTTTTCTAGCTTCAGGATTAATTCCAGCATCTCTATCATACATTTCTTGCAGCTTTTCAACTAGCATATCCCTTAGTCTAGAAGTAGGAATATTACTTCCTCTGAGCTTGCATACTAAATCATTCTTTATTTGTGCTTTTGTTGGTTTTCTTGCTCTTTTCTTTGTAGCAACAACTTGTCTTTTCTATTCAACCTTTTTCACTTGCTGTTGCTTTATTCTCTGAATCTCTATCTACAGAGGGTTACCCTATGTCTTTTCAACATAAGCATTATATACCACATCAGCATCAATCTTCAAGCCTTTAGCTTTTATCTCTTCATACACTCTACCAGCCTCCCTGGTTATTTTCACAACTTCACCAGATTCAAGAATAACATCAATCTCATCAATATCTGGTTTATTCACTTGAACTGACGCAGATCTCTGTGATTCAGCAGCTTTCTTTACTGCTTCAACTCTATGTTCAATCAACTCAACTTGCATCCATAAAGCATATTCATGATCATACTCCACATTCTGTTGCACCTTCTTTACCTTTGGCTCTTCTATAAGTATACCCTTGCCTTTATCTTTTGGATCAATCTTTGGTAATTTAGAATCAAGCTTAGGCAAATCAGTGTTTTCTCTGATTGTTACAGGTACTTCAAGTGTTCTGGCAGTGGTAGATTTAGTTGAAGTTATATTTTGTGTAGCAGTGGTTATTGGTTTTGTAGCAGCAGTGGTAGTAGGTGTTGTAGCAGTGGTTGGTGTTGTAGCAGTGGTAGGTGTTGTAACAGTGATAGCAGGAGTAGTACTATAGTGGGAGTTTTAATACTAGCAGTGGGAGTAGTAGATTTAGCCCTTCTACTCTCTTCAACTCTAGCAGCCTTTATACTGAAAAATGGAATTGTTTTCTTTCTTCCCATGGTTGCTTTAGGCACTCCACTATCATTAGTCTCCCCCTTAACCTCTGACCATGCACCATCACCTTTCATGTTTTCGGATTCCACATGCACCATATCATCATCAACTTGTTCATTCACAGATTTCACCACTTCTTCACCATCTTCCACATTATCATCAGTGGGTTGATCAACACTTTCAACAACCTCAGTCTCTTTATCAGCCACATTCTCCTCTTCATGATCACTTAAATCAGCCACAAATGCATCATTATTTACATCATCCTTACTCTCATCCTGTGCCTTCTTCTCCCCCTTGTTGGAAGTGTTATCACTACTCTCTACAATCTTATAAGGCCTGCCATCTTTCAGACACTTGACCACCACATATTCAAGCTTTGCCATCCTGTCCTCTAACTTTTCAATCTTCTAGGCTTGCTCATCAATTGTAGCAGCCTGCTCTGCAATTATAACATTTTGAGCCTTATTTATTCTTTTCTCCTTCACCAGTTTCTCCCAAAGCTTGTCCACAACCATTGTTAATTGTTCATTCGTCAATTTTGTGTAAGTACTAGCCTCATCACCATTAGAGTGTGAGCTCTTAGGTGAATCATTGAAAAATGCATCATCTGCCTCATGCCTAGCATGAGCAGCAGAAGTCCCTTGATTCTTGGTACTGGGACATTCACATGCATCATTACCCGTGGGTTCAGCATTAGAAGTTACCTCTGGTTGGGTCTTATTGATGTTACCACTGTCCTGTTCTGTCAGTGGACTAGTAATAGTAGTGGCAGCCCTTCTAGTATGACCACCCATCTCCTGTGGGGTCACCTGCTGTGGTGAAACTGTTGGCTGAGACACATGAGCAGCAGTAGCCTCATGTGCCTTTTAATTTTCTTTTGTTTCTTGACTTTTGGTTGGGTAGGTTTTGGGTTCCCTTGTTTTCTTTTAATACCCCCACTTGGTGTGTTTTCAGGCTCAACTGGTGCTATTGGCCTTTCACTAATGGTTCATATGTAGTTGGTGGTACTACATCTGTGGTGGAAGGAGCAGGAAGCATAGTTGAAAACAATGTTGTATCCTTCCCTGAAAACTTCTTATTGGTGTTTTTACTCATTTATGTAAATGTTCTTGCAGAAAGAGTACCAACACCAATAACACGTTCTTGTGCAACTAACCCATTGATTTGTTTATTTAAAACCAGTTGCACAAATCTAGGATACAAAATAAACATATCCTTTTTGCCTTTAGTAATATTTCTAATCATGTCATCAAGAATGTATTTGGAAAAATTATATTTTTGAGAGTAGCCAAACACACAAGTGCTAGTGACATCAGTGGGTGATAACACACTCATTGCTGATGTCACACCACTGGCTACAGACCCTGGCCATCTCTCATCTATCACTGCACCGGCTGTCAATGTCTCACCACTGACCCATGGTGAGATACAGGTCGCTACCTCTATTTTCAATGAACCACCAGCTAAATCACAAGCTGATGATGAGGAAATCATGCCCATGGACACCTCAAAGGACACCCAACCCATTCCTCTACCCACATCTAACTCTCCTATCAGAGAGCTTACCCCCACCTCCTTCTCCAGTGACAACATCCAAGTCACTGCTGCTGGTCAGAACACACCCCCTGATCATGTAGCCCAGTCTACACCTACCCCCATTATTATTACCCAAACTACTCCCACAAACACCTCCACTCACTCCACATCAGATCAGCTACTGATGGAGTACATTGCCCAATCCCAAACCTAGATTAAGATGCTCACTGAAGACCGTGAGGCACTTATTGGCAATGTCTCTGTCATACAGAAAGCCGTTATTGCTCTCACTGATGTATAAAACTCCATTGAACCATGGAGCACATCTATTAGTGAGAGGGTACAAACTGTAGCTGATGCTAGTGCTGCAATAAACCATGCAGTCACTGAGCTAGCCTCTACCTCCACCACAAACTTTACCACTCATGCCAATGCCATTGCCCAACTCACCACCAACCAAAATGACTTGGCTATCTCTGTATCCAACTATCTTTTCAACACTGACAAAATTATCAAGGTGCTTCCATAGGTTGTTTCACAGCTTACACAGACTAGAGCTGAGGTCGCTGCCCTGCGAGAGGAAAATGCTACCTTCACTGAACAAATTCATAGGGCAGTAGATCAATTTGAGCGAACCAGTCAGGGGGAGAGTGAAGAAGAAGATGACATTTCTTTCTCAGTCTCTGATCCAGAGATGCCCCTTCAAAGGACTGATCCGCTGTCAAACAAAGCTCACAGGGACATTGTGCTCAACACTTATGCACTGCATCCTATCACTGAGCAACCGGAGTTGGAAGCCCTTGCAGTTGCTGAACTGCATTGGGTTGATATGGAGATAGCTACTGATATGGTGGATGTCGCTGAATGCTTCCCTGAGTTCAGTGCTGAAGAGCTCAGGAATTATAATGGGCTGGTACAGCAGCGGGCAGTGGATGAGGCTGCTAGGTTAGAGGGTACCTCAGTGAGCTATGAATTGGCTCGCTGGGAATGGATTAACAGGGAGGTGGTAGATGATGCATCTGATGATGAGGAAGATGATACCATCATGCATGATGCTGATGATAACGATGATGACAACAATGATGATGGTCAGGGAGGTGGTCATGGAAATGGCCAGGGTTCAGAAAGTGAAGATGAAGATGATGGTAAATATGGAGGATCAGCAACCCATATCATCTGTCATTAAAAGAAAAATGATCAGCGACACCTCTCCTGCATCTACTCCTCCATCAAAGAAACAACAGGTCAGTGACCCTCAATCACATATTGTCATATCTGAGGTAACTGTACCTTCATCTACACCAGCAACACAAAACCTACCCTCACCCACAGCAACTACAACTACACTCACCCAAATTACCACACCTACCCCAGCAACAATAATACCAATCTCCACAGCAACTCCCTCCAACACCACAACTTCAGACACTTCCCCTACATCAAGTCTTTCCTCTTACTCAGCCTCAGAAAGCCTATGTCCTGATGAAAATAAAGAACAGCGAATTGCCAGAAAAATAAAGGCAAGACAGGACAGGGAGCAGGAGATGATAATGAAAATAACCTTTCAGGTTGAGTTAAGAGAGGAACAAGAAAGGAAAAGGTTGCTGAAAGAGCAATCAGATGCTGATAGAGCGTACCTACTGGAATTGAGCTCTAAAGATGCAAATGAAAGGGCCAGACTGCTTAAACAAAAGCAAGAACAAGAAGAGTCTGATGCTGCAATTGCCAGGGTACTTGCTGAAATAGAAGAGAGTGAGCTAGAGCAACAGAAACTGAAAACATCAGCTAGCAAGAGCTCTAAAAAGAAAGGGGGAGCTGTCAGAACAGCAGTGGATAGAAAATGGGATGAGATAGATAGAAAGAGGTTTGCTGCCCGTATGACAGGGAGATCAAACCCTGCACCTATTACCAAGGTAAAATTGAAGAAGTCTAAGAATCAATCTCAACCTCAGCTACTCATTCAAAGAGGTTCAGAGACTCAAGCCATGCTACTTGATCAAGTATGCAAGCTGCACAGAGAAGAATGGAATGAAATCAGGCTTGCTATCAGCCATTCTACAAGTGCAGCTAAAGCTAATGTCCTGAAAGAGATTGATAGGCTATATCAAAAGATGGTGTCGCTGCAACTTCTCAGACCAGAAGATACTGTCATATTTGGTGAAGAGATTGTTCAGCCACCAAGCCCGAAGTATAGGTCAGGCACTAGCAGCATCTATTGAATCCCCAACACTTCAAGGTTAAATCTATCTATTCCTGCTGGTGTGCCAAAGCTTGAAGGACATGAAGTCATTGAGGGGGAGAAGGGTCTGGTATACAGGGACTTAAATGGTGCCCTTAGGTTTCAGAGAGAAGCTGAACTTGAGAAGGTTGATCAAGAACAACTCATACACCTAATCAGGTCAGCTAGCATGCTTCCTACAAATTCAAGAATCAGAAAAGCTATTCTCGATGAAGCCTTGGCAAGAAAATTCAGATACCTGCCCTCCAAAGACAAGTATGAACTTGAAGCTGAGCTTGGCATAGTGAAAGAGGAGGAGATGTGGAGAGATAAATAAATTAGATCTTTTGTAATAGTTAGCCTCTGTAAATATTTATTCAATGATATAAATGAGGCTTGACACAGAAAATCTACAAGTACAAGTCTCTGGGTGACCAACCTACCGTCAGAGACTAAAAACCTTTCAACAACAAAAATTTACAAGTACAAGTCTCTGAGCAACCAACTTATCATCAGAGGCTAAAACTTTCCTGCAACAAGTTTGTCTAAGGGAGCTTTGACTTAAGCCATTTAGGGGGAGATTGTTGAGTCACTGATCGCTGAACTCAAGATGGTCACTGATCACAAAGATTAAGGGGGAGTCATTAATCGCTGATAAGTGAAGTCACTTATCATGCTATATGTGCATAGTCTCTGATCTTCTCAATAATGTTCCATGAAGAAAATGATTCAAGTCAAGCTCCTGTTACTGAAGTTTATGGTCGCTGTTCATATCTTAAACCAGTAGATGAAGATCTTATCAAGATAAAAGACTCAACTATGTGTGTCGCTGATACTCATCTATCAGCGAGAGTCTCCAAGTCTTCTTGAGTTCTCTCTTCTGCTGAATAAAAGAAGTCACTGAAGATTAGTTGTTCAAGTCATTCTTTAGAGCATGTTAGCTCGCATCGAGAATGAGGAGAATTGATGTTTCTATCAGTGACTGCAGCATTAAATGCCGCATTAAATAAGAAGTTGACATTCGGCGTTATTACGGCGCAGCACATGTTCCTCGAAACTTGAAAAGACTAACGTGGGAGCATCTGATTGGTTTAAGGTACAAGGTAACATTTTCCAAGACAGAATGTCGAACCATGATGTATCACATCTCAACTACCTCATCCATCAAGCAGCGACACGTGTCCTTCCAGATCCGGAAATTAAGGATTTCAGCGTCTATAAATAGCGTAGTATGTTGTACTTCATTTTGTGTTGATTGTTTGTATTGTTACTTGTTTGTCAGTAAATAGTTTGTCTAAAATACAAACAACACCAGCGAGTAAACTAGTAGCGTGTTTCTCCAATATTAGTTTACCTCAGCGAGTGAGCAAGTTAGCGTGTTTGTCCACTATTGTTTGATTTAGATTAGCTTTTGCTAATCTATTCCACAATCAACAATAGATAAATTTTATCAATAAAAGAATTTATCTTTCAGCTAGAATTGCATCAGCAACTGAACTGCTTATCTTACTTATATATATATATTTGTGTTCATATTGCTGTCACTTTAATACGGTTAAAAACTTGCTAAACAAGCAAACACATTATAACAGAAAAGTTTTTAATTGTATTCAACCCCCCTTCTACAATTAACTCACTGTTAACGATTCACAATCACTAACATAATAGTGATTAGGGACTCACAATTGGTATCAGAGCAAAGTTGGTTTAAATATAATTAAATCAGATCTGCAATGGAATCGGTTAAATACAGCTGTGTTGATTCATAGTACCAGAAGGGAAATGGCTCCACTACTAAACCACCAGCCTTGATCCATCTAGAATTGAAACTTAGATGTCCAGGATGATGATGTTCTTAGATCTTGCTGATGTCGTCTTTGTGCAATAATTACTGATGGTCCATACACCCCAACTACTATTGTTCCTGCAGTTGCAGCTACTGCAACTACTCCTGCTATACCTGAAATGGTTATGCCCAAAAGGGAGGA
Source organism: Pseudognaphalium luteoalbum (assembly GCA_963422505.1). Classification (NCBI taxonomy): domain Eukaryota; kingdom Viridiplantae; phylum Streptophyta; class Magnoliopsida; order Asterales; family Asteraceae; genus Pseudognaphalium; species Pseudognaphalium luteoalbum. Next base: position 71,123,755 of record OY730194.1, on the reverse strand, counting down.
ACAGTGGTCAGATGAGGATAAACGTATGGTAAGGCTAGATAAACAAGCTGAAATTTACATAAGCATGGCAATCCCTGATGAAATATTTGAGTCCATTAGATTGTGCAATACAGCGAAACATATGTGGGATACTCTTAGAAACATATATATTGGAACTCCTGATATAATTCGTTGTAGAGAAGTTAATCTAACTCGTCAATATGAATTGTTTGCTATGGAACCCAATGAATCACTGGCATCTACCTATACTAGATATCAAGCTTTAATTAATAAAATGGAAAAAGCAAATATAGGAAAGGACCAGAGATTTGTTGTCGAAAAGTTTCTAGAATTACTACCTAGGAAAATCTGGGGAACCATTGCAACATGCATAAGACAAAGAAATGATTATAACTTTCTCAATCTAACTCAAGTTTATGGAATTTTACTTAATTGGGAACAATCTGAGAAGCTAGCTGATCAAGGTGAGCACATTCGTCCTGCACTAGGAGGACAAAAGATTTCTAATGCCCTTGTAGCTGAGCTTGATGAAGTTGACCAGAAGCAGAAAGCAAAGCTCACCAAGATGAGCTCTAAGTCGCTGATCGGGGAAGAAGAAGGCAATGTCGCTGATGATCAGTCAGAAGTTAGCTATGACGAAGGACTTGAGAAGTTAGAGAGAGATATGGCCATGATGGTTGCAAACTTTAGAAAGAACAGCAGATTCAACAGATCTGCTAGTGCTTCATCAAATGAGGTTTCTAAACCAGAAGGTGAATGCTACAAATGTGGCAAACCTGGCCATTTTGCAGCTGAATGCAGGTCGAAAGCTGTCAACTCTTTCGCTGATCAAAAACCTAGCTTCAGAAATGACAAGTACAACAAGTACAAAGCAAAGTATAAGAAGCTGAAGGAATTGTCCAAGTCAAAGAAAAAGAATAAAGGATTTATCACTGAAGAAGGATCCATCAGCAACTCTGACTCAACTTCATCATCTGATGAAGAAGAAGCTATGATCTGTATGGACAGGGATTACTGCCTGATGGCTGACGATGCTGCTTTTCATGAAGACATCAAAGAAGTAGCACAGAAATGTTCAGCATCTGGCTGGGATCCAGAGACTCTCTACAAGGTACATTGTTTTAAATCAGCATCAGCTACTGAAAAAGAGTCAATCTTTGAAACTTTGATAGTTGATTTATCAAATGCCCATGACATTCAGAAAAGAAAAGAATGTATGATCAGTGACTTAACATCTAAACTTCAACTTCAAGAAGAAAATTTGTTAAAAATAAAGAATCTTACACTTGATCTTGATGCACAAATACATGCAAATCAAAAATGCATTCAAGAAAAAGTAAAATTTGAAACTAAATTTTCACAACTCAATGAAGTGATGAAGTCATGGTGTAGATCTGCATTAAAAGTGAATCAGTGCATAAGTAATCAAATCCCAAAACAAGTTAAGGCTATTCTGGGAGGTGATTATGAAACTGCTGTTGCTCTCGCTGATGCAACCAAAGTTGATCAAATATTCAATCCTGATGAAACATTCTCAGAATTTGTCTTTGAACCAATGTCAATTGTCAGTGAGCCTAAACCAAATTACTTTGTGAAAAGTTCACAGGTTACTGGTAGTTATGATATTGCTGCAAGTATTGATGAACTAAAGAAACTAGAAATTTATGAATCAACCATTTGCATAGCTCTTATCAAAACTATCGCTGATGATCAAGAATCTATCAGCGACCTCACTTCTGACACTCCAGTCACTGATGACCTCATTATCAGTGACTTGAAGTCAAAGAAGCAAAATGAGGCAGTAAATCTGAGAACTTCTAAGTCTTCATCCAGTGTGAACAATAAGTCAAAGAAATATAAGTCCACAAATAAAAAATGTTACAAATGTGGAAGTAGACATCATATGTCATCAGATTGTTCATCATCACAAGTTTCACTCAGTCAACCATCATTAGTATGTCAGCATGTGGTATCTGAATGTTCAGCTACATCATTTTCAAAATCATAAATAATCAGTGAGCATTCAGATACTATTGATGCAAGCTGTGGAAGCCTGAACCAAAGGCTGACCACCATGAACCCATTTCAGGATGGGTTCATCAATTGAACTAATTGTTTCTGTGTGATGCAGGGCATTCTCAGAGAGACAATTTGGTATCTGGATAGTGGTTGTTCCAGACATATGACCGGATGTAAGTCCTTGCTCAGTGACTACCAGGATGAAAGAGGTCTTGATGTAGTGTTTGGTGATAACAACATTGGTAAGACCAGAGGGTATGGGGTCTTGACCAATGGTAATGTTATGTTTAAAAAGGTGGCATATGTTGAAGGACTGAAGCATAGTTTATTAAGCATTAGTCAGTTCTGTGATGCCAAAAATAAAGTGTTGTTTGATCATGAAGCTGGAGTTGTTTACAACAAGAATGGAAGCGTGGTCCTGGCTACTCAAAGAAAAGGCAATACATATGTAGTCAATATGGACTCAGCACAATCAGGAACATGCTTTTATTCCAGAACCGTTTAGAAGAAAAATGGTTATGGCATAAGCGTCTCTCTCATCTGAACTTCAAGGCCATCAGCAAGCTCAGCAAGAATGACTTGGTAAATGGTCTTCCAAAGCTAGCTTATGACAAAGACAAGCTATGTTCAGCATGTGAGAAGGGAAAGCATCACAGCTCTTCATTCAAAAGCAAACAAACATCTTCAGTGACAGAATGTTTTCAACTGATGCATATGCATCTGTTTGGTCCAGTTAGTTCTCCCAGTCTTGGTGGTAAAAGGTACTGCTTGGTAATTGTGGATGAATACTCCAGATACACCTGGGTATTCTTTCTCAAAGCCAAAAGTGATGCAACATAGGAAATCATATCCTTTATCAAAAAGATGGAAAACTTAAATGATTGTTCTGTTAAACATTTAAGAAGTGATAATGGCACTGAATTTAGAAATGTTGACCTTGAAAGCTTCTGTGATTCAAAAGGTATTTCTCAAAACTTCTCTGCACCAAGAACACCTAAACAAAATGGTGTTGCAGAGAGGAGAAATAGAACCTTGATTGAATCAGCAAGGTCAATGCTCATAGATGCTGGTCTTAAGACCCATTTCTGGGCTGATGCAGTCAACACTGCCTGCTACACTCAGAATATGTCTCTGATTGTCAAGAGACATGATAAGACAGCCTATGAGGTGTTAAGGGGGAGAAAACCTGACATAAGTTTTCTTCATGTTTTTGGCACTAGCTGCTATGTCTTAAACAAGAGAGATCACTTAGGAAAGTTTGATCCCAAAGCTGATGAAGGTATATTTGTTGGTTACTCAATCATTTCAAAAGCTTTCAGAGTTTATAATAAAAGAAGGGAATGTATTGAAGAATCAATGGATGTTACCTTTGATGAATCTTATGATAAATCACTCACTGGTCCAAAAGACTATGAAAATCTTATTTTTAATACTATCAATGATGACAAGCATGAGATTCATCCATCAGATTCTGAAAGGGAAGATGATGTCCCTGAAGGCACTTCTGGCTCTACTTTAGCTAAGAATATGTCAAGAACTTCATCTTTGCCTATTGACATCCCATCATTATCATCTCATCATCTGCATCAAAATGATAACACTCACTGTCCAATTCAAAGCTTAAACATTAATCATGCTTCTAATGCTGATGTGTCTGGTGGATCATCTCTGGATAATCAAGTCACTGCTGAATCTCAGCGAGTGACTAAATGGACTAGACATATTGATAATCAATTGATTATTGGTGATCCAAAATCCAAAGTCCAGACTAGATCAGCAACTGCTAACTTTTGTTTGTTTGTAAGCTTTGTGTCACTGATGGAACCCAAAAAGATTGACGAGGCACTCACTGATCATCACTGGATAGCTGCCATGCAAGATGAGCTATCTCAGTTTGAAAGAAACAAAGTGTGGAAGTTAGTACCTCAAGTATCTGGGAAATCTGTGATTGGAACAAGATGGGTGTTCAGAAACAAGATGGGTGCTGATGGTGTTGTGATAAGGAATAAGGCTAGACTGGTTGCACAAGGTTACTGTCAGCAAGAAGGAATTGACTACGATGAAACCTTTGCACCAGTTGCTAGGCTTGAAGCAATCAGGTTATTCTTAGCATATGCAGCTCACAAGAAGTTCAAGGTATACCAAATGGATGTGAAAAGTGCCTTCTTGAATGGAAAGCTGCAGGAAGAAGTGTATGTGAAGCAACCACCTGGATTCACTGATCCCAAGCATCCAGGTTATGTGTATAAGCTGGAAAAAGCTTTATATGGACTAAAACAAGCTCCTAGAGCTTGGTATGACACTCTCTCTACTTTCTTAACTAAATGTGGGTATGTCAGAGGTAAAATTGACAGCACCCTATTTATCAAAAAGGATAAGAGAGATGTTATATTGGTCCAAATTTATGTTGATGATATTATTTTTAGATCTACTAACAATGACTTGTGCAAGGAATTCTCTGACCTCATGACTAAAAGTTATGAAATGAGCATGATGGGTGAACTAACATTTTTCCTTGGTCTGCAAATAAAGCAAACAAAGACTGGTATTTTTATAAATCAAGGAAAATATGTTAAAGATTTATTAAAGAAATTTGAATTCACCAACTTCTCATCCCTTGCTACACCAATGTCATCTGCAATAAAATTACATGCTGACCCTAATGGTAAATCTATAAACATCACTGCTTATAGAGGAATGATCGGGTCACTGCTGTATTTTACTGCTAGTAGACCAGACATTATGTTTGCTACTTGTCTATGTGCTAGGTATCAAGGTGATCCAAAGGAATCCCATTTGCTCGCTGTCAAAAGAATATTCAGATATCTGAAGGGTACACCAAATCTTGGTCTCTGGTACCCATCTGGTTCAGATTTCTCACTGAAAGGATATTCAGATTCTGATCATGCTGGATGCAAAATGGACAGAAAGAGTACCTCTGGTAGCTGCCAGTTTCTTGGAGAAAAGCTTGTAAGCTGGTCAAGCAAGAAACAAAATTCTGTCTCAACTTCCACTGCTGAGGCTGAATATGTCGCTGTTGGAGCTTGCACTGCTCAAATTCTGTGGATGAGGAATCAGCTTGCTGACTATGGTTTTGACTTTGGCAATGTTCCAATTTATTGCAACAGTCAAAGTGCTATTGCCATAGCAAATAATCCTGTGATGCACTCAAGGACAAAGCACATTGATGTCAGATATCATTTCATCAGGGACCACGTCATGAAAGGTGACATTGAATTGCATTTCATTCCAACTGATTACCAACTCGCTGACATATTTACAAAACCTTTAGATGAGAAAAGATTTACCTTTCTCATCAGCGAGTTGGGAATGTTGAACTTAAATGATTAAACCTGATTGTTTAATAAAAGGTATTTACAGAATATATAGCTTATAGTCTAACTCGTTGTCCTATTATTCTCACTGATATAATCAGCAAGAACAATAAGTTAGCATAGTTATGATCAATAAATTATATACTTTGTAACTACACATGAAAACTCTTTATATCACATAAATAAAATATGTTTTATGCTTCACAACTTGGCTAGCTGATTAGATTAGTATTCTAAGTTGTAATCTGATCAGCGAAATCAAACATGAGACATAATATTTATTTTATTTTAACATATAACCTATTTTCATCTCGCTGAGACGTAATGTATCAGCGAAAGCCTTTCTTATTTAATATGGCATTTATTTCGACATATATTCCTTTACATTTAATACATTTTGTATTTAATTTTTAACGATTTATATTCCTAATAAATGCTTTATTAAATATCTCATGGGACCTCGAAAAGGTACACTTTTTCTGACACCTCGTATACCTTTCCGGCGTACCACTCCCATCACTATTTAATGTTACCACTCACCACCATCATCACCCTACTCCCCTACCATCAACCACCACTTTTTGACCACGTACATACTCGTTTTGACCACATAATTAGTACATCAGTAACCCTATAAAAGCAGAGACTCATCTTCCTTCTCATTCTTTACGCTCTCTTATTTTCAAAACTTCATCTTTTTCATTTTCTCTGCAAAAATTCTAAAATTCTAAATCTTCTTTCATTTATTAAAAAATGGCTAGAACTAAGTTTTTCAACAATGCTTACACACCGACCCCAGAGATTAAAGCTCTTCAAGCCTCTGCGGTCAGTGAGACGCTTGTTGTTACAGTTCCCAAATCTAACTATTTGGGAAATGTAACCTGCCCTAAACCTGAGTATGCGGAGGTGATAAACTTTCTTAAAAATCACTTTATCCTCCCTGCTCTTACCTTGTCTCTTGGGGAAATGAACCCAAAATGGCTCAGTGAGTTTTGGTATACCTGCACTCACTCTGTCGTCTCTGGTGTTTCACAACTCCAGGGTTTTATAGACAATGGTACCCATCCCATCACCATAACTGCCAACACCATCCGGTCCATTTTACAACTCCCGACCTATGAGTCGTACGAGTCGCTGCCAGAGAGCGACGTAGCCAAACAAGGCCTCGTCGATCTTACTGAGATTGAGTGTAAATACTCAGTCGATGGCAGTGGCAACCGTAAGTACTCTACGGTCCACAAAACTAAAATGGATGGTGTTTGGAATGCCATTTTCACCAATTTTCATCCAATCTTTGGGTACAAAATCAGGGAGCTATGATCAATTCAGCTCCCTGGAGGCCCAGATCAGTTGGTCACTGGTCAACTCTCTACGAGTTGACTATGCAAGTGTGATCTTCAATGAACTGATCACCAAAGTCGCTGAGCCTGCCAGGGCCAAATATGTACCCCACCCTAGGTTTCTCTCACTGATCTTCAATAGGGTTTGAGCCGACCCTGGTAGGATCTCAAATCTTTGCCAAACCAGCGACTGCGGTGTTACCTGCTTTTATGAAACACCCGGGGATCCTTGCACCCCAGCCTGTAACTTCTGTACATATGTCAGTTGCTGCCCCCCCATCGACCACGTCACTGACCACACCCCCAGTGACTACTGTTGGTCAACCACCACTCAAGAAACCACCCACTGCTCCCAAGAAAAAATCCAAATTAGGGTCCCTGACATTAAAGGATCAGGGACATAGCAAAAAGAAGACATCTACGGATGCAAGTGGTGAATCAGTGACTGTACGTTCAGTTGCTGAGGGCACCACTGCTAAACCCTCAACCTTACCTATCAGAGAGCTTACCCCCACCTCCTTCTCCAGTGACAACATCCAAGTCACTGCTGCTTATCAGAACACACCCCCTGATCATGTAGCCCAGTCTACACCTACCCCCATTATTATCACCCAAACTACTCCCACAAACACCTCCACTCACTCCACATCAGATCAGCTACTGATGGAGTACATTGCCCAATCCCAACCCCAGATTAAGATGCTCACTGAAGACCGTGAGGCACTTATTGGCAATTTCTCTGTCATACAGAAAGCCGTTACTGCTCTCACTGATGTATACAACTCCATTGAACCATGGAGCACATCTGTTAGTGAGAGGGTACAAACTGTAGCTGATGCTAGTGCTGCAATAAACCATGCAGTCACTGAGCTAGCCTCCACCTCCACCACAAACTTTACCACTCATGCCACTGCCATTGCCCAACTCACCACCAACCAAAATGACTTGGCTATCTCTGTATCCAACTATCTTTTCAACACTGACAAAATTATCAAGGTGCTTCCACAGGTTGTTACACAGCTTACACAGACTAGAGCTGAGGTCGCTACCCTGCGAGAGGAAAATGCTACCTTCACTGAACAAATTCATAGGGCAGTAGATCAGTTTGAGGGAACCAGTTAGGGGGAGAGTGAAGAAGAAGATGACATTTCTTTCTCAGTCTCTGATCCTGAGATGCCCCTTCAAATGACTGATCCGCTATCAAACAAAGCTCACAAGGACATTGTGCTCAACACTTATGCACTGCGTCTTATCGCTGAGCAACCGGAGTTGGAAGCCCTTGCAGTTGCTGAACTGCATTGGGTTGATATGGAGATAGCTACTGATATGGTGGATGTCGCTGAATGCTTCCCTGAGTTCAGTGCTGAAGAGCTCAGGAATTATAATGGGCTGGTACAGCAGTGGGCAGTGGATGAGGCTGCTAGGTTAGAGGGTACCTCAGTGAGCTATGAATTGGCTCGCTGGGAATGGATTAACAGGGAGGTGGTAGATGATGCATCTGATGATGAGGAAGATGATACCATCATGCATGATGCTGATGATAACGATGATGACAACAATGATGATGGTCAGGGAGGTGGTCATGGAAATGGCCAGGGTTCAGAAAGTGAAGATGAAGATGATGGTAAATATGGAGGATCAGCAACCCATATCATCTGTCATTAAAAGAAAAATGATCAGCGACACCTCTCCTGCATCTACTCCTCCATCAAAGAAACAACAGGTCAGTGACCCTCAATCACATATTGTCATATCTGAGGTAACTGTACCTTCATCTACACCAGCAACACAAAACCTACCCTCACCCACAGCAACTACAACTACACTCACCCAAATTACCACACCTACCCCAGCAACAATAATACCAATCTCCACAGCAACTCCCTCCAACACCACAACTTCAGACACTTCCCCTACATCAAGTCTTTCCTCTTACTCAGCCTCAGAAAGCCTATGTCCTGATGAAAATAAAGAACAGCGAATTGCCAGAAAAATAAAGGCAAGACAGGACAGGGAGCAGGAGATGATAATGAAAATAACCTTTCAGGCTGAGTTAAGAGAGGAACAAGAAAGGAAAAGGTTGCTGAAAGAGCAATCAGATGCTGATAGAGCGTACCTACTGGAATTGAGCTCTAAAGATGCAAATGAAAGGGCCAGACTGCTTAAACAAAAGCAAGAACAAGAAGAGTCTGATGCTGCAATTGCCAGGGTACTTGCTGAAATAGAAGAGAGTGAGTTAGAGCAACAGAAACTGAAAACATCAGCTAGCAAGAGCTCTAAAAAGAAAGGGGGAGCTGTCAGAACAGCAGTGGATAGAAAATGGGAAGAGATAGATAGAAAGAGGTTTGCTGCCCGTATGACAGGGAGATCAAACCCTGCACCTATTACCAAGGTAAAATTGAAGAAGTCTAAGAATTAATCTCAACCTCAGCTACTCATTCAAAGAGGTTCAGAGACTTAAGCCATGCTACTTGATCAAGTATGCAAGCTGCACAGAGAAGAATGGAACGAAATCAGGCTTGCTATCAGCCACTCTACAAGTGCAGCTAAAGCTGATGTCCTGAAAGAGATTGATAGGCTATATCAAAAGATGGTGTCGCTGCAACTTCTCAGACCAGAAGATACTGTCATATTTGGTGAAGAGATTGTTCAGCCACCAAGCCCGAGGTATAGGTCAGGCACTAGCAGCATCTATTGAATCCCCAACACTTCAAGGTTAAATCTATCTATTCCTGCTGGTGTGCCAAAGCTTGAAGGACATGAAGTCATTGAGGGGGAAAAGGGTCTGGTATACAGGGACTTAAATGGTGCCCTTAGGTTTTAGAGAGAAGCTGAACTTGAGAAGGTTGATCAAGAACAACTCATACACCTAATCAGGTCAGCTAGAATGCTTCCTACAAATTCAAGAATCAGAAAAGCTATTCTCGATGAAGCCTTGGCAAGAAAATTCAGATACCTGCCCTCCAAAGACAAGTATGAACTTGAAGCTGAGCTTGGCATAGTGAAAGAGGAGGAGATGTGAAGAGATAAATAAATTAGATCTTTTGTAATAGTTAGCCTCTGTAAATATTTATTCAATGATATAAATGAGGCTTGACACAAAAAATCTACAAGTACAAGTCTCTGGGCGACCAACCTACCGTCAGAGACTAAAAACCTTTCAACAACAAAAATTTACAAGTACAAGTCTCTAAGCAACCAACTTATCATCAGAGGCTAAAACTTTCCTACAACAAGTTTGTCTAAGGGAGCTTTGACTTAAGCCATTTAGGGGGAGATTGTTGAGACACTGATCGCTGAACTCAAGATGGTCACTGATCACAAAGATTAAGGGGGAGTCATTAATCGCTGATAAGTGAAGTCACTGATCATGCTATATGTGCACAGTCTCTGATCTTCTCAATAATGTTCCATGAAGAAAATGATTCAAGTCAAGCTCCTGTTGCTGAAGTTTATGGTCGTTGTTCATATCTTAAACCAGTAGATGAAGATCTTGTCAAGATAAAAGACTCAACTATGTGTGTCGCTGATACTCATCTATCAGCGAGAGTCTCCAAGTCTTCTTGAGTTCTCTCTTCTGCTGAATAAAAGAAGTCACTGAAGATTAGTTGTTCAAGTCATTCTTTAGAGCATGTTAGCTCGCATCGAGAATGAGGAGAATTGATGTTTCTATCAATGACTGCAGCATCAAATGCCGCATTAAATAAGAAGTTGACATTCGGCGTTATTACGGTGCAGCACGTGTTCCTCGAAACTTGAAAAGAGTAACGTGGGAGCATCTGATTGGTTTAAGGTACAAGGTAACATTTTCCAAGACAGAATGTCGAACCATGATGTATCACATCTCAACTACCTCACCAATCAAGCAGCGACACGTGTCCTTCCAGATCCGGAAATTAAGGATTTCTGCGTCTATAAATAGCGTAGTATGTTTTACTTCATTTTGTGTCGATTGTTTGTATTGTTACTTGTTTGTCAGTAAATAGTTTGTCTAAAATACAAACAACACCAGCGAGTAAACTAGTAGCGTGTTTGTCCACTATTAGTTTACCTCAGCGAGTGAGCAAGTTAGCGTGTTTGTCCACTACTGCTCATCTCCTTTTGTAATAGCTGTATTGTTTGATTTAGATTAGCTTTGGCTAATCTATTCCGCAATCAACAATAGATAAATTTTATCAATAAAAGAATTTATCTTTCAGCTAGAATTGCATCAGCAACTGAACTGCTTATCTTACTTATATATATATATTTGTGTTCATATTGCTGTCACTTTAATACGGTTAAAAACTTGCTAAACAAGCAAACACATTATAACTGAAAAGTTTTTAATTGTATTCAACCCCCCTTCTACAATTAACTCACTGTTAACAATTCACAATCACTAACATAATAGTGATTAGGGACTCACAGCATCTTTAGTAGACCCAAAGATAATATCATCAACATACACTTGTACCAACAGGATATCATTGTGAACCCTTTTGATGAAAAGTGTCTTGTCAATGGTACCTCTTTTAAATCCATTCTCCAATAAGTAAATAGATAGAGTGTCATACCAGGCTCTAGGGGCTTGATGCAAGCCATAAAGTTCCTTATTCAATCTGCATACTCTATCTGGATACTTGGGGTCTTCAAATCTTGGTGGTTGATAGACATAAACTTCATCATCAATCATGCCATGCAGAAAGGCACTCTTGACTTCCATTTGATATACTTTAAATCCTTGATATGAAGCATATGCCAAGAATAACCTGATTGCTTCTATTCTTGCAACAGGGGTAAAGACATCATCATAGTCAATGCCTTCTTCCTGTGTATACCCGTGTGCAACCAACCTTGCCTTGTTCTTAATCACAATACCCCTTTGATCCTTCTTATTCTTAAAAGTCCACTTAGTGCCAATAGCTCTTTTTCCCCTTGGTAGATCAACTAATGTCCACACATTCTGAATTTTAAACTGTAACAATTCCTCCTACATTGCTTCAATCCAACTGGGATCTTTAAGAGCTTCAACTGCCTTCTTTGGTACAACTTGAGATAAGAAACATACATATAAAGAGGTATGGAGCTCCTCTTCATTGATCTTAGTTTGCTATCTAGTTTGAACAGCATAACCAATATTACCAATTACATTCTTAATAGGATGATCTCTATGAGCAATGTATTTGGAAGTAGGTGTATCATAGAGCTCAGATTCCAAATTAGTGTATTTCAGATTCTGAAAGCTATCAGACTCATCAGCCAAGACACCAGTCACATCCCTTGTGATTGTCTCCACTATATGTCTAGTTTGTCTAGACATATTGTTGATATTACTTGCAAGTTGTTGTTCTTGACTAAGTTCACATTCATTTTCACTTTCTAACAAATCAGGCATCTCAGGATCTGTATCATAATGCAGTGGTGTCCTTAAATCATCATTTGTCTTCTGAGCTGATGCGTCATTGGTTGATTGCTGTGATGGCTTCTGAGGAGGAGTAGAATCAAACACTGCTGGGGGATCAGGGGACCATATTGGAAATAGAACATATTCTAAAGTATCATTCTTCTTTCCAGGTATAGTCCCTGCATCTGCTGCACCTGTATTTGTACTTGTACCTGCACTAGAAGTAACATCTGGATATCTAAAAGCATGGGTTAGTGCATCAATATCAAACAAGTATTCAGGACCTTTTCCTGTAGCATTGGGGGTATGCTCATTAAAAGTCACATTTATTGACTCCTCCACAATCCTCATTCTTTGATTGAACACTCTATAAGCTTTGCTTTGAATAGAATATCCAACAAAGATAGCTTCATCTAGCTTACTCTGAAACTTGCCTAGATGGTCTTTGGTATTCAAGACTGTACAAGGACACCCAAAAGATCTTAAGAAACTAACAAGTGGTTTGTTCTTAAATAATAGTTCATATGGTGTCTTGTTATGAGGTTTAACTATGAGTACCCTGTTCTGAATATAGCAAGTAGTGTTAACTGCCTCTGCCCAGAAAGTCAGAGGTAATTTAGCATCTCTTAACATAGACCTAGCAGCCTCAATTAGGTTTCTATTCCTCCTTTCTGCTACTCCATTCTGTTGAGGAGTCCTAGGTGCACTATACTGTCTTTCTATACCTTTAACTTCACAGAATTTATTCATCTCATGATTCTTAAATTTTGTTCCATTATCACACCTAATGATCTTAACCTTGTGATTAGTTTTGTTTTCTATTCTAGTTATGAATGACCTAAGGTGTTACCTGTTTCTTCCTTAGTCCTGAGAAAGAAAACCCAACTATATCTAGAGTAATCATCAGCTACCACCAAGCAATATGATTTCTTCCCTTGACTTGCTACATTGGTAGGACCAAACAGATCCATATGTAACAAGTGTAATGGAGAGTAATTAGAGTTCACAATTTTAGTCTTAAAAGAAGTTTTGTGTTGCTTGCCTTTAAGACAGGCAATACAATGATCATCACATGAATATATCTGCTTTGGTAAACCTCTTAAAAGGTTATTTTTGACAAGTTTATTGATTGTTTTATAATTCATGTGACACATCCTTCTATGCCAAAGATCATATTCATTCACAGTAGCTTTTGATATAAGACAGTTGAGTGTTTGAGATTCCATCTTACTTAAGTCACTACAGTACACATTATACTTTCTTGGAACTCTCATTAAAATAAGATTTTCAGGTATTTTGAATTTTTCAGAAAGAATAAGGCATTATGTGTCTGTGAAATAAACAGGATTCTGTATATCTGTGATTTGACTCACACTAAGTAAGTTGTATTTCAATTGCTCAACATAGTATACATCATCAAAGGTTAACTTACTACTATTTACTGTCCCTTTTCCAGTTACCCTTCCTCCTTTTGGATTGCTTCCAAATGCTACATTTCCACCATCAAACTCCTTAAAGTTCTATAGCTTGTTCCTATCTCCAGTCATATGCCTTGAGCAGCCACTATCAATATGCCATTAATTCTTTGGCTTGCCCTGCACAAATAATCAAAAGAGAGTTAGTTTCTCTTGGGAACCCAAACTAATTTGGGTTTGGGTTTCCCATGTGCATCATGAAAATCAACTCTCTATAAGATAATTGATTTTGATGCACTGTTAGATTTGGAAACTTTAGATGTAACAGTGTTCTTTGGTTTCCAAATCCAACTAATCTCAGAGCTAACAGTGGGAATTGGCCTAACAGTGGTAACTCTTAGGCCTGTGTCAATCACTCTAGTAGTGGTAGCCTGCCTTGGTTTAAACATTCTGTTGGAATGTTTACCACTAGCAGTGACTCCATGCTTGATAGTGGCAACACTGTCCACTGTTGCAGTCTTCTTACCTCTGTTGGCTTTGTTTGGTGGTACCACTGCAGCAAAAGTAGCAGTGGCTGCAGTTGTGAAACTGTTAGCCTTATTTTTCATCTTCTGATAGTGGCAACATGATTAATTTTGGATTTGAAATTTTGTTTATTAATCATGTTTGCTGCTATCCATAATGGTTTCACAGTCCTATTGAAATTTTTAGGATTGTGATAACAATCATGCTGAAGATGATTTGTTTTTCCACAGATATAACAGGATCTCTCCTTCACCATTTGAAAATTCTGTCCCAACCTTTGTGAAACCATTTGGTTCCAATTTCTTTGATTGCCCCTTGGTGCAGTGTTCTTAAATGGTTTTGGTGCAGAAGATCTTGTTTTGCAACCACGGTTAACACATTTATCATTTAGATTCACATTATTCAAATATTTAGACTCCTTTTTAACTGTTTTGCTAATATAACCTAGACCATTCCTAGATTTATTAGTTTTGCTCACATATTCTATTTGTTTCCTAACCTTTTCTTGAAACATCTTCTTACCCTCTTCTAATTTATCAGCTTTAAGCTCAGAAACTAGACCAGTAATTGACTTATCACATGATGACACAGAGTGTGTACTAGTAGAAGTACTATCATCACTATCATCTTCCTCAGACCATTCAGAGATCTCAACTTTGTTTAAATCAACATTCCCATTTGAACTTTCTAATGGATCTACCTGTTTAACCTCATATGATATTCCTACCTTAAGTTTATCTAAGTCTAGATCACTTTTAGGTGGAAAATAGTTGTGTTTTAAGGTGGAGGAACTGAATTGTATCCTAAACCAATTTTAAGCTTATCATATATCTATGATTTAATCAATCGTTCAACTCCTTTAGAAGTATTCTCTAAGTCATTAACTTTAAGTTTAATTGACTCCTTTTCACTTATGACTTCGGATAGCTTCATATTCAACTGCTCTAGCTTTTCCTTTAAAACCTTCTTTTCCCAATTCAAGTATTTTATATCATAGCTAAATTGAGTTTCATTAGCTTGAAATGCCTTAATCTGTTTTTCAAGGTTTTCAATAGCAGCAGTGGTGTGTTTATTTTTAATTTCACACAATTTAAGTTCATCACACACCTTAATATTGTGATCCCTGTAATATTTAACCATTTTCTTACAAACAGTAGAACACAATTTAGATTGTACCTCATATGGAATCTCTGAAGGTTTGGTTTCTTCTATGACGGCCATCATACATTGATTTGTCTCTTCATTTTTCTTCTTGGTTACTCCAATCGAATCCCAGACCATCCTGAGACACCAAAGCATTAAATGTAACATTCTGAATAGGCACCGTCCTCCTTTGATTCCCATTGTTGTTTCCATAACCCTGCATTCCAACTTAATTTCCATTGATTATGCATTCTCTAGCAAAGTGTCCCATCATGTATATCTTTGCTCTTAAGGTGATCATTGCCATCTGCCACCTTAAGTCCATCTCTTCAAGGTCATCATTGTTGACCTACTCCAAATCTTCATTAGTCAGTGAAGAATTCACATTACTTGTGAAGAAAGATTCAAGAACATTATCATTAGATCTGTCCTTGGATGAACTTGATCCTCCAGATTCACCATTATTACCAACAGATACAAATGCAGCATTGTTTCTATACCCAGTTAACTGTTTCTTTCCTTCAACTTCAGATTCAAAAGATCTTAAATCATTATACAAATCTTCAAGTTCTTTTTCCTCCAAATCTGAGCTTTTCCTTAAGCCAACTGTATACATTGTCCATTCATCACCCAAAGATCTCAAAAACTTCCTATTGAGATCATCTTTATCTAACTTAACTTGGTGATTTTCTAGATCACCAACAAGTTTTGAAAACCTATCAAAGGTTAGAGTAAGAGTTTCTATTCTAGCCCCAGTAAAGTTCTCATACTGTTGTTTGAGTAAAGATCTCTTATTCTTCTTGGTGTTATTATTCCCACCAAATCTTTTTACTAATGCCTCCATTAAAACTTTGGCATCTTGACAATTTTTGAATCTTCTTTGGTATTCATTAGGAATAAATAGCAAAATACTTAATGCTTTCCATTCAGTGGCCCTGATCTTTCTTCCAGCCTCTGTAGTTGGTGGTGATCTTTCCTGACGTACACCATCACCATCTACATTATATGCATGACCATTACATACCACATCCCACATCTGATAATCCATGAGCAACATATATTGCTTGATTTGAGTCTGCCATAGTTCGAACTCATCAGGTTTGAGCATGGGAATCCTTGTGACTTGAATTCCATCGTTCGACTCTGTTGCCATCTCTATATCTTTTCAGAAAATTTAAAACCTTCAAACTTCTTGGATATCAAAGCAAAAACCTGCTCTGATACCACTTGTTAAACCCAGTTATTGATCTAACTAAGTTTGCTTTCATTTGTTTGTTAAGAAGCCACGGAATAACACTTAGCAATTTTCAAGAAAGTTTAAACAATATATAATAGGTAAACAATATACTAAAAGCTTCAATATTATTAGAACAATAATACGAATACATAGAATATTAGGGTTTTCACCTTGAAGCTTAAGTTAACCTATTCTAGGTTATACGAATCTCTATTTATAATGCATAGAGTCCTATACAATCTCCAGTTGTCATTGAATCATGGAATGTAAATCTATTCCATAAATAACTCTAACTGCCTAACCGACTTCATTAAACATACCAATAGTGGTAGTGACTATATTCTATACTAACAGTGGCTACGAGTGTATTATTAACAAAAAACTAAGTATTTTACCAACAGTGGCTATGCTATTACATTTGTACTAGCAGTGGCTAGCCTTCAATTTCTTCAAGCAGTGGCAGTTGTTTTAACTCTAACAGTGGCTGAGTCTTCAACACTTGACCTTTTCAGCTCTTATCCCAACAGTCTCATTACTATACAGGTGTTGAAGAGAATGATGATACCCCCAAGAGATTGACTTTGACTGAAACAAATATCATCCTTGATAAGGAAGATTCTCCGGAACATGGGGGAGATTCAACAAATTTGGATTCGGTCATTGTGCCTGGTGCGATTCCTCAGACTCGTGTGCATAAAGATCACCCCACCGATAATATCATTGGTAATCCTAATGCTGGTATTTCAACACGGAGTTAAGCAGCTCAACAACTTTCCAGTCTTAAGGCTAAGGTTCATTCATGTTTTTTTATCTCAAATAGAGCCCAAGAATATTACTGAAGCACTAAAAGATCCTCACTGGATTGCAGCAATGCAAGAGGAACTTCAGCTATTTGAAAAGCTTGGGGTCTGGAAATTGGTTAAAGAACCAAAGGATGTATATCATATTGGTACTACATGGGTCTTTCGAGTAAAGCGAGATGATCGAGGAGTGATCATTAAGAACAAAGCACGATTGGTTGTTAAAGGCTTCAAACAAATTGAAGGCCTAGATTATGATGAAGTATTTGCCCTTGTAGCTCGTCTGGAGTCTATTCGATTATTTATGGCATATGCTTCATATATGGGAATTCGTGTATTTCAGCTGGATGTAAAGTCTGCATTTTTGTATGGAAAGATTTATGAAGATGTGTATGTTTGTCAGCCTCCTGGCTTTGAAGACTCTGTACATCCTAACTACGTTTACAAGTTAGACAAAGCTTTGTATAGTCTTCATCAAGCCCCTCGAAAGTGGTATGAAACACTTTCAAATCATCTGCTTCATAATAGTTTCAAAAGAGGAACGATAGACAACACTTTGTTCATCAAGAAATCTGGGAAGGATTTACTGCTCGTTCAAGTGTACATAGACGACATTATATTTGGGTCTACCAATGAGGTTCTCTGTAAGGAATTTGAATATCTTATGAAGAACATGTTGGAGATGAGCTCAATAGGGGAGCTTACTTTCTTTCTTGGATTACAAGTTGAGCAATATGGTAATGGAATCTTTCTACATCAATCTAAGTATGTCAATGACATATTAACAAAATACGACATGCTCAATTGTAAGTCCTTTGAAACTCCCATTGATGTGAATCATAAGCTTGGTCCTGCTGAAGATGAAGATGATGTAGATCTACGCAACTATCAGTGGATGATAGGTTCGCTAATGTATCTAACTGCCTCAAGACCTGATATCATGTTTGCGGTTTCTGTTTGTTCATGTTTTCAAGCAAAGCCTAAGGTTTCTCTTGAAAAATAGTCCTTCCTATTTTAATTTATTTGAAGAATAACCAATCTCTTGGCCTATGGTATTCTCATGATAATAACTTCAACCTGACTGCTTATTCAAATTCAGATTATGGAGGTTGCAATGTGGATAAAAAGTCAACTACGGGAGGGTGTCAGTTTCTGTGTGATCGGTTAGTCTCTTGGCAGTGCAAGAAGCAGACAACGGTTTCAACTTCTACAGCGAAAGCTGAATATATAGCTGCTGCCAGTTGCTGTTCTCAAATCCTTTGGATTCAGCATCAAATGAGAGATTACGGGTTCCTTCTAACCTTTACTCCTATACATATTGATAATACTGCTGCAATCTCAAATACTTGCAATCCCGTTCAACATTCCAAAACAAAGCATATTGAAATACCTTTTCATTTCATATGGGATTGCTTTGGGAAATGCTTAATAGACTTAATTCATATTGACACTTTAAAACAAAAAGCAGACACTTTCACAACAGCTTTTTCGAAATCTCAATTTAAAGAGCTAGTCTCAATGATTTGGATGAAAGATCCCACTCGTAAATAATATGTGACTTGGACATCTTTGTATATTGATTTGCTTTTGAGTGTGCTTTTAATATTATAATAAAAAAGCAACAACCACTCCTTATACTTGTTTAGTATCAAGGACACTGCAAAAGTTACTACATTTATATAGAAGACGTTGGGTTGTGTCTATAAACAACTTGGGAGATGATAGTACATTAGGGAGCTTGCACAAAAAGGAAATTTTAAGGTTTATCTTGATGTATTAGTAGATTTATCTAGCATAGTTATTACAGTTTTTATAAAAGTTAGCTTCGTCATATGATATATTGGTAGGCATGATACACACCGGTCTCTGGGTTATTAAGAAGTAACTTAAATACGTGTCTATGATCTTGTGGTAAACACCTTGTGATGTACGACTCTATGTCTTAATTCCATAGCGTAGCTTGACATACTTCTAATTTGTATTGTCTATCTGAGATCTTTTGGGGGAGTATACTGATTGTTTCCTTTGTTGTACGTAAGTACATACCTGGTCTCAATTCAGTATAATCTCAAAACTAAGCAAACGTAAGTCAATGTACTTGGAAAGTCTTAAAGTCTAAGATACTGATCACGGTCGCCAATTAAATAAGTAAAGTTTGGTTTGACTGCTATTGGTTTTGCTTAAACCTGAATCAAGTGTATGTTGCTCTATTGTACGTAAGTACAGACCTGTCACCGTTGGCTTGATTCTTAAAATTGATTCTCTCATATTCTTTCTAAATTTGGAAACTATGTTCATGTCTGGGTTATAGGGGTATATCTATCATGGGGACCATAGTGAAATATTCATACTAACAATAAAAGGTTAGCTCATAGAAACGGATGTGACATGTTTAAGTGGTCAAACAATACCGATAATCGTCTTGAAATAATTTTTATAAAGGGTATTTTAAATATGCTAAGTGAATTTAAAATGGACAAATATACTAATAATCGAGATAACACTTACTATTTGCTAATGATTGCATGTTCTTCTAATATGATCCCTAACCAGACCCAATACAATCTCGTCACCAAAAATAATATACTAGGTATGTCTATTTATTTTTGTTATCTCGCTTTGTTTGAAGTTATTTTACTTTACTTTAGTGCAATTTATCCGAGTCACACATTATTTTCAAATCGCCTTTCGAACATCTGAAAATCAGAATCAAATTGAAAATTCTTCAACTAGCTTATGTTACATTGTTATTAATGTCGCTACAGATGTCGCATCTAATTTTGCTATTAGGGTTAGACTATATATAGGTCTTAACCACGACGTTGTTAGTTACACTATCTATATAAGTGCGACATTGTGAGCGACATTGTGTATGGAGTGTGTTTCGAGTTGCTTGTGATTTTTGGTTGCTTTTCGTTCAATCCCCTGCTATTTTTGTGATCTACTCTTGTTACTCGACATTTAGGTACCAATACTTCACTCTTTCACTGTGTAAATTGCTAGATATTGTATATTTTAGTTTACGGTTTAAGGGTTTCGGGTTTTGGTTAAATTAGATGCGGTACCGTGTGTCAAAAATGTTAAAACTCATGTTTTCGTGATCACCTTTTGTTGCCGCACACTTTGGCCTGTTTGATTTCCAAAAATCCCAAATTTTGTTACTAGGGTTTGCTGGGTTCGGATGATAGTTCGCCATTGCGACGTTGGCTGTGACGTTGTAGCCGATGTCGCATTTAATTGGAAGTTACCTGATAAGTTGTGACATCACATACAATGTTGCATTTTCTGCGACAACACAAGCGACCACGGTTACAACGTCGCATCCTTTGAAAAATGTGATTAAATTAACAATTTATTACAAAATGGGACATCTCTTTTAACGTTCATCAAATTTTGTGCGACATTACAGTTGATGTCGCTTATGATTTTGTACCAATTTATTGCGACGTTGTAACAATGTCGCTATGTCTTTTGAGACTTCCGCACTAATGTCGCAATTAACAGGAACTTTGAAAATATTTGTAAAAACAGTTTGTTGTTTATTCTAACGCCTCTCGAGTATATATTTTGTACTGTTTTTCAGATAAGGCTTTAGCATATGAGCCTCGTCACAACACCGTGGCCTTCTTAGATGATACTCACAAGAACGTTGCTCCATTTCATCCGATGATTGTGTTTTTACGCAGATCGAGGATTTTTCATGCGATTATGGATACGACAGTGGTTTACAAGAACCTTATTTGTCCTTTTTGGAGAAATGCTATCATCATTATTGAGAACAATGTGCCTCGCATTGTGTCTACCGTTCTAGGTACTGAGATTGTTGTGACCGAGCAAGGATTCGGGAATTACTGCAACTAAATGATCAGCCTGACATGCCAGTGAACTTCGAGAATTCCTTTATAGTTGGTGGAATGGCTAGGATGGGATACCCGGGGATTCCAACTGATCAATATCGAAAGGCCAATCTTACCAAAGTCTGGAGATATTTTATGCATATCTTTATCGTTTGTCTATCCACCAGGAAGGCCAGAACAGACAGTATCATTCATCGTCTAGCGTCTGCAATGCTTGCGCTTGTTTACAATAAGCCTTACAATTATTCCGGCTTTATCTTCAAGGCTGTGGTTGACAATGTGAATCCTGGGACTTCTAAATGGGCATTGTATCCGAGATTTGTTCAGCTTTATCTCAATCGCCATCATCTGAATCTTCAATAGCAGGGCGATGTGGATAATATTCTCAAGATTACACCGATGATGAATCAGATCTTCACTGTTTGTTATGCTTATGAAAATGGGGGTATAGGCACCACCCGATACTCCTTTATTCGGTGCTGTTATTAATGAAAACTATGTGCCGCCCCCAGACCCTTAGTATATGGATGCACCGGTTCAGCAACAACAACAGTAACCTTTTGTGGATATCCCTGTATTGGCTGCGAGGGAGCCTGTTGAAAATGTGATTGCTGAGATAGAGCGAGTTGGGTGTGTAGAGGAAGAGCGCCAGGGTTCAGGGTCACATCATACCACCGATGGCTCCGATTTTATTGATTCTGATCCAGCGGCTGTGAGACCCAAGGATGGAGGTGAGACACCTACATATTCTGAGGGTGAAGTACCCCACCCCTCCCAAATGGAACGGATCAGGGTACATGACTCAGCTAGATTTTTGAGAATTCAGCATCGTATTCATGAAGGGAAGTGGTACATGGGAAAATGTGTACGCAGCGGCGATGATACTATAGATCCAGATTATCAACCGTTGTGTCACCGTGCACGTCGTACGTCAACATCTTCTGCTTCGGTTACTCAACCATCACAAAAAATGGTTGTTGAACCAACCCCTGCCTTTCTGCAAAAGATAATGAATGATATGAGAGAAATGCAGCAACTGATGAGGGAACATGCAGAGAGAAATGCTTCCTAGTCTGCAATCATAGAAGTTCAGTCGAAGCAGATTTCGGAACTTCAAGCCAGGGTTAATGTTTTGGAGGCAAGGTAGAGCCAATAGGACCAGAGTCTGTAACCCCAACCCTTGTAATTGAAAATGTTATTAATGAAAACGTACCTCATTTGGATTATTTCTCTGTTGATGATATTCCAGGCCAGCCGAGACCATTAGCTGTTGACTACACATTTGCAGACTTATCTCATATTCAACGAATGGTTAATGAAACTGGTACTGAGACAGAATTAGGTTATGTGTTCGATATGGACGACGATGTATCAATTGAAGATGAGCATTTGGGTTCGGATGAATACTATAATGATGCACCATTTATCGAGACTGATTCGAGTGAAGATGAAGAGGGGCCTGCTAAAGCTTCTCAAGGAGAATCAAGTTCGTCTAATGCAAGGCCTGCTCAGGAATCTACTTCGGTACCTCCACCTCAAGAGACACCAACAACTGATTCGGTAGTTCCAGAAACTGAATCCTCTTTACCTGAAACTAAGACTGCTGAAGATAAGACTGAAAGAAATAAGAAATGGTGGCCTAAGGGAAGATCAGTTGAACCTGTACCTGTGACGTGTAAATCTTACAAGGTTCGTGGAGATTATACGGGTATAATTAAAAGCTGGAAAGTTCATAGGAGAATGTTTATGATTAAGAGATTGGATGGCATTCAATACTTCAAGCTTAGATTTAAACAATTAAGCACGCTACCAAAAGGAGAAATAAATCGATTAGCTCAGTTGAAATTGATTAATTCGTTCAAAGATGGTTCGAACCAAAAGATACAAACAATTGAAACCTACGGTAGTAACTCAGTATACCTTCAAGAAGAAGCTAGATCCGAGGACAGGGCAGCCCATGGTCAAAGTGCATTATCCGAGGACACCACAACCAGAATTTGTAGGTATTTAGAATTTGAGAAAGGCTACGTTCAGAGTGTTCGATCCTATGAATTTGATAAATCTTCATGAAAGGGATTTAAGAAAACTCTTTGATAATAGGATTCGGGTGAATGCAAACAATGAGTTCTACAAGAAGCTTGCAGATCAATTTCTAAAAGACGTTGAAGTTTGTGTAACTTATGGAATCCATGCAGGTGGAAAGTTTCCTGCGGGCTGGGTTTGATCAAACATATCTGAAGACCAAGCTGAAGACACGGGGGAGTTTGTTGGTGCATTTAGTGTGTGTGTCAGTTGGTCTAGCTCGTAGTTAAATTAGTTTAGCGTTTTGTAATTTCTGATTCCTGCGACATTGTGTGTAATGTCGCAGGTGCGACATCAGATTAGTGGGCTTGCGACATGGGCTATGTTGCAAGGGCTTGGGCCTGCGACATTGAGTGTAATGTCGCAGTGTCCAGCAGGTTATGTATAAATACATTTTACGTATTTAGTTTTAGGGTTGATGAAAAAACCCTAAATGCAATTTTTCGAAATTCTCTGTAAGCTGGTTGATTACAATCAATAATACAATGTGAATTTTGATTTATATTGTGTTTGATTGTTGTTTGAGTCGTGTAATATTCAATCGTTGATTCCGCAAACGTTTGGATTGACTTGATTCGTTTAAGATCCATAGTATATGGACAAACAACTTGAATTAGATCAAGGACTTTTGGACGAACGCGGTTATACAGACTGAAAATGATCAATGTCGGATTGTGTCAACTGTTCTAGGTCATTGGGTAATTTTTACTGAAGATTTGATTCATCGGGTCTTATGTTTTGATGATACACATGATATGCCTACGCAGTTTGAGACTGCGTTTAATGCTGGCGGTCTACAACGTATGGGTTATCCTGAGATTCCTCCGGATCAGTATCGGAAACAACATCTGAGCAGGGTCTGGAGATACCTGGCTCACATTATTATTATCTTCTTTTCTCCAAGGAAAGCCGGACTCGACGGGATGAGTTATTCTACTCTTTCTCTCATGCTAGCTTTGGTATACAACAAGTCGTACAACTTTTCCGGCTATATCTTTGAGAATATGATTGAAACCTCTACTCCGACAATGATATGTGGTACATGTATCCGAGGTTTGTCCAGCTGATTCTGAAATCCTTGAATCTAGGGATTCTAGCTGATCCAATCTCCCAGCTTGTCCCTCAACCAATGCTGGTTAGAGTTTTTGGAGACTGCGCGACACCACCAAAGGGTCAGCAACAGCTACCTGATGTTGAGCTGTTTGGGCACATCGTGGATGAACAATATGTGCCACCACGATGGTTATAAGGATGTCATGATTCCTCAACAACCGATCAACGAGGATGAGTTTGTGAATGTTGAGGTTGAGGAACAGTTAGATGATATTGAGAATTTTGTGCATGTGGATACAGGTAGTGATGAGGACGACGGTGGTCCTACACCTGCGGATTCTGAAGGTGATGTGACTCCGCTAGACACTTTGGCGGCTATTCAGTTAGTTGATTCTGCACACTTTAAGCGTATTTTGCGTAGGATGTCTCAGGGGAGGGTTCATATTCCCTCTAGGTCTAACAAATGACCACGATCATGGTTCAGGTATTGAGATTGCTTCTGATGCACCGCAACCTCAGCCTGCAGTTCTCCATCAGCTTCTTTCTCAAATGGAGCAGATGAACAAGAAGTTTGAAGATCAATCGGCTATCATCGAGCTCCAGGCCAAACAAATTAGAGATTTGGAAGCTCAAGCTGCAAGAGTTGACATTTTAGAACGTAGGATACTAGAGTTAGAATCCCTGGTTGTTGTCTGAGGGGAGGAAAATGTAGAGACAACTCCCAGGGTTGAAAATGTAAATCCTGATTCTGCAAATATTAATGAAACTACTCTTTTGGATTATTTCGCTGTGCATGATATTCCAAGTCAACCGAGACCACTTGTAGTTGATTACTCATCAGCTGCTCTGTCATTTCTTCAAAGAATGATGAATGAAGATGATTCGGTGCCTGAAGAGGTCAATATTGATACAAATGATGATGATGTTGAAATTGAGGGAGAAGAGCTACAAAGTGATGAAGCTTATGATAGTGCAACCCTTTGTGGATTTTAATTTTCCTTTTCTGGACTTTTCTGGGTAGTGCCGACATATGTGTTTCTTGTTTTCTTTCTTTTTCTCATTTTTCTTTTTATTATGCTGGCCTTACCAATGGATATTTTTTTCCAAAAGGTTTCGTATGGTATTGGGTTGTGTTGGAATTCCTTGTGGAAATTTGAGAAATTGAGAGTGTCTCTGAAAGTTATGGAAGACGTGGCTTCCGTAGGTTCGGGGTGAAGATATAAAGGAAAGTTTTATTTGGATAGTGGGTGTGAAGACTGAGTGGATGTTTGGTGGTAAGGGGGTGTTGGGATTCCTTAGAAAGTATCAAGATAGGTTGTACCTATGCTACGTATGGCACTTATTGGTGTGATCTCAAAATGTATTGCAAGAGCAAGTTCAAATTCAAATGCATGCATCAGCGCACACATGAAACAAAAAGTGAAGCATTTTAATGATGAATGCTAATCAAGGCTCAAACCTCATGAATCAAATGTTTTGGTCAATGTGTGCCTAGTCATGTGTTGCCCTTTTCGTCCGTATCTTATCCTAAGAAAACCGGTTTATTTCTTTAAAAACTCGTTTCTTGTTGTAATTTATATTTTTGAAAAATAGAGGTTCTTAAAGAATGTTGCTTTTGAATCCAAAAATTTTGAAAATTTTACTATTTATAGCCTTTTAATGAAAAATATTGTTTATGTTACGGACAAGAGGTTAAACTTTCGGTTGCAGACCGTATATCCCACACTTAGAGGAACATTGTCCCTAATGTTCGAATTTAAGTATCCCACACTTAGAGATTCCACACTTAGAGATTCTACTTAACTTCGGATTGTTACGTAAGTGTAGTGTGGTTTTGAAGATCCCACACTTATTTTTGAAATATCGGATGAGATAATCAAGAATTAAATGGATAGAAAGTTTGGAACGGGTTACCGCTTCGTGATACTTTGTGCGTACTATCGGCTACTTGTTGGGAGATTGCTGGTTTGCAGTTTGCGGCTTCCGGCATCCTTCGTGGCGTGGTCGACAACTTCCTCCGTTATGGTCTTCGATAAATAGTGTTTGGATTCAAACAAACATGCCACTCAATAATAAAGTAATAGCTGCTAATAAGAAAAGTAAAGTGATAGCACAAAGTAATAAAATGATAGAGGTGATGTCTTTGCATCAAATACAAATAGTAATAATATGGTCTGGTAGAAAATAGTAAGAAGTCAGAAAGCGCAACAATCTTTTGCTCGGCTGATGGTGCTCGTGATACTGCTGATGAAGATCTGATAGGTGCATAGAAATTCCCATCTGATGAGGAGTCATCTTCTAGATTGTGCTGATGTTGGGTACCTTCATCTGATGCATCCTAATCAGCTCCTATGTATGTCGTAAAAACTCCATCTTCTATCAACTGGTCAACAAATTGCCCTGCAGGCATATCAAAACTATCAAGTGGGATAACAGGCGATCCCTGATGAGTGTGTCCCCTGAATAAGTTTGTCTGTCTGTGGGAGGACACTGGGGCCTGTACTACAATGGTGGGATCAGACTGTCTGAGACTCCTGCGGCTCTGTGCAGTGGCAACTCGCCTAGAAACTCTGGATCTGCCACTATCTTTCGAAGTATGTCCCCTGACTGAACCAACTACTGAGGGGACAGGCTTTCTCATCATAGAAACTTGTGCTGGAGGTGGTTGTGGTCTAGGTGGAACTATCCGAGGAGGTAAGCCACGGCCTGGATATGGGTGAGGTGTCTGAGCAGGAATTATAGGGGGATATATGCGTGGTGGTGCTCGGCCCAACCCACATGGTATGTCTGGAAGTGGGATCACCAGTATCTCTGTAACATCTGACCTGCATCTGCATAATCCAGTACCAATCGTCTGGCCCTGGAGGAGTCCCGTAATGGTAGATGTATCCGGGCATCTGAACTCTGGGAGCTGGGGTAGTAGGTCCCGCCCTAACAGGTTGTGGTACTACTGGTGTTGGTGCAACTGGCTCTACAGGATTATCCTCATCCTCATCTGAATCCGAATCTCTGGGCTCTCCTGGATGCTTTCTCTTTTTCGTCCCTCTACGTAGAACTAAATCTGGCACCAGGGTGTCGACACTATCGGGATCTGATGGTCGTGCGCTAATATAGACTGTGCCATCTCTCAAACTCCTTATTATCATCATCTTCAGAAACTCATAGTCCATTGGTTGGGCACTCCAATTGGGTAGGGTTTTGAACTTCTCCACTTCTGCTGTTCTGAGCAGTCCCATTTTTCTAATCAGCCTTGTAATCACAGGACCCATGAATGACCTTTTCGAATCATAACTCTTTTCCTCAAGGATTCACTGGGCAACTAAGTGGGCAACCTGAATGTTCCTTCTGCTGAGGATAGATGCTATCAAAGCAACATCAAACTCGGCAACTCGACCATTAGTCGTATGCTTCCCATCAATTGAACAAGCCAATAACTTGTATAGAATCTGTAGAACTGGGTCTATGAGCCGGGTAACTTTAATACCCGTGAAAAATGTCGTATGTGACCAATGACTCCATGCCTCAGCGGGTGTGATAGAGATGGAAACTGTGGTGGCTCAATTAGTGAATAGAGGTGAATGTACTGCACGAACTGAGCTAGTGTCAAGGTGAACAAACTTCCATATATCGAAATGTAATCAAACCACTACCAACTCTACTCCCTGGCTCAAATGTATAAGTAGTCATGAACTCGGTAATCATCTCCGTTATACCGGCTTATCAATGCTGAACAGTCTTTTGAAAGACTCAAACTGCTGACCCTCTACTGAGTAACTGATCAGACTCTCTAATCTTTGTTTAAATCCCAATGTTTGCAACTTATCCCAATCTATACATCTGAAACGACCAAATGATTTTTCCCTCCATATACGTGCCATCCGGTCGTACTTAGGTGTGCGCCTGAGGTAGGCAAGAGATCCTGTAAGTGGTCGTGTTGGGTTTAGCTTTGATTTCTTCTTTGGCGACATGATACCTGAGAACATGAGAAATTTAATGTAATGGATTCTCGAGAAAGAGAAAATTTAAAGCGTTTTTGAAGCTTCTTATTGAGAATTCGAAGTGAGGGTTCTAAATATTTGATAGTCCACATATTACATTATACATCTAACGTTCCCAAGTAACAAATAATCAGTTTTAATAATACTAAGGTAACACCAATGTATGAAAATATATATTCATGAAGTGGCAATAGCTTTATCGTGAAATATTGTCGTTTGCAAAGTTTGGCGTTACCCAAGTTTGAAATGTCAAGATTTCACAATTCGTGGTCATATCGTTATCAGTAGGGTTTGACTTTTTAGGAGTTCAAGTTGAAGCAAGGTTTTTGAAAAAAATGATTTGTTAAAAAAAAATTCAATACTTCAAGTTGACTTTTCGGGTCAAAGCTTTCTTCAAATGATATTTTCAAGTATCTGCATGCCCAGATTATAACCTATTCATGTATACATGATCTAAACTATTTTAAGCATTTCCTAATTGGTAAACAAGCTAGGTTATGCACAAAAAGTAATCATACCCATGTGTTTAGTTTGATTCGAGACTTTTATTTTCAAAATGATGATTCTCTAGTTATATTGCCTACTTTGACTAGTCACGCAAGTACAAGCATCCTAGTAAGCGAGAATGGTCTAGCAATTTTATTCCATTATTCTATTCGTGCAACCTAGTTAACTTTTTGTTGACTTTTTTAAATGTCAAACTTGCTAATTACAGTTTATCCACATTTTGCAATTAACGTAGAGTAATTATCTAAAACACCATAATTACTTAATTACTTATGGACTAACACTTAGTCAAGCAAGATTCTAGACTTAATCAATTGGTCAAAGTTCATCCTTTTGAAAGAGTCAAACATATGTAAATTAGCATGGGAAAGTGATAGTAGCATGTAGTTCCTAAGCATTTAACCAGGAAAAGTTCTAGTTCCTAGTTACTAACTTAGATAACTCCATGAAATAAGCTCTTTTGAATTTAAAGTGGATTTTGATGATCATACCTTTGTTTTAGTGAACAAAACTTGAAAATGATTGTACAACCGTGAAGAATATGCAAAGAGCGGGTGAAAAGACACAAGATCACAAGTTTTGGTGGAGTTTTGATGTTGGTTTCATGGTGGTGTGATGGGTGGCTGATTTTTCGAGAAGAGAGGGGAGGAAGAAGATGTATTCTTCTTATTTTTGAATTATGGAGATGTATGGAAGGTTTAGTGGTCTCTAAGAATATGTGTCATGTCCTGAAGTACCATATACCTTACAGATGGTCCCTATTGTACTCTAAGATTAAGCCTAATGCTCTAGATTAATTCCTAATGTCCTATAAATCGTAGCTACGAATTTTAAGTATACTTATTGTAACTAGTTACTTGTTGGTTTTTCGTTCCGTTATAAATAATTTAAGAAATGCGCAAATTTCTTGCAGGATAATTTTAATCAATCTAAAATATTAAACTTAGTGTATTTTTTTTTTTGCTTTTTATAATCTTTGTCTGACACGGGTTCATGGAATGTACATATTTCAGCTAAAAGCTTGAAATTGCGAATTCCTTTCGATATGCACGTGTTTTCAGGAAACAATTTAAAAAACATTTTCTTAAAGGTCGCTTTCAAGAATTTATTTATTACTAAATGTATACTAAAATACGCTCTTTCAAGAATTTATTTATTATTTATTACTCGGAGAGAATTGTTTTATGATTCGTTCCGATCCCTATATAGGGAAAGGGTTGAGATGTGCTCTCTTAAGCGAATTCTTTTTAGGTACAAAACTTTTTGAAAGCTCCTAAATGACATTATAAACTAAATAGTAATGATTATTCTCTAATTCCCCCTCGTATCCTAAATCGATAAGACCGCTAATGAACTTATTATATACCTTCTTTATCTTTTTAGGGTTTGACAAACCGTCGCGTGGTCCTTGGTCCTTATAATTTAGACGTGATTGAGTTCATTCATGATTTCCATAAACGCTTTCTCTTCCTGCGAATCAGGTTCTCCGGTTGTAGACTTAACTATCCTAAAGAGTTCACTGATTATGGCTTTTTGTGTGGAAATGAAAGGGTATTTAGTACAGGCAAAGATTCGAATAAGAAAGATGTGAAGGTCTTTTCTTTTAGTGAAGAGGGCTTTGTCGATTCTTTCCTTGGTGGAATCAGGAAAAACATCTTGCAATTTTGAGATTAAGTAAGAGGCGGGGTCAACAAAGAATAGAATTTTACCAGGAATGACGATGGGAATCATCGGGTTACATTCTATCCAGAATGCAAGTTTCTTGATCATTGCAGCGACATTGTAATTGATTAATATCATAGATATTGGGAAGAAATCCATGTCGGCAAGTGATTCAAAAAGTAGATCTAAATCTGCTTTAAACTTTAGTTCTTGGTCTCTAAAATTTGTGAAAGTGCTCTCGCATTCATGACTTGACAGGCGAAGAAGGAGTTCTACTTTTTTTTCTAATTTGACAATCATCTCTCGTTGTTCGTAGGAAAACGGGAGGCTGACATATTTTAATTTCCTAACGAATGCTTTATAGACATCTACCCTAGGGGAAGGATTGAAAGAAGCACCGAGGTGGCGTTCTTCAAAACAAGGTTGTTCTGTCTCGACTGATGAAACCTTATCCACCACTCGATAAATGGTGTATTTGTGTTCATGTGAAAGGAATGGAGAAATGCTGTCATTACAAGAATCAGAAAAGGTTTGGGCATATACTGATGTTTCAGGAATGAGGGTGATTAGGTCACACAATTTTGGAAGTTTGGCTTCATAATCATCTTCGGGGAGATAACTGAAGTGGACAGAATTTGGTAAATTAGGTGAATGAAAAGTTGGAGAACGATCTTCTGGAGATGATACAAGGTCAGGTAAGTGATCCGTGTCATCAAAGTCCAGGCAATGTTTTGGAATGAAAAGTGTTGTCATAAATTCTTCTTGGGTGTCAGAGGTTTCCTTAGTTTTAGAGGAAGAAGGTGAAAAGAAATCAGATCCTATCTCTTTTTCTAAGTAGTTAAAGAATTTCGTGTCATCCATTGCCTTCAATTCGTCCTTTCAAATGAGCAAGAAGTGAGTTTTCGTGTTGTCATTTTTAAACTAATACTATCCTAATTAACTCATACTTAATTAATTAAATTAACTTTCGAAAGATACCTGAAAAGATTTCGATCGGAAGGATCTCCTAAATACTACTACTTAAGGTGGCTTTGAATCGTACGTTTACGATTCCCCGACAGTGGCGCCAAAAACTTGATGACACCCGAAAGCGTCGGTGTCATTGGTGATAACTAATCGGGCGCCAACAGGGGTTTTAAAATTTATAAATAGTGGGGCTTAAATTATATGTACTACCTACTCTTGTTAGTAAGTGATATCACGTAAAAAGTCATATTTTTACTACCGATATCTCTCTCATTCTGGAATAATTCTTGGCATTTTAAACTCAAAAACAATTCAAATCAATGATATTATGCCAAGATGGTCAAAACAAAGTTGCACGACAAAAATCAAGCAAAACAAATGAAAAACGAAGATTCCACGCACGTTTGAAGATTCAAGGCATCAAAACGAAATTTCAAGATAAAAGTGCCCATCACCAACATCTATCTCATCCAAGATGTTCGTTTTCAAATTACGAATCCAACAGAAGAAGAATCAACAAAAATGGACGAAGAATGAAGATTCTACGTACACCGGAAGATCCAAACGATTCGTACGACACATCTAGAGCTCAAAGATATATTTTTGGGATCTATTTTAATCAAAAGCTTCGTTTTTGAATTACGAATCAAACGTAAAAAGAATCAACGGAAACGGACGCATAACGAAGAAAACACGCACGAATCGAGAAATGAAGCAACGGGCAGCGAACCGGTGCGGGGTGGTGTCAGCCGCCGCCGGCAGCCACCCAGCCGCCGCCGGCTGCTGCCCGCCACCCGCACGGATTGCACTTTTGTGTCCTTTTTCGTACCCGGTGCTAGACTTTTTCCTACTTTTCGTACCTGGTGCCACTACCTTTTTCGCCTTTTTAACCTGGTGCCACTACCTTTCCCACCTTTTGCTAATGTGTGCTTCCTTTTGCTAAAATGCACCAAAACTCCTCTACAAATAGGAGGCATGAGGCTCACACACCAACACACCTTCCTAGCTTATCTTTCTCACTCTAGAAATAAGCTCCCACTTTCTTACTCTATATTTCTTTCTTTAGATTAGTTTTAACTAGTATGTAAACTAGTTTAGGAGTTTTATTAGAAGTAGAAGGAACGTGCGGAACGCATTGTAATCTTCGGTGTATACTCGGAATTGTGTCAATTAATTCAAGTCTATTCTCTCTCTCATTTAATCCTGGTTCTTTCTATCCTTATCTATCTTAATTAATTACGTTATTATTGATTATGCTAGATTTAGTTATTGCCATGATTAGAGAGTAGTATACTTGTTGTGTTTGTTTGCGATGTAGTTGGTTAATTATGGGATGATTTATAATTAAATATTAAAGATCGGTAGTATTACTTTTATCGTCCTATAGCATGTTCTTGTTTGATTGTTGCCTTAGGATCATCATAGTGGTAAAATATAAACGGTCTTAATTATCGTAAAGTAATATGATGGCCCCTATTCGACTGTTACTCGATATAGTACTGGAAACACTTCAAGGTGGAGTACAAATGTATGGAAGTCGAGGAACGACCGAAGGTAGTCATATTACGAAACGGTACAATATTACGAAGTAATATGATGGCCCCTATTCGACTGTTACTCGATATTGTACTGGAAACACTTCAAGGTGGAGTACAAATGTATGGAAATCGAGTAACGACCGAAGGTAGTTATATTACGGACTAAAATATAAAATAAGAAATCTATTTTAATTAACCTTTCTAAATAGACTTTTAAACTTCAAATTAATCTATCGCCTTTCCACCAAGAAACGTGATTACAACACCTTTTTAACGACGTCTAATTAAAAGGTAGTCAGTCATTTGTGTCAATATAATTTGTCAAAGGTATGAAACTATGGAACCGCAAGGCTACATGGGGGATTATCGTAGGACAAGACATGGCCAAGGTTTGAAGCGGCGGAACCACTTTAAGTGAGGAACGCTGTGGATAATTAGGAAATTTATTGGGTAGTCTTAAGCAAGGGCTGGTTTAAAGTCATAAATGAAACGTTTTAAATACATGAATCTGTTAGGATGACGAGGAATCATTATATGATTCAGTTATATCTAGTACCTTAAGATTTTGTTCCCGTTCATATGAAAGTATTATTAAACCATAGTTAAGATTTTGCTTATTATTCTAAATACTTTGTGATGTTACCATAACCTAGCTCCCGGTGTGACATGCTAATGGGATTTTAATTAGTAGGGAATCTAGTGTTTACATCACGAGTATTCAAGATTAATAATTAACAAATATCTTTCAACACAGTTTCTCCAAACATCATCCCATAACTTAATTAATGAAATCTCAACAAACACTATCTTTATTTTATCTGCTTTATCTTTTATTTTTATTTCGCTTTTATTTATTTACTTGCCTAAGGTAGTTATTATAAAAACCAAAATTCCCTCACTATTTTATAAAACCTTCACTAGTTTGAAAGCCCTCATCTGCCACACCTTACTTTCAATTCAGTCGGTTTGAAGAATGACTCTAGGTCATACCTACCACTTGCTCACCCTTAGGATTAGCATCATTAGGGAAAACTTAGGCCCCGCAATTACAAATTTAAAACACCCACTGATGCCTGCCGCCAGTAGCCGGTGCAACGACAAAGGTTGAAATCCTTACCGACCGCTGGTGGCGCATCAGTAAGCGGTAAGTATAACCTAAGATCGTTCTATGAATTGAGACGTGTGGGTGACTAAAGCGGGTGCTTTCGGTAGGGAAGTATTTAGGATGGACAAAGTAGGTAGGTTTGGGGGTTTTTAAACTAAAGACAAATAATTAAAGTGAAGGAAAGTAAATTGCAGGAAATTAAAGTACAGGAAAGCAGATAAAGATAAATGTGTGATTGCTGAAATTTCGATAATTAATGTTTCGGGATGACAGACTAAATAGGGACAATACTTAACATAATAAGTAAACTATTAGTTGTAAACATTAGAACCCTACCAACTAATTTTCCCATTGGCATGTCACTAGGAACTAGGTTATCATGATTCTGATCGGAGCAATACGCAAACTTTCAATACTTATCTAGTTGAAAGATAAGCAACCTATCTTTGTTTTACATGAATCAGTAGCGTATCGTCTCATAGGTCTGACCATTCTTAACCCCAATGATAGTTTACTACTCTATTAGCATGTATATTAATAACTTTGTATGATTAGACCGCCAATTTTTTAAGACTTAGTGTTTTAAGGATTCTAGGTCGCTAGGACTTTACTATTATTCCTAAGCCTTGTTGTTGTTTATAAAAGCTTGGTTACTTTGACTTATGACTTAAGTTCTCTTTTTCAAACAGTTATACATCCTTGGATTATTCGCAGTTTATCAAAACGTGTTTCATATGTAGATCATGCCTTTTAGTAATTAGACAATGTACTTTCCATGGTAGTTCCACGGCTTCTTACATCCAACATGCGGTCAAGAGTAATTGGCAGTAAAAATGACACTCTAAACTAAATAAATGTAAAGTAGTGCAAAAATGTAAACCTAATATATACAACGAGTGGTTTCATTGTGTCTTACTTATTGCATGTCATGGGCACAAATAACTACTTACCATAATTAAGGTTGATCAGGTCTTAATTACTAGGTTGCAGTCACGTGGATAACCATAAAGGGTACTTCATAAATTAAACTTAAGTTCATAAAGTCTTGACAGTATAAAGGTTACTAATTCCTATTCTATTTGAACGTGTTTTACGGACATTACTTTATAGTGTGTTGACTTTCGTAGGATACACCAGTTAGTTGTGAAGTTGTATTATCATTTCGGAATTCCAACTGCTAAACCAGAGCTGATTCTGGTGATATGACTACCTTCGGTCGTTTATGACTTCCATACATTTGTACTTTGCTTGAAAGCATTTCCAGTACTATATCGAATAAACAGTCGAATAGGGGTTGTCATACCACTTTATGATTATCGTGCACTAATTATACAATGTCATCCCTACTTATAATTATCTACATCATCAACAATCACAATAATAAACTACTCGCAATTCATGGCAACAAGTAAATCACATACCAAGTAATAATGCATATTTAAAATACGAAATAAACAAGTATGATAAAGGTTGAGATATCACTGGGAAATAAATGCGTAGCAGCGTATTATTATGATTGACAACTCTTTTGCTCGTACAAAGATTAATCTCCAATTCCCTAGCGTTCGTTCTAGCCTCTATGTTAATCCGTAGATTAATTATAATAATCCTAGGATGAGAAAGACTATAAAATACAAGAGAATTTCTAGAGTGAGAAAGTGGAATTTTGTGATTCCAAGAGTATAAGAGATATGTAAGAGTGTGTGTTCCAAATGAACCAATGGGACCTATTTATAGGTGAAATCCAGTGCATTTTAACAATTAGGGACATATGTTAGCAAAAGGTGGTAAAGTGGCTAGCACATGTACCCTAAAGCACGGAAAGGTGTAGCACGTGTAGCCTAAAGTTGCGGAGAGGTCTAGCACGTGTACCAGGTGAGTACGAGCAAGGACGGAAAAGCAGCCGCGGGACGGGGGACAGGCAGCTGGCGGCGCCACCATGGCAGCCGATGACGGCTACATGGTGGCCGACGGCGGCCGTCAAGCTGTCGCCCCTGTTCATCGTCTTTTGCCTCATTTCTCGATTCGCGCGTATCTTCTTTGTTATGCTTCTGTTAATGTCGATTCTTTTTGCGTTGGATTCGTTTTTCAAAAATGAAGTCTTTGATGGAAAGAAATCCCTGAAAAGTATCTCTAATTTTTAGATGTCTCATGCGAATCGTTTAAATTTTCTGGTGTACGTAGAATCTTCGTTCTTCATCCGTTTTTGCTGATTCTTCTTTTGTTGGATTTGTATTTTGAAAACGAACATCTTGGATAATATGGATCTTGGTGATGGGTACTTTTGTTTCTAAATCTTTTTTTGAAGCCTTGAATCTTAAAACGTGTGTGGAATCTTCGTTTTCCGCCCATTTTTGGTGATTTTTCTTGTGCTTCTGTGTTTTCACCTCCTTGGCATAATATCACTAATTTAACTGATAATTGAGCTTGTTTGCCAAGTTTTAGTCTTAAATGAGAGGGATATTGGTAGTAAAAACATGACTTTTAACGCGATATCAAGCCGGTTATGTCGCAGATTCGTGATTTTGTGTCGCTAGTTTTGATTTTATGTCGCAGAGATAAAAGTAACAGTGACTGCGACTGGAGTTGGTATTTATACCTCAACCTTAACTAGTGACATAGCAAGCGAAATAGGCCTCAGAATGGGTTGTGACATAAGTTATGTCGCAGGACCCGAAATTTTTGAATTTTTGATTTTAAGTTCAAGTATTAACCCGTAACCCGATCCGATATTAACTTAAGGACTTGTGTGAATGTAATACAACAAAAATAAAATAAGACTGAAGTGAACTTTCTTTTTGGTGACGTAGTTTTCAGTCCACTAAGGGATCATATTAGGATAACATGCAATTAGTAAGCAAATAGTAAGTGTTATCTCAATTATCAGTATATTTGTCCACTTTAAAATTACTTAGCATATTTAAAACATCTTTTGTAAAATTTATTTCAAGACGATTACTGGTATTGTTTGACCACCTAAACATGATACATCCGTGTCTGTGAGCTAATTCTTTATTGTTATTATGAATATTTCTCTGTGGTCCCCACCATAGACATACCCCTATAACCCAGACATAAACATAGCTTCAAGATTTAGAAAGAATATAAGAAAATCATTTTTTAAGAATCAAGCCATCGGTGACAGGTCTGTACTGACGTACAACAGAGCAACATACACTTGATCCAGATTTAAGCAAAACCAATCTTGGTCAAACCACTTTGGCGACCTCGTTAGGTATCTAAAAATTTAAGACTTCACAAGTACATTGACTCGCGTTTACTTAGTTTTGAGATTATACTCATTGAGACCAGGTCTATACTTACGTATAACAGAGGAAACTATCAGTATAATCCCCCAAATGATTTCAGATAAACAATCCAAAGATAGAAGTATGTCAAGCTGCATTAAGGAATTAAGACATTCAGTCGTACATCACAAGATGTTTAACACGGGATAATAGATACATATTAGATTTACTTCTTAATAGCCCAAAGACCGCTGTGTATCATGCCTACTAATACATCAAATGATGAAGATAGTTTTTATAAAAACTGTATTTGGAGAGTTGTTTGAAAAACCTAAGAACAAACCTTCACTTGATTTTGCTCCAAATTTAGCGACCTTCTCCTTTGTGTACATAATTGTGCAGGGACACCCAAACAGTTCAAGAAACTGTAATGATGGTTTACGGTTATTAAGCAACTCATATGACGTTTTATTGTGCTTCTTAACCACAGTAACCCTGTTAAGAACATAACAAGCGGTATTAACCGCTTCAGCCCAAAAGGTGATAGGCAGTTTTGAATCTGCCAACATGGTCCTTGTAGCTTCAATGAGTGTCCTGGTTTTACGCTCAACAACTCCATTCTGTTTAGGAGTTCGTGAAGCACTGAATTAATGATTAATACCTTTCTTTACACAATACAACTCAATAATTGAGTTCTTAAACTCAGTCCTATTATTAGATCTCAGTTTCTTAATCGACAGATTGCACAGATTTTCCAATTTATCAAACAAGTAAGTAAGAATATCAAGAACTTCATCCTTAGTAGATAAGAAATACACTCAGAAAAAATGTGAATAGTCATTGGTGACCACCAAACAATAATTAGAACCTCCCATACTCTTCTTACTCACTGGACTAAATAAATCCATGTGCAAAAGCTCCAATGGATTTGAAACAGAATTCACAAATTTTAACTTATGGGATTTCTTGTGATGTTTCCCTTTCTGAAAAGGAACACAATGATCATTTAGTCGAAAGGATTGCTTCGGAACTCCTCGCACAAGATCATTTTTCACCAAATAGTTCATTTTCCTGAAGTGTAGATCACCCATATGTCTATGCCAAAGTAGTGATTCTTTTCAGGAGCTTGTGATAACAGACACGTATGTTGAGTTGTTTCAACAATCCTCATATCCAAAATATACATATCCTTTTCCCTTGGTGCCCTCAGTAGCACCCATTCCCCGGGAATAACAAATCCCGGCTTCAGAATACAACACTCAGTCTTAGTAAAAGCAGTAGTGTACTCCTTGTTGCACACTTGAGAAACACTATGTAGATTGTGGTTGAGCTGTTCCAGAAAATTTACTTTCTGAAAACTAACTTGCCCATTAGTGAGTGTACCTTGCCTAGTAATAACACCTCCTTTATCACCAGCAAACGCAACATATCCCCCATTATAGCTAGGAACTTCAGATAAAAGAGATAAGTCGCCTGTCATGTATCGTGAGCAACCACTGTCGATATACCATTTACTACTTTTAACAGCTTCCGATTGTTGCAACACCACAAATAAGAGAATCAATTAGTAAGGGAGACCCAAGCCTTTACAGACTTGGGTAACCCGGTAGCATTATCCACAATGATTACATCAGTCAAGATTTTATCTTTTAGTAAATCAGAGGTGTTGCCTGATGTATCATTGTCAGTTGAAGAGTCGGAATGTGACTCTTTAATCATCCAATCCTTTAGGGGTTTGGATGTTTGCTTATTAACAACTTTAAGCTTTTGATCTAAAACTTTTGTTAGCTCAATGTTGTTAATTTTTGGAGCAAGCGGTGAAGATGGAGAACCTCTCACAGAAACAGATTTAGGAGAAACGTTCTGATTTTTAGAGGTTCTTGAAACACATCTGGTAGATTCAGGCTTAGCCTTACTTGATTCAGGCTTTTCATTAATAGTAGGAATAACTAGCTTAGCCTTTGACTCTTTAGCCTTTATAGGCTTAACAACAACAGGCTTAATTGGCTCAGCCTTTACATCGCTAGCCTTATTTAGCTCAACATTTTCGTAACTAACAACCTTTTGAGCCTTAACATTATCAGGCTCACTAGTCGATGCCTTAACTGGCTTAGGAATACTAGCTTCAGGTTGTTTGACCTCATTCTTAACAGTTTCATCCATAACTTGCTCCGGCTTACTTATCTTTATACTAACAACAAGTTTCACAGGCTTTATGTCTATCTTAGAAAAGGTAGGCACAGTATCATCGATGATTTCCTTAACGGACATAGGAAAATAATCTTTAGGAGGTGGGACTGTGGTACAACCAAGTCCTGCGTTACTCTTTGTACCAACCCTTTGCTTGCTTAGGATTTCATCAAAGACCAGAGAGGATGTTAAAAAATTTGACAATTTTTGATTTAAATTAAGAATATCAGCCTGAGTATCAGCAAGTTCTTTCCTTACAGAAGTTAACATAGTGACATAACCACAAAGTTCATCTTGCTGATCAAAATTTTTGGCTTTTAGTTCTTTCTTTTCTTCCAAAATTGCTTTTTACTTTTTCTCAGATGCCTTATTGCTTTCTCGTAAAATATTATTTGTTTTGGTTAATTGAATGATATTAGCGTTTAGGCATTCATTATCCTCTCTATACTTGTTAACTTGGTTTGTTAGTTTAATACATGAAATACAAGACAGAGGTTCATCATCTACCTCATGAACTTCAGCCATGAGTGCGGTTTCTTCTGACTTCTCTACCTCTGCATCATCAGGCCAGTTGTTATCCCAGGGTGTTTTAGTAAGCATAAAAGCAGTAAAAACCATTCCCTTCTCTTCAATTTTGTTTTGAGATGGTTTGGTTAACCCAGAATGGGGGTTCTTGTGTTTGTCATACTCACGAGCAAAATGTCCATAATTGTGTAAGTACCGCCCAAAGGAGTAGTATATGTTGAACCAGTTCCACTAGATCTGCAAGCTGTAAATGCAGTACTGGTAGAATGATTTGTGGACACAGGAACGTCCACACCATAGAGCTTTGGATTTTGAACAAAAGCGGTAGCCTTTGTTTCCTTGCATTGCATATCCAGAAGATCAACTTCAATTTGCCCAATTAAGTCCTCGAGTTCCATATCCTTAATCTCTTCGTCCTTTTCCATCAAAAGGACCCTAGTATTCCACTTCTTAGGTAAAGAAGCTAGAAGTTTCTTGTTCACATCAGTTCTTTCTAGATTAATCCCTCCCTCGGTTAATTCAGTTATCAGCTGTGTGTATCTATTACACATATCCTCAAGCGATTCATTAGGAAGTATGTCAAAGACTGTAGACCGTTTCTTTATCAGATCCAACTTTTTCCTTTTATATTGATTGCTTCCACCACATTTCTTCTCAAAAGCAGTCCATAGATCATAAGCACTCTTATGATGTCTCAGTTGCCTCATGAGAGGCTGAGGTAATGCCATGGTAATAGCTGAATAAGTTTTTCTTTCCGTATCAAAGGCCTTTCGCTCTTCGGGAGTCATAGCTTTCATTGATTTTTCAGGAGCGGGTCAATTGAAGATTCCAGAACGAACAAGACGTTCATATCTTTCTTCAAAATAAATTTGCATTTCAAGACCATTGAAAGCAATGAAAGATTCAAATATGCCACGCCAGTCCAGATAGCTCATGCCCATATTATATACGGGAGGTTTATTTCCCAATCCAATTACACTATTTTGCTTCAACATGGCCCCCACTTGTTGAATAGATGCTTATGAAGATGTAGATGCTTGAGCAAACATTTCGAGTTACCTGCAAAAGAGTAAACAAACAAAGAAACAAACTGTTATGCGACACAAAAGTAGTGTCGCATATCAACTAGGCGACACAAAGTTATGTCATAAACAAGATGGCGACACAAAGGTTATGTTGCAGAAATCAATCTGATGTCGCTACTAATATGTCGCAATGATATGTCACAAAGATCGAGTTTGTCACCCAAACTTAATTCGCAACACGGTTCGTGTCGCAGCTGTATGTCGCTGCAAAGTAATACGCGATACAAAATTGATTCGCAGAAACCCTAAACGCAACACAAAGGTTGTGTCGCAGTTTGTGTCGCAAAAACGGCTGGAGCAGCGGCCAAGAAACCCTAAAATCGAAAGTTTTCATAACCATAACAAAAAATCACGAATGGTTGATACCGATATTGCTCAAGATTTAGAGGATATCGACCACGTTGATCGAGTAGAGCCTGATTCTGACGACGGTGGGCCCACTCCTCCTGATTCTGAGGGTGACGTGCCACCTCAATCAGCTTTCGATGGGATTCAACTAGCTGATCCCCAACGCTTTAAGCGTATTTTGCGCCGGATTTTTGCTGGTCGGGTTCATATCCCGAGAAATCCTGGCAAGCGTCCTGCTGGGTCTTCGCCCTCTTACGCCGATTTACCTTTACGTCGACGCCAGCGGACTTCGATTGTTCTTGAGGAGCCTACTCAACAAACTTCTCCTCAGCCTGCCACTGATTCTATTCAGCAGGTTTTAGCTCAACTGGAGCTTTTATCGAAGTGTTTTGATGATCAACAGGCGATCATTGCAGCTCAAGCTTCACAGATCAAAGATTTAGAGATTAAAGCTGCTGCAGTGGACTCTCTCCAACAACAGATAACGACTATGTCTTCTAGATTGTTAGAATTGGAGTCAGTCACACTTGTTTCGGGGGTGGATAATCCCAAGGAAATAGAAACAAATGTAACTCCTCCCCCTGAACCTGAAAATGTACAACCGTCTTCTACTATGAATGAAAATATCTGTTTAGATTATTTTGTTGAGGTTCAAGGTCAGGCAAGACCTATAGCGGTTGATTATTCTTATGTAGATCTCACATATTTGCAAAATCTGATGAATGATAATACAACGATACCGGAGGAAGAGGAAATGAATGATCCTGTAGCAGAGGATTATTTCTTTGAAGGGAATGATGAAGTTGAGGTTGAGGGGGAGCAATTGCACAGCGATGAATGTTATGATGATGCTCCCATTATAGAATCGGGCTCGTCTGAAGATGAATCGGAAAAAGAGACAAACGAGCCATCAACTTCTACAACAAAGCCGGATATTGTGCTTAAACCGATTATCGAGGTACCGGTTACGTGTAAATGCTACAAGGTTAGAACTGATTACACGGGATTGATTAAGAGTTGGAAATTCGATGAGAACAACTCAGTGTTTATGATAAAGAGGAGTGACGGCATTCAGTACATCAATATGAAGTTTTACAAAATAAGTACTTTGCCGAAGTGTGAGCTTCAAAGGTTAGCTCAGATACCCTTGATCAACCGGTCACGAGATTCAAGAGCAGATTTCTTTCAGGTGATTATACGTCGTGAGATTAATAGTAAAAAGTACAATTTGATAAAGCCGACGTTGGGTATGAGGTACAAGTTTAAGAAGAAGCTAGATCCGGTTACCCGACAACCTATTGTGAAGATGATCTATCCACCAGCAAAGTGTCTACAGAAGATACCTTTGGAGATCATCCCGTTAGATTTTTTGAATAGGTTGGTGTATTGGGAATATGATGATGTTACGAGTGAAGCTATGATAGTATTCATTCCAAATTCAGAACCAGCTACAGACCTTGAGTCTTCAAATGCAGATACAGAAAACAACGAGAAAACAGCTTGGGATGCTGTTCAGCCTAAGAAGAGGTCGTTATGGGGTCTTAAGAGAAAAATATTTTGCGTTTTTGACCCATTAAGTTTGATCAATCTTTCTGCTCAAGATATGAAAAGATTACATGAAAACAGAATTGAGTTCAAGACGAAAGATAGAGCTGAAGCGTTAGAATTTCAGAAGATCGTGGATATCTGCGTCGCCAATGGAGTACACGCTGGTGGTGTATTTCCAGCTGGCTGGAAGTGAAGACTCGAAGATTTTTGAAGACCAAGCTGAA
The DNA here is from genome assembly GCA_963422505.1 of Pseudognaphalium luteoalbum. Lineage (NCBI taxonomy): Eukaryota > Viridiplantae > Streptophyta > Magnoliopsida > Asterales > Asteraceae > Pseudognaphalium > Pseudognaphalium luteoalbum. The sequence continues at coordinate 71,080,619 of OY730194.1, read as the reverse complement.
GACACGGGGGAGTTTGTTGATACATCTTTGAGTGCCTGTCAGTTGGTCTATTGAGTTGTAATAAGTGTCGTTAGTTACTTAATAGAAATATAGCTTTTGTATAGTGCGACACTCGTTTTTTAGTTTAGGCGACACTTGCCTGAGTGACGCATAGCGACACTTGGTGAAGTGACGCATAGCGACACTTAGGTAAGTGACGCATGTAGGCGGCCACATGCGACACTTCCACAAGTGACACATGTCGGCTGACTTTTAGTATAAATACAAACCTACGGGTTTTCGACTAGGGTTGACGAAACCCTAGCACCATTTGTCGACTAAGCAACCTTGTAATCGTTCCCAAAGAGAAATACAAGCTGATATACACGTTTACTTGTTTGAAATACATTTGTTCGGTTTGTGTTTGTTAGCAATATTAGCAATTGATTGATTCCGCCTTTCGATTGCTATCAATTGACATCTAGGTCCACATCCAAGGGGCACTCTCAACTATGGTAGTTCACAATGTATTTTATCATTAACCGATGTTCCCGTTTGTGAATTTAATTGCTTCGTGATGTTTACATGATAAGTACATTGTGATTGGAAGTGTACTATACTCATGGAAATTCCACGTAATCACATTGCATTTTATGATGACTGCATGACGTTGCACTTAAACCATAGTTTCGACACAGATAACTATTGACCAAGTATTAAGTTTCGCGACTCCTCTTTACAAGGTTACAATCACGTTTGTTAATTGAAAGACGAATATAAGTTTTAGTTTTAAATTAAGATAAGTCCGTTGAATAAAGTTTTCATTTTAATAATGTCGATCCATAATACAACTACCTTCGGTCGTTTACTGACTTCCGTACATTTGTACTCCACCTAAAGGCGTTTCTAACACTATATTGAGTAAACAGTTGAATAGGGGCCGTTGATATCGCGTAAAAAGTCACGTTTTTACTATAGATATCTCTCTCATTCTAGAACAATTCTTGGCACTTTGACTCAAAAACATTACAAATCTGTAATATTATGCCAAGATGGGAAAAACAAGGTTGCATGATGAAAATCAAGCAAAACGGGCAGAAAACGAAGATTCCACGCACGTTTAAAGATTCCAGACACCGGAACGAGGTTTCAAGACAAAAGAGCCCATCACCAACATCTATTTGACCCAAGATGTTCGTTTTCAGATTACGAATCCAACAGAAGAAGAATCAACTAAAACGGGCGAAGAACGAAGATTCTACGCATGCCGGAAGATCCAAACGATTCGTACGACACATCTAAAGTTCAGAGACATATTTTTGGGATTTCTTTTCATCAAAAGCTTCGTTTTTGAATTACGAATCCAATGCAAAAAGAATCAACGCAAACGGACACGTAACGAAGAAAACACGCACGAATCGAGAAACGCAGCAACCGGCAGCGGACTGGTGCTGCTGGCAGCCAGCCGCCGCCGCCAGCCAGCCAGCTGCCCGTCACCCGCACGGATTGCACTTTTTGGTACTTCTTCGTACCTGGTGCTAGACCTTTTCCTACTTTTCGTACCTGGTGCCACTACCTTTTTCGCCTTTTGTACCTGGTGCCACTACCTTTTCCACCTTTTGCTATCATGAGCTTGGGGGTGCTAACTTGAGCCGAATTTCCTCTATAAAAGGCAGCCCCCAGCTCTCATTTCAACACACCAACTCATACACAAAACACACACACTCATACTTACACTCTCATTCTTCCATTTTCACTTTCTCACTCTAAAAGTCTCTCATAATTTAGTCTAGGGTTATTATAATTAATCTACGGATTAACATAGAGGTTAGAGCGAACGTTAGGAGTCTGGAGATTCATCTTTGTACGTGTGAACGAGTTGTCTGTCATAATAATACGCTGCTGCGCATTTATTTCTGGGTGATATCGAAACCTTTATCATACTTGCTTTATTTCATATTTCAATTATGTATTATTGTCTAGTATGTGATTTGTCTATTGCCATGAATTGCGAGTAGTCTATTATTGTGATTGTTGATGATGTAGATAATTATAAGTAAGGATGACGTTATATAATTAAGTGTACAACAATTGTAAACGTGATGTAACGGCCCCTATTCGACAGTTTATCTGATATAGTACTAGAAACGTTTTATACGGAGTACAAATGTATGGAAGTCGATAAACGACCGAAGGTAGTTACATCACTGGAATCAGCTCTGGTTTAACAGTTGGAATTCCGAAAGGATAATACAACTTCACAACTAACTGGTATATCCTACTAAAGTCAACGCACAATAAAATAATGTTCGAAAACACGTTCAGATAAAAAGGGAATTAATAACCTTTGTACCGTTAAGACTTTATGAACTTGAGTTTAATTTATGGAGTACCCTTTCTAGTTATCCACGTGACTGCAACCTAGTAATTAGGACTTGATCAACCTTAATTATGGTAAGTAGTTATCTATGCCCATGACATGTAACAAGTAAGACACAGTGAACCCACTCATTGTACATATTAGGCTTATATTTCCGCATCGCTTTTTATTTAGTTAGCTTAGAGTGTCACATTCATCGTCAATTACTCCTGACCGCATGTCTGATGTAAGAAGCAGTCGAACTACCCTGTAAAGTACACTGTCCGATTACTGAAAGGCATGGCCTGCATATGAAACACGTTTTTATAAACTGCGAATAATCTAGGGATGTATAACTGTTTGAAAAGGAGAACCCAAGTCATAAGTTGAAGTAACCAAATTTTAATGCATAAAACAAGACTTAGGAATAAGGATAACATCCTCATGATTTAAATGCCTTAAAACACTAAGCCTTACACATTCAGCGGTCAAAACATACAAAGTTATTAATCTGCATGCTAATAAAATACTAAACTATTTTAGGGGTTAAGAAAGGTCGGACCTATGAGACGATACGCTACTGATTCATGCACCTCGGCGTTAAGCCAAAATAGGTTGTTTATCTTTCAACTAGATAAGTATTGGAAGTTTGCGTATTGCTCCGATCAGAATCACGACAACCTAGTTCCTAGTGACATACCAATTGGAAATTTAATTGGTAGGGTTCTAGAGTTTACACCTGATAGTTTAAATCATTATATTAGTATTGCCCCTATTTAATCTGTCATCCTGAAACATTAATTATCGAAATCTCAGCAATCACATGTTTATCTTTATCTGCTTTCCTGTAATTTACTTTTCCGCATTTTAATTACCTGTCTTTAGTTTAAAAACCCCCAAACCTACCTACTTTGTTTCATCCTAAATATCTCCTACCAAAGCACCAGCTTTAATCTCCCACACGTTTGGATTCATAGAACGATCTTAGGTCATACTTACCACTTGCTAACCAGAGTAGGTAGTACGTATTATTTAAGCCCCGCAAAATATAAATTTTAAAACCCTGATGCGCCCGCATCACCATCAGGAATCGCAACGACACTGAACCGACAGTTGTGGGCGCAACAGCCGTCATATTATTTCATGACATATTTAAATTCATCCAATAATTATTTATGCTAACTACATCACAACAAATACAATAGTAATCTACTCGCTAAGCATGGCACAAACTATCTCTAACATAATTAAAGCATACATATTTAATTAAGATAGATTAGGATAGAAAGAACTGGGAATAATATGCGAGAAGGAATAGACTTGAGCTAATAAGTGTTACTCTAAGTGTACACCAAAGATTACAAGCACGTTCCTTTCTTTCATTCTATTCTAAACAAGTTCCCTAAACTAGCCTAATAGAATGAGCAAGTAAAACTAACAAAGTATGGAAGAAGTATTCTTGATTTTGTAAGGTGTGGAAGGTGTGTGTTGAAATTAACCATGATGCCTCTATTTATACTTGAAATCCGGTGCATTTTAGCAATCCAAGGTGCAAGTTAGAAGGTTTTCGGGGGGTGGTACTTTCCCGGAAAGCTGTGGCACATGTACCCTAAAGGCGCGAAAAGTGGTAGCACGAGTACCCTAATGATGCGAAAAGTGATAGCACATGTACCAGACGAGTACGAGCAAGGACATAAAAAGGAGGAGGGGATGGGCGGTGACCGGCTAGTGGCACTTGGCTACTAGCCGGTGGCACATGGCTGCCAGCCTATGGCGGCTGGCTGCCAGCCGGCGGCCGGCCATCCTGGTTGCTGCCCGTTCGCTCGATTCTCATTTCGCGCGTAGCTTCTTCGTTATGCGTCCGTTTTCATTGATTCTTTTTGCGTTGGATATGTTTTTCAAAAATAAAGACTTTCCCGAAAAGTTGTGGCACATGTACCATAAAGGCGCGGAAAGTGGTAGCACGTGTACCCTAATGTTGCGGATAGTGCTAGCACATGTACCAGACGAGTACGAGCAAGGATAGAAAAAGGAGGAGGGGATGGGCGGTGACCGGCCGGTGGTGCTTGGCTACCAGCCGGTGGCGCCTGGCTGCCAGCCGGCGGCTGCCTGGCGGTCGGCAGTCCCGGTTACGGCCCGTTCGCTCGATTCTTGTTTCGCGCGTAGCTTCATCGTTATGCGTCCATTTTTGTTGATTCTTTTTGTGTTTGATTTGTTTTTCAAAAACAAAGACTTTGATGAAAAGAAATGCCTGAGATGTGTCTTTGATCTTTAGATGTCTTATACTAATCGTTTGGATCTTTCGGCGTACGCATAATCTTCATTTTTCGTACATTTTTGTTGATTCTTCTTCTGTTAGATTCGTAATTTAAAAACAAAGTTCTTGGATGAGAGAAATCTCAGTGATGGGTAGTTTGTCTCATATCTTGTCTCAGATACCTTGAATCTTCAATCATGCGTAGAATCTTCGTTTTTCGTTCATTTTGCTTGATTTTTCTCGTGCGACTCTATTTTGACCTTCTTGGCAAAGTTTCATTGATTTGTATATTATTTGAGTATATTTGCCAAGTATTGTTCCAAAGTGAGAGAGATATCGGTGGTAAAAACGTGACTTTTTACGCGATATCAAGTATCCCACACTTAGAACTTTGTTTGTCCTCAAGCAAACTCGAATTTCAAGCATGGTTAAAGATAAGTAGATAATGAAATATTTTAAGGCGGAACTTTTTACTATGGGAGTTTTGAAAAAATAAAATATTTATGCTTTTGGAAAGGTAGTGTTGTAATCTTTGGGAGCATGCTTTTGATCTTTGATCTTAGATACATGACTAGGCGATCCTCTCAAGGTGGTCACTCCAATCACTCAAAGTGTTTAGGGTTTCCTACTATAGTATCATCAATCACTCAGAACGCCAGTCATGTACCGTTTATCGTCATAGGCTTGATCGAGAACCAAATCGTTATCTTTAAGGTGAGCACGAAGTCAATCTAGCCACAATCATTCTAGAAGGAGTGATGTAAGGTTTTTAGAGTGGAGTGTTGGTGATATGAGAGGAGGTTTTGTTGGTTTTTCATGGGTTTCTTTTTGGTGAAGGGGAAAGTTGGAATTTTTAGGAGGATTGACGCCCTATTCTTATGACTTTTGGAAGGAGTCTTTTTCCACTTGAATTTTTATTCTTCAAATTCTTTTCTTGGTTTTTTTTTCGACGTCACATCATTGTAGTTTCTCTTCTTTCATCTTTGGAACTTACTATGAAGTTTGAGGGATGCTTTTGAGAGGGTAGAGATAACGTATTTATTTTTTGGGTGTACGGATGGGTTTAAGAATGATGTGATTCAATCTCCTTTTTACTCACCGGTTCAGGTTCGAAATGCATAGCAGGAGCAAGTTCTGATTCTAAACGCATACATCGGCACACTCAAGAATCGAAGAAGTGAAGCATTAAAAATGAATGCTTTATATGGCTCAAGATACCTCACGAATCGAAAGTTGGTTTGTTGTGTGCCTAGTCATGCGATGCTCTTTATGGGTTTACTAAACTAATTTTTCAAAGGAATTCGTATTCTATTTATCCTTTTCCCTAAAGTAAATCATTTTTTTTAAAAAAAAAAAAATTCCTTTTCGACATATTTTTAACTCAATTTTGAAAGATTTTGTAAAATTTTCGAGTTACTTTTTGGAGAAAGGGGGTCTAAAGAGCAACGAGTTTAGAATCAAGCATATACCATTATCCTTTTTACAGTAGTGTAATTATTGCTATCCCAGACTTAAAGGAACATCATCCTCGATGTTATTCTAAGTTCTGACTGGGGTAAAATCCCACACTTAGGATTTGAAACATCCAAGACGTATTCTTTTAACAGTGTGTGTTGGGTTTGAATCCCACACATAGTTATAAGCATAGTGGATATGGTATATTTATAACGAAGGAAAGAGACTGGTATAGAAGTACTCCCCGGTAATTGCAGTGTTCCTTGGGATGCGTATGCCGGACTTCATCTTGCTGGGTTCACTCTTGATCAAGTCTTCTTGTGATTGATTTCGTAGGTGTGAACACGTCGGATATAAGATTCGTTGGATGCTGATACTTCCTTGCAGCAGGAGTATTCTTTGTATATCCAAGTGTGAAAGATAGTTGGAGATTTTATCACTTCTTGGAAAGTAAAATTGCTGAAATGTAAAAACAAGGGTTGCCTCCCGAGAAGCGCTCTTTTAAAGTGGAGAGCTCGACTTAGTCCTTTCTTCTTCTAATAATGCTGGATGCGTCCTGGGCGCTGTAGTTGTTACCATGGCTCCTAGGTAGGACGTATCGTGGAGGAAAGTATCTAAGGAATTGCTCTATCATGTCAGCAATTAGAGTCGGTGGGTTGGTGGATTCCATCCTGAAGCTTTTGAAGTGATCAGTGGCTAATCAGTCAAAAATTGCCATCCCGTAGCTGATGTATCTAACTGACCATGTGACTGGTCCATTAGGGTCAACTCTGGTGCAGGTGTGAGTTTGAACAATCTTACGCTGGGGGTGGTTTCGACCTATCGAGGCGATCAGGTCCATGAACTGAATTTTCACTTCTTCAAATTCACTAGCCAAAAGGTCTCCTCTGAAGGATCTGGTTGCTTGGCATACTTGTCGGATGAGTTAATGTTGCTCACGGGTGAAGGGAAAGTCCGAGTCTGTGAAGACGTAGATTAGCTTGCAGAATATTTCGCGATATCCATTGCAATAAACATCAAGCTCTACATCTTCTTCAGTGTACATTCCGCGTAGTCGAGTTGTCACATAGGTTGCTAAGTTAATTTGTGACAAGTGCGGAGTGAACTTGGTACCTCACAAGTTTCTTCTTCATATACTAAGTGGTTTAGTTCATCAATTATCAGCTCAACATGATGACTAATGGTGGAGTGAATGACGATTCTGAAGTTTTCTAAGGATGTGTGGTGTTCTCCAGTCTCGATGAGATCTAGAAGGGTTCTAAGATCTCGCACCATTATGATATCAGCATAATTTTGCGGGTTTCTAGTAGCTCTTTCAATATGGGTTCTCATTGACGCAAGCGTAGCCTTCTGACTCGATGAGTAGGGAAAAGTTGATCCGGCTAGGGCACAATATACTTTTACGTATATTTGCCTATGGTTGCTGTAGAATTCGACTTCTCCCATCGGGTAGTGGGGTCTTTCTGGCTGTTCAGCTTCTCTTGTAATTTGGTCTTGAAGGGAATCTGATAGTTCTTGGATATGTGTGCGTAGAGTGCGAGATTCTTGCGCTCCACAACTGGCGATGTATGAATTGTATTCTCGTTCGATCTCCCTTATCAGGTGGCTCTGGGCGGTGGTGTAATCATTGGTTGATTCTCTGATAGCTTCTACGATGACGCGGACATCGTCATATTCATCAATCAAGTCAATCATCTCTTGGTGAGTATCTACGAGGGGGACTCGTATTATCTCAGTTGAGGAGGTAGGAGAATTTGCTGGAGCAGGGGGAGTTGATGGAATAGAGCGTTCGTCGAGAGGGACGTCGATGTAACCGTCTTCATCATTGTTCTCACTTCCATAATCTGCATCGTGCAAATTTGGAAATTGGTGACATTCTTCATCTATTGAAAGTTTGGGAGCTGTCGATTTCGATGGTTCTGACTTACGTGGTTGAATCCTGAGAGTATCCCTCATCACTACTACCCAATTTACTTGTTCTATATGCAGCGATTCTGTTTAGGAGTTTAGCGTATAGGTCCGGGTAGCTTCATGATCAGAGTTCTCGTTCAAAGTTATCTAACTTTCGGAGTTGGGTTCGGGAAAAAGGTTTTGAAGGGTCAAGACAGGATTCAAGAAGGGTTTCCATATTACAGAGATGGGTGGATCTGAAGTATTGATGAACGGATTGATAATCAACGGGTTCATTTGTTACTTCTGATGACATGTTGTCTTTGGAGTATTGTATCCTCAAGACTTCAGCCATTGCCGGTAGTGAATCAGTTTGATCCTCATCTTCCTCCATTTCAGGCTCCTTTTCTTGTTCTTCGATTTCTTCATCCATTTCTTCCTCTTCTTCGTCAGTCTCTTCTTCTTCTTCTTCTTCTTCTTCTTCTTCTTCTTCTTCTTCTTCTTCTTCTTCTTCTTCTTCTTCTTCTTCTTCTTCTTCATATTCTTCGTCATTCTCAGCTTCTTGGTATTCTTCTTCCTCTTCTGGATCGGTTTCAGTGTCAGAGATGAAGGCTGATGACCGAGTGAAAAGTCGTTCTTCTTGTGATTCATAATCATGGATAATTCTACCTGTTGACATAGCATAACAATCTTCTTGTTCTGGGGTGCATTCAGGTTGGTTGATCTTGTAAGTGATGCTTTCACCGTGTGATCGTAGAACAATCGTATGGTTATACACATCAATCACTACTCTAGCTGTATTCATGAATGGTCTTCCAAGGATAATCGGGATGTTTATGTCCTCGTAGATGTCCATTAACACGAAATCCATAGGAAAGAAGAATTTGTTAACTTGAACTAATACATTCTCAGCTATTCCTTTTGGGTATCTAATGGATTGGTCAGCTAGCTAATAGTCATCTTAGTGGGTTTCAAATTTTCAAGTTCTAGCCTTTTAAACAGGGAGTAGGGCATAAGGTTAATGCTAGCTCCTAGGTCGGCTAAGGCGCTTATATCTCCGGATTGGTAAATAGAACTACTGGTGTCTCCTAGTTTTTCGGGAAGGCTATTCTTAAGTAGGGCTGAGCTTTCAGAACTAAGGGAAATATTGTTTACTCCGGGCAGTTTATCCTTAGTGGATAGCAATTTTCTACTATACTTATCACGACTGGAAACTCTAGACATGGTATCAAGGAATTTTCCGTCTAACTTAAAGGATGATAATTTCTTAGGTTGGGCTTTAAGTCTAGCGGGGTAAGGGGTTCCAACCTCTTTGTTCATGGTCGGAGTGGTTTCCATAGCTGGTATCTTGATTTATGGTTCTTCCTTGGTGGTGTTAACTTTCTTTGCCTCCTCAACATGTGAGTTGTGAACCGTGTTGCTAGGCAAACTTCCTCTGGGTCTGTTCTCAAGACGTTGTGCCAATTGTCCAATTTACGCTTCCAAGTTTTTTAGTATGGCCAACTGATTTCTCATAAAGAGGTCGGCTTGATCTTGCCTAGCGGACGTCTTCTGGTTGAGTATGTGTTGGCCTTGCATGAACTGGGTGGAGGCGTCATCTGAACTTGAAGTTGCGGCATTTGTCTTGTTGGGTTGTTCAGTGGTTTGGTTTGTGTCGAAAGTCGGTCCAGGAAGTGCGAGGGGTTGGTTGTAGGCAAGTTGTGGTTATTGTGGGTAAGGTGGGTATCTAGGTGGATATCGGGGTTGGAAAGGTTGATTGTTTCTTTGTGGGAATGGAGGTCCTCTAGGTTGGTTTTTGTTTTGTGTTGACGATGTGAGTGGTCACAACGCCAACTGACCGGTGTGGTGTGGAAAGTTTTAAATCTATATTTGCTGGGGTCTAAGTATGACTTACTGATACTGAACCAAAGGCTAGTAGGTAGTAAGTATGACCTAAAGTGGTTCTTAATGAGAAACTGAATTGAAATGGAGGTGATCCAATCAATCTTTCGTTTCTAGTAAACGGGTTTTTGTAAGAGTGCGTTGGGGGTTTTGGTTCAGTTAACTAAGTAAACTAAATAAAGCCAATAAAAGATAATAGAAAATCAGATAATGGAAAGTAGTATTTGTTGTGATTTCATTAGCTCATCATATGGGATGATGACTTTTAAGGGAAAACGTTTAACTAAATGGGAATGTTTACTAGATTTGATAGCTTATGGTATAACCAATAGATTCCTTATTAGTCGGTTATCAACTAATATGTCACGAGGAACTAAGGTGTCAAGATTCTAATAAGACAGACAATGCTCACCTCTCCACAATCTCCTGTGAGGGAGTTAGTGGCCCTTATTATTGGACACATTCTGATATCGCGTAAAAAGTCATGTTTTTACCTCCAATATCTCTCTCATTCTGGAACAATACTTGGCATTTGGACTCAAATAATACACAAATCAATGAAACTTTGCCAAGAAGGTCAAAATGAAGTTGCACGAGAAAAATCAAGGAAAATGGACGAAAAACAAAGATTCCACGCACAGTTAAAGATTTTAGGAATCCGAAACAAGATTTAGTGACAAAGTACCCATCATTAAGGTTTATCTTATCCGAGATCTTCATTTTCAAAATACGAATCTAACAAAAGAAGAATCAACAAAAACGGATGAAGAATGAAGATTCTACATGCGCTGGAAGATTCAAACGCTTTGCACGAGACATCTAAATATACGAGACACATCTCAGAGATTTATTTTCATCAAAGTCTTCATTTTTGAAAAGCGAATCCAACGCAAAAAGATTGACAAAAACGGACGCATAACGAAGAAGATACACACAAAACGAGAAACAAGCAAAAGAATGCGGACCGGGACGGGGGGCTGGCATACCAGGTCGGCTGCACTCCAGCCGCCACCCCCTGGAGTCCAACCGCTACCCCCTGAACTCCACCCATCTCCTGACCGCTTTTTCGTCCTTGCTCGTACTCGCCTGGTACACGTGCTAGACGTTTCCGCAACTTTAGCGTACATGTGCTAGACCTTTCCGCACTTTAGGATACACGTCCTAGTCACTTTACCACCTTTTGCTAACATATGCCCCTAGTTGCTAAAGTGCACCCATTTTCAACTATAAATAGAGGATCCTAGCTTTATTTTTACAGACACCACACACCAAACACCTTACATCTTTCTACTCACTCTCCCAACTTTTATTTTCTTTTTTTCTCTCTACTTTCTCTCTCTAAATTTATCTAATTAATTTGGTGAGAGATGAGTAAGAGATTAAATATGTAGTAATTAGTAGTAGCTAGCTTAGCAATGTAACTCTTGGGAATATTTGGAAGTAATATAAGCATCATTTTGCTCGCAAAAATTACGGGTAATATCTATCCTTTTCTTTTATTAATTATTCCTAATGTTCTTGTTTGATGTTTATGATTTATTAACATTAGAAATGTTTATTTCCATGATCTGCGAGTAATTGCTTATATGTTTGCCATGATTTAGATAGTTATAATGGGATGATATTAAATATTGTAAAGTAATATGACGGCCCGTATTCGACTGTTCCCAAATATAGTGCTGGAAACGCTTTATGCGGAGTACAAACGTACGGATGTCTTGGACGATCGAAGGTAGTTATATTACGAATCAATATTATAAATGTGCTAAATGAATTTCTTTTTATAGTTTAATTATAATATTATGAACGAATGATGGCATGTTTGGCCAACCGCTTATGACCAGACTACCCCAACTTATTTCGGTAGGGTAAAACCTATTTATGTGACTATTTATTCAATAGACCATGCCATGATACGGACATCTCTAACGACCGAGATTGGGAAATAGGATTCGAGGGTAGTCATTGGCAGATGTGTTCAGTACATTTGGGAGAACTTCCGGTGTATTTTAATTGTTTATGTTTACTATCCATGTGACATATCTTCTATCTGATTGTGAACAACTCTACGTTAGTTAGTTGATAGGATCGTAAAAAAAACTCATTCCAACATAGTTTAAGTTTATAAAAAGAAACTTACATGAATGAGAATTATTATACTTTGTTATTGTTTAAATATAAGACACCAGACCTAATTTATAGAGTATCCTTTTCAGTTATCCACGTGACTACAACTTAGATAGTAGGGAGTCATGAACCTTAATTGTGGTAAGTAGTTATTTATGCCCATGACATGCAATAAGTAAGACACAGTGCAACCACTCGTTGTACATATTAGGTTTACATTTCAGCACTGTTTTACATTTAGTTAGTTTAGAGTGTCACTTTCACTGTTAATTACTCTTGACCGCATGTTCGATGTAAGAAGCCGTGGAAGTACCATGTAAAGTACACTGTCTAATTACTGAAAGGCATGGTCTGCATATGAAACACGTTTTAACAAACTGCGAATAATCCAAGGATGTATAACTGTTTGAAAAGGAGAGGTCTAAGACATAAATCAAAGTAACTAGAGTTTAAGAATGGTATTAACAAGATCTAGGAAAATAAAGTCCAAGTGACATAGGATACGTAAACTTCCTTGATCTTACATAATTGATTGTTTAAACATAACAAGTTAATAATTAGTTACACAATTAGAAGAACGAGAGATAAGCTTAGATGTTAAGAACGGTCGGACCTATAAGACGATACGCTACTTTATTCATGTACCTCAGTGTCTAACCAAGATAGGTTGCTTATCTTTCAACTAGATAAGTATTGGAAGTCTAGCGTATTGCTCTGATCAGAATCATGATAACCTAGCTCCTAGTGGCATGCCAACACAAAAGTAGTTGGTAGGGTTCTAGTGTTTACACCAAGTTCTGTCAATCCATTAATCTGAAAGTGTCCCCATCATAAACACCTGTAGGACCCCTGTAACGGACCTAATCGAATCCCTAACAATCAACTGTAGTGCGGAATCCCACGATTGATAACCAAAGCGTTAAACAGATAAACAACAAATCAAACACAAAGTATATGAATCATATACCAATAATCGATCAGCTTATATTAATTATATCAAAGACAATACACTTTCTGATCTCACAAATTCGTCAACCTCAACCCATGAGCCGTACAAGTCTATTTATATTAAACCTAATCTGACCTTTGCGACACAAGCTGTGTCGCCAAGCCGACTCATGCGACACAAGATGTGTCGCCAGGTTGACTATTGCACCACAAAGACCTTGTGTCGCCAAAACACAAAATGTAATTAAAACAAAGTTATCAACTAACTTAATTACATATCAAACGCATTATAGACTTAGACCAACTGACAGACACACTAAGATGCACCAACAAACTCCCCCGTGTCTTCAGCTTGGTCTTCATAATTTCTTCAATTAAGCCCAGCCTGTAACTAATTATTAGCTGGTGGATAACACATTTTGAAGCGAATTGGATTATCAAACAACATTTCAATTGTCTAGCTAGAATCGAATTCACAACATTTCTTACGTTGAAGCAAATTGGATTATGAAACAACTTCCTCAAGTCTTTCTGTGACAAATTAATCAAGCTCATAGGATCAAAGACTTTAAATTGAGCTTTCTTCAAACCATAAAGCGAAGTTCTTTCTGGATGCTCAGATTCTGGAACAAAAATGAACACAGCTTCGCCTGTATGAGGATCGAGTTCCCAATAATGAAATCTTCTTAGAAAGTTAAAGGGAACTGTCTCCAATGGTATCTCAGTTAAACAATCAGTTGTTGGATAACGCATTTTGCAAATCGGCTGCCTAGTAACTGGATCAAGTTTCTTCTTGAATATGAATCTCTTACCAAGCGTCAGTTTTATAAAATTATATCTTTTGCTCTTCACTTCAGAACGCAAAACCGTCTGTACAAAATCAGCTCTTGAATCCCTAGTTGGATTTATCAGTTCTAGTTGAGCTAGACGATTTATTTCTCCCTTTGGCAATGTACTCAGCTTCTTAAATGATCTTTTGAAATACTGAATGTCATCGCTTCTTTTAATCAAGAAAATACCTTTGTAGGTTTTCCAGCTTTTAATAATTCCTGTATAATTCCCACTAACCTTATATGTCTTGCAAGTAACGGGAATAGATACATCAGGAATAAAACTTATCACAGGCCGCTCAGAGGTCGAAGTAGATGCAGTATCAGAAGCCGATGTAGTTTCTGGAACAGTTTGCGAAGTTCCAGCTGGCTCTGCTTCATCTTCCGAAGAGTCAGTCTTGATTGTAGGAGCATCATCATAGAATTCATCAGGACGCATCTCCTCTTCTTCCATCTCGACATCATCATTTGTTTCGAATTCAGGTTCAGATTCCTGATTTACCTCATTGACCATTTGCTGAATAAAAGATAGATTAGCATTTGAAAAGTCTACAGCTAACGGTCTTGGTTGACCTGGAATATCATCAACAGAAAAATAGTCCAAACGAAGAGATTCATTATTATCAGAAAGATTTACATTTTCATCTACATTATCTGTCTGTGTTCCGGCTGAAGCCCTAGATGTTGTTTCTATGGCACGCAGGCTTGGCTCCCCGGAACGACAGCTAGGGATTCTAGTTCTAACACCCTAGTATTCAAAGTAGGAACCAGAGCTGCCTGTTCTTCTAACACTTTAATCTGAGCAGCCTGAACTTCCAATACCGATGACATAAGTGATGTCGCAGAACAAAAGTTATGTCGCAGTGCCCAAATAACTTGATTTTTTAATTTCAAGTTTTGGAACCCGATGGAAGAGTAACTAGTTGGACTTGTTAGAAATAAATATACAAATTTAAGAGAAAAAATAAAAAATAACGGAATTACTTAACCTAAAATAAAACTTAAATTAATTTTCTTTTTGGTGACGTAGTTATTTTGTCTGCTAAGGGATCATATTAGAATAACATGCAATTATTAGAAAATCGTAAGTGTTATCTCGATTATCAGTATATTTAACCTCTTGAAATTTACTTCGCATATTTAGAACACCTTTGATAAATATTATTTCAAGATGATTACTGATATTATTTGACCACCTAAACATGTTACATCTACGGCTATGAGCAAAAATGTTATTGTTAGTATGAATACTTATCTGTGGTTCCCACCATAGACATACCCCTATAATTTAGACAAGGACATATCTTCCAAGATAGATAAAATAGAGGAAAGTCATTGTTAAGAATCAAGTCAGCAGTGACAGGTCTGTACGGACGTACAACAAAGCGACGTAGCTTGATTCAGGTGTAAGCAAAACCAGACTTGGTCAAATCATTTTGGCGACCGTGTGAGGTATCTTATGATTTAAGACTTTTTCAAGTTCTTTGACTAGCGTTTGCTTAACTTTTAAGTATATACAACTTGAGACCAGGTCTGTACTTACGTACAACAGAGGAAACAGGAAGTATATACCCCCAAAATATTTCATATTATAAACTAACATGGAAGTATGCCTAGCTGTATTAAGAAATTAAGACACTCAATCATAGATCAAGTCCAAAGAATTACTTCTTAAGCTGAAAGAAGCGCAAACCAATCATGTTGACCAGTTCATCAAATCGGGCACAAGAAAAGGCCTTAGTGAATAGGTCAGCATTCTGTTTAAGGGTATCTATATGGACGAGGTCTATTAAGTGTTTCTCATAGCAATCCCGTATAAAGTGAAATCTAAGTTCTATATGCTTAGTTCTAGAGTGCTGTACGGGATTGTGTGTAATTGAAATAGCAGCAGTATTATCAATATGTAAAGGAGTCATAGTAAGAAGTAACCCGTAATCGCGCAATTGATGCTAAATCCACAGAACCTGGGAACAGCAACTAGCCGCAGCAACGTATTTAGCCTCTGCAGTGGAAGTAGCCACCGTCGTCTGCTTCTTGCATTGCCACGATACCAAACGTGATCCAAGAAACTGGCATCCACCAGTGGTTGACTTCTTATCTATACTACAGCCGCCATGATCAGAATCCGAATAAGCAGTTAGTTCAAATGATTTTTCATTGGAGTACCATAGACCAAGAGTTGGCCTGTGTTTGAGGTACCCAAAAATTTGCTTTACTGCTTTCATATGAGAAACCTTCGGCCTAGCCTGATATTTAGAGCAGATGGACACAGCAAATACAATGTCCGGCATGGATGCGGTCAGATACATGAGAGAACCAATCATTGAGCGATAGTCCTTTTCTTTACAATCCTCGTCATCGATGGCCGGTCCGAGATTACGATTGATTTCAATGGGGGTTCCATAAGTCTTGCAATTAAGCAAGTCATACCTGGTTAACATATCAGTGACATACTTGGACTGATGAATGTAAATACCTTTGGTAGATTGCTCAACTTGAACACCCAAAAAGAACGTGAGTTCCCCCATTGCACTCATCTCAAATTCAGACTTCATGAGATATTCGAAGTCTTTACACGTGGAGTCTTTGGTAGATCCAAAAATGATGTCATCGACATATACTTGTACCAGCAATAAGTCTTCTCCATCCCTTTTTGTGAATAGCGTACTGTCAATGCTACCTCTTTCGAAACCATTCTTAACTAGATGAGTTGCAAGCCTCTCATAACACAGTCGTGGTGCCTGATGCAGACCATATAATGCCTTATTAAGTTTACAGACATATTCTGGATGCAATGGATCTTCAAAACCCGGAGGCTGCTTGACATAAACGTCGGTATCAACTTGTCCATACAGAAAAGCACTCTTGACATCAAGCTGATAAACGATGAACTCTTTGAAGGATGCAAAGGCCAAGAAAATACGAATTGACTCCAGTCTTACAACAGGAGCGAAAACCTCATCATAGTCCAAACCCTCTACTTGATGAAAACCTTGAACTACAAGCCTTGCTTTGTTTCTAATAACCACCCCTCGATCATCTTTCTTGATTCGGTAAACCCATCGAGTGCCAGTTGGATGTGCACCCTTAGGTAATGGTACTAATTCCCACACATGCAGCTTTTGGAATTGTTGCAGCTCCTCCTGCATTGCTTCGACCCAGTGTGGATCTTTTAAAGCATCTTCTGTACGTTTAGGCTCCACCTGAGATAAAAAACACGTTTTAACCTCAGCAGAAAGACATGCAAGAGAAGCAGACTCAGAAGAGTCAGAAGGGGATGCAGGATTTGACTCTGCAACAACTTGACTTCTTGTCTGAATCCCCTTATCCAAAGGACCTACAATATTTTCTATTGGATGGTCCTTATTAACGCGTGAACTAGGAATCTCGTCAGGCACAATGACAGAGTCCAATTTTGTGAAATCGGCTTCCTGTGCCGATTCAAACTCCCTTGAATTCTCAAATTGTTCATCTTCATCATCAGACACCGCAGGAACATCGGTATACGTTTCTTGGTTTCTTGTAGATGATTCAGGAACATCAACATTTGGTTGAGAAGGAGGTGGAGTAGCAGAGGCAGTTGGAATCTTTGGTCTATATGGCTGTGAAGTATTAGATGATAAATCAAGGCCATGAAGTAAAGTGACCACCTAATCAACATCATCATCTTCCTTAGGCAGATTAAAGGAATCAAAGATTGCCTCATAATTAAACAAATGTGCTGGTCCCTTTCCTTCCGGATTGTCAGAGTAACGAAATCACGTGACCTCATAGTGTTCTTCCATACGCTTAGTTGCCAAGTTATACATACGTTTGTTTGGAGAATAATTTGAAAAGCCCAAAAATAACCCTTCACTGGACTTTGCTCCAAATTTAGCAACTCTTTCTTTCGTGTACATAATGGTGCAGGGATAGCCAAATGGTTCAAGAAACTGTAACGAAGGTTTCCGGTTATTAAGCAATTCATGAGACGTTTTATTGTACTTTTTAACCACGGAAACCCGATTAAGAATGTAACAAGCAGTATTTACTGCTTCAGCCCAAAAAGAAATAGGAAGCTTAGAATCTGCCAACATTGTGCGTGCGGCTTCAATGAGTGTCCTGTTTTTGTGTTCAGCAACTCCATTCTGTTGAGGAGTTCGTGCGGCGCTGGATTGATGATCAATGCCTTTTCTTAGACAGTACAACTCAATTGTTGAATTCTTAAACTCAGTACCATTATCCGATCGCAGTTTCTTAATTGACAAATTGCATAGGTTCTCTAGTTTGTCAAACAAATAAATGAGAATTTCAGGAACTTCATCCTTAGTAGTTAAGAAGTACACCCATGAAAAACGGGAGTAGTCATCAGTCACTACCAAGCAGTATTTTGAACCTCCCATACTCTTCTTACTAACAGGTCCAAAGAGATCCATATGCAGTAGCTCCAAAGGACTTGAAACAGAATTGATCACTTTTGACTTATGGGACTTCTTGTGATGTTTCCCTTTTTGAAAGGAAACACAAAGGTCATTGATTCCAAAGGATTGCTTTGGAACACCATGCACAAGATCATGCTTCACCAAATAATTCATCTTTCTGAAGTGCAGATGACCCATACGTATGTGCCATAAAAGTGATTCTTTTTCAGGAGCTTTCGAAAGTAGACACGTATGTTGGGTTGTTTCAACGGTCTTCATATCTAGAATATACGTGTCTTTTTGCCTAGGTGCCCTCAGTAACACCCATTCCTCAGGAATTACAAATCCTGGTTTCAAAATGCAGCATTCAGTTTTGGTAAATGCTGTAGTGTACTCTTTGTCGCACACTTGTGATACACTGAGCAGGTTGTGAGTAAGCTGCTCCACAAAATTAACCTTTTCAAAACTCACTTGCCCATTAGTGAGTGTACCCTGTCCGGTAATAACTCCTCCTTTATCACCGGCAAAAGCAACGTATCCCCCGTTATAATCCTTGACTTTAGATAACAGAGATAAGTCGCCTATCATATGTCGCGAGCAACCACTGTCGATATACCATCTACTATTTTGAACTGCTTCAGATTGCTGCGACATCAAAAATAAAAAAGTCAATTAGTAAGGGAGACCCAAGCCTTAATAGACTTGGGTAACCCAGTAGCATCATCCACAATGATTAGATCAGTCAAAATTTTATTTTTTAGCACATCAAAATCATTGCCTGATGAATCATTGTCAGATGAAGAGTCAGAACATGACTCTTTGATCTTCCAAACCTTTTGAGGTTTGGATGGTTGCTTGTTAACATTATTGAGCTTATCATGTTTAACTTCGGTTGGCTCAATATTGTTATTCTTAGAAGTAGTTGGTGGAACTGCAGAACCTCTCATAGATTTTTTTGAAAAACTTTGAGAGTTAGAGGTTCGTGCATCTCATCTTCGACCATACTTCTTAGCAAGCAACGGACACATATTAATCAAATGACCTTGTTTCTTACAATAGAAACAAGATCGTTGCTCAACATTGTCAGGAGATTGAGGTTTAAACCGTTGAGGATGACCAAAAAATGGTTGTGCCAAACAGGTGCACTGATGTGCACAAGCAGAAGTTGAACCTTGAGATTTATTTTTAGAAGATTTTTTATTAGATTTGAAAGTTTCTTGTTTAGAAATCTCCTTTGAAGGTTCACCCTTAGCTTTACCTTTCATTTTATAAATCTCATCATAACCTTCACTGGTGAAGATATGATGGTCGTTGGTTACATTCTTCTTTTTCAAATAACCGTATTCTTCATTGGTTATATCCTCAATCTCAATTTCCGCCTTCAAACTAACAGGAGGAATTAACTTAGTAACAGTATTGACAATTTTGGAAACTACAACAGGCTTAATAAGCTCAGCCTTAGTTTCCTGTTTCTCAATGGGCTTAAATGGCTCAGCCCTGACATCAAGTTTTTTAACTGAGTCAACCTTAGGAGCCTTCAAATTTTCAGGCTCACTAGTCGATGCCTTAACTGGATCAGGCATACTAGCAACAGGTTTATTTGACTCATGTTTAACAGTTTCGGCCGTATCATCTTGATGATACTCTGTTGGTGGTGGGACTTGATGAAAACCTAGTCCCTCCTTTCCAACATGAGGCCTACTTATCCTTACTTTAACAGGTTTGACAGGTTTTGTATCTACTTGAGGAACAATAGGTACAAAATCTTTGATGATTTCTTGCTGAGGCATAGGCAGATAATCTTTTGGAGGTAGGACATGGTGATAACCAAGTCCTGCCTTACTTTTAGTATCTGTCCTTTGCTTTTGAAGAATTTCATCAAAAACTAGAGAGGATGTCGAAAAATTTGATAATTTTCGATTTAAAGTAAGAACTTCATCCTGTGAATCAACAAGTTCCTTTTTAACAAAAGTTAACATATCGACATAACTTCCTATTTCATCTTGTTGTTCAAAAATTTTGGCTTTTAGTTCTTTCTTTTCTTCAAAAATAGCCGTTAATTTCTTCTCAGATGCCTTATAACTTTCTTTCAACATTTCATTATTTTCTGTTAATTGTGAAATAGTAGCATTAAGGCGTTCGTTATCCTCTCTACACCTGTTTAACTGGTTAGTAAGTTTGATGCATGAAACACAAGATAAAGGTTCATCATCTACCTCATGAACCTCAGCCATTAGCGCAGTATTCTCGTCTTCATCATCAGCTGCATCTGACCAGCTGTTGTCCCATGGAGTTTCTGTCAGCATTAAAGCAGCTGATACCATGGCTTTCTCTTCTGCCTTACTTGGTGAAGGTTTGGTAAGACCTGAAGATGGTGTCTTATTCTTTTCACATTCACGAGCAAAGTGTCCATAGTTCTGACACTTATAATACCTCACCTTCCCTTTATTAAAACAAATTCCTTTTTCACCCGAATTATTCACAGAAGTTCTACCGGTTTTCTGCAAAAAGTTCTTCACTCTCCTTGTCAGCATAGCCATATTCCATTTTAAATCCAACCTATCCAATTCCTCTTGATCAATTTGACCAAAATCTTCATCAGAAAAGTCACCAGCACAAGCTAAGAAAGCTAAAAAGGTGGAAGAATAATCTTCACCAGAACTCTGAAAATAAGTACCACCTGATGTAGTACTGGTAGGAGCATTTCCACTAGCATTGCTAGCGATGAATGCGGTAACAGTAGGCTTTCTTGAAGATACCGGAACATCAACTCCATATAATTTTGGATCCTGGAGATGTGAAGTAGCCTTGGTCTCTTTTCTTTGCATCTCAAGAAGCTCAGCTTCAATGTGACCAATGAGATCTTCGAGCTCTATATCCATGATATCTTCATCTCTTTCCATCAATAGCACTCGAGTATGCCACTTCTTTGGAAGTGAATCTAGAAGCTTCTTGTTTACATCATTACGCTCAAGAACTACGCCTCCTTCCATCAACTCAGTGACCAATTGGGAATATCTGCTTCACAGATCTTCCAGAGACTCATCCTGAAGCATATCAAACACTTCGTACTGCTTCTTGATTAGATCAATCTTTTTCTTTTTGTATTGATCACTGCCACCACACTTTTTCTCAAATGCTTTCCAAAGATCATATGCAATCTTATGTTGCCTCAATTGTCTCATAATAGGTTGAGGCAATGCCATAGTGATTGCAGCATGGGTTTTCCTCTCCATATCAAAAGCTTTGCGTTCCTCAGGAGTCATTGATTTAATTGACTTCTCAGGAACTGGACCATTAAAGACTCCCGTTCTTAGAGGACGTTCATATCTTTCCTCTAAATATATCATCATTTCAGGGTCATTTAATCCAACATAAGATTCGAAGTGTTGACGCCAATCAGAATAACTCATCCCTGGCATATACATTGGAGGTTTATTTCCAGATCCAACCTCGTTGTTCTGTTTCAACATTGCTCCAACAGACTGAATAGAGTGTGCTGAAGATGATGTCATTTTAATTAACCTGCAAAACAATCGAAGACACAAATAGCAAACTGTTAAGCGACACAAATATGTGTCGCAGAGGTTTAAGCGACACAGAGATTATGTCGCAACTGATTACGTCGCAAAAATAAGCTACGGAAGAAACCAAGTCTTATGTCGCAAGCTTGTGTCGCAAGCTTGTGTCGCCTAAATAAAGGCTTATGTCGCAAACCAAAGTAAGGTTGAGTCGCAAGCTTATGTCGCCAAGGTTGAGTCGCAAGATTATGTCGCCAAACTAAAGGCGTATGCCGCAGCACAAGAGAAACTTGCATCGCAAGCTTATGTCGCCTAATGAAAGGCTTATGTCGCAATAACCCTAGACGCGACACAAAATTTATGTCGCAGAATAGTGTCGAAGAAACGGCTGACCAGCGAACAAAAAACCCTAAATTCGAAAATTCTCGATAACCTAACGAAATTTACGATTGGAGGACGAATAATAATTCCAATATCTTCCAGAAACACCAAATAACAATTTTTAAGCACCTTTCAGTGAAAATTCTAACTCAAACTTGTTGTATTTATTCGAGAAACGTCTCAAAATGGATTCAATAACGCCAAATCCTGAGATAATGGCTCTGATACCACTAGTAGGACCCCTGTAATGGACCTAATCGAATCCCTAACAATCAACCGTAGTGCGGAATCCGACGATTGATAACCAAAATGTTAAACAGATAAACAACAAATCAAACACAAAGTATATGAATCATATACCAATAATCGATCAGCTTATATTAATTATATCAAAGACAATACACTTTCTGATCTCACAAATTCGTCAACCTCAACCCATGAGCCGTACAAGTCTATTTATACTAAACCTAGTCTGACCTTTGCGACACAAGCTGTGTCGCCAAGCCGACTCATGCGACACAAGATGTGTCGCCAGGTTGACTATTGCGACACAAAGACCTTGTGTCGCCAAAACACAAAATGTAATTAAAACAAAGTTATCAACTAACTTAATTACATATCAAACGCATTACAGACTTAGACCAACTGACAGACACACTAAGATGCACCAACAACACCATCCTGATATTATACTATCCCAAGTCATGGCAAACCACGTCTTCCTTATCCTTAGTTGTTCCTTTTATGCTAGCTAGCTCATTTTAGTTTTATTGCTTTAGTAGTTTAAATTAGATAAAAACCCAAACAAAACCACTACCTGAACCCTATCTTGAAGACTTAATTATCCAAACAAGCTCTGTTTCAAATTCGACCGTCTGGAGATGACCCTGATCATCCTTACCACGTACTAGTAACAGGTAGTTGTACCAATTACCAGTAGGTAGTTCGGAGGTTTAGGCCCCGAGCAAAATAAATTTTAAAACCCCCTGATCGCCCCCTCAGTCGTTACAACAACACCAACGATATTGACGGCTGTGGGTCGCATCACATTCGCTCGTGGGAGAAGGAACAGAGTATCAAGTTCATAACAAGACTAACCGTTCTTAATACCATAAAGACTACAAATCTGGCAAACAACTAACTTAGAAAATATGTTCGGACTTAATTGATTAATTCCTATTAGTGAAACTCAAGCATGATAAGCGAGGGAAAGCGTTTAGGTTTATTGCGTACCTTACTTTAGGTTTTAAGGAAAAATATCATTTTACATTGGATTTTAAACTTGCCTTTTTCAATACAATTAATAAATCCCTAGGTTTTCGTGAATAGTTATTTAGCCTATAGCCTACCTACTCTAATCTGCTCTAAACTAACTAATCTAATTAAAATGCTGACGGCTTTTTGCATAAAGTTAAACCCATACCATATCAGAAAATACTAAGGTAGTTCACAATGTATTTAATTGTTAACCGATGTTTCCGTTGTGAATTTAATTGCTTCACGATGTTTACATGATAAGTACATTGTGATTGGAAGTGTACTATACTCATGGCAATTCCACGTAATCACATTGCATTTTATGATGACTGCATGATGTTGCACTTAAACCATAGTTTTGACACAGATAACTATTGACCAAGTATTAAGGTTCGTGACTCCTCTTTACAAGGTTACAATCACGTTTATTAATCGAAAGACGAATATAAGTTTTAGGTTTAAAATCATAAGATAAGTCCGTTCATATAGTTTCCATTTTTATAATGTGCATCCATAATACAACTACCTTCGGTCGTTTACCGATTTTTGTACGTTTGTACTCCGCCTAAAAGCGTTTCCAACACTATATCGAGTAAACAGTTGAATAGGGGCCGTCATATTATTTCACGACATATTTAAAGTCATCCCATAATTATTTATGCTAACTACATCACAACAAATACGATAGTAATCTAGTCGCTAAGCATGACACAAACTATCTCTAGCATAATTAAAGAATACATATTTAATTAAGATAGATTAGGATAGAAAGAACCGGAATTAATATGCGAGAAGGGATAGACTTGAATTAATAAGCGTAACTCCAAGCGTACACCAAAGTTTACAAGCACGTTCCTTGCTTTCGTTTTATTCTAAACAAGTTCCCTAAACTAGCCTAATAGAATAAGAAAGTAAACTAACAAAGTATGGAAGAAGTATTCTTGATTTTGTAAGGTGCCTCTATTTATTCTTGAAATCCGGTGCATGTTAGCCATCCAAGGTGCAAGTTAGCATGTTTTAGGGGGGTGGTCCTTTCCCGAAAAGTGGTAGCACATGTACCTTAAAGGCGCTGAAAATGGTAGCACGTGTACCCTAAAGTTGCAGAAAGTGGTAGCACATGTACCAGACAAGTATGCGCAAGGACATAAAAAGGAGGAGGGGATGGCCGGCAGCCAGTCGGCGGTGCCAGGCTGCGGTGGGTTGCCAGCCGGCGGGTGCTAGCGGCCGCCCACCCCGGTTCGTCGTCTTTTGATCGTTTCTTGTTTCGTGCGTATCTTCTTTGTTATGCGTCCATTTTTGTCGATTCTGTTTGCGTTGGATTCTTTTTTCAAAAATGGAGACTTTGATGAAAAGAAATCCCTTAGATGTGTCTTTTATAGTTAGATGTCTTGTACGAATCATTTAAATCTTTCGGCGTACGCAAAATCTTCATTCTTCGTCCGTTTTGCCTGATTCTTCTTCTGTTGGATTCATAATTTGAAAACGAAGATCTTGGATAAGAGAAATCTCAGTGATGGGTACTTTGTCTCAAATCTTGACTCGGATGCCTTGAATCTTCAATCATGCGTAGAATCTTTGTTTTTCGTTCGTTTTGCTTGATTTTTCCCGTGAGACTCTATTTTGACTTTCTTGGCAAACTTTCATTGATTTGTATATTATTTGAGTCTATTTGCAAAATATTTTTCAAAAATGAGAGAGATATCAGTGGTAAAAACGTGACTTTTTACGCGATATCATTTTGGTTGAAACTGGGTGGAAAATTTTGTGGTCTAGCGGGAAACTGAGCATAGTAAACGGTGCCGTATGCCTCTTCATATTCAACTTGATATTCTCCAGATGGTTGCGAGTTGGTGCAGTTTTGACAGGCTTGCACTTGGTGTACTTGGTGATGTTGTTTCTTAAGTTCTCCGAACTGTTTGACAAGTGTGTCCATCTTTTCCGTTAATACCTTAATTGCTTCGACTGGAATTGGATTCGATGTTGCGAGAGGTGCTGAAGATGTTTGGTGATCTCCAGAGTTCCAATCATGGTCGGTTGTTGTTCTGATTGTTATGGTTGTTGTTAAGTTGTGGGCATTGGTTTCGGTAGTGCCCGGTTTCACCACACTCAAAGCACCCATTTTTCGTTCGAGCGGGAGGGTGGTTTTATAGTTTTGGGCCAAGTGACCCCAGTTCCTGCAGTCTCGGCAGAAGGCGCAATCGCCTGCGTGGTGCTTCCCGCACTTGTCACATTTCGGTTTGTTGCCAAGGTAGGGCTTGGGTCCAGTTGGGGCGGTGGCAACGTAAGCCCGGGAGTTACCTGTAGGTTTCTTGTTTGCTTGATTCTGGTTGTTGTTTCCCTCGTTGATCCATTTCCGTTTCTCTCCCCCGTGACCAACAATCTCAGTACTGCTCGGTTCGTTCCCCCCAGTAGTAGCTTTCAACGTGCCAATCAGAATGGCGTCGTCGGTCAAACTCTGAGCCAGGTCAACTGCGCTCCTAAAGGTGGTTGGTTTGGAGGACATAACCATGCCTCTGATCTGTGGGGCCAAACCCCTGATGTATCGTTTGATGCGTTCCTTTTCAGGAGTCACCATGTGGGGCACAAGACGTGCAAGCTCTTGAAATCTAGTTGTATAACCGGTAATGTCAGCGCTGGTCATCTGAATGTTCCAGAGTTCAGTCTTGAGTTTCTGGATCTCATTGGGAGAGCAAAACTCCTCCATCATCATCTGTTTCAAAGTCTCCCAGGTCATGGAGTAAGCGGCTGAGCGTCCAATAATCTGGACCTGAGCGTTCCACCAGGTTAACGCTTTGTCAGCTAGAGTACAGGTGGCATATTTCACCATGTTGTTGGTAGCGCAGTCGCTGATGTCGAGGACCGATTCCATCTTCTCAATCCAGTGGACTAAGCCGATGGCCCCTTCAGTCCCGGTGAAGGTGCTTGGTTTTTCAAGCCTGGAAGGTTTTGTAAGAACACCCTTGTTGGGTATTCGCAGGAGTTTCTCTATTGACAGGAGTGGTTCCACTGTTGTGCATCACATTATCACGATTGCGACTTGCCTCATACTGGGCAATTGCTTCAGCCACACATCGTTCGATGATCTGTTCGGTAGTTTCGACGACAGGAGGTGTAGGCGCTTGGCGACTGTTTCGGGTATTTCTTCGTTTAGGTGGCATGATGACGTTCTGTGATGAAGGAATGCAGAAGTCAATGCCAATGAACAGGATGTGAAGAATAAAGTTTCACATGTTCTTCGTTATAGAACATTAAAAGGGATTGGCAAGATCCCCATCACGTATCTTGCGACTATGAAACGCCCATATGTACTTAGTATAATATAATCACGTTGGCCAGGCGTCATTATATGATTCTAAGTACATACTTCTTTTCATCAACCACTTAATACGATCAGGTTCACCTGAGATCAGAGTGAGTTTGAACGAATCGAATGTAGTACGGTTCAAATAATGGATTGCTCGTCTCGATGTGTCGTAGTGATAGTTAGACGTATGCAAATGTGTGTATGCATGTGCGTTCTAGCCAAGGCTATAGTCTAGGTCTCTAAGGTCTCTAAGTCACCTAAGAAATCTAGTTCGCTATAACCAATGGCTCTGATACCAATCTGTAACACCCCCAAATTCGTCGATTTTATTTAGCGGAAGCGTTTAGTTAAGTATGGGGAGTGCCACAATACACAGTACATGCATACGTATCAGAGCTTATGATTACAACATAACATAATATATTAAGATGCCAAATGTAATAGTTACAAAGTTTACAATTTATCAAATCGTACACATGTGAAAGTTATTAAGTTTACAAAAGTAGATTTCATAAATATGACTAAAACAGATTAGTTATATAAAAGAAATCCAGTTGTCAAAAGTTGGCATCCTAGTTTCATCGTGGGTCGCCTAGAATCCGTATGTGCAGGCGGTCCTTACGTGTGCTGCTAATTCCCTGAAAAACATAGTAAAAAGTCAACAACGAGGTTGAGTAAATTCACAGGATTTATGTTTGCAATAGTTGAATCAAGTTTGTAAGCACAGTTGTTAAAACCAATACGTTCACAAATCATTATTGCCATAATAGTCAAGTAATCGTTTTGTGGAATGTTATCCAAAATACAGTTTGTGTGGGATGTTACCCAAAATACCGTTTGTGTGGGATGTTACCCAAAGTACCGTTTGCGTGGGATGTTACCCAAAATACCGTTTACGTGGGATGTTACCCAAAACGCAGTTTGCAATACGTTGCTGGTCGTTCTCCAGCGTTTACAAAATAGTACCGGTTGTTCTCCGGTCTAAATACGCACGGGTCGTTCTCCCGTCCAACTCGGCCAGTCGTTCTCTAGCAATAAATACTGTTGGTCGTTCTCCAGCGAAACACAGTACCGGTCGTTCTCCGGTCAAAAATGCATGGGTCGTTCTCCCATCCAAATACGCACGGGTCGTTCTCCTGTCCACTTGGCCAGTCGTTCTCTGGCACTAAAATACGTTGCTGGTCGTTCTCCAGCGTTTTCATAAAAAGTACCGGTCGTTCTCCGGCTAAATACGCACGGGTCGTTCTCCCGTACAAACAAAACAGTTTATCAATTAGTTTACCACGTTTGTTTTAGTTTACGGTATGAAAATGTTATTTCATAAACATTAGTTCGCACAATCGTTCAACAGTTCAAAGTACTCTAATCGTTCGAGTAAACAAGTATACAATCATGTAGTAAAAGCAGTTATGGCAATTAATAAAGCAGTTGACTATATTTTCCACCCCTGTTCAAAAGCAGTTAAAACAGTAAAAGTAGGGGCTGTGAACTCACCTGTTGAGTTAAGTAATGTGCAAGTGCTAGCAAAGTCTAAAGCCCATGTATAGTCCAGAATCTCCTAACGCCCTAAACGTATGAGATTTGATAAGTATGTGGATGTCCTAATCTCATACGTTTAGGGCGTTAGGAGATTCTGGACTATACTTGGGCTTTAGACTTTGCTAGCACTCGCACATTACTTAACTAAACAGGTGAGTTCACAGCCCCTACTTTTACTGTTTTAACTGCTTTTGAACAGGGGTGGAAAACATAGTCAACTGCTTTATTAATTGCCATAACTTCTTTTACTACATAATTGTATACTTGTTTACTCCAACGATTAGAGTACTTTGAACTGTTGAATGATTGTGCGAACTAATGTGTATGAAATAACATGTTCATACTGTAAACTTAAACAAACGTGGTAAACTAATTGATAAACTGTTTTGTTTGAACGGGAGAATGACCCGTGCGTATTTAGCCGGAGAATGACCGGTACTTTTTATGAAAACGCTGGAGAACGACCAGCAATGTATTTTAGTGCCAGAGAACGACTGGCCAAGTGGACGGGAGAACGACCCGTGCGTATTTGGATGGGAGAACGACCCATGCATTTTTGACCAGAGAACGACCGGTACTGTGTTTCGCTGGAGAACGACCAACCGTATTTATTGCCAGAGAACGACTAGCCGAGTTGGACGGGAGAACGACCCGTGCGTATTTAGACCGGAGAACAACCGGTACAATTTTGTAAATGCTGGAGAACGACCATCAACGTATTGCGAACTGCGTTTTGGGTAACATCCCACGTAAACAGTATTTTGGGTAACATCCCACGCAAACGGTACTTTGGGTAACATCCCACGCAAATGGTATTTTGGGTAACATCTCATGCAAACTGTATTTTGAATAACATTCCACAAAACGATTACTTGACTATTATGGCAATAATGATATGTGAACGTATTGGTTTTAACAACCGTGCTTACAAACTTGATTCAACTATTGCAAACATAAAACCTGTGAATTCACTCAACCTCGTTGTTGACTTTTTACTATGTTTTTCAGGGAATTAGCACCACACGTAAGGACCGCCTGCACATATGGATTCTTGGCGACCCGCGATGAAACTAGGATGCCAACTTTTGACAACTGGATTTCTTTTATATAACTAATCTGTTTTAGTCATATTTATGAAATCTACTTTTGTAAACTTAATAACTTTCACATTTGTACAATTTGATAAATCGTAAACTTTGTAACTATTACATTTGGCATCTTAATATATTATGTTATGTTGTAATCATAAGCTCTGATACGTATGCATGTACTGTGTATTGTGGCACTCCCCATACTTAACTAAACTCTTCCGCTAAATAAAATCGACGAATTTGGGGGTGTTACATCCCCCATCTTGTTTCCGCTTTTTGGTCCTTTCGTGTACCCGGTGCCACACCTTTGCGCGATTGTACGTACTTGGTGCACCACCTTTTCCACCTTTTGCTAAAGTGCTCCTCAAGTTGCTAATGTAAGCCGGATTTCTCCTATAAATAGGAGGGCTTTGGTTCATTTGGAAGACACACCTTCAACATAACACACCACACCTTCCATACATTGGAAAGCACACTTTCACTTTTTCTTTCTTTATTTGTAATTCTTCCTTAGTTAATTAGATTAGCTAGTTAACTAACCTAGGAAGACTTGTACGGAGGTGCTCCGGGATGCATTTGTAGCTACGAGTTATTGTACGCCTATTTCAGGTTTTAATCTATCTTCCATATTTAATTATGTTCGTTCTTTCTTTAATAAATTTAAATATGCATGCTAGAATTACCATAATTAACTAGATAACTCAACTGTCTGCTATGATAGTCATTTAGAAAGTTTAATATGTAATTGTGTTGTATGTTATGAGATTGCCAATGGTTTATATTACAAATAGATGTAGGAATTGAATCTTTATTGTTTATCTACCCAACTCATGTTGTGACCAAAACCTTATCCAAAAATGAACGTAGCTAACTCATAGGATATATGTCACTTAGTTATACTATGTTAGGTTGAATCATTGAGCTCGGCATGGCCGGTGTTCTCTAGACAAAAATAGGATCCAAGAGACACGGAATATGGGAATAGAGGTAGATTAAGATTAAATTCATATAGATGATATTTTTTGAGACAACTTTCGGAATATCCTTGACTTAAATAACACCTTTGCATGCTTGTACTAAACTACTGCTTTGATCGTCTTATTGCATGTTCTTGTTTGATTGTTGCCTTAGGATTATCATAATAGTGAAATACATACGGCATTAAATATCGTGACGTAATATGACGGCCCTTATTCGACTGTTCTCTGATATACTGGAAACGCCTACGGCGGAGTACAAATGTATGGAACTCGAGAACGACCGAAGGTAGTTGTAATACGAATCGAATAACAAACGTGTTGCTTAAGTTTCCATCTGTAGTATAAACCATCCCAGTATTCTTGCATACCTGAGTAATGTTGATAATTCGTATGAATAAGTGATGACATATTATCCGACCGCCTAGACCAGTCCGCCCAACCTATTCCGGTAAGGATAAAACCTCGTTCATAAGATTGTTTATTCAACAAACTATGCCATGATTCGAGATTGGGGAGTAGGATTCGAGATTAACTGTTAGATAATATGGGTATACATTTGAGAGAACTTTAGTGTATGCTTTAATAAACGCTGTGACGGCGCCCGAACAGTCAGGTTTCTGAAGCTCTCTCCTTGTGAGGGGTGAGAACCCATCCCCGTCGTCAAGGGACTGACCGGACAGTACTGAGCGCCGATCGGTTGTTATGTTTTAAATTTATAAAGAGCTGGGGAATCAAGTTATAAGTACTACCTATCACACAGGGTGAGCAAGCAGTAAGTATAACTCGAGGTCATTCTTAAATCGAAGCGAATTGAAACGAAGTGATGTCAAAGATAGAGTTTTGCTTTTAGGATGGGTTTTGTGCAGATAGGTAGGTTTTGGGGGTTTTCTAATTTAATTAACTAATAACAGGAAAAGTAAATAAGATAGAGAAGAATCGGTAGCTAGGTAGACAGATAGAGAATTGCGGCGTTTGAAACTTCAATAATCAATTGCGGGGATGATGCTTATTATAAAGATAACTGGGGACATTTTTAGTTAATAAACAGATGCATTATGGGTGTAAACACTAGGACCCTACTCATTCTAGTTATGTACCAGAATTAGTATGTCACGTGACCTAGGCTATCGTGATTCTGATCAGAACAGGCTGCTCAACCCCCCCCCCCACACTGTCTTTGTGGACAAGTGACCCTTTAAGGGTGCATGAATAAGGTAACAGACTGCCACACAGGTAATTCTGACCGTTCTTAACACCTAAATGTAAATGCCATTTCCTAAACATGTTCAGATTATTAACTTGGTATTCTAAACTATCAGTTTTGTAGAGTCTGGGGGTTTAAAAATCCTGAACCACTGCTGGGCTTGACTTTCATCTCCAGACTCATTTCTTACGTTTGATTAGTTCAACTACTTCTGTCATGATCTAGCCTCTCCTTTGCAATCAGTCATTCAGCCCTAGGAACACCAGCGGTGTACAATGCATACTCCTTCCACAACGTACCAACCTAGGAACCGTTCACGGTGTACTACACTTACACAGTTCCACAGATTCATGTAACCAAGGATATACTTGCGGTGTACTATGGTGTTTCCACAGCTTTTCATCCCAGGGTACAGATACGGTGTACAATGTTAAAGCATTTCCACAGCTTCAGTTACAGGGGTCGACAGACGGTGTACTGTAACATTTCCACAGCTATATTGGTTTCTAGACCATATTCTAGGGTCTCTAGGTAATCCACAGTGTCGGAACAGATGGCTCTTTCCGGGGCATTTTCCCAGTATTGCAGCCGGATTACGTGACATACATGGCTTCTTAATATAACACAGATAACTTCCTACTGTACCTAGAGTTGATCAGGTTCTAAGCCTAAAATAGTAATCACGCGAAGGACTAGAAAGGGTGATCCATAGCTAAGTCTAGATGCATGATAAGTTTAGACATAACAAATATAACAATCCCCAATTATATAGATTTAACGATTAATTCAACATCATCCCTACTTCTAACTATCTACATTTCAACAACCGCAACAACACACTTACTCAATAAACATGGCAATAACAGTAACATACATTATACAAACAGGCAGAAATAATTCGGACATAGGATAAGTATGAAAAGAAAGATATCACCAGTAAAATTGAGCAGAGTAACAGCTGAAAAGAAAAGGCAGAGTCTTGCATCAAGAATGCTTCTTATTACACTGTGATTACAATACTAGCTTTCCTTCTCTCTCTACTGCTAACCAACTAACTATCTATCTCTTTCTCTAGAGAGAGAAAACTCTAGAGAGAGAAACTATCTAAACTAATCTAGAGAGAGTAAAAATATAAAAAGTGTAAGAAAACGAAGATTTGAAGTGTGAAATGTGTGTGTTGATGAGAGATGTATTGAAATGATGAAATGAGGCTTGTATTTAAAGAGATCACACAACCGTATCTATAAACCGTATCCAAACCTTCAAACGCACAACTGTATTGCAAAGGCGAATAAAAATCAGATTTTTATCACCCAAATGCACGATACGGCTGAGCTAGGGTGAATACGACTGAACTGGACCGTATACGGCTGTGCATAGGGTGAACACGGCTGAGCTGGCCCATATACGGCTGAGCACAGGCCGTATACGGTCTGCACAGGCCGTATACGGTCTGCACAGGCCGTATACGGTCTGTGTCCAGCCGTATACGGTCTGGCTCAGTCGTATACGGCTGTGTTCAGCCGTATCCTGGCCCTTCGGTTCTTCGTTTGGGCGTATCTTCTTTGTCGTTTATCCGTTTTGAGCGTTCTTTATATCCACGAGTTCGTATTTTCCTAACGAAGAAAATGACATAAGTTAGAGATCATAATTCTTTGCGTAGCTCAAAACGCATTGAAACGAATGAACGGAGGTGCGGTAAAGTAGTTTTGCCCAGTTTCTTACGTTTTTTATGCCATTTTTAATGATTTTACAAACATTGACTCCGTTTTGACATAGTTAACAAAAATTTATGAATAATGTCCTTTTAAGTATGTTTTTGTTAACTTTGTGCCTAAAATGTGAAAGATAACGTTCGTAAAAACATGACTTTTTACGTGTTATCAAATATCCCACACTTAGACTTTTGCTTGTCCTCAAACAAACTTTAAAATTCTCACTTGCTATAAAGGTTTTGAAAAAATCAGTTTTTGGGTTTTGACAAGAAATAACCTGAGATTTTTACTTAATCAGAGATCAAGAAAACCTTTTTAGAAAGCAAGCATCATTAAGATAACCCTCTCTTAATCCTGAAATGTTAACCTTGGCATACTTTCACAATTCTCGATGGATATTGTACATGACTAGGCGATCTCACAAAGGTGGTCACTCAATTCACTCAGAGTGTATCGGGTTTCCTATCATTCTAATCAAACAAAATCTCTCATAAAGCCAGTCATGCATTGCTTCTCATCATAGGCTTGATCAAGAATCGGATCTCCACCACTTCAATGAGGACGGTGCTAATCATCCCAGGACATTCGAAATGGTTAGTAATGGTTGGTGAGGGTTTAGTGGTATGGATAAGTGGGAATTTTTGGTTTAAAATAGGGAGTTTGCTTATCTTTAAGAACTTTAAACTTTTTTGGGAAAACATTACTTTAAACACCTTTTTAATGAAAACGGAAACGGATAAATGCCAAGGGAAGAAGATAGCTATTTTGACTTCTATCTTTTTGAAAATACTCGGGGGAGTTTATA
Organism: Pseudognaphalium luteoalbum; assembly: GCA_963422505.1. NCBI lineage: Eukaryota > Viridiplantae > Streptophyta > Magnoliopsida > Asterales > Asteraceae > Pseudognaphalium > Pseudognaphalium luteoalbum. The sequence goes on along the minus strand of OY730194.1, from coordinate 71,046,696 downwards.
TCTTTTATAAGAACAGGAATTTTCGAGAGATTCGAAGCACTTAGCTTTATTCTATTTTCTTTTTCTTTTCTTTTTATTTTTGGGCTTTTCTAGGGATTTCTTATTTTCTTTCTTTTTGCCCTTTTTTTGATATCCTTTCTTCTTTTCATATTTTTCATCCTTTTGATGACTTTGCAATTACTTGGTGTCAATTTTTCACACCATGAACTTTTTCAACTTTTGATTTTTATAAGGGGAACGCACACGAGAAAGTTTTGAGTAAACACCAGTATTTGTGATTTGGAGTTAAAGCAAAAAGGATAATTAAAATAACATTTTCCACAAGTTTAAAAATTCTTAAGATAATATTTTTGATGGGTGTGGAATAAGTGGGTTCAAATTTTTGGGTTTTGAAAGAAACGAATAGGCTAAGGCTCAACAGGGTTTTCTAGACGGATCATCAACACTAAAAGTGAGTGTTGGAAGGGTTTTGGGGCTTGAAAAGATATGATAGAAAAGGTTTTATATCCTAACGAATGTCAAGGTCCTTTGACTGCACCTTCACCGCGTACGGTGCACATTGGTGTGGTCTCGATGCATATACTAAGAGCAAGTTCTAACTTAAAGCACATGCATCGGCACACACATCAAATGAAAAAGTGAAGCATTAAAGATGAATGCTTTTATTAGGCTCAAATACCTCACTGCAATAGGGTTGTATGTGCCTAGTCGTGCGATGTTCTTAGATTAACATTTCATTTTTAAGGAAATCGTATCTTAACTTATTTTACTTTACAAAGCAGTTTAATTAATTTCTGAAAAATTTATTTTTCTCAAGATTATTTATAGTCAGAAAATTTAAAATTTTCAGCAAAAATGGGTTTTTATGAAAATTAAGCCAACTGAATGAGTGGCACTTCCACTGTCGAAATTAAGCTTATGATTTTGAGAAATATTTTCTAAAATTTTAGCAAAAATGAGGTTTTTAGGAAAAATTAAAAAATTAAGCTAACTAAATGAGTGGAGATACCCCACTGTTGAAGTTAAGCTTATTTATGGAAAGTTATACTTTGGACAAGCAATCAAAGTCAAAGAATACGATATAACATACCGTGTATCCCACACTTAGAGGAACATTGTCCCTAATGTTCTCAAACTAAGTTTAAAATTCTTGGGAAGGAATCCCACACTTAAAGTTTGAAAATATATTGGAACCCTATTTCTAAGTTGATTTGATTCGTGTTGGATTTAGAATCCCACACTTAGAATTTAAGCATGATGGCATAACGACGAGTTATAGGTGATGAAAGAAAATCACTAAGGAATGAAAAAAAAACTCCCCTAGAAAGGACTGAGATGTGTGAATGAAGATTCTGATCCGGATGTGTAGGTCAATCAGTTTGTGTCAGGATCTTTGCGTGATTCGTGCGTTATCTCGGTTTCTTCTCGGGGAACTTTCATACTTTTTACTGCTCTCTTTTATTGCAAGTAGTCTAAAAATTAATTAAGAACAACATAAAATAAGTAAATGATAGATAAACGATAAGATAAGATAGATAGATGGGTCCAACCAGATTACAGGTTGGAACCCAAATAGTTCATGCAGCAACAGTCAAATACAGTAATCTCAAATATCAGTAATAATAATAATAATAATAATAATAATAATAATAATAATAATAATAATAATAATAATAATAATAATAATAAGTGATACAGTTATCCAAACAAATGGAAATAAAATCTGATAAGATCAAGGGTGAGAAGGATCCTGGTCGGATGGTGGTCCATGAGCTGGAGGTGGCATGGACTTGTAAGGTGCGTGACGGGAGGCAGAGTGCTGTCCACTGGATAACCTGCGGGAGACTGATGCTGAAGATGAACTGCGCTGCCTGTCGGATGTTGGTGGCTGGATCGGGTACAAATGGAAGTTGGGATCTAGTCCCATCTCTACAACCTCATACGATCCTAAGGAAGCACCATGCATCGGGTATAGTGGTAGCTCAGCGGAAGGCACTGGGTTGCTCTGAAGCATCCCTGTGAATCCTGAAAAAGTAGGCACAACAGTAGCAGTAGTCATATCAGGCAGATAATCAGTCTGCACCGGTACCTGGTCATCAACCTGCATATCCTGTTTGAACCCTGACTGAGGTGAGTCTATCTCCGAAGATGTGTCTGATGTGGCTAACTCAGCTGGTCTCGGATGGGTCATGGTATGGGAAGATGGTTGTCCAATATGTGGGATATGTGGCTCATGTGGTGTCGCAGTGTGCACAGAGAAAACCGGCTCAGCTGCAGGAGTAGTCCTGGTACGGCGGGCTCGAGGAATCTCCATGGGCACAGTGCGAGTGGAGGATGTGGGTGGTATGGAGGTGTAGGGAACGGTGGTAGTGGGTGGCATCATGGAAAATGGATGTAGTGGCATGGTGTGGTAGTTGGGTGGTCGTGGGCCGCATACCCATGTAGGGCGTGTAGGTTGTGGGAATCCAAACTCAGTAGCTAAATATGTGTCCTGTGTGTAATGTGAGTTAAGCATACCTAATATACCGTACATGAGCTCGGATGATACCGGATCTCCCCAACCAAACTCTCGAACAGGCGGTATTAGTGGACTTTATGCCTCAGCAGCGGCTGTCTCTCCTTCCTCTCGCTCATGAGCAACAGTGGTCCTAGGCTGTCGGTGGACCGTGCTGTCATCGAACTCAAACCTAACACTCTTGCTCCTCGGGGGTCTCATTCGAACTCCCGGAATGATCTCACCATCCTTCCATCTTTTCTGCCCATCAGCATCTTTCTCTAGCAACCAAACCTTAACCATATAGTTAATGTCATATGGCTTAGATACCCTGTTCGCCACTGGTGTCAGGCTACCAATCACCTCCTTAGTCAACAGCCCCATTCTCCTAACTAACTTAGTGATAATTGCTCCCATATATGCAAACTCTGACTCGGTGTACCCCGACTCAGTAAGGATCTTATCAGCAACCAAATAAGCAACATTAATGTGTTCATGCTCTATAATGCTCTTGATGATCTGCAAGTCCTTTACCCCAATAGCTCCTTTAGTCTTCCTCTTTCCTCGAATGCTGCAAGCGATGAGGTTGTAGAGAACTTGGTGGTGCTTATCAAGAAAAGAAGTGGCCTTGACGTTGGACTGAAACTGATTTCCTGTCAATTCTTGCGAAATAGCAGTGTGGTCTCGCTGTTTTACCTCAGTGTTTTCCTTCAGGAAGAAATGAGTGGTAACTTGATACTCAGTATACAATTCAAGATGCCTGGCGAAGGTTGCTAATGACATGTGGTGAGGGTTTCCCATGAAGTTGAATCTAATCATTCGGTCATCATTTAGCTTATCAATCGTTTTGTCGAATTGGAAGGATACCATAAACTCAGCAACTAACTCTTGATAAACATTTTCCTTAATCTCAAATAGATTCCTCCATGCGCGGAGATGTCGCTTCCCTTCCTTAAACACTATCAAATTTTCAAACCCTTCTTTTAAACCGATTTGCTCCAAATCCTCCCACACTAGGTACCTATTTTCTCCCAACTGATGTGATAGCCATGTCTGATACCTTTCCCGTTTCTCTGGGTCCTTGATGGATTTTCTGATATACCGGGGAATATCAGTCATCTGAAAAATAAGAGAAAACAAGAACATAGTGAATTACCAGGAATAATGACAAGTTATTTGACTAAATCATATTCTCAATTTTGAATAAAAATTCGAAATGTGGGCTTTAGAATATGAGCAGTCCCAAAAACCTGTAATAGCTAATAATACCACCAAACTTAATTTTCAATCACCACAAGAAACTTTGGTTTACAAAAATAGGCTATTAGGTCTTAATGATTTCTACAAGAAAAGTCAAAGACTTATTTAACCATAATAAGCATGTATGATAAAGATTTAAATCTTAATCATGTAATTACCTTATCATGGCAAGTATAACCTACGCAAACGAACCATGATATTCAAACAAGTATATAGCAATTTTGACCATATTATGCAAGTATCGCAACAAAGCTTCTTTAGTTGACAAATGTGTTGCTTGATTGTATCTTTTAAGTAATTATGGTATTCTTTTAAGTAGACACTACTTTAATATTTAAAAGTAGTTAATTAAGGAAATTGTAGTATCCATTTAAGATTTGCCATAACACTTTCGAAGATACAATTTTACAACACCACCATGAATTTTTAACTAGAATGGTTACTAGTATTACTAAAAATTAAGCATTATGACTTTTAAGGTCAACATTACCAAAGTAAAGTTTCCTTTTTGTCATTTGCCAAATCTATCGTAACACTAACTTGCATCAGAAAATCAAAGCAAGGCATTAGCATCCACTTAAATTAAAACATCATTTTATCAAAGATTTCATTTCAAAATGGCGACGTTTCAACAAAAGTCAACTTTTCATGCTTACTTTAATTTGCTAACTTGACCATATTACGCATTTAACCACAAATGAAGCAAATGAATAAGCTATACTAATCATATTTATCATAAATCAATCAACAAACAACTTATCATAAGCAATTTAATCATCAATTGGTCAAAATAGATCTACTAGTTACAAAAGTCAAATATAGTCAACTTTCCAAAGTCAAACATCAAATTGCTTCAATCTAAGAAGTAATGCTAGTTCCTACATCATCCTATATCATCACTAAGCAAGAATCAAAGTTCAATTTCGCAATGCAAAGCACAAATCATCAAAAACTAACTTGAAACCCTAGGCTAATAAAGTTAGAGAATTTTGGTATTTTAAGCTTGGATCATACCTTAATGAAGATGCAATGATGTTAGAGGACATAAAATGACCTATAGATGAAGATTTGAAGCTTGGTTTAGTTAAAAAATGTGGAAAATGGTGGGTTTGGGGTGGGGTGATGAATGCCGGCGTAAGGAGGGAGAATGAGGGGGGGAAAATGATTTTTGTTGTTGTTTTGACTTTGGTTGACTTCTTTTTACCCTTTTTATTTACTCCTCCTTTTTACCATTTGTGCTTAAATAGATTTTAAGTGTAATTACTAGGTATTTTGGGTAATTAAAAACCTTAGCCAAATATTTTCGCAAAAGTTTAAAATTTGGTATTTGACTATGCGCAACAAAAGATTGTTTTATTAAAACGCAAGGAGAACTACTTAACTAGATAAAAATAAATAATATTTTTGGTTTTAAAATCTTGACTCTTTAAAATCTAAGCAATTTAAAACTTTATAAAATATTTTAATTTAAGATTTTCAAGTTTTTAGAAACTGCGCAGATTCTGCGGAGACAAAGATTTTAAAAGAGTTTTCTTTTATTCTTTTTTTTTCAAAAAAAAAACAAATTAAACCACTAACTAAACTAACTTATTTTTAACCTAAGAAAATTATTTTAAAGACCTAATTAAAAATTTGGGTTGCCTCCCAAAAAGCGCTTGTTTCAAGTCTGTAGCTCAACTATTGTTTCAAATCTATTTAAATGGGATTGCTTGAAAGCAATCTTGGAGTATAGCGAGGAATAAAATCACAGTTTAGAATGTTAATGACATAATCAACTAGCTTGGCAGGGTGTAATGAAAAATTTTCGAATTTGCTAAGAATCCTACATTCTTTTTGGCTCAATTCTAGAAGATTGTTAACAAACTTATTAAATTCCTTTTTAACTTTCTTTTTACTTGAAATTCCTATTCGCATACCGCGGTCTATATTATTAAGATCGTGAAGAAGATTTCCTAAAATTCTCTGAAACCTAAGTTCCTCTTTTGAGTCGGGATCTCCATTTGTAGTTTGCACTTCAATGGTGATATCCCAAATTAAAGATCTTTGAGAAACGGTAAAAGGGAATTTGGATTGATCGAACAACAAAGCGACTTTAACGTGAATATCTTTTCTTTTGGCAATGAAAACGGCTTTTATCTTGTCGTCGTCAGCTCCAGGAAATATTTCTTGCAACTTGGCGATTATATAAGCGGCGAGATCTACGAAAAATGGAATTTTTCCAGAAATGACGAGAGTGATCAGAGGATCTCTAGAAGTTAATAGCTCAAGCTTTTTTATCATTGCTGCAACATAATGATTAATCATGGTTTGTGAAACCGATGGATAATCGGTGCAAGCAAATAGATCCATGAGGCGATCTATTTCTGATAATAGCTTTCGCTCTTGCTCTTGATATCGAGTGAAGATACCATCTCCCTTTTGGATCGGAAGACAGTGGAGAATACCTACGAGTATGCCAATCCTTAAGATGGTTTTTCTTTGCTCGACTGAGTAAGGAAAATCAGACATATTTAAGTGTAAGGCAAATGCCTTGCATACACTTAACCTCCTATCAGGGTCAAAAGAGTAACCAACATATTGGATTTCATAACCATCTGAATCTTTCGGTATCTCCTTATCAACGATACGGTAAATGGTGTACGAAGGTTCTGGTACGAGGTAGACAAAACTTGGGGATTTTGGAAGATGTTCATGAATATCCTCATTCCTTATGGGGATTCGTTCTTCATTAGATGAGGAATGAAAGGATTGAGTGTTTTCAGGAATATTATCGACAAAATCAGGGAATCTAGGGATATTTTCTAAGGAATATTTAATCTCAGGCGTAGGTAAAACCTGATAGCTTGGAATGCTAGAAGCAGAAGTTGAGATCTTCTGTTGAGATTTATGGGATCCTAAGTCAAGATCTAAGAATTTCCCTAAGGTTCTAGAATCGTCGTCTGGGCTAGCGGAGGCGTCTTCCGGTGATGAGTGAAAGTTGGATTTCAACTCTGGTTCCAAGTGGTCGAAGAACTCAGCATCGTCCATAGCCGTGATTTCTTCAGTTGTCTTGGAGGCGGACAGAGAAATGGGACAGGAAGGCGGCGAATCGTAGAAAGATATTTTTGGATGTTTCATTTTATTTTAAACTAAGTTAATTTATTCTAAGAAAAGTAACTTTCGAATAGGTTAAGGAAAACCTATACGAAAAGGATCTCCTAATTGCTTATTCTATCTAAGGCGGCTTCAGAATCGTAACGCTCTACGATCCCCGGTAGCGACGCCAAAACTTGACGGCGCCCGAACAGTCAGGTTTCTGAAGCTCTCTCCTTGTGAGGGGTGAGAACCCATCCCCGTCGTCAAGGGAATGAGCAAGTAGTAAGTATAACTCGAGGTTGTTCTTAAATCGGAGCGAATTGAAATGAAGTGATGTCAAAGATAGAGTTTTGCTTTTAGGATGGGTTTTGTGCAGATAGGTAGGTTTTGGGGGTTTTCTAATTTAATTAACTAATAACAGGAAAAGTAAATAAGATAGAGAAGAATCGGTAGCTAGGTAGACAGATAGAGAATTGCGGCGTTTGAAACTTCAATAATCAATTGCGGGGATGATGCTTATTATAAAGATAACTGGGGACATTTTTAGTTAATAAACAGATGCATTATGGGTGTAAACACTAGGACCCTACTCATTCTAGTTATGTACCAGAATTAGTATGTCACGTGACCTAGGCTATCGTGATTCTGATCAGAACAGGCTGCTCAACCCCCCCCCCCACACTGTCTTTGTGGACAAGTGACCCTTTAAGGGTGCATGAATAAGGTAACAGACTGCCACACAGGTAATTCTGACCGTTCTTAACACCTAAATGTAAATGCCATTTCCTAAACATGTTCAGATTATTAACTTGCTATTCTAAACTATCAGTTTTGTAGAGTCTAGGGGTTTAAAAATCCTGAACCACTGCTGGGCTTGACTTTCATCTCCAGACTCATTTCTTACGTTTGATTAGTTCAACTACTTCTGTCATGATCTAGCCTCTCCTTTGCAATCAGTCATTCAGCCCTAGGAACACCAGCGGTGTACAATGCATACTCCTTCCACAACGTACCAACCTAGGAACCGTTCACGGTGTACTACACTTACACAGTTCCACAGATTCATGTAACCAAGGATGTACTTGCAGTGTACTATGGTGTTTCCACAGCTTTTCATCCCAGGGTATAGATACGGTGTACAATGTTAAAGCGTTTCCATAACTTCAGTTACAGTGGTGGACAGACGGTGTACTGTAACATTTCCACAGCTATATTGGTTTCTAGGCCATATTCTAGGGTCTCTAGGTAATCCACAGTGTCACACAGACGGCTCTTTCCGGGGCATTTCCCCAGTATTGCAGCCGGATTACAGTGACATACACGGCTTCTTAATATAACACAGATAACTTCCTACTGTACCTAGAGTTGATCAGGTTCTAAGCCTAAAGTAGTAGTTACGCGAAGGACTGGAAAGGGTGATCCATAGCTAATTCTAGATGCATGATAAGTTTAGACATAACAAATATAACAATCCCCAATTATATAGATTTAACGATTAATTCAACATCATCCCTACTTCTAACTATCTACATTTCAACAACCGCAACAGCACACTTACTCAATAAACATGGCAATAACAGTAACATACATTATACAAACAGGCAGAAATAATTCGGACATAGGATAAGTATGAAAAGAAAGATATCACCAGTAAAATTGAGCAGAGTAACAGCTGAAAAGAAAAGGCAGAGTCTTGCACCAAGAATGCTTCTTATTACACCGTGATTACAATACCAGCTTTCCTTCTCTCTCTACTGCTAACCAACTAACTATCTATCTCTTTCTCTAGAGAGAGAAAACTCTAGAGAGAGAAACTATCTAAACTAATCTAGAGAGAGTAAAAATATAAAAAGTGTAAGAAAACGAAGATTTGAAGTGTGAAATGTGTGTGTTGATGAGAGATGTATTGAAATGATGAAATGAGGCTTGTATTTAAAGAGATCACACAACCGTATCTGTAGACCGTATCCAAACCTTCAAACGCACAACCGTATCACAAAGGTGAATAAAAATTAGATTTTTATCACCCAAACGCACGATACGGCTGAGCTAGGGTGAATACGGCTGAACTGGACCGTATACGGCTATGCATAGGGTGAATACAGCTGAGCTAGCCCGTATACGGCTGAGCACAGGTCGTATACGGTCTGCACAGGCCATATATGGTCTGTGTCCAGCCGTATACGGTCTGGCTCAGCCGTATACGGCTGTGTTCAGCCGTATCCTGGCCCTTCGGTTCTTTGTTTCTTCGTTCGGGCGTATCTTCTTCGTCGTTTATCCGTTTTGAGCGTTCTTTATATCCACGCGTTCGTATTTTCCTAATGAAGAAAATGACATAAGTTAGAGGTCATGCTTCTTTGCGTAGCTCAAAACGCATTGAAATGAATGAACGGAGGTGCGGTAAAGCAGTTTTGCCCAGTTTCTTACGTTTTTTATGCCATTTTTAGTGATTTTACAAACATTGACTCCGTTTTGACTTAGTTAACAAAACTTTATGAATAATGTCCTTTTAAGTATGTTTTTGTTAACTTTGTGTCTAAAATGTGGAAGATAACGTTCGTAAAAACATGACTTTTTACGTGTTATCCTGCTGCAACCCACGTGACATTCTATTTGCCTGATTGTGGACACCTTCGCGTTAGCCCGATAGAAGGATTGTAGTGATAGCTCACATTAACTTATGAACTTATCCTCATTAGAACACTCCATATTAAACAACTCCTAAACCACTTCATAGTAGACAATCGCTCAAATTGCTGAACGCACAAAGTAACCTCCACCTTTTAGTTTATCTTAATTTAATGTAGAGTAGAAAATCTAAACCAAAACAAAAACCAACTCTTTTCCCCCTAGCTAAATGCATAAAAGTTTCTAAACTCTCTAGCTTCAATTTGTCGCACTTTGAAAAATGATCCTAGGTCATACTTATCCTTTGCTAACCCCTTGATTAGCATAATAGTAACCCTAGGCCCCAGCCTTATAAATTTAAAACCCACTGTTGTCTTGCATCACCATTAGAAATTCCAACGACCGGTGCACGAGGCAACAATCGTTTCCATGCGGTATATAGTGACTCATCAAAAGCTTTTCGGAAATTCATGAAGGCATTACGAAGTTTGGTTTGTTTAGAGGGTGGAAAGTACTTAGAAACTTTGTCGCCATTACCGTCCATGAAGGGATAGAACCGGTTTCTTAACCTTCAAACCATGTTTGTGCATGATGCGTGAGCGAATAAGGGAAGAGATACAAGTGGATTGTATCTTGGCTACCTCCATTCTATTTGTAGGAGTTCGAAAGAGATGAACTTGTCGAGGTGAGAGTTTGGATCATCACTTGGTAATCCATGGAATTGACAGTGATTCTTGATTAATTAGATGATGTGGTACTTAAGCTCGAATGATTGTCCAGGGGTTTCAGGGTAGATAATTGGGTCTCCTCTTCCTTCAATAGAGGGTTTACTATTGTCAGCGAGAGTGATGCGTTCCGCCATTTCTTGTCTAAGTGCGGATTGCTTCTTCTCTCTTTGAATAGTACGTATTATAATTTCTGGATCAGGAAAATTAAACAGCGGTGCAGATCTAGGGGAACAAGTCATACACTAAAAAAAGAAGACAATAAAAAATATTTTTTATAAGGTTTTATCCTAAGGGTTTACTAGAAAATGGCGGTCTCTGTATCAGACAGTTAGTCTCCCTGGCAGCGACGCCAAAAATTTGTTGACGCTGCGAGTGGTCACAACGCCAACCGACTAGTGTGGTGTGGAAAGTTTTAAATTTATATTTGCTGGGGTCTAAGTATGACTTACTGATACTGAACCAAAGGCTAGTAGGTAGTAAGTATGACCTAGAGTCGTTCTTAAAGAGAAACTGAATTGAAATGGAGGTGATCCAATCAATCTTTTTTTTTAGTAAAGGGGTTTTTGTAAGAGTGCGTTGGGGGTTTTGGTTCAGTTAATTAAGTAAACTAAATAAAACGAATAAAAGATAATAGAAAATCAGATAATGGAAAGTAGTATTTGTTGTGATTTCATTAGCTCATAATATGGGATGATGACTTTTAAGGGAAAACGTTTAACTAAATTAGGAATGTGTACTAGATTTGATAGCTTATGGTATAACCAATAGATTCCTTATTAGTCGGTTATCAACTAATATGTCACGAGGAACTAAGGTGTAGTGATTCTGATCAGACAGACAATGCTCAACTCTCCACACTCTCCTGTGAGGGAGAAAATGGCCCTTATTATTGAACGCATTGGCTCGTGGGCGAAGGAACAGAGTATCAAGTCCATAACAAGTCTAACCGTTCTTAATACCATAAAGACAACAAATCCAGCAAACAACTAACTTAGAAAATATGTTCGGACTTAATTGATTAATTCCTATTAGTGAAACTCAAGCATGATAAGCAAGGGAAAGCGTTTATGTTTCTTGCGTATCTTACTTTAGGTTTTAAGGAAAAGTATCATTTTAAATTAGATTTTAAACTTCCCTTTCTCGATACAATTAACTAATCCCTAGTTTTCGTGAATGGTTATTTAGCCTATAGCATACTTACTCTAATCTACTCTAAACTAACTAATCTAATTAAAATGCTGATGACTTTTTGCGAAAAGTTAAACCCAGACCATATCAGAAAATACTATGGTAGTTCACAACGTATTTAATCATTAACCGATGTTTTCGTTTGTGAATTTCATTGCTTCGCGATGTTTACATGATAAGTACATTGTGATTGGAAGATAGATATTTTGAATTCTATCTTTTGAAAACACTTGGAGGATTTATATTTTTAGGGATCGGAGTTTTCGGGAGATTTAAAGCACTTAGCTTTATTTTTAGTGACATCTTTTTTTCTTTCTTTGCATTTGTTTTTCTATATTTTTGGCTTGGAATTTCTTTGCCAAGGAATTTCTAAGGAATTTTCATTATTGCCCTTTTGAGATCCTTTCTTACTTTATTTTTCCAATCGTTTAAACAACTTTGAATTTACTTGGTGCTGATTTTTCGCACCACAAGACTCTCGATCTTTGAGTGTTGATCAGGGAAACGCACACTATGAGTTTTTTAGGTAAACACGAAATTTGTGATTTTTGGAGTGAAAGCAAAAAGAATATCTAAAATAGCGTTTTTAAAAAAATTAATACTTCTGAGATAAGATTTTGGTGGGTGTGGAAGTGAGTGGGTTTAAAATTTGGGTTTTTTATGAAAGGAAAAGGCTAAGGCTTAACAGGGTTTTTTTAAGCGGATCATCAACACTGAAAATGAGTGTTGGAAGGGTTTTGTGTTGGAAAAGAAGGCTAAAAATGGGGGTTAAATGCTAAGGAATGTCAAGGTCCTCTAATTGCACCTATACCGCGTACGGTACTCTACCAATGTGGTCTCAAAGTGCATACCAAGAGCAAGTTCTAATTCCGGATGCATGCATCGGTACACACTCATCAAACGAATAGTGAAGCATTTAAAATGAATGCTTTTCATAGGCTCAAGATACCACACTGTAAATATGGGTTGTATGTGTCTAGCCATGCGATACCCCTCTTAGATCATCATTTTTCAGCTCAAGAAATTCCTAACTTTTTAATCTTATTTTCCAAAATACCTTACTCTCATAGATGAAATAATTCCTCTCAAGACATTTAAATTCAAAAATTTTGAAAAATTTTAAGCAAATGTGAGTTTTAAAATTGAGAAATATTTTCCGAGTTTGCTACTGGAAATAAGAATCTGACCTAAGGTATTCTATACCGCTATCCCACACTTAGAGGAACATTGTCCCTAATGTTCTCTTGAGTTGAGATTTTACTGAAAAGTAAAATGATACACTTAGAGTTTGAACATATCGGAAAATGTTTCTCAAGTGTTTGTTTTGGGCTGGAATCCTTCAATTAGGTGATAAGCTTAGGATATGACATAGATTACAGATAAAATAGAAAAAAATAATCAAATTAAAACAAGGACAAGAATGAGAAGACTCCCCTATCAACTTGATGGTTAGAAGCTGAAAGTCTGAAGATATGGTGCCTTTGAAGAAGAGTACTTGCTAAATATCTTCCTTGCGACAACTCCATGAACTTTATTTAGGCTTTTGGGAAGCGCACTTTGTAAAAAGTGGCTTTATTCAACATATCTACTACTTTCTCTCATGTGAAAACATCTCATAAGTGTGAACACGTCGGATATACTTTTCATCAACTTTTCATTTTATAGCTTTTTACCGAAAGAGTATCACTATCCCAGAATGTGAAAAGATGTTTTCTAATACAAATCATTTGTATGACATACGTTTTTAAACGAGTTCGAGCATAATGCGTGAAAGTAGCACGCTAGTACCTCAAATGCTCAAAACATATGATGTGGTAAAAGCTGTTAGTATAAAAATGAATTGGTGTTTTTGAAATCATTTGTATATCCAAGTGTGAAAGATAGTCTGGGATATTTCACTTCTTGAAAATTAAAAATAAAATACTAAAGGATATTTATTCCACGGGTTGCCTCCCGAGAAGCGCTTCTATTTATAGTCGAGGGCTTGACTTTTTGTACCTCTTGGATCAGCCAGAAGAGGAACTTCCAGGGCTAGAGGTGTTGGAGAGTGGTGCCCCGGGGTTTTGTGGATAGAACCTGTGGAAATAGCGAGTGATGACTTGGGTAATGTTTGGGATTCTTGACACGAAGAGAGGGAAACTATCGAAGTGTTCTTTAGCAATCCTCTGCAAGTATAAGAGGTCCCAGGTGATATCATAGACTACTTTGGAGACGGGTCCATCGGAATCTATGAAGTAGGTGCCATTGTACTCGAGTCTCTCATGCTCTGGTCGTTCCTGCCTTAACGAATCCATGAATCCAAAGAAACGCAAATGAATGTCTTCATGAGTAGCAGTGCTGGTGCTTCTTCCTAATTCATTGATCGATTCGCGGATGCCTTGGATGAGCTACCTCTGATGATCAGAATACGTGAGGTTTGGTTCACAAAAGCTGTTAATCATTCTATTATAAACCTCGCGTAGTCCATCATGAAATAACTGTCTGGGCTCCTCCAAGAAAACAGTACCAAAGATATCTCCAAGTTGTTCGGTGATAAAGTTTGCGGTGTTACCCATTGCACCTTCGGGTATGGTTGAAGGGATGTCACGCGTCCGTTCATCATAGCTCACATGCTCTAGCCTCTCGATAATCTTATGAGCATGAAATTCTATTGTGCAGTCGATATAAAACCTGTGTAGTGAAGAATCATCGATACGATCGTTATTAGCCAAGGATTTCATCAATCCCCTAAGATCATTCATCATCAGAATGTGGACCTCCGTATCAGGATTCTAGTAGCATGATCCAAATGCATCTAATAAGAGTGCAAGAAAAGCATCTGCTCGGGTGAAAATGGAAATGCGGACCTGATCAGTGTTTCATATACCTTGCAATATATAGTCTTCTGTTCCTCAAAGAACTCTAGCTCTTCTTCAGATGGTTAATCTTCGTCTTAGTGTTCTTGTGAAAGCTGAAGTGACAGGTCTTCGACGAAGGCATGAAAGCGATTTTGGAAGAACTGAGGATCTTAGGTAGTGGTGTTGTCTTGATAGACTTCATATTCTACTTCAATTTCTTCAATCAAGTCCCTTTTTTGTGGCTTGTACTCATTAGTAGAATCTCTGATAATCGCCATCATAATACGAAAGTCATCCTTGTATTTCTCAATAACACTGATTAGATCTTCATGATTAGAGACAATTGGTACTTGGATAGTTCAGAGAGGAGAATCTGGAATATTGGGGGTAGACAAAGGTGAATAGATCGGATATCAATCAGAACATCAATATACATGATGTCATCCTCATTACTTTCTATCACTGGGGTGTCAACCTCTAGTGAATCTAGGAACTCGACAGTAGTGGATAGTGACTGAGACTCGTCGGTGATCTAAGATATCGGATGTGAAGAGATCATCTCGATTTCCTTTTCATCCCGAGAGTCGGAATCATGACTGGAACCTGAAGTACCTCCTAGCTTGAACTGAGTTTGAGGTTCAGATGAATTAAGGGCTTGAATCCCTTGAAGAGGTATGTATGGTCGAAGTTGAGATTCCTTATAGTCTGTGATCTTCTTCAGGAGTTTATCTCGTAACTCTGGGTGTTGTTTAGATAAAGCAATGGTACTTTCGAGATTCTCCAGAGCCTGAAATCGAGGAAATGTGAGTGGTTTGGTAGGATCGATGACTGACGCGATAAGTTTCTCCATAGTAAGTGCATATTCAGCATCATAAGAATGGTCAAACATTGGTTCTTCTTCCTCTGAGTCACTTTCTGACAGGGGGATAAAGCTTTTAGTGTAGTCTATCTTCATTATCTCGGTTGTCGGAAGGCATGAATCAGGAAGGTAAGTTGGTGTAGATTGATCTTCTGTCTCATCCTCCTCTTCGTCTTCTATTTCTTCTTCTTCGGTCTTTTCCTCTTCTTCCATTTCTTCTTCCTTAGTGTCGTAAGTAATCGTAGTGGGCTCGTCAGACATTGGTGTGTCTGGTTCAGAATCATCATCCGAAGTAATTCTGCCTATTGAAATCATACATATCTCTGCATGCTCCGTCAAAGCCTAGTCAATCTGATCAATCTTGAAAGTGATAGTGTCTCCATGAGATCTAAGACTGATAGTCTGTGAATAAACATCGATGATAGTACATGCGGTGTTCAATAATGACCTTCCTAAGATGATAGGGATGGGTACATCCTCCTGAATGTCCATCACTACAAAGTCTGTGAGATGTAGGAACTTATCTACCTTAACCATGATATTCTCAGCTATTCCCTTAGGGTGTCTAATGGATTGGTCAGCTAGCTGGACGCTCATATTGGTAGGCTTAAGGGGTCCTAATTCCAGTCTGGTGTAAAGCGAATAAGGCATCAGATTGATATTGGCTCCTAGGTCGGCTAAGAGAGCATCATGCCCGAGTGATAGATCGAACAAGAAAGAGTGAAACATCCGGTATCTCCTAATTTCTCAGGTAAGGAATTCTTAATGGTAGCTGAACATTCCGCGTTCAGTGGGACATTGGGTACTTCGGATACCTTGTCCATGGTCGACAGGAGTTTAAGGATGTATTTTGAACTAGAAGGGGTTCTGGACACGGTGTCCATGAACTTTCCATCGAGTCGGAAGGTGTTAGCCTTGTAGGCTTTCCTAAGATGGCCTAGAAACGGGATTCGTACTTCCCTTTAAGGTGTAGGGACAGACGTGGTCTCGACTGTCGGTGGGATGGGAGAAGTAGTGGAAGGTTGGCCCGGTACCTCCTTCTTGTTTGTAGTACTCATCTGTTTAGCCTCTTTTACGTGGGGGTTTTGTACTGTGTTACTAGGAAGATTACCCTGAGGCATATAGTAAAGACGTTGGGCTAGTTGTCCAATTTGGGCATCAAGATTTTTGAAAACGGCCAGTTGGTTCCTAAGGTATAGGTCAGTTTGGTCTTACCTAGCGCTACTCTTTTGGTTGATTTGGTGTTGTCCTTGGATGAACTTAGTGAGGGTGTCATCTGTACTAGTAATGGGCACAAAGGTCTTAGTAGGTTCAATCGATTGAGCTATGTCGGGTGTAGTCAACGACAACAGTTGGTTATAGGTGAGTTGGTTTTGTTGTGGGTACAAAGGTTGGTAGTTAGGTTGGAAGGGTGGTTGGTTCCTAGGTGGGTATTATGTGTTCCTAGTCCTAGGGGGTGAGGTTCGAGCGAAACCAGACGGGTTCTAAAGGCGAGCTGGAAATTGAGCGTAGTAAACCGTACCGTCAGCAGGATCCTCATACTCAACCTGATAAGCTGCGGTAGTAAGGTTGGAAAAGTTCTGGCATTCCTGAACTTGATGGACGTGCTGGGATAGTTTCTTCATTTCGCCAATTTATTCCGTCAGGGTTTCGATCTTCTTTGTCAGGGATTTGATAGCTTCAGCTTGGAATGGGTTTGGAGTGGCAAGCGGTGCCATTGATGAGGAATGCTCACAAGAGTTCCAATCGTGATGGTGCATCATCATATTCTCGATCAGGTTTCACGCATCTTCATCAGTTAATTGTATGAAGTTACCTTGAGCAGCAGCGTCGTGGGTGATGCGATGGTTTGGAGCAAGACCATTATCGAACGTGCACAGCTGGCTGGTTTTCTCTATCAAGTGGTTAGGACACTTGTTTAGGAGACTCTTATATCTCTCATGTTGTATAGATAGATTCATAATGATCTTGGTGGAAGTTCATGATGTCATTCTTACATTTGGTTTGTTTAGCCGGAGGAAAGTACCTAGTTAGGAATTTTGTAGCCATCTCCGTCCAAGAGGTGATAGAGCCGGTCTCTAATCCCTCAAACCAAGTCAAAGCATGGTGAGTAAGCAAATAGGGGAATAGGTGTAGGCGGACTATGTCCTGATCAACCCCATTCTGCTTGTAAGAGTTGGTGGTTTGAATGAATCGGTTTATGTGGGCTTGGGATCATCGTGTTGTAAACCATGGAATGCGCAGAATTCCTTGATTAGTTGAACGATGTGGTGTTTAAGTTCGAAAGACGCACCGTTGATAACAGGATAGCTGATGGGTCTACCTCGTCCTTCGATTGATGGTTTGGTGTTGTCGGCAAGCGTGACACATGCAGCCATTATTTATCGAGTGCGTTTTTCTTTGCGGGCAGTTCGGATAATCGACTCGGGATCGGGTACAAAAATGAGAGGTTCAGATCCGAATGATCAGTTCCAATATCGTTGTGTGTTGTGGTGAGGAATTTCCGTTTGGAACAAGGAAAGGAAAACTAAACTACGGGTTTTACTAGAAAGAAAAGTTCGTCTGAATCAGTGTATTATGGATCTTAGATGTAGGAGACGATCTATCTAACTAGTAAGGGTTATAAAAAATAGTTAGGGGTTTTGTTTGGTTTTTTTTATACTGAGGAAGAAAAGTTAAATAAAGCAAAAATAAAATATAGGTAGTTAGAAGATAATCTAGAGGAGGTGTTTGCTATGACTTCGATAGCCTTCTTAACTGGGATGATGTATGAGTTATAAAATGATCTTAAAAGATTTGTATTTCGTTCATTTCAAGTATTAGTGGAGTAAGCACTAGCTCCCTATTGATAGATTTCTCGATCAGTATGTCACTGAGTAACTAGGCTATCGTGATTCTGATCGGAGTAGTTTATCCGGCCCACAACACTAAACTGTGAAGGTATAGTGACCCTAGTCGGGAATGAAATCCTGGGTGCATGAATAAGGTGACAAACCAACTCGAGGTCTGACCTTTCTTAATCCCACAAAAATACTCTAATCTAAACAAAACATTTAAGTTCAAGACCAGGTTTTGATGTGTGCTTTCATTACTTTCTTTCGATGGGTTTGTAAAGTCTAGGGATAATTGATCACTGACGATTTACACAGTGAGTAACAGCAGCTCTTCCGTGGCTTCCACACTGTACTCCACCAGTGGTGTTTCCATTGCTATACCAAGTACTTAGCCGATTTACGGTACCCACTTTGCTTATACAGTAACCCCGTTGATCCACATCGTGAAGTAACGACAACATTTCCGAGGTTTCCACGTTGTACTCCACTAGTAGTGTTTCCATCGCTTTACCAAGTTCTTAGCCGGTACCTACGTTGCTTCACAAAGGAACCCTAGACTTATTAACTAAGTTTGTATTTAAGCGCAGTAGTTATCCATCTATGATATAAACCAGCCCTTACTTTAAAGTCCCAATAAATCCCTAATTTATTAACAATGTAATGTTTGTGTTCACTTTAGAAAACAGTATTTCCACAGTCACTGTGTACTTTACGTTTGTAACACCCGCCAAGATAGGACTTGTCATTAGGTCCTAATCATCTTGTAATACATGTAATTAGTTTTAAGTTAGGCTAATTAATGTATCAAAATATATATTATAGAATATATACGAATATACGATTTAATTAAATCGTGCAAGTTCCAAACTGAATGAAATTCGGTTCTTGCAAATACGGACATTGGTGATCAAGTTTATTTAAAAAGTATAAATTTGTCTAATAACGATAACATGCCCAAATATTATTTTGATAATATTTCAATTATCTTTCGTACCGTGTAATAAACGCCTACATGACTTAAACATTAATCCCACGAGCAAACGAAACCATTTAAGTTTATTAGGTGTTTGACAAAATACTTCAACACAATATTAAATAAATAATTGTATTTTAAAACCTATAATTAAACGTGTAAAATAATTATTTAACGCAAAACGATCGAAAATCGAATGCTGCACGGAACGCGTACGCGGGAGAGCAAAAAACCGGTGGAGCCCACACTTGGTGGACCCCACTAGCCGCCGCCCCCCTTTTTCCCCCTCCTTTTCTTCTCTTTTCCTTTTCTTCCCCCTCATTCTCACCTTCTTCTTTTTCTTTTCATCTTTTTCTCTCTAATCCTCACCACACCACTATCACCTAATTTCCACCAAAAACACCACTAAACATCATCCTCTCGCTTAGCTCATTTGGAGAAAAAGAACCACCTTGCAACGATCTACACTTCCACCTTTCTGGATTCCCCGCGCGATGATTTGTTAGTTTCCGAAAAAACCCGAAACCTTTCGATTTCGAGTATTTTTAGGTTCTAGTTGTTCCTTTAAGCTTAGAATATCCCTATAAGGGTTGGGTAAAAGAATCAGACCAAACGGAAACCCGAAAACTCATTTTTGGCTCAAAAATTCGTCAACAGCTTTAAGTGTCGCAATGAAGGTGCAGTATAGCGTCATTTGATGCGTCACTTAAGTGACGCATTGAGTTTCGCTAAAAGCCCTAATCATGCGTCACTTGCATAAGTGCCGCATAAAACCCCTTTTTCCCGATATTTACCTCCGTCACTTGTTTAGTGACGCCTAGAAGCCTTATCCGACACTTATACCCGACACTTATGGAGTGACGCCACCTTATGCGTCACTTACCTAAGTGACGCCCTAAACTCAGAATTTTTCTAATTTTATGCGACACTTCCTAAGTGTCGCCCAAGCCACTAAGTGACGCCTCACTATGCGTCACTTCTATAAGTGACGCCATAAGTGACGCCCTTACCCAAACTCTGCTATTTCATGCGTCACTTCCTAAGTGACGCCTAAGACCCTAAGTGTCTCTATAAGTGTCGCATGAAACAGAACCCAGATTTTTACTAAGTGTCAAGACCTAAAATTTTATCACTTGATTTGACCCAAATTCAAATCTTAGATGCGTTTTTTTCTCTATAACAATAATGTGGAAATAAAAATTTTTCGAGCTGACCTGACATCTCGACCCCAGCCAGGGCCCAGCCCCTTGGACCCCGCCAAGGGTTGCCACCCCTGGGACCCCGCTAACCAGGGGCGCTGCCCCCGGACCCCGTCACCTAATGTTTGTAAATACTTTTTAAGTATAACACTTCGACATAATAATAATATTATTGTAAATAATCACCAACGGGCCGTACACGTTTTCAAAACTCGAACTTACCAATCAAATCAAATCATTGGAGATTACTAGTTGGATGAACAACTAGCATAGGTTATCTTTTAAGATAGCTACTTATTTTATTCAACCTTGTGCGTTATAAACGCCCGGCAGGTTATAGTCTTCGGACACGCCATTTTACTTCATTACATTTGCTTCATTGCAACTCTTCAGGCTCAGGTGAGTCTCATAGCCCCGACTTTTTACTGTTTTTACTCCTGGGGTGGGAATACATGCTCTAACTATTATACACGTGAACACGAGAACAAAACTCGCTATATTCTGCATGAGCTGTTTTCTAATCACTTTTAAGTCCTCTACGATCATAGTTCTGGTAATACTTTATGTAGCGCGAATGTTAGTGTAATACTTTAGGTACCATATAGGATTGACCATCCTCGTCCGGGTCAGCAAGCACTGACTGGTTAAACGGACGCATTAACTTTTGTTCATACGAGTGTGGATTAGACACTCCCCCGGAGGCACCCACGATCAGGCACTTTATTGTGATCCTGACACCCACGTTAAGCGCAGACCATGACCTCATGGCAGACATATACATCATTTGATTCATTTCAAATGGTTACTATTAAATCTTGTGGTTCACACTTACATATTTATTATGCAAACCTGTGAGCTCACCAGCGTTAGCTGACCTTTTTTAGCATGTGTTCTCAGGTACCCAACAACAGTAGGACCTGTTCACTCAGGATGCCCATAGCTCGAGTCAGCATACACGTCAGGAGATTATTTTGCATTACTACATTTTGTAACTAAGTTATGCCGATTAATCTCTAAACATTGTAACTATTAGGCTTTTTGTAAACATTTATACATTGTAAAACTTATATTATCAATGTATTTGTAAAACGACGCATATAGAGTCGTTCATTGTATGCCTTGTGTGTTTTGATTATTGATTAGTAGCACCCCAAAGCTTGCTTCCGCTAAACAGTAAATTTGGGGGTGTTACATATTGGTATCAGAGCCTAAGGTTATAGTGAACTAGGTTGCATTTAGTGGGCCTAGACTATGACCGTTAGGCAGTATTCCCTATTAAGTATGATTAGGTTCAGTGACTACATGATATTGGTTTAATTTAACATAGCCTGATCAACTATGTACAATTAAGAGAATATGATGTGAGACCTGAAAGGAGTCATGACTGAACATGGTACACTAGAGAAACCGGGACCCAAACTTGTCCGTGTTAGACACCTCAGGCTATTATGTGATATATATATATATACATAGGTAGGCCTCGCTCTCACTCAACATCTTAGGCTATATTATATATGTATTATATGGATATAGGCCTCACTCTTTCTAACGCTTTGTCTCAGAATGGCAAACACACCACCCAATTCGTCACACTCTCAATCCGGGTCGCAGAACCCGAGGGTAGCTAGGAGGAACACCCGGTTGCCTCGAGCTGGCCTGTACCCTACTCACTTCACTCTACCGGTCTTGGCCGCTAGGCTGGACCGCCAAGAGCAACGACTTCGCACCATGGATGTCACTTTGCAAGAAACCAACGAAAACTAGAGACTCACAGCGCTTGAGCGCATCGACCAAGTTTCCGAAGATCATGAAAACACCGTTAGCAACATGAACATACTCCACGACCGGGTAGTGGAATCAGGAATAGAAGTCGAGCTCTTGCGACTCAGGTTGGAGCAATGCGAGCAACGCCTGCAGGAGGCCGAAGAATAGTCAAGGATGCTGGTGCAACGATTAGTCTTGGCTGAAGACAACGCCCGACAGACCAGCAGCCTTGCAAACACCGTGGATCGTCTTGTTGCATTGATGGAACGAATTAACCTACGTCAAGATTAATGTAACCTTATCTTGTAATTTTCCTAGTACTTAGGTGAAATCGTTGTAATTCAACCGGATGTAACAATTCCCGTCATCTTTTGTAACCCTTATGTTTTGTATCTTTTGGAACTCGCGTCTTGTACCCAACTTAATTATCTAAATGGATTATGATTATGTATCATATTGTGTTATCATTGTATATTTCACCACATATACAACTGTGATACATCATAATGTCCTACAAACATCTCACTAGTTCTTTTTCCTGATTCAGCAATATGCCTCCGAGACGATACACATTCAGCGATACCGAAATCGCCCAGCTCATCGCCCAGAGTGTGGCTCAAGCCATGGCTACCCGAACAACAAATTCTGGTAGCGAAGACACGGCCGCCAACGGGCCACAACCTAGACTTTGTTCATACAAAGATTTCCAGAACTGCAAGCCGTTGAACTTCAAAGGCACCAAGGGTGCCATTGGATTGTTACGTTGGTTGGAGAAAGTAGACTCAGTCTTCCGCATATGCAACTGCCCAGAGGACTGCAAGGTCAAGTATTCCACCTGCACCTTTCTGGATAGTGCTCTGACTTGGTGGAATACCTATGCTTAGACTGTGGGCATCGATACTGCTTATCTGACTCCGTGGGAAGAGTTGAAACAAATGCTGAAGGACGAGTACTGTCCCAGAGATGAGATTCAGCAGCTAGAGCATGAGTTCTGGCACCTCACCACCCAAGGCAATGACATTGCCGGATACACTACCAGGTTTAACCAACTAGCACTGTTGTGCCCATCTCTTGTTGATCTGGAGTAAAAGAGGATTGAGCGTTACATCTGGGGACTTCCCCCACGCATTCAGGGTTTGGTCACTACTTCCAACCCCGCCACTATCCAAGCTGCCGTCCGAATGGCACATAACCTCATGGCATAGGTGGTCCGTCGAGGAACATCTGCCGCCAACAATCCGAACTAGTCTGGGGACAACAAACGTAAATGGCCGGGAAACAACAAAGATAACACCTCCTCATCCAAGAAACCTGAAACCATCAAGGCCTACTCTTCTGGGTCTGAACCAAAAAGGGGCTACTCTGGAAACAAGCCCTTCTTCTCTAAGTGTCGCCGTCACCATGATGGCCCTTGTGGTACCCAATGCTCAAACTGTTAGAGATTTGGGCACATGGCCAAGGACTGCAAATCTACCGTCAACTCCAAACACCAGTCAACCCAGAGCCTGCTTCGAGTGTGGTAACCCAGGGCATTTCAGGAATGAATGTCCCAAACTGAAGAATTAGAGCAACAACACCGCTAAAGGTAGAGCTTTTGTCCTGAACTCAAAGGATGCCCTAAGACCAGAATGTGGTCTCGGGTATGTTCCTCATCAACAACTTATCTGCTTCTATTCTATTTGATACTGGTGCTGATAGAAGCTTTATATCTGATGAATTCTGTCCACTACTTGACATCACACCTGTTGCATTAGATGCTAAATACGTCGTAGAATTAGCTAACGGAAAACTCATTGAGACCGATAGTGTGATACCCAATTGCACTTTAAACCTCACCGACGAATTGTTTTCAATCGATCTTATACCCGTTGAGATCGGAAGTTTCGATATCATCATCGGCATGGACTGGCTGTCCAAGCATCGCGTCGAGATCGTGTGCTATGATAAAATTGTCCGCATACCCCCCACCTCCGGTGGTATTCTAGCCATACAAGGGGAAACCGGTGGAACGAGGTTCAATGTCATTTCATGTATGAAGACCCGCAAATATCTGAGAAAGGGTTATCCGGCAATACTCACTAACATTGTGGAGAAAAAGTCAGAAGAGAAGAGGCTTAAGGATGTGCCAAACGTTCGGGACTTCCCAGAAGTCTTTCCTGAGGAATTACCTGGCCTTCCACCGTTTAGGCAGGTAGAGTTCTCCATCGATCTTGTGCCTGGAGCAGCACCCGTGGCACGAGCACCGTACCGTTTAGCTCCATCCGAACTTCAAGAGTTATCCTCTCAGTTACAGGAACTCCTGGACAAAGGATTCATCCAACCAAGCTCTTCACCTTGGGGAGCTCCGGTCTTGTTTGTCAAAAAGAAAGACGGTTCTTTCTGCATATGCATCGACTACAGAGAACTGAACAAACTAACCATCAAGAACCGTTATCCACTACCACGCATCGATGATCTATTTGACCAACTCCAAGGGTCAAGTTTCTATTCCAAAATTGCTTTACGATCCGGTTACCACTAGTTACGAGTTCGTGATTTTGACATTCCGAAAACTGCTTTCTGAACTCGTTACGGCCACTATGAGTTTCAAGTCATGCCCTTTGGTTTGACAAACGCACCGGCTGTATTCATGGACCTCATGAACCGAGTGTGTAAACCATATCTCGACAAGTTTGTCATAGTATTCGTTGATGACATTATAATCTATTCGCGCAACGAAGGAGAACACGCGCAACATCTTAAGATCATTCTAGAACTTCTCAAACATGAAGAGTTATACGCCAAATTCTCTAAGTGTGAATCCAGGATACGAACCGTTCAATTTCTTGGACACGTTGTAGATAGTCAAGGAATTCATGTTTATCCGTCAAAGATCGAGGCTATCAAAGGTTGGCAAGCACCGACAATGCCGACCAAAGTACGCCAATTCTTGGGTCTCGCTGGTTATTATCGACGTTTCATCGAAAAAAATTCAAAGATAGCCCAACTTCTCACGATCCTCACTCAAAAAGAAAAGAAATTTGATTAGACTGACAGACAAGAGTCAGCTTTCCAACTCTTGAAACAAAAGTTATGCAGCGCACCCATTCTATCTCTACCCCAAGGCACTGAGGACTTCATCGTATATTGCGATGCTTCTCATCAAGGTCTCGGTTGCGTGCTTATGCAACGAGACAAAGTCATCGCCTACGTCTCCCGACAACTCAAAATCCATGAAAAGAATTACACCACTCATGACCTGCAACTAGGAGCCGTATTGTTTGCACTCAAAATCTGAAGACACTATCTCTATGGCACTAAGTGCACGATCTTCACCGACCACAAAAGTCTCCAACACATTCTCAATCAGAAAGATCTCAACATGAGGCAACGTCGCTGGGTCGAGTTGCTTACCGATTACGACTGTGAGATCAAATATCACCCTGGCAAGGCAAACGTTGTTGCCGACGCCCTCAGCCGAAAGGAACGACCGAAACCACTTCGAGTCCGAGCCCTCAGCAGTACAATCCACAACGATCTTATCACCCAAATCCTCACCGCTCAACAAGGTCAATGAGAATCCTGAAAATATCAAAAACGAAACTTTGCGAAACATGGAGAAACAATTCGAAACCAAACCCAACGGGATGGAGAAACAATTCGAAACCAAAGCCAACGGGGTTAAATATTTCGCAAACCGAATCTGGTTACCGTGTTTCGGGAATCTTCGAGCCTTAGTAATGGACGAAGCCCACAAATCCATATACTCCATACATCCTGGATTCGACAAGATGTATCATGGCATCAAGGAATTATACTGGTGGCCAAACATGAAGGCTGAGATCGCCACCTACGTCAGTAGGTGTCTCACGTGCTCAAAAGTTAAAATCGAACACCAAAAACCTTCTGGTTTACTTCAACAACCGGACATACCTCAATGGAAATGGGAACAAATTACCATGGACTTCATCACCAAACTCCCAAAGACGTCAAGCGGTTGCGATACCATTTGGGTAATCGTTGATCGTCTCACCAAATCTGCCCATTTTCTCGCCATCAAAGAAACCGATAGAATGGAACGCCTCACCCGAATCTATCTGAAAGAAATCGTATCCCGACACGGTGTTCCTAGCTCGATTATCTCTGACAGAGATGGCCGTTTCACCTCACACTTTTGGCAATCATTACAGAAATCTTTGGGTACTCGCCTCGATATGAGTTCCGCTTATCATCCACAAACTGACGGCCAAAGTGAACGAACCATCCAAACACTGGAAGACATGCTACGAGCCTGCGTACTTGATTTCGGTGCAAATTGGGAACATCACTTACCCTTGTGTGAATTTTCATACAACAACAGTTACCACGCCAGTATTGGAACTGCACCATTCGAGGCACTGTATGGTCGAAAGTGCCAATCACCCATCTGGTAGACCGAAGTGGGAGACAGTCAACTCACTGGTCCAGAAATCATTCATGAAACCGGGTATTACTCAAACTACTCAATATCAGGTTGGAGACCGGGTATTACTCAAAGTATCGCCTTGGAAAGGCGTCATCCGTTTCGGTAAATGCGGGATCCTGAACCCCAGATACATCGGACCTTTTGAAATCCTTGAGAGGGCCGGTCCGGTGGCATATCGATTGCAACTACCTGAAGCGCTCAGTAGTGTGCATCCTACCTTCTGTTGGGAATTGATATTGATGTTTCTACTGTTACTACTGTTGATTGAAGAATGCACAAGGCATTAACACTGTTAGTGTTAATGTTACTACTGGTATTAACACTGTTAGTGTTAAGGGTTACCACTGTCTTCACAAGTTACAACTGTTAGTTCAAGTCTTCAAAGATTATCACTGTTAGTGATAGTTACCACTGTTAGTTGGTAAGTCTGGTAAATTGTGCAAGTGTTAACACTGTTCTATAGGAATTACCACTGTTTGTATAGTTGTGGTAGTTAACACTGTTTATGTATAGAATAGGCGGAAAAATGATGTTTGAATAATTATGGAATGTAACTGTTTCCATGATTATAGGAGATTGTTTAGCAGGACTCTATGAGATATAAATAGAGATCCTAAATCTAGATTAGGTTAACTTAGTTTTCACGCAGCTTCAAGGTTTTGTAACCCTAATACAATTCAGTGTATTCGTCTTATATTATTAATAAGATTGAAGCTTTTGATAGTAATTCTGGTGTTCATTGTTTTATTATTGATCTTCATAATATTACTGAGTGTTATTCCGCAACTTCTCAGTAATAATTCAAAGCTTGTGTTAATCTAATAAGTTTATTAGATCGATCTTGGTTTAACAAGTGGTATAAGAGCATTTGGTTAAGTTTTGAATACAAGAAGATCTAGGATCACTGTTTGATTGATTATTTTCAATATCCTTTTATTAAATCAATGGCAGAAAGCAATGAAGGAATTCAGGTCACAAAGATACCCATGCTTAGACCTGATGAGTTTGATCTGTGGAAGAACAGAATCAGACAATACATGCTTCTCAAAGATTATCAGATGTGGGAAGTGGTTGTTAATGGTCTTCCAGTGACTCTTAATAGTGATGGTGTTGCACAGGCTAGATTACCACCAACATCTGAGGTAGAAAGAAAGGTTAGATCTATAGAGTACAAAGCTCTAAGTACTTTATTGTTATCTATTCCAAATGAATATCAGAGACAATTTGAAGCATGTCAAGATGCTAAAGTTCTCATGGAAGCTATAGAGAAGAGATTTGGTGAGAATGATAACACCAAGAAGAATAAAAGGTCTTTGTTGAAACAACAATATGAGAATTTTAATTCTGCAAAGTCAGAAACTTTGACTCAAACCTTTGATAGGTTTTCAAAGTTAGTAGGAGATCTGGAAAATCATCAAGTGAAGATTGATAGGGATGATTTAAACAGGAAGTTTTTGAGGTCTTTGGGAGATGAGTGGACAATTTATACAGTTGGGTTAAGACAAAGTGCAGATCTGGAATCAAAAGAGCTGGAAGACATTTATAATGATCTGAGAAACTTTGAAGCTGAAGTGGAGAGCAAGAAGATTGGATCAGGAAGTAACAACAACAATTCTGCATTTATGTCAATGGCTGGAATAAAGGCAGAATCAGGTCAGAAAGGTTCTTCTTATGGGTCTGTTGGAGGTGGATCATCATCAAATCATTCTAATGATCAAATCTTAGAATCTTTCTTTGCTAGTAATGTGAACTCTTCACTTACTAATGAAGACTTAGATCAATTTGAATCAGATGATCTAGAAGAAATGGATATTAAGTTACAAATTGCCTTAATCACTAAAAGGGCAAAAAGGTTTATGCAAAGAACTGGCAGGAACAACTTTGCACAAAAGAGGAATGATTCAAGTTGGTTTGATAAGAGCAAAGTTGAATGTTTCAACTGTCACAAAATGGGACATTTTGCTAGGGAATGCAGAAGTCCAAAGAATGAGCAGAATGATAGAGGAAATGGTCAAAGGAGTGGAGGAAATGTGAGTCAAACAAGGTCTGTACCAATCCAGGGTACTTCATCAAATGCCCTTGTATCTGTGGATGGATGTGGTTGGGACTGGAGTGACCAAGAAGAGTTTGAAGTTAAGAATCAGTGTCTCATGGCTACTGCTGAATCTGACAAACGGTCAGAGATTCCTTATGAGGTACAAATTAAATTATGTTTCCCTGTGTGTAAACAAACAGATAAACATTATAGGGATCATAATCAGAAAGTGTGTGATGAATTAAAACAATGTGAAATCAAAAGTAAACACACAATATCAGTAATAGAAAATCTAGAAAAACATATTCAGGCATATGAAGAAAATGCAACACAGTTTAAGTATGATATTGAATTTGCTAGGTGGGAGAGAGATACTCTTAAAGATAAGGTAGAAGTATTAACTAAGAAACTTGCTGAGGTCACATGTGAAAGTGATAGCATAAGACTTAATGTAAGCAACTTAGAAAATGCATCTAAGAGTGTTCATAAACTTATCAACTCACAGATTCATGATAAACTTAAGACTGGGTTAGGATACAGTAATGTACCTCCTCCTTACAACAATAACTACTTTCCTTCTAAAACTGATATTAATATCAATTCACTTAAAGAAGAAATGAATGTTGATGTTAAAAAGGCTGACCCTATTAAGAGTTTAGAAGAAGATGTGAATTTTGATAAAGTTGAAATTAGGGATTGGAGTAAAGAAGATGATGAAGAAAATGATAATTCTGAAAGTGAGGACACTGTGACAAATCATTCATATAAGTCAACAATTGAAAGCAGCAAAAGCATTACTGATCTAGTTTTAGAACTTAAGGTTAATAAACTAGAAGAGGGTGAGCAAATGTTTGTAGAGAAGGATAAACATCAGGTAGAACATGTGAGAGCCACACCTAACACACCTAGGAAGTTTCAAAGGAATGTTAGGAATGCAGTGAAATCATCTGTATCTGCATGTACTACATCTAAATTGAATAAATGTGATAATTGCAAATGTAAGGATAACTTCTCAAGATCACAAAATATGCAAAAACATATTCCCAGAGGTAATCAAAGAAATTGGAATCAAATGGTAACTCAAAAACTGGGAAATAATGTAACAGTGATTAGAGAAAAGTTGTGTCTTATATGTGGAAGAAATAATCATCTTCAACATGACTGTTTTCATAATCCAAAATCTGTTCAAAAGAATGTGAAACGGCCATGGACATCAGTTAATATGATCAACAAACAAAATTTTAAATCTAAAGTTAATCATATTGCTGCTGTCAGAAAGATGAATTATATGGCAAATCAAACTAAGGCTGCTGCAAAGGTTACCACTGCAGGAACAAAAGTTACAAATTTAGCCAACATTAATAAGGCTAAAACAGTGGCAAAAGAGTATAATGTAAACAGTGGTAAATCTTTTAAAACTGTTGGGACTGTTAATTCAACAGTTACCACTGGTAGAGTAAATAACACTGTAAGGAATACTAACAGTGTTAATTATTTTACCACTGTTAGACATAACAACAGTTATAATAAGTTTAACACTGTTAGGCATTATAACTATGGTCCTTCAATTAACACTGTTAGACCAAAACCCACTGTTAAGTCTAAAATTAGTTGGATGTGGACACCTTTTCAATCTAATTTACCCAGAGGTCCAAAATCCAACAATGTATCAAAATCAACGATCTTCAAGAAAATTGATTACATTGATAAATATGGGAAACCCAAAGCCAAATTGGTTTGGGTTCCCAAGAGAAATTAATTTTTCTTTTTGTTTAAATGTGTGCAGGGAAAGCCAAGAAGCTTATGGCATATTGATAGTGGCTGCTCAAGGCACATGACTGGAGATAAGGAAAAGCTACAGAACTTCAAATCATTTGATGGTGGATATGTAGCATTTGGAAGCAATCCCAAAGGAGGAAAAATTACTGGAAGAGGAACAGTTCAGAGTACCAAGCAAAGTTTTGAAAATGTTTATTTTGTGGAACAATTGAGGTATAATTTGCTAAATGTAAGTCAAATTACAGATAAAAAGAATCCAGTTCATTTTACTGACACTGAATGCCTTATTTTGTCAAAGGAATTCAAAATTCCAGAAAACATGATTTTAATGAGAATTCCTAGGCAAGATAATGTATATAAGTGTGACTTAGCAAATATGGCACCTCAACCTGATTTAAACTATTTGATTTCAAAAGCAAATCTGAATGAATCTAATTTGTGGCATAGAAGGATGTGTCATATGAATTATAAAACCATTAATAAACTTGTCAAAAACAAGCTGGTTAGAGGTTTACCTGAAAAGGTATATTCATGTGATGATCACTGTGTTTCTTGTCTTAAGGGAAAGCAACACAAAACTTCTTTTAAGTCCAAATCTGTGAATACAAACTGTACTCCTTTACACTTGTTACATATGGACTTGTTTGGACCAACAATTATAAGAAGTATGGGAAAGAGATCTTACTGCCTTGTAGTAATTGATGATTATACTAGATTTACATGGGTTTTCTTTCTTAGAACAAAGGATGAGACAGGTGAAATACTTAGATCATTTATAACTAAGATGGAAAATCAATTAGATAAAAAGGTTAAAATCATCAGGAGTGATAATGGAACAGAGTTTAAACATCATGAGATGGATAAATTCTGTGATGAAAAAGGCATTAAGAGAGAATTTAGTTCTCCTAGAACTCCTCAACAGAATGGAGTAGCTGAAAGAAGGAATAGGACACTAATTGAGGCTGCTAGAACTATGTTAGTTGATGCAAAATTACCTATGTCTTTCTGGGCAGAAGCAGTTAGCACAGCTTGCTATGTTCAGAATAGGGTAACATTTATTAAGCCTCATTTCAAAACTCCTTATGAATTGCTGTTTAAAAACAAACCATTGGTTAGTTTCTTAAAATCATTTGGATGTCCATGTACCATTCTGAATACCAAGGATCACTTAGGAAAGGTTGGAAGCAAGGTAGATGAGGGTATTTTTGTAGGGTATTCCATCCAAAGTAAGGCATATAGGGTTTTCAATCAAAGGACCAGGGTAATAGAAGAATCAATGAACATCACTTTTAATGAGAATACCATTAATCCTGATGGGATAGGTCCAAAGTCATTGTTTGATATTGATGCTCTTAATTCTGGTTTTAGATATGCAACTGTAAATTCTAGTGCAGGTACAAGTTCAGGTACCAATACAGGGACAGCAGATGAAGCAAGTAAGGAAGTATCAGGAATGTCCACAGAAAAGAATAAAGATTCATTGGAATACATTGTATTTCCAATCTGGACTCCTGATCCACCAGAGGTGTTTTCCTCTG
Organism: Pseudognaphalium luteoalbum; assembly: GCA_963422505.1. Classification (NCBI taxonomy): domain Eukaryota; kingdom Viridiplantae; phylum Streptophyta; class Magnoliopsida; order Asterales; family Asteraceae; genus Pseudognaphalium; species Pseudognaphalium luteoalbum. The sequence continues at coordinate 71,015,061 of OY730194.1, read as the reverse complement.
ATCAACCACAGTCCACTCAGAGAACTGAGACAGAAGATTCTACTGTTATATCATCTAGTGAGAGTTCTGGACAAGAAGGCAACCTTACCAACTTAGAAGCCAACATTCCAGAGACATCAACATCTACTTATCATGTTCACAAAGATCACCCTCTAGAATAGGTAATTGGGAATGTTGATTCTGCTGTTCAAACTAGACAGCAGTCTACTGTCAATGAAGAAGAGATACATACCTCTTTATATGTATGTTTTCTTTCTCAAGTTGAACCTAAGAAGGCAGTAGAAGCTCTTAAACACCCTAGTTGGATCGAGGCAATGCAGGAAGAATTGTTGCAATTCAAAATACAGAATGTGTGGACTTTAGTTGATTTACCAAAAGGGAAAAGGGCTATTGGTACTAAATGGATATTCAAGAAAAAGAAGGATGAGAGGGGAATTGTCATCAAGAATAAAGCCAGGCTGGTGGCACAGGGATATACTTAGGAAGAAGGTATTGATTATGATGATGTGTTTGCTCCTGTTGTAAGGATAGAAGCTATAAGATTATTCTTGGCATATGCTTCATACAAAGGTTTCACATTATATCAAATGGATGTCAAGAGTGCCTTTCTGTATGGCACAATTGATGATGAAGTGTATGTTTGTCAACCACCTGGATTTGAAGATCCTACATATCCAGATAGAGTCTGCAGATTGGATAAGGCATTGTATGGCCTACACCAAGCACCCAGAGCTTGGTATGAGACTCTATCTGTTTATCTTTTAGAGAATGGTTTTAAAAGAGGTACCATTGACAATACATTATTCATCAAAAGGGATCACAATGATATTTTATTGGTACAAGTGTATGTTGATGATATCATTTTTGGATCTACAAATGATGGGTTATGCAAGGAATTTGAGAAGTTGATGCATCAGAAGTTTCAAATGAGTTCTATGGGGGAACTTAATTTCTTTTTGGGGCTTCAAGTCAAACAAAGCTCAGATGGCATTTTTATTCATCAGAGTAAGTATGTTAAAGACATACTCACCAAATTTGGCTACACTGAAACTAAAGTGGCTAGTACACCTATGGAAACACACAAGCCATTAACTGTAGATCCTGAGGGGGAGGAAGTAGACATACATCTGTACAGGTCTATGATAGGCACATTGATGTATCTAACTTCCTCCAGGCCAGATATTATGTTTGCTGTATGTATCTGTGCCAGATTTCATACTTGTCCAAAGCAATCACATCTGTATGCTGTAAAGAGAATTTTTAGATACCTAAAGGGACAACCTGATATAGGCCTTTGGTATCCAAAAGATTCTTCCTTTGACTTAATACCATATTCAGATAGTGATTATGGGGGAGCTAGCATGGACAGGAAGTCCACATCAGGAGGTTGTCAATTTCTATGAGAGAGGTTAATTTCGTGGCAATGTAAGAAACAGACAACTGTATCAACATCTACTGCTGAAGCTGAGTATGTAGTTGCCGTGCTCAGGTTTTATGGATTCAGAATCAAATGCTTGATTATGGTTTAACTTTCTTAAACACTCCTATTTTTATTGACAATACTTCTGCTATCAGCATCATCAATAATCCTGTTAAACATTCTAAAACTAAGCATATAGAGATTAGGTATCATTTTATCAGAGATTGTAATGAAAAACGACTTATTCAGATTATAAAAGTCCATACTGACAATCAACTTGCAGATCTGTTCACCAAAGCCTTTGATGTAGGCAGATTTACATTTCTGATTACAAGTATTGGTCTGATTAAATCTCCTTAAATTATTTCTTCATAAATATTTTGTAAAACATCTCTATAATGCTTAAGGATTAGATGCTGGTAGATGTAATTGATACTAACAGTGATAATAGTCTTAGTTACAACTGCTTTGCTTTACCAATTATCATTGTTATTATTCAATTACCACTGTATATGTATTTTGTTTTGTTTTCACTGTTAGTTTTACTGTTATCACTGTTTTTGTTGAACTAACTCTTTGTAGGTTATCACTGTCAGTGAAGCAACTATCACTGTTAGTGTAAACAGTTTCCACTGTTTTCACTATTCAGTTATAACTGTTAGTGTAAACAGTTTCCACTGTTTTCAACTTAGTGTAAATAGTTTCCACTGTTTTCATTATTCAGTTATAACTGTTTTTTTCACACTGTTAGTGTAACTTTTAACACTATTAGTATATCAGTTACCACTGTTTATACTATCAAGTTGAAATTTCACTATCATTGTTTATCTTTCAGTTTTCTTTTTGCAGGTACAACATAAAAAAAAAAAAAAAAAAAAAAAGAAGATATTACTGTTAGTAATACTAATGCAGTCACTAGTGTTGAGTTATAATTCCTTTGGTCAGGGGTTATTTCCATCCACTAGGTATAACACTGTTAGTATTATTATCATAAATGTATAATACTGTTAGTTCTTTTTGTTTCCACTGTTTTAAGACAGTTTCCACTATTTTAAAATTGTTTCCACTGTTAGTGTTAAAATTGGGATTTTTATTTCAAAATTAGGTCATTGAAACTAACAGTATAAATACTCCCAACACTTGTACATATTCTTTACGCTTTCATAAACACTGCTTTCATAAACCCTGTAATCACTGCTCTCCAAATCTTACACAAATTCTTCATGGCTTCTTCTTCATCAACCACACCTCAACTTGCATTAGGCAAAGATCATAACATGATTACCTATCTGGTAAAACCTTCCATCGCCGATGATTACGTTGAAATCATTGATTTTATGCGTAACTCTACCATTCACCATGCGCTAACCGTAGCACCAAGAATTTCACATGATCATATCAATGAGTTCTGGGTTAAAGCCAAGATTGAGGATGAAGCAGGTGTTCCACAGATTGTTTCCACCGTTGCTGGGCACCAAGTGGTGATTACTAAAGCATCCATTCGTTCTTCTCTTCATCTTCAGGATGAAGAAGGTATAACTTCAATTTCTGATGAAGATTTATACTCTAATTTACAACGAATGGGATATGAGGGTAACTTGGGTGGGTATGTTTTTCAGAAAACAATGTTTTCATACCAATGGAGATTTCTAATTCATACATTACCACTGCTTATCATCAAAACGTTCATCTTTTGAACAATTCAGCAGTAATGTAGCATATGCCTTGGTATGCTTAGCTACTGGTCAAAGTTTTAATTTTTCCAACTTTATTTTTGCTGGTATGCTAAGAAACATCAATCAACCTAAACTGAAATTTTTAATGTATCCAAGGTTTGTGCAAATTCTTTTAACTGAACAAATATCTGATTTGCCTGCTTTGGATAAGATTATAGGTATCTCTTCTTTCAAACCAAAAGTATTTTCAAATATGAAAAGAGATACCTCTATTAAAGGTGTTATGTTTTCTGGGAGGGTAACAGCATTGTTTCCAACAATGTTTCTTGCACCCTCCACCACAGGCTCTGTACTACCAACAGAAGCTGAACCAGTTGCTGAGAGGATGGAACAACCCATTCCTTCTCAACCCACAACAATTGGGAGTAATGTACAACAACAAGGGAACAAGTTTACCACAATGTACACCAGAAAAGCCAAAAGGGCTACACATCAGGTGTCTGAGGCTCATGCTTCTCAGTCATCTCAGTCCAATGACAGTGGTCATGAACAACATGTGGTCCATAAGGAGTGGGGTGACCGTTCTGCAAGGGCTGCTTCTACTGCTTCTAATCCACAGATAGAGCAGGATAGAAGTAACATTAATAAGACCTAAGCAGAGGCAACACCAGAAGATGATTCTACTCATGTAGATGATTTTGGTGGTCCCAGTACCAAGAAAACAGGGGAATTTTCTGATCATACCAGGTATGAGGAAGATTTTGATGCCCATGTCAATGATTCACCTAGGGAGACACATTCTGATGGTGATGAGGCTAGAACTAACCTGGAATTAACGAAAATGATTGATTATGTTTGGGAGAAATTTAAGGTGGAAAGAAGGAGGAACAGAGAAAAAGATGAAAGGATAGCAGATTTAGAGCATAGGCTTACTGAGTTGGAAAAACTTGTGATTAAAGTTTAAAAAGAGGGCAAGGAGTATGTGTTAGTTGAAGGTGATTCTCCAAAGGATGCTTTCAAAAAGGGGGAGAAATTTTGGACTAATAAGGGTGATAAAAGGAATTTTCATACTGATGATTTGGATGGTGATAATGTTCCTGAACAGATGGATGCGGATATTGAGATGGAAAATATTAATGAGAATGAGAATGAGGGCTTGTTTGGTTCACAGAATTCATGGGAATCTAACGGAATTGGAATCTGAATTCCTTTCCATATCCTGTTTGGTTGACAGAATGGAATTCAGATTCCAATGCATTGCGTTTGTTTCACAGAATTTGAAGGAATTGGAATCCTTCGATTTCCAGCAGTCAAAGGAATTCAGATTCCTTACCATATTGGATGGAAGACTTATTATTTCAATGGAATTCAGATTCTGATTGATTTTTTATTTATTTATTACTACTATTATTTAAATATTATTTTAATGTTATATTTAAATTTTTTAATAATTTTTTTATTAATACTACTTTTAATTAAATATTAAATTTAATTTCATTTTTATATTATAATTTAATATTATGTATAAAACAATATTATCACAATATTTTATTTATATGAATGATACCTTCTATCATTAATACTTGTTATCATTTCACAATTCTATATGCAATTAATTATATACCTAAATAAACTTAATAGTTATTTTTTTTACTATTAGTACCGGTTATTTATTAAATATAAATATATAAACAAAATAACTATATATATATATATATATATAAATTATTAATATTAGATTATTACATATTATAATTGATTGTAATTAATTTTATGCCTATATCATTTATTTATATTATGATTATTATTAATTCAAATTCCATTCCAATTCCTGTCAACCAAACGTGACAGATTTCAGCACATTCAGATTCCAATTATATCTGATTCTAATTCTTTCAAATTCCAATTCATTCAGATTCCAATTCCTTTGACAGATTCCAATTCTTTCAAAAACATTCTGCGAACCAAACGGGCCCTAAGGATGCTGGTGGGAATGAGAATAATGATGATGTGCATAAGAATGTAAATAATGATGAAGCTACAGCTGAGAAAGTGCCAGAAAATGTCCCTACAAGGACAACTTTACCACCTGTACAGATTAGAGAACCTACTGCAGCTACTGCTCCTGCTCAAAATTTACCCAAAATTGATCCAAAGGATAAGGGTAAGGGTATTTTGGAAGAAGGGCCTAAAAAGAAAAAGCAGAGATCAATGCCCCAGGAAGCTACAATTAATGATGATGAATATGCATAGAGATTACATGCAGAAATTAATGCTGATGTTCTTCAGGAGGAATTGATTGATGTAGAAGTTGAACCAGGTCAGTTTGTTAAGATGACCAAAGCTCAGGTAGATGAATGGGATGAAGCTCAGCTGAAAGAGCAGAAATTTGATGATATTGAGTTTTTGGTAGAGCAGATTAATAGAAAGAAAGCTGCTGAGATGAGAAAGATTAGAGATGAAAAAGCTGCTAAGAAAAGGAATAGACCTCCAACAAGAGCCCAACAGAGGAGAAATTTAATTGTGAAGTTAAGAGGAGGGAATATTCCAACTTCTAGATTGAATGCTATGTCACTTGAAAGTCTGCAGAGGATATGGGACAGAGACACATTTTTGAATCCTGAGGCAGCAAAGAGAGCAGAGGAAGAACAGAAAGCTAAGAAGAAGGCAGATAGAGAAAGGAAACAAAAAGAAAGAATTGAGAAAGAAATTGAAAGAGAAAAGGAATGGGAAAGACTGAGTGCTGAGCTTAAAGAGCAATTAAGGCAGGAATATGCATCAATTCCTGATCTACCAAGAAATAAAGTTGATTTGAATGATGTGATTGTGGTGCAACCTCTTCAGGTACAACTTCCACCTGATAACTTGCTTGTAATAATTGATTGGTCTATTGAACCATTTTCAATTCCTATTAAATGTGAGAAAATCAGAGTTGAAAGAGCAGATACTTCTGTATCATTTTGGAGGTCTTTTAAGGAATTAATCAAGGTGCTGACAAGGGAAGACTTGGTTAGAATGTATGAGATTGGGTCTGAGAAAGGATTAAGTACCAAGAAGTTTGATAGTGTATATGAGTTGTGTACTTGGTCATGGATTTCGATGATGTTTGAACCAGATAGATTTTCATTTGAGTTCAACACTTTTCAGACAGTAAGACAATGGATATATCACAGCAATCCAGATGTTCATCAAGTGATTTTGGATGATGCTACTATGCTTTGGATGTTAACAGACAGAGAATATGACATGAGTCTGAGTTTGTTGAGAAGCTTAAAACATGCCAAGTTATTTGTCTCATTTAACAATGATTTGGCAGAGAATTTGGTATATATGATATTGAATCAGATTCACAAGAAAGAAGAGTATGAGAGAAGGCATAGAGATCAGTGATTGTTGGTTTGAAAATTTTTTTTTGAAAGAGGTCAACATGAAGAATATAGAGAAACTTAATTCTGTTGGGGACAGATTAAGTTTAGGGGGAGATTGTTGGGAATTGATATTGATGTTTCTACTGTTACTACTGTTGATTGAAGAATGCACAAGGCATTAACACTGTTAGTGTTAATGTTACTACTGGTATTAACACTCTTAGTGTTAAGGGTTACCACTGTCTTCACAAGTTACAACTGTTAGTTCAAGTCTTCAAAAATTATCACTGTTAGTGATAGTTACCACTGTTAGTTGGTAAATCTGGTAAATTGTACAAGTGTTAACACTGTTCTATAGGAATTACCACTGTTTGTATAGTTGTGGTAGTTAACACTGTTTATGTATAGAATAGGCGGAAAAATGAAGTTTGAATAATTATGGAATGTAACTGTTTCCATGATTATAGGAGATTGTTTAGCAGGACTCTATGAGATATAAATAGAGATCCTAAACCTAGATTTGGTTAACTTAGTTTTCACGCAGCTTCAAGATTTTGTAACCCTAATACAATTCAGTGTATTCGTCTTATATTATTAATAAGATTGAAGCTTTTGATAGTAATTCTGGTGTTCATTGTTTTATTATTGATCTTCATAATATTACTGAGTGTTATTCCGCAACTTCTCAGTAATAATTCAAAGCTTGTGTTAATCTAATAAGTTTATTAGATAGATCTTGGTTTAACACCTTCCACATTTCTAACTTAAAGAAATGCCTATCAAACGAAACACTCATAATACCCCTCGCGGAAATCCAAATCGACGATAAACTTCATTTCATTGAAACACCAGTGGAGATCATGGATCACGAAATCAAACAACTTAAACAAAGTCGTATTCCCATCGTTAAGGTCAGGTGGAATTCGCGGCGCGGTCCGGAATACACTTGGGAACGGGAAGACCAAATGCGACTCAAGTTTCCACAGTTGTTCACTGACTCTACATCAAACGATGCATCGAACTAAATTTCGGGACGAAATTCTCCTAACAAGGGGAGAATGTAACACCCGCAAAATTAGGGTTTGTCATTAGGTCCTAATCATCTTGTAATACATATAATTAGTTTTAAGTTAGGCTAATTAATGTATCAAAATATATATTATAGAATATATAGGAATATACGATTTGATTAAATCGTGCAAGTTCCAAATTGAATGAAATTCGGTTCTTGCAAATACGGACGTTGGTGATCAAGTTTATTTAAAAAGTATAAATTTGTCTAATAACGATAACATGCCCAAATATTATTTTGATAATATTTCAATTATCTTTCGTATCGTGTAATAAAAGCCTACGTGACCATTTAAATTTATTAGGTGTTTGACAAAATACTTCAACACAATATTAAATAAATAATTGTATTTTAAAACCTATAATTAAACGTGTAAAATAATTATTTAACGCAAAACGATCGAAAATCGAGCGTTGCACGGAACGCGTACACAGGAGAGCGAAAAACCGGCGGAACCTACACTTGGTGGACCCCACTAGCCGCCCCCTCCCCCCTTTTTCCCCTCCTTTTCTTCTCTTTTCCTTTTCTTCCCCCTCATTCTAACGTTCTTCTTTTTCTTTTCTTCTTTTTCACTCTAAACCTCACCACACCACTATCACCTAATTTCCACTAAAAACACCACTAAACATCATCCTCTCGCTTAGCTCATTAGGAGAAAAAGAACCATCTCGCAACGATCTACACTTCCACCTTTCCGGATTCCCCGCGCGACGATTTGTAAGTTTCCGACAAAACCCAAAACCTTTCGATTTAGAATATTTTTAGGTTCTAGTTGTTCCTTTAAGCTTAGAATGTCCCTATAAGGGTTGGGTAAAAGAATCAGACCAAACGGAAACCCAAAAACTCATTTTTGGCTCAAAAATTCGTCAACAGCTTTAAGTGTCGCAACGAAGGTGCACGATAGCGTCACGTCATGCGTCACTTCATGCGTCACTTAAGTGACGCATTGAGTGTCGCTAAAAGCCCTAATCATGCGTCACTTGCATAAGTGCCGCATAAAACCCCTATTTCCCGACACTTACCTCTGTCACTTGTTTAGTGACGCCTAGAAGCCTTATCCGACACTTATACCCGACACTTATGGAGTGACGCCACCTTATGCGTCGCTTACCTAAGTGATGCCCTAAACTCAGAATTTCCAATTTTATGCGACACTTCCTAAGTGTCGCCAAAGCCACTAAGTGACGCCTCACTATGCGTCACTTCCATAAGTGACGCCATAAGTGACGCCCTTACCCAGACTCTGCTATTTCATGCGTCACTTCCTAAGTGACGCCTAAGACCCTAAGTGTCGCTATAAGTGTCGCATGAAACAGAACCCAGATTTTTACTAAGTGTCGAGACCTAAAATTTTATCACTTGATTTTACCCAAATTCAAATCTTAGATGCGTTTTTTTCTCAATAACAATATGGTGAAAATAAAAATTTTTCGAGCTGACCTGGCATCTCGACCCTAGCCAGGGCCCAGCCCCTTGGACCCTGCCTGGGGTTGCCACCCCTGGGACCCCGCTAACCAGGGGCGCTACCCCCGGACCCCCGTCACCTAATGTTTGTAAATACTTTTTAAGTATAACACTTCGACATAATAATAATATTATTGCAAATAATCACCAACGGGCCGTACACATTTTCAAAACTCGAACTTACCAATCAAATCAAATCATTGGACATTACTAGTTGGATGAACAACTAGCATAGGTTATCTTTTAAGATACCTACTTATTTTATTCAACCTTGCGCGTCATAAACGCCCGACAGGCTACAGTCTTCGGACACGCCATTTTACTTCACCACATTTGCTTCATTGCAACTCTTCAGGCTCAGGTGAGTCGCATAGCCCCGACCTTTTACTGTTTTTACTCCCGGGGTGGGAATACATGCTCTAACTGTTTTACACGTGAACACGAGTACAAAACTCGCTATATTCTGCATGAGCTGTTTTCTAATCACTTTTATGTCCTCTACGATCATAGTTCTGGTTATACTTTATGTAGCGCGAATGTTAGTGTATGGTACCATATAGGACTGACCATCCTCGTCCGGGTCAGCAAGCACTGACTGGTTAAACGGACGCATTAACTTTTGTTCATACGAGTGTGGATTAGACACTCGCCCGGAGGCACCCACGATCAGGCACTTTATTGTGATCCTAACACCCACGTTAAGCGCAGACTATGACCTCATGGCAGAAATATACATCATTTGATTTATTTCATACGGTTACTATTAAATCTTGTGGTTCACACTTACATATTTATTATGCAAACCTGTGAGCTCACCAGCGTTAGCTGACCTTTTTAGCATGTGTTCTCAGGTACCCAACAACAGTAGGACCTGTTCACTCAGGATTCCCATAGCTCGAGTCAGCATACACGTCAGGAGATTATTTTGCATTACTACATTTTGTAATTATGTTATGCCGATTAATCTCTAAACATTGTAACTATTGGGCTTTTTGTAAACATTTATACATTGTAAAGCTTATATTATCAATGTATTTGTAAAATGACGCATATAGAGTCGTTCATTGTATGCCTTGTGTGTTTTGATTATTGATTAGTAGCACCCCAAAGCTTGCTTCCGCTAAACAGTAAATTTGGGGGTGTTACAACGTTCAATTGAAAAAGCAGTATTTCCACAGCTCTGGTGTAGTTGCATTTAGTTCAGAAAACATTATCCCATAGTCATAGTGTACTTTGCGTTCAATTCAGAAAACATTATTTCCACTATGATGATGTACTTTGTGTTCATTTTAGAAAGTGATGTTTACACTACCTACAAATCAGACCATGTTTGTTTAGATACAGATAACTAAGTACCATTGGATAGGGTTCGTGACGTCTTATCATTAAGGTCGTAATCACATTTACTGGTTGGAAGATGTTTAGTTTAAATGAGGTTTAAAATTAAATATAGAAAGTGAGCCAAAGCACTAGAGTTTATAATAACATTAATCCACAACGGATTGTGCACACGACTTTCATAGCTTTCACATTCTGTACTACACACATTGGTGTTTCCAGCGCTATACAAATGAAATCCGTATAACGTTACCTCCATTTTTTCATAATTACATCATCCCAACTAATACAACTAACTACATCATAGCAAACACGCAATAAAACTACTCTCTAATCATGGCAAACAATCCTAAATCTAGCATGATAGCAGTAATAACAATCATCATAATTAAAATAGATAAAGGATAGATATAACCGTAATAAGAGTGTAGCTGAATACAACGTGAAAGAATACAAGCAGAACTTCAAGTATCCTCCAAGCGATATTACAATATTACCCCTGTATTCGTCTGGTTAATACCGAGACTAACTAGCCGCTAACTACGAAAACAAGAAAATAAAAACCTAAATCTAGAGAGAGAGTAGTGAGAGAGTGTTGTTGGTGTAAAGTAAGATGAGAGGTGTGAGATGTGTTAAAATGAGATGTAGAAGCCTTGTATTTATATGAAATGCACAACCGTATTCTTCAACCGTATTTCATCCTTCAAATGCTCAATCGTATTGCACAACCATATAAAAATGTGATGTTTATTGCCTGGACGCTTCGATACGGTTGGTTTTGACCGTATACGGTTGGACTGGGGCAAATACGGGTGAACACCAACCGTATATGGTTGGTTTCAGCCATATACGGCTGAACACAGGCCGTATACGGTCTATGCAGGCCGTATACAGTCTGTGTCCAGCCATAGACGGTCTTGGCCAGCCGTATACGGTCTGGTTCAGCCGTGTTCGCTCCTTCATTTCTTTGTTTAAGCGTAACTTCTTCCTCGTTTATCCGTTTGAGTGATTCTTGCGTTCACGGATTCGTAATTTTCTAGCGAAGAAAATGATGTAAGTTAAAGGTCATAATTCTTAGTATAGCTCAAAATGTGCTGAAATGCATGAACGAGAGATTCGTTGATCGTTTGTGCTCTATTTTGCTCATTTTTAGGTCATTTTAGTTAATTCTTGAAGCATCATCTATATTTTAGCCTTCATTATGAAATTTAGTATATAATTGCATATTTCAAGTGTTTTCATCCATAATCAGACTAAAAAGGTGAGATAATAACACATAAAAACTTGACTTTTTGCGTGTTATCAACGACACCTCAGTTAAGCTCAGACTATGTGCTCATGGCAGTGATATACACTGATGACAAGTAAAAAGTCAAGTTTTTACGTGCATTACTCTCACCTTTTTAGCCCAATTCATGATGAATATATCCGAACTAAATAAATTATTACTAAAACTCATCACTTGGGCAAAAACATAGACAACATTTCAAAAATCAACTCAAATGGTCGAAAAACATGATAAATCTAACGAATACGATCATAGCAAAAGTCAACTCAACGTTTCAAAAATCATTCTTGTTCACGCTTTTTAGCACGTTTTGATTTCTACTTAGAATTACGACCTCTAATATATGTCATTTTCTTCGTTATGAAATTACGAACGCGTGGATATAAAGAACGCTCAAAACGGATAAACGACGAAGAAGTTACGCCCAAATGAAGAATCCAGGCAACCGAAGAGCAACAATATGGGAGAGCCAAGCCGTATACGGCCAAGCCCAGCCATATACGACCAAGACAAAGTCGTATACGCCATGTCTCAGCCGTATACGTCCAAGGCTCAGCCGTATATGGCCTGTCTTGCCCGTATACGGCAGGGTCTCTCCCGTATCGCCCAATTCTCACCCGAAATACGGTTGGACGCCCCGTATTCGATGTTTTGCACGTACAAGGAAGGATTTTTATACGGTTGGGAAATACGGCTGAGATTTTGGAGGTGGGAATACAGTTGAGCCAAATATCTAAATACTCACCACCACCTCCTCATTTGAATCATCCATTCATATACAACTTCATTTTCTTTCTCATTTCTTTCATTTCTCTCTCTAAAATAATTTAGATTAGTTTAGTATAATTAAGCTAGTAGATTAGCTTCGAGCTTAGTTGTAATGGAGGTGCTCCGAGATTGCGATTGCACAAGATTTGTAATAACGCTTTGTCAGCTTCTATTATAATCTCTATCTTGTCATTTTAAATGGTTGTGTTGCTGCCATGATTATTTAGAAACGCGTGATAGAATTATTGTCATGCTTAGCTAAACAAATATGTGTTTGCTACGATAGTCGTTATGCTAGGGTAGTTATACTTTAATCATGCCATTACTCTGCCTGTATGCTATTGATATTTATTTGAATATATAAATTGAATCTCCAATGTTTATCTATCCAACTTATGTTGTGGTTTGTAACTTACCGCTAGAACTTAACTAAAGGTACGCCGCTTATTATTCTGTGTCTGATGATCGTTGAACTCGACCTAGCCGGTGTTCTCCTAGTAGAAATACACCGGAGGGAGACACGGAGCGTAAGATTAGAGATAGATTAGATTCACTTCATATAACAAATGTTTTAGAGGGCACTTTCGGAACATTTGTGACTTAACCATTTATCCACTTACTCTGCATGAATAAATTGATCCATGTATGTTGCTCTACTGTTTGTTCTTGTTTGATTGTTACTTTAGGGTTTGCATGCTAGTATCACTTGTGATGTTGGATATATGATTAGGTTTTCGGATACATATTGATTGCATACACCAGTTTAACATGCGTAGAATAGTTATGATGATTTATATGAAATAATGATGAACAATTTAACTAGCCGTTAGACTAGACCATCCCAACTTGTTCCTGTGGGAAACCCCTATTCATGTTTTTGTTTATTCAACAATTCATGCCATGATTCGGATATTTCAAATGTCCGATATTGGGGAACAAGACTGGAGGATGGTTGTTGGTTAAATTGGTCACTACATTTGGGACAACTTCCGGTGTAGTGTACTCTCCATAGCTGTTATCCATGTGACATGCTATTTATCTGATAGCAGACAACTCTATGTTAGATAGATAATAGGCTAGGAGTTGTGGCTCATTAGGAAATATATGACCAAACCCATGATAGACAACAAGGAGTCTCTAATGTAGCAACAGAAATACCGTAGAACAACTGAATACTTGGTATAGCATTGGAAACACCTCTGGTGTAGTACAAACACGTGGAAGCCATGGAAAGGTTGTAGGAAGAATACTTTGTTATCATTGGATGTTCTGAGTTCGTCTGTTTAATTCTGTAACCCTCATCATAACCAGGGCTTTAAATAAAATAACTACCCCTAAATAGCATACACGATTGTCATAGTAAACACACGCGTTTAATCTGTAGTTCTCGTAGCCACCTCACTCCCTTTACTTTACCTTAGTTTTAATTAGTTAATTAGAAAACAAAACAAAAACCCCCATCAACTCTTGATAAACCAACTAAATTACAAAAGATAATCAAAAAGCTTAGATCCCATGCCCGTTGTAGTTTGAAGAACGACCCTAGGTCATACCTATCATTATACTCACCCATAGCTTTAGTATACTTAGGCCCCGCAAACATAAATTTTAAAACCCACTGATAGTTTCCAAGCAGAAGGTTCACAACGATAGGAAGCAATTCCTAAAACCGAACGTTCAGCTCGCATCAAGTTTTTGGCGCCGCTGCCAGGGACTACAACGACCGATTTAAGAATTTAGTTATCTTAGTTATTTAGCGATCTTTTTGGAAGATCAATATCATCCGAAAGTTCTTTTTCAGTACCCTTTCCTTTCCAAAACTCTCTTTTCTACCAAACCCAAACTTCCATCAGCCATGACGAATCGTATCACTCTCGCATCAACCTGCACACTAGTATTGGAGTGAAGAGGAGGACCTATCGTATTTCCAACTGACGGAAACTTCAAAATTCAGCTGACCATTATCAAATTACTTAACACCTTCTACCAATTTCACGGTTTTCCGCTTGATGATCCAAACTTACATTTGGACAGATTCATCAATCTTTCTGACTCTTATGAACAATTAGGAACTCCTAGAGACATCATTCGACTATATCTTTTCCCTTATCCTTTATCCTCACCTGCTCGGGCATGGTTTGATAAACTCGAACCCAATTCGATTCATACTTGGGAAGAGTTGGCTACTAAGTTTATGACTAAATTTTTTCCCTCTTTCCAAGCAAACCAAGCTTAAAGATGACATCATCAACTTCCACCACGGAAATGATGAATCGTTATCACAAATCAACGGTCTATCGCCTATGGCCTCATCATCAGATGGTTAAGACGAATCTTATCTGCATATTCTATAACGGTCTATGGCCTCATTACAAATCAACCCTCGATGCTGCTTCGCTAGGAAACTTCATGTCACACACTTCAGATTAAGCATGGAAGCTTGTTGAGACGATTGTGATGCATCAACATGACTGGGAGTCTGGAGTAACTACCGAGGAAGTAAGGAACACTTCCAATCCAACCCTAGAAGCTTTGCAAACTCAAATCAAAAATCTTACCAAAGTCTTCGAAGGTCTACAAGACTCTTCTAAACCTCAACGGAGGAATAATTTCCAAAGATCATCTGCTCGCAAAGGTAAGGAAGAAATTCTTGTAACAACTGTCAAAAGCCCTAAACCAAACTTTCATTCTACATCTTTTATTCAGTGGCCCACACCTATTCAACCTCTATCTACTTTATCCACCACTCTATCTGATTCCTCTATCAACTCTCAACAACAATATAACGAAACTTTGACTAACTTCATGATTGAGCAAATGAACGTTAACAAACAAGTAATAGCTTTTCAAGATAAAATTGATGCTTTACTTAGAATTTCTGAAGATTTAATCAAAAACCTGGTAGTTAGTCTTAAACAATTATTTTCTAAAGTTGAGGAGAGTCAAAGAGGAATCGGTATTAGTAACACTGTCTTAGTCGTTACCAGAGGGGGTAAAGAAACCAGAGTTGAACAAACCTCAGATAATTCTCCAAACAAACCTTCCACTTCCACTATCATGTACCTAGTAACACTCCTGTCACCCCACCCGATCCAATACCCTCTCAAGCTCCAAAAATTATTTCACGTACTCGAATACCCTTTCTAGGTAGGTTTAAGAAGGAGAAGCAGGAAGCACAGTTTGGGAAATATCTTGAGATTATTAGATGCTTTAGTAGAAATGCCTAGTTGTGCAAAATTCTTCAAAGAAATTCTTTCAAATAAGGAAAAATTAAGGCAAATAGTTAATATACCCTTAGATGCTGAATGCTCTGCAATCATGCTACATGGCCTTCCGCCAAAACTAGGAGATACTGTCCGTTTCACTATTCCTTGTTACCTTCAAAATACCCTAGTAATGCCTTAGCTGACCTAGGTGCTAATGTCAACCTTATGCCTTACTCACTATATAAGAAACTAGGATTAGAAGAATTGCTACCCACTCATATGACCATCCAATTAGCTGATAGATCAATTAAACTCCCTCGGGGGATTGCTGAAGATATTATGGTCCGAGTAGGTAAATTTATCATCCCAGTTGACTTTGTCATTATGGATATTGAGAAAGATGCCCACGTTCCCCTCATCCTTGGCAGACCTTTCCTAAACACTGTCAAGCTTGTTATTGATGTAAACAAAAAATCTTTAAAACTGAGAGTCAGAAACGAGGAAGTCACCTTTAATGTCGATAAATTGATGAAAAAACCTATGGGAGAAGATCTTGGTCTTGTGGATTCCATGGAGGAAGTATATGACAAGCATTTGGAGGAAATTCTAGCAGTTAGCAGTCACAACCCTCTTCCCAACATATTCATCACTACAAGGAGACTATGCCAGGACGATATCGGACTCTGCTCAGCTATCTCTGACAAACCAGCACACTCTGGGGAGCTGCTATTTCCTTTATCTGAAACGAAGTATCCTCTTGCACCGCCTATCAGCACTTTCATGAATAACTCCTTTGTTGTTGTTCCTTTAGGCGAAGGCATTCCTATTCCTCTCTTAAAGAGAAATCAATCGATTCCTGATTCATCTCCTTCAGTAGCTGAAATTCTCAAATCTTTTAAGGAGATGGAATCAGGAATCTAAGCTGAGCTACAACTATTTGAAGGTTGTGCGCCACAAAATCCAGAAATCACCATAAGTACATCTTCAATGGCTCAATTTCAGAGGTTTGCATTTACCGACAACAACGATACCATCTTTACTGAAGATAATGCAACCTCCTCATCATCTATAAGCAAATACGAGCTGAAGAAGAATACACTCTCTAATGAGACAGAGTTAGTAGAAATAGCATCAGCCACTGCAGTCGACTCATCTTCGAACGAACCAGAATTCCAAATGGAGTATGATGAGTTACAAAGAGACGGGATCACTCGAATGAAGCCTTCCATTGAAGAACCGCCAAAATTAGAGCTCAAGGAACTACCCTCTCATCTAGAGTACGCTTTTCTTGAAGGAATCTCACACTTACCTGTTATAGTTGCAAAAGGTCTTACACCCAAAGAGAAAGCAAAACTCATCCAAGTTTTGAAGTCACATAAGAAGGCGATGCATGGAAAATCTCTGATATACAAGGGATCAGTCCAAACTACTGCACGGACAAGATAGTCATGGAAGACGACTTCAATCCTTCCGTACAGAGACAGAGGAGAGTCAACCCAAAGATTCAAGATGTGGTCAAGAAGGAGGTTATCAAACTCTTGGATGCTGGCTTGATCTATCATATTTCAGATTCCCCATGGGTCAGCCCAGTTCAAGTTGTCCCCAAGAAAGGAGGAATGACGGTTATCGCTAACAAAGATAATGAATTTATTCCAAAACGGACCGTCACCGGTTGGAGGGTGTGTATTGACTATCGGAAGCTGAACGAAGCCACTCGAAAAGATCATTGCCCTCTGCCGTTTATCATTCAAATATTGGAGAGATTGTCTGGGATCGAGTTCTATTGTTTCCTTGATGGTTTCTCTGCCTGTGTTCAGATTCCTCTTGATCCTAGGGACCATGAAAATACGACGTTCACCTGTCCATATGGAACATTCGCTTACCGATGCATGCCTTTCGGGCTATGCAATGCACCTGCTACATTCCAAAGGTGATTGGTGGTGATATTCCACGATATGATTGAACAATGCATGGAAGTATTCATGGATGACTTCTCAGTCTTTGGAGATTCCTTGACTTCTTGTCTTTCCAACCTTTAACGAATGTTAACCCGATGTGAAGAATTGATCGCGCCCAAACGGTCAGTCGAGGTTCACACCCCGTCGTCGGACCGTCCGTCTAGGCGCGGATCGGTGGGTAAGTTTTAAAATTTATTTGTGCGGGGCCTAAGTATACCTAGTTACTATTGTATAGTAATAAGTATGACCTAGGGTCGTTCTTTGAGTCAGTGTATTGTGGATCTTGGACGAAATGGGCGTATTTATCAATCTAGCGGGTTTTAAAAGATTTGGTTGGGGGTTTTGTTTTTGTTTGTTTTTATACTTAGGCAGAAAATTTAAACTAAAGCGGAATAAATGTAAATAGCAGATAATCAAGAGAGGGGTGTTTGCTATGATTTCGGTAGCCTGATTGGTTGGAATAAGAACGTATTCTAAAGGTTTGTATTTTACTTATTTCAGGTATTATGTGGAGTGAGCACTAGCCCCCTACTGATAGAGTTCTCGATCAGTATGTCACTGAGCAACTAGGCTATCCTGATTCTGATCGGAGTAGTTTATCCAGCCCACAACACTAACCGGTGAAGGTATAGTGACCCTTATCTGGGATGAAACCCTGGGTGCATGAATAAGGCGGCAAACCAACTCGATGTCCGACCTTTCTTAACCCCACAATAAATAAAACATTTAAGACCAAGTTTATAGAGTGTGCTTGATTACTTTCTATCGATGGTTTTGTGAGTCTGGGTGTTGAGTCATGACTCGTGATTCACATAGACCGATAACAACGACTCTTTCCGTGACTCTCACACTGGACTTCACCGAAGGTGTTTCCATTGCTGAACCAAGGACCTAGTCGGTACCAGCTCTGCTGATCACAGAGTTACCGTTATTCCACAAGGCTTGGTAACTGCGGTTTTTCCTCGGCTTCTACGTGTTAACTACACCGGAGGTGTTGTCGACGCTACACCGAGTAATCAACCATCTTACGGTACCTTTACATTGCTTCACAAAGGCTAACCCAGACTACTTAACTAAGTTTGTATTTAAGCATAATATTATCCATCTATGATATAAACCAGCCCTTACTTTTAAGTCCCACTAAATCCCTAATTTGTCAACAGTGCACTATTCGCGTTCAGTTAGAAAACCATATTTCCACGGGCACAGTGTACTTTGCGTTCAAAGTAGAAAGCATTATTTTCACGGCTCCAGTGTACTTAGCGTTCAGGTTGAAAACCATATTTCCATAGCCACAGAGTACAGTATTTCCTCAATGACGATGTACTTAGCGTTCTTTTAGAAAGCGATATGCACACGGCTTAACAAATCAGACCATGTTCATGTTTGACACAGATAACTAAGTACCTTTGATGGGGTTCGCGACGTCCCATCATAAAGGCCGTAATCACGTTTACTGGTTGAAAGGCGATTAGTTTGATAGGTTTAAAATCATAGATAGAAAGTAAATCAAAGCACTATAATATCATTCCAACCAATTTACGACTAACTACATCATAGCAAACACGCAATGTCACTACTCGCTAATCATGGCAATCAATCCTAAATCTAGCATGATAACAGTAATAACAATCATCATAATAAAATAGATAAAGGATAGATATAACCGTAATAAGAGCGTAGCTGAATACAACTTGAACATTACACGAGCAGAACTCCTAGTATGCGCCAAGCAATATTACAAGATTGCCCCTCTACTTAACTAAATACTAATCTACCACTAATTATAAAATAAACGTAAAAAGTATCGAAGTGTTTCTTGCTTGTGAGATGTGGAATGGTGTAGTGTAAGGTGTTGTGGTGTGTTGAAATGATGAGAATGAGGCTAGTATTTATAGAGCTCGCACAACCGTATCCGTAGACCGTATCCAAACTTCAAAATGCACAACCGTATCGCAAGGGCAAATAAAAATCAGATTTTTATCACCCAAACGCATGATACGGCTGAGTTAGGGTGAATACGGGCAAACTGGACCGTATACGGCTGTGCACAGGGTGAATACGGGCAAACTGGGCCGTATACGGGTGGGCACAGGCCGTATACGGCCTGCACAGACCATATACGGTCTGTGTCCAGCCGTATACGGCCTTGACCAGCCGTATACGGCCTGGTTCAGCCGTATCCGGTTCCCTCGGTTCTTCGTTTCTTCGTTCGGGCGTAACTTCTTCGTCGTTTATCCGTTTTGAGCGTTCTTTATATCCACGCGATCGTATTTTCCTAACGAAGAAAATGACATAAGTTAGAGGTCATAATTCTTTGTGGAACTCAAAAAGTGCTAAATCACGTGAACCGAAGATTCAATGATCGTTTGTGCTCTGTTTTACTCATTTTTAGGTTGTTTTTGTCGATTCTTGAAACATTGTCTATATTTTAGCCCATATGATGAAATGTGATGTTTAAGTTCATTTTCAAGTGTTTTCATTAATAATTGGGCCAAAATGGTGAGATAATGGCACACAAAAACATGACTTTTTGCGTGTCATCAAATATCCCACACTTAGACTTTGCTTGTCCTCAAGCAAAACTCAGAATTCTCACTTGCTTTTAGGAAAAACATTTTGAAAACACGAGTTTAGTTTTGGGAGGAATCAAAATATATCAAAAACAACCATCCTCATATGCAAGCAACATATCCTGGAATTAAGCGAACGTAAGGTATTCCTTTCAGAGGCCTGAAATGATTCTCTTAGGCATGCTTTCAATTCTCGCGATCTTGGAATATACATGACTAGGCGATCTCACCAGGTGGTCACTCAATTCACTCAAAAGTGTTTCGGGTTACCTATCAATCTAATCAAACGAAATCGCTCATACGCCAGTCATGCAACATCCATCGTCATAAGCTTGCTCGAGAATCATATCTCCACCACTTAGGTGAGGACGGTGCTAGCTATCCCAGGACATTCAGAGTGGGTTGTAATAGTAAGTGAGGGTTACCGGGTATGGATAAGTGGGAAATTGTTGTAAAGGGTTTTGCTTATCTTAGGACTTCTAAAATTTTGAAGAACGATATTTAAACAACCTATTTAATGAAAACGGAAACGGATAACAATATGGGAAGAAGATAGCTATTTTGACTTCTATCTTTTGAAAATACTCAAGGGGATTTATGTCTTTTATGAGAGCGGGAATTTTTCGAGAGATTCGAAGCACTTAGCTTTATTCTATTTTATTTTCTTTTTCTTTTGCTTCTATTTTTTTTGAACTTTTCTAGGGATTTTTATTTTGTTTCTTTCTCTTGCCCTTTTTGAAATCCTTTTCTTTCTTTCATCTTTTTCATCCTTCTGATGACTTTGCATTTACTTGGTGTCAATTTTTCACACCGTAAACTCTCAATTTTTGATTTTTATCAAGGGAACGCACGCGAGAGATTTTTAGTAAACACCAGTATTTGTGATTTGGAGTGATAGCAAAAAGGACATTTAAATGATCATTTTCCATAAGCTGAAAGTTTCTAAGATAAGTTTTGGTGGGTGTGGAATAAATGGTTAAAGGTTTAAAGGGTTTTAGAAGAAATGAACAGGCTAAGGCTCAACAGGGTTATCTAAGCGGATCATCAACACTAAAGATGAGTGTTGGAAGGGTTTTGGGCTTGAAGAGATATGATGAAAAGGGAGTTAAATCCTAAGGAATGTCAAGGTCATTTAACTGCACCTATACCGCGTACGGTACTCTACCAATGTGGTCTCGAAGTGCATACCAGGAGCAAGTTCTAATTCCGGATGCATGCATCGGCACACTCAAACAAACGAATAGTGAAGCATTAAAGATGAATGCTTGTATTGGCTCAAGATACCTCACTGCAAGTTTTTGGGTTTGTTTGTGCCTAGCCATGTGATGCCCCTCTTAGATTATCATTTTAGACCTAAGAAATTCCTATCTTATTTACTCTTAATTTCCAAAATACCCTACTCATATACAAAAATGTTCCTTCTTAAGATATTTTAACTCAAAAATTTTTGAAAATTTTTAGCAAAAGTGAGTTTTTATAAAAACTAAGCTAACTGAATGAGTGGTATCTCCACTGTCAAAGTTAGCTTATGATTTTTTGAGAAAAAATGAGTTTTTATGAAAATTAAGCCAACTGAATGAGTGGCATCTCCACTGTCGAAGTTTAAGCTTATGATTTTGAGAAACATTTTCTGAGTTTGCTTTTGGAAATAAGAATCTAACAAGAAAACCTAAGGTATTCTATACCGCTATCCCACACTTAGAGGAACATTGTCCCTAATATTCTCTTGAGTTGGGATTTGAGAAAAATCCCACACTTAGAGTTTGAACAAATCGGAAAATGTTACTCAAGTGTTTATTTTGGGCTGGAATCCCACACTTAGTGATAAGCTTGGGATATGGTATAGACTACTTTAATGAGAAATTAAAGCTAACAATCATATCAAAAACGAGAGTGAGAACGAGAGAACTCCCCTATCGATGCGAAGGTGGAAGGATGGAATTCTGGAGGGTGCGCTGAAGAGGAGATCTTTGATAGGAATTCTTCTTTAGCGGTGGCTCCATAAAGATCTTTCGGCATTAGCGTGCGCATTTTACAAATACAGCTTTGCTTCCATCTTTTCATTCCTTTCACTCTCTTGTGAAGATATCTCGTAAGTGTGAACACGTTGGGTATATTTTTACTGACTTCTTATTATAGCTTTTTACCGAAAGTGCCTAAATCCAGAATGCGAAAAGATGTTTTAATTCAAAACGGGTTTCAAGACATGTGTTTTTAAACGAGTTCGAGCATAATGCGTGAAAGTAGCACGCAAGTACCTCAAATGCTCGAAACACATGCCTTGTTTTAATTCCTATTTTCCTGTATTTAGGTGGTAAAAGCTGAAGTGGTGTTTTAAAAGCATTTTGATACCCAAGTGTGAAAGATAGTCAGAGATATATCACTTCTTGGAATTTAAAAACTAATACTAATACTAAGGATACTTATTGCACGGGTTGCCTCCCGAGAAGCGCTTCTATTTAGAGTCGAGGGCTCGACTTTTCCTCTTGGATCAGCCAGAAGAGGAATTCCCAGGACTTGGGATGCGGAATGGAAGTGTCCTGGGGTTTGGTGGGTAGAATCTCATAAAATGTCGTGCGACGACTTCTGTGATGTTTGGGATTCTTGCCACATGAAGAGGATAGGTATGGAAATGCTCCTCAGCAGTCCTTTGTAAGTATAAAAGATCCATTATAGCATCTTGGACTGCTTTGGAGATTGGTCCATTAGTGTCCACAAGAGTGGCTCCATCATGCTCAAGAGTCTCACGCACCGGTCGATCTGTCCGCAGGGTGTCCATAAATCCGAAGAAGCGTAGGTGGATATCTTCATGAGTGGCATTGCTGATGTCCCTCCCTAGTTCTTCAATGGATCTGAGTATGCCTTGGATCAGCTGTTTCTGATGGTCGGTATACGTGAGCTCTGGTTTCAGGAAGATGTTAATCATCCTGTTGTAGACCTCACGCAACCCATTGTGGAATAGCTGTCTGGGCTGCTCCCATAGGATAGAACTGAAAATGTCTTTAAGTCGTTCAGAGACGAAATATGCAACGTTAACCGTCAAACCTTCCGGAACTGAAGAAGGGATGGCACGTGCTCTCTCGTCTGAACTGACTCGTTCTAACTTTTCGACGATTATCTGGGCGTGATGCTCGATGGTGCAGCTGATGAAAAATCTGTGTGGTGAGGACTCGTCAATGTGATCATTATCAGCCAGAGAATCTAGAAGTCCTTTGAGATCCGTCATTAGCTGAACATCTACTTCATTTTCAGGGTTCCCAGTAGCATAATCCATGTTGTGTCTGAAATTTTGGAGAAACTCCATCTGTTGGCGCGAATATGGAAATGCAGATTTGATAAATGCTTGATACACCTGGCCATACGTGGTCTTCTGTGTTTCATAGAATTCCTCTTCATCGAGGAAAGGTTCATCATTGTCTGATGATTCTCCTGCGAGGTCGTTGGCGAAGGCGTTGATGCGACTAACTAGATGTTGCGGACTCAGGTAGGAGTTGGCTTGATAGACCTCATATTCAGTCTCAATGTCCTCAATAATATCCCTCTGATGTTGCGTGTATTCAATAGTAGAATCTCGTATAATCGCAATCAGAGTTCGAAAATCCTCCTCGTGTTCTTCAATAGCACTAAGCATTTCTTCCGGTTCAGACACGATCGGGATTTCGATATTTCCTATAGTAGGAGGAGGGATAATGACTGGAGAGGGAGTGATCGGAGTGAGGTGAAGGCGAATGGAGCGAGTATCGATCGGAACATCAATGAAAACGATATCGTCCTCATCACCCCAGATTGCTGAAGTATCCGGAAACTCAACAGCGTTGGTGAGTGGTTGGGACTCGTCGGTGATCTGTGATACTGGCTGGGAAGAGTCCATCTCGATATCCCTCTCGTCCTGAGAGTCAGAATCATCGCTTGATCCAGATGTACCTCCAAGCTCAAAATGTGATCGAGGCTCGGATGAGTTAAGGGGTGGAATCCCTCGAGGAGGTATATGTGGCTTGAGTAGAGACTCATCATCCAGGGAGTGGTCAATCGAAGGGTCCTCTGAGTCACTCTTCGGCAGAGGGATGAAGTTTAAAGCATAGTCTATATGCATGATCTCTGCGGTCGGAGGGTGTCTCAGGTGTAGCTTCCACTGGCTCTTCCTCTTCTTCTTCTATCTCCTCTTCTTCTTCCTCAGTTTCCTCTTCTATCTCTTCTTCCTCAGTGTCGGAAGGAATCGTGATGGGCTCGTCAGACATAGGGGTGTCTGGTTCAGTGTCATCATCCGTGGTAACTCTTCCTGTCGAAATCGCACATATCTCCGCATGCTCTGTGATAGACTGATCAGCTTGATCGATCTTGAAGGTGATAGTCTCTCCATGAGATCTAAGACTGATAGTCTGAGAGTAAACATCTATGATAGTGCGTGCGGTGTTCAAGAATGGTCTACCTAAGATGATAGGGATATGGACATCTTCCTGAATGTCCATCACTACAAAGTCTGTGGGAAATAGGAACTTATCAACTTGAACCATGATGTTCTCAGCTATTCCCTTAGGGTATCTAATGGATTGGTCAGCTAGCTGGACACTCATTTTGGTTGGTTTAAGGGGTCCTAATTCCAGTCTAGTGTAAAGCGAATAGGACATCAGGTTGATACTGGCTCCTAGGTCGGCTAGAGAGTGTATCATGCCCGAGTGATAGATCGAACATGGAAGGGTAAAGCGTCCAGTATCTCCTAATTTCTCAGGGATAGAGTTCTTTATAAGAGCTGAACATTCCGCGTTCAGTGGGATATTGGGTACTTCGGGTACCTTATCCTTGGTTGACAAGAGTTTCAGGATGTATTTCGAACTGGAAGGGGTTCGGGACACGGTGTCCACGAACTTTCCATCGAGACGGAAGTCGTTAGCCTTATAGGCTTTCTTAAGACGGCCGGGAAATGGGATGCGTACTTCCCTTTGTGGTGTAGGGATAGACGGGGACTCAACTGTCGGCGGCACAGGAGTATCTCTCTTCACCGGAGAAGGAGTGGGAGGTTGGCTCGGTGCCACCTTCTTGTCTGTAGTACTCATCTGTTTGGCCTCTTCTACGTGTGGGTTTTGTACCGTATTACTAGGGAGATTACCCTGGGGCCTAGAGTCAAGACGTTGGGCTAGCTGTCCTATCTGGGTCTCTAGATTTTTGAGAACGGCCAGTTGGTTCCTAATGAATAGGTCGGTTTGGTCCTGCCTAGCGCTAGTCTTTTGGTTAATTTGGTGCTGGCCTTGGATGAACTTAGTGAGGGTATCATCCGTACTAGTAATGGGCACTATGGTCTTGGAGGGTTCGGTCGATTGATCTGCGTTGGGTGCAGTCAATGATAGTGGTTGGTTATAGGTGAGTTGGGGTTGTTGTTGGTAAGATGGGTACCTAGGTTGGTAGTTGGGCTGAAAGGGTGGTTGGTTCCTAGGTGGGTATTGGGTGCCTCTAGTCCTAGGTGGCGAGGTTCGAGCGAAGCCAGGTGGATTTTGTTGGCGAGCTGGAAATTGAGCATAGTAAACCGTTCCGTCAGCAGGATCTTCGTACTCAACCTGATAACTTTCTGTTGGGAGGTTGGCACAGTTCTGGCATGCGTGAATTTGATGCTGGGATGGTTTCTTCATTTCGCCGATCTGCTTCGTCAGGTGCTCGATCTTCTCTGTCAGAGATTTGATAGCTTCGGTTTGGAATGGATTGGGTGCAGCAATCGGTGCTGATGATGAGGAATGCTCACCAGAATTCCAGTCGTGATGGTGCATCGTCATATTCTCAATCAAGTTCCATGCTTCCTCATCGGTGAGTTGCATGAAATTGCCCTGAGCAGCGGCGTCAAGGGTAATGCGATGGTTTGGAGCAAGACCATTGTAAAACGTGCACAGCTGACTGGTTTTCTCTATAAGGTGGTTAGGACATTTGTTCAACAGGTTCTTGTATCTCTCCCATGTTGTGTAGATAGATTCATCATGAGCTTGGTGGAAGTTCATGATGTCATTCTTGTACTTGGTTTGCTTAGCCGGAGGAAAGTACTTAGTAAGGAATTTTGTAGCCATATCCGTCCAGGAGGAGATAGAGCCGGTCTCTAATCCCTCAAACCAAGTCAAAGCGTGGTGAGTAAGTGAATAGGGGAATAAGTATAGGCGGACTATATCCTGATCAACCCCGTTCTGCTTGTACGAGTTGGTGGTCTGAATGAATCGGTTGATGTGGGCGTTAGGATCGTCATGGGGTAAACCATGGAATTGGCAGAATTCCTTGATAAGCTGAACGATATGATGTTTAAGCTCGAAGGACGCGCCGTTGATGACCGGATAGCTGATGGGTCCACCTCGACCTTCAATTGATGGTTTGCGGCAAGCGTGACACGTGCAGCCATCGGTTGTCGGTTGCGGATGCGTTTCTCCTTGCGGATCGTTCGGATGATCTTCTCAGGATCGGGGACGAAAATGAGAGATTCGAATCCGGATGATCGGGTCAAATGTCGTTGTGTGCTGTGGGAAGGAATTTTTGAATGGAACAAGGAAAAAGGAAAATCTAAACTAAACAACGGGATACTAGAAAGAAAAATTCGTCTAGAACGTCTTCAGATCTTACGGCTGACTCCCCGGCAGCGGCGCCAAAAACTTGATCGCGCCCAAACGGTCAGTCGAGTTTCACACCCCGTCGTCGGACCGTCCGTCTAGGCGCGGATCGGTGGGTAAGTTTTAAAATTTTTTTGTGCGAGGCCTAAGTATACCTAGTTACTATTGTATAGTAATAAGTATGACCTAGGGTCGTTCTTTGAGTCAGTGTATTGTGGATCTTGGACGAAATGGGCGTATTTATCAATCTAGCGGGTTTTAAAAGATTTGGTTGGGGGTTTTGTTTTTGTTTGTTTTTATACTTAGGCAGAAAATTTAAACTAAAGCGGAATAAATGTAAATAGCAGATAATCAAGAGAGGGGTGTTTGCTATGATTTCGGTAGCCTGATTGGTTGGAATGAGAACGTATTCTAAAGGTTTGTATTTTACTTATTTCAGGTATTCTGTGGAGTGAGCACTAGCCCCCTACTGATAGAGTTCTCGATCAGTATGTCACTGAGCAACTAGGCTATCCTGATTCTGATCGGAGTAGTTTATCCAGCCCACAACACTAACCGGTGAAGGTATAGTGACCCTTATCTAGGATGAAACCCTGGGTGCATGAATAAGGCGGCAAACCAACTCGATGTCCGACCTTTCTTAACCCCACAATAAATAAAACATTTAAGACCAAGTTTATAGAGTGTGCTTGATTACTTTCTATCGATGGTTTTGTGAGTCTGGGTGTTGAGTCATGACTCGTGATTCACATAGACCGATAACAACGACTCTTTCCGTGACTCTCACACTGGACTTCACCGAAGGTGTTTCCATTGCTGAACCAAGGACCTAGTCGGTACCAGCTCTGCTGATCACAGAGTTACCGTTATTCCACAAGGCTTGGTAACTGCGGTTTTTCCTCGGCTTCCACGTGTTAACTACACCGGAGGTGTTGTCGACGCTATACCGAGTAATCAACCGTCTTACGGTACCTTTACATTGCTTCACAAAGGCTAACCCAGACTACTTAACTAAGTTTGTATTTAAGCATAATATTATCCATCTATGATATAAACCAGCCCTTACTTTTAAGTCCCAATAAATCCCTAATTTGTCAACAGTGCACTATTCGCGTTCAGTTAGAAAACCATATTTCCACGGGCACAGTGTACTTTGCGTTCAAAGTAGAAAGCATTATTTCCACGGCTCCAGTGTACTTAGCGTTCAGGTTGAAAACCATATTTCCATAGCCACAGAGTACAGTATTTCCTCGATGACAATGTACTTAGCGTTCTTTTAGAAAGCGATATGCACACGGCTTAACAAATCAGACCATGTTCATGTTTGACACAGATAACTAAGTACCTTTGATGGGGTTCGCGACGTCCCATCATAAAGGCCGTAATCACGTTTACTGGTTGAAAGGCGATTAGTTTGATAGGTTTAAAATCATAGATAGAAAGTAAATCAAAGCACTATAATATCATTCCAACCAATTTACGACTAACTACATCATAGCAAACACGCAATGTCACTACTCGCTAATCATGGCAATCAATCCTAAATCTAGCATGATAACAGTAATAACAATCATCATAATAAAATAGATAAAGGATAGATATAACCGTAATAAGAGCGTAGCTGAATACAACTTGAACGTTACACGAGCAGAACTCCTAGTATGCGCCAAGCAATATTACAAGATTGCCCCTCTACTTAACTAAATACTAATCTACCACTAATTATAAAATAAACGTAAAAAGTATCGAAGTGTTTCTTGCTTGTGAGATGTGGAATGGTGTAGTGTAAGGTGTTGTGGTGTGTTGAAATGATGAGAATGAGGCTAGTATTTATAGAGCTCGCACAACCGTATCCGTAGACCGTATCCAAACTTCAAAATGCACAACCGTATCGCAAGGGCAAATAAAAATCAGATTTTTATCACCCAAACGCACGATACGGCTGAGTTAGGGTGAATACGGGCAAACTGGACCGTATACGGCTGTGCACAGGGTGAATACGGGCAAACTGGGCCGTATACGGGTGGGCACAGGCCGTATACGGCCTGCACAGACCGTATACGGTCTGTGTCCAGCCGTATACGGCCTTGACCAGCCGTATACGGCCTGGTTCAGTCGTATCCGGTTCCCTCGGTTCTTCGTTTCTTCGTTCGGGCGTAACTTCTTCGTCGTTTATCCGTTTTGAGCGTTCTTTATATCCACGCGATCGTATTTTCCTAACGAAGAAAATGACATAAGTTAGAGGTCATAATTCTTTGTGGAACTCAAAAAGTGCTAAATCACGTGAACCGAAGATTCAATGATCGTTTGTGCTCTGTTTTACTCATTTTTAGGTTGTTTTTGTCGATTCTTGAAACATTGTCTATATTTTAGCCCATATGATGAAATGTGATGTTTAAGTTCATTTTCAAGTGTTTTCATTAATAATTGGGCCAAAATGGTGAGATAATGGCACACAAAAACATGACTTTTTGCGTGTCATCAAGAATCAAATCTCGTATTAAACTGGGAGAAGTGTCACTTTATGATGAAGGAACGAATAGTTTTAGGACACCGAATATGAAAGTCTGGAATTGAAGTTGACAAAGATAAAGTTGAGACTATTGCCAAACTTCCACAACCTACTTCTATTAAAGCCATTCGCAGTTTTCTAGGTCACTGAAAAATGCCAAAATGTACTAAATTATAGTACTAATTACCCCTTCGTTCAATAGATTTCTTATGCATTTTATGTGAATAAGATACTTATTTCGTTCATATTTGCATTTAGGAGTTAAAATGGAGCTTGGATCGAAAAGGAACGGAAAACGAGCTTATTTCAAATAAAAGTTGCTAAAAGAATAAAATAATAGACATGAGGAGATTAAATGAAGAAAAGAAGCTAAGAGAATGAAGATAATCAAGATTGATTTGGAATAGATATATATGAAGCTTGAATTGGAAAGAAAACGAAAGATGAGCTGAAAATGAAGAAAAGTGTAAAAGCTGAGTTTTCGGATATGCTGTTAGTATTTTGGCCATAACTTCTTCATACTAACTCCGATTGGGTTTATTCAACTTGGAGAATTTAGCTAACAAGTAGTGCTACAACTTTCATTTTTTTCCGATGAACCAGTTTTGCAATCCATACGCCGTATGGACATCCATACGCCGTATGGATTGGTCGGACAGAATCTTTAAAATCTCATTTCCCTCATTTAAAACCATAACTTTTACCCTAAACCCTAATTCGACAAAGGCAGGTTCCAGAGGCATTTTAGTGGAGTTTTGGAGGCACAAGAAGGTGGGGATTGATGCCAATTGATCCTACTTCACGTGGTTTATCGATTCGGTTTGCGTATCACTTTCCGATTTCCATTCTAAACATGTCTATGTGTTTTGTTTTGGGATATGAATCTGATTTTGTATAATTGAATCATGGATTAGACTTATTGTTAATTGTTTAGTTTAATAACCTTTGATTATGATTGTTTGAAAGTTATAATTGTGTTTTCGTCTGATTGAATATTGTTATGTTATCCGTAGAACCTTGTTTATTGGTGATTGTTAGTTAGTACTTAACGTGGTTGATAATGTCATTGAGATAGAGTTCCTTTGATGTTATTGATTATTGATGATT
This sequence comes from Pseudognaphalium luteoalbum, assembly GCA_963422505.1. Lineage (NCBI taxonomy): Eukaryota > Viridiplantae > Streptophyta > Magnoliopsida > Asterales > Asteraceae > Pseudognaphalium > Pseudognaphalium luteoalbum. The sequence continues at coordinate 70,984,733 of OY730194.1, read as the reverse complement.
ATGAATCTAGGTTTATAGTCATTACTAAATATGTTGAGTCTATTAGGTTAAGATACTAGTAATTACTCAATCTAAAATGAGCAAGCTAATAAGTGATTATTAGTAGGTATTGTTGAGTCATACCGCTAGGATCAATCATAACAAGTCGTGAATACTTAATGCACAATCTAGGGAAAAGCACACAATAGAGCACCATCCTTATGACAACGGATCGATGTTTAATGTGGAACCCTAGATTGTAGATATTAGTTAGACCCGAACCGTTGGCTAATATACATTTAACTTGGACTCTTTGATTAGTATCTAAGTTAATATAAAGGAAATCACAATCAGAAAATCAAAACACATGAACTGGATAATATGAATCTGAGGTGAAGACTCTAAGCAATTACATGTCTATCTCCAATTGTTTATTTGTTCCTCTTATATTGTTTTATGTTGTTGGTTTGGTTAATTAGTTCATATTGAACGTTCGTATGGAACTAAAACGTACCCCTTATCTTACTGCTTTATTAGTTTAGTTAATAATTTCAATTTAACTGTATAATATTGTTCCTGTGTTCCTGTGTTCGACTTGGACTTACCATAGCTATGCTATTCCGATCGGGTATTCTTGCCTGGTTGTGTGATAGTATTAATAAGGTATTTTCAGTTATAAATAATAAAACAAGACGCGCTTTCACACGCATCAAGTTTTTGGCGCCGCTGCCGGGGAACACTTAACCGGTTGGACTTAAGTTCTATCGGGGAACGGGTACTTATTCGATTAAGTTGGAAACTTAAAAAAAATTATAAAAGAAAAAATTAAAAATTAAATTTTTTTTTCTTAAAAAAAAATGTTTTGTATAAAATTGTTTGTATGTTAATTATATGTATATGCTTGTTTTATAGTTTAATATTTAATGGAGCAAAGATTTTAAATCTGGTTTGCACAGACTATCAACTGGTGGTTGTGCGCACCAGCCGGCGGTTGGAAAAGCTGTTTTTGCGACAAGATTCTGTTCTGCTTTGTTAATAAGTAGTTTTAATTTTTAATTATTTTATACTTTGTTTTCTTGTTCTACTTTTTGTTTTCTTGTTTTTGTTTGCAGTTTCGAACTTTGTGGGTGTGTTCACTGGAAAACCTCACAAGACTATAACTCGTCCACTCGGGATACCGAGGGGTTTAAAGGCTTGTTGCATACGCTAAATGCAACCGTGATACATACGGAAGTGAGCTGTTGTATATTTTCAGAATCAGATCAAGAAAGCATTTTTCTTCAAGATCAGGGGAGTTTTCTGTTCACTTCTTTTCTATTCCCTATTTTACAATTCCTTATTTTGCAATGAAGACATTGCTTTACTTTAAATGGGGGATGAAGGAAAAGAAGTGTGATTGTCCTAAGTTATAAATCGTTAAATATTTGTAGACTCTCTAAAACTTTGTTTTGTTTTTAAGGCATTTTTAGGGAACATAGCTAGAAGGCATTCTATGTTAGTCATTTTTCAGCCCAAATTTTTATTTTAAAAAATGTATTCTCTTTAAGTTTAGAAAATCTTGTAACAAATCTGGGAAATTTAAAGGATAATTTGAACTTAAATTTTAAAATATTAGATAGTTGATCATGTGATGTATCGATAGGCAATCTATGCATAAGTTGTTGAGCTATTAAAAAAAATAATGTAAGAAGTATGTGATATTCTGAGAGGAATTTAGCAATTTATGACTTTAGTCTTAATTCTTATACATGATATTGCGCGATATGCCTTAATTTTGGAATTCAATTAATATCATTTGGGGATATATTGGGTGTTGTTTCCTCTGTTGTACGTAAGTACAGACCTGGTCTTCGTCAGTATATTTAATGAAAAAGAGCAAAAAGAGTTTAAACGAACTCAAGATTTTAAAATATAGTCAAATTATGTCGCTTTGTTGTACTGAGGTATAGACCTGCCACCAATGGTTTGACTAATTTATTATTATGCTAAACCAAAGTCAAGTTATGTCGCTCTGTTGTGTTGAGGCACAGACCTGTCACCAATGTCTTGACCTGAAAAATGATTATTTTAATTGGATATTTATAATATGTGTAATATTAGCACATTATATGTATGAGAGTATTTTGCTATTGGAAATCAAGGGTAAAGCTGCTAGAATAATAATAATATAAGCTCAATTTCTGAAATATAGATTGTTTAGGTGGACAACAATATCGGTAATCATTGTGAATCATCTTGTATGCATAATAATAATGAATGAGAAAATTGGGTTTCCTAGAAGAGTTTCTTGATAGCTAAATCTTAATGTTGAATTATATTTAAGCTAAAAATTTAGTTTGTGAAATGCTAGCTTGTATGTAAGTCCCTTTGTGTCATTGTCTACCTATTAAATTTTGTGGTTTATAAGTTTTAAATATATAGTCTACTTGAGGACAAGTAGGATTCAAGTGGGGGATGTTTGATAAACGCCAAAATGTACTAAATTATAGTACTAATTACCCCTTCGTTCAATAGATTTCTTATGCATTTTATGTGAATAAGATACTTATTTCGTTCATATTTGCATTTAGGAGTTAAAATGGAGCTTGGATCGAAAAGGAACGGAAAACGAGCTTATTTCAAATAAAAGTTGCTAAAAGAATAAAATAATAGACATGAGGAGAATAAATGAAGAAAAGAAGCTAAGAGAATGAAGATAATCAAGATTGAATTGGAATAGATGTATATGAAGCTTGAATTGGAAAGAAAACGAAAGATGAGCTGAAAATGAAGAAAAGTGTAAAAGCTGAGTTTTCGGATATGCTGTTAGTATTTTGGCCATAACTTCTTCATACTAACTCCGATTGGGTTTATTCAACTTGGAGAATTTAGCTAACAAGTAGTGCTACAACTTTCATTTTTTTCCCATGAACCAGTTTTGCAATCCATACGCCGTATGGACATCCATACGCCGTATGGATTGGTCGGACAGAATCTTTAAAATCTCATTTCCCTCATTTAAAACCATAACTTTTACCCTAAACCCTAATTCGACAAAGGCAGGTTCCAAAGGCATTTTAATGGAGTTTTGGAGGCACAAGAAGGTGGGGATTGATGCCAATTGATCCTACTTCACATGGTTTATCGATTCGGTTTGCGTATCACTTTCCGATTTCCATTCTAAACATGTCTATGTGTTTTGTTTTGGGATATGAATCTGATTTTGTATAATTGAATCATGGATTAGACTTACTGTTAATTGTTTAGTTTAATAACCTTTGATTATGATTGTTTGAAAGTTATAATTGTGTTTTCGTCTGATTGAAGATTGTTATGTTATCCGTAGAACCTTGTTTATTGGTGATTGTTAGTTACTACTTAACGTGGTTGATAATGTCATTGAGATTGAGTTCCTTTGATGTTATTGATTATTGATGATTATGAATCTAGGTTTATAGTCATTACTAAATATGTTGAGTCTATTAGCATAAGAGACTAGTAATTACTCAATCTAAAATGAGCAAGCTAATAAGTAATTATTAGTAGGTATTGTTGAGTCATACCGCTAGGATCAATCATAACAAGTCGTGAATACTTAATGCACAATCTAGGGAAAAGCACACAATAGAGCACCATCCTTATGACAACGGATCGATGTTTAATGTGGAACCCTAGATTATAGATATTAGTTAGACCCGAACCGTTGGCTAATATACATTTAACTTGGACTCTTTGATTAGTATCTAAGTTAATATAAAGGAAATCACAATCAGACAATCAAAACACATGAACCGGATAATATGAATCTGAGGTGAAGACTCTAAGCAATTACATGTCTATCTCCAATTGTTTATTTGTTCCTCTTATTTTGTTTTATGTTGTTGGTTTGGTTAATTAGTTCATATTGAACGTTCGTATGGAACTAAAACGTACCCCTTATCTTACTGCTTTATTAGTTTAGTTAATAATGCCAATTTAACTGTATAATATTGTTCCTGTGTTCCTGTGTTCGACTTGAACTTACCATAGCTATGCTATTCCGATCGGGTATTCTTTCCTGGTTGTGTGATAGTATTAATAAGGTATTTTCAGTTATAAATAATAAAACAAGATGCGCTTTCACACGCATCAAGTTTTTGGCGCCGCTGCCGGGGAACACTTAACCGGTTGGACTTAAGTTCTATCGGGGAACGGGTACTTATTCGATTAAGTTGGAAACTAAAAAAAAAATTATAAAAGAAAAAATTAAAAATTAATTTTTTTTTTTTTTAAAAAATGTTTTGTATAAAATTGTTTGTATGTTAATTATATGTATATGCTTGTTATATAGTTTAATATTTAATGGAGTAAAGATTTTGAATCTGGTTTGCACACACTATCAACTGGTGGTTGTGCACACCAGCCGGCGGTTGGAAGAGCTGTTTTTGCGACAAGATTCTGTTCTGCTTTGTTAATAAGTAGTTTTAATTTTTAATTATTTTATATTTTGTTTTCTTGTTTTAATTTTGTTTTCTTGTTTTTGTTTGCAGTTTCGAACTTTGTGGGTGTGTTCCCTGGAAACCCTCACGAGACTATAACTCGTCCACTCGGGATACCGAGGGGTTTAAAGGCTTGTTGCATGCGCTAAATGCAACCGTGATACATACGGAAGTGAGCTGTTGTATATTTTCAAAATCAGATCAAGAAAGAATTTTTCTTCAAGATCAGGGGAGTTTTCTGTTCACTTCTTTTCTATTCCCTATTTTAAAATTCCTTATTTTGCAATGAAGACATTGCTTTACTTTAAATGGGGGATGAAGGAAAAGAAGTGTGATTGTCCTAAGTTTTAAATCGTTAAATATTTGTAGACTCTTTAAAACTTTGTTTTGTTTTTAAGGCATTTTTAGGGAACATAGCTAGAAGGCATTCTATGTTAGTCATTTTTCAGCCCAATTTTTTATTTTAAAAAATGTATTCTTTTTAAGTTTAGAAAATCTTGTAACAAATCTGGGAAATTTAAAGGATAATTCGAACTTAAATTTTAAAATATTAGATAGTTGATCATGTGATGTATCGATAGGAAATCTATGTATAAGTTGTTGAGCTATTAAAAAAAATAATGTAAGAAGTATGTGATATTCTGAGAGGAATTTAGCAATTTATGACTTTAGTCTTAATTCTTATACATGATATTGTGCGATATGCCATAATTTTGGAATTCAATTAATATCAGTTGGGGATATACTAGGTGTTGTTTCCTCTGTTGTACGTAAATACAGACCTGGTCTCTGTCAGTATATTTAATGAAAAAGAGCAAAAAGAGTTTAAACGAACTCAAGATTTTAAAATATAGTCAAATTATGTCGCTTTGTTGTACTGAGGTACAGACCTGCCACCAATGGTTTGACTAATAAGTTATTATGCTAAACCAAAGTCAAGTTATGTCGCTCTGTTGTGTTTAGGCACAGACCTGTCACCAATGTCTTGACCTGAAAAATGCTTATTTTAATTGGATATCCATAATATGTGTAATATTAGCACATTATATGTATGAGAGTATTTTGCTATTGGAAATCAAGGGTAAAGCTGCTAGAATAATAATAATAATATAAGCTCAATTTCTGAAATATAGATTGTTTAGGTGGACAACAATATCGGTAATCATTGTGAACCATCTTGTATGCATAATAATAATGAATGAGAAAATTGGGTTTCCTAGAAGAGTTTCTTGATAGCTAAATCTTAATGTTGAATTATATTTAAGCTAAAAATTTAGTTTGTGAAATGCTAGCTTGTATGTAAGTCCCTTTGCGTCATTGTCCGCCTATTAAATTTTGTTGTTTATAAGTTTTAAATATATAGTCTACTTGAGGACAAGTAGTATTCAAGTGGGGGATGTTTGATAAACGCCAAAATGTACTAAATTATAGTACTAATTACCCCTTCGTTCAATAGATTTCTTATGCATTTTATGTGAATAAATGGAGCTTGGATCGAAAAGGAACGGAAAACGAGCTTATTTATTTCGTGAATAAACGCCAAGATATTTATTTCGTTCATATTTGCATTTAGGAGTTTAAATGGAGCTTGGATCGAAAAGGAACGGAAAACGAGCTTATTTCGAATAAAAGTTGCTAAAAGAATAAAATAATAGACATGAGGAGATTAAATGAAGAAAAGAAGCTAAGAGAATGAAGATAATCAAGATTGAATTGGAATAGATGTATATGAAGCTTGAATTGGAAAGAAAACGAAAGATGAGCTGAAAATGAAGAAAAGTGTAAAAGCTGAGTTTCGGATATGCTGTTAGTATTTTGGCCATAACTTTTTCATACGAACTCCGATTGGGTTTATTCAACTTGGAGAATTTAGCTAACAAGTAGTGCTACAACTTTCATTTTTTTCCGATGAACCAGTTTTGCAATCCATACGCCGTATGGACATCCATACGCCGTATGGATTGGTCGGACAGAATCTTTAAAATCTCATTTCCCTCATTTAAAACCATAACTTTTACCCTAAACCCTAATTCGACAAAGGCAGGTTCCAGAGGCATTTTAGTGGAGTTTTGGAGGCACAAGAAGGTGGGGATTGATGCCAATTGATCCTACTTCACGTGGTTTATCGATTCGGTTTGCGTATCACTTTCCGATTTCCATTCTAAACATGTCTATGTGTTTTGTTTTGGGATATGAATCTGATTTTGTAAAATTGAACCATGGATTAGACTTATTGTTAATTGTTTAGTTTAATAACCTTTGATTATGATTTTTTGAAAGTTATAATTGGGTTTTCGTCTGATTGAAGATTGTTATGTTATCCGTAGAACCTTGTTTGTTGGTGATTGTTAGTTACTACTTAACGTGGTTGATAATGTCATTGAGATTGAGTTCCTTTGATGTTATTGATTATTGATGATTATGAATCTAGGTTTATAGTCATTACTATATATGTTGAGTCTATTAGCATAAGAGACTAGTAATTACTCAATCTAAAATGAGCAAGCTAATAAGTAATTATTAGTAGGTATTGTTGAGTCATACCGCTAGGATCAATCATAACAAGTCGTGAATACTTGATATCGCGTAAAAAGTCACGTTTTTACTATAGATATCTCTCTCATTCTGGTACAATTCTTGGCACATTGACTCAAAAATATTACAAATCTGTAATATTATGCCAAGATGGGAAAAACAAGGTTGCATGATGAAAATCAAGCAAAACGGGCAGAATACGATGATTACATGCTATCTAGTAGGAAAATGCCTAAAAACAATGATTATATGCTTAAGTTATAATTTTGGCATGCGGACAAATTAGAATTATCGTCCGAAGTAAGTTTTGACCTAAAAATCAATTTGAAGTATTGTATTTTTAAAAAAATAAATTAATTGCAATTTTTATTCAAAAACCTTACTTCAAGTTGAACTTTTAAAAGTCAAAAACCTACAATGAGACTATAAACTATGAAATAATGACGTTTCAAATTTGGCTAAACACCAGACTTTGTAAACGACATTACTTCACAAGTTAAGTTACCGCCATCCCATGACTATATGTTTCTACACATTGATGATTGCCTCACTATTGTTACTTGGGGGCATTTGATATTTACTGTAATCTTTGGACTGTCAAGAATTTAAAGCCCTCATTTCGAATTTTCCATTAGAAAATTCGAGAAGTGCTTTAAATTCCACCTTTCTTAAGACCTATTACTTTAAATTTCTCATGTTCTCAGGTACCATGAAGAAAAAGCTAAAACTAGCACGTCCACTTACAGGATCTCTTGCATACCTTAGTGCAACACCAGCATATGACCGGATGGCACGAATATGGAGAGATAAACCTTTTGGCCATTTTAGATATGTAGATTGGGAAAAGCTACAGATATTGGGGTTCAGGCAGAAATTAGAGAGTCTACTCAGTTACTCAATAGAGGGTCAGCAATTTGAGTCTTTCAAGAGATTGTTCAGCATTGACGAACCGGTGTATATGGAGATGATCACCGAGTTCATGACCACCTATACATTCGAGACAGGGAGTAGAGTGGAAGACGGGGTGATCACATTTAGATATATGGGGAGCCTATTCACCTTGTCATTGGCTCAGTTTGAACGTCACTTAGATCTCTATACACCAGAAGAGATAGATTCACCCCTGTTTACTTATGGAGCCACCACGATGTCTCTCACGGCTACCACCGCAGAGGCATGGAGTCATTGGTCGCTAAAGCTATATTTCTCGGGTATTAAAGCTACGCAGCTCACAGACCCAGTTATGCAGATTTTGCATAAATTGCTGGCTTGTTCACTTGATGGGAAACATACGTCTAATGACCGAGTGTCTGAGTTTGATGTTATCATGATGGCATGTATCGTCGATAGGAGAAACATTCAGGTTGCCCATCTAGTTGCCCAGCGGATTTTGGAAAAGAAAGAGTTTGGTGCAAGAAGATCATTCATGGGCCCAGTAATTACTAGGTTGATTAGGAAAATGGGACTGATTAGGACAACGGAGATATTACAGTTTAAAAGCCTGCCAGGATGGAGTACCCAACCAATAGACTATGATTTTCTGAGGAAAATGGATATACTTAGGATTCTGAAGGATGGTACCGTTTACATCAGGGCACGATCATCAGACCCTGAGAGTATTGACACATTGGTAGCGGGTCTAGTCCTACCTAGGGAGTCCAGAAAGAGGAAGCAACCGAAAGAGGCCCAAAGTTCAGACTCTGATTCAGATGAGGGTGCACGAGATTCTGATGTGCCAGTTGCACCACCACAGCCTACTAGGCCAGGACCTGCTGTCCCTACCCCTAGAGCCCAAATACCAGCTTATATATACCATTACGGGATACCCCTAGGACCCGATTACTGGTACTGGCTGATGCAGATGGAAGTCAGAAGCTACAGAGCTATGAGGCAGCAGATCGCAGGGATACCAGTGAGCCCACTTCTGGAAATACCGTGCGGGATGGGCCGAGCCCCACCACATTTGTATCCCCTTGCAGCTCCTACTCCAGCACCTCGCCGACATCCAGTCCATGGCCATGGTTTACCACCTCGGACAGCCCCACTCAGGCCACAGGCACCGCGAGCACAAATCCCCCTTCAGAGACAATGAAATTCCCTCAGTCGTCGGCTCAGCTAGAGGACAGATTTCGAGTAGCAGTAGGATATCTAGAGCCCTTACTCGAGCCACTTTTGTTCAGAGTCATAGGACTCTCAGGAGCATCAGCCCTGCAGCTGCACCGATTGCTCCAGTAACTTCCCACAGACAGACCGATCTATTCAGAGAGCGCTCTCAGCAGGGGATACATGAGACTCCACTCTATAGCTTTGACATGCCCGCAGGGGAGTTTGTTGATCAGTTGATACATGACGGGATATTCACCATGGGTACACCAGACGCAGAGGATGATAGGGATGCATCAGATAAGGGTACCCACTGTCAGCACGATGACTCTTCATCAGATGAGACATCTCCCATAGCATCTTTGACTGCAGTACCACCAGCCGAGCAATAGATTGCTCCGCCTTCTTACTTCTTTCTATTTTCTACCAAGACTTTATTATTATTATGTGTATTTGATGCATAGATATCACATCTATCCAGTTATTACTTTATCATTTTATTATTTTACTTTTCTTATCAGCAGCTATTACTAGATTAAGTTGAGTGGTTTGTTAGAAAAACTATAGAAGACCTAAGCAAAGGAGGACTGTGGACCACACAATGAAGAATGCCGAGAGCCATAAGCTACAAGCCATGGACCAGCAGACTTCCAACGAGGCACCGATAATGTACACGGCATAAACGGTACAACGTTCCAAAACCCTCTACCCGTTTTGATTACCTCATCCGATATTCCAAACACTAGGTGTGGGATAATAAAAACCACACTACACTTACGAAACAATCCAATAATAACTAGAATCTCTAAGTGTGGGATACTTCAACAAGAGTTACTCAACAAATAGATTCGAACATTAGTGACAATGTTCCTCTAAGTGTGGTATATACGGCCATCGACCGCAAGTTTTTACCCCTTGTCCGTAAGTCAAACAAAATTTTCGTTTAAAAGCTAAAAATGGATAAAATTTCAAAATTTTCAGATTCAAAAACATCGTTCTTTAGAAATCCTATCTTTCAAAAGTATAAATTACATCAAGGAACGAGTTTTTGACAACGAAACAAAACTGTTTTAGAATAAGATACGGACGAAAAGGGCAACACATGGCCAGGCACCGATATACGCATTCGAATTAGAACTTGCTCTTGAAATGCATTTCGAGATCATACCGATGAGTGTCATACATACAACCCATCTTGATAACTTCTAAGGAATCCCAAACAACCTTCCACCATTAAACATCCACCCACTCAACACTCACTCTTCACACCCAATCAAAACCTCCTAACATTCATCCCGAACCTACAGAAGTTTCATTTTCCAACGAATTCTCAAAGATATTCCAAGACTTCTGTAGCCTAACACAAAGCCATCGGAGCGTTCCCCAAAGGATGAACATCATCCGTAAAAGGAGCTCCAAGAAATGAAATTCAGCAAAAAGCTTACATCGGAGCGTTCCCCAAAGGATGAGCATCATCCGTAAAAGGAGCTCAAGGAAAAGAAATTCAGCAGAAGGTGCTCAAAAAAAAAAGGGAAGAAGCCCAAGGATCAAGAAAAAGGGCCAAGAAAAGAAAAATTCCAAAGAAAAAGGCTATGTAGTCCTTTCAAAATCTGAGAAATTCTAGAGAAACTCCCTCAAAAAGTTTCGAGAAAATACAAGGAAAACCCTCACACCTTCTTCACACCGAAAACACCCGATTCCTTCCAAGATATCTCGAATGGTTAGTACCGTCCTCATCAAAAGTGATGGAGATTTGATTCTTGATCAAGCCTATGACGAGAATGCTGCATTTGCCTAGTCATAATCATCATGTTGCTCAAAGAAGGTATCAAATTCAATAAACCTTCAGTTTCTGTTACAAAACTCTTTCATAACGGTAACTTTATATCCTTTGGAAAAGGGCATTTCAAAAAACTGATGCAATTAGAATCATTCCAGAAGCTTTTAAGAATGAGTTTGCTTGAGGACAAGCAAAGTTCTAAGTGTGGGATACTTGATATCGCGTAAAAAGTCACGTTTTTACTATAGATATCTCTCTCATTCTGGAACAATTCTTGGCACTTTGACTCAAAAACATTACAAATCTGTAATATTATGCCAAGATGGGAAAAACAAGGTTGCATGATGAAAATCAAGCAAAACGGACAGAAAATGAAGATTCCATGCACGTTTAAAGATTCCAGACACCGGAACGAGGTTTCAAGACAAAAGAGCCCATCACCAACATCTATTTGACCCAAGATGTTCGTTTTCAAATTACGAATCCAACAGAAGAAGAATCAACTAAAACGAGCGAAGAACAAAGATTCTACGCACGCCGGAAGATCCAAACGATTCGTACGACACATCTAAAGTTCAGAGACATATTTTTGGGATTTCTTTTCATCAAAAGCTTCGTTTTTGAATTACGAATCCAACACAAAGAATCAACGCAAACGGATGCGTAACGAAGAAAACACGCACGAATCGAGAAATGCAGCAACCGGCAGCGGACTGGTGCTGCTGGCAGCCAGCCGCCGCCGCCAGCCAGCCAGCCGCCGGCTGCTGGCAGCCAGCCGCCGCCGGCTGCCTGTCACCCGCACGGATTGCTCTTTTTGGTACTTCTTCGTACCTGGTGCTAGACCTTTTCCTACTTTTCGTACCTGGTGCCACTACCTTTTTCGCCTTTTGTACCTGGTGCCACTACCTTTTCCACCTTTTGCTATCATGAGCTTGGAGGTGCTAACTTGAGCCGAATTTCCTCTATAAAAGGCAGCCCCTAGCTCTCATTTCAACACACCAACTCATACACAAAACACACACACTCATACTTACACTCTCATTCTTCCATTTTCACTTTCTCACTCTAAAAGTCTCTCATATTTTAGTCTAGGGTTATTGTAATTAATCTACTGATTAACATAGAGGTTAGAGCGAACGTTAGGAGTCTGGAGATTCATCTTTGTACGTGTGAACGAGTTGTCTGTCATAATAATACGCTGTTGCGCATTTATTTCCGGGTGATATCGAAACCTTTGTCATACTTTCTTTATTTCATATTTCAATTATGTATTTGATAGTCCTTTGTAGCGATCTTGAATCAAGTTACACGAATCAATTGGTTGCGGAAACACCAATTGATTAATCACACGAATAATCAAACAAACAAAACAAACAAGTAATCCAATATAAACGTTTGTTTATTGATTATAATCGACTAGATTATAGAGATTTTCGACGAATTGCGTTTAGGGTTTTCGTTAATACTTCGTCAACCCTAAAACTGATTACAAAAAATGTTTTTATACTAAACACTTGATCCTGCGACGTTACATACAACGTCGCAGGTCCAGGCCCATGCGACATAGACAACGTCGCAAGCCCAAAACCTGACGTCGCACCTGCGACATTGTACACAATGTCGCAGGAGTTAGGAAACTCAATTCTAAATACAAAACTATGACTAGACCAACTGACAGACACTCTAATATGCATCAACAAACTCCCCCGTGTCTTCAGCTTGGTCTTCAAAAGAATCTTCAATCAAACCCAATTTGCAGGAAACTTCCCATCTGCATGAATTCCATTGTTAACGCAAACTTCAACAACTTTCTAATATTGTCGTGCAAGCTTCTTGTTGAATTCGTTATTCTCATTCACCCGAATCCTATTATCGAAGAGTTTTCTCAAATCTTTTTCGTGAAGATTTATCAAACTCATAGGATCAAAAACCCGAAATGAAACCTTCTTTAAATTCCATAATACCCCCATATTCTAGCTGCGGCTCTGATTCAGGAACAAACACAATCACAGCTTCACCGGTATGTGGATCAAGTTCCCAATAAACAAATCTTCTTAGAAAATCATAAGGAACCTGCTCCAGAGGTATTTCAGTCAGACAGTCAGCCGGTGGATAATGAACTTTAACCATAGGGCAACCTGTCGTGGGATCCAACTTTTTCTTATATGTATACTTCGTTCCCAGCGTCGGTTTCAGCTTGTTATACCTTTTGGTTCTAACCTCTTGACGCAATGTCCTCTGAACATAGTTGGCATAATCATCATTAACCGGATTAATCAGATTCAACTGAGCTAACCTGTTGATTTCCCCTTTCGGCAACGTACTCAATTTGTTGAATCTCAACTTGAAGTATTGAATACCATCTAATCTCTTAATCATGAGCATCCTTTGACTAACCTTCCAACTCTTAATTACACCGGTATAATCTCCACGAACCTTATATGTTTTGCAAGTTACAGGCACAGGTTCTGCAGATCTACCTTGAGGCCACCACTGCTTATTTCTTTCCATTCTTTCTTCAGCAGTTAAACTTTCAGATGCCTCTTGAGTTGGTTGAGTAGATGTAGAATCTTGTTGAGTAGGCGCTGCCTGAGTTGAACTAGATTCTCCATGAAAAGATCTAGCAGGCCCTTCATCATCAGATGAGTCAGTTTCAATAACCGGTGCATCATCATAATGTTCATCTGATCCCAAATGCTCATCATCAACCGATACATCATCATCCATATCGAATACATACCCTTCATCATTACCCATAGCATCCCCATTAACCATTCTCTGAATGAATGTTAAATCAGCAAAAGAATAATCAACCGCTAGTGGTCTCGGCTGACCAGGAATATCATCAACACAAAAGTAATCCAAAACCTGAACATTTTCATTAATAACGTTTTCAATTACAGGAGTAGGATTTACAGACTCTGGTCCTAGTGACTCTATATTGGGACCCTCAGACCCTAACTCCCCCGAGGCACTAGACCTAGCCTCCAAAACATTTACCCTGGCCTGCAGCTCTGAAATCTGCTTTGATTGAACCTCAATGATTGCTACCTGAGATTCATTCCTGTCGGCTTGTTCTTTCAGTTGTTGTTGCATCAGACGCATATCATCCATCATCTTTTGTAAAAATGCCGGAGTCGGCTCGATAACAAGTGCTGAAGATGGAGGTGGCTGAATAGTAGACGGTCGACGTGCACGACGAGTAGTTGGTACAAACTCAGTATCATCATCAGCACGAGGATGTTTTCCTGTGTAGCGTTTGCCCTGACGAATACGGCGTTGAATTCGCAAGTATCTAGCCGATTCGTGTACCCGGATCCTTTCCATTTGTGATGGATGGGGTACTTCACCATCTGAATCAGTAGGAGTCTCACCGCCATCCTCCGGTCGTACTGAATCAGAATCCGAATCAGATGAAGAGGATTCGTCGGTGACTCTATGTGAAGAATCCTGTGGCTGAACAATCCCAAATTGCTCTATTTGAGCCAAATCGTCCTCAATGTCCTCCCCCGCAGCCTGAACAGGGATATCAACAAATGGTTGATGCGGTTGCTGTGGCACTTGAACATCCATATATTGAGGGTCTGGAGGAGGCACGTAGTTTTCATCGGTAATTGCACCAAATAAAGGAATATCTGGTGGTGCCTGAACCCCCCGTTCCTGAGCAGAACATATAGCAAAGATCCTACTCATCATCGGCGCAATCTTGAGGACATTATCCATATCGCCTTGTTGCTGAAGTTCCGGATGATGATGATTGATGAAAAGTTGCACAAATCGAGGATACAGGCCCCATTTGTTAGCTCCAGCATTGGCATTATCCACCATAGCCTTGAAGATGAGCCCTGAGTAGTTGTAGGGCTTGTTGTATACCAACGCAAGCATAGCTGAGGCCAGACGATGGCTTATACCATCGGTGCCTGCCTTCCTGTTTCCCAAATAGACTATAAAGATATGCATCAGGTATCTCCAAACTCGCGTAAGGTTCGACTTGCGATAGTGATCAGTCGGAACCCCCGGACACCCCATCCTATGCATCCCGCTAGTGATAAATGAATTATCAAAGAGAACTGGCATATCATGTCGGTCGTTGAGTTGAAGCAGATCTCGAATACCCTGCTCAGTCATGACGATCTGGGTACCAGAAACCGTAGAAACCAATCGTGGAATGTCATCCTGAGTGGCGACCGTGACATTTCTCCAGAACGGACCCACCATGTTCTTGTACACAACAGTAGAGTCAGAAATCGCATGAAATATGCGTGAACGTCTGAGAAAAGCGATCATTTCTCGAAATGGAGCCGCGTTCTTGTGCGTATCATCCAAAAACGCCACCATGTTGTGACGAGGCTCATATGCTAACGCCATATCTGTAAACAGTGCAGAATATAGACTCGAAAGACGTTAGAATAAACGAAAAACACTTGTAATTAGCTTGTTGAAAACCTTCTGGTTTATGCGACGTTACGTATGACGTCACACATGAAAGTGCAAAATTGTAAATACGTCGCATAAATTAATCTAAAATTGATAGCGACGTAGAGCCTAACGTCGCATACCAAATGAGCGACGTTAAGGGGGACGTCGCATTTTGCAATTAATTGTGAATTTAATCACTTTATTACAAATTGCAACACGTCGTCGCTTGTGAGGTCGCACTAATTAGCGACATAACACAGGACGTCGCAATCATTGCGATGTAGCATAAGGACGTCACATTTAAATGCGAAATCAATCATGAAATGCGACATCGGCTGCTACGTCGCAGCCGACGTCGCAAAGATGAACATCATCCCAACCCAGAATCCCTAACTGCGAAAACATTAGTTTTGGAAATCTATCTATATCAATAGGTGCGGCATAGCAAGTGTATCAATAAAACCTAAGAATCCAATCAATTTCGCAACAAATAATACCCAAAAACGAGATCCCCAAAACCGTAATATATAATTAATCAATACATGCAAATTACACGGTTAAAAGAGATAAAAATGGTACCTAATGATCAAGTAAAGAGCGTAGAACAGGAAATCGTGAATGAATGGAAGGGAAACACGGCCGAATATCACAATCGAATCTACAAGCACGATGTCGCAATCGCTGTTGTGAGGTCGCAGGCTACGTCGCAAAGTAATTTGAATAGTGTACTAATGATGTCGCGGGTTGGACTATTTATAGTCTAACCCTAAATGCGACATAGCGTGCGACGTAGCGAGCAACGTCGCAAGCGACATTGATAATGACGTCGCATGGTAGAAATTTTGATTTCGATTTGAAATTCAAATTTTCGACGCGCGATTTGAAAAACTAACTTGTAACTTGGAGTAATAAATAACTAACTAACAACAACACAGAAATATAGAAACACAAAGATATAATTAACACTCTCTTTTTGGTGACGGAGTTGAATTAATCTGGTTAGGGATCATATCGGAATAACATGCATTTATTAGGAACAGTAAGTGTTATTTCGATCATCAGTATTTTTGTCCTCTTTAAATTTACTTGACATACGAAAAACACTTTATATAAAAATTATTTCAAAACGATTATTAGTATATTTGTCCACTTTAAACATATTACACTCACATCTAGGAGGTATTTTAATTATTGTTGGTATGTGCATTTCGCTGTGGTTCCCACCATAGATATACATCTTAACTTAAGACATAGACCATGTTTCCATTTACAGATAGAATATAAGAAAATCAATTTTATGAATCAAGTCAGCGGTGACAGGTCTGTACTTACGTACAACAGAGCGACATAGCTTGATTCAGGTTAAAGCAAAACCAGACTTGGTCAAACCATTTTGGCGACCTTGTAAGGTATCTTAATTTTAAAGACTTATCAAGTACTTTCACTTGTGTTTGCTTAATTTTAAAGTATATATTAACAGAGCCAGGTCTATACTTACGTATAACAGAGGAAACTGTCAATATATACCTCCAAATGATATCAAATAGACATCTTTCATGAAAGCATGCCTAGTATAAGTAAGAAATTAAGACTTTTGTCATACATCTAATGATGGTGTACAACTTGAAATAGACAATTAAAGATTAAGCTTTTTAAGACTTCTCAAAGAGTTTTGCATAACATGCCTACTAATATATCGTATGATGAAGACAATGTTTATAAAAACTGTTTTCAATACGTCAGATAAATCTACTGACACATCCAAGATAAACCTTAAATTTCCATTTTTATGCATGTCACCCGATGTACTATCATATCCCAAGTTGTTTACAGACACAACTTCAACGTCTATTTTTAAAATGTAGCAACCTTGCATTTCTTTGATACTAGAAAGTATAAAGAGTGGCAGTTGCATTTTTTTTTTTAATAAAAAATTACTTTAAAACCAATCCAAGACACAAGTTACTTTTTCGTGGTAAAGAACCTTAGACCGATCATGTTGACTAATTCATCAAATCGGGCTCTAGAAAAAGCCTTAGTGAATAAGTCAGCATTTGGTTTTAGGGTATCAATATGGACAAGGTCGATAAGGTGTTTCTCATAGCAATCCCGTATAAAGTGAAACCTAATTTCTATGTGTTTGGTTTTAGAGTGTTGTACGGGATTGCGTGTGATTGATATGGCAGCAGTATTATCAATATGTATAGGAGTCATAGTTAAGAGTAACCCGTAATCGCGCAGTTGGTGTTGAATCCAAAGAACTTGAGAATAGCAGCTTGCAGCAGCAATGTACTCGGCCTCCGCTGTTGAAGTAGAAATCGTAGTCTGCTTTTTGCATTGCCACGACACCAATCGGGATCCAAGGAACTGACATCCTCTTGTTGTTGACTTCTTATTGATGTTGCAGCCACCGTAGTCTGAATCTGAATAGGCAGAGAGTGTAAAATTCTTCTCATTGGAGTACCATAGACCGAGAGTGGGTCTATATTTGAGATAGCCAAAAATCCGCTTCACCGCCTTCATATGAGAAACCTTTGGTCGTGCCTGATATCTTGAACAAAGTGAAACAGCAAAGACGATATCAGGCCTTGAGGCATTGAGGTACATTAGAGAACCTATCATCGAACGATAATCTTTTTCTTTGCAGTCCTCATCATCATCAGCAGGTCCAAGATTATGGTTGAGTTCAATAGGAGTTCCATAAGGTTTACATGTGAGCATATCATATCTTGTCAACATGTCATTGACATATTTTGACTGATGAATATACATTCCTTTGGATGACTGCTCAACTTGCACACCTAGAAAGAAAGTAAGATCACCCATTGCACTCATCTCGAAAGCTGACTTCATGACCTCTTCTAATTCCTTACAGAGAGCCTCATTCAACGACCCAAAAATAATATCATCGACGTACACCTGAACAAGTAACAAATCATCCCCTTTCCCTTTTGTGAAGAGAGTACTGTCGTCGTTGCCCCGAGTAAAACCATTTTCCACCAGATGAGTAGCAAGCCTGTCATACCATAGGCGAGGAGATTGATGAAGTCCATATAATGCCTTATTTAGTTTGTAGACATAATTTGGATTCACCGAATCTTTAAAACCCGGAGGCTGTTGAACATATACTTCCGTATCAATTTGACCATAAAGGAATGCACTTTTGACGTCAAGTTGCTTGACACGAATCCCTTTAAATGATGCAAAGGCCAAAAAGATACTAACGGATTCCAATCTGGCGACAGGGGAAAAAACCTCATCGTAATCTAGTCCTTCAACTTGAGTATACCCTTGAACAACTAGTTGAGCTTTGTTCCTTGTAACGACCCCTCGATCATCCTTCTTTACTCGATATACCCATCTAGTGCCTTTTGGATCAGCACCCTTGGGTAATGGTACTAGCGTCCACACTTGCAGCTTGTGAAATTGCTGCAGTTCATCTTGCATGGCCTCAACCCAGGATGGATCTTGTAAGGCCTCCGAGACTTTCTTCGGTTCGGTTTGGGAAAGATGGCATGAATTGACGGTTGCCATAAATCCCAAAACCTGATCAGCTGAAGTATGCTTATCTTCAGCAGATTGCTTTGCCTGATTTCTCGTTTGTACAGAAGAATGAGGATCACCAATTATGTTTTCAACTGGGTGATTCCTATGTATCCGAGTAACTGGAATAGCATCTGGCACAAGATTTAATTCCAAGTTGTTCAAATCACCTTCAGTGGCAGAAGCATCTTCGTTCTCTTCATTAGTAAAGAAACGAGAATAATCCATGTCTTCTTTATCCTCTAAGAGAGGCATATCCGGATCATGTGGAAGATCCTCAGCATTGACAGTGTTTGAAGAAGAAGGGATGGCAGTAGTTGGTGGTGTAGGAGTAGGTACAGATGCAGTAGAAGTAGTGGATGTAGATGCAGGAGTTTGTTGTGTTGGAGTAGGTGTGGGAGTGGATGTCGTATCGGGAATTGGATTGGATGTAGTAGGAAGAGAATCGGATGTTTGTTGAAAAACATCGAGTCCATGAAGCATTGTAATTAACTCTTCTATTTCGTCGTCCTCCGGAACATTGAAAGAACTGAAGAGTTTCCCATAATTAAAGAACCAATCCGGACCCGTTCCTTGAGGTGGTTCCGTATACCTTAAGCATTTGACCTCAAAGTGTTCCTCTATCTCGTTTGTTGATTTGTTGTATACTTGTTTGTTTGGAGAGTTGACCGAATATCCAAGAAAAATCCCTTCAACGGCTTTATCACCAAACTTAGAGACACGTTCTTTGGTAATCATTATTAAACAAGGACACCCAAATGGCTCCAGAAACTGCAAATTCGGCTTGCGGTTATTGAATAGCTCATAACATGTTTTGTTCTTCTTCTTAACCGAGAGCACCCGATTCAAAACATAACAGGCAGTATTAACTACCTCGGCCCAGAAGATAATAGGCAGCTTGGAATCTGCTAGCATAGTGCGAGCAGTTTCAATAATGGTCCTATTCTTCCGTTCTGCAACTCCATTCTGTTGAGGAGTTCTCAGAGCACCGAATTGATGATCAATACCCCTAGAAGCACAGAATAATTCGAGAGTTGAGTTCTTGAATTCGGTTCCATTGTCGCTTCGCAGTCTCTTAACCTTTAAGTTGCACAAATTTGCCAACTTATCCAACAAATAAACCAGAATTCCCGCTGTCTCATCCTTCGTTGCGAGAAAGTATACCCACGAAAACCATGAGTAGTCATCCGTCACTACCAAACAGTAAGAGCGACCACCGATGCTCTTTGTAGAAACAGGACCGAAAAGATCCATATGCAGTAATCCTAACGGAGCATCTATTGAATTCACAACCTTAGACTTATGGGACTTCTTATGGAGTTTGCCCTTGTGGCAAGAAACACAGTCATCCTTCAAAGCGAAGGAGTGTTTCAGAACTCCACGAACCAAATCGTTATTAACTAGAAAATTCATTTTACGGAAATGAATATGTCCCATCCGTCTGTGCCAAAGGAGTGATTCCTTTTCTGAAGCCTTCGAAAGGAGACAAGTGTACTCGCTGGTTGTCTCCACGGTTCGCATGTTCATCACATAGGTGTCATTTCTTCTAGGTGCACGCATTACTACCTATTCCTCTGGAATGACATACCCCGGCTTCAATATAACACACTCAGTCTTTGTAAATGATGTGATATAGTCCTTATCACAAACTTGTGAAACACTTAGCAAGTTATGTTGAAGTTCAGCCATATAATTTACATTCTCAAAGCTAACCTTTCCATTAGTTAGCGTCCATCTACCCGAAATTGTTCCCCCTGTATCTCCAGCAAAAGCAACATGTCCTCCTGCGTATGGTTTAATATCCACTAGGAGAGACACATCACCCACCATGTGTCGCGAGCAGCCACTGTCCATAAACCATTCGCTATCTTTCACACGTTCAGACTGCTGCAACACATTATTATTGATGACTTTTGAGTCTTCAGTAGACTCTTTTATTTTCCAAACCTTTGATGGTTCGGGATTTGGTTTGGAAATAATGTCGGGCTTTGGTTTTGACAAAGAATTTTGCCCAACATTACTTACTTTCTCAGCAGGCTTAGGAGAGTTGGAGTAATGCCTAGGAGATGATTTTGAAAAAGAATTTCTGAAGAATGATGTCCTAGGCATATCTCTCCCATAACGCTGATGAGAAAGATTGGGACAGTCGCGGATCAAATGTCCTTGTTTCTTGCAGTAGAAACAAGAACGAGTCTCTATAAACTGTTGAGGCGAAGAATTTACTGCAGGAAGTGGTGAAGCATTTCTAGAACATGAACATTTCGTACACGTTTTAGAGAATGCTTGTTTTGGTTTAGAGGTTGAGACAGAAGTTTTATCAACATGAACCTTTTCATTTGTCACCTTTTGTTTTAAAACTTTTGCCGGTGACTGTTGAGTTTGAAGTTTCACATTTAAAACTTTATTTTCCTTTTTATTTTGAACCTTTGTTACAGGTTCAACTTTTAAAATTTGTTTTTCAGGTTTAGCCTCAACCTTTTTAAACTCAGGATATTCCTGATCAGTAATATCCTCTATCTCAACAATCTCATTAGTATGAACTGGAGACTTACTTTCTGCTTTAACAAACTGAGGCAATGGATATTCTTGCCTCTTGGTTTTCTCCTTTGTCAGTTTGTTTAGCTTGGCTTCTTTGGCCTTGATACCATACAGTTTGGTATAATCAACTGAAATCTCCTCAAGGCCTTCCTTAGCAAGCGGGGGACAATATTTAGCATGAGAAGGTGGTGGTACTTGGTTATAACCAAGACCTTCCTTCTTTTTGCCGCTTGCCCCTTGCTTACTAACTATCTCATTAAAGACTTGAGTTGCGGATGTTGAACCTAAGATTTTGCTTTTATGATTGTCAAACTCATTTTTCAAATCAGATAGTTCTTTAGTCAACAATTCAATTTCGATAAGATAACTCTTAATTGCATCTTGCTGGCTAAAGACCTTTGCTTTAAAGGTTTCGGTATCTAGTTTATGAGCCTCAAGGTGTTGTTCATAAAGTTTTTCATTATCTAGCGAAAACTTATTAGATTCGGTAAGTTTAATTATCTTGTCCCGCATATCTAAATTGTCTTTCTGATAGGCCTCAAGGGATTCAGTCAATTTAATACATGAAATATAATTAAAAGGCTCATTAGGTTCATTTGGTACCTCAGGAGTAATGTGAGCCATCAGGCATTGAAACTGTGCAGCCTGAGCACTCCAGTCAGAAGCAGTTGGTTCAAAAACGATCAAAGCATTATCTACAACCAACGATTTAGCTTCTTCTTTCTCATTTGCCTTGGTTGGATCCGGCTTAGTAAGACCCGACGATGGCATCCTGGGTTTCTCACATTCCCTTGCAAATTGACCAAGTTTCTGACAGTTGTAACATCGAACCTTGCTTTTATCGAACCCAAACCCAGTCTTCCCATTGCCTTCCAAACTCTTCCGTCCCGTCCTCTGCAAGAACTTCTGAACCCTCCTTGAAATCATAGCTATGTTCCAGGTTAAATCCATCTGTTCCAAGTCATCATCATCCAGCTGAGCATAATCTTCTTTGGTCATTTCCAAAGTAGTATTTGGTTGAGTAACCAAATCTTTGTAAGAGCTGAGGAAAGCTGTATAAATCGCAGCTTGCTCTTGGATAGTTTGTGATGCTGAAACCTGCTGTTGTGTTCCTTGATTTGTGCAGGTTGTACCGGAAACATAGGCAGCATGTGAAGCCCCAGCTGAACAGGATGGAGAATTGGTATCCGATATGAATATCATTCCTCCATAACTCTTACCAGAGTTAACTTGGCTTCCATAAAGTGAAGGATTTTGTACAAATCCAATTGACTTGCATTCCTTCTTCTTCAATTCCATAGCGTGGGCTTGAAGAACTCCTATTAGCTGATCCAAAGTCATCCCAGCCAATTCTTGATTTTCCTTCAAGAATTGGACTTTCACATCCCATGCACTTGGTAAAACATCCAACAACTTTTATTAATCTCAAGTGCAGTGAGATTATATCCGCTTTCAGTTAATTCATTCACCAGTTGTGAGTACCGAGTAAACAATCCAGAAGTTGTCTCATTAGGTAAGGAGTCAAACAGATCGTACTGTTTCTTAATCAATTCCAGCTTAGCCTCCTTATATTTCTCATTTCCCCCACACCTCGTCTCTATTGCCTTCCATAAGTCATAGGTTGTGTCATGAGTTTTAAACAGTCTCATGACATCCTTTGTCAAACACATACAGATAGCTGAATGTGCTTTCCTTTCTATTTGATAATCTTTCTTTTCTTGAGGTGTCATCGCAGTGAAAGATTTTGCTGGAGGAACACCACGATAGTTTCCTTCAGCCACTAGAGCCTCATATCTTTGTTTTAATGGCCCCCACAGTTCTGAACAATGAAAATCCACAAATTGTTCAAATTTGTCTCTCGAGTACGCATAGTCTATGTCTGCAGTGAATAATAGAGGTTTATTGTTGGAACCAATATCATTTCCCTGTTTTATCATCTCCCTAATTCCTCTGATATCTTCCTTGTCAGCAGCCATTTATAATTATAGAGTTAATTATAATCTGAGACTTGCGACAATAAGGGTGACGTCCCAAAAGGTCTATGCGACGTAGTAAGTGATGTCGCAAAACGGATAAGGATTCAATTAAGAATCAAAGATGCGACGTTGAGTATGATGTCGCTGATGTCGTCGCAGAATAGCACGAGGTCGCAACAGTACGTCGCAAAAACCAAATTAGGTCGAAAACTGTGATGTCGCAAGCGACGTCGCAGTTGAGGTCGCAAAAATTACACGACGTCGCAAAGTCGCAAACAGTTGCGGCCCAAAAACCCTAATTCGTAAAAAATCAAAACCTAATTGATTTTTACGAATAGCAAACGAACAAACCCTTCAAAATATCCCAGAAAACGCAATTGTTAACCTGTAAACAAGAAGAACACGAAAACCACACGAAAAACAAGATGTTAATCGTTAGTTTAAATCAAAAACTTGATCCTATTCTTCAAAAATGAGCCCCGTGGCTCTGATACCAGTTGATAGTCCTTTGTAGCGATCTTGAATCAAGTTACACGAATCAATTGGTTGCGGAAACACCAATTGATTAATCACATGAATAATCAAACAAACAAAACAAACAAGTAATCCAATATAAACGTTGGTTTATTGATTATAATCGACTAGATTACAGAGATTTTTGACGAATTGCGTTTATGGTTTTTCGTTAATACTTCGTTAACCCTAAAACTGATTACAAAAAATGTTTTTATACTAAACACTCGATCCTGCGACGTTACATACAACATCGCAGGTCCAGGCCCATGCGACATAGACAACATCGCAAGCCCAAAACCTGACGTCGCACCTGCGACATTGTACACAACGTCGCAGGAGTCAGGAAACTCAATTCTAAATACAAAACTATGACTAGACCAACTGACAAACACTTTAATATGCATCAACAGTATTATTGTCTAGTATGTGATTTGTCTATTGCCATGAATTGCGAGTAGTCTATTATTGTGATTGTTGATGATGTAGATAATTATAAGTAAGGATGACGTTATATAATTAAGTGTACGACAATTGTAAACGTGATGTAACGGCCCCTATTCGACAGTTTATCTGATATAGTACTGGAAACGTTTTATACGGAGTACAAATGTAAGGAAGTCGATAAACGACCGAAGGTAGTTACATCACTGGAATCAGCTCTGGTTTAATAGTTGGAATTCCGAACGGATAATGCAACTTCACAACTAACTGGTATATCCTACGAAAGTCAACGCACAATAAAATAATGTTCAAAAACACGTTCAGATAAAAAAGGAATTAATAACCTTTGTACCGTTAAGACTTTATGAACTTGAGTTTAATTTATGGAGTACCCTTTCTAGTTATCCACGTGACTGCAACCTAGTAATTAGGACTTGATCAACCTTAATTATGGTAAGTAGTTATCTATGCCCATGATATGTAACAAGTAAGACACAGTGAACCCACTCGTTGTACATATTAGGTTTATATTTCCGCATCGCTTTTTATTTAGTTAGCTTAGAGTGTCACATTCATCGTCAATTACTCCTGACCGCATGTCTGATGTAAGAGGCAGTCGAACTACCCTGTAAAGTACACTGTCCGATTACTGAAAGGCATGGCCTGCGTATGAAACACGTTTTTATAAACTGCGAATAATCTAGGGATGTATAACTGTCTGAAAAGGAGAACCCAAGTTATAAGTTGAAGTAACCAAATTTTAATGCATAAAACAAGACTTAGGTTTGTGTTTTGAAAATGTGTACAGCCCGTTGGTGACAGATTTATAATAATAACCTTAACCATTATTATTATACTTTGATTTATTCATTTTTGCGTATTAATTGTATCGTATTTGGTTTGGTTAATGAAAAGTGATTTTTAAACACTTAGAATGTTTTTGGCTTCTGTTTTTTTTTCGGGTTTTTGCGACACTAAATGCGACATAACCCTTGTGTTTCGCAACACAAGGCTTGTGTTCTGCAACACAAGGCTTGTGTCTCATGTCTGCGACACAATATGCGACACAATGCTTGTGTTCCGCAACACAAGGCTTGTGTCTTATGATATGCAACTTAATGCGACACTAAATGCGACACAATGCTTGTGTCTTATGTTTTGCGACACTAAATGCGACACAATGCTTGTGTCTTATGTTTTGCGACACTAAATGCGACACAAAGCTTGTGTTCCGCAACACAAGGCTTGTGTTCCGCAACACAAGGCTTGTGTCGTAAAGATGAACACTAGCCCATAACCCAGCGGCTGTCGCGATTTTTCAACCCAAAACCCAAATCTAACTCATTTTTAGGCTGCAAAATCGTGTTTTCCTCATACATTTGGACAATAATAAGTTGTGTAAACATTATAACACCGAAATAATACACCAAAATGAGTAGATCTAAATATTTAGAGAATTTTTTACAATTGCAAATCGAGACAAACGAGGAAGAAAACGAGGGTGGTGCCTTTGTTAATCTTGTTCCTCTCTTGATGGTGATTCCGAAAATGTAACTTTTATTATCGGTTATGCTAGATCCGAAAATTTGGTGGTGATGGGTTTGAGAGTGTTTTTGTGGTGTGTGTGTGTGTTTTTGTTGAAATGAGAATGAAAGAAAGAGGGAAAGAGAGGTGGGGGTAGGTGAAAGCCTCACCCCTTTTTTTTTCCAGTCCCCGCAATCGCGCTCCGTGCGGTGTTCGTTTTCCCAATTCGTTTAAACGTTTAAATAATTTCGTGCGCGTTAATTTGTGGGTTTTAAAATACGAATAATTATGCGATATTTCACTTGAAACATTTCACCAAATACTTAATAATTGAGTTATATAAATTAACTTGTTTCGTTTTACTTGCGCGTTTTAATGATCTAATCGCGTAGCCTTTGTTTGTACGATACGGTACGAATACGAAATATTATCAAAGTAATGATTTGGATATGATTGTGTTATTAAATAATTTTATATTATTTAACAAAATTGTTCACCAACGTCCGTATTGATTGAACCGAATTACATTCGGTTTGAAACTCGTACGATTTAATCAAATCGCATGATTGTATATATTCAACAATATGTATTACTTGATACATTAATTAGCCTAACACAGAACTAATTACATGTATTATAACTGATTAGGCACTAATTACTAGTCCTAATTTGACGGGTGTCACATTCTCCCCGGTTAGAAGAATTTCGTCCCGAAATTTAGTTCGTAGTCGTGTTTGAAGTAGCTTCTGTTGATGCATCTTTGAGTGTCTGTCAGTTGGTCTATCGAGTTGTAATTAGTGTCGTTTGTTAATTAATAGAAATATAGTTTTTGTTAATGCGACACTCGTGTTTTGGTTTAGGCGACACTTGTCTGAGTGACGCATAGCGACACTTGATTAAGTGACGCATAGCGACACTTAAGTAAGTGACGCATTAAGGCGGCCAAATGCGACACTTACCTAAGTGACGCATGTCGGCTGTGTTTTTAGTATAAATAGAGACCTACGGGTTTTAGGCTAGGGTTGACGAAACCCTAGCACCATTTGTCGAAATAGCATCTCTGTAATCGTTCTCAAATCAATATACAAGTCGATTTCTTTGTTTACTTAGTGAATAACTTTCGTTTCGGTTTGTGTTTATTGTTGATATATGCAATTGATTGATTCCGCCTTTCAATTGTAAGTCAATTGTCATCTAGATCCTAGCAATACGCACTTTCAACTGGTATCAGAGCCTTGCGGTGATTTAATTGACGTTTTAGAAGCTATTTTGGATTCATTTCGGTTTTGGATTGATTCAAGAATTGAGAATTAACACGGATTTTGAGGTGCAAAGGTGAATTACAGTCAACATTCATCAAGATTCACAGGTTTCGTCCATTAGGGTTCGACAAATTTGAGTTTCTTTACGAAATTTTGAATTTTTTAGGGTTTTGGAATTTTTCAGCCGTTTTGCGACACTCGACAGCGTCACTTGTACGCGTCACTTCCTGCGGCACTAATTAATTCCACATTAGGGTTTTACCGTCACTTGAACGCGTCACTTAACGCGTCACTTGAGGTTTATACGACACTTCACTTAAGTGTCGTCTACTCTAATCCACCGTCATTAACGCGCGTCACTGTTGCACGTCACTTAATTTTTAGCGTCACTTCCTTTAGTGACGCCCGTTTGTTTACCTGCGTCACTTCCTTTAGTGACGTTCTGTTTAATACGTCACTCAAGTACGACACTTGAGTGCGTCACTTGCTTGATTGAGCGACACTTACTTCTAGTGTCATCAGTCACTTCGCCCGTCACTCGATAGCGTCACTAGCCTAGTGTCGCTAGTCGTTGCGACACTGCAGTGCGTCACTAACTAAGTGACGCCTTAAGGACTAATCTTTTTCGAGTTCCTGTTTTTGCATATTTTTTTTTAGGTATATCTTCAATGGCAGCGGACAAGGAAGATATTAGAGGGATTCGTGAAATGTTGAAACAGGGTAATGATATTGGTTCAAATAATAAACCTCCTCTTTTTACCGCAGACATGGACTACGTTTATTGGAGGGATAGATTTGAACAGTTCATTGATTTTCACTGTCCGGAATTATGGGGTCCTTTGAAACAAAGATATGAGGCTCCAGTGGCTGAAGGAGATTATCGTCAGATTCCACCACCTAAATCTTTTATCGCTATGACTCCTCAAGAAAAGAAGGACTATCAGTTAGAAAGAAAAGCACACTCCGCTATTTGCATGTGCTTGACAAAGGATGTCATGAGACTGTTTAAACATCATGACACCACCTATGATTTATGGAAGGCCATAGAGACAAGATGTGGAGGAAATCAGAAATATAAGGAAGCCAAGCTGGAACTGATAAAGAAACAATACGACCTGTTTGATTCCTTACCAAATGAGACCACATCTGGACTGTTTACCCGATACTCACAACTGGTGAGTGAGTTGACGGAGGGTGGATATAGTCTTACAGCACTTGAGATAAATAAAAAGTTGCTAGATGTTTTACCAAGTGCATGGGATGTAAAAGTCCAATTCTTGAAGGAAAGTCAAGGATTGGATGGAATGACCTTAGATCAATTAATTGGAGTTCTTCAAGCCCACGCTATGGAACTGAAGAAGAAAGAGTGCAAGTCAACTGGATTTGCACAAAATCCTTCGCTGTATGGAGGCCAAGTTAATTCTGGTAAAAGTTATGGAGGAATGGCTTTCATATCGGATACCAATTCTTCACCTTATTCAGCTGGAGCTTCACATGCAGCTTATTTGTCTGGTTCAACCTGTACTACTCAAGGATCACAACAACAACAGGTTACACCTTCACCTGCAATTCAAGAACAAGCTGCGATTTATACAGCTTTTCTTAGTTCTTACAAAGATTTGGTTACTCAACCAAATACTACTTTGGAGATGACCAAAGAGGACTATGCTCAACTAGACGATGATGATTTGGAGCAGATGGATTTGAACTGGAACATAGCGATGATTTCCAGAAGAGTTCAGAAGTTTTTGCAAAGAACAGGACGGAAAAGTTTGGAAGGAAATGGGAAGACTGGGTTTGGGTTTGATAAAAGCAAGGTTCGGTGCTACAACTGTCAGAACCTTGGTCATTTTGCAAGGGAATGTGAGAAACCTAGGATGCCATCGTCAGGTTTTACAAAGCCAGATCCTCCCAAGGCAACTGAGAAAGAAGAAACCAAATCGTTGGCTGTGGATAATGCCTTGATCGTTTTTGAGCCAACCACTTTTGATTGGAGTGCTCAAGCTGAAAAGTTTCAGTGTCTGATGGCTCATATCACTCCTGAGGTAACTAATGAACCTGTTGAGCCATTTAATTGTGTTTCTTGTATTCAATTGACTGAATCTCTTAAGGTCTATCAGAAAGACAATCAAAATATGCGGGACACGATTGTTAAACTTAATGAATCTAATAATTTTTTGTTAGAAAATGAAAAGCTTTATGAACAACATCTTGAAGCTCACAAATTAGATACTGAAACCTTTAAAGCAAAGGTCTTTAGCCAGCAAGATGCAATTAAGAGCTATCTTGTTGAAATTGAACTGTTGAATAAGGAACTATCTGATTTGAAAAATGAGTTTGAGAATCATAAAAACAAAATTTTAGGTTCAACATCAGCAACACAAGTCTTTAATGAGATTGTCAGTAAGCAAGGGATAACTGGCAAAAAGAAGGAAGGTCTTGGCTATAACCAAGTACCACCACCTTCTAATGCCGAGTATTGTCCCTCGATTACTAAACAAGGACTTGAAGAGATTTCAGTCGATTATACCAAGTTATATGGTATTAAGGCCAAAGAAGCCAAGCTTAACAAACTGACTTCGGAGAAAACCAAGAGGCAAGAGTATCCATTGCCTCAGTTTGTTAAAGCTGAGTCTCAACTCCATACTGATGATATTGTTGAGATAGAGGATATTACTGATCAGGAATATCCTGAGTTTAAGAAGGTTGAGGCTAAACCTGAAAAACAGATTTTGAAAGTTGAACCTGTTAACAAGGTTCAAAATAAAAGGGAAAATAAGTTTTTAAATGAGAAACTTCAAAAGTCACCGACAAATGCTTTAAAACATAAGGTGACAAGTGAAAAAGTTCAAGTTAATAAAACTTTAGCCTCACCCTCTAAACCAAGACCAGCACTTTCTAAAACATGTACAACCTGTCCATGTTCTAAAAATGTTGTGTCACATCCTCCAGTACATCCTCCGTCTCTACAATTTCATGAGACTCGTTCTTGTTTCTATTGTAAGAAACAAGGACATTTGATCCGTGCTTGTCCCAAACTTTCTCATCAGCGGTATGGGAGAGATATGCCTAGGACATCTTTCTATAAAAATTCTTTTTCGAAATCACCTCTTAGGCATCACTCTGACTCTCCCGAGCCGGCAAAGAAAGTTAGTAGTGTTGGACAAAATATTTTGTTAAAACCAAAGTCCAACACTATTTCAAAGCAAAATTCCGAACCAGCGAAAGTTTGGAAGTTAAAGGAGTCTATTATGGACTCCAAAGTCATCAATGATAACACATCAGATTCAAAATCTGATTTGTTTAAAAATAAAATTTTATCTGATGTGATTATTGTTGATGACTATGGTCGACCTAAGTCTGTAAAGGCTTGGGTCACCGTTTCTCACTAATCTCCTCATATTTATGTGTTGCAGCAGTCTGAACGGATAAAAGATAGCGAATGGTTCATGGATAGTGGCTGCTCGCGACACATGACGGGTGATGTGTCTCTCTTAGTGGATATTAAACCATATGCGGGAGGTCACGTTGCCTTTGCTGGAGATACGGGAGGCACAATCTCAGGGAGAGGTACGCTAACCAATGGAAAGGTTAGCTTTGAAAATGTAAACTATGTGTCCGAGCTTAAACATAATTTGTTAAGTGTATCACAAGTCTGTGATAAGGATTATACCACATCGTTTACAAAAACCGAGTGTGTCATATTGAAGCCAGGGTACGTTATTCCGGAGGAATGGGTAGTAATGCGTGCTCCACGAAGAAATGACACATATGTAATGAATATGCGAACTGTGGAGACTACCAGCGAATACACTTGTCTCCTTTCGAAGGCTTCAGAGAAGGAATCACTCCTTTGGCACAGACGTATGGGACACATTCATTTCCGTAAAATGAATTTCCTAGTCAACAACGACTTGGTCCGTGGAGTTCCGAAACAGTCTTTCGCCTTGAAAGACGACTGTGTTTCTTGCCACAAGGGCAAACTCCACAAGAAGTCCCATAAGTCTAAGGTAGTGAATTCCATAAATGCTCCGTTAGAATTACTGCACATGGATCTTTTTGGTCCTGTGTCTACAAAGAGCATAGGTGGTCGTTCTTATTGTTTAGTGGTAACAGATGACTACTCACGCTTTTCGTGGGTCTACTTTCTCGCAACTAAGGATGAGACAGCGGGTATTTTAGTCTATTTGTTGGATAAGTTGGCAAATTTGTGCAACTTAAAAGTTAAGAGGCTTCGGAGCGATAACGGAACCGAATTCAAGAACTCAACTCTTGAGTTATTTTGTGCTTCTCGAGGTATTGAACATCAATTTAGTGCTCCGAGAACACCTCAACAAAATGGAGTTGCTGAACGGAAGAATAGGACAATTATTGAAACCGCTCGCACCATGTTAGCGGATTCCAAATTACCTATTATCTTCTGGGCTGAAGCAGTAAATACTGCTTGCTATGTATTGAATCGGGTTCTTTCAGTTAAAAAGAAGAATAAGACTTGCTATGAGCTTTTCAACAATCGCAAGCCGAATCTGCAGTTTCTGGAACCCTTTGGATGTCCGTGTCTGATTATGATTACTAAAGATCGTGTCCCTAAGTTTGGCGATAAAGCAGTTGAAGGAATTTTTCTTGGATATTCGGTCAACTCTCCAAACAAACGGGTATACAACAAATCAACGAACGAGATCGAGGAACACTTTGAGGTCAAATGCCTACGGTATACGGAACCACCTCAAGGAAAGGGTCCGGATTGGTTCTTTAACTATGGGAATCTTTTCAGCTCTTTTAATGTTCCGGAGGATGATGTCACTGAAGAATTAATCACCATGCTTCATGGACTCGATGTTTTTCAACAAACATCCTCTTCTTCTACATCCAATCCTATACCTGATACAACATCCACTCCTTCACCTACTCCAACACCAGATATGCCTGCCTCAACATCCACTACTTTTCCTGCATCTGTTGCTACACCTTCACCACAAATAACCACTATTCCATCTGCTTCAAATCCCG
The DNA here is from genome assembly GCA_963422505.1 of Pseudognaphalium luteoalbum. Lineage (NCBI taxonomy): Eukaryota > Viridiplantae > Streptophyta > Magnoliopsida > Asterales > Asteraceae > Pseudognaphalium > Pseudognaphalium luteoalbum. Next base: position 70,952,650 of record OY730194.1, on the reverse strand, counting down.
TTAATACCGAGGATCTTCCGAATGATCCTAATATGCCTCCATTGGAGGATGCAGCAGACATGGAATATTCTCACTTCTTCTCTAATGAAGAAAACGAAGATGCTTCTGCCACTGAAGGGGATCTGAATAACTTGGAATTAAATCTTGTGCCAGATGCTATTCCAGTTACTAGGATACATAGGAATCATCCTGTTGAAAACATCATTGGTGATCCCCATTCATCTGTTCAAACTAGAAGTCAGGCGAAGCGAACTGCTGAAGATACGGATACTTCAGCTAATCAGGTTCTGGGATTTATGGCAACCGTCAACTCTTGCCATCTTTCCCAAACTGAACCGAAGAAAGTAGCGGAGGCCTTGCAAGACCCATCCTGGGTCGAGGCCATGCAAGATGAACTGCAGCAATTTCACAAGCTGCAAGTGTGGACGCTTGTTCCCTTACCCAAAGGTGCCGATCCGAAAGGCACTCGATGGGTATATCGCGTCAAGAAGGATGATAGAGGAGTTGTCACGAGGAACAAAGCAAGACTAGTTGTTCAAGGGTATACTCAAATTGAAGGACTTGATTATGATGAGGTTTTTGCCCCAGTCGCCAGATTGGAGTCCGTCCGTATCTTTTTAGCATTTGCATCATTTAAAGGGATTCGCGTCAAGCAACTTGACGTTAAAAGCGCTTTTCTTTATGGTAAAATTGATACGGAAGTTTATGTTCAACAGCCTCCAGGTTTTGAAGATTCGGTGCATCCACATTATGTCTACAAACTCAAAAAGGCATTGTATGGACTTCATCAATCTCCACGTCTATGGTATGACAGGCTGGCTACTCATCTGGTGGACAATGGCTTTACACGAGGCACCATCGACAGTACCCTTTTCACAAAAGGAAAAGGCGATGATTTGTTACTTGTTCAAGTATATGTCGATGATATCATCTTTGGATCGTTGAATGAGGCTCTATGTACAGAATTTGAAGAGGTCATGAAATCAGCTTTCGAGATGAGTGCAATGGGAGATCTTACCTTTTTCTTAGGTGTGCAAGTTGAGCAGTCATCCAAAGGCATGTATATTCATCAGTCAAAATATGTCCATGACATGTTGACACGATATGCTATGCTCACTTGTAAACCTTATGGAACTCCTATTGAACTCAACCATAATCTTGGACCTGCTGAGGAAGATGAGGACTGCAAAGAAAAGGATTATCGTTCGATGATAGGTTCTCTTATGTACCTCACTGCCTCAAGACCTGATATCGTTTTTGCTGTCTCCATTTGTTCACGATATCAGGCACGTCCAAAGGTTTCTCATATGAAGGCGGTGAAGCGGATTTTTGGTTATCTTAAATATAGACCTACACTTGGTCTATGGTATTCAAATGAGAAGGACTTCACGCTCTCTGCCTACTCCGATTCAGATTATGGCGGCTGCAATATCAATAAGAAGTCTACCACAGGAGGATGTCAGTTTCTTGGAACCCGCTTGGTGTCATGGCAATGCAAAAAATAGACTACGGTTTCTACTTCAACAACGGAGGCCGAGTACATTGCTGCTGCAAGCTGCTGCTCTCAAGTCCTTTGGATTCAGCATCAACTGCGCGACTACGGGTTACTCTTAACTTTAACTCCTATTTATATTGATAACACTGCTGCCATATCTATCACACGTAATCCCGTACAACATTCTAAAACCAAACACATAGAGATTAGGTTTCACTTTATACGGGATTGCTATGAAAAACACCTCATTGACCTTGTCCATATTGACACCCTGAAGCAAAATGCTGACTTATTCACTAAGGCTTTTTCTAGAGCCCGATTTGATGAATTAGTCAACATGATCGGTCTTAGGTTCTTTACAACGAAAAAGTAATTTGTGACTTGGATATGTAAAAAAAAAAAAAAAAAAAAAAAAAAAAAAAAACGCAACAGCCAATCTTTATACTTTCTAGTGTTAAAGACATGCAATGCTGCTACATTTAAAAAGACGTTGAGGTTGTGTCTGTAAACAACTTGGGATATGATAGTACATCGGGTGACATGCATGAATATGGAATTTTTAAGGTTTATCTTTGATGTGTCAGTAGATTTATCTGACGTATTAAAAACAGTTTTTATAAACATTATCTTCATCATACGATATATTAGTAGGCATGTTATACAAAACACTTTGAGAAGTCTTAAGAAGCTTAATCTATAATTGTCTATTTCAAGTGGTACACCATTATTAGATGTACGACAAAAGTCTTAATTTCTTAATTATACTAGACATGTTTTTGTGAAAGATGTTTATATGATTTCATTTGGGGGTATATATTGACAGTTTCCTTTGTTATACGTAAGTATAGACCTGGTTTCTGTTAATACATACTTTAAAATTAAGCAAACACAAGTCAAAGTGCTTGAAAAGTCTTTAACAATTAAGATACCTTACAAGGTCGCCAAAATGGTTTGACCAAGTTTGGTTTTGCTTAAACCTGGATCAAGTTATGTCGCTTTGTTGTACGTAAGTACAGACCTGTCACCGCTGACTTGACTCTTAAAAATTGATTTTCTTATATTCTATCTGTAAATGAAAACATGATCTATGTTTTAAGTTAAGATGTATATCTATGATGGGAACCACAGCGAAATAAACATACCAATAATAATAAAATACCTCTTAGTTGTACGTATAACATGTTTAAGTGGACAAATATACTAATAATCGTTTTTTGAAATAGTTTTTATAAGCAGTGTTTTTAGTATGTCAAGTAAATTTAAAGAGGACAAAGATACTGATGATTGAAATAACACTTACTATTCCTAATAATTGCATGTTATTCCGATATGATCCCTAATCAGACTTTATCAACTCCGTCACCAAAAAGATTGTGTTAATTCTATGAGTGGTTAATTTAAAGAAATAGAGTGAAGAGGTTCCCGTACCTTCTGATCTAATCGGATCGTTATCTTAATACCTACATGTGGTATCAGTTATAAGAACAATTGTTAGTTTACATTTTCTTGTATATGTCTTATTTTCTCTTAGTTAGTGTAATTTAGTTATTATCCAAGTTACAGTTACATTTTCAAAGTTAAGTACCGCAATCACAATGCGCAACCATCGAAGAAATCGCACATTTTTCACTTCATGTGAACTGTGCGTCACTTTCATAAGTGACGCTCCGAGTGACGCATACGCTATTGCGTCACTCATTCAAGTGACGCAGTCAGTGCCGGGATAAGTTACATTATAAGTGTCGGGTTGAGTGACGCATACAAGGGTCGGTGTATAAATACCCCTTCCCCACGACACTCAACCTCACCACTTTTCAAATTCCTATACCGTCACTTCCACTGACACACCGACACTCCCATTGTCTCTGCGTCACTTACACTGTGCGTTCTTTCGTCGTTCGATTTGTGCTTTCTACGGCTTGCTAGTGTGTTTTGTTTATACATACTTGTTCTCCTCACTCCTACGATCCATTTGGTATTAACCTTAATCTTTTTCTCTTTTTAATTTTTCTGTAAATTTAAATTAGGGTTACGGTTAGGGTTTCGCTAAGTAAATCGTTCGATTAAATGCTTATATGTTAATGTTTTGATGTAATAAAGGGTGTGTATTATTCGTCTCTACCTTGCGCACACCCCAGCTATTTTGTTTTTCAAAACCCCTAAATTTTGAATTCTGGGTATGAACAGTGCACGATGATCTTCATCGTTGCGACACTTCCTGCGTCACTTCCCTCAAGTGACGCACTTTGGTAATTTGGTAACCCATACCGTCACTTCAAAAGTGACGCTTGATTTTGCGTCACTTCGTAAGTGACTCATGTAGTGACGCATATACTTACTTCACCTGTTTAAACCGTCACTCCTTCCAGTGACGCCTTTCATGCGTCACTACCCCGAGTGACTGTCTAAGTGACGCTTATGTATATCCGTCACTTATACCGTCACTTCTTAAGTGACTGACTTAGGATACCGTCACTAGTTTAAATGTCGCATGTTCTTCACCCGTCCCTTGCTAAGTGTCGTATCCTTTAAACCTTCAATTTCAAACGTCACTTACATCAGTGACGCTTGATAGCGTCACTTCCAGTCAGTGACGCTACAAATTGATTTCAATTTTAAACACTGTACATTACGACACTTCCTAAGTGACGGTAGTGGCCATGCGTCACTTACCCTAAGTGACGCCTAAAGTCAAATTTTGTTTTTCAACCTTTCTGTGTTCGGGCTAACTTTCTAACGTCTTCGGTTACTTTTATTTGTCTTTTTAGCTTACAGATGGCCGGGTTACAGGATTATTACCGTCGTACCAACACCCGACATAATATTACGGCATTCCTTGAGTCTACTCATGCGAATTCAGCGCCGTTCAGGCCTATGATCGACTTTCTACGCAGATCCAGGATTTTTTATGCGATTACGGCATCGACCCCGGTATATATGAACCAAATCGAGGAATTTTATGATCACGCCGTGATCAGGGTTCAGGGTGATGTTCCCCGCATAGTTTCGAATATGTTTGGGGAGGAAATCGAGATAACCGAAAACTCGATTAGACGGGTTCTTCGTTTTGATGACAACTCCACTATGCCCACCATCTTCCCCACCACGTTTATCTACGGGGGACTTCAACGGATGGGCTATCCGGCTAACCAGCTTTCAGACTTCCGAAAGCAATACCTCTGCAGGGTTTGGAGGTATCTGTGTCATATCATTATCGTTTGCTTATCTCCGAGGAAGGGAGGGTATGATGCGGCAAGTCATCTGACTTTGTCGCTTATGTTAGCTCTAGTATATAATAAGCCGTATAACTTTAGCGGCTATATTTTTGGGAATATGGTGGAAAACATCAGGGCTGGGAAGGATAAATGGCTACAATATCCTCGTTTTGTGCAGCTCCTGCTAAATGACCTGGATCTCGGCATTGCACCAGATCAGAGGTCTCTTTTGGTCCCAACGCCGATGTTGCTTCGAGTCTTTAATGACTGCAAGCTCGTGCCAAAGGGCGAGCCAGTTTTGGCCGATCGTGACCTTTTCGGGCACGTAGTAAACGAAAACTACGTTGCGCCGCACGATCATGGTTTTGTGGACGATGTCGTGCCTCCGGTCAACGAGGACGACCTAGTAGATGCCAACATTGCTCAAGACCTTGATGATATTGATCAAGTTGATCGAGTTGAGGCAGAATCTGACGACGGTGGGCCCACTCCTCCTGATTCTGAGGGTGACGTGCCACCGCAATCGGCTTTTGAGGGGATTCAACTGACTAATCCCCAACGCTTCAAGCGTATTTTGCGCCGGATTTCTTCTGGTCGGGTTCATATCCCGAGGAATCCTGGTAAACGTCCCGCTGGGTCTTCACCCTCTTATGCTGATCTACCACTTCGTAGACGCCAGCGGACGTCTGTGGTAATTGAGGAACCCACTTCTCAGCAACAACAACCACCGCCAACCTCTGACGTGCCGTCTCTTCAGATGGTTTTAGCTCAGATGGAGCTTTTGACAAAGCGGTTTGATGATCAGAAGGCAATAATTGAAGCTCAAGCCTCTCAGATCAGGGACTTGGAAGCTCGAGCTGCTGCGGTTGATTCGCTACAACTTCAAGTGACTACTTTGTCCTCTAGGTTGTTAGAATTGGAATCAGTTACAAATGTTTCGGGGGAGGTAGGTCCTAGTGAGTTAGAAACAAATGTAACTCCTTCCCCGGAACCAGAAAATGTACTTCCATCTTCAACTATCAATGAAAACATCAGTTTAGATTACTTTGTGGAGGTTCAAGGTCAGGCAAGACCTATTGCAGTTGATTATTCTTATGTCGATCTCACATATCTGCAAAATTTGATGAATGATAACAACTCGCGGCCTCAGGAAGAGGTTATGGATGATCCTGTAGCAGAGGATTATTTTTTTGAGGAAAATGATGAAGTTGAAGTTGAGGGGGAGCAATTGCACAGCGATGAATGTTATGATGATGCTCCCATAATAGAATCGGATTCGTCTGAAGTTGAATCAGAAAAGGAGACGAACGAGCCATCAACTTCTACAACTAAACCGGATATAGTGCTCAAACCGATTGTCGAGGTACCGGTTACGTGTAAAAGCTACAAAGTTAGATCTGATTACACGGGATTGATTAAGAGTTGGAAGTTTGATGAGAATCACTCTGTTTTCATGATAAAGAGAAGCGACGGCATTCAGTACTTCAATATGAAGTTTTATAAAATAAGTACTTTGCCGAAATGTGAGCTTCAGAGATTAGCGCAGATACCCTTGATAAATCGATCACGAGATTCACGAGCAGATTTCTTCCAGGTGATCATACGTCGAGAAATGAATAGTAAAAAATATAACTTGATAAAGCCGACGTTGGGTATGCGATACAAGTTTAAGAAGAAGTTAGATCCGATCACTCGTCAACCTATTGTGAAGATGATCAATCCACCAGCAAAGTGTCTACAGAAGATACCTTTGGAGATCATTCTGATAGACTTTTTGAATAGGTTAGAGTACTGGGAATATGATGATATTACTGGTGAAGCTGTAATTGTATTTATTCCAAAATCGGAACCAGATACGGATTCGGAGATTATGAATGTAGAATCGGAGGTTGAAGAGAAAACAGCATGGGATGTTGTTCAACCTAAGAAAAGGTCTACTTGGGGACTTAAACGAAAGATATTTTGTGTTTTCGATCCGTTGAGTTTGATCAATCTCTCTGAACATGATATGAAAAGATTACATCAGAATAGAATTCAGTTTAAAGAAAGAGATAGAGCTGAAGCGTTTAAATTTCAAAAGATCATTGATATTTGCGTAGCCAATGGGGTACATGCTGGTGGTGTATTTCCTGCTGGTTGGAAGTGAAGATTCAGAAGAATTTGAAGAATTTGAAGATTTTGAAGACCAAGCTGAAGACACGGGGGAGTTTGTTGATGCATCTTTGAGTGTCTGTCAGTTGGTCTATCGAGTTGTAATTAGTGTCGTTTGTTAATTAATAGAAATATAGTTTTTGTTAATGCGACACTCGTGTTTTGGTTTAGGCGACACTTGTCTGAGTGATGCATAGCGACACTTGATTAAGTGACGCATAGCGACACTTAAGTAAGTGACGCATTAAGGCGGCCAAATGCGACACTTACCTAAGTGACGCATGTCGGCTGTGTTTTTAGTATAAATAGAGACCTACGGGTTTTAGGCTAGGGTTGACGAAACCCTAGCACCATTTGTCGAAATAGCATCTCTGTAATCGTTCTCAAATCAATATACAAGTCGATTTCTTTGTTTACTTAGTGAATAACTTTCGTTTCGGTTTGTGTTTATTGTTGATATATGCAATTGATTGATTCCGCCTTTCAATTGTAAGTCAATTGTCATCTAGATCCTAGCAATACGCACTTTCAGCTTCAGTGAATAACTGAGGGTACTTGTGTCGCATCTGGTCCTCCCGCTCCCAGGTGAATTCCGGACCACGCCGCGAATTCCACCTGACTTTGAGAATGGGAATACGACTTTGTTTGAGTTGTTTGACCTCACGGTCCATGATTTCGGTGCGTTCTTCAACAAAATGAAGCTTGTCGTCAATACGAATTTCATCGAGCGGAATGATGAGTGTCTCATCAGATAGACACTTTTTCAAGTTTGAGATGTGAAAAGTGGGGTGCACACTGCTGAGCTCGGATGGCAGTTGCAATCGATATGCCACTGGACCTATCCGCTCGAGGATCTCGAATGGTCCAATGTACCTGGGATTCAACTTCCCACGTTTGCCGAAACGAATGACACCTTTCCAAGGTGAAACTTTGAGTAGTACTCGATCCCCAACCTGGAATTCGAGTGGTTTGCGTCTCACGTCAGCATAACTTTTCTGACGGTCACGTGCGGCTTTGAGTTTGTTTTGAATCTCGAAGATTTTCTCGGTTGTTTCGTGAATGAGTTCGGGACCAGTGAGTTGACTATCTCTCACTTCGGTCCAACAAATCGGTGAGCGGCACTTACGACCGTAGAGTGCCTCGAAGGGTGCAACCTTTATGCTGGAGTGATAACTGTTGTTATAAGAAAACTCGCACAATGGTAGGTGTTTTTCCCATTTTACACCGAAGTCAACTACGCAAGCTCGTAGCATGTCTTCCAGTGTTTGAATTGTTTGTTCACTTTGGCCATCGGTTTGAGGATGGTATACGGTACTCATATTAAGACGGGTACCCAATGATTTTTGAAGTGATTGCCAAAAGTGAGATGTGAAACGATTATCCCTATCGGAGATAATCAAGATTGGAACACCGTGTCGAGAAACAACCTCTTTGATGTAGATTTGTGTGAGGCGTTCCATTTTGTCAGTTTCCTTGATTGCCAAGAAGTGAGCAGATTTCGTGAGACGATCGACGATCACCCAAATGGTATCACAATCGCTCTAGGATTTGGGTAGTTTGGTTATGAAATCCATGGCAATTTGTTCCCATTTCCATTCAGGAATGTTGGGCTGTTAGAGTAAACCAGAAGGTTTTTGATACTCAGCTTTGACTTTTGAGCAAGTAAGGCACTTGCTGACGTATGTGGCGATTTCAGCTTTCATGTTCGGCCACTAATAGAACTCTTTGATGCCGTGATACATTTTGTCAGATCCTGGGTGGATAGTGTATTTAGACTTGTGAGCTTCATCCATCACCAAGTCTCGCAGGTTGCCAAAACTAGGCAACCAAATTCGGTTAGAGAAGTACCTAACCCCGTTAGGTTTGATTTCAAATTGTTTATCCATGCCTCGCAAGGCTTCATTTTTGATGTTATCGGGTTTCAGAGCTTCGAGTTGAGCAGTGAGGATATGAATGTTTAGATCATTGTGAATGGTCATACTGAGGGCTCGGACTCGAAGTGGATTCGTTCGTTCCTTTCGACTGAGGGCATCGGCAACAACATTCGCTTTGCCCGGATGGTATTTGATCTCACAATCGTAGTCGGTAAGCAATTCGACCCACCGACGTTGTCTCATGTTGAGATACTTCTGATCGATTATGTGTTGGAGACTTTTGTGGTCGGTGAAGATTGTGCACTTAGTGCCGTAGAAGTAGTGTCTCCATATTTTGAGGGCAAAGACGACAGCTCCGAGCTCGAGATCATGGTTGGTGTAGTTCTTTTCATGAATTTTGAGCTGTCGTGAAGCATAAGCAATAACTTTGTCTCGTTGCATCAGCACGCAACCGAGAGCTTGATGAGAAGCATCGCAGTATACCACGAAGTCATCAGTGCCTTCGGGTAAAGATAGAATCGGAGCACTGCAAAGCTTTTGTTTCAGAAGTTGAAATGCCGACTCTTGTTTATTAGTCCAATCGAACTTTTTGTCTTTCTGAGTCAGGGTTGTGAGTGGTTGAGCTATTTTCAAGAAATTTTCAATGAATCGCCGATAGTATCTGGCAAGACCCAAGAATTGACGTACTTCGGTTGGAGATGTTGGTGCTTGCCAGCACTTGATTGCTTCGATTTTCGATGGATCGACATGGATTCCTTGACTTTTAACAACATGTCTAAGGAATTGAACGGATTGTATCTAGAACTCACACTTGGAGAATTTGGCATAAAGCTCTTCGTGTTTAAGTAGCTCTAGGATGGTTTTGAGGTGTTGCGCGTGTTCTTGTTCATTTCACGAGTATATGAGAATGTCGTCAATGAAGACAATGACAAACTTGTCGAGATATGGCTTGCACACCCGATTCATAAGATCCATGAATACAGCCGGTGCGTTGGTTAGGCCGAATGGCATTACTTGAAATTCATAATGCCCGTAACGAGTTCGGAAAGCAGTTTTCGGGATATCGGTGTCGCGAACTCGAAGTTGATGATAACCTGACCGAAGATCTATCTTTGAATAAATACTTGACCTTTGTAGTTGGTCAAACAGGTCATCGATGCGAGAGAGTGGATATCGGTTCTTGATGGTCAATTTGTTCAACTCTCGGTAGTCGATGTACATTCGGAAGGAACCGTCTTTCTTTTTCACGAATAAGCCCGGAGCTCCCCAAGGTGAAGAACTCGGTCGAATGAATCCTCTATCCAGGAGTTCCTGTAACTGGGTGGATAGCTCCTGAAGTTCGGATGGGGCTAATCGGTATGGTGCTCGGGCCACAGGCGCAGCACCTGGCACGAGGTCGATTGAGAATTCAACTTGTCTTGGCGGTGGCAGACCAGGCAGTTTTTCGGGAAAGACTTCTAGAAAGTCTCGAACGATGGGCACATCCTCAAGTCGCTTCTCCTTCGACTTTTTCTCCATGATGTGTGCGAGGATTTCCGGATAACCTTTTCTCAGGAATTTCAGAATTTTATAGCAAGATATAATGTTTAGTCTCATCCCACCTGTCTCCCCCTGTATGACCAAGGTTCTACCGACGGCGAGAGGAATATGAACGAGTTTATCATAACAAATGATTTCAGCGCGATGTTTGGACAACCAGTCCATACCAATGATGACGTCGAAACTTCCAATTTCAACAGGCATAAGATCGATTGAAAAGATTTCATTGGCTAGGTTTAAAGTGCAATTAGGTATCACACTATTAGTTTCTATGAGTCTACCATTTGCAAGTTGTACGGTGTACTTAACATCTAGAGCAATAGGTGCAATATCAAGTAGGGGGCAAAACTCATCGGAAATAAAACTTCTATCGGCACCAGTATCAAACAGAATAGAAGCAGATAAGTTGTTGAGGAGGAACATACCCGTGACCACATTTGGGTCCTGACGGGCATCCCCAGAATTGAGTACGAACGCTCTTCCCCTTGCGTTGTTGTTGCCCTTGTTCTTGTTTGTAGGACATTCGCTTCTGAAGTATCCTGTTTCTCCACACCCAAAGCAGGATTTGGGTTGGTTGGAATTGTTGCGAGAGGTGTTGTTATTGGATTTGGGAGTTCGGCAATCTCGGGTCAAGTGCCCGTACCTCCTGCAGTTGTTGCAGGGAGTACTGCATGGACCGTCGTGGTGGTAGTTGCACTTGGAACAATATGGCCTGTCCCCAGTGTAAGCACGTTTGGGTTCAGAATTGGTGTTGTAAACTTGGATGGTGTTGGCTTTCTTGTTCTGGTTGTTGTGGTGTTCAGAAGGTTTGCGTTTGTTGTTGTTGGAGGATGTATTGGATTTCTCACAGCTGACAACCATTGCCATGAGTTCATGTGCTAGCCATATAGCACTTTAAGTAGTGGTTGGCTTAGATGAAGCGACGTTCCCCTGGATATTTTCCGGGAGGCCGCGGATGTATCTTTTGATGCTCTTCTCCTCCGGATCAACCAAACCCGGGCATAACAGCGCAAATTGCTGGAATTTGGTGGTATATCCAGCAATGTCAGTTCCCTGCACAGTCAGGTGCCAAAACTCTTCCTCCAACCGATGCAGTTCTTCTTCAGGGCAGTATTTTTCCCTTAGCTTCTTCTTCAATTCAGCCCAGGAAAGTTGGTTTGCTATTTCGATGCCTACAGAGTTGGCGTGGGTGTTCCACCACGTAAGTGCACCTTCCTGAAAGGTGTAGGCAGAGAATTTGACCTTGTTTTCCTCAGCACAGTTGCAGAGGTTGAATACGGATTCCATACGTTCAATCCATCAGATCAGACCAATGGCACCTTCCGTGCCTTTGAAGTAAAGTGGTTTACAGCTGAGAAAATCCTTGTAAGAACAAGGCTTGATGACAGGGGTAATGACTAGGGTTTCACCATTACTTTGGGAGTTTCGAGGTGAATCCCGAGCAGCCAAAGCATCGGCCACTGCTCGAGATACGATAGCAGCAAGTTCGGCATCACTGTAACTTTTCTTCTTTGGCGGCATGATTCTTCAAGAAAGAAAAAAGAGGTACATAAGAAGTTGTACCGGAATGATAATTCAATAGATGTATATATATTTAAGCGGTAATATACAACATCACACAGTGAAAATTAACTATGTAAAATAGTCGAGAGAAATTGATGATCGATATTACGATGTTAAATGATTACAGACAATTCCAAATCACGAGTTTCAAAAGCTACAGACTTAGAAGTTTTACAAAAGTTCCGGGAATTGTTACATCCAGTCGAATTACATAGGTCCTATGAAAGCATAATAGAGTACAGGTTCAGCCTAAGCTAATCCTGACGTAGATTGAGTTGTGGTAGCAGTGCGGTGAGACGGTCCACAGATTCCGCAAGTCTGCTAACCATTCGGAGGGCGTCCTCGGTTTCCCTTAGACGTGTTTCACACTGATGCAGCCTTGATTGTAAGACAGAGATTTCATTTCGGTTTCCAATCACTTGGTAGTGGACAACCTCCATGGTGTCGATGGTTTCTCCCATTTGATTTTGAAGAGTACACATGGTGTTGATAGTGTTTTCGTGGTCTTCGGAGACTTGATTGATTCGTTCGAGTGAAGTGAGTCTCTAGTTTTCGTTGGTTTCTTGAAGTTCGATATCCATAGCGTTAAGTCGTTGCTCGTGGTGGTGTACTCTAACGGCTAAATCCGGTAGAGTAAGGTGAGCAGGATATGCGCTAGCCCGAGGCGACCTGGGGTCCCTCCTAGCCACTCTTGGGTTTCGTGATCCATATGGATGAGAGCGTGATGAATTGGGTGGTGTGTTTGCTATTCTAAGACAAAGCGTTAGAAAGAATGAGGCCTATATTCATATAATACATATATAATATAGCCTAAGATATTGAGCATGAGAGAGGCCTATCTATGTATATATACATATATCACATAATAGCCTAAAGTGTCTAACACACACATGTTTGAGTCCCGGTTTCTCTCGTGGTCAGAGTCAACTAATGTATCCTGTTCAGTCATAACTCTTTTCAGGTCTCACATCATATTCTTTTAATTGTACATAGTTGATCAGGCTATGTTAAATTAAACCAATATCATGTAGTCACTGAACCTAATCATACTTAATAAGGAATACTGCCTAACAGTCATAGTCTAGGCCCACTAAATGCAACATAGTTCACTATAACCTTAGGCTCTGATACCAATATGTCGCACCCCCAAATTCAGGTTGCGGAAGCGAATCGGGTCGGGGCGCGACTAATCAATATACACAACACATAAGATATAATGAACGACCACTATATGCGTCGTTTTACATTTGTATTAATAAAAACCAAAGTTTGCATCAAAAATAGAGTTACATTAGCTCGGTGGAAATTGAGAGATTTAAGTACATAATTAATCTATACAAAATATAATAATGCAGCTAAATCTCTGATTGTTTGCATGCTGACTCGAGCTAATTGATCTTGATTGTGCAATCCAACCTACTGCTGGTCACCTGTGATACATGCTAAAATGGGTCAGCGAAACGCTGGTGAGCTCACAGGTTTGTATGTCAACACATAATTGTATGAACCGCAAGATTTATAATTGAATTTATAAAGCAATTAAGCAAAATAAAAGTTATACAGCGATGAGCACATAGTCTGAGCTTAACTTGAGTGTCAGGTCCAATTAAGGAAACCTAACTGAGTTGCCTCCTACGAGTGCCTAATCTACACTCGTCTTCCCAAATGCTAATATGTCCGTTTGACCAGTTAGTGCGTGCTAACCCGGACAAGGATTGTCAATCCTATATGATATCATATACTAACATTCACGCTACTACGTATTACCAGACTATGCTATGGAGGGCTATAAATTGATTAGTTGAAGTAACTCATGTAGTATTTGATTTTGATTTGTACTTGCGTTCAACTTGTAAAACAAAACGAGCAATAATATCACACCCCTGATTGAAAAACAGTAAAATAGGGGCCATGAGACTCACCTGAGTCTTGAGAGTTTAGTTAAATAAACTTGAGTTGATTAGCCGAGAATCGGTGTCCGAAGACTTGTAACCTAAGGGTGTCCACGACACGCGATGGTTATAAACGAGAGTCGGTATCTCAAACGACTACTTTTGTAGTTTTTACACAACTATATATGTCCAAATTACTACGATTTGGTTGATTATTTGGTTTGCGTTTTGAAAATGTGTACGGCCCGTTGGTGACAGATTTATAATAATAACCTTAACCATTATTATTATACTTTGATTTATCCATTTTTGTGTATTAATCGTATCGTATTTGGTTTGGTTAATGAAAAGTGATTTTTAAACACTTAGAATGTTTTTGGCTTCTGTTTTTTTTTGGGTTTTTGCGACACTAAATGCGACATAACCCTTGTGTTTCGCAACACAAGGCTTGTGTTCTGCAAACAAGGCTTGTGTCTCATGTCTGCGACACAATATGCGACACAATGCTTGTGTTCCGCAACACAAGGCTTGTGTCTTATGATATGCAACTTAATGCAACACTAAATGCGACACAATGCTTGTGTCTTATGTTTTGCGACACTAAATGCGACACAATGCTTGTGTCTTATGTTTTGCGACACTAAATGCGGCACAATGCTTGTGTCTTATGTTTTGCGACACTAAATGCAACACAATGCTTGTGTTCCGCAACACAAGGCTTGTGTTCCGCAACACAAGGCTTGTGTCGTAAAGATGAACACCAGCCCAGAACCCAGCGGCTGTCGCGATTTTTCAACCCAAAACCTAAATCTAACTCATTTTTAGGCTGCAAAATCGTGTTTTCCTCATACATTTGGACAATACTAAGTTGTGTAAACATTATAACACCGAAATAATACACCAAAATGAGTAGATCTAAATATTTAGAGAATTTCTTACAATTGAAAATCAAGACAAACGAGGAAGAAAACGAGGGTGGTGCCTTTGTTAATCTTGTTCCTCTCTTGATGGTGATTCTGAAAATGTAACTTTTGTTGTCGGTTATGCTAGATCCGAAAATTTGGTGGTGATGGGTTTGAGAGTGTTTTTGTGGTGTCTGTGTGTTTTTGTTGAAATGAGAATGAAAGAAAGAGGGAAAGAGAGGTGGGGTGTAGGTGAAAGCCTCACCCCTTTTTTTTTCGAGTCCCCGCAATCGCGCTCCGTGCGGTGTTCGTTTTCCCGATTCATTTAAACGTTTAAATAATTACGTGCCCGTTAATTTGTGGATTTTAAAATACGAATAATTATGCGATATTTCACTTGAAACATTTCACCAAATACTTAATAATTGAGTTATATAAATTAACTTGTTTCGTTTTACTTGCGCGTTTTAATGATCTAATCGCGTAGCCTTTGTTTGTACGATACGGTACGAATACGAAATATTATCAAAGTAATGATTTGGATATGATTGCGTTATTAAATAATTTTATATTATTTAACAAAATTGTTCACCAACGTCCGTATTGATTGAACCGAATTACATTCGGTTTGAAACTCGTACGATTTAATCAAATCACATGATTGTATATATTCAACAATATGTATTACTTGATACATTAATTAGCCTAACACATAACTAATTACATGTATTATAACTGATTAGGCACTAATTACTAGTCCTAATTTGACGGGTGTCACATAGCGGCTTATGTCGCTATATGCGACATAAGGCCTGATTTAGCGACATAAAGGCTTATGTCGCAGGTGGCCTGGAGCCTCTGCGACATAACGCGCTGTTGGCCGGAAAATGAGCCGAAAAGGTGTTTTCCGGCCTCCGTTTGACTTGAAACTTTTACCCAACCCATATTTGAACATTTTAAGCTTAAATAACCCATAAACAAGTGAAAATAAATGAAATCGGAGTGTCTCGGGTTTTGTCGGAAACTTACAAACTTAACGTCGGAAGAAACCGAAAAGGTAGAAACGTAGATCGTGACTCCGTGAATCTTTTCTTCCAAACGAGCATGATGATTTAAGGTGGTTTTGATGGTTATTTTGGTGGTGGAAGTAGTGATGGTGTGGTGGTGGAGATGAGAGGAAAAGAGAAGTAGTGAGAGAAAGAGATGGTGATAATGAGGAGTGGGGAGGGGTTTTCCCCCATTTTGTGCAGATTTTCGGTGGGGCCCACCAAAGTGTGGGTCTCCACTTTTACTCACGTGCATTTGCGCTCCGTGCGGTGTTCGTTTTTCCGGTTGTTTAAACATTTGAATAATTTTATTTACGTTTAATTACAAGTTTTAGAATACAAATATTTAGTCAATAATTTACTTGAAGTATTTTAACAAATACTTAATAATTGAGTTATAGAGTAAAATATAACTTTAACTTGTTTCGTTTTGTTTTGTTTGCGCCCTTGATATTTTAACCGCGTGGACCTTGTTCGTATGATACGAAATTGAATTTGAAATATTATTAAAATGATAATTGGATGTAATAACGTTATTAAATAATGTTATATTATTTAATTAAATTGATCACCAACGTCCGTATTTACTTGAACCGAATTACATTCGATTTGAAACTTGTACGATTTAATCAAATCATATAATTGTATATATATTTCGATACATTAATTAGCATAAACTCAACTAATTACATGTATTAACAGAGAGTTAGGCACTAATTACTAGTCCTAATTTGGCGGGTGTTACAAAAAATCATAAAAACAATCCAAGGTATTCTATACCTCCTATCTCACACTTAGAGGAACATTGTCCCTAATATTCTCTTGAGTTGAGATTTTGCTAGAAGCAAAATCCCACACTTAGAGTTTGAACATGTAAAAAAATGTTTCTCAAGTGTTTATTTTGGGCTGGATTCCCACACTTAATGATAAGTTTAGGATAGAGTATAAACCACCTTTATTAGCAAACTAACAAAGCAAATTAAAATGAATTAAAGCAAAAACAGATAAAGGAATAGATACTCCCCCGATTTGCGTTGAAGCTGAAAATCTGAAAATCTGCATTTGCCAAAAGACAATCACGTTGAAGCAAAAACAGTTTAGGATAGCGAGTTGCGTTGAAGCTGAAAATCTGCATTTGCAAAAAGAAGATGTTGCCAGGATCTTCTTTTGCATTGATCGGCTTCAAGCTGTCACACCCCTGATTTCATGATTTGCGGAAACGACAATTTGGATGTGACTAATCAATAATCAAAGCACAAAGGCACAAGCAAATGACTCTACATGAGACGTTTATACATTTTACAAAAGTAATACATAGTTTAGGTCATAAGTTTTACAACATAATTGAGTTCGCATAACGTTTCTGAAGACTTTAATACATAACCGATTAACAAAAGATAATGCTATAAAATGTTTTTATGTTTATAGATGCATGTGACTCGTACTAGCTAGCATATCTTGTGGGCCACCCTACTATAGTTGATCACCTGAGAATACAACACTAAAAGGTCAGCTATAAAGTTGGTGAATCTCACAGGTTTAAAGTAAAATATTGATGTGATACACAATATTATCCGATGATTTATAACCGAACAATGATTAAACCAATTAAGGTTTCCGAATTAAATATACCGACAATAACATTGCACTGAGCCATGGTTTGAGGCCTAACCTGATTTTCTGCCTCCCGAACGGTGTCAACACCCATAACAATTACAAAAATGCCCGTTTGGAATGGTTGTAGCTAGCAACCCGGACAAGGACGTCACTCCCCAAATAGATCTATTCTTTAGTAATCGTACCTTATTAAGTTAACGAACCATGCAATGATGAGGTTTTTCCGGAATTAAAACACTCATGCAATAACCGAACAAATCAATACCGACAATGATAACCGGAATTAACAACCGAATTTATTTAACCGAGTTAATAACTAAATTAACTAACTAAATAACTGTGATCATGAAAACAATTTGTGTTGTATCTCCCCCGAGTTTAAAATAATAAAACAGTAAAATGGGGCCGTGAGACTCACCTAAGGAGCTAGCGATGCTAAAGTAAGCTTATGTCTGAATCTGAAATCTCCTAGTGTCCTAAACATGCGAGATTCTAAATAAGTAAATGGACGCGTAAATATACCATCCATACAATGTTTATCCAATTTAATTATGCGCAAAGTATTCGATAATTGTTTATGTTTGAAGTTTGTAAAATGTGTGCAGCCCGTTGGTGACGGTTCATGATAATAATTCAAGTATTATTATGTGTTTGGTAGTATACTTGTAAAGTATAATCATTATCCGTATTATGTGATGACATGATTATCCGTAAGTATATACATACATGTACCAAGTTAACTTTTGAAATAACTTTTGTGTACATTGAGTCAGACCTCTGTAACAATTTCGAACTAAAATACGAGATCGGGTATTGTCTCTTAGCTTTTAAGCTTCACCCAATCGGGTAAGGAACTCACCCAATCGGGTAAATTCACCCAATCGGGTATGCAGCTCACCCAATCGGGTAAATTCACCCAATAGGGTATGCAGGTCACCTAATCGGGTATGAAACCTCACCCAATCGGGTGAGGGCCTTTCTCAGGGCTGTTCGTGCACACTTCTCAAAAAACCAATTTTTATTCTATTCTTGGGTATAATCTTGCTAATATAACACTATAATACGATAAGTTAAGCAATTCTAAACGCAAAAATCAAAGAAAAGTGATGAGTTCTTACGATTAGAGTGATGAACCAAAATGGAGGTGATGATGATCGCGATGATGATGATGATGATGATGAAGATGAAGACGATGATCTATGTTGTTGTTGCTTGTTAATTGTTGTTGTTTTTGTTTTGATGATTGAAAAAGAAGAAGAAGAAGAACCAAGAGGAAGAAAAAGAAAAATGGTGAGGTCGTGTGTGTTTGAGAATTATTGGAGTCAGTTATATCCGGCTCCAATAATTGATATTGGTGGGTATTTTATACCCGTGTTCGTTTACCCGATCGTTAAGTAGTATAATGTTTTCAAATGATAAATTTCTAAATATGAAATCGTATATATTTTTAATTGAAGTATGTCATAAAAATACTTTTGGTGAGATATAAAATTATAACTTTGTTTTAACTCAGCTTGACGGATAGTTTTCATTAAATTTTTGTAATTATATATTGAGGTATTTATCCGAATACTTTAATATGAAGGGAAAAAAATACTTTTTTTATTTTTGACCTTTGGGTACGTTTTGTATAGTCTCCGTCTCGTGCGATACCTTATATATATAAAATGACTAAATATTTTTGTTTCAATTTTATTTCTCTTTGTTCACATAATACTATCAAATAAATAATTATTCAAAAATATTTTCGCGTTCATTCAGATTTGTTTGCACGTGATTATTAAATAATCATTTAATGTTATATATATATATATATATATATATATATATATATATATAATAACCGAATACTTTCATTTTAACACGTACCGAGTACGAATGATTAAGGTTTAAATTGGTCGCTAATTTTGCCCTTTTTGACCGGGTGTCACATTCTCCCCTTGTTAGGAGAATTTCTTCCCGAAATTTAACCGAAATTGAGGTCCGCATGTTTCTAAGGTCGACTATGTAATATGTCTAATCCTAAGTCATCCGACTTATCCGAGTGTTCTCCCCTTGTTAGGCTTAAGCCTACCGATCACAAAAGAAATGAGAGAGAATTCTGATTCCTAAACGATTTATATCACTGAAGTGATAACCGAATTATATCACCGAAGTGATACCCGAATTATATCACCGAAGTGATATCCGAATATAATAGTTGTATTATGCATACCGTATTAATTTCCAAATTATATACCGTCATAACTAACCAAATACTATAGTACACACTACTACCGATTTCGTATGAGAGATTTTAAGCCGCTGAATTTAAAGTGCAATTATATATATTACACTGTCGGACTCGATTAACTACTATTTGCTAAACCAATTGTATACTTACTGTCAAAGGAATAGAATAGACGTTATGAAATAAGGTACGTACCCGTGTCAGGGTCTGGTTGAGTGTCACTAGCATTCAGCACGAAAAACCTTTCTTTAGCAGTGTTATTGTTTTTCAGTTTAGCACAGTCGCTACGGTAGTGTCCTACGGTGCCACACTCGTAACAAGCTTTCACTCGGCAGTCTTTAGCAAGATGACCATCACATTGGCACTTGTCACAGGGGGTGCCGCAAGGCCCGTCATGGTGGCGTTTAAACTTTGAGTAGAAGGGTTTGGTTCCAGTGTACTCCTTCTTGTTTTCAGATCCAGAGGCGTTGACCTTGGCAGTTGCAGACTTTTTGTTAGTTTGGCCTTGGTTGTCAAGGTCTCCATTGGCTTTTCTCTTGTTATCCTTCCTTTCGCGGACAACCTGTACCATGTGGTTGTGATCCATACGAACAACACTTTGGATAGTCCCCGGTTTGGATGCAGTCACCATCCCTCTAATGCTTGCGGGAAGTCCCCAGATATACCTCTCGACCCTTTTGTATTAAAGATTGATCATAGATGGACACAAGAGGGCTAGTTGATGAAAACGGGTAGTGTATCTAGCTATGTCGTTGCCGTTGATAGTGTGATTCCAGAATTCAGTCGCCAACTGTTGTATTTCCTCTCTAGGAGAATACTCCTCAGTCATCATCTTTTTTAGATCATCCCAAGGTAGTTTGTAGGCAACATCAATACCTACAGTCTGGGCATGAGTGTTCCACCAAGTGAGTGCACCTTGCATCAGTGTGCAGATAGAGTATTTGACCTTGCAGTCATCCGGGCAGTTACAGATACGGAAGACGGATTCCATCTTTTCAATCCACTACAGTAGGCCGATGGCTCCTTCCGTGCCCTTGAAGTTCAAGGGTTTGCAGTTGTGGATGTCTTTGTGAGAGCAAGGTTTGGTTGGTGGGGTGTTGTTCGGAGTTTCATCGCTTTCCGGGTTTGGGCCTGACCTGCTGTTGGGAAGTGTTTGTCGAGCGGCCAGAGCTTCTGCTACTCGCTGAGTGATAATCAATAGTGTAGAATAATAAAGGTTGTAATCAATTAACATGCATGTCCAAAGATTACAAGAGTTAGAGTTTACAAAAGGTTTACGAGGATTCGTAACATCTAGGCTAGGAATTTGTTAGGATGAAAGTGATATTACCAACAGTAAGTATGGAATAAGTTTTAGTTCGTGGAGGCCTAGCAGTTCTCCCCGTCGTGCATCCTAAACGTGATTTCGAGAAATGAAAATGATAAAAAGAATGCGAAAGGATATCTTCATCGAGAGTACGTGACGGTGCCGCGAAACGTATTGCCATCTTCATCGAGCGTATTGAGTAACGTAGGCCTATAATGTCCTAAGTATATCCCGTATCCGAGGCCTATTAATATGTATACTGATCATATTACCGAATTCCCAAGGCCTATACATATATATACAATATATATATACCGAGTATATTGTTGAGTCACTGATCGTCATACTCAAGATGGTCGCTGATCTCAATGATTAAGGGGGAGACTTAGATAATGTCTACAAGCAGATTATTGAAGTCATTAGTCGCTGATAAGCGAAGTCACTGATGATGACTTATTATCTCAAGTCTCTGACTCACTGAAGATCTCTCTATGAAGAAATGTTTCAAGTCAAGCTCCTGTTGCTAAAGTTTATGTTCGCTGATCTTCTATCAAGTCTGTGTTACTGAAAGAGAATGATGCTCAACTTTGTGTGTCGCTGATCATCATCAGCGAGAGCATCACTCTCTGTACATGAAAATTGATTCAAGTTGAAGATATTGTTGCTGAAGGTTTTCTTGTCGCTGATTGTATCTTAGACCAGTAGAAGAAGAATTTATAAAGATCAAAGACTCAACTATGTGTGTCGCTGGTACTCATCTATCAGCGAGAGTCTCCAAGTCTTCCTGAGTTCTCTCATCTGCTGAATAAAACAAGTCGCTGAAGATTAGCTATTCAAGTCATTCTTTAGAGCATGTTAGCTCGCATCGAGAATGAGGAGAATTGATGTCTCTATCAGCGACTGCAACATTAAATGCCGCATTAAATAAGAAGTCAACATTCGGCGTTACTACGGCGCAGCACGTGTTCCTCGTAACTTGAAAAGAGCAACGTGGAAGCTTTTGATTGGTCTATAGTACAAGGTGATATTTCCCAAGGCAGAATGTCGTGCCATGATATATCACATCTCAACTACCTCTCCAATCAAGCAGCGACACGTGTCTATCAGATCCGGAAATCAAGGATTTCAGTGTCTATAAATAGCGTAGTATGTTGTACTTCATTTCGTGTCGATTACTTGTATTGTCACTTGTTTGTCAGTGACTAGTTTGTCTAAGATACAAGTAAACACCAGCGAGTAAACTAGTAGCGTGTTTGTCCACTACTAGCTTACTTCAGCGAGTGAGCAGTTAGCGTGTTTGTCCACTACTGCTCATCTCCTTGTACTAGCTGTATTGTTTGATTTAGATTAGCTTTGGCTAATCTATTCCGCAAATCAACAAGAGATAAATTTTATTAATAAAAGAATTTATCTTTCAGCTATATGTATATCAGCATCTGAACTATTTATCTCATATACAACTTGTGTTCATATTGTTGTTACATTAATACGATTAAAAACTTGTCAAGCAAATATAATTCATCATAAAAGAAAAGAAAAGTTTTTAATTGTATTCAACCCCCCCTTCTACAATTAACTCACTGTAAACGATTCACAATCACTAATATAATAGTGATTGGGGACTCACAATTGGTATCAGAGCGGAGTTGGTTTAAAATATAATTTAACCAGATCTGCAATGGAATCCGTTAAATACAGTTGTGTTGATTCTGAGTACCAGAAGGGAAATGGCTCCACTACAAAACCCCCAGCATTTGACCCATCAAGAATTGAAACCTGGATGTCCAGGATGATGATGTTCTTAGACCTTGTTGATGATCGTCTCTGTTCCATAATAACTGACGGTCCTCACACTCCTACTGTCATTATTCCTGTTGTTGCAGCTACTGCAACCACTCCTGCACTACCAGAAATGGTTATGCCAAAAAGGGAGGAACAATGGACAGATGAGGATAGGCGTATGGTTAGGCTGGATAAACAAGCTAAAATATACATAAGCATGTCACTTCCTGATGAAGTGTTTGAGTCTATTAGATTGTGCAGTACAGCGAAACACATGTGGGACACTCTAAGAAATATCTATATTGGAACCCTTGACATCATTCGCTGCAGAGAAGTAAATCTGACTCGTCAGTATGAACTATTTGCCATGGAACCCAATGAATCACTGGCCTCCACCTATACTAGATATCAAGCTTTAATAAATAAAATGGAAAAGGCTAATATAGGTAAAGATCAAAGATTTGTTGTTGAAAAATTTCTAGAACTACTGCCTAGAAAAGTTTGGGGTACCATTGCAACATGTACTCGACAACGTAATGATTATACTTCTCTCAATCTAACTCAAGTTTATGGTATATTATTAAACTGGGAACAATCTGAAAAACAAGCTGACCAAAGCGAGCACATTCGTGCTGCACTTGGCAGTCAAAAGATTTCTAATGCCCTTGTAGCTGAGCTAGAAGAGATTGATCAAAGGCAGAAAGTTAAGATCACCCAGATGAGTTCAAAGTCACTGATTGCAGATGAGGAAGGTTGTGCTGCTGACAGCAAGTCTGAAGTCAGCTATGAAGAAGGACTAGAAAAGCTGGAAAGAGATATGGCCATGATGGTTGCAAATTTCAGAAAGAACTCAAGGTTCAACAAATTTGCTGGTGCAACATCTAGTGATATCTCAAAGTCAAAAGGTGACTGCTACAAATGTGGCAAACCTGGTCACTTTGCAGCTGAATGTAGATCCAAAGCTGTCAATCCTCTCCCTGAACAAAGGCTCAGCTTCAGAAATGACAAGTATAACAAATACAAGTCAAAATACAAGAAGCTGAAAGCTATGTCCAAAGCTGGTAAGAAGAAGGGAAAAGGATTCGTCGCTGAAGAAGGATCTTTCAGCGACTCCGACTCAACCTCATCATCTGATGAAGAAGAAGCTATGATATGCTTAGATAGAGATTACTGTCTAATGGCTGATGATGCTGACTTCCATGATAACATCAAAGAAGTCGCTAAGAAATGTTCAGCATCCGGCTGGGATCCAGAAACTCTCTACAAGGTACATTGTTTTATATCTGCTTCAGTGACTGAAAAGGAGAATATCTTTGAGACTTTAATAGTTGATCTATCAAATGCTCATGATATTCAGAAAAGGCAAGAATGCATGATCAATGACTTAACATTTAAGCTTAAACTTCAAGAAGAAAATTTATTGAAAATGAAAAACCTGAAACTTGAGCTTGATGCACAAATACATGCAAATCAAATGTGCATTCAAGAGAAAATAAGTTCTGAAACCAAATTTTCTCAACTCAATGAAGTTATAAAGTCATGGTGCAAATCTGCATTAAATGTGAACCAGTGTGTCAATAATCAAATTCCAAAACAAGTAAAAGCTATTTTGGGAGGTGATTATGACACTGCTGCTTCTCTAGCTGATGCCACAAGCATTGATCAAATATTCAAGCCTGATCAGTCCTTTTCAAACTTTGTCTTTGAACCAATGTCAGTCTTCAGCGAGCCTAAACCAAATCACTTTGTTAAAAGCTCGCTGGTCACTGACAACTGTGAGATAACTGCAAGTATTGATGAACTGAAAGACCTGAGCATAAATGATTCAACAATTAATCCAGTTCTCATCAGTACTATTGATCAAAAGTTATTCAGCAACCTCAGTTCTGACACTCCAGTGACTGATGATCTTATCATCAGTGACTTGGAGTTAAAGAAACAAACTGATACATTAAGTCTGAATTCTTTCAAATCTCAATCAAATAAGCATATTGAGCAAAAGAAATCTAGAGCCACAAATAAAAAATGCTATAAGTGTGGAAATAGACAACATGTGTCAACAGATTGTTCATCAGTACAAGTCCAACCAACCACCAGCAGTGAGTCAAATGTTTTGCTGGTCAGTGGAAGCCAAGTTAAGGGCTTATCCACCATGAACCCATCTCAGGATGGGTTCATAAATTGAACTAACAGTTTACTTCTGATGTAGGGCATTCTTAGAGAAACAATCTGGTATCTGGACAGTGGGTGTTCCAGACATATGACCAGATGTAAGTCCCTGCTCAGCGACTACCAGGATGAAAGAGGTCCTGATGTAGTTTTTGGTGATAACAACATTGGTAAGACCAGAGGGTATGGGGTCTTGACCAATGGAAATGTGATGTTTAAGAGAGTGGCATATGTTGAAGGACTGAAGCATAATCTATTAAGCATCAGTCAGTTCTGCGATGCCAAGAATAAAGTGTTGTTTGATCATGAAGCTGGAGTTGTTTACAACAAAAATGGAAGTGTTGTCCTGGGTGCTCAAAGGAAAGGAAATACATATGTAGTCAATATGGACTCAGCACAATCAGGAACATGCTTTTATTCCAGAACTGTTTCAGAAGAAAAATGGTTATGGCATAAGCGACTTTCTCACCTGAATTTCAAGGCCATCAGCAAGCTCAGCAAGCATTGCTTGGTAAATGGTCTTCCAAAGCTCACCTTTGACAAAGATAAGCTTTGTTCAGCATGTGAGAAGGGAAAGCATCACAGCTCTTCTTTCAAAAGCAAGCAAACATCTTCAGTGACAGAATGCTTTCAACTGATGCATATGGATCTATTTGGTCCAGCGAGTTCTCCTAGTCTTGGTGGTAAAAGGTATTGCTTGGTAATTGTGGATGAATATTCCAGATATACTTGGGTATTCTTCCTCAAAGCCAAAAGTGATGCAACACAGGAAATTATATCCTTTATCAAAAAGATGGAAAACTTAAATGATTGCTCAGTTAAACATTTAAGAAGTGATAATGGCACTGAATTCAGAAATATTGACCTTGAAAGTTTCTGTGATTCAAAAGGTATTTCTCAAAACTTCTCTGCACCAAGAACACCTCAACAAAATGGTGTTGCAGAGAGGAGAAATAGAACCTTGATTGAATCTGCAAGGTCAATGCTCATAGATGCTGGTCTTAAGACCCACTTCTGGGCTGAAGCAGTTAACACTGCCTGCTACACTCAGAATAGGTCTCTGATTGTCAAGAGACATGAAAAGACAGCCTATGAGGTATTAAGGGGAAGAAAACCTGACATAAGTTTTCTTCATGTTTTTGGCAGTACCTGCTATGTCTTAAACAAAAGAGATCACTTAGGAAAGTTTGATCCCAAAGCTGATGAAGGTACATTCGTTGGTTACTCAATCATTTCAAAAGCTTTCAGAGTTTACAATAAAAGAAGGGAATGTATTGAAGAATCAATGGATGTTACCTTTGATGAATCTTATGATGAATCACTCACTGATCCAAAAGATTATGAAAACCTTATTTTCAGTGATGACAAGCATGAGGTTCATTCATCAGATTCTGAAAGGGAAGATGATGTCTCTGAAGATACTTCTGGCTCTACTTTAGCTGAGAATAATTCAGGAACTTCATCTTTGCCTGCTGATATCCCATCATCATCATCTCATCTCTTGCATCAAAGTAATAACACTCATTTTCAAAATCAAAGCTTAAACACTACTTCTAATGCTGATGTGTCTGGTGGATCACCTTTGAATAATCAAGTCACTGCTGAACCTCAGCGAGTGACAAAATGGACTAGACATATTAATAATCAATTGATTATTGGTGATCCTCAGTCCAGGGTCCAGACCAAATCAACATCTGCTAACTTTTGTTTGTTTGTAAGCTTTGTGTCACTGATTGAACCCAAGAAAATTGATGAGGCACTCACTGATCATCACTGGATAGCTGCCATGCAAAATGAGCTATCTCAGTTTGAAAGGAATAAAGTGTGGAAGTTAGTACCTCAAGTAGCTGGGAAATCTGTGATTGGAACAAGATGGGTGTTCAGAAACAAGATGGATGCTGATGGTGTTGTTATAAGAAATAAGGCTAGACTGGTTGCACAAGGTTACTGTCAGCAAGAAGGAATTGATTATGATGAAACCTTTGCACCAGTTGCTAGGCTTGAGGTAATCAGGTTGTTTTTAGCATATGCAGCTCACAAAGAGTTCAAGGTATATCAAATGGATGTGAAAAGTGCCTTCTTGAATGGCAAGCTGCAGGAAGAAGTGTATGTGAAGCAACCACCTGGATTCACTGATCCCAAGCATCCAGGTTAGGTATATAAACTGGATAAAGCTTTATATGGACTAAAACAAGCTCCCAGAGCTTGGTATGACACTCTCTCTACCTTCTTAATAAACTGTGGGTATGTCAGAGGTAAGATTGACAGCACACTTTTTATTAAAAAGGATAAAAGAGATGTTATATTAGTCCAAATTTATGTTGATGATATTATTTTTGGGTCTACTAACAATGACATGTGCAAGGAGTTCAGTAACCTCATGACTGAAAGTTATGAGATGAGCATGATGGGTGAACTAACATTTTTCCTTGGTCTGCAAATAAAGCAAACCAACACTGGCATTTTCATAAATCAAGGAAAATATGTTAAAGATTTATTAAAGAAATTTGAATTCACCAACTGCTCATCCCTTGCTACACCAATGTCATCTGCAGTCAAATTACATGCTGATCCTGATGGTAAATCTGTAAACATCACTGCTTACAGAGGAATGATCGGGTCACTGCTGTATTTAACTGCTAGTAGACCAGACATTATGTTTTCCACTTGTCTATGTGCTAGATATCAAGCTGATCCAAAGGAATCCCATTTGCTCGCTGTCAAAAGAATATTCAGATATCTGAAGGGTACACCAAATCTTGGTCTCTGGTACCCATATGGTTCGGATTTCTCACTGAAAGGATATTCAGACTCTGATCATGCTGGATGCAAGATGGACAGAAAGAGCACCTCTGGTAGCTGTCAGTTTCTTGGAGAAAAGCTAGTAAGCTGGTCAAGCAAGAAACAAAATTCTGTCTCAACTTCTACTGCTGAGGCTGAATATGTAGCTGCTGGAGCCTGCACTGCTCAAAATCTGTGGATGAGAAATCAGCTCGCTGACTATGGCTTTAACTTTGAAAATGTTCCAATTTATTGTGATAGTCAAAGTGCCATTGCCATAGCCAACAATCCTGTGATGCACTCAAGGACAAAACATATTGATGTTAGATATCATTTCATCAGGGACCACGTCATGAAATGTGACATTGAATTACATTTCATTCCAACTGATTACCAACTCGCTGATATTTTTACAAAACCTTTAGATGAGAAAAGATTCACCTTTCTCATCAGCGAGTTGGGCATGCTGAACCTGAATGATTAAAACCTGTTTGTTTAATGAAAATGGTAGTTACTGAGTAAATAATTTATTTCTACTAACTCGCTGATCTATTATTCTCCCTGATACTATCAGCAAGAACAATAAGTCAGCATAGTTATAATAAATAAATTATATACTTGGTAACTGCACATGAAAGTTCCTTATATCATAGAAATAAATTATATCTTATGATTCACATACTTGACTAGCTGATTGGATTTGTATTCTAAGTTGAAATTTGATCAGCGACATCAAATGTGAAACATAACATCTATTTTATTTTAAGATATAACTTATTTTCATCTCGCTAAAACATGATGTATCAGCGAAAGTTTCGTTTTAATATTGCATTTATTTCGACATATATTCCTTACATTTAATATCTTGTATTCAATTTATAACGATTTATATTCTTCATAAACATTATATTAAAATATCTTATGGGAACTCGAAAAGGTACACTTTTTCTGACACCTCGTATACCTTTTCCGGCGCACCACTCCCATCAACATTTAATGTTACCACCCCTCACCATCATCAACCTGCTCCACTACCACCAACCACTTTTATTTTATTATTTATTTTTACCTTTTTGACCACGTACATACTCGTTATAACCACATATTTTTTACACCAGCGACCGTATATAAGCAGCGAAACCCCCACCGTTTCATTCTTTACGCTCTCAAACTTTTTAAACTTCATCTTCTTCATATTTTTCTCTGCAAATTTCTAACTTTTTCAACTTTCTACTCTATTTTCAAAAATGGCAAGGACTAAACTTTTTAACAATTCCTACACTCCTACCCCAGAGATTAAAGCTCTTCGAGCCTCTGCGGTCAGCGAGTCCCTTGTCGTTACAGTTCCCAAATCTAACTATTTGGGAAATGTAACCTGTACAAAACCTGAGTATGCGGAGGTGATAAACTTTTTGAAAAACAATTTTATCCTCCCTGCTCTTACCTTGTCTCCTGGGGAAATGAACCCAGAATGGCTCAGTGAGTTCTGGTTCACCTGCACTCACTCAGTTGTCTCTGGTGTTTCTCAACTCCAGGGTTTTATTGACAATGGTACCCAATCTATAATAATAACTGCCAACACCATTCGCTCTATTTTACAACTACCGACCTTCGAGTCATACGAGTCACTGCCAGAGAACGACGTGGCCAAACAAGGCCTCGTCGAGCTCACTGAGATTGAGTGTAAATACTCAGTCGATGGCAGTGGCAATCGTAAGTACTCTACGGTTCATAAAACGAAAATGGATGGTGGCAATCGTAAGTACTAATTTTATTCAATCTTTGGGCACAAAATCAGGGAGCTATGATCAATTCAGCTCCCTGGAAGCACAGATCAGTTGGTCACTGGTCAACTCTCTACGAATTGACTATGCAAGTGTGATCTTTAATGAACTGATCACCAAGGTCGCTGAGCCTGCCAGGGCAAAATATGTACCTTACCCTAGGTACCTCTCACTGATCTTTAGGGATCAGTTTGATGCCTATGATAGGGTATCATTTCAGGGATTTGAGCCCACTCTGGTAGGATCTCAAATTTTTGCAAAACCAGCGACTGCGGTTTTAACTACTTTTATGAAGCATCCGGGGATTCTTGCACCCCAGCCTGTAACTGCTGTACAAATGCCAGTTGCTGCCCCCCCATCGACCACGTCACTGACCACACCCCCAGTGACTACTGTTGGTCAACCACCAATCAAGAAACCACCAACTGCTCCCAAGAAAAAATCCAAATTAGGGTCCCTGACATTAAAGGATCAGGGACATAGCAAAAAGAAGACATCTACGGATGCCAGTGGTGAATCAGTGACTGTACGTTCAGTTACTGAGGGCACCACTGCTGAACCCTTAACCTTCACTGCTTCACTGGACTCCCGAAAGTCCAGTGACTCTACAAAGGGAACACTACAGACAGCTGCAGTGGATCAAACCACTGTTGGCAGTGATTCGGGTGCACCTCACACCCTCAGCTTGAGTCAACCCAGCCACTTGTCATCCTCACAAAAGGATGACATTTCATTCAAAGGGCAAGTGGCATCAGTGAGTGATAACACACTCGTAGCTGATGTCACACCACTGGCTACAGACCCGGGCCATCTCTTATCTATCACTGCACCGACTGCCAATGTCTCACCACTGACCCATGGTGAGATACAGGTCGCCACTTCTATTTCCAATGAACCACCAGCTAAATCACAAGCTGATGATGAGGAAATCATGCCAATGGACACTTCTGAGGATACCCAACCCATTCCTCCACCTACCTCCAACTTACCCATCAGAGAGCTTACCCCCACATCTTTCTCCAGTGACAACATCCAAGCTGCTGCTGATCAGACCACACCCCCTGATCATGTAGCCCAATCTACACCTACCCCCATTATTGTTACCCAAACTACTCCCCCAAACACCTCCACTCACTCCACTTCAGATCAGCTACTGATGGAGTACATTGCCCAATCCCAAACCCAAATTAAGATGCTCACTGAAGACCGTGAGGCACTTATTGGCAATGTCTCTGTCCTCCAGAAAGCTGTCGCTGCTCTCACTGATGTGTATAACTCCATTGAACCATGGAGTGCATCTGTTAGTGAGAGGGTCCAAACAGTAGCTGATGCCAGTGCTGCAATAAACCATGCAGTCACTGAGCTAGCCTCCACTTCCAACACCAACTTCACCAATCATGCTGCTGCTATTGCCCAGCTAACCACCAACCAAAATGACCTAGCCATCTCTGTATCCAACTACCTTTATAACACTGACAAAGTTATTAAGGTGCTTCCACAGGTTGTTTCACAGCTCACAGTGACTAGAGCTGAGGTCGCTGCCCTGCGTGAGGAGAACGCAGACTTCATAGATCAGATACTTAGGGCAGTTGATCAGTTTGAGCGAACCAGTCAGGGGGAGAGTGAAGAAGATGACTTGGTCTCTGACCCAGAGATGCCCCGTAAGATGACTGATCCGCTATCAAACAAAGCTCACAGGGACATAGTGCTCACTACCTATGCACTTCGTCCTATTGCTGAGCAACCTGAGCTGGAGGCCCTTGCAGTTGCTGAACTGCATTGGGTGGATATGGAGATAGCTACTGATATGGTGGCTGTCGCTGAAAGCTTTCCTGAGTTCAGTGCTGAAGAACTCAGGAACTATAATGGGCTGGTACAGCAATGGGCAGTGGATGATAATGCTAGGATTGAGGGTACCTCAGTGAGCTACGAACTGGCTCGCTGGGAGTGGATGAATAGGGATGTAGTAGCTGATGCATCTGATGATGAGGAGGATGATACCATCATGCATGATGCTGATGATAATGATGATGATAACAATGATGATGGCCAGGGAGGTGGTCATGGAAATGGTCAGGGCTCAGATGATGAAGATGACATAAATATGGAGGATCAGCAACCCATATCATCTGTTATGAAAAGAAAAAGGACCAGTGACACCTCTCCTGCATCTACTCCTCCATCAAAGAAACAACAGGTCAGTGATCCTCACTTACACATTGTCATATCTGAGGTAGCTGCACCTTCATCTTCTTCAGCAACCCTAAACCTACCCTCACCTACAGCAACTACAACCACAACAACCCAAACAGTCCAAATAACCACACCTACCCCAGCAACTATAACACCAATCTCCACAGCAACTCCTTCCAACACTACCACATCAGATACCTCCCCCACAGCATGCCTTTCCTCTGACTCAGCCTCAGATACCCCTTGTCCTGATGAAACAAAAGATCAGAGAATTGCCAGAAAGATGAAGGCAAGACAGGACAGGGAGCAAGAAATGATACTGCAAATAACCTTTCAGGCTGAGTTGAGAGAAGAACAAGAAAGGAAAAGATTGCTGAAAGAGCAATCAGATGCTGACAGAGCGTACTTACTGGAATTCAGCTCTAAAGATGCCAATGAAAGGGCCAGACTTCTTAAGCAAAAGAAAGATCAAGAAGAGTCTGATGCTGCAATTGCCAGGGTACTTGCTGAAATAGAAAAGAGTGAGCTAGAGCAACATAAACTGAAAAGATCAGCTAGCAAGAGCTCTAAAAAGAGAGGGGGAGCTGTCAAAACAGCAGTGGATAGAAAGTGGGATGAAATTGATAGAAAAAGATTTGCTGCCAGAATGACAGGAAGATCAAACCCTGCACCTATCACCAAGGTCAAACTGAAAAAGTCAAGAAACCAATCTCAACCTCAGCTACTTATACAAAGAGGTTCAGAGACTCAATCAATGCTTCTTGATCAAGTATGCAAGCTGCACAGAGAAGAATGGAATGAGATAAGGCTTGCGATCAGCCACTCTACAAGTGCAGCTAAGATTGAAGTCATGAAAGATATTGATAGGATTTATCAGAAAATGGTGTCGCTGCAACTCCTCAGACCAGAAGATACTGTCATATATGGTGAGGAAATTGTTCAGCCACCTAGTCCAAGGTATAGATCAGGTACCAGCAGCATCTATCGAATCCCCAACACTTCAAGGCTTAATCTATCTATCCCTGCTGGTGTGCCAAAGCTTGAAGGTCATGAGGTCACTGAAGGAGAAAAGGGTCTGGTATACAAGGACCTAAATGGTGCCCTTAGGTTTCAGAGAGAAGCTGAACTTGAGAAGGTTGATCAAGAACAACTCATACACCTGATCAGGTCAGCTAGCATGCTTCCAACAGATTCAAAGATCAGAAAAGCTATTCTCGATGAAGCCTTGGCTAGAAAGTTCAGATACCTACCCTCCAAAGACAAATATGAACTTGAAGCTGAGCTTGGTATAGTAAAGGAAGAGGAGATGTGGAGAGATAAATAACTTAGACATTTTGTAATAGATAGCTTCTGTATATAATTTGTTCTATGATATATATATGAGGTTTGAATCAAGAAAATCTACAAGTGCAAGTCACTGGGCAACCTCTTATCAGAGACTCAAAATCTTTTCAACTACAAAAATTTACAAGGACAAGTCTCTGAACATTCAACTTATCAACAAAGTAAAGGGGAGATTATTGAGTTCAATACTTACTGCAACTAGTTTGTCTAAGGGAGCTCTGACTTAAACCATTTAGGGGGAGATTGTTGAGTCACTGATCGTCATACTCAAGATGGTCGCTGATCTCAATGATTAAGGGGGAGACTTAGATAATGTCTACAAGCAGATTATTGAAGTCATTAGTCGCTGATAAGCGAAGTCACTGATGATGACTTATTATCTCAAGTCTCTGACTCACTGAAGATCTCTCTATGAAGAAATGTTTCAAGTCAAGCTCCTGTTGCTAAAGTTTATGTTCGCTGATCTTCTATCAAGTCTGTGTTACTGAAAGAGAATGATGCTCAACTTTGTGTGTCGCTGATCATCATCAGCGAGAGCATCACTCTCTGTACATGAAAATTGATTCAAGTTGAAGATATTGTTGCTGAAGGTTTTCTTGTCGCTGATTGTATCTTAGACCAGTAGAAGAAGAATTTATAAAGATCAAAGACTCAACTATGTGTGTCGCTGGTACTCATCTATCAGCGAGAGTCTCCAAGTCTTCCTGAGTTCTCTCATCTGCTGAATAAAACAAGTCGCTGAAGATTAGCTATTCAAGTCATTCTTTAGAGCATGTTAGCTCGCATCGAGAATGAGGAGAATTGATGTCTCTATCAGCGACTGCAGCATTAAATGCCGCATTAAATAAGAAGTCAACATTCGGCGTTACTACGGCGCAGCACGTGTTCCTCGTAACTTGAAAAGAGCAACGTGGAAGCTTTTGATTGGTCTATAGTACAAGGTGATATTTCCCAAGACAGAATGTCGTGCCATGATATATCACATCTCAACTACCTCTCCAATCAAGCAGCGACACGTGTCTATCAGATCCGGAAATCAAGGATTTCAGTGTCTATAAATAGCGTAGTATGTTGTACTTCATTTCGTGTCGATTACTTGTATTGTCACTTGTTTGTCAGTGACTAGTTTGTCTAAGATACAAGTAAACACCAGCGAGTAAACTAGTAGCGTGTTTGTCCACTACTAGCTTACTTCAGCGAGTGAGCAGTTAGCGTGTTTGTCCACTACTGCTCATCTCCTTGTACTAGCTGTATTGTTTGATTTAGATTAGCTTTGGCTAATCTATTCCGCAAATCAACAAGAGATAAATTTTATTAATAAAAGAATTTATCTTTCAGCTATATGTATATCAGCATCTGAATTGTTTATCTCATATACACACTTGTGTTCATATTGTTGTTACATTAATACGATTAAAAACTTGTCAAGCAAATATAATTCATCATAAAAGAAAAGAAAAGTTTTTAATTGTATTCAACCCCCCTTCTACAATTAACTCACTGTAAACGATTCACAATCACTAATATAATAGTGATTGGGGACTCACATATATTACCGAACATCCGAGACCGATTAATACATATATCAAGTATATTACCAAATATTCGAGGCCTATTCATATATATATATATATATATATATATATATATATATATATATTTAGATATATATATATATATATAATATATAATAGCCAAATCATATATGTATATACCATATATACATATATATCCGCCTAGTTGTGTCTAGCACAAAACAATTATCAGTCCCGGTTCTCTCGTGGTCAGAGTCAACTAGTGCATTCATGTTCAATATAACCCCTTTCAGATCTCACATCATCTTTATTTAATTGTACATAGTTAGCTAGGCTATGTTAAATTAAACTGTAATTCCTGAACCAGTTATACCTAATGAGGAATACTGCCCAACAGTCATAGTCTAGGCCCACTAAATGCAACCTAGTTCGCTATAAGCTTAGGCTCTGATACCAATCTGTCACACCTCCGATTTCATGATTTGCGGAAGTGACAATTTGAACGTGACTAATCAATAATCAAAGCGCAAAGGTACAAGCAAATGACTCTACATGATACGTTTATACATTTTACAAAAGTAATACATAGTTTAGGTCATAAGTTTTACAACATAAATGAGTTCGAATAACGATTCTGAAGACTTTAATACATAACCGATTAACAAAAGATAATGCTATAAAATCTTCTTATGTTTATAGATGCATGCAACTCGTACTAGCTAGCATATCATGCTGGCCACCCTACTGTAGTTGATCACCTGAGAATACAACACTAAAAGGTCAGCTATAAAGCTGGTGAATCTCACAGGTTTAAAGTAAAACATTGATGTGATACACCGTATTATCCGAAGATTTATAACCGAACAATGATTAAACCAATTAAGGTTTCCGAATTAAATATACCGACACTAACATTTCACTGAGCCATGGTTCGAGGCCAAACCCGATTTTCTGCCTCCCGAACAGTGTCAACACCCATAACAATTACAAAAATGCCCGTTTGGAATGGTTGTAGCTAGCAACCCGGACAAGGACGTCACTCCCCAAATAGATCTATTCTTTAGTAATCGTACCTTATTAAGTTAACGAACCATGCAATGATGAGGTCTTTCCGGAATTAAAACACTCATGCAATAACCGAACAAATCAATACCGACAATGATAACCGGAATTAACAACCGAATTTATTTAACCGAGTTAATAACTAAATTAACAAACTAAATAACTGTGATCATCAAAACAATTTGTGTTGCATCTCCCCCGAGTTTAAAATAATAAAACAGTAAAATGGGGCCGTGAGACTCACCTGAGGAGCTAGCGATGCTAAAGTAAGCTTATGTCCGAATCTGAAATCTCCTAGTGTACTAAACACGCGAGATTCTAAATAATTAAATGGACGCGTAAATATACCATCCATACAATGTTTATCCGATTTAACTATGCCCAAAGTATTCGATAATTGTTTATGTTTGAAGTTTGTAAAATGTGTGCGGCCTGTTGGTGACGATTCATGATAATTATTCAAGTATTATTATGTGTTTGGTTGTATACTTGTAAAGTATATTCATTATCCGTATTATGTGATGAAATCATTATCCGTATAAATATACATACATGTACCAAGTTAACTTTTGAAATAACTTTTGTGTACATTGAATCGTACCTCTATAACAAGTTCGAACTAAAATATGAGATCGGGTATTGTTTCTTAACTTTTAAGCTACACCTAATCGGGTAAATTCACCCAATCGGGTATTGATGGCAGCGTCGTGGTCGGACGATCACGACGCCGATCAGTGGGTGTTTTATATTTCTAAATGTCGGGTCTAAGTGTGACTTACTAATACTGAACCAAAGGTTAGTAGATGGTAAGTATGACCTAGAGTCGTTCTTAAAGAGAAACTGAATTGAAACGGAGGTGATCCAATCAATCTTTCTTTTCTAGTACAGGTTTTAAAGAGTGCGTTGGGGGTTTTGGTTCAGTTAACTAAGTAAACTAAATAAAGCGAATAAAAGTAATAATAAATCAGATAGTGGGAAGTAGTATTTGTTGTGATTTCATTAGCTCATAATATGGGATGATGACTTTTAAGGAGAAACACTTATCTAAATTAGGAATGTTTGTTAGATTTGATAGTTTATGGTATAACCCATAGATTCCTTATCAGTCGGTTATCAACTAATATGTCACGAGGAACTAGGGTGTCATGATTCTGATCAGACAGACAATGCTCAACTCTCCACACTCTCCTGTGAGGGAGTCAGTGGCCTTTATTATTGAATGCATTCGCTCGTGGGTGAAGGAACTAACTAGCAAGTCCATAACAAGTCTAACTGTTCTTAATACCATAAAGACTACAAATCCGGCAAACAATTAACTTAGAAAATATGTTCGGACTTAACTAATTAATTCCTATTAGTGAAACTCAAGCATGATAAGCGGGGGAAAGTGTTTAGGTTTCTTGCATACCTTACTTTAGGTTTCGTGGTTTAAGGAGAAGGATATCATTTCAAATTGGATTTTAAACTTGCCTTTCTCAATACAATTAACAAATCCCTAGGTTTTCGTGAATGGTTATTTAGCCTATAGCCTACCTACTCCAATCTAATCTAAACTAATCTAATCTAATTAAAATGCTGACGGCTTTTGCATAAAGTTAAACCCAAACCATATCATAAAATACTATGGTAGTTCACAATGTATTTAATCGTTAACCAATGTTTTCGTTGTGAATTTAATTGCTTCGTAATGTTTACATGATAAGTACATTGTGATTAGAAGTGTACTAAACTCATGGTAATTCCACGTAATCACATTGCATTTTATGATGATTGCATGACGTTACAATTAAACCATAGTTTTGACACACAGATAACTATTGACCAAGTATTAAGGCTCTCGACTCTTCTTTACAAGGTTACAATCACGTTTGCTAATCGAAAGGCGAATATAAGTTTTATGTTTAAAATCATAAGATAAGTCCGTTCATAAAGTTTCCGTTTTTATAATGTCAATCCATAATACAACTACCTTCGGTCGTTTACCGATGTAACACCCGTCAATTTAGGGCTAGTAATTAGTGCCTAATCAATTATTAATACATGTAATTAGTTCTGTGTTAGGCTAATTAATGTACCGATATATATATATATATATATATATATATATATATATATATATATATATATATATTATTGAATATATACAATTATGCGATTCGATTAAATCGTACAAGTTTCAAATCGAATGTATTTCGGTTCAATTAAATACGGACGTTGGTGAGACGATTTATTAAATAATATAACATTATTTAAAAACACTATCTTTCCCAAAATATTATCTCAATAAATAATACTTTATAATTAATTCGTATTGTATAAACAACGATTACGTGATTTAAAATCCGTACAACGAACGAGCAAATCGAGATCCCTAAATTAACGAATCATCTATATAAATGTTTTCCAAGTATTTAGAAAGAACACTTCAAGTGAAAGTATTGAAATTTAAATCGATACTTAAAAACGCGTAATAAACGTTTAAACACCAAACCGGACGAGAAAACGAACACCGCACGAAGCACAAATCGAATAAATGAGAAAATGACCAAAATACCCCTGAGTGGGCCCCCTAGGCCGGCCCCCTCAACCCTCATGTGCACCCATGTGCCACCTCCCTCACTCCCCTCTAACATTTCATGCAAACCACTCACTTATGTCTCCACTTGAACTACATGCACATACTTCACCACTCACTCTTTCATTCCCTATTCTCTCTACACTCTCAAAACTCTCTCATTTCTCACTCTAAAAACCTGATAACACCAGCCCTCCATCACCTACAACCACCACATCCACCATCAACCACCAATTAACTACTTAACTCTTTATAATAATAAGGAACTCAAGAACACAAGCATCATCATCTCATCCTATCTTCACCAAAATTTTTGTAAGGAAGTCCATCGATACTTTCATATTGTTTATTTATATGTTTTAAGGCTCATCTAACAAGATTATGTCCAAATTTAAACTCAAAATACGTTTTTATGAATTTATATACAAGAACACACAATCTGCCCAGAAAAACACAGATTACTAAAAACGTAATATCTTGAGTTCTAGGAAGAGTTAGAAGATGCATTTTTTTTGAAATTTTGCGTATTGAAATGATCTACAACTTTCGTGTTTTACGTTTTTACCAGATCTGAACGTATTTTTCTCTATTTATCAATTTTTGGGACTGACCTGATTAAAATCAGAAACTGGACTATGCATGACAAATTAAATTGTTTCTCTATGATCATGGGCTTAAAACTCTTGGAAAACATAAGTTAGACACTACACACATAGAAGATCAGTTGATAAAAAGTGTGAGACTTGACTTGGACCAGAAATTGGTAACATCATTTGGTAAATAAAACCGACAAAAAGTCGAAAATGTGAAATCTTAAATATTTGGAAACTTTATAAGAATTTACACTCTTGGTGAACTTGGACACAAACCGACAATTTATTTAGACTCTATAAACTGATATTTGGGTTGGGTGAATGTTTCGGGTCAAACCGAGTAAGTTTGACCAAGTCAACAAAAGTGGCTAGTTTTCGAAAAACTTACTATATTTGGAAAGTGGTAACAAAAATGGGTTTGGTTGACCTAGTTAGTAACTTGGACCAAAAACTAAATTTAGAAAGTTTCCCGAATGAATAACCGACACTTAGAACACTTGGATTAAAATTAGAAATCTGGTCAGGCGTAAGTGTCGCCCTACCAGCGACACTTACTCAAGTGACGCCCGTAGCGACACTTACTCAAGTGACGCCCGTAGCGACACTTACCTTTAGTGACGCCTAAACCAAGTGCCGCATATAGCGTCACTACCTCAAGTGACGCTGCCAACTTAAAAATCACATTTAACGTCACTTGACCTAGTGCCGCTAACCAACTAAGTGACTCTACAAATGACTCTGTAAGTGACTCTACAAGTGACTCTATAAGTGACTCTATAAGTGACTCTATAAGTGACTCTAGAAGTGACTCTATAAGTGACTCTATAAGTGACTCATAGATTGACCAACCTTGACCAACTTTGACCTACGGTTTATGGCTTATACAAACTAAAATAATCTGTTTGCAACACACGATATGTACTAATGAATAGTATGCAATAAAACAAACTTAATAATAATGTCTTAAAGGATTATTATTACAAACTTTCACCAACGGGTTGTACACGTTTTGATGAACAAAGTTGAACAATCAAACATTTGGACATAACTAATTGTTGGACAACAAACATAGATGGTCTGTTGAGACATCTACTCACTCATATAACGTGATGCATTTTGAACGCCCGACAGGTTACAAGTCTTCGGACATCAATTCACAGCTAATCAATTCAAGTTTATTTTAATAAACACTCAAGGCTCAGGTGAGTCTCATGGCCCCTATTTTACTGCTTTTCAATCAGGGGTGTGACATTATTGCTCGTTTTGTTTTACAAGTAGAACGCAAGTACAATTCAATCAAATACTACATGAGTTGTTTTCAACTAATCAATAAAGCCCTCCATAGCATAGTCTGGTAATACATCTGTAGCGTGAATGTTAGTATATGATATCATATAGGATTGACAATCCTCGTCCGGGTTAGCACGCACTAACTGGTCACACCGACGTATTAGCATTTGGGAAGACGAGTGTAGATTAGGCACTCGTAGGAGGCAACTCAGTTGGGTTTCCTTAATTGGACCTGACACTCAAGTTAAGCTCAGACTATGTGCTCATGGCTGTATAACTTTTATTTTGCTTAATTGCATTTTAAATTCAAATATATTATAAAATCTTGCGGTTCATACAAATATGTGTTGACATACAAACCTGTGAGCTCACCAGCGTTCCGCTGACCCATTTTAGCATGTATCACAGGTGACCAGCAGTAGGTTGGACTGCTCAATCAAGATCTATTAGCTCGAGTCAGCATGCAAACAAACAGAGATTTTAGCTGCATTATTATATTTTGTATAGATTAATTATGTACTTAAATCTCTTATTTTCAAGCGGAGCTAATGTAAACAATATTTTGATGTAAACATTTGTTTTATCAATATCAATGTAAAACGACGCATATAGTGGTCGTTCATTATATCTTTTGTGCTGTGTATATTGATTAGTCGCGCCCCGACCCGATTCGCTTCCGCAACCCGAATTTGGGGGTGCGACAACCGACTTCCATACATTTGTACTCCGCTTGACAGCGTTTCTAGTACAATATCAAGTAAACAGTCGAATAGGGGCCGTCATTATTTCACGACATATTTAAAATCATCCCATAATTACTTATGCTAACTACATCACAACAAATACAATAGTAATCTACTCACTAAGCATGGCACAAACTATCTCTAGCATAATTAAAGCATGTTGAAGCAAGATTGTCTAAAACTTGATTATTTTTTGATTAGAAAATCTGTCTTAAGTATTTTGTTTTTACGACAATAAGAATTCCGTGAATAGTAGTATTGTCGTATGTAAAAGTCACTCCGACAATGGCATTGTCGGAGTTGACCAGGTCAAAGTTAATTTAGTATCGTCGCACAGATTAGTCTATATATAGGATTTTAGTTGAAGTTTTTGCTAAGTCTTTTGTAATATTCACACATATTTTCTCTCTGTGTTCTGTGAAATACAAAAGCAATTTTAGATCAAATACTCATTGTTCTTTAATTCATATATTGATATATATATTTTGTATTCCGCACAAGATATATAAAGTTCTAATTGCGATTCGTGATCCACAGCACTACAAAGTGGTATCAGAGCCGTACGAATAGAATTAGGACTGCTTGATTGAATTAGAGTTTGTATTTGAGGTATTTGATTGATTTGAAAGACTCGGAAGATTCAGTTTGATACTGTTTGATTGATTTTGAAGTATTTGAGGTATTTGACACTGTTTGATTGATTTGGACGATCGATTTGCTTCGGATTTGAAGAGCTTTATCAAAATCAGAAGAAGATTACTGTTGTACGTGATTCTGTGATCATAATTCATCTGAATTTGATCTAATTCTCTTATTTTGATCTTTTGATTGATTACGTACTTATCGTCAAATTGTACGAATTTGTAAATTTGATGGTAAAAGATCAAATTGAGTAGATACGAGTATCAGAAATTGAATTCCGAGCTCAGTGATATAATTTTTAGCAAAAACGAGCTAAAATTGAAGATTTTACAACACTTTTCATTTTCTGGAAATTTCATGCGTGAATAGATACTTCCGACAATAGTGATAACCATTTTATCCGTGATTGCATTTACGTGAATAGTGTTCCGACAATAAGCTATTATCGCATGAACAGTAGTTGATATTGACGGATTTATGTGATTAGTGATCCGATAATAAGCTATTGTTGCATGAACAGTAGTTGATTAACGGACTTTTATTCTCGGACTCACATTGACGGATACACATTGATGGACCATTGTGTTAGTGTCATATAAACAGTGTTTGGAGTGTTTGACGGAGTGATTATTGACGGAGTGTTTGGAGTTGTTATTCTCGGATTGACCATTATTCTCGGTTTGATTGTTATTCTCGGATTGATTATTACTCTCGGATTGAAAGTTATTCTCGGAGTGTTATTCTCGGAATATCTTCTTATTCTCGGACTTTGGTATTCTCTGATTTTTCTAAGTGTTTAAAATGGCTCATGTGAATTGGAAAGCTATGATGAAGAGTGAACAAGAGACTGGAACTACAACCAAACCACCAAAGTTTTTATGTCAAAATGATTATGATGATTAGCGGTATCGGTTTGAGTCGTTTATTGCTCTATATGATCTGGATCTAATGATTCCTATCTTGAAGCAATACATTCATCCTAGAGCTGAAGGAATTTATAGAGATAATAATCCTCCTCCCAAGTCACTCAAAATGATGACTTCTGATGAAAGGAAAGAACATGATCGAGACAAGAAAGCTAAGTTAGTTATCTCTATGAGTCTACCTAGTGATGTTCTTGCTGGATGGAAAGATTTGAATACAGCATATGAGTTCTATAAAGCAATGGAGAAACGTTTTGTTGGAAACGACAAGTTGA
The DNA here is from genome assembly GCA_963422505.1 of Pseudognaphalium luteoalbum. Lineage (NCBI taxonomy): Eukaryota > Viridiplantae > Streptophyta > Magnoliopsida > Asterales > Asteraceae > Pseudognaphalium > Pseudognaphalium luteoalbum. The sequence continues at coordinate 70,910,129 of OY730194.1, read as the reverse complement.
AGAAAAGTAAACGTGACTTGTTAAAGAAACAATGGGATGTATTCACATGCATGCCAAATGAATCTTTTAATGACTTAATTGTCCGATATTTCCAGTTAATTAGTGAGCTCAAAAGACATGGTTTGATTTTGGAACGTCTTGAAATCAATGAGAAGTTGATTGAAGCTTTACCTTCAAGGTGGGATATTAAGGCTAACATTTTGATGGAAGATAAATCATTGGGTGAATATGCATATGAAGACTTGATCAACAAGTTGGAAGTATATGATGTTTCTTTACAGAAAAAGGAGACTGGAAAGATGATGCAATATTCTCAATTCAGTTCTAAGAAAACTTCAGAAACAACAGCATTGTTCTCTGGTTCTGAGATATTTAATGGTGGGAATTCTAGTGGATCCACAAGTGGATATTCTGGTTATGGATTTTATGGATCTGGAAGTACTTCAGCTACCAATCACCAACAACCAAATTCCAACTAACATGTTTCAAAGATTACCGAAGATCATGCAAATATTGTCACAGCTTTTCTTTCATCATATGAAGCATTTATTTCTGGAAAGGTTGGTAATGTAGACTTGACAGAAGAGGATTACGCTCAATTACATCCTGACGATCTTGAAGAAATGGACCTCCAATGGAATCTTGCTATGTTAACAAGAAAAGTGAAAAAGTTTCTTCAAAGAACTGGAAAAAGCAAGTTGGGGGGTAAACCAGGATTTGACAAATTGAAGGTTCAGTGTTAGAACTGTCAGAATTTAGGACACTTTGCTCGGGAATGTGAGAAAAGCAAAGCACCTACATCTGGTTTCACCAAGCCTTCTACATCCAAAACCTATTCTTCTTCTGCTCAACCACAATCTTCTGGAAAAGATACATCTCCTGCTTCCACATCATCAACACTAATTTCAACAGCAGATGAATTTTATGATTGGAGTGCGCATGTGGGGGTATATTCTCATAACCAAGCTTTCATGGCAAATGTCTCTGAGGTTGATTCTTCTCCATTTGAACAAATTTGTTCAAAATGTACTGACTTGAGTGATCAACTCAATCTTTACCAAACTCAAAATCAACAGTTTTTAACTGACATTGAATTGATTAAAAATCAAAATAAGGAGTTGGTGGAAAACAACAAGCTTTTAAATAAATGTTTTGAGTCAACTGATGTTGAGACTCATGATTTAAAAGCTAAAATTTTAAATCAGCAATCCATCATAAACAGTTATTTGGTTGAGATGGATTTGCTTAAAAAAGAAAAATCTGAAGCGGATTCTAAAATTTTAGATCTTGAAAGACAATTGTTGAATGTTTCTACATCAGCAGTGGTTTTTGTAACACCCCCAAAATCACAGTTTAGCGGAAGCAGACTTTGGGGTGCTACTAATTAAATATCACAGCGCAAAAGTTAAGCAAACGACATCTATATGCAACGTTTGTAAAATAATCACAATTCCACACATAAAATGTTTGGAACATAACGTTCCGGTTACAAAACAAAGTTTCCTAGATCCCGCGTAAAAAGACGGGAGATTCTATTACATAATCATAATAATACAAAAGATAATGCTAAGAATCTCCGTTAAATGCAAGGTCGAAATCAGGCGACTCTAGCTAGGTCCTGGGGGAGTCCTACTCCGTATGTGTACCTGAGATACAAAGCTAAAAAGGTCAACATGAATGTTGGTGAATCTCACAGGTTTGTAAATAAAGTAAGAGTTCGAACACAAGATTTCATTAATAAGGCCCGCAGGCGTAAATCAGTTATTTGCAATACTTGCAATAAAAGTAAGTAAGTTATACCATTGCCATGAGGCTCATAATCGAAGCTTAACCCGTAAATAATAAATTTGCTCCCGTGACATGCTCGGAAATTGAGCATGCATCAGTAATGAATAATAGTCGCCCGTTTATACAGATCGGTTCGTGGTATCGCTACTACCCCGGGCGGGGAGGGTCATTTCCCTAATGGATCCATTAACTAGTGTTCGCGCTTAAGTACATAACTAACGATATATGATGAGGAGGCTTCCCCAAATAATTGGTGAGAAAACTCATGCAATTCCGTTTGGTAAATATGTAAATCAGTACTCGTGTTCGTAAAAATAAGCTATGTATCTCACCCCGTAAGTAAAACAGTAAAACAGTAAAAGTGGTGCTATGAGACTCACCTGAGTCCAGTAAGTGCGGATGCGTAATCAACCAGGTAAAGCGGTTGTAAGTATGCGTATCGTTTCTCAGAATTCTGCAACCTTCTGGCGTTCGCAACGCACAAGGTTGTAAGTAAACTAGTAAACGAGTTGGTGTCTTAAAAGATCACCCATGCTAGTTGTCCACTCAACTAGGACATGTCCAAGTGTTTGTTTAGTAAACCGTTTGTATTTTGAAAACAAGTATGGCCCGTTGGTGACGGTTTGTAAAAATAGTCCGAGAGTGGTATTATTATGTATACTGTTTTATTAAAGATCGTATCTAGAATTTAAATTCGGATAATTTGTCAAGTCGGGTTATGGGTTGAAATAGTGGTGCGAATTGAGTTCGCGGTGCGATCCGAGTTCGGCTCGCAAGGCAGTAGGCTGCGAACTGAACTCAGTTCGCAACACAAGGTTCAGTTCGCAAGTCGACTCGCAAGTCAACTCGCAGGTCGGTTCGGTTCGTCGTTGGGTTCGCGAGTTCAATCTTCGGTTCGCAATTGGGCTCGCCTCGCAGGACGAACGGATCTCGGTTCGCAGGACGAGCTGTTCGAACACTTTTTCAAAAAAACGCATTTTTAAGTCAATTTTTGGGCAAATATTTGTTGAGTAACATTCTCTCATGTAAATAAAAGTTTCCTAAGTAATTTAAAAGGGTTTTGAAGTTCCTTACCACGGAATCGCGAATGGAGGAGATGAAGATGGAGAGCTCAAGATGGTGATCGTTTCTTCTTGAATCCACTCTGCAGGATGATGGTTTTGGGTGACGTTTGGAGATGGCTTGGGGCTGTAAATGGGGAGTGAGAAGGAGAGAAAATGTGTGTATGTGTGTTTAGTGTGAAATGAAGAATTAAGAGGACAAAAGGGGTTTTAAAAAGGGATGGGTCGTGGGTCGGTTTGGGTTGGGTCCGCGGGTCTGAGCCGACCCACTTGGGTCTCGGCTCGCGGGTTGGTGTTTCCGAGTTTTCATATCGTGGGTCATTGTCGGTTAAATCCCGTAATTGTTTAAATGTTATTTCGCGCTATTTGTTAAAGTGTTTCCGAAGTATTTTATCATAATACTTAATAATGAGTTATAAAAATATAAATTTTTAATTACTTTTCATTGTTAGGCGCGTTTTGTGTGATCTCGTCACGTTCGGTATGTTTTTAAACGATACTAGATACGTGTAGTATATTTACAAAATATATTAAAGCAAGTAAGGTTTGTTCGGTTAATTCCAAATTATTTAAAAGTTTTTGTCACCAACGTCCGATCTAGATTTTTATAGGATCTCGCCCGTTTAGTAAGTGTATGATTTAAACGAATTACGTACGCGCGTACGTAATCTCATAAGAGTCTCGTATATTTCGATTAATACAAAACTAAATACATGAAATTACAAGTAGTTTAGGCCCTAATCCAAAGTCATAAATTTGGCGGTTGTTACATTCTCACCTTGTTAGGAGAATTTTGTCCTGAAATTGAGCTCAAGTCGCATGAGCAGTGTCTGTGAACAAGTATGGATATTTCAGTCGCATTTGGTCTTCCCGTTCCCAAGTGAATTCAGGACCACGCCTCGAATTCCACCTGACCCTAACAATGGGAATACGACTCTGTTTTAAACGCTTGACCTCACGGTCCATTATTTCCGTGGGTTCCTCGACAAAGTGAAGTCTATCATCGATTTGTATTTCGTCGAGTGGTACAATCAGTGTCTCGTCAGACAGACATTTCTTTAAGTTAGAAATGTGAAAGGTAGGATGTACGCTACTAAGTTCGATAGGTAGCTGTAGTCGATACGCCACTGGACCAATTCTCTCGAGAATTTCAAACGGTCCAATGTACCTAGGGTTCAGTTTTCCTCGTTTTCCAAATCGAATAACACCTTTCCATGGTGCCACCTTAAGGAGTACTTTATCCCCAACCTGGAACTCAAGGTGTTTGCGTCTCACGTCGGCGTAACTCTTTTGACGATCACGGACGACCTTCAGTCGGTTTTGGATACCAACGATTTTCTCGGTGGTTTCGTGAATGATTTCCGGACCAGTGAGTTGGGTATCCCCCACCTCAGTCCAGCAGATAGGTGATCGGCACTTACGTCCGTAGAGTGCCTCGAAGGGCGCGGTCTTGATGCTAGCATGGTAACTGTTGTTGTAAGAGAATTCATACAAAGGCAAGTGATCTTCCCAATTTTTACCGAAGTCAACCACGCAGGCGCGAAGCATGTCCTCCAGTGTTTGAATAGTTCGCTCGCTTTGGCCGTCAGTTTGCGGATGATATGCCGTACTCATATCCAAACGGGTGCCGAGAGATTTTTGTAGTGACTGCCAAAAGTTAGAAGTGAAACGACTGTCCCTGTCTGAGATGATCGAGATAGGTACGCCGTGTCGTGACACAATTTCTTTGATGTAGATGCGAGCCAATCGCTCCATCTTGTCGGTTTCCTTGATGGCCAGGAAATTGGCAGATTTCGTGAGACGATCTACAATTACCCAAATTGTATCGCAACCGTTTGAACTTTTCGGTAGTTTGGTAATAAAGTCCATGGAAAGTTGTTCCCATTTCCATTAAGGAATTTCAGGTTTTTGGAGCAATCCCGAAGGTCTTTGGTGTTCGGCCTTGACCTTCAAACAAGTTAGGCATTTACTGATGTACACGGCTATGTCAGCCTTCATGTTAGGCCACCAATACAACCCTTTGATGTCATGATACATCTTTTCAGAACCAGGGTGTATAGAATATCGAGATTTGTGAGCTTCAGTCATCACCAAATCCCGTAAGTTTCCAAATTTGGGTACCCATACCCGGTTAGAGAAGTACTGAGCTCCATCAGGTCTTGTTTCAAATTGTTTATCCATGCCTCGCAGGGCTTCATCGGTGACGTTTTCAGGTTTGAGTGCTTCGAGTTGAGCGGCGAGGACCTGGGTAACGAGATCGCTGTAGATGGTAATACTAAGGGCTCGGACCCGAAGGGGTCTCACGCGTTCTTTTCGGCTCAAGGCATCGGCAACTACGTTCGCCTTGCCCGGATGGTATTTGATTTCGCAGTCGTAGTCACTCAGCAACTCGACCCAACGACGTTGCCTCATGTTTAGATCCTTTTGATCGAATATGTGTTGGAGGCTTTTGTGATCGGTAAAGATGGTACTTCTCGTGCCGTAAAGGTAATGTCTCCATATTTTTAGCGCGAAAATCACGGCACCTAATTCCAGGTCGTGTGTCGTATAGTTTTTCTCATGAACCTTCAGTTGTCGTGAGGCATAGGCAATGACTTTCTCCCGTTGCATTAACACGCACCCAAGTCCTTGGTGTGAGGCATCGCAGTAAACCACGAAGTCATCGGTGCCTTCAGGTAGGGACAAGATCGGCGCACTGCAAAGTTTGTGTTTCAGCAATTGGAAGGCTGACTCTTGTTTGTCGGTCCAATCGAATTTCTTGTCTTTCTGAGTCAGTGAGGTTAAGGGTAAGGCTAATTTGGAGAAATTCTCAATGAATCGTCGATAGTATCCGGCGAGACCTAAGAATTGTCGTACCTCGGTGGGTGTGGTTGGCGCTTCCCAGCCCTTAATGGCCTCAATCGTAGCTGGATCGACACGTATCCCTTGACTGTCAACGACATGTCCTAGGAATTGTACTGTTCGCATCCAGAACTCACACTTGGAGAACTTGGCGTATAACTCCTCGTGTCTGAGTAATTCCAAGATGGTTTTCAGGTGTTGGCCATGCTCGGTTTCGTTGCGCGAGTAGATTAAGATATCGTCAATGAACATGATAACAAACTTGTCTAGATATGGTTTACACACCCGGTTCATAAGGTCCATGAATACGGCTGGCGCATTGGTTAAGCCAAAAGGCATGACTTGAAATTCGTAATGACCATAGCGGGTTCTGAAAGCTATTTTTGGGATGTCGGAGTCTCGAACTCGAAGTTGGTGGTAACCTGACCGGAGGTCGATCTTTGAATAGAAACTCGACCCCTGAAGCTGGTCAAATAGGTCGTCAATGCGGGGGAGAGGGTAACGGTTCTTGACAGTTAACTTGTTAAGTTCACGATAGTCGATGCACATGCGAAAAGAGCCGTCTTTCTTCTTCACGAATAAGACCGGAGCTCCCCAAGGTGAGGAACTTGGTCGAATGAATCCCTTATCCAGGAGTTCCTGTAACTGAGTAGACAACTCCTGAAGCTCAGATGGGGCCAGTCGGTAAGGTGCTCGTGCCACCGGTGTTGCACTGGGCACAAGATCAATAGAAAATTCGACTTGTCTCGGTGGTGGAAGGCCAGGCAAGTCTTCAGGAAATACTTCTGGATAATCCTGAACAATAGGCACATCCTCCAGTCGCTTCTCCTCCAACTTTTTCTCCACAACATGTGCCAGGATCGCTTGGCATCCTTTTCTTAGGTATTTTCGGGTTTTCATGCAAGAAATGATGTTTAGGCTCGTCCCGCCGGCCTCCCCTTGTATGACTAAGGTTCTACCGGCGACGAGAGGGATTCGGACGATTTTCTCGAAACAAACTATTTCGGCTCGGTGCTTGGATAACCAATCTATACCTACTATGACGTCAAAGTTGCCGATCTCGATGGGTATCAGATCAATGGAGAAGAGTTCGTTAGCTAGATTTAAAGTGCAATTTGGTATCACACTGTTGGCCTCAATAAGTTTCCCGTTTGCCAATTCTACTGTGTACCTAGAATCTAAGGCTATGGGTGTAATGTCAAGTAGGGGATAGAATTTGTCAGATATAAAACTCTTATCAGTACCATTATCAAATAGAACAGTAGCAGTTAAGTTGTTGAGAAGGAACGTACCCGTGACCACATTGGGGTCTTGACGGGCTTCCCCTGATTTCAGCACAAACGCTCTTCCTCGTGCGTTGTTGTTGTTCTTGTTGTTGTTGTTTTTCAGCTTGGGGCAGTCGCTCTTGAAATGTCCTGGATTTCCGCACCCAAAGCAAGTCTTCGGCGTGTTAGGGTTGGAGGTAGGGATGTTGGTTCGGCAATCCTTGGCTAAGTGCCCGAACTTTTTGCAATTAGTACAAAGGCAGGGACCGTCATGATGGCGGGTGCATTTGGAATAATAAGGCTTGTTCCCGACGTACCCTTTCCTCTCAATAGATCCCGAGGAATAAGCCTTTACAGATTCAGGCTTTTTGTTGAAGGTTTGGTTGGAGGGATTGGGGCTTCCTTCCCACTTACGCTTGTTGTTCGTTGTTGGGGTTGAGGTTGTGCCACGGCGGACAGAGTTGGCCGTTAGTTCATGAGCCATACGAATGGCGCTTTGTACAGTACCGGGTTTGGATGAAGTCACCAGGTCTTGAAGTTTGTCGGGGAGTCCATCTATGTACTTCTCGATCCTCTTGTACTCGGGATCGACCATGGATGGGCACAGAAGTGCCAGTTGGTGAAAACGGTTGGTGTAACCCGTGATGTCATCACCCTGCATTTTGTGGTTCCAGAACTCTACTTCCAGCTGCTTTAATTCATCTCGGGGGCAGTACTCGCCCCTCAACAGTAGCTTTAACTCATCCCATGAGAGTTTGTAAGCATTTGCAATACCCACAGTCTGGGCATAGGTGTTCCACCAGGTAAGGGCGGTGTTAGAAAATGTACTGGCGGAGAACTTGACCTTGTCTCCCTCTGTGCAGCTGCAAATAAGGAACACTGATTCGATTTTCTCAATCCAGCGTACTAGACCGATTGCTCCTTCGGTACCTGCAAAGCTCAGGGGTTTGCAGTTCTGAAAGTCTTTGTAAGAGCAGGGTTTGGGTTGGGGCCCGTTGGTAGCTGTATCTTCGCTACTAGGAATAGGTGTCCGGGTAGCCAAGGCTTGGGCCACACTGCGGGCAATTAGATCCGCTATTTCCGTTTCGCTGAGGGTGACCTGGCGTCGAGGAGGCATGATGCTGAACAAGGAGAACAAGAAAGGGAAAATAAGAGATTTGTACGAATTTATGATACATCTCACGCATATATGATGGAATATATGAGAACAGAGTGACGTGATAACCATATTCCCATATTTCATTAGATAATTAGATTAGATACAAGACATGAGTTCTAGAGGGTTACACAACATAGTAATTACAAAAGATGCCGGGAATTGTTTCATCCGGTCAAATTACATAGGCCCTACGAAAGCATAATAGAATACAGATTCAGCCTAAACTAATTCCGACGTAGGTTGAGTTGTGGCAGCAATGCGTTGAGGCGGTCCACAGATTCGGCGAGTCTGTTGGCCATTCAGAGGGCGTCCTCAGTTTCTCTTAGACGTGTCTCGCACTGATGGAGTCTTGATTGAAGGACAAAGATCTCGTTTCGGTTGCCAATCACTTGGTTGTGGACAACCTCCATGGTTTCGACTGTGTCCCCCACCTGATTCTGAAGAGTGTTCATGGTGATAATAGTGTGATTGTGATCTTCGGAGACCTGTTCGATTCGCTCCATTGTTGTGAGTCTCCAGTTCTCGCGAGTTTCTTGGAGTTCGATATCCATTTCATGGAGTCGTTGGTCGTGATGGTACACCCTAGCGGCTAAGTCCGGTAGAGTGGGGTGAACAGGATATGGGCTGGTCCGAGGCGAACGGGCGTCCCTCCTAGCCATCCTTGGGTTTCGTGTTCCATGCGGATAAGAGCGTGACGAACTTGGTGGTGTGTTTGCCATTCTGAGACAAAGTGTTAGAAAGAATGAGGCCTACTTATACATATATAGTATATAACATAGCCTAGTGTGTCTAGTACACCCAAGTATCGATTCTATTTTTCTCGCGGTCAGAGCCAATCAGTGTATTCCTGTTCAATATAACCCTTTTCAGGTTTCGCATCTCCCTTCGTTAATTGTACATAGTTGATCAGGCTATGTTAAATTAACGTCGTATGATGCAATTCCCGAACCAGTCATACCTAATGAGGAAATACTGCCTAATGGTCATAGTCTAGGCCCACTAAATGCAACCTAGTTCACTATAACCTTAGGCTCTGATACCAATCTGTAACACCCCCAAAATCACAGTTTAGCGGAAGCAGACTTTGGGGTGCTACTAATTAAATATCACAGCGCAAAAGTTAAGCAAACGACATCTATATGCAACGTTTGTAAAATAATCACAATTCCACACATAAAATGTTTGGAACATAACGTTCCGGTTACAAAACAAAGTTTCCTAGATCCCGCGTAAAAAGACGGGAGATTCTATTACATAATCATAATAATACAAAAGATAATGCTAAGAATCTCCGTTAAATGCAAGGTCGAAATCATGCGACTCTAGCTAGGTCCTGGGGGAGTCCTACTCCGTATGTGTACCTGAGATACAAAGCTAAAAAGGTCAACACGAATGTTGGTGAATCTCACAGGTTTGTAAATAAAGTAAGAGTTCGAACACAAGATTTCATTAATAAGGCCCGCAGGCATAAATCAGTTATTTGCAATACTTGCAATAAAAGTAAGTAATTTATACCATTTCCATGAGGCTCATAATCGAAGCTTAACCCGTAAATAATAAATTTGCTCCCGTGACATGCTCGGAAATTGAGCATGCATCAGTAACGAATAATAGTCGCCCGTTTATACAGATCGGTTCGTGGTATCGCTACTACCCCGGGCGGGGAGGGTCATTTCCCTAATGGATCCATTAACTAGTGTTCGCGCTTAAGTACATAACTAACGATATATAATGAGGAGGCTTCCCCAAATAATTGGTGAGAAAACTCATGCAATTCCGTTTGGTAAACATGTAAATCAGTACTCGTGTTCGTAAAAATAAGCTATGTATCTCACCCCGTAAGTAAAACAGTAAAACGGTAAAAGTGGGGCTATGAGACTCACCTGAGTCCAGTAAGTGCGGATGCGTAATCAACCAGGTAAAGCGGTTGTAAGTATGCGTATCGTTTCTCGGAATTCTGCAACCTTCTGGCGTTCGTAACGCACAAGGTTGTAAGTAAACTAGTAAACGAGTTGGTGTCTTAAAAGATCACCCATGCTAGTTGTCCACTCAACTAGGACATGTCCAAGTGTTTGTTTAGTAAACCGTTTGTATTTTGAAAACAAGTATGGCCCGTTGGTGACGGTTTGTAAAAATAGTCCGAGAGTGGTATTATTATGTATACTGTTTTATTAAAGATCGTATCTAGAATTTAAATTCGGATAATTTGTCAAGTCGGGTTATGGGTTGAAATAGTGGTGCGAATTGAGTTCGCGGTGCGATCCGAGTTCGGCTCGCAAGGCAGTAGGCTGCGAACTGAACTCAGTTCGCAACACAAGGTTCGGTTCGCAAGTCGACTCGCAAGTCAACTCGCAGGTCGGTTCGGTTCGTCGTTGGGTTCGCGAGTTCAATCTTCGGTTCGCAATTGGGCTCGCCTCGCAGGACGAACGGATCTCGGTTCGCAGGACGAGCTGTTCGAACACTTTTTCAAAAAAACACATTTTTAAGTCGATTTTTGGGCAAATCTTTTTGAGTAACATTCTAGCATGTAAATAAAAGTTTCCTAAGTAATTTAAAAGGGTTTTGAAGTTCCTTACCACGGAATCATGAATGGAGGAGATGAAGATGGAGAGCTCAAGATGGTGATCGTTTCTTCTTGAATCCACTCTGCAGGATGATGGTTTTGGGTGACGTTTGGAGATGGTTTGGGGCTGTAAATGGGGAGTGAGAAGGAGAGAAAATGTGTGTATGTGTGTTTAGTGTGAAATGAAGAATTAAGAGGACAAAAGGGGTTTTAAAAAGGGATGGGACGTGGGTCGGTTTGGGTTGGGTCCGCGGGTCTGAGCCGACCCACTTGGGTCTCGGCTCGCGGGTTGGTGTTTCCGAGTTTTCATATCGTGGGTCATTGTCGGTTAAATCCCGTAATTGTTTAAATGTTGTTGTCACCAACGTCCGATCTAGATTTTTATAGGATCTCGCCCGTTTAGTAAGTGTATGATTTAAACGAATTACGTACGCGCGTAGGTAATCTCACAAGAGTCTCGTATATTTCGATTAATACAAAACTAAATACATGAAATTACAAGTAGTTTAGGCCCTAATCCAAAGTCATAAATTTGGCGGTTGTTACAGTTTTTGATGAAATTATCCATAAACAGCGTTTAATGCTGGAATTGGACATCAGTAATTGGATACTAAATCTAAATCTGGTATTGGATATCAAAATGATTTAAATACAAAAGCCAAAGCATCAAAAGCAGAGTCTAATGCAGGAATTGGATATCATTTTGTTCCACCACCAAAATCTTATTTTCATTTACCAGTTAAAGATGAATCTGATTCTGAGTTTCTGTACGGGAAGGGAAAAGTTGATGATGCAAAACCTCACGATGAAGTAACTCAAAAGGTTTCTTTTAAAGAGAGTTCTGAATCACCACATGAGAATAATTCATCAGATTTTTCTCATCAATCTTCAAAGATGAAGAATAATGATTTTGATGATTGTGAAAAGAATAAGAAGTGTGTTTTGAATCAAAAAGATAAAGAAAAATCTAAAGCTTGTGAAATTCCAAAACAAGTTACCAACATTTTGAAAAGAACTTCTTCTCCAAACAAATCACAATCATCTTCTTCATCAACAAAAGGTCAATATCATGCTTTCAAACCTGACTCTTCAAACTGTGAAGCTTCTACTAGTAAAAGGTCATATTCTAAATGTGATGCTTCTACAAGTAAACCTTCATATCATGGTTCTCATAAAAGTTTTCATTCTCGGAGAAAGTATGAAACAAGAAGTTGTTTCTATTGTGGAATTCGTGGACATCTTATGAATGATTGTCATAAACTTGCTAGAAAACGTTCGAGAGAACATTTGAAGCAAGAGAAATCTTCAAAGAACAAAAATTTTTCAAAACCACTTTACAAAAATCCACAAAAACCGGGAATCAATACTTTTGTTTCTTCCAAGAAGAAATCATCATCTTATGATGCGTCAAAAGATTTCAAAAAGGATTTCAAAGAAATTGACGTTTTCATCATAGATGAAATTACTGGACGACCCAAAGCCTCCAAGGCTTGGGTCTCCATTAGCAACTAATTTTTTCCATCAAATGTCTTGCAGTCATCCCGAGCTATCGATAATGTGTGGTACATAGATAGTGGATGCTCAAGACATATGACCGGGAATCTCTCCTTACTCGAAGATGTTACAATCAAAAATGGAGGATTTGTTGCTTTTGCGGGAGATAAAGGAGGAATGATTTCATGCGAAGGAACTATTATAAATGGTGAAATAAGTTTTGAAAAAGTGAATTATGTTGAACAACTTCAACATAATTTACTTAGTGTTTCACAAGTGTGTGACAAAAAGCTGTCAACATGGTTCAATGATAAAGAATGTTTGATTCTCAAACCAGGATTTGTTGTACCAAAAGAATGGATTCTTATGAGGGCTCCTAGGGTTAAAGATATGCATGTCCTAGATATGCGTTCTATAACTCCTACAATGGAGCATACTTGTTTGTTGTCAAAAGCATCAGAGAAGGACTCGGTTTTATGGCACAGACGGATGGGTCATATCAACTTTAGGAAAATGAACTTTTTAGTCAAACATGATTTAGTGATTGGAGTTCCTAAACAGACTTTTTCACTAAATGATCATTGTATTTCCTGTAAAAAGGGAAAACAAACTAAAAAGTCTCATAAACCTAAGTTGGTGAATTCAATTAACACTCCATTGGAACTTCTCCATATGAATTTGTTTGGCCCAGTTAGTGTGAGGAGTATTGGTGGTAAATCCTATTGCTTGGTAATTACTGATGATTACTCAAGATTTTCATGGGTTTACTTTCTAAGTACCAAAGATGAGATGGCTGAGAAAATTAAGTATCTGATTTTACGATTAGAGACTTTATTTTCGTTGAAAGTAAAGAGGTTACGAAGTGATAATGGAACGGAGTTTAAGAACTACATCATGGAAATCTTCTGTCTTCAACATGGTATTTCACAACAATTCAGTGCTTCTCGAACTCCACAGCAAAATGGAGTTGCTGAAAGAAAGAACAGAACATTGATTGAAGTTGCAAGAACTATGCTTTCGGATGCAAAGTTACCAACAACTTTTTAGGCTGAAGCAGTTAATACGGCTTGTTTCGTGTTAAATAGAGTTCTTGTGGTCAAAGACAAAAATAAAACGAGCTATGAGTTATTAAATAATCGGAAGCCGAATATTCACTTTATGGAACCTTTTGGATGCCCATGTTTATTGATGAAAACTAAGGATCGTCTTTCCAAATTTGCTGAGAAATCTAAATCTGGATTTTTCTAAGGTTACTCAGCAAATTCTCAAAACAAAAGAGTTTATAACACAGTATCACATCGAATAGAAGAATGCTATGAGGTTGAATTTTTACGGAATTCTTCTCCATCCGATGGGATCGGTCCAGAATGGTTATTTGACTATGACTCGTTCCTTAATTCTTTTGCTCCTTTTCAACATGATGTGTCATCTCCTGTTAAGGATTCTAATGATTTTGTTATTCCGGTTCTTTCTTCTCCTGCTGAGCCGCTTCTTACTCATGTCCCACCAGTTTCTACTTCTAATCTTTCTCCTCCACAATCAAGTGAAGAATTTGTTGCTCATGAACCTTCTCAACCTATGACAAATGATGAAGTTGACACAACTTCAAATCCTGATGATACTGAAGATTTTCATGAACCTTCTACTGAACTAGAAGATTCAACTCATGATGATTCTAGTGATGACGTAGTAACTAATCCTGAGGATTCCCATTTAGGAACCAACTTGAATGTGGAATCTGTTCCTACTTTGCGGGTTAATTCTGAGCATAAACATTCACTCACAAATGTGATTGGAAATGTTTCTGAAGGGATCAAAACTCGACATCAACACAAGTCTTCTACTTGTTTCTTATCACAGATTGAACCAAAGAATGTTCAGATAGCTTTGTCAGACTCTTCTTGGGTTCAAGCAATGCAAGAAGAATTGCAGCAGTTTGTAAAATTGCAAGAAGAATGACGAGGTTTTTGCTCCGGTTGCTAGACTTGAATCCATTCGGATTTTTCTAGCATATGCTTCTTTCATTAATTTCAAAGTGTATCAACTAGATGTCAAGTGTGCATTTTTGTATGGGAAAGTGCATGAAGAAGTGTTTGTCAAACAACCACCAGGTTTTGAAGATCCTAAATACCCACATTATGTGTTTCATATGGATAAAGCCTTATACGGGTTACATCAAGCTCCTCGAGCTTGGTATGAGACTTTATCTCAACATCTTCTAGCAAATGGGTTTTTGAGGGGTCAAATTGATAGTACACTCTTCATTCGAAAAACAAAAGGAAATTTGCTACTCGTTCAAGTATATGTGGATGACATTATATTTGGGTCTATGAATGACAGTTTGTGCAAAGAATTTGAGCATATCATGAAGTCTAAGTTTGAAATGAGTTCAATGGGAGAAATGTCTTTCTTTCTAGGTTTGCAAGTTCAACAACTAGACAAGGGCATTTTCATACATCAAACGAAGTATGTTCATGACATCTTAAAGAAATTTACGATGTTGGATGCCAAATCTATTTCGACTCCCATTGATCTTGTTGACAAAATTGGACCTGCTCTTGATGAATCACCAACTGATCAAAAGGAATATCCATCAATGATTGGTTCTCTCATGTACTTAACTGCTTCAAGACCTGATATTATGTTTGTTGTGTCTATTTATTCGCGGTATCAAGCAAATTCCAAAGTCTCACATTTGAAGGCCGTACAAAGAATTTTTAGATATTTGAAAGGCAAGCCTGATCTAGGCATCTGGTACTCAAATAATGGAGATTTTAAACTTTCAGCATACTCTGATTCTAACTATGGAGGATGTGGTATTGACTTCAAATCCACATCAGGTGGATGTCAATTTTTGGGAGATCGACTCGTGACCTGGCAATGCAAGAAACAAAACACGATTTCTACCTCTACTGCGGAGGCAGAATATATTGCTGCTGCCAGTTGTTGTTCACAAATCCTCTGGATTCAACAACAACTTCGAGATTATGGTTTACTTCTTACTAAAACTCCTTTGCATATTGACAATACTGCAGCCATAAGTATCATACGTAATCCCATTCAACACTCATTAACTAAACATATTGAAATACGTTTTCACTTCATACGGGATTGCTATGAGAAAAACTTGATCATTTTGATTCATGTTGATACATTGAAACAAAGAGCTGATTTGTTTACCAAAGCCTTTTCAAAACCATGTTTTGAGGAACTCATTTCGATGCTTGGCATGAACATTTAGATCAAATTAAGTAAACTTTGGATCTTTAACATTTTATTTTCTTTTTGTTGTTTGCTTGTTTTCTTTTATAAACAAAAATCCAAAAACATTTGAAAAATAAAAACCTAAAAATATTTGAAAAATAAAAAATCGGGGGAGATTTTATGTAAAAGTTGGGAAATGATAGTACATTGGGAAATGTATTAATAAATAATACGTAAAAGAAATGATAAGTACTATATTTGATGTGTTAGTAGGTTTCATAGCATTTTTAAACCAAATTTTCTACTAATCAATTTTATATGTGATTTATTGGTAGGCATTTTTGCATTTAAAATATCTAGTCTAAGAAATTTAATCATATATGCATATTATTTTACATAATCCAAAATATTAATATATGACAATCAAAGGTTATCAAAATGATGATAAATGTCTTAAATTTTGAAGGATTAGTATATTATGATTCATGATTTAGGGTCTTAATATTATGATATCTGAGGAAATATATTGACTATTTGTTGTACTGAGTACAGACCTTAGTTGATATATTTTTATAAAAGGACGTGCAAATATTCCAAAGATTCATATATCAAATCAAAATAAACTCTATCACTCTGTTATACGATGTATAGACCTGTGATACAGTTTATAAGTCCAACCCGAGGTATGACATGTGTGACTAAGTGTCATTCCAACATATATGTGTACTTCTAAAGATATCATCATATTCTCACTCTTTATATGAAAATATTAATATATTAAGAATTTAAAAGTATATTTTTATTTAGATTATATAAAGTAATATGCACGCGAATAATAAAAAATTAAAGATATTTAAATGCAGAAGTGTTTGAAAGACCAATAAATACCAATAATCATATGTAGAATGATTCTTAGAAAGCATGTTTTATTAATACTAAGTAAATTTAAAGAGGTCAAAAATACTAACCATTAAAATAGACTTTCATTTCTAAACAATAAAAATAAATACATTCATTTATCCCAATATGATCCCAACTCATGAGAATTACCCCAACAAAAATATTTTACTTTTATTTTGTTATGTTAGTTTGTAAATATTTAGTTTAATGATTTTTCATTTTTTTTTTAAAAAAATTTAGTTTTAAAATAGTTTAGCATTTTATCCAAAGTATATTTGATTTGATTAAAATGTTTTCATTAAAAGTTATTGTCGGAATTATATTCTCGGAGTTTATTCACGAATATTTTTATTTACGGATAACAAAAAAAAAGGGGGAAAGTGTATAAGTATTTCAAAATTTGAAATTTTACACACTTTTTCATCTTTTATCCGACAAAACCATTTTCACTCCGACAATAGCTATATCCGACAATACGCTGCCGTTTAATTTTTCTTCGATTACTTGTTGTGTGCTACGTTTCATTTGATTTTGTTCCAACAGAATTGAACGTCTTATTATTCCGCATCTATTGGTATAATTTTCCCTCTTTATCTCTCTATAATTAAGTTTTAATTGTTGAAATTGTGTGAAATACACTGTTCATGAACAGTACTCTAGAATCGTCCGACAATACCTATTGTCGGATGAACAATGAACAAGGGTTTGATGCGTGAATAGCTTATTCATGCATGAACAGTGTTCCGTGAATCTGACTTGTTGACTTTGACTTGTTTGAATACTTGTTACGACAATTCATTATTATCGCATGAACAGTACGTATTCACGCATGAACAGTGTTCTGTGTATAACTATTGTCGTATAATAATGTGATTGTCGCATGAATAGTGCTCAAAGTTCTTATTGTTGCATACTTTCAACACTTAGAAAATTTTCTTATTTTTGAGACTTGAAATTTTTTCAAAGTATGTTTAGGTTCTTTGCTTAACATATACTTTGTGCAGTTTGTATTTGTATATCCATGGCAGCTCTTGATCCTATCCCTGCAGCACAACCTGATGTGCTTAGAAGGCCTGTTGTTTTTGAAAAGAGACATAATGCCACAGCTTATCTACTCGAGGAACCGGATAAACCTGAAACTAGGAAATTCTTTCCTATGGGTAGGTTTCTATTACGTTTAAGGATATCTCATGCCTTGACTGTTCCAGTGGCCAACATCTATGAGGATCATATGACTGATTTTTGGGTATCTGCTGAATATCACACGGATGTTCAACCTTCTTGTATCACAGCCACAGTTGATGGAAGACCTCTTATTCTCACTGAGGAATTAATTCGACATACTTTACAATCCGGTGATGCTGTAAATGCTTTAAATAATATTCCCCGAAATATTATTGATGATTGTCTTCACCAAATGGGTTGTATAAAAGGACCACAAGATGTCCAGATTATTAAGAATCATTTTTGCCTACATTGGAAGTTCTTAGCTTAGACGTTGATTGGATGTATCTCTCCAAGAAAAGCTGGTTTTGACGCAATGAGTTACCACTTAGCTGGCTTAATGACAGGTTTGGTACTCAACATTCCTTATAACTTCTCAAGATATATTTTTGACAATTTGGTTGGGAATATCAATGAAGACGGATTTTTCATGTACCCACGATTCCTTCAACTGATTTTTGATCAACATATTCAAGGGATTACATATCATGGAGCAATTTTGCATTATACTACGATTCCCAAAAGAGTGTTTGCTGACTGTAACAGTTATCGTGGTAAACCTATACCACCAACTGTTGATCTTTTTGGGCATATCATTGATGAAGACTTTTTTCCACCTCAGATTGATATTCAAATGGAATCAGATGATGATAGTGATGAAGCTTCAGCTGAGGGGGAGTCAGTTCAAGAAGAAGATGAACTTCAAATTGTTCCTGAGATTGATGATGTTGATCAACAAAATCTTGATCATCCTGTTGAGATTGAATCATCTAGTTCTGAGGATGAGGAACCTATTCGTCCTAAGACTATTGAAGAATCTTTAGCTTCTCAACAATTGACTGAAGAAAATATCGAGAAAGAAAGACAAGACTTGAGACGACAATGAGAAGAGGCCCGGGATCCTGAGTATATTCCTGAGTCTAGACCTACTCAAAGAAGGAAGCTGCTTATATCTTTTGAAGCTGGATCTTCTTCTTCTTCATTACCAGTGACTTCTTCTGCAATATCTTTTTCTGAATCTTTGTCAGTCACTTCTTCAACAATGCCTTCTTCTTCTATATCAATGCCTGTTATTTCTTCTGCACCTGGTATTTATACTTCTCTTCCTATTCCTTCATCAATACCCGTTACTTCATCTTCTACAGCTGCTGGAACTTCATCTACTACAACTACTCCTACTGTGAGTATGCCAGCTCTCGATGCTTCTCTTCAAAGAGCTGTGGCTCCTTTGATGTCTCTGGTGCATAAATTGCGAGATGATTTATTTCATGCTTTGCAATGCATTGGCACTCAGGATATTCTTATTGCCAATCAAGGTCAACAAATCACTTCTCAGACCTTACGGATTGAATCACTTGAACAAGAAGTCTTTGTCCTGAAAGAAAAATGTGCATGAAGCTGTTGATATTGATGATGATGTTGATGATAATGAAAATGATCAGAATAATGATGATCAAGGAAATGCTGGATTAAATGATCAAGGAAATGAAGGATCTGATGATGATGATGATGTTGAAGGAAATGATAATAGTGATTCTGATGATTTTGATTATTCTGGAAATGATGATAATGGTGATCAACCAGATTTTTCTCAAGCAATGGTACTAGTTCAGAATGTTGAAGAGGAAGAACCTTTGAATGTTGAACCAATAAGTTATGTTCCTGCTCTGGTTTTAACTCCCGAACCAAGTTTTGAAAATATGGAGTTTGATGATCTTGGTGAAGAAGATTTAAACGATTTATATCTTGGAAGTTTGTTTAATGATATGGGTGAATCTTCTATGTTTGAGATTAGTGAATCTTCACGAAGATTTGATCAAGAGGAGTTATCAGATAGTATTGACAAAGAAGATATTCTATGTCCTACTCCTTTGAATATTATCGTTGAAGATTTGGTCCCGTTTGTGGAGTTGTGTAACAATGGAGAATATGATTTTGATGAATTTGATGATCCAATATTTCCTCCAGGGTTTGAGCCTGATTTTGATGATGTACATGTTGAAGACTGGGAAGATTCTGAAGATGAACTGCATCCGGAAAAAGTTCAGTCTGATATGTGTTCTCAAGAAGGGTTTTGGGTTGATTCGGATGAAGAAAAAGAACCTGAACAAAAAATTCCATGGTGGTTCTCTAAACAACCTGAGCCTGAGATTATAAAGACCAGAAAATTCTTCAAAATGCCAAGACATGAATGTGTGGGAAGGATTATTCGATGGAAGTATGATAATGATAATAAAGTGTTTATCATCAAGAGAACAGATGGGCTGCAATATTTTTATCCAACCTTTAAAGCTCTTGAGAAATTTCCAAAGTGTGAAATCAATCATATTGCTTCAATTGATATTATAAATCATTCTAAGAATGGTTTGGTGAATTGGATGACTGAATTTCTCTCTCGTGAGTGCAATAAAGGAAAATACACTTGAGTCAAAGAGACTTTTCCAAGGAGAACTGTGGATTACTTTGCCATTGAACCCATCTCTAATCAACCACGAGTAATTACTACTTATCCAAGGGTAAAATGTTTGAAGAAAATTCCACTTGAAAAACTTCCAGTTAATTTTTGGAAATTTGTGAGTTATTGGAAGTATAATGGGAACACGGGAGAAGCAGAAATTGCTTGTTATGACAGAGATACCAAGGGCGAAATAATGTGGAATCGAGAAACGATTGTATATGTGTTCGATCCCTTGAGTCTGATAAATCTCTCAAAAGATGACCTGGAAGTTCTACTAGTGAATCCGATTATCTATGATGATGCCTTTGATGATGAAGCCATGGCCTTGAAGTTTCAAAGAGTTGTTGAAGTTTGTTGTGCTCAAGGTGTTCATGCCGGTTGTAATTTGCCTGGATATACATAAAGCTTAAAGTTTCAAGAAATCAAGCATTATCCAAGGGGGAGTTTGTTGAAGCAAGATTGTCTAAAGCTTGATTAATTTTTGTTTAGAAAATCTGTCTAAAGTACTTTGTTTTTGCGACAATAAAAATTCCGTGAATAGTAGTATTATCGTATGTAAAAGTCACTCTGACAATGGCATTGTCGGAGTTGACCAGGTCAAAGTTAATTTAGTATTGTCGCACAGATTAGTCTATTCTTTTAGTTGAAGTTTTTGCTAAGTCTTTTGTAATATTCACACAGATTTTCTCTCCGTGTTCTGTGAAATACAAAAGCAAGTTTAGATCAAATACTCATTGTTCTTTAATTCATATATTGATATATATTTTGTATTCTGCACAAGATATATAAAGTTCTAATTGTGATTCGTGATCCACGACACTACAAAGCATACATAATTAATTAAGATAGATAAGGATAGAAAGGACCGGGATTAATATGCGAGAAGGAATAGACTTGAATTAATGAGCGTTACTCCAAGCGTACACTAAAGATTACAAGAACGTTCCTTGCTTTCGTTCTATTCTAACAAGCTTCCTAACCTTAGCCTAATACTAATTTAAAGTAAGAAAATAAAATGAGAAAGAAAAGCTAGAAGCTAGAGAAGTAAGAAAGATATGGAAGGTGTGTGTTAGAGTGTTGAAGGTGTGTCTTCCAAATGAACCAAGGGAACCGATATATAGGTGAAATCTGGTGCATTTTAGAAACTAGGGGCACATGTTAGCAAAAGGTGGAAAAGTTGCTAGCACATGTACCCTAAAGCGCGGAAAGGTGTAGCACGTGTACCCTAAAGTTGCGGAAAGGTCTAGCACGTGTATCAGGCGAGTACGGGCAAGGACGAAAAAGTGTCCGGGGGACGGGCGGCAGGAAGCCGGTGCCGCCACCCAGCCAGCCGGGGGCGGCTGTATGGTGGCCGGCAGCGGCTACCATGCTGCCTCCCCGGTTCGCCATCTTTTGTCTCATTTCTCGATTCGTGCGTATCTTCTTCGTTATGCGTCCGTTTTCATCGATTCTTTTTGCATTGGATCCGTTTTTCAAAAACAAAGACTTTAATGAAAAGAAATCCCTGAAATGTTTCTCTGATCTTTAGATGTCTCGTGCGAATCATTTGAATCTTCCGGCGTATGTAGAATCTTCGTTATTCATCCGTTTTTGCTGATTCTTCTTCTGTTGGATTCGTATTTTGAAAAGAACATCTTGGATAAGATGGATCTCAGTGATGGATACTTTTTTTCTAAATCTTGTCTTGATGTCTTTAATCTTCAAACATGTGTGGAATCTTCGTTTTTCGTCCGTTTTGCTTGATTTTTCTCGTGCAACTTTATTTGACCATCTTGGCAAAGTTTCATTGATTTGAACATTATCTGAGTTTATTTGCAAAGTATAGTTCCAGAATGAGAGAGATATGGGTAGTAAAAACGTGACTTTTTACGCGATATTAGGTATGCAGCTCACCCAATCGGGTAAATTCACCCAATCGGGTATGCAGCTCACCTAATCAGGTAAATTCACCCAATCGGGTATGCAGCTCACCCAATCCGATATGCAGCTCACCCAATCGGGTATGAAAACTCACCCAATCGGGTGAGGGCCTTTCTCATGGCTGTTCGTGCAAACTTCTCACAAAACCAATTTTTGTTCGATTCTTGGGTATAATCTTGCTAATATAACACTATAATACGATAAGTTAAGCAATTCTAAACACAAAAATCAAAGAAAAGTGATGAGTTCTTACGATTGGAGTGATGAACCAAAAATGGAGGTGATGATGAGAATGATGATGATCGCGATGATGATGAAGATGAAGATGATGATCCATGTTGTTATTGCTTGTTAATTGTTGTTGTTGTTGTTTTGATGATTGAAGAAGAACCGAGGGGAAGAAGAAGAAAAATGGTGAGGTCGTGTGTGTGTTTGTGAATTATTGGAGTCGGTTATATCCTTCTCCAATAATTGATATTGGTGGATATTTTATGCCCGTGTTCGTTCACCCAATCGTTAAGTTGTATAATGTTTTAAAATGATAAATTTCTAAATATGAAATCGTATATATTTATAATTGAAGTATTTCATAAAAATACTTTTGGTGAGATATAAAATTATAACTTTGTTTTAACTCAGCTTGACGGATAGTTTTCATTAAATTTTTATAATTATATTTTGAGATATTTATCCGAATACTTTAATATGAAGGTAAAATTATACTTTTATTAATTTTGACCTTTGGGTACGTTTTGTATAGTCTCCGTCTCGTGCGATATGTTATATATATAAAATGACTAAATATTTTTTTTTCACTTTTATTTCTCTTTGTTCACATAATACTATCAAATAAATAATTATTCAAAAATATTTTCGCGCTCATTCAGATTTGTTTGCACGTGATTATTAAATAATCATTTAACGTTATATATATATATATATATATATATATATATATACACACATTTATATATATAATATCTGAATACTTTCGTTTTAACACGTACCGAGTACGAATGATTAAGGTTTAAATTGACCGCTAATTTTGCCCTTTTTGACCGGGTGTCACATTCTCCCCTTGTTAGGAGAATTTCGTCCTGAAATTTAACCGAAACTGAGCTCTGCGTGTTTCTAAGGTCGACTATGTAATATGTCTAATTCTAAGACATCCGACTTATCCGAGTGTTCTCCCCTTGTTAGGCTTAAGCCTACCGATCACAAAAGAAATGAGAGAGAATTCTGATTCCTAAACCGATTTATATCACTGAAGTGATAACCGAATTATATCACCGAAGTGATACCTGAATTATATCACCGAAGTGATATCCGAATATAATAGATGTATTATGCATACCGTATTAATTTCCGATTTATATATTGTCTTAACTAACCGAATACTATAGTACACACTACTACCGATTCCGTATGAGAGATTTTAAGCCGTTGAATTTAAAGTGCAATTATATATATTACATTGCCGAACTCGATTAACTACTATTTGCTAAAACAATGTATACTTACCACCAAAGGAATAGAATAGACGTTATGATATAAGGTACGTACCCGTGTCAGGGTCTGGTTGAGTGTCACTAGCATTCAGCATGAAAAAACTTTCTTTAGCAGTGTTATTGTTTTTCAGTTTAGGACAGTCGCTACAGTAGTGTCCTACGCTGCCACACTCGTAACAAGCTTTCACTCGGCAGTCTTTAGCAAGATGACCATCACACTGGCACTTGTCACAGGGGGTGCCACAAGGCCCTTCATGGTGGCGTTTAAACTTTGAGCAGAAGGGTTTGGTTCCAGTGTACTGCATCTGGTTTTCAGATCCAGAGGCATTGATCTTGGCAGTTGCAGACTTTTTGTTAGTTTCGCCTTAGTTGTCAGGGTCTCCATTGGCTTTTCTCTTGTTATCCTTCCCTTCATGGACAACCTGTGCCATGAGGTTGTGAGCCATACAAACAACACTTTGGATAGTCCCCGGTTTGGATGCAGTCACCATCCCTCTAATGCTTGTGGGAAGTCCCCAGATATACCTCTCGACCCTTTTGTATTAAAGATTGATCATAGATGGACACAAGAGGGCTCGTTGATGAAAACAGGTAGTGTATCTAGCTATGTCATTTCTGTTGATAGTGTGATTCCAAAATTCAGTCGCCAGCTGTTGTATTTCCTCTCTAGGACAATACTCCTCAGTCATCATCTTTTTCAGATCATCCCAAGGTAGTTTGTAGGCAACATCAATACCTACAGTCTGGGCATGAGTGTTCCACCAAGTGAGTGCACCTTGCATCAGTGTGCATATAGAGTATTTGACCTTGCAGTCATCCGGGCAGTTACAGATACGGAAGACGGATTCCATCTTTTCAATCCACTGCAGTAGGCCGATGGCTCCTTCCGTGCCCTTGAAGTTCAAGGGTTTGCAGTTAAGGAAGTCTTTGTAGGAGCAGGGTTTGGTTGGTGGGGTGTTGTTCGGAGTTTCATCGCTTTCCGGGTTTGGGCCTGACCTGCTGTTGGGAAGTGTTTGTCGAGCGGCCAGAGCTTCTGCTACTCGCGGAGTGATTAGCTGTTCAAGTTCAGCAGGAGTGAAGGATTGTCGTCTCGGAGGCATGTTCCTTCAATAAAGACAAGGGACATGTGAGTTTTTGTGTAGGAGTATGATTATCGTAGTTGTATATACTAAGGTAATATATCACAACACAAGTGATAATCAATTGTGTAGAATAAAAAAGGTTGTAATCAATTAACATGCGTGTCCAAAGATTACAAGAGTTAGGGTTTACAAAAGTTTTACAAGGATTCATAACATCTAGGCTAGGAATTTGTTAGGATGAAAGTGATATTACCAACAGTAAGTATGGAATAAATTTTGGTTCGTGGAGGCCTAGCAGTTCTCCCCATCGTGCATCCTAAAAGTGATTTCGAGAAATTAAAATGATAAAAAGAATGCGAAAGGATATCTTCATCGAGAGTACGTAACGGTCCTGCGGAACGTATTGCCATTTTCGATGGCTCGAGCATATTGAGTAACGGAGGCCTATAATGTCCTAAGTATATCCCGTATCCGAGGCCTATTAATATGTATACTGATCATATTACCGAATTCCCAAGGCCTATACATATATATACAATATATATATACCGAGTATATTACGGAACATCCGAGACCGATTAATACATATATCAAGTATATTACCAAATATTCGAGGCCTATTCATATATATATATATATATATATATATATATATATACATAATATATAATAGCCAAATCATATATGTATATACCATATATACATATATATCCGCCTAGTTGTGTCTACCACAAAACAATTATGAGTCTCGGTTCTCTCGTGGTCAGAGTCAACTAGTGCATTCCTGTTCAATATAACCCCTTTCAGATCTCACATCATCTTTATTTAATTGTACATAGTTAGCTAGGCTATGTTAAATTAAACTCGTATGATGTAATTCCTGAACCAGTTATACCTAATGAGGAATACTGCCCAATCTAGGCTATGTTAAATTAACAAATCCCTAGGTTTTCGTAAATGGTTATTTAGCCTGTAGCCTACCTACTCTAATCTAATCTAAATTAACTAATATAATTAAAACGCTAATTAAAATGTTGACGGCTTTTTGCATAAAGTTAAACCCAGACCATGTCGGAAAATGCTATGGTGATTCACAGTGTATTTAATCATTTACCGATGTTTCCATTGTGAATTTAATTATTTCGCCATGTTTACATGATAGGTACATTGTGATCAAAAGTGAACAATACTCATGGCAAGTCCACGTAATCACATTGCATTTTATAATGCTTGCATGACGTTACAGTTAAAAACATAGTTTTTACACAGATAACTATTGAGTAAATATCAAGGTTCGCGACTCCTCTTTACAGGGTTACAATCACGTTTGTTAATCGAAAGGCGAATATAAGTTTTAGGTTTAAAATCATAGGGTAAGTCCGTTCATAAAGTTTCCTTTTTATAATGTCGGTCCATAATACAACTACCTTCGGTCGTTACCGGCTTCCATATGTATGTACTTTGCTTAAAAGCATTTCCAGCACTATACCGAGTAAACAGTCGAATAGGGTCCGTCATATTATTTCACGATATATTTAAAGTCATCCCATAATTATATATACTAACTACATCACAACAAATACAATAGTAATCTACTCGCTAATCATGGAACACACTAATTCTAGCATAATTAAAGCATACATATTTAATTAAGATAGAATAGGATAGAAAGAACCCGGATTATAATGCGAGAAGGAATAGACTTGAATTAATAAGCTTAACTCCAAGCGTACACCAAAGATTACAAAATGTTCCCTACCTTTCATTCTACTTTGAACAAGCTCCTTAACTAGCCTAACACTAATTTTGAAGTAAGAAAATAGAATGAGAAAATAAAGAGAGAATTATGCCTAATGCATATGGGACATCTTCAAATGGAGGCCTATGGGCTGTATTTATAGGGAAAATATGGCTCACATTAGCATCCCTAGGCTCACATTAGAAAAAGTAGTGACAGGTGGTGCACTGGGTACGAAAAAGTAGCGAAAGGTGGTGCACCGGGTACGGAAAAGTAGCGAAAGGTGGTGCACCGAGTACAAGCAAGGACGAAAAAGTGCAAAAGAGATGGGAGGGTGGAGGCTGGCGCCACCTGGCTGTTGGCCGGCGGCGGCCGGCTGCCACCCGCACCGGTCCGTCATCTTTCGTTATGTTGCTTAATTCATGCGTATCTTCTTCGTTATGCGTCCGTTTGTGTTGATTCTTTTTGAGTTGGATTTGTAATTCAAAAAAGAAGAGTTTGATGAAAAGATATCCCAAAAATATGTTTCCTATCTCCAGATATTTCGTACGAATCATTTGGATCTTCCAGCGGGCGTATCTTCATTCTTTATCCGTTTTTGTTGATTCTTCTTCTGTTGGATTCGTAATTTGAAAACGAACATCTTGGCTGAGATGGATGTTGATGATGGGCACTTTTGTCTTGAAATCTCATTTTGATGCCTTGAATCTTCAAACGTGTGTGGAATCTTCGTTTTTCATCCGTTTTGCTTGATTTTTATCGTGCACCCTTGTTTTGACCATCTTGGCATAATATCATTGATTTGTATTGGTTTTGAATCTAACATGCCAAGAATCATTCTAGAATGAGAGAGATATCGGTAGTAAAAACATCACTTTTTACGCGATATCAACAACCTAGTTCGCTATAACCTTAGGCTCTGATACCAATCTATCACACCCCCGATTTCTTGATTTGCGGAAGTGACAATTTGGGTGTGACTAATCAATAATTAAAGCGCAGAGGTACAAGCAAATGTCTCTACATGAGACGTTTATACATTTTACAAAAGTAATACATAGTTTAGGTCATAAGTTTTACAACAAAGCCTTTTTGTTAGAGCAGCTAAAGCCTTTTTGTTAATCTCGGAATTTTTTAGATTATATCCTCCAACTTGCAGTTCATTTACTGTGCGTGTAAATCTGCAAAGCATGTCTCTGACTGTCTCATTTTTCTGGATATAGAAATAATCAAATTGAGTTTTGATTAATTCAAATTTGCTCTCGATGTATTCAGTGTTACCACAAAATCTCTTCTCAATTGCAATCCAAAGATCATAAGCGATTGTTTGTGGAAACATATCCAAAACATCAGCTGGAAGTGACATAGTAATAGCAGAATGAGTTTTGCGTTCAATTTCCCATGCTTTTCGTTCTTCGGGAGTGTATGAACGAACGGGTTTTGGTGGAGGAACACCCATGTGTTCTCCAAGAGCAACAGGCGCTTCATATCGTTCAAGAAGAGCCAACTCCATATCAGGATCAGTGAATAAAACAAACGACATAAAACGTTGTTTCCATGCTCGAAATTCCAAACCCGTAGCATTATGTTGTAAAACTGCATCAACGCTTTGAAGGGACATGTTGACAATCTGCAAACAAAATCAAGAAAAACACAACAAACAAATAGATTTTTGTCTAAGTCTGGAATTATGCGACACGGTGTTGTGTCGTAAAGTAACAATACGACTCAAGTGTTGTGTCGCAGAACTTAATCAGACAGAAGACAAAAATGCGACACAACTGTTATGTCGTGGATTGTGTCGCAAATTGTGTCACAGACTAGTCAAAGTCAAAATAATTTGTGTCGTAGGTTTATGTCGCACTTTGTGTCGTAGACAATTTAATGTCGTATGTTTGTGTCGTATGAACAGTATATACGACACAAGCCTTGTGTCGCAGAAGAGCACAAGCAGACAACCTAGAGCCCACAAAAAATTTCAACTTCCCAAACAAATAATAAACAATTACGCCATGCTTCCTATCAGTTCTAAAACCCAATATTTTAAGATACAAAATCACCAACTTTTGATCTACCAAATCTAAAGGTTTGACAAACACCTTTCTTTGAAGATCAAACACCAAAATAAGCTAAAAATTGAACTTTTTGACCAAGAACACCAAGAACACAAGAATTAAAAATATTACTTTTAAACCAAAATCTTGCAAAAACTAACTCGACACCACACTCAAGAGTATGTGGCTCTGATACCAATTGTAGGTTCCATGTATACGGACCAAATCGAGTAGTTTAACTTGTGTGTTAGAGCGGAAATCAAACACACCAAGATATGCAAGATTAACACAATTAATAACCAAAACACAAAGGTGTATGTTTATATATAATGAACTAGCAACAATACATACACTTGGACAAACACACAAAGATCAAAATAACACAACCTAGTGAATTCTCTTTGAAATACAGAAGTGTTATGTGTGTGAAAGTCTTAACAAAACAGAAGCTGGCGAGGTTCTATTTATAGTCTAATTCAGACATTCTGCGACACAATCCTTGTGTCGCATAGACTGATTCTGCGACACAATACTTGTGTCGCATAGAATGATTCTGCAACACAATTCTTGTGTCGCATAGAATGATTCTGTGACACAATCCTTGTGTCGCATGATTACAAAAATTGTAATTAAACTAAGTCTAAAACTATTCAATATGTAATTACAATATCGACACAATTACAGACTGAGACCAACTGACAGACACACATAAATGTACCAACAAACTCCCCCGTGTCTTCAGCTTGGTCTTCAAGAATTTTTCGATTGGCTCCAGTCTTCAAAAACAGCAGATCTTCAAACGCCTGAACATCAAACCCATCCGGGTGGAAACTTTCCGCCAGCATGTATGCCAAAAGTGAAGCATATATCAATGATTTTCTAAAATCTCTTCGCTAATACTGTATTGAACTCGTTTCCTGGATTGTAGCGAATCCGATTGTCAAATAGCTTCTTCATATCATCTCTAGACAGATTTATCAGGCTCATTGGGTCAAATATTCTGAATTCAGCCTTTTGTAGACCCCACAATGAACTAGATCCAGTCTGTGGCACAGAATCTGGCACATAAACAAGAACGGCTTCGCCAGTGTGACCATCCAGTTCCCAGTAGTGAAAACGCTTCAGCAGATTGAATGGAACTGTTTCCAAGGCAATTTCACGCAGACATTCAGCAGGAGGATAGTGAACCTTTACGATTGGCTGCTTGGTCTTTGAATCGAGCTTTTTCTTGAATGTATACCTTGTACCCAGTATCGGTTTGACATAATGATATTTCTTCAGTCGAATTTCTTCACGCATGATCCTTTGAATAGCATCTGCAATTCCGTCTTTGTAAGGATTTATCAACTAAAGCTGAGTGAGACGAACAATGTCATGCTTCGGCAACGTACTCAGTTTCTTCATAGACCGACGAAAATACTGAATACCGTCAAGTCTCTTGATCATAAACCTCCCTTTGCTAACCTTCCAGCTTTTTATAAGACCTGAATAATCACCGCCAACCTTGTATTTCTTGCATGTAACAGGAACAGGTTCGGGATTTTTTCCTTTGGGAAACCAGTTATCCCTGATGGACATTTCTTTGTCAGAAGGCACATATTCATATGTATCCTGTGGGAAAATGTCATTGTAATTTATCGATTCACGAACAGGGACTGATTTTTCTTGTGAAGGGCCGGCAGACTCAGACGATTCTTGAGCAGGAGCTGCTTGAGAAGTAGATTCTGGTACGTACTTAAATGCAGGCTCTGACTCATCATCTGAAGAATCAGATACGACAATACCCTCTTGTGGGTAAGCTGGACAATCGGTATATTCTTCATCTGGTTCAAGCTCTTCTTGTTCAATATTAACTTCATCATCATTATTAGCAGTTTCAAAGTCAAAAGGTTCTTCAGGAGCATGACCGCCTACGTTGACCACAGCTTGAAGGAATGTCAAATTACAATAGGTGTAATCTACAGCTAGCGGTTTTGGTTGCCCTGGTTGCTCAATAATATAATCCAAAACAAGAGTTGCTTCATTAATAGTAGAATCAGTTACATTATCAGAATTTACATTTTCAACGCCCTCGGCGGAAACCTTAGGTGTTGATTCTAAGGCCGGTGGGCTTTTCCCCCCCGAAGAAATAGCTTGGGTTTCCATCTTCAAAACCATTGATCTCAGCTCGGCATTTTCTTTTTCAATACGGGAGATCCTGGCATCCTGAGCTTCAAATTTTTCAGCTTGAGCGGCCATATCATGCTGCATCCGATCAATTCTGCTCAGGAGCTCTTGAATAACTGCTGGATGAGGGGTGATTGGAGTTTCCGTTCTTAGGAGCTCAGAAGATGTAGACGTGGAAGGGCGAGAACGTGTGACCGGAGGAGTCGGATCAGAAGGATCAGAAGTGTCTCGAGCCCTTTTTCTGTGGCTGGAGGATTCAGGACGTGGAGATGGTGGATGATAAGCATCAATCTCACGATCAAGATCCACCAATTCTGGATCCACGAGATCTGGTTGAACCGGCGGTGGCTGAACTGGAGGTTCAAGTCTCGGTGCAACAAATTGTTCACCTGGAGGAGCAACATACGCAAGATCCACAATGTGACCGAACGGAGCAACCTCACGATCAGGTGCCTGTCCCTGCTTGGCAAAAGAGGCACAAGTGATGTAAATTCTGGTGTTCATCGGCGTTTGCTTAAAAGTGAATGAAGGAGTCACAGGAAGATCTGGGCGCAGATGGTTGAGCAACAACTGAGTGAATCGAGGATACACAACCCATTTGTCTTCTGTATCTAAAGCGTTTTTCACAAAACCCCTGAAGATATAACCTGAGAAGTTAAAGGGTTTGTTATAGATCAAAGCAAGAATTGCAGAGGCAGTCGAATATCGCATTCCTTCAAGGCCTGCCCTGCAAGTAGACAAACACACGATCACAATGTGTGCCAGATATCTCCAGACCTTCGTCATGTAGGTCTTCTTGTATTAATCAACAGGAATATCTTGATATCCAATTGATCTCATGCCTTCGGCGATTGCAGCATCACTGAACTGGATGATCATGTCAGAGTTGTCACCAAACTCAAAGAAATCCCGAATAAGCTGCTCGGAGAAGATAACTTGGCGTCCACAAACCCTAGAGATGATACGAGGATCCTGTTCATCTCTGTTAACGACCGCGTTGTCCCAAAACTCAGTAATATGATTCGTCAAGATCCTAGTGTCAGCAGTGATTGCCTTGTAAATTCGGGAACGACGCAGAAAGGCGATCATGGGACGATACGGGCGCGAAGACTCGACAGTGGAGTTCAAGAAAGCCATGATATTGTGACGCGGTTCCCAGAAATATTTGGTGACATCGATCTCGGCGGGTTAAGCAGCGTGTTGTTCAGCCATTACTGTAAAAGATAACAATAGTACAACAAAGCTTGAAAAGCGTTAGCGTTAGTACAAAAACCCAAAAAAAAATTAAGAACTGCGACACAAGTGTTATGTCGCAATACAGAAATACGACACAAAATTGTGTCGTAGAATGGAAATACGACACAAGAGTTGTGTCGTATGACACATGTCACACGGACAGCATTTCCCTTGCATTTAGCAATTTTTTTAGAAATTAATCTCAGATGCGACATAGCAATTGTGTCGTAGATTGTGTCGTATAACATAGGTATGACATAAGGCATGTGTCGTATGTTGTGTCGTATTAAAATACGACATAAGCAATTATAAAACTACGACATAAAAGACTTTATCCTATACGACACAAGAACTGTGTCATATGTTGTGTCGCAAAGATGAACACTCACCCAACCCAGATTTGTGCGATGAGAAAAATTGGGGTTTTCAAAATCTACGCATACCCTAGGGTTCGCAATCAATAGGGGATCAATAATATACATGTGCCTAACCCTAGAAACCCCTAAACCCTAAATAATTTGGGAAAAACCGTACCCCTAAAAGATATAAATATCCACAAACTAATCTAAGGCTAAATAACCAATGAAAACAAGAAAAGATCATACCGAAAGGTGCGCAGAGAGGTGAGGAACAAGAATTGAGCAACAAACTGCAGTGAAAAAGCTTCGAAAGCACAAATCCGAACGAAAAATGATTATGTCGCAAAAGTGCCTTTGTGTCGTATAAATTGTGTCGTGAATACAACGTAAATGATTATGTCGTATGGTTTTAAGTTTTATACCCACATACGACATAATATTTGACATAATATACGACATAATATACGACACAATTCTTGTGTCGTATAGTTGGAATACGACACAATGCTTGTGTCGTATAGAACACATAGCAGATTTTGATGACAAAAAATATTTGAGGTTAGACCCAATTTTGATTTTGGTTGGAGAATTTTCGCATAGAAAATGATTTGTGACCTAAGAAAAAATTTACATACTATTAAAAGGATAAAACTAAAACAAATATAAACATAAAAGAAGAAAATAGACAAGGACAACTAAAATCGTAAAAACAATAAAATTTTGGGTGACGGAGTTGAGAATTCTGATTAGGGATCATATCGACATAACATGCAATTATTAGGAACAGTAAGTGTTATTTCGATCATCAGTATATTTGTCCTCTTTAAATTTACTTGTTATGTTAGAAACAGTTTTTATAAAAATTATTTCAAAACGATTATTAGTATAATTGTCCACTTTAAACGTGTTATACGCACATCTAGGAACTAATTTTTTTTATTATTCGCATGTATATTTCGCCGTGGTCCCCACCATAGATATACATCTTAACTTAAGACATAGACCATGTTTCCATATACAGAGAGAATATTAGAAAATCAAATTTAAGAATCAAGTCAGCGGTGACAGGTCTGTACTTGCGTACAACAGAGCGACATAGCTTGATTCAGGTTTAAGCAAAACCGGACTCGGTCAAACCATTTTGGCGACCTTGTAAGGTATCTTAATTTTAAAGACTTTGCAAGTACTTTGACTTGTGTTTGCTTAATTTTTAAGTATAAATAAACAGAAACAAGGTCTATACTTACGTATAACAGAGGAGACTGTCAATATATACCCCCAAATGATATCAAATAAACTTCTTTCAACGAACACATGTCTAGTATAAGTAAGAAATTAAGACATTTGTCATACATCTAATGATGTTGTACCACTTGAAATAGACAATTAATTATTAGGCTTCTTAAGAAGTTTCAAGAAGTTTTGTATAACAAGCCTACTAATATATCGTATGATGAAGACAATGTTTATAAAAACTGTTTTCATCACGTCAGATAAATCTACTGACACATCCAAGATAAATCTTAAAATTCCATTTAATGCATGTCACCCGATGTACTATCATATCCCAAGTTGTTTACAGACACAACTTCAATGTCTATTTTAAAATGTACCAACGTTGCATTTCTTTAATACTAAAAAGTATAAAGAGGGGCTGTTGCGAATTTTTTTTTTTAAATTATATTAAATTAAAGAAACTGTACATAAATCAAGTCACAAATCATTTCTTGAAATCAAGGGAAATCATCCCTATCATATCTACAAGTTCGTCGAAACGAGCACGCGAAAATGCTTTTGTGAATAAGTCGGCCTTTTGCATGAGGGTATCTATGTGAATAAGGTCAATCAAGTGTTTCTCATAGCAATCTCTTATGAAGTGAAACCTAATCTCTATGTGCTTGGTCTTAGAGTGTTGAACGGGATTGCGAATAATAGATATAGCAGCAGTATTATCAATATGAATTGGAGTCAAGGTAAGAAGTAACCCATAATCACGCAATTGGTGTTGAATCAAAATCTAGGAGCAACAACTTGCAGCAGTAATGTATTCAGCTTCCGCTGTTGAGATGGAAACTGTGGTTTGCTTTTTACACTGCCAAGACACCAATCTAGAGCCGAGATATTGGCAACCTCCTGTAGTTGACTTTTTATCCGAATTGCAGCCGCCATAATCAGAATCAGAATAGGCAGTGGGAGAGAAATTTTTCTCATTTGAGTACCATAGACCAAGTGATGGTCTATATTTGAGGTAACCAAAAATTCGCTTCACAGCCTTCATGTGAGAAACCTTAGGCTTTGCTTGATACCTGGAACAGATAGACACAGCAAACACAATATCTGGTCGGGATGCAGTGAGATACATCAGCGATCCTATCATAGAACGATAATCACGCTCCTTGCAGTCCTCTTCGTGTTCAGCAGGTCCGAGCTTGTGATCTGTTTCTATAGGAGTACCATAAGGCTTACAGTCATGCAGTTCATACCGAGTCAACATGTCAATCACATATTTGGACTGATGAATGTAAAGACCTTTATCAGACTGCTCAACCTGTACACCAAGAAAGAACTTAAGTTCCCCCATGGCACTCATCTCAAACTCGGACTTCATAATCTTCTCGAAGTCTCTGCACAAAGAATCATTTGTTGAACTAAATATAATTTCATCCACGTAGACCTGCACAAGTAACAAATCTTCTCCAACCCTTTTTATGAAGAGAGTGCTATCAATTTGGCCCCGAGAGAAGCCATTTCTCAAGAGATGATTTGCCAACCTCGCGTACCAAGCTCGTGGAGCTTGATGAAGACCATATAGAGCCTTGCCTAACTTGCAAACATAGTCAGGATGATTTAGATCTTCAAAACCGGGAGGTTGCATTACATACACATCCTTTAGAACTTCTCCATACAGAAATACGCTCTTGACATCAAGTTGGTGGACCCGAAATCCTTTGAATGACGCATAAGCCAGAAAGATGCGAATGGATTCCAATCTTGCAACTGGGGCAAACACATCATCATAGTCTAAACCCTCAATCTGAGTAAAACCTTGAACAACCAACCGAGCCTTATTTCGCATAACTACACCTCTGTCATCCTTTTTCACGCGATACACCCAGCGAGTTCCAATTGGATCAACACCTTTAGGTAAAGGAACCAAATTCCAGACATCAAGTTTTTTGAATTGATTCAATTCTTCCTGCATAGCCTCAACCCAGTATGGGTCTTTCAAAGCTTCGTCTATATTTCTTTGGTTCAAGATGAGATAAGAAACATTCTTCCATATCTTCTTCAAAGAAGGCAAAAGAGGCAGTTGATGATTCCTCACGGATTTCGTTAGCAGCTACCTGACCCCTGGTTAAAACACCTTGTTGAAGCTCACCGATGATATTTTCAGTGGGGTGAGTAGAATGAATTCTAAGCTGAGGGATCTGATCAGGCACAATGATCGGGTCCAAATTTGAAAGAACACCTTCTGAATTTTCAATTGCAACTGAGCTATCAGTGACAATGTTCTCAGTTTCAAGTGGAAAGATAATGTCGGTTTCAGTTTGAGGATTAGATTCAGAAGCTACATGATCAACATCGGAGGAATTATCATCATTGACAATATTATCATGAGGTACTACTCTAGACTTGGAAACTAAGTCGGAAGTAAGATCCAAGCCATGAAGTAGAGACACCACCTGATCTTCTTCACTAAATTTGGGAAGATTGAATGAGTCCACCAACGTATCATACTCAAACAAGGACTCAGGTCCCTTGCCTTTTGGAGAATCAGTATATTTCATAAACCTTACTTCAAAATGTTCCTCTATTCTCCCAGTGGACTTGTTGAAGACTCGTTTATTTGGCGAATTCACAGAATATCCCAAAAATAGGCCATCGACAGCTTTTTCATCAAATTTGCCTACCAAATCCTTAGTAATTAGTATTGTGCAAGGACACCCGAAAGGCTCAAGAAACTTTAAATTTGGTTTCCGATTATTCAGCAATTCATAACATGTTTTGTTTCGTTTCTTAACCATCGAAAGTCGATTCAACACGTAGCACGCAGTATTAATAGCTTCTGCCCAAAACGTGGTAGGCAGATGCGCATCAGACAACATGGTTCTTGCTGTTTCAATGATTGTCCTATTCTTTCTTTCAGCGACACCATTTTGCTGAGGAGTACGAGCAGCACTAAACTAATGAAAGATTCCTTTTCGAAGACAATACATTTCCAAGGTTCTGTTCTTGAATTCTGTTCCATTATCGCTACGCAGTTTCTTGATTTTCAGGTTACACAGGTTTTCAAGTCTGTTGAACAAGTAGGTTAAAGTATCAGCCGTTTCATCCTTTCTAGCCAAGAAATATACCCAAGAAAACCTTGAGTAATCATCAGTAACAACCAGACAGTATGATTTTCCTCCAATACTTTTCTTATTCACAGGACCGAACAAATCCATGTGAAGCAACTCCAATGGAGATTCAATTGAGTTCACCTGCTTAGACTTATGGAACTTCTTGTGTTGCTTCCCTTTGAGACAGGAAACGCATTCATTATCTATTTCGAATGACTTTTTGGGCACACCTAACACAAGATCATTATTGACAAGATAATTCATTCTGCGAAAATGAATGTGTCCCATACGTCTGTGCCAAAGCAGTGAATCTTTAGAAAATGCTTTTGATAGCAAACAAGTATGCTCCTTGGTAGTCACAGTTTGCATATCCAAAATGTACGAGTTGTGTACACGGGGTGCTCTCAGTAGCACCCATTCCTCGGGAATAACAAATCCCGGTTTCAGAATTAAACACTCAACATCTGTAAATGCCGTAGTAAACTTCTTGTCGCAGACTTGAGAAACACTGATCAGATTGTGTTGCAGTTCCTCGACATAATTTACTTTATCAAAACTCACTTTCCCATTTGAAAGAGACCCTACCCCGTTATGTTACCACCTGCATCTCCTGCAAAAGCAACATGTCCTCCGCGATATGGTTTAACGTTTGACAGAAGAGACATGTCACCGGTCATGTGCCGTGAGCAGCCACTATCCACATACCATTTACTGCTTTGTATATGACCTGACTACTACAGCACAACATGAGGAGAGAGTTAGTTAGAAATGGAGACCCAGGCCTTTACATACTTGGGTACTCCGGAGACCTCATCAATAATAACTACATCAGTTAAAACTTTGTTTTTCAAGACATCAGAAGTACTTCCTGATGCAGTATTACTTGATGATGAGTCATTTGATGACTCTTTTGGTCTCCAAATTTTCATAGGAACCACAGTGGGTTGCTTGTTAACATTGTCAGGCTGTTTAACCTGAGGTTTACTAGGCCTAGCAGCATTAACTTTCAGGATAGAAGTATAAGAAAGTGAATCTTTCTTTGAAAATGATTTAGAAGATGAATTTTTGTAAATAGAATTTTTGGAAACACCTTTTGACAACTTCTTTCTCGAAAGCAACGGACATTGATTAATCAAGTGACCTTGTTTCTTGCAGTAGAAACATGATCATCTTTCCTTAAAGGTTTGGTCGTTACTGCCTAAGAATTGAGGTGAGATAGGCAACTTATGAGAGTATGTGGAAGTGGATGCCTCAGAATGTGAAACAGAAGATTTGACAGAATTCTTGTTTGAGTTATAATTAGTATTCTTTAAATCTTTCCTTTTAAGTTCAGCCTGAGCCTTAGCATTCCTTTGAAAAGTTTCATTGTTTATCTTAGAAGAAATAGTGTGATGATCAGGCTTAATGTTTTTCTTTTCACATTGAGACACACTCTTACAAGGAACATCCTCAACCTCGACCTCCTTTTCAGTAGTTTTTAAGGGAGCAGGCTGAAAACTACCAAAGGGGGTTAACTGGACAATTCTTGAGGAGGTAAACTTAACAGGTTCAAAAGACCTCACAGGTTCAATCTTAGTTAGCTTGGTTTTCTTCTTTTCATGATTGATCTCTATGTTGGTTTGATAGAAATCAGGCAACTTAAAAGTAGGCAAACTAACAGGTTCAGTTACAGGCATATCTACACGCTTAACAACAGGTTCATTAACTAATATTTCAATGGGCTTTGCATCTACTAACGCAGTAGGTACAAAATCTTTAATTTCATCATTAGACGGTCTAACCAAATTCACATCTAAAGACGGAGGCGGTTGATGATGATAACCATAACCGGACTTATCTTTAGAATTAGTCCTACCCGTCTGAAGGATCTCAGTAAAGACCATGGCTGAAGTGTTGATATTCTTGAGTTTTCATTTGTAATCAACAACTTTGGCTTCAGAGATAGCCAATTCTTGTTTTAAATGAGAAATCATTTTTAAGTAACTGTCAATTTCATCCTGATTGCTGAAAATTAGAGCTTTCAGCTCCTTTTTATCTTCAATGAGTTAATTAATGTTACTATCAAAAAGTTTCTCATTAGTTTTCAACACTTTATTTGCCTCCATCAAATTCAAGATATCTGACTTCAGGTTGTCATTATGTTCCATAAGCCCATTTACTTTACCAGTTAAACTAATACATGAGTTACAAGTAAATGAAGCAAATTGTACCTCATTGTTGATGGCCATGAAGCATTGCTCGTGATCTTCAAATGCAGAAAAATCATAAGCATCTCCATCCTCAATCAACAATGCAGCCTTAGCAGTAGTATGTTCAATCTGTTTTGGAGCAACAGATGGTTTTGTGAAACCCGTAGCAGGTTGTCGGCCTTTCTCACATTCGCGGGCAAAGTGTCCAAGATTCTGACACTTATAGCACTTGATTTTACTTTTATCGAATCCCATTGGTGTTCGATCAGCTGCATCTTCAAGAGATCTCTTTCCAGTTCTTCTTAGATAGTTTTTGGCTCTGCGAGTGAGCATAGCCATATTCCATCTAATGTCAATCCTTTCTAACTCATCGGGATCAACCTGATTGAAGTCCTCATCAGTCAGCTCCAATGTACTGGCCCTTTTAGAAAGAAAGTCTTCATATGATGACAAGAAGGAAGTAAACATTGTTGCATGTTCATCTGTGGTTGTTGAAGAAGGAACAGATGATGATGAACATGTTTTGCTTGAAGAAGCATTATAAGTTGGTAGGGCTGAAAAAGTTCCTACAGTAGGATTACAGTAAGAAGATGATCTCTGAGAATTTGGCTCAGCTGTAATGAAAGCTGTTCCACTATTACTTGATTCGGATGCACGAGCAATAGATCTTGTTTCCTTCTTTTGAATATCCAATGCACCAGCTTCAAGCTTTCCAACAAGATCATCCAGAGACAATTGCATTGTCTTTGGATCACTTTCTAATAACAAAACTCGTGTTTCCCAACTTGGTGGTAGAGCAGCTAAAGCCTTTTTGTTAATCTCGGAATTTTTTAGATTATATCCTCCAACTTGCAGTTCGTTTACTGTGCGTGTAAATTTGCAAAGCATGTCTCTGACTGTCTCATTTTTCTGGATATAGAAATAATCAAATTGAGTTTTGATTAATTCCTATTTGCTCTCGATGTATTCAGTGTTACCACAAAATCTCTTCTCAATTGCAATCCAAAGATCATAAGCGATTGTTTGTGGAAACATATCCAAAACATCAGTTGGAAGTGACATAGTAATAGCAGAATGAGTTTTGCGTTCAATTTCCCATGCTTTTCGTTCTTCGGGAGTGTACGAACGAACGGGTTTTTGTGGAGGAACACCCATGTGTTCTCCAAGAGCAACAGGCACTTCATATCGTTCAAGAAGAGCCAACTCCATATCAGGATCAGTGAATAAAACAAACGACATAAAACTTTGTTTCCATGCTCGAAATTCCAAACCCGGTGCAAAATAAGGAGGTTTATTTGCACTACCGATCGTAGCATTATGTTGTAAAACTGCATCAACGCTTTGAAGGGACATGTTGACAATCTGCAAACAAAATCAAGAAAAACACAACAAACAAATAGATTTTTGTCTAAGTCTGGAATTATGCGACACAGTGTTGTGTCGTAAAGTAACAATACGACACAAGTGTTGTGTCGCAGAACTTAATCAGACAGAAGACAAAAATGAGACACAACTGTTATGTCGTGGCTTGTGTCACAAATTGTGTCACAGACTAGTCAAAGTCAAAATAATTTGTGTCGTAGGTTTATGTCGCACTTTGTGTCGTAGACAATTTAATGTCGTATGTTTGTGTCGTATGAACAGTATATACGACACAAGCCTTTTGTCGCAGAAGAGCACAAGCAGACAACCTAGAGCCCACAAAAAATTTCAACTTTCCAAACAAATAATAAACAATTACGCCATGCTTCCTATCAGTTCTAAAACCCAATATTTTAAGATACAAAATCACCAACTTTTGATCTACCAAATCTAAAGGTTTGACAAACACCTTTCTTTGAAGATCAAACACCAAAATAAGCTAAAAAATTGAACTTTTTGACCAAGAACACCAAGAACACAAGAATTAAAAATATTACTTTTAAACCAAAATCTTGCAAAAACTAACTCGACACCACAACTCAAGAGTATGTGGCTCTGATACCAATTGTAGGTTCCATGTATACGGACCAAATTGAGTAGTTTAACTTGTGTGTTAGAGCGGAAATCAAACACACCAAGATATGCAAGATTAACACAATTAATAACCAAAACACAAAGGTGTATGTTTATATATAATGAACTAGCAACAATACATACACTTGGACAAACACACAAAGATCAAAATAACACAACCTAGTGAATTCTCTTTGAAATACAGAAGTGTTATGTGTGTGAAAGTCTTAACAAAACAGAAGCTGGCGAGCTTCTATTTATAGTCTAATTCAGACATTCTGCGACACAATCCTTGTGTCGCATAGACTGATTCTACGACACAATACTTGTGTCGCATAGAATGATTATGCGACACAATACTTGTGTCGCATAGAATGATTCTGCGACACAATCCTTGTGTCGCAAGATTACAAAAATTGTAATTAAACTAAGTCTAAAACTATTCAATACATAATTACAATATCGACACAATTACAGACTGAGACCAACTCACAAACACACATAAATGTACCAACAAGTTCGCATAACGATTCTGAAGACTTTAATACATAACCGATTAACAAAAGATAATGCTATAAAATCTTCTTATGTTTATAGATGCATGCGACTCGTACTAGCTAGCATATCTTGCGGGCCACCCTACTGTAGTTGATCACCTGAGAATACAACACTAAAAGGTCAGCTATAAAGTTGGTGAATCTCACAGGTTTAAAGTAAAACATTGATGTGATACACCGTATTATCCGACGATTTATAACCGAACAAAGATTAAACCAATTAAGGTTTCCGAATTAAATATACCGACACTAACATTGCAGTGAGCCATGGTTCGAGGCCTAACCCGATTTTTTGCCTCCCAAACAGTGTCAACACCCATAACAATTACTAAAATGCCCGTTTGGAATGGTTGTAGCTAGCAACCCGGACAGGGACGTCACTCCCCAAATAGATCTATTCTTTAGTAATCGTGTCTTATTAAGTTAACGAACCATGCAATGATGAGGTCTTTCCCGAATTAAAACACTCATGCAATAACCGAACAAATCAATACCGACAATGATAACCGGAATTAATAGCCGAATTTATTTAACCAAGTTAATAACTAAATTAACTAACTGAATAACTGTGATCACGAAAACAATTTGTGTTGCATCTCCCCCGAGTTTAAAATAATAAAACAGTAAAATGGGGTCGTGAGACTCACCTGAGGAGCTAGCGATGCTAAAGTAAGCTTATGTCCGAATCCGAAATCTCCTAGTGTCCTAAACACTCGAGATTCTAAATAAGTAAATCGACGCGTAAATATACCATCCATATAATGTTTATTCGATTTAACTATGCCAAAAGTATTCGATAATTGTTTATGTTTGAAGTTTCTAAAATGTGTGCGGCCCGTTGGTGACGGTTCATGATAATAGTTCAAGTATTCTTATGTGTTTGGTTGTATACTTGTAAAGTATATTCATTATCCGTATTATGTGATGAAATCATTATCCGTAAGTATATACATACATGTACCAAGTTAACTTTTGAAATAACTTTTGTGTACATTGAATCGTACCTCTATAACAATTTTGAACTAAAATACGAGATCGGGTATTGTTTCTTAACTTTTAAGCTTTACCAAATCGGGTAAGGAACTCACCCAATCAGGTAAATTCACCCAATCGGGTATGCATCTCACCCAATCGGGTATGCAGCTTACCCAATCGGGTATGAAAACTCACCTAATCGGGTGAGGGCCTTTCTCATGGCTGTTCATGCAGACTTCTCACAAACCAATTTTTATTCGATTCTTGGGTATAATCTTGCTAATATAACAATATAATACGATAAGTTAAGCAATTCTAAACACAAAAATTAAAGAAAAGCGATGAGTTCTTACGATTGGAGTGATGAACCAAAAATGAAGGTGATGATGATAATGATGATGATCGCGATGATGATGAAGATGAAGATGATGATCGATGTTGTTGTTGCTTGTTAATTGTTGTTGTTGCTTGTTAATTGTTGTTGTTGTTGTTGTTTTGACAATTGAAGAAGAACAAGAAGAACTGAGAGGAAGAAGAAGAAAAATGGTGAGGTCATGTGTGTGTTTGTGAATTATTGGAGTCGGTTATATCCGGCTCGGATAATTGATATTGGTGGGTATTTTATACCCGTGTTGGTTTACCCGATCGTTAAGTAGTATAATGTTTTAAAATGATAAATTTCTAGGTATGAAATCTTATATATTTTTAGTTGAAGTATTTCATAAAAATACTTTTGGTGAGATATAAAATTATAACTTTATTTTAAATCAGCTTGAAGGATAGTTTTCATTAAATTTTCGTAATTATATTTTGAGGTATTTCTCCGAATACTTTAATATGAAGGGAAAAATAATACTTTTATTATTTTTGACTTTTGGGTACATTTTGTATAGTCTCTGTCTCGTGTGATACGTT
Organism: Pseudognaphalium luteoalbum; assembly: GCA_963422505.1. Classification (NCBI taxonomy): domain Eukaryota; kingdom Viridiplantae; phylum Streptophyta; class Magnoliopsida; order Asterales; family Asteraceae; genus Pseudognaphalium; species Pseudognaphalium luteoalbum. The sequence goes on along the minus strand of OY730194.1, from coordinate 70,867,138 downwards.
ATATATATATAAAAACGAATAAATATTTTTGTTTCACTTTTATTTCTCTTTGTTCACATAATACTTTCAAATAAATAATTATTCAAAAATATTTTCGCGTTCATTCAGATTTGTTTGCACGTGATTATTAAATAATCATTTAACATTATATATATATATATATATATATATATATATATATATATATATACATTTATATATATAATATCTGAATACTTTCATTTTAACACGTACCGAGTACGAATGATTAAGGTTTAAATTGGCCGCTAATTTAGCCCTTTTTGACCGGGTGTCACACGAGCGACCTATTATTATTTCCTCATTTCTTCAACTTATCTCATTCTCGTGAAGAGATCTCGTAAGTGTGAACACATCGGATGAAACCCCTTTTTACAAACTCGATGTTGTTTTTGCAAATGAAAAGAGAAATCACTGTCTCAAAATTTTGAAAAGATATTTTCTACTACAAATCAGGTTTATACAACATGTGTTTTTAAACGAGTTCGAGCATAATGCATAAAAGTAGTATGCGAGTACCTCAAATGCTCAAAACATATGAATTAAAATAATTTCTAATTTTCTGAGACCAGTGGTTTATTAGCAAAATGAGTTGTATTCAGAATATGTTTTGAAAACAGTTGGGTTTATCCAAGTGTGAAGGATAGTCAGAGATCTTCTTCAATTATCAACACTCTACTCTCTTCTACGTCTTATTCCATGGGTTGCCTCCCAAGAAGCGCTGCTTTTACAGTCGAGAGCCTAACTTTGGCTTCCTTTTGATTAGTTGGTGCTGGAACCTCCAGGGTCGGAAGTGCTCAGAAGTGGAACCCTTGGGTTACGTGGATAGATCCTCAGAAAGTGGCGAGCAATGTCTTGAACGATGTTTGGAATCTCTGACGAAAAGATAGGGAAACTTTCAAGATGCTGCTCAGTAACTCTTTTCATGTGTAGAAGATCCCAAATGATATCCCTGACAGCTTTGGAGATAGCTCCGCGGGAATCAACTATAGAGAATCCATCATGTTCAATCATTTCTCTCTGAGGGTGTTGTTGTCTAAATGAGTCCATGAATCCGAGAAATTGGAGGTGTAGAGTATCGTGATCTGCTATGCTGGAATTTTCTCTTATTTCTCGAATAGAATCATGAATATCCTGGATGAGCTTGGTTTGGTAGCTGGTGAACGTGAGATTAGAGTTTCGAAAGGTGTTGCATACTATATCATATATCTCACGCAAACCATAGTGGAATATCTGCCTATGCTCTTCCAGATGATCCTCAGCAAAGATTTCCTAGATTCAGTATATGAGGAAGTCTGCGATGTTAACCATCGAACCCTCAGGTAATGAGGAAGGGATGTCACGCTTCCTTTCGTCAAAACTCACATACTCGAAATCTTCGGAAATCTTGTGAGCATGGTACTCAATAGTACAGTCAATGTAGAACCTATGAGGAGAAGTTTCATTAATGTGGTCATTCCTAGCCATAGAATCAAGTATGTCCCAAAGATTATTCATCAGTTGAATATCAGCATCTGCATCAGGGTTCCCAGTAGCACGGTACATATTCTCGCGGTATAAGTGCAGAAACTCACTTTGTTCGGCGGAATATGGGAATGCAGATCTGATCAGAGTGTCATAGATCTTCCTATAGATGTGCTTCTGTTCTTCAAAGAACTCCAGCTCTTCAGATGTAGGTCCAGTGTTTTGTTGTAGCAGCTGAGCAGCGAGATCTTCAGCGAAGGCATTAAGACGGTTGTGGAAGAATCTGTAATCTTGGGAATTGATGGCTTGGTTGACCTCAGATTCGGCTATGATTTCCTGAATCAGGGCATGTTGTCATGGAGTGTACTCATTGGTTGAGTTAATGATAATGCTAGTCATAGTAGGTATGTCATTTTCAAAGTCCTAGATAGCACTTATCATTTCCTCATGGTTGGTGATGATCGGAATATCTGGAGAAGGTGGATCAGTAGGAGGTGTGGGAAGATGGATAGACCGGATATCTACTGGAATGTCAGTGTAGACGAAATCATCCTCGTCACTCACTGTACATGGATTGTCCCTAGCCTGGGAATCAGGGAACTCAACAGCATCAGATAGTGGCTGGGTATCATTGGTGATTTGAGATATCGGTTGCGAAGAATGCATCTCTATGTCTCTCTCCTTCTGAGAATCAGCGTCTCGGCTAGATTCAGAGGTTCCTCCATACTCGAACAGAGATCGAGGCGCAGATGAATCGAAGGCTTAAATCCTTTGGGAAGGTTCCTTTGAATATAGCTCCAGCAGTTGGGAAGCTTTGTTGGCTGAGATCTTCATCAGGAGTTTATCTCTAAGCTCTGGGTGTTGTTTTGATAAAGCAATGGTCTTCTCGATATTTAGCAGAACATCGAGTCGAGGCGAGATAAGAGGTTTAGAGGGATCTATGACAGAGGCTATAAGCCTTTCCATAGTTATGTAAAAACCTGCATCATATGGTTCATCCATAAGTGGGTTATCATCTGATTCGTTATCTGACAGAGATATGGTATCATTGTTATCCTCGATCTGTAAGATTTCTGCTGTCGAAATGTGAGAATTAGGTAAGCAGTGATGCGGTGGAGTGGATTGGTATAAGTCCTCCTCTTCTTCTTCGTGGTCTTCTTCCATTTCATCTTCGGATTCCTCCATTTCTTCTTCTAGTTGAGTTTCTTCTTCCTCCAATTCTTCTGGTTCTGACTCATCTGGCTCGGAATCTTCCATCTCTTCTTCTGACTCCGACTCTTCTGTTGATGATATAAGGCAAGTATGCTCATCAGGTACGTAAGTATCTGATGGTTCTGAGTTAGAAGTGTCATCGTCCGAAGTTACTCTGCCCATTGAGATCGCATATATCTCTGCTTGCTCTGCAGAAAGTTCATCAGGCTGGTTGATTCTGAATGCAATAGTCTGTCCATGTGCTCTAAGGCTGATAGTGTGCGAGTAAACATCAATAATAGCACGAGCAGTATTCATAAATGGCCTTCCTAGGATAATGGGTGTATTAATGTCCTCCTGTATATACAACCTTTACCATGACGTTCTCAGTTATGCCCCTAGGATATCGGACTGTTTGGTCGGCAAGATGGACGCTCATCTTGGTGGGTTATAGTGGTCCAAGTTCAAGTCGGGAGTAGAGTGAGTAGGGCATGAGATTGATGCTTGCTCCAAGATCAGCCAAGGAGCGGATTGTGCCCGACTGATAGATGGAACAGGGCAAAGTGAAATTGCCCGTGTCTCTCCTAGTTTTTCCAGAAGGGAATTTTGAATAATGGCTGAGCATTCCGCATTGAGAGAGATTTTAGGTACTTCGGGTACCTTTTCCTTAGTTGCCAGCATGCGTCGGATGTATTTTGTTCCGGTAGGGATTCTAGACACGGTGTCTAAGAATTTTCCATCGAGTTTGAAAGATTTGGCGTTGAATCTTTTCCCGATACGATTTGGGAAGGGGACTCAAACTTCCTGAGTAGGGGTATGCACGGATTAGGTCTCAACTGTCGTTGGGACAGGAGTAGGGTTCTTCACCGGAGAAGAAATAGCAGAATGGCTTGGTGCCTTCTGGATGTCCGTGGAGTTCAAAGTCTTAGCCTCCTCAATGTGTGGGTTGTGAATGGTATTACTGGGTAGAGATCCTTGAGGTCGAGTATCGAGACGGTGTGCCAACTGACCAATTTGATTCTCAAGGCTCTTAAGAACCGAGAGTTAGTTTATGAGGAATAGGTCAGTTTGATCTTGTCTGGCGGTCATCTTCTGATTGAAAGTGTTCTGCCTCTGGATGAATTTGTTCAGGTTGTCATCAGTACTCGTGACTGTAATGATCGTCTTTGCAGGTTCAGTGGGCTAGATATTCTCAGTGGTGGTTAATGGAAGTGGTTGATTGTATGGAAATTTTGGTTGTTGTTGGTTCTTCAGATATCTAGGCTGAAATCTGGGTTGGACGGGTGGTTGGTTGTTCCGTGGAGGATACTGAGTTCCTCGTTCTCTTGGCGGAGAAGTTCTAGCGAAGCCGAGTAGATTCTGGGAACTAGTTGGGAATTGTGCTTAGTAAATAGTGCTGTCAGTGGGATCTTCGTATTCGACTGCATACTCCTCGGTAGGATGGTGAACACAGTTCTGGCAAGTCTGAACTTGTTGCGGTTGTTTCTTCACCTCTCTAATCTGCTTCGTTAGGGTTTCTATCTGCTCGCTCAGAGTCTTGAAGGCTTCAGCTTGAGCGGTGCTCTCTATAGGGAAGGATGAGGATTGCTCATCGGACTTCTAGTCGTGGTGATGCATTGTCATGTCTTCATTTAAGGCCCATGCTTCATCGTCGGTTAGCTTCATGATGTTGCCTCGAGCAGCAGCGTCAAGCGTGATGCGGTGGATAGGGTTAAGACCGTTATAGAAGGTATAGAGTTTGTCGGTCTTCATCATTTGGTTGTAGGGAATTCGCCTCTCCAGACTCTTGAATCGCTCCCACGCTGAGTAGATAGATTCATCGTGAGCTTATTTAAAGTTAGCGACGTCATTCTTAGCCTTGGTTTGTCTGGATGGAGGGAAATATTTCGCCAGGAATTTATTTCCCATGTCTTCCCATGAGGTGATTGAGCCGGTCTCAAGCCCCTCAAACTAGGTCAGAGCATGTAAAACGAGAGAAAAGGGGAACAAATACAAGCGGACTATGTTCTGCTCAACCCCAATCTGCTTATACGAGTTGGAGATTTGAATGAATTTGTTTATGTGGGCATTAGGATCCTCACGGGGTAGTCCATGGAATAGACAGTTGTCCTTAATGAGTTAGACGATATGGTATTTGAGTTCAAAAGATGCTCCGTCGATCACAGGGTAGCTAATTGGTCCTCCTCGTCCTTCGATCGATGGTTTGGTGTTGTCGGCGAGAGTAACACGAGCGGCCATTTGTGGAAAACGGGAACGTCTTTCTTTGCGGATGTTATGGATAATTGACTCAGGATCGGGTACGAAAATGAGAGGGTCAGATCCGGATGATCTGGTCGAATATCGTTGTATGTTGTCGGAAGGAATTGTTGGTGGTTACGAGAGAGAAATCTAAAGTATGGGTATCACTAAAAATAAAGTTCGTCGGGACGCCTCAGAGTCTTACGATCAACTTCCCCGGCAGGGCGCCAAAAACTTGTCACGTGCACACCGGTACGGTCATTTTTGCATTGGGCAGCAGCACGACGTGGGAAGTGATGATTTTTAAAATTTTATATTTTGTTGGGGACCTAAGTTCTACTAAGGCTGTATAGTAGTAGTATGACCTAGGGTCGTTCTAAAGAGTCGATCATATTGTGAAATGAATTGTTGGGACGAACAGTGCAATTTAGCAATGGGTTTTAAAATACTTTTGAGTGGGGGTTTTACACTTAGGTCCTAATTAAAATTAAACTGAATAAAGTAGGAAATAAAATATAGGTTTAAATCAGTTAAGGAGGAGAGTGCTTGTTATGACTTTGTTAGCTTATATGAGGGGTGATGATGTATTAGGGTTTTACGTATTTTAAAGATTTGTGTCTTGCTTTCACATAGATAACTTGTAGTGTAAACACTAGCACCCTACTGATCAGGTTATCCGATCAGTATGTCACTGAGTACTAGGCTATCGAGAGTCTGATCAGATCGGATTGCCTTGAAACCCTTCACACCGTCTCTTAATGAGACTAAGTGACCCTCTAGATGGGGTACATGAATAGGGCGACAGTCCGTAATTTATCTACTGACCTTTCTTTAACACATACAAGGTCTTTAAGCTAGGCAAGGCATTTAAGATTTAAGACAAATGGTGACTGCTAACTTATACATTAATGGTTATGATTAAGTTCAGAGATGTTCAGTTGTGATACAGTCTTCAACCAATAGGGTTTTCCACAGCTTTCACGTATTTGTACTCCACATGAGGTGTTTCCAACGTTATACTGTGTATTCACCTGTATTACGGTCTTTCCTGGATCACAGACTATGCCAGGAGGTAATACAGTGTACAGCCTACGACCTTTCCATGGCTTCCACGTATTTGTACTCCACCAAAGGTGTTTCCAACGCTATACCAGATACTCAGTCGTTTTAGGGCTTTCCCTGTATTACATACTTTACAGCCATCTGAGCTCAATATATCTAAGCTTGTATTACATTGCAACCATCTATGATAGCTAAACAACCCGTTCACTTTAATAATTCAAATCCTAATAAATCCCTGATTAATTCACGGTGTACTATACGATAGTTTAGGCAGTATTTTCACAGTTTCAGAATCAGACCATGTTTATTTTAAGAGAACATAGATAGGTAGTGGCCGTCTGAACAAGGTTCGCGACTCCTTGTCATAAAGGTTCTAACCACGTTTATTAGAGGAAAGGCAATAGTTTAGTTTGAAATCATAAATGTATAGTTAAACAGTACACTGGGTTTTCAGTTTATAATAATTAGGAACATTATTCCTCAACGGATTGTACCCACGACTTTCATAGCTTCCACGTTCCGTGCTCCACACATTAGTGAAGTTTCCGGCGCTATACAAATGAAAGCCATATAACGTTACCTCCGTTGTTTCATAACGGTATTATCCCAATTGTATATTTAAAGTAGCATCACCCCAAATATTTAACAAGCTAACTACATCATAACAAACAAAATAGCTAATCTACTCATGAATCATGGCAGCGTATCCTAAATCTAACATAACAACAGCATGCAACATTATGAAAGATAAGGATAGAAATAACCGAAAGTAATGCGTGGATTAAATAGTAGCTAAAAGATTACACGGGCAGAGCTCAGAAATATGCCGAACAATATTACAAAGGAGATCCACCAAAACTTCAACACTATTACAAAACCTACCCTCCGTTAGTCTTGGTTAAATATTAACGAAGAGCTAACCTAAAACTAACCTAAATCTAACAAAGAAACTAACTAAACTAACTAGAGAGAGAAAGTAGAGAGAGAGTGTGTGTGTTTTTTGAGGTGTTTTGGTGTTTGTAAAAATGAGGAGGTGAGGTGGGTAGTTTTTAAGGGAGGAGGTGAGGTCATTGTGCAAGTCTCAAAGCATGAAGAACAAGCTCCAAAGTGCGACTAGTGAATCACAAACACAGGGGGGGTCAAAAGCCAAATGGGTGCCAAATATCAAGGCTTAATCCCAATAATTGGGACCTTATGGGCCGTATACGGCCCCTGTAGGTGCCGTATATGGCACTTGCAGGGGGTCAAGGACCAATTATTTGCTTGCTTGATCCGCGCTCTTGTTTCGTTGCTTGTTTCGCTCGTATCTTCTTCGTTTGGAGTCCGTTTTGATTGATTCTCATGCCGTTGGAATCGTCTTTCCGTTACGCTTCTAATTGGAATTGTAGATCTTTTTCTTGTTCCGGATGACGATCGGTTGGTTTCCAGACTGCACATCTTCTCCGTCTTTCATCGCTTTCGCTTGATTCTTTCACCTCCGATCTTGTAATATCCTATAGAATCATAAAATATGGATTAAGATTTATTTCTATAAGATAATCAAGAGGGGAATATTTAAGGTGACATAATTTGCTTCGTTTTGCGTGCAAATCAGTTGTTTTTTGATGACTTTTGCAGCAACACCTATAATTAGTCTGCTTAGGTGATTTTTAGAAAATAATGATTGTTTTAAGATGTTTTCACCAAATATAAGTCAAATAAGTGTGGAATAATGTACGTAAAAACATGACTTTTTGCGTTACATCAAATGCCCACCTCTAGAAAGCGCAAATTCTTCAGAGACGTTAAAAATTACTATTGGGACGATCCATACTTGTACAAATTGTATCCGGACCAAATCATCAGAAGATGCGTAGACGAGAGGGAGGCAAGAAACATTCTCCACCAGAGTCATCACGGACCCACTGGAGGACATCATGGAGCAAATATGACCACAAGGAAGGTATACGATTCCGGCTTCTACTGGCCAACCATTTTCAGGGACTCTCACGACTTGGTAAAATGTTGTGATGCTTGCCAAAGGTTTGGAAGTATCTCACGAAGGAGTGAAATGTCACTCACTAACATCCAAGCCTGCGAGATATTTGATATATGGGGTTTGGATTTCATGGGACCATTCCCAAAGTCCTTCGGAAAAGAATACATTCTAGTAGTTGTCGACTATGTCTCTAGATGGGCTGCGATACAAGCATTTCCTACCAATGACTCACGAGTAGTGACCAAGTTTCTCAAGCAACTCTTTTCTCGTTTTGGAACTCCAAAGGCGATCATCAATGATCAGGGCAAGCACTTCTGTAATGCTCAGTTTATGAGGACATTACAATATTATGGTGTCACCCATAAGACCTCTACGGCCTACCACCCGCAGACGAATGGGCAAGCTGAAGTGACGAACAGAGCGCTCAAAAGGATCTTAGAACGAACAGTTATGAATCATAAGGAAAGATGGGCCGATAAATTAGACGATGCTCTGTGGGCATTAAGAACTGCATATAAGTCACCATTAGGGACCATGCCTTACAGACTAGTCTATGGAAAGCATGTCATCTGCCGATAGAGTTAGAATACAAGGCATACTGGGTGCTGAGAGATTGCAATCTAGACCCTTCCATAATAGGATTACATCGCAAGATGCAGCTGAACGAACTAGCCGAATTGAGAGACCCAACCTATGATAGTTTTCTACATTTCAAGGAGCGAACCAAGAATACTCATGATGCTAAAATTAAGTATTCTAAGTTCAAACCTGGAGACAAATTTCTTCTCTACAATTCGTGCTTCAGAAAATTCTCAGGCAAATTCAGAGCAAGGTGGAGCGGACCATTCATGATATCAAAGGTCTTTACCTTCGGAGCAGTCGAACTAGAGGCTCCGGATGGTAATTTTAAAGTCAATGGCCACCGGTTAAGGCATTACATCAAAGACTTTCCTTCAAGTAAGGAAATCTATATCTTTGAACCACCTTGAGCCGACAAGTAGGTAAAGAGTCAAGCTAATGACTCGTTAATCAAGCGCTCTTGGGAGGCACCCCATTGCTTATCTTAGAATAGCTTTATTTTTCGTTTCTCAAATTAGTTTTTGCTTAGTATTATCATCCCTGGACTAATAAATGCAGGTTAAGCTAGATACCCGACAGCACCACACTCTTACATATACATCGGAGATAATTTTATTTAACTTATACAAATGCAACAATTCAGATGATTCGAACTTTCAAATAAAAATCTTTTAACAAAATTCATCTGAGTCTGTTGCATTTGTATAAACTTATAAACTATGGCATTACCTATTTTATTTTATGTTTCAGGATGGACGCTTCAGCTCAGCCCTCGGGAAAAGCTGCCCAACAACAGAAGAAGAAGAAAAACCACAGATGATATCGCGTAAAAAGTCACGTTTTTACTACCGATATCTCTCTCATTTTGGAGAAATACTTGGCATTCGAACTCAAATAATACGCAAAGCAATGAAAATTTGTCAAGGAGATCAAAATGAAGATGCACGAGAAAAATCACGCAAAACTGGCAGAAAACAAAGATTCCATGCACAATCGAAGATTCAAAGCATCCAAGACAAGATTTGAGATGAAGTACCCACCACTGAGATTTCTCTTATCCAATATCTTCGTTTTAAAATTATGAATCTAACAGAGGAAGAATCAGCCAAAACGGACGAAGAATGAAGCACTGCGTATGCCGAAAGATTTAAACGATTCGTACAAGACATCTAAATATCAAAGACACATCTCAGGGATTTCTTTTCATCAAACTCTTCGTTTTTAAAAAACGAATCCAACGCAAAAAGAATTGACAAAAACGGATGCATAACAAAGAAGATACGCACGAAACAAGAAACGATCAAAAGACGGCGAACCGGGCGGGCGGCCTCCAGCAGCCGCCGTCTAGCAACCAGCCGCCGCCAACTGGCAGCCTGGCACCGGCAGATGGCTGCCGGCCGTCTCCTCCTCCTTTTTCTATCCTTGCGCGTACTTGTCTAGTACATGTGCTACCACTTTCTGCAACTTTAGGGTACACGTGCTACCACTTTTCGCGCCTTTAAGGTACATGTGCTACCACTTTCCAGGAAAGGAACACCCCTCAAAAACATGCTAACTTGCACCTTGGATGGAAAACATGCACCGGATTTCAAGTATAAATAGAGGCATCAAGGCTTTATTTCAAGACACACCTTCCACACCTTGGAAAACATACACATGTTACATATTTTCTTTGTAATTTAGTTCTTCCTTTAGACTAGTTATTTAGAATAGCTAATTAATTAACTAAGGAAGATTTGTACGGAGGTGCTCCGGGATGCATTTTAGCTACGAGTTATTGTACACTTACCTGGTTCTAATCTATCTTCCATATTTAAAAATGCTTGTTCTTTATGTTAATAATTTAAATATGTATGCTAGAGTTGCCATGATTAATCAGATAACTCAATTGTCTGCTATGATAGTCATTTAGGAAGTTTTAAGTATGCGATTAAGTTGTATGTTATGAGATTTCGGATGGCATATATTATAAATAGATGTAGGAATAAAACTTTATCGTTTATCTGCGCAACTCATGTTGTGACTAAAACCTTATCCAAAAATGAACGTAGCTAACTCATAGGGTATAGGTCACTTACTTATACTATGATAGATTGAATCATTGAACTCGGCATGCCCGGTATTCTCTAGACTAAAATTGGATATAAGAGACACGGAACATGGGAATAGACTTAGATAATACATTTGTATGCTTATATAGAACTGTTGTTTATTCGTCTTATTGCATGTTGTTGTTTGATTTTTGCCTTAGTATTATCATAATAGTGAAATAAAAACGGCCTTAATTATCGTGAAATAACATGATGGCCCCTATTCGACTGTTCTCTGATATAGTACTGGAAACGCTTACGGCGAAGTACAAACATACGGAAGTCTGAGAATGACCGAATGTAGTTATATTATGAATCGACTAACAAAGGTATTGCTTAGGTTTCTATTTATAGCATAAACCATCCCTGTTTTCTTGCATACTTGACCAGTTATTCCAACCTATTCCGGCGAGGGTAAACCCCATTCATAAGATTGTTTATTCAACAAACTATGCCATGATTCGGACATCTCTGACGACCGAGATTGGGGAATAGGATTCGAGATTAACTGTCGGATAATATGGACATACATTTGAGAGAACTTTCGGTGTATACTTTAATATATTCTGCAACCCACGTGACATTATGTTTGCCTGATTGTGGACACCTCCGCATTAGCCCGATAGAAGGATTATAGTAATGGCTCACATTAACTTACGAACTTATCCTCATTAGAACACTTCATATTTAACATCACCTAAACCCCTTCATAGTAGACAATCGCTTTAATTGTTGAACGCCCGAAGTAACCTCCACCTATAGTTTAGTTTAGTGTAATTTAGGATAGAAAACCCAAAACCAAAACCAACTCTCTTATCCCTAGCTAAATACATAAAAGTTTCTAAATCCCCTATTTTCAATTCGTCGCGCTTTTAAGAATGATCCTAGGTCATACTTATCCTTTGCTAGCCCTTAGATTAGCAATAATAGTAAACCTAGGTCCCAGCCTTATAAATTGAAAACCCACTATTGTAACCGGTTAGTCATCATTAACGACACCGACCTGATTGGGCGCAACAAGTTTTTGACGCCGCTGCCTGGGAGCGTCGACAACCGATTTTAGAAGTTTAGCGACTTTAGTGTTTAGCGATCCTTTTGAGAGATCAACATCAATCAAAAGTTACCCTTTTTGCCTTTAGGATTAGCTTAGTTTTAGTTTACCCACTTTTGACCAATCATGTCAACACCTTATTCTGATTGGACCAACCCCCAACCAAATGGATCTTTAACTCAACTTTTGGTTGTTTCTTCACCTACAAACCACTTACCATCCTCAAAACAACTTTTATCAGACTTTTGTCTTGAACAAAACATTATGAACAAAAGAGTAACTGGATTTCAAGATAACATTGACGCCATGATAAAAATTTTAGAAAAATTAATTTCTAACATGGAATCTATTTTGAGAAACTTAAGTTTTATTAAGAAAAGTACATTGGTAATTACTAGTAACACCACTCATCCACCAAGTGATGATGTGTTAAGCATTACTAGAGGAGGAAAAGTGACAAAAGTTGATCAACCACAACCAGATAACACCCCCAAAAACCTTTGCCTACGCCTACACCTAATGAAGATGTCTCAATTGACATCCCTGTCACGACACCTGACCCATCATCAGCCAAAACTCCAGATAATGTACCTCGAACGAGAATACCTTATCCTGGTAGACTTAAGAAGGAAAAGCAAGAAGCCCAATTCGGTAAATATCTGGAAATGTTTAAAAGCCTACACTTAAATGTTAGATTATTAGATGCTTTAGTAGAAATGCCCTAGTGTGCCAATTCTTTAAAGAACTCCTTTCAAACAAAGAAAAACTTAGGCAAATAGTTAGTTTACCCCTGGATGCCGAATGCTCTTTAATTGTACAACATGGTCTTCCACCTAAACTAGGCGATACTGGACGCTTTACTATAGCCTGTTTTCTCCAGGATATATAAATATTTAACGCTTTAGCAGACCTATGTGCAAGTGTTAATCTTATGCCTTATTCCCTTTATAAGAAATTAGGATTGAATGACCTACTACCTACTTGTATGACCATCCAATTAGCTGACAGATCAGTTAAACTCCCTCGAGGAATTGCTGAAGATGTCATGGTCAAAGTCGATAAGTTCATTTTTCCAGTAGACTTCATTATCATGGACATAGAGGAAGACACCCATATCCCGCTCATCCTTGGGAGACCTTTCCTAAATACTGTCAAGCCCATAATTGACATTAACGAAAAATCTTTAAAATTGAGAGTTGGGAAAGAGGAGGTCACATTTAATGTCGATCGATTAATGAAGGAGCCTCTGGAAGAGGACCTTGGTTTGTGTGATACTATGAAGGATATTTTTGATGAACATCTCCACGAAGTACTAGTATTATCTAGCCAGGATCCGATACCCAACACCATAATCACCGTTCGGAAGCTATATAATGAGGACCCTGGGCTGCACGCTGCAATAACTTCGCCAACAACATCCGACGAACAACTATTTCCCCTGTTTGAAAAGAAATCTCCTTGCACCGATGGAAAAACAATCGCTATTCCATTAGGATGCGGTACACCGCTACCTTGGCTGAAAAGAGATAAAATCGTACTCAACACATTAAACCCAATCCCTTTAATTAAAGAAATCCTAGATTCATTTAAGGGAATGAGTGTTGAGCCACCATCATTTGAACCGCAATTAGCCAACCAACCCATACCACTACCATTTCCAAACCCCAAAATCAACATAAACCAATCTTCATCCGCTCAATTTCAAGAATTCCAGTTCACCGACGACGGAGAGATCATTCTCACCAGAAATGACGAAGTTTCCTCATCATCAGTCAACAAATACGAGCTAAAGACGGACGAATTCTCAAATCAAACCGAGTGGGTTGAAATAGCATCAATATCCACATCTAAACCCGAGATAGACGAGGCACATTCCAAGCTGAATATGAGAAGCTAAATAGAGATGAGATAGCTAGAATGAAGCCGTCTATTGAAGAACCACCAAACCTTGAATTAAAACAATTACCACCTCACCTTGAGTACGCTTAGCTCCAAGGAACTTCCAACTCCCGGTGATAATCGCAAAGGAGTTAAATCCCGAAGAGAAAGCTCGGCTAATTGATGTTCTAAAATTGCAGCAAAAGGCAATTGCATGGAAATTTCTGATATACAAGGTATTAGACCCAACTATTGCATGCACAAGATCCTCATGGAAAACGATTTCAAAATATCCATACAAAGACAGAGAAGGGTAAATCCTAAGATTTAAGACGTGGTCAAGCAAGAGGTTATCAAACTCTTGGATGCTGGATTGATTTACCCAATATCCGACTCACCTTGGGTTAGCCCTGTTCAAGTCGTCCCAAACAAAGGAGGAATGACGGTCATTACGAACGAAGACAATGAGCTTATACCAACTTGGACAGTTATCTGTTGGAGGGTTTGCATTGATTACCGGAAGTTAAACGAAGCAACTCGGAAGGATCACTTCCCGCTTCCGTTTTTTGACCAAATACGCGAAAGATTATTAGGAAACGAATTCTACTGTTTCCTTGATGGTTTTTCCGGGTTTTTCCAAATTCCGCTCGATCCAAAGGAACAGGAGAAGACAACGTTCACATGCCCGTACGGAACATTCGGATACCGATGAATGCCGTTTGGATTATGCAACACACTTGCAACATGTCAGAGGTGAATGGTTGTAATTTTCCACGACATGATTTTGGAGACTCTTTCGCATCATGTCTATCCAATCTCAACAGGATGCTCGCTAAGTGTGAAGAATCGAATCTCGTCTTGAATTGGGAAAATTGTCATTTTATGGTGAAAGAAGGAATAGTTTTAGGACATCGGATACCAAAGTCAGGAATCGAAGTAGACAAAGAAAAATTCGAAACCATTGCAAAACTTCCACCGCCAACCAACGTTAAGGCCATTCGAAGCTTTCTAGGACACGCTGGATTCTACCGCCGTTTTATCAAGGACTTCTCCTGGATTTCTCGACTAATCACCTACCTTTTAGGAAAAGATATAAGTTTGTGTTTAATGAGAGTTATATGAAGGCCTTCAACTACCTAAAAAAGGAGCTAACCAACGCACCAATCATGGTCGCTCCAGATTGGAGTCTACCATTTGAGATCATGTGCGACGCTTGCGATTTCGCAGTTGGGGCAGTTCTAGGGCTAAGGAAGGATAATCACTTTCAACCAATCTACTATGCCAGCAAAACACATACAGACACTCAAGAAAACTACACAACTACGGAAAAAGAGCTTCTGGCCGTAGTGTTTGCCTTTGACAAATTCGATCCTACCTAATACTATCCAAGACAATTGTATACACGGATCACTTAGCTCAAAAATACATCTTCAAAAAGCAAGACGCAAAACCCAAATTGTAACAATGGATTCTACTCCTACAAGAATTTGACATAGAGATAAGTGATAAGAAGGGATCAGAAAATGTCGCCGTAGATCATTTAAGTCGACTTGAAAATCCGTCAATGGAACAACTTGCAGAAAGAGATATGAAAGATCGATTTCCAGAAGAGCAGTTAATGATTTTAGGAGAGCAAATGCAAGGTTCACAATTCGTCGACGACCCTTGGTTCGCAAACATTGCCAATTTCGTAGTTGGAGGAATCACAAGAAAAGGGATGCCATCATCGCGAAGGCAGAAATTCTTCCGCGACGTCAAGCATTACTTTTGGGATGATCCATACTTGTTCAAGGTCTGTCCCGACCAGATTATAAGAAGATGTGTCGATGGGAAAGAAGCCGAACACATCCTCCACCAAAGCATCACGGACCCACAGGAGGACATCATGCAGCTAATTTAACAGAAAGAAGGTTTACGACTCAGGATTCTACTGGCCCACCATTTTCAGAGACGCACAAGACTTGGTGAAACGTTGCGATATTTGCCAAAGATTTAGAAATATCACAACGCATAACGAAATGCCATTGACGAACATCCAAGCATGCGAGATATTTGACATATGGGGATTGGACTTCTTGGGACCATTTCTGAAATCTTACGGAAAGGAATACATTCTAGTAGCTATCGATTACGTATCCAGATGGGCCGAAGCTCAAGCTTTGCCAACAACTAACTCAAGAGTCGTAACCAAGTTCTTAAAACAGCTATTCTGTCGGTTTAGAACTCCGCGAGCGATCATCAGCGATCGAGGCACGCACTTTTGCAATACTTAGTTTATGAAACTATTGCAACAATACAGTGTTACCCACAAAACCTCTACAGACGAATGGGCAAGCAGAAATAACAAACCGGGCACTAAAAAGAATTTGGGAATGAACATTTGGTCAACACAAGGAGAGATGGGCAGATAAGCTAGACGATGCTTTATGGGCATTCCGGAGAACTTATAAAACTCCAATTGAAGAACTATAGCTTAGTCCCTACGATAACATGAACGCACCGGGAAATGCAATTGAATGAACTAGTAGAGTTAAGAGATCAAGCTTATGAAAGCTCCTACAAATTCAAGGAGAGAACCAAATTGCTTCACGATGCAAAGCTCCGCCCTACACGGTTCAATCCAGGTGATAAAGTTCTACTCTTTAACTCACGATTTAAGAAGTTTTCTGGTAAATTCAAAACACAGTCGAGCGGTCCAATCACAATCTCTAAAGTATTCCCTTATGGTGTCATTGAACTCGAGGCTCCAGATGGGAATTTCAAGGTAAACGGTCACTGTTTAAAACACTACGTAGAAGACTTTCCCTCAACTGAGGATGTCTATAACTACAAATCACCCTAATAGAATAGCAGGTATGAAAGAGTCAAGCTTTGAGACTCGATAAACAAAGCGCTCTTGGGAGGCATCCCAAGCTTATCTTATATTTTCAGCATTATATATTCTCTTACTTTCGTGTTTGATCTAAACCATTTTTATGCAGTACCTCACCTTATGAAAGGCTAATGATTATGTTTAGACCATTGACCTTTTGTATTTTGCAGGATGAGTTCGCAGTTAGCCAGAGCATGAGCCCCAGTCAGAGACGCTCACGTGCCATGTATCACTCCCAGAGTTCATCACCGGGTAGTAGCATTAGGACCGTCAGAGGATCACAATCACCGCCCCTTCGGTTGGATGATATCTTGGCAGACTTGGTAGAGGTGAACGTTCAAGAGACATTCCTTTTACGTCCCCTCCATGCCAGATTACCTTCATCTCGTCGATCAGAGGGACAGACCGTAGGGACCTCCAGAGTACCCACCTTTCATCATGGGGTGACTTCCACGGACCTTGCTGTCACTTGGTCGATACTGAGAGCCCTCGAGGTCCAGCACACCGCCATCATTGAGATCCACACTGCTCTGGGCTTTCCTTCCATACCTGTGTGCCCTTTTCAGATGGGACCTGATCCCGCTCCGCACATTCCACCGTGGGACTTATTCCCACCTTGGAACATGACTGCGCAGGACCACCCCACTCTTACGGACACACTAGAGGAGGAGATCGCTGCAATAGATGCTTGGATTTAGGATCCAGAGGATGGCACTGCATCTCCAGTCTATATCATCGAGGAGTCAGCATCACCTACATCGATCGTTGAAAACACGATCTTTATGGATGATGACTTCACTGATTGGGAGGCGCTCTAAGCTGATATGGATTAGCTATTATTAGTTATGTTATTTCTGTTTAGTTTTAAAGTGTATTGACATTTGTGTTTCCTGAAGGATGTTTATTATGCAGAACTCGACGTAGGAATTATGGAACAAGTTCATTTTAATGAGCCTGGTCCATTTCCAGTGAATTCATACACTTGAATCTGGTCCATAAAATCTAGTGGCTACGCACGCAACATAAGGAAGTATCTCTTCTAACCTTACTCTTCTTGATTAAACACACTAAATTCTAAGTAAAACTCTAAGTGTGGGATTATGACTCACAAACACACAATGACTTCGAAAATATTGACCTTCATTTGAAAATCTAAGAGTGGGATTAACCTAACTTAGAAAAAAGAACATTAAGGACAATGTTCTTTTAAGTGTGGGATAACAGTAGTACTCACTACTGAAGTGCAACATAAATTTTTGTTTTTTTTATCAATCTTTTTAGCAAACTCATATTCTCAGCAAAATTTTCACAAAATTTTCAAATTTTTGAATCAAGGAAAGTCCAAAAAGGGTAATTCTGGAAAACAAAAGTTTAAGGGTTTGGGAAATCGAAAATGATGGGAAAAACTCTTTGAAAAATTTTCAAACTAAGTTTCAAAACAAGCAATCGCATGACTAGGCACTAAACCACCAAAATAAGTGAGGAATCTAGAGCCATATAAGAGCATTTATTTTTAATGCTTCACTTTTCGATTGTGAGTGTGCCGATGTACGCCTTTCGATTGTCAGTGTGTCAATGTACAAAAATGGGCGTCATACGTGACGAAGGTGCAAATAGAGGATCTTGACCTTTCCTATGATAAAACCCTCTCATAAAAACCCCTGTTTTCAAGCCTAACCCAACCAATGCTTACTTTTAGCATTTAAGATCAATTAGAAAACCTGTTGAGCTTTAGCCATTTTGTTTCAAAAACTCACTTCAAAAACCAATCCTTCCTTTACATCTCTTGTTCGTAGCCTAAGTTTCTGTTCTGTTAGAAGAATTACTGCAAGAAACACATTCTTAGAAGGAATCCCCGAAGGATAAAAATATCATCCACAAAAGGACTCCGAAGGAAAGCATAAACAAAGCTGCCAGAAGAAACCAAAGAACTAAAAACCCAAGGATCATCTAAAGCCAAGGGAAAAGTTCTTCAAAAGAAGAAAAAGCTACGAAAAGAAGGCTCAAAGAGAGAGAAATCCAAAAGAGGTATCACTAAAACGTCAAAGATAAGTCATCACGGACAAACTCTCAGGCTATATCAAAACCCCACTAAACCACCTACAAAACCCTTCTTCCATACACCATCTCTACCTTCTTACAAATGTTTAGGGATAATTAGCACCGTCCCCATTTAAGTATTGCAGATTTGATTCTCAACCAAGCTTATGATGATAAAAGAGCTACATGACTGGCCCTGAGTGAATTAGAAGTTAGGAAACCAGATACACTTGAGTGAATTGAGTGACCACCTATGAGGACCCCAGTCATGTATATCTTACATCATGAAGATTGAAAAGAGAGCTTGTTAGAACTGGTTTGGGAAAACATTAAACGTTTAAACCCCGTTTGAAATCGTTTCACCCAACCTGCAGGAACCAAAGTTTTTTTGAATACAAAGGCATCCTTTTAGACTTTCGAAACAATTTTACTAAAGATTTGCTTGAGGACAAGCAAAAATTCTAAGTGCGGGATACTTGATATCGCGTAAAAAGTCACGTTTTTACTACCGATATCTCTCTCATTCTGGAGTAATACTTGGCATTCGGACACAAATAATACGTAAAGCAATGAAGATTTGCCAAGTAGATCAAAATGAAAATGCAAGAGAAAAATCATGCAAAACAGGCAGAAAACAAAGATTCCATGCACAATTGAAGATTCAAAGCATCTAAGACAAGATTTGAGATGAAGTACCCACCACTTAGAAATTACGAATCCAACACAGGAAGAATCAGTAAAAACTGATGAAGAATGAAGATTCTGCGTATGCCAAAAGATTCAAACGATTCGTACAAGACATCTAAATATCAAAGACAAATCTCAGGGATTTCTTTTCATCAAAGTCTTTGATTTTGAAAAACGAATCCAACGCAAAAAGAATCTACAAAAATGGACGCATAACGAAGAAGATACGCACGAAACAAGAAACGATCAAAAGACGGCGAACCGGGCGGGCGGCCGCTAGCAGCCCCCGGCTGACAACCAGCCGCTGCCGGCTGGCAGCCTGGCGCCGCCGGCTTACTACCAGCCATCCCCTCCTCCTTTTTCGGTCCTTGCGCGTACTTGTCTGGTACATGTGCTACCACTTTCCGCAACTTTAGGGTACATGTGCTACCACTTTTCGCGCCTTTAAGGTACATGTGCTACCACCTTCCGGGAAAGGACCTCCCCCCAAAAACATGTGATTCACCCCGAAGCGTCGTACGAAGATGGCGCTCGAACCGCGATCTGTTTGTTTTAAATTTATATTTGCTGGGGTCTAAGTATGACTTACTAATACTGAACCAAAGGCTAGTAGATGGTAAGTATGACCTAGAGTCGTTCTTAAAGAAAAACTGAATTGAAACGGAGGTGATCCAATCAATCTTTCTTTTCTAGTAAAGGTTTTAAAAGAGTGCGTTGGGGGTTTTGGTTCAGTTAACTAAGTAAACTAAACTAAGCGAATAAAAGTGTAATAATAAATCAGATAATACTGAACCCCTGTTTTCAAGCCTAACCCAACCAATGCTTACTTTTTGCATTGAAGATCAATTAGAAAACCTGTTGAGCTTTAGCCTTTTTGTTTCAAAAACTCACTTCAAAAACCAATCCTTCCTTTACATCTCTTGGTCGTAGCCTAAGTTTCTGTTCTGTCAGAAGAATTACTGCAAGAAACACCTTCTTAGAAGGAATCCCCGAAGGATAAAAATATCATCCACAAAAGGACTCCGAAGGAAAGCATAAACAAAGCTGCCAGAAGAAACCAAAGAACTAAAAACCCAAGGATCATCTAAAGCCAAGGGAAAAGTTCTTCAAAAGAAGAAAAAGCTACGAAAAGAAGGCTCAAAGAGAGAGAAATCCAAAAGAGGTATCACTAAAACGTCAAAGATAAGTCATCACGGACAAACTCTCAGGCTATATCAAAACCCCACTAAACCACCTACAAAACCCTTCTTCCATACACCATCTCTACCTTCTTACAAATGTTTAGGGATAATTAGCACCGTCCCCATTTAAGTATTGCAGATTTGATTCTCAACCAAGCTTATGATGATAAAAGAGCTACATGACTAGCCCTAAGTGAATTAGAAGTTAGGAAACCAGATACACTTGAGTGAATTGAGTGACCACCTATGAGGACCCCAGTCATGTATATCTTACATCATGAAGATTGAAAAGAGAGCTTGTTAGAACTGGTTTGGGAAAACATTAAAGGTTTAAACCCCGTTTGAAATCGTTTCACCCAACCTGCAGGAACCAAAGTTTTTTTGAATACAAAGGCATCCTTTCAGACTTTCGAAACAATTTTACTAAAGATTTGCTTGAGGACAAGCAAAAATTCTAAGTGCGGGATACTTGATATCGCATAAAAAGTCACGTTTTTACTACCGATATCTCTCTCATTCTGGAGTAATACTTGGCATTCGGACTCAAATAATACGTAAAGCAATGAAGATTTGCCAAGGAGATCAAAATGAAAATGCAAGAGAAATATCATGCAAAACAGGCAGAAAACAAAGATTCCATGCACAATTGAAGATTAAGTAATCCAAGACAAGATTTGAGATGAAGTACCCACCACTTAGAAATTACGAATCCAACAGAGGAAGAATTAGCAAAAACTGACGAAGAATGAAGATTCTGCGTATGCCAAAAGATTCAAACGATTCGTACAAGACATCTAAATATCAAAGACAAATCTCAGGGATTTCTTTTCATCAAAGTCTTTGATTTTGAAAAACGAATCCAACGCAAAAAGAATCGACAAAAATGGACAAAAATGGACGCATAACGAAGAAGATACGCACGAAACAAGAAACGATCAAAAGACGGCGAACCGGGCGGGCGGCCGCCAGCAGACCCCGGCTGGCAACTAGCCACTGCAGGCTGGCAGCCTGGTGCCGCCGGCTTGCTACCGGTCGTCCCCTCCTCCTTTTTCGGTCCTTGCGCGTACTTGTCTGGTACATGTGCTACCACTTTCCGCAACTTTAGGGTACATGTGCTACCACTTTTCTTGCCTTTAAGGTACATGTGCTACCACTTTTCGGGAAAGGACCACCCCCCAAAAACATGTGATTCACCCCGAAGCGTCGTACGAAGATGGCGCTTGAACCGCGATCGGTTTGTATTAAATTTATATTTGCTGGGGTCTAAGTATGACTTACTAATACTGAACCAAAGGCTAGTAGTTGGTAAATATGACCTAGAGTCATTCTTAAAGAGAAACTGAATTGAAACGGAGGTGATCCAATCAATCTTTCTTTTCTAGTAAAGGTTTTAAAAGAGTGCGTTGGGGGTTTTGGTTCAGTTAACTAAGTAAACTAAATAAAGCGAAAAAAAGTGTATTATAAAATCAGATAATACTGAACCCCTGTTTTCAAGCCTAACCCAACCAATGCTTACTTTTAGCATTGAAGATCAATTAGAAAACCTGTGAGCTTTAGCCTTTTCGTTTCAAAAACTCACTTCAAAAACCAATCCTTCCTTTACATCTCTTGGTCGTAGCCTAAGTTTCCGTTCTGTCAGAAGAATTACTGCAAGAAACACCTTCTTAGAAGGAATCCCCGAAGGATAAAAATATCATCCACAAAAGGACTCCGAAGGAAAGCATAAACAAAGCTGCCAGAAGAAACCAAAGAACTAAAAACCCAAGGATCATCTAAAGCGAAGGGAAAAGTTCTTTAAAAGAAGAAAAAGCTACGAAAAGAAGGCTCAAAGAGAGAGAAATCCAAAAGAGGTATCACTAAAATGTCAAAGATAAGTCATCACGGACAAACTCTCAGGCTATATCAAAACCCCACTAAACCACCTACAAAACCCTTCTTCCATACACCATCTCTACCTTCTTACAAATGTTTAGGGATAATTAGCACCGTCCCCATTTAAGTATTGCAGATTTGATTCTCAACCAAGCTTATGATGATAAAAGAGCTACATGACTAGCCCTAAGTGAATTAGAAGTTAGGAAACCAGATACACTTGAGTGAATTGAGTGACCACCTATGAGGACCCCAGTCATGTATATCTTACATCATGAAGATTGAAAAGAGAGCTTGTTAGAACTGGTTTGGGAAAACATTAAAGGTTTAAACCCCGTTTGAAATCGTTTCACCCAACCTGCAGGAACCAAAGTTTTTCAGAATACAAAGGCATCCTTTCAGACTTTCGAAACAATTTTACTAAAGATTTGCCTGAGGATAAGCAAAAATTCTAAGTGCGGGATACTTGATATCGCGTAAAAAGTCACGTTTTTGAAAAACGAATCCAACGCAAAAAAAATCAAAAAAAATGGATGCATAACGAAGAAGATACGCACGAAACAAGAAACGATCAAAAGACGGCGAACCGGGCGGGCGGCCGCCAGCAGCCCCCGGCTGGCAACCTGCCGCTGCAGGCTGGCAGCCTGGTGCCGCCGGCTTGCTACCGGTCGTCCCCTCCTCCTTTTTCGGTCCTTGCGCGTACTTGTCTGGACCATGTGCTACCACTTTCCGCAAATTTAGGGTACATGTGCTACCACTTTTCTTGCCTTTAAGGTACATGTGCTACCACTTTTCGGGAAAGGACCACCCCCCGAAAACATGTGATTCACCCCGAAGCGTCGTACGAAGATGGCTCTCGAATCGCGATCGGTTTGTTTTAAATTTATATTTGCTGGGGTCTAAGTATGACTTACTAATACTGAACCAAAGGCTAATAGATGGTAAGTATGACCTAGAGTCGTTCTTAAAGAGAAACTGAATTGAAACGGAGGTGATACAATCAATTTTTCTTTTCTAGTAAAGGTTTTAAAAGAGTGCGTTGGGGGTTTTGGTTCAGTTAACTAAGTAAACTAAATAAAGCAAATAAAAGTGTAATATAAAATCAGGTAATACTGAACCCCTGTTTTCAAGCCTAACCCAACCAATGCTTACTTTTTGCATTGAAGATCAATTAGAAAACCTGTTGAGCTTTAGCCTTTTTGTTTCAAAAACTCACTTCAAAAACCAATCCTTCCTTTACATCTCTTGGTCGTAGCCTAAGTTTCTGTTCTGTCAGAAGAATTACTGCAAGAAACACCTTCTTAGAAGGAATCCCCGAAGGATAAAAATATCATCCACAAAAGGACTCCGAAGGAAAGCATAAACAAAGCTGCCAGAAGAAACCAAAGAACTAAAAACCCAAGGATCATCTAAAGC
This sequence comes from Pseudognaphalium luteoalbum, assembly GCA_963422505.1. Taxonomy (NCBI): domain Eukaryota; kingdom Viridiplantae; phylum Streptophyta; class Magnoliopsida; order Asterales; family Asteraceae; genus Pseudognaphalium; species Pseudognaphalium luteoalbum. Next base: position 70,843,521 of record OY730194.1, on the reverse strand, counting down.
CAAGGGAAAAGTTCTTCAAAAGAAGAAAAAGCTACGAAAAGAAGGCTCAAAGAGAGAGAAATCCAAAAGAGGTATCACTAAAACGTCAAAGATAAGTCATCACGGACAAACTCTCAGGCTATATCAAAACCCCACTAAACCACCTACAAAACCCTTCTTCCATACACCATCTCTACCTTCTTACAAATGTTTAGGGATAATTAGCACCGTCCCCATTTAAGTATTGCAGATTTGATTCTCAACCAAGCTTATGATGATAAAAGAGCTACATGACTAGCCCTAAGTGAATTAGAAGTTAGGAAACCAGATACACTTGAGTGAATTGAGTGACCACCTATGAGGACCCCAGTCATGTATATCTTACATCATGAAGATTGAAAAGAGAGCTTGTTAGAACTGGTTTGGGAAAACATTAAAGGTTTAAACCCCGTTTGAAATCGTTTCACCCAACCTGCAGGAACCAAAGTTTTTTTGAATACAAAGGCATCCTTTCAGACTTTCGAAACAATTTTACTAAAGATTTGCTTGAGGACAAGCAAAAATTCTAAGTGCGGGATACTTGATATCGCATAAAAAGTCACGTTTTTACTACCGATATCTCTCTCATTCTGGAGTAATACTTGGCATTCGGACTCAAATAATACGTAAAGCAATGAAGATTTGCCAAGGAGATCAAAATGAAAATGCAAGAGAAATATCATGCAAAACAGGCAGAAAACAAAGATTCCATGCACAATTGAAGATTAAGTAATCCAAGACAAGATTTGAGATGAAGTACCCACCACTTAGAAATTACGAATCCAACAGAGGAAGAATCAGCAAAAACTGACGAAGAATGAAGATTCTGCGTATGCCAAAAGATTCAAACGATTCGTACAAGACATCTAAATATCAAAGACAAATCTCAGGGATTTCTTTTCATCAAAGTCTTTGATTTTGAAAAACGAATCCAACGCAAAAAGAATCGACAAAAATGGACAAAAATGGACGCATAACGAAGAAGATACGCACGAAACAAGAAACGATCAAAAGACGGCGAACCGGGCGGGCGGCCGCCAGCAGACCCCGGCTGGCAACTAGCCACTGCAGGCTGGCAGCCTGGTGCCGCCGGCTTGCTACCGGTCGTCCCCTCCTCCTTTTTCGGTCCTTGCGCGTACTTGTCTGGTACATGTGCTACCACTTTCCGCAACTTTAGGGTACATGTGCTACCACTTTTCTTGCCTTTAAGGTACATGTGCTACCACTTTTCGGGAAAGGACCACCCCCCAAAAACATGTGATTCACCCCGAAGCGTCGTACGAAGATGGCGCTTGAACCGCGATCGGTTTGTATTAAATTTATATTTGCTGGGGTCTAAGTATGACTTACTAATACTGAACCAAAGGCTAGTAGTTGGTAAATATGACCTAGAGTCATTCTTAAAGAGAAACTGAATTGAAACGGAGGTGATCCAATCAATCTTTCTTTTCTAGTAAAGGTTTTAAAAGAGTGCGTTGGGGGTTTTGGTTCAGTTAACTAAGTAAACTAAATAAAGCGAAAAAAAGTGTATTATAAAATCAGATAATACTGAACCCCTGTTTTCAAGCCTAACCCAACCAATGCTTACTTTTAGCATTGAAGATCAATTAGAAAACCTGTGAGCTTTAGCCTTTTCGTTTCAAAAACTCACTTCAAAAACCAATCCTTCCTTTACATCTCTTGGTCGTAGCCTAAGTTTCCGTTCTGTCAGAAGAATTACTGCAAGAAACACCTTCTTAGAAGGAATCCCCGAAGGATAAAAATATCATCCACAAAAGGACTCCGAAGGAAAGCATAAACAAAGCTGCCAGAAGAAACCAAAGAACTAAAAACCCAAGGATCATCTAAAGCGAAGGGAAAAGTTCTTTAAAAGAAGAAAAAGCTACGAAAAGAAGGCTCAAAGAGAGAGAAATCCAAAAGAGGTATCACTAAAATGTCAAAGATAAGTCATCACGGACAAACTCTCAGGCTATATCAAAACCCCACTAAACCACCTACAAAACCCTTCTTCCATACACCATCTCTACCTTCTTACAAATGTTTAGGGATAATTAGCACCGTCCCCATTTAAGTATTGCAGATTTGATTCTCAACCAAGCTTATGACGACAAAAGAGCTACATGACTGGCCCTGAGTGAATTAGTAGTTAGGAAACCAGAAACACTTGAGTGAATTGAGTGACCACCTATGAGGACCCCAGTCATGTATATCTTACATCATGAAGATTGAAAAGAGAGCTTGTTAGAACTGGTTTGGGAAAACATTAAAGGTTTAAACCCCGTTTGAAATTGTTTCACCCAACCTGCAGGAACCAATGTTTTTTTGAATACAAAGGCATCCTTTCAGACTTTCGAAACAATTTTACTAAAGATTTGCTTGAGGACAAGCAAAAATTCTAAGTGCGGGATACTTGATATCGCGTAAAAAGTCACGTTTTTACTACCGATATCTCTCTCATTCTGGAGTAATACTTGGCATTCGGACTCAAATAATACGTAAAGAAATGAAAATTTGCCAAGGAGATCAAAATGAAAATGCAAGAGAAAAATCACGCAAAACATGCAGAAAACAAAGATTCCATGCACAATTGAAGATTCAAAGCAACTAAGACAAGATTTGAGATGAAGTACCCACCACTGATAAATTACGAATCCAACAGAGGAAGAATCAGCAAAAACTGACGAAGAATGAAGATTCTACGTATGCCAAAAGATTCAAACAATTCGTACAAGACATCTAAATATCAAAGACAAATCTCAGGGATTTCTTTTCATCAAAGTCTTTGATTTTGAAAAACGAATCCAACGCAAAAAGAATCGACAAAAATGGACGCATAACGAAGAAGATACGCACGAAACAAGAAACGATCAAAAGACGGCGAACCGGGCGGGCGGCAGCCAGCAGCCCCCGGCTGGCAACTAGCCGCTGCAGGCTGGCAGCCTGGTGCCGCCGGCTTGCTACCGGTCGTCCCCTCCTCCTTTTTCGATCCTTGCGCGTACTTGTCTGGTACATGTGCTACCACTTTCCGCAACTTTAGGGTACATGTGCTACCACTTTTCGCGCCTTTAAGGTACATGTGCTACCACTTTCCAGGAAAGGACCACCCCCAAAAGACATGTGATTCACCCCGAAGCGTCGTACGAAGATGGCGCTTGAACCGCGATCGGTTTGTTTTAAATTTATATTTGCTGGGGTCTAAGTATGACTTAATAATACAGAACCAAAGGCTAGTAGATGGTAAGTATGACCTAGAGTCGTTCTTAAAGAAAAACTGAATTGAAACGGAGGTGATCCAATCAATCTTTCTTTGCTAGTAAAGGTTTTAAAAGAGTGCGTTGGGGGTTTTAGTTCAGTTAACTAAGTAAACTAAATAAAGCGAATAAAACTGTATAATAAATCAGATAATACTGAACCCCTGTTTTCAAGCCTAACCCAACCAATGCTTACCTTTAGCATTGAAGATCAATTAGAAAACCTGTGAGCTTTAGCCTTTTCGTTTCAAAAACTCACTTCAAAACCCAATCCTTCCTTTACATCTCTTTGTCGTAGCCTAAGTTTCTGTTCTGTCAGAAGAATTACTGCAAGAAACACATTCTTAGAAGTACTCCCCGAAGGATAAAAATATCATCCACAAAAGGACTCCGAAGGAAAGCATAAACAAAACTGCCAGAAGAAACCAAAGAACTAAAAACCCAAGGATCATCTAAAGCCAAGGGAAAAGTTCTTCAAAGGAAGAAAAAGCTACGAAAAGAAGGCTCAAAGAGAGAGAAATCCAAAAGAGGTATCACTAAAATGTCAAAGATAAGTCATCACGGACAAACTCTCAGGCTATATCAAAACCCCACTAAACCACCTACAAAACCCTTCTTCCATACACCATCTCTACCTTCTTACAAATGTTTAGGGATAATTAGCACCGTCCCCATTTAAGTATTGCAGATTTGATTCTCAACCAAGCTTATGATGACAAAAGAGCTACATGACTGGCCCTGAGTGAATTAGAAGTTAGGAAACCAGAAACACTTGAGTGAATTGAGTGACCACCTATGAGGACCCCAGTCATGTATATCTTACATCATGAAGATTGAAAATAGAGCTTGTTAGAACTGGTTTGGGAAAACATTAAAGGTTTAAACCCCGTTTGAAATCATTTCACCCAACCTGCAGGAACCAAAGTTTTTTTGAATACAAAGGCATCCTTTCAGACTTTCGAAACAATTTTACTAAAGATTTGCTTGAGGACAAGCAAAAATTCTAAGTGCGGGATACTTGATATCGCGTAAAAAGTCACGTTTTTACTACCGATATCTCTCTCATTCTGGAGTAATACTTGGCATTCGGACTCAAATAATACGTAAAGAAATGAAAATTTGCCAAGGAGATCAAAATGAAAATGCAAGAGAAAAATCACGCAAAACATGCAGAAAACAAAGATTCCATGCACAATTGAAGATTCAAAGCATCCAAGACAAGATTTGAGATGAATTACCCACCACTGAGAAATTACGAATCCAACAGAGGAAGAATCAGCAAAAACTGACGAAGAATGAAGATTCTGCGTATGCCAAAAGATTCAAACGATTCGTACAAGACATCTAAATATCATAGACAAATCTCAGGGATTTCTTTTCATCAAAGTCTTTGATTTTGAAAAAGGAATCCAACGCAAAAAGAATCGACAAAAATGGACAAAAATGGACGCATAACGAAGAAGATACGCACGAAACAAGAAACGATTAAAAGATCGCGAACCGGGCGGGCGGCCGCCAGCAGCCCCCGGCTGGCAACTAGCCGCTGCCGGCTGGCAGCCTGTCGCCGCCGGCTTGCTACCGGCCGTCCCCTCCTCCTTTTTCCGTCCTTGCGCGTACTTGTCTGGTACATGTGCTACCACTTTCCACAACTTTAGGGTACATGTGCTACCACTTTTCGCGCCTTTAAGGTACATGTGCTACCACTTTCCGAGAAAGGACCACCCCCCAAAAACATGTGATTCACCCCGAAGCGTCGTACGAAGACGGCGCTCGAACCGCGATCGGTTTGTTTTAAATTTATATTTGCTGGGGTCTAAGTATGACTTACTAATACTGAACCAAAGGCTAGTAGTTGGTAAGTATGACATACAGTCATTCTTAAAGAGAAACTGAATTGAAACGGAGGTGATCCAATCAATCTTTCTTTTCTAGTAAAGGTTTTAAAAGAGTGCGTTGGGGGTTTTGGTTCAGTTAACTAAGTAAACTAAATAAAGCGAATAAAAGTGTAATATAAAATCAGATAATACTGAACCCCTGTTTTGAAGCCTAACCCAACCAATGCTTACTTTTAGCATTGAAGATCAATTAGAAAACCTGTGAGCTTTAGCCTTTTCGTTTCAAAAACTCACTTCAAAAACCAATCCTTCCTTTACATCTCTTGGTCGTAGCCTAAGTTTCTGTTCTGTCAGAAGAATTCCTGCAAGAAACACATTCTTAGAAGGAATCCCCGAAGGATAAAAATATCATCCACAAAAGGACTCCGAAGGAAAGCATAAACAAAGCTGCCAGAAGAAACCAAAGAACTAAAAACCCAAGGATCATCTAAAGCCAAGGGAAAAGTTCTTCAAAAGAAGAAAAAGCTACGAAAAGAAGGCTCAAAGAGAGAGAAATCCAAAAGACTTCCACGGACCTTGCTGTCACTTGGTCGATACTGAGAGCCCTCGAGGTCCAGCACACCGCCATCATTGAGATCCACACTGCTCTGGGCTTTCCTTCCATACTTGTGTGCCCTTTTTAGATGGGACCTGATCCCGCTCCGCACATTCCACCGTGGGACTTATTCCCACCTTGGAACATGACTGCGCAGGACCACCCCACTCTTACGGACACACTAGAGGAGGAGATCGCTGCAATAGATGCTTGGATTTAGGATCCAGAGGATGGCACTGCATCTCCAGTCTATATCATCGAGGAGTCAGCATCACCTACATCGATCGTTGAAAACACGATCTTTATGGATGATGACTTCACTGATTGGGAGGCGCTCTAAGCTGATATGGATTAGCTATTATTAGTTATGTTATTTCTGTTTAGTTTTAAAGTGTATTGACATTTGTGTTTCCTGAAGGATGTTTATTATGCAGAACTCGACGTAGGAATTATGGAACAAGTTCATTTTAATGAGCCTGGTCCATTTCCAGTGAATTCATACACTTGAATCTGGTCCATAAAATCTAGTGGCTACGCACGCAACATAAGGAAGTATCTCTTCTAACCTTACTCTTCTTGATTAAACACACTAAATTCTAAGTAAAACTCTAAGTGTGGGATTATGACTCACAAACACACAATGACTTCGAAAATATTGACCTTCATTTGAAAATCTAAGAGTGGGATTAACCTAACTTAGAAAAAAGAACATTAAGGACAATGTTCTTTTAAGTGTGGGATAACAGTAGTACTCACTACTGAAGTGCAACATAAATTTTTGTTTTTTTTATCAATCTTTTTAGCAAACTCATATTCTCAGCAAAATTTTCACAAAATTTTCAAATTTTTGAATCAAGGAAAGTCCAAAAAGGGTAATTCTGGCAAACAAAAGTTTAAGGGTTTGGGAAATCGAAAATGACGGGAAAAACTCTTTGAAAAATTTTCAAACTAAGTTTCAAAACAAGCAATCGCATGACTAGGCACTAAACCACCAAAATAAGTGAGGAATCTAGAGCCATATAAGAGCATTTATCTTTAATGCTTCACTTTTCGATTGTGAGTGTGCCGATGTACGCCTTTCGATTGTCAGTGTGTCGAAGGACAAAAATGGGCGTCATACGTGACGAAGGTGCAAATAGAGGATCTTGACCTTTCCTAGGATAAAACCCTCTCATAAAAACCCCTGTTTTCAAGCCTAACCCAACCAATGCTTACTTTTAGCATTTAAGATCAATTAGAAAACCTGTTGAGCTTTAGCCTTTTTGTTTCAAAAACTCACTTCAAAAACCAATCCTTCCTTTACATCTCTTGGTCGTAGCCTAAGTTTCTGTTCTGTCAGAAGAATTACTGCAAGAAACACATTCTTAGAAGGAATCCCCGAAGGATAAAAATATCATCCACAAAAGGACTCCGAAGGAAAGCATAAATAAAGCTGCCAGAAGAAACCAAAGAACTAAAAACCCAAGGATTATCTAAAGCCAAGGGAAAAGTTCTTCAAAAGAAGAAAAAGCTACGAAAAGAAGGCTCAAAGAGAGAGAAATCCAAAAGAGGTATCACTAAAACGTCAAAGATAAGTCATCACGGACAAACTCTCAGGCTATATCAAAACCCCACTAAACCACCTACAAAACCCTTCTTCCATACACCATCTCTACCTTCTTACAAATGTTTAGGGATAATTAGCACCGTCCCCATTTAAGTATTGCAGATTTGATTCTCAACCAAGCTTATGATGATAAAAGAGCTACATGACTGGCCCTGAGTGAATTAGAAATTCGGAAACCAGATACACTTGAGTGAATTGAGTGACCACCTATGAGGACCCTAGTCATGTATATCTTACATCATGAAGATTGAAAAGAGAGCTTGTTAGAACTGGTTTGGGAAAACATTAAAGGTTTAAACCCCGTTTGAAATCGTTTCACCCAACCTGCAGGAACCAAAGTTTTTTTGAATACAAAGGCATCCTTTTAGACTTTCGAAACAATTTTACTAAAGATTTGCTTGAGGACAAGCAAAAATTCTAAGTGCGGGATACTTGATATCGCGTAAAAAGTCACGTTTTTACTACCGATATCTCTCTCATTCTGGAGTAATACTTGGCATTCGGACTCAAATAATACGTAAAGCAATGAAGATTTGCCAAGGAGATCAAAATGAAAATGCAAGAGAAAAATCATGCAAAACAGGCAGAAAACAAAGATTCCATGCACAATTGAAGATTCAAAGCATCCAAGACAAGATTTAAGATGAAGTACCCACCACTTAGAAATTACGAATCCAACAGAGGAAGAATCAGCAAAAACTGACGAAGAATGAAGATTCTGCGTATGCCAAAAGATTCAAACGATTCGTACAAGACATCTAAATATCAAAGACAAATCTCAGGGATTTCTTTTCATCAAAGTCTTTGATTTTAAAAAACGAATCCAACGCAAAAAGAATCTACAAAAATGGACGCATAACGAAGAAGATACGCACGAAACAAGAAACGATCAAAAGACGGCGAACCGGGCGGGTGGCCGCTAGCAGCCCCCGGCTGACAACCAGCCGCTGCCGGCTGGCAGCCTGGCGCCGCCGGCTTGCTACCAGCCATCCCCTCCTCCTTTTTCGGTCCTTGCGCGTACTTGTCTGGTACATGTGCTACCACTTTCCGCAACTTTAGGGTACATGTACTACCACTTTTCGCGCCTTTAAGGTACATGTGCTACCACTTTCCGGGAAAGGACCTCCCCCCAAAAACATGTGATTCACCCCGAAGCGTCGTACGAAGATGGCGCTCGAACCGCGATCGGTTTGTTTTAAATTTATATTTGCTGGGGTCTAAGTATGACTTACTAATACTGAACCAAAGGCTAGTAGATGGTAAGTATGACCTAGAGTCGTTCTTAAAGAAAAACTGAATTGAAACGGAGGTGATCCAATCAATCTTTCTTTTCTAGTAAAGGTTTTAAAAGAGTGCGTTGGGGGTTTTGGTTCAGTTAACTAAGTAAACTAAATTAAGCGAATAAAAGTGTAATAATAAATCAGATAATACTGAACCCCTGTTTTCAAGCCTAACCCAACCAATGCTTACCTTTAGCATTGAAGATCAATTAGAAAACCTGTGAGCTTTAGCCTTTTCGTTTCAAAAACTCACTTCAAAAACCAATCCTTCCTTTACATCTCTTGGTCGTAGCCTAAGTTTCTGTTCTGTCAGAAGAATTACTGCAAGAAACACCTTCTTAGAAGGAATCCCCGAAGGATAAAAATATCATCCACAAAAGGACTCCGAAGGAAAGCATAAACAAAACTGCCAGAAGAAACCAAAGAACTAAAAACCCAAGGATCATCTAAAGCCAAGGGAAAAGTTCTTCAAAAGAAGAAAAAGCTACGAAAAGAAGGCTTAAAGAGAGAGAAATCCAAAAGAGGTATCACTAAAACGTCAAAGATAAGTCATCACGGACAAACTCTCAGACTATATCAAAACCCCACTAAACCACCTACAAAACCCTTCTTCCATACACCATCTCTACCTTCTTACAAATGTTTAGGGATAATTAGCACCGTCCCCATTTAAGTATTGCAGATTTGATTCTCAACCAAGCTTATGATGACAAAAGATCTACATGACTGGCCCTGAGTGAATTAGAAGTTAGGTAACCAGAAACACTTGAGTGAATTGAGTGACCACCTATGAGGACCCCAGTCATGTATATCTTATATCATGAAGATTGAAAAGAGAGCTTGTTAGAACTGGTTTGGGAAAACATTAAAGGTTTAAACCCCGTTTGAAATCATTTCACCCAACCTGCAGGAACCAAAGTTTTTCGGAATACAAAGGCATCCTTTCATACTTTCGAAACAATTTTACTAAAGATTTGTCTGAGGACAAGCAAAAATTCTAAGTGCGGGATACTTGATATCGCGTAAAAAGTCACGTTTTTACTACCGATATCTCTCTCATTCTGGAGTAATACTTGGCATTCGGACTCAAATAATACGTAAAGAAATGAAAATTTGCCAAGGAGATCAAAATGAAAATGCAAGAGAAAAATCACGCAAAACATGCAGAAAACAAAGATTCCATGCACAATTGAAGATTCAAAGCATCCAAGACAAGATTTGAGATGAATTACCCACCACTGAGAAATTACGAATCCAACAGAGGAAGAATCAGCAAAAACTGACGAAGAATGAAGATTCTGCGTATGCCAAAAGATTCAAACGATTCGTACAAGACATCTAAATATCATAGACAAATCTCAGGGATTTCTTTTCATCAAAGTCTTTGATTTTGAAAAAGGAATCCAACGCAAAAAGAATCGACAAAAATGGACAAAAATGGACGCATAACGAAGAAGATACGCACGAAACAAGAAACGATTAAAAGATCGCGAACCGGGCGGGCGGCCGCCAGCAGCCCCCGGCTGGCAACTAGCCGCTGCCGGCTGGCAGCCTGTCGCCGCCGGCTTGCTACCGGCCGTCCCCTCCTCCTTTTTCGGTCCTTGCGCGTACTTGTCTGGTACATGTGCTACCACTTTCCACAACTTTAGGGTACATGTGCTACCACTTTTCTTGCCTTTAAGGTGCATGTGCTACCACTTTTCGGGAAAGGACCACCCCCCGAAAACATGTGATTCACCCCGAAGCGTCGTACGAAGATGGCGCTCGAACCGCGATCGGTTTGTTTTAAATTTATATTTGCTGGGGTCTAAGTATGACTTACTAATACTGAACCAAAGGCTAGTAGATGGTAAGTATGACCTAGAGTCGTTCATAAAGAGAAACTGAATTGAAACGGAGGTGATACAATCAATTTTTCTTTTCTAGTAAAGGTTTTAAAAGAGTGCGTTGGGGGTTTTGGTTCAGTTAACTAAGTAAACTAAATAAAGTAAATAAAAGTGTAATATAAAATCAGGTAATACTGAACCCCTGTTTTCAAGCCTAACCCAACCAATGCTTACTTTTAGCATTGAAGATCAATTAGAAAACCTGTTGAGCTTTAGCCTTTTTGTTTCAAAAACTCACTTCAAAAACCAATCCTTCCTTTACATCTCTTGGTCGTAGCCTAAGTTTCTGTTCTGTCAGAAGAATTACTGCAAGAAACACATTCTTAGAAGGAATCCCCGAAGGATAAAAATATCATCCACAAAAGGACTCCGAAGGAAAGCATAAACAAAGCTGCCAGAAGAAACCAAAGAACTAAAAACTCAAGGATCATCTAAAGCCAAGGGAAAAGTTCTTCAAAAGAAGAAAAAGATACGAAAAGAAGGCTCAAAGAGAGAGAAATCCAAAAGAGGTATCACTAAGACGTCAAAGATAAGTCATCACAGACAAACTCTCAGGCTATATCAAAACCCCACTAAACCACCTACAAAACCCTTCTTCCATACACCATCTCTACCTTCTTACAAATGTTTAGGGATAATTAGCACCGTCCCCATTTAAGTATTGCAGATTTGATTCTCAACCAAGCTTATGATGATAAAAGAGCTACATGACTGGCCCTGAGTGAATTAGAAGTTAGGAAACCAGATACACTTGAGTGAATTGAGTGACCACCTATGAGGACCTCAGTCATGTATATCTTACATCATGAAGATTGAAAAGAGAGCTTGTTAGAACTGGTTTGGGAAAACATTAAAGGTTTAAACCCCGTTTGAAATCGTTTCACCCAACCTGCAGGAACCAAAGTTTTTTTGAATACAAAGGCATCCTTTCAGACTTTCGAAACAATTTTACTAAAGATTTGCTTGAGGACAAGAAAAAATTCTAAGTGTGGGATACTTGATATCGCGTAAAAAGTCACGTTTTTACTACCGATATCTCTCTCATTCTGGAGTAATACTTGGCATTCGGACTCAAATAATACGTAAAGCAATGAAGATTTGCCAAGGAGATCAAAATGAAAATGCAAGAGAAAAATCATGCAAAACAGGCAGAAAACAAAGATTCCATGCACAATTGAAGATTCATTAATCCAAGACAAGATTTGAGATGAAGTACCCACCACTTAGAAATTACGAATCCAACAGAGGAAGAATCAGCAAAAACTGACGAAGAATGAAGATTCTGCGTATGCCAAAAGATTCAAACGATTCGTACAAGACATCTAAATATCAAAGACAAATCTCAGGGATTTCTTTTCATCAAAGTCTTTGATTTTGAAAAACGAATCCAACGCAAAAAGAATCGACAAAAATGGACAAAAATGGACGCATAACGAAGAAGATACGCACGAAACAAGAAACGATCAAAAGACGGCGAACCGGGCGGGCGGCCGCCAGCAGCCCCCGGCTGGCAACCAGCCGCTGCAGGCTGGCAGCCTGGTGCCGCCGGCTTGCTACCGGTCGTCCCCTCCTCCTTTTTCGGTCCTTGCGCGTACTTGTCTGGTACATGTGCTACCACTTTCCGCAACTTTAGGGTACATGTGCTACCACTTTTCTTGCCTTTAAGGTGCATGTGCTACCACTTTTCGGGAAAGGACCACCCCCCAAAAACATGTGATTCACCCCGAAGCGTCGTACGAAGATGGCGCTTGAACCGCAATCGGTTTGTTTTAAATTTATATTTGCTGGGGTCTAAGTATGACTTACTAATACTGAACCAAAGGCTAGTAGTTGGTAAGTATGACCTAGAGTCATTCTTAAAGAGAAATTGAATTCAAAACGGAGGTGATCCAATCAATCTTTCTTTTCTAGTAAAGGTTTTAAAAGAGTGCGTTGGGGGTTTTGGTTCAGTTAACTAAGTAAACTAAATAAAGCGAAAAAAAAGTGTAATATAAAATCAGATAATACTGAACCCCTGTTTTCAAGCCTAACCCAACCAATGCTTACTTTTAGCATTGAAGATCAATTAGAAAACCTGTGAGCTTTAGCCTTTTTGTTTCAAAAACTCACTTCAAAAACCAATCCTTCCTTTACATCTCTTGGTCGTAGCCTAAGTTTCTGTTCTGTTAGAAGAATTACTGCAAGAAACACATTCTTAGAAGGAATCCCCGAAGGATAAAAATATCATCCACAAAAGGACTCCGAAGGAAAGCATAAACAAAGCTGCCAGAAGAAACCAAAGAACTAAAAACCCAAGTATCATCTAAAGCCAAGGGAAAAGTTCTTCAAAAGAAGAAAAAGCTACGAAAAGAAGGCTCAAAGAGAGAGAAATCCAAAAGAGGTATCACTAAAACGTCAAAGATAAGTCATCACAGACAAACTCTCAGGCTATATCAAAACCCCACTAAACCACCTACAAAACCCTTCTTCCATACACCATCTCTACCTTCTTACAAATATTTAGGGATAATTAGCACCGTCCCCATTTAAGTATTGCAGATTTGATTCTCAACCAAGCTTATGATGATAAAAGAGCTACATGACTGGCCCTGAGTGAATTAGAAGTTAGGAAACCAGATACACTTGAGTGAATTGAGTGACCACCTATGAGGACCCCAGTCATGTATATCTTACATCATGAAGATTGAAAAGAGAGCTTGTTAGAACTGGTTTGGGAAAACATTAAAGGTTTAAACCCCGTTTGAAATCGTTTCACCCAACCTGCAGGAACCAAAGTTTTTTTGAATACAAAGGCATCCTTTCAGACTTTCGAAACAATTTTACTAAAGATTTGCTTGAGGACAAGCAAAAATTCTAAGTGCGGGATGCTTGATATCGCGTAAAAAGTCACGTTTTTAGTACCGATATCTCTCTCATTCTGGAGTAATACTTGGCGTTCGGACTCAAATAATACGTAAAGCAATGAAGATTTGCCAAGGAGATCAAAATGAAAATGCAAGAGAAAAATCATGCAAAACAGGCAGAAAACAAAGATTCCATGCACAATTGAAGATTCAGTAATCCAAGACAAGATTTGAGATGAAGTACCCACCACTTAGAAATTACGAATCCAACAGAGGAAGAATCAGCAAAAACTGACGAAGAATGAAGATTCTGCGTATGCCAAAAGATTCAAACGATTCGTACAAGACATCTAAATATCAAAGACAAATCTCAGGGATTTCTTTTCATCAAAGTCTTTGATTTTGAAAAACGAATCCAACGCAAAAAGAATCGACAAAAATGGACAAAAATGGACGCATAACGAAGAAGATACGCACGAAACAAGAAACGATCAAAAGACGGTGAACCGGGCGGGCGGCCGCCAGCAGCCCCCGGCTGGCAACCAGCCGCTGCAGGCTGGCAGCCTGGTGCCGCCGGCTTGCTACCGGTCGTCCCCTCCTCCTTTTTCGGTTCTTGCGCGTACTTGTCTAGTACATGTGCTACCACTTTCCGCAACTTTAGGGTACATGTGCTACCACTTTTCTTGCCTTTAAGGTACATGTGCTACCACTTTTCGGGAAAGGACCACCCCCCAAAAACATGTGATTCACCCCGAAGCGTCGTAAGAAGATGGCGCTTGAACCGCGATCGGTTTGTTTTAAATTTATATTTGCTGGGGTCTAAGTATGACTTACTAATACTGAACCAAAGGCTAGTAGTTGGTAAGTATGACCTAGAGTCATTCTTAAAGAGAAACTGAATTGAAACGGAGGTGATCCAATCAATCTTTCTTTTCTAGTAAAGGTTTTAAAATAGTGCGTTGGGGGTTTTGGTTCAGTTAACTAAGTAAACTAAATAAAGCGAAAAAAAGTGTAATATAAAATCAGATAATACTGAACCCCTGTTTTCAAGCCTAACCCAACCAATGCTTACTTTTAGCATTGAAGATCAATTAGAAAACCTGTGAGCTTTAGCCTTTTCGTTTCAAAAACTCACTTCAAAAACCAATCCTTCCTTTACATCTCTTGGTCGTAGCCTAAGTTTCTGTTCTGTCAGAAGAATTACTGCAAGAAACACCTTCTTAGAAGGAATCCCCGAAGGATAAAAATATCATCCACAAAAGGACTCCGAAGGAAAGCATAAACAAAGCTGCCAGAAGAAACCAAAGAACTAAAAACCCAAGGATCATCTAAAGCCAAGGGAAAAGTTCTTCAAAAGAAGAAAAAGCTACGAAAAGAAGGCTCAAAGAGAGAGAAATCCAAAAGAGGTATCACTAAAACGTCAAAGATAAGTCATCACGGACAAACTCTCAGGCTATATCAAAACCCCACTAAACCACCTACAAAACCCTTCTTCCATACACCATCTCTACCTTCATATAAATGTTTAGGGATAATTAGCACCGTCCCCATTTAAGTATTGCAGATTTGATTCTCAACCAAGCTTATGATAATAAAAGAGCTACATGACTGGCCCTGAGTGAATTAGAAGTTAGGAAACCAGATACACTTGAGTGAATTGAGTGACCACCTATGAGGACCCCAGTCATGTATATCTTACATCATGAAGATTGAAAAGAGAGCTTGTTAGAACTGGTTTGGGAAAACATTAAAGGTTTAAAACCCGTTTGAAATCGTTTCACCCAACCTGCAGGAACCAAAGTTTTTTTGAATACAAAGGCATCCTTTCAGACTTTCGAAACAATTTTACTAAAGATTTGCTTGAGGACAAGCAAAAATTCTAAGTGTGGGATACTTGATATCGCGTAAAAAGTCACGTTTTTACTACCGATATCTCTCTCATTCTGGAGTAATACTTGGCATTCGGACTCAAATAATACGTAAAGAAATGAAAATTTGCCAAGGAGATCAAAATGAAAATGCAAGAGAAAAATCACGCAAAACATGCAGAAAACAAAGATTCCATGCACAATTGAAGATTCAAAGCATCCAAGACAAGATTTGAGATGAAGTACCCACCACTGAGAAATTACGAATCCAACAGAGGAAGAATCAGCAAAAACTGACGAAGAATGAAGATTCTGCGTATGCCAAAAGATTCAAACGATTCGTACAAGACATCTAAATATCAAAGACAAATCTCAGGGATTTCTTTTCATCAAAGTCTTTGATTTTGAAAAACGAATCCAACGCAAAAAGAATCGACTAAAATGGACGCATAACGAAGAAGATACGCACGAAACAAGAAACGATTAAAAGATCGCGAACCGGGTGGGCGGCCGCCAGCAGCCCCCGGCTGGCAACTAGCCGCTGCCGGCTGGCAGCCTGTCGACGCCGGCTTGCTACCGGCCGTCCCCTCCTCCTTTTTCGGTCCTTGCGCGTACTTCTCTGGTACATGTGCTACCACTTTCCACAACTTTAGGGTACATGTGCTACCACTTTTCGCGCCTTTAAGGTACATGTGCTACCACTTTCCAAGAAAGGACCACCCCCCAAAAACATGTGATTCACCCCGAAGCGTCGTACGAAGACGGCGCTCGAACCGCGATCGGTTTGTTTTAAATTTATATTTGCTGGGGTCTAAGTATGACTTACTAATACTGAACCAAAGGCTAGTAGTTGGTAAGTATGACCTAGAGTCATTCTTAAAGAGAAACTGAATTGAAACGGAGGTGATCCAATCAATCTTTCTTTTCTAGTAAAGGTTTTAAAAGAGTGCGTTGGGGGTTTTGGTTCAGTTAACTAAGTCAACTAAATAAAGCGAATAAAAGTGTAATATAAAATCAGATAATACTGAACCCCTATTTTGAAGCCTAACCCAACCAATGCTTACTTTTAGCATTGAAGATCAATTAGAAAACCTGTTGAGCTTTAGCCTTTTCGTTTCAAAAACTCACTTCAAAAACCAATCCTTCCTTTACATCTCTTGGTCGTAGCCTAAGTTTCTGTTCTGTCAGAAGAATTCCTGCAAGAAACACATTCTTAGAAGGAATCCCCGAAGGATAAAAATATCATCCACAAAAGGACTCCGAAGGAAAGCATAAACAAAGCTGCCAGAAGAAACCAAAGAACTAAAAACCCAAGGATCATCTAAAGCCAAGGGAAAAGTTCTTCAAAAGAAGAAAAAGCTACGAAAAGAAGGCTCAAAGAGAGAGAAATCCAAAAGAGGTATCACTAAAACGTCAAAGATAAGTCATCACAGACAAACTCTCAGGCTATATCAAAACCCCACTAAACCACCTATAAAACCCTTCTTCCATACACCATCTCTACCCTCTTACAAATGTTTAAGGATAATTAGCACCGTTCCCATTTAAGTATTGCAGATTTGATTCTCAACCAAGCTTATGACGACAAAAGAGCTACATGACTGGCCCTGAGTGAATTAGAAGTTAGGAAACCAGATACACTTGAGTGAATTGAGTGACCACCAATGAGGACCCCAGTCATGTATATCTTACATCATGAAGATTGAAAAGAGAGCTTGTTAGAACTGGTTTGGGAAAACATTAAAGGTTTAAACCCCATTTGAAATCGTTTTACCCAACCTGCAGGAACCAAAGTTTTTCAGAATACAAAGGCATCCTTTCAGACTTTCGAAATAGTTTTACTAAAGATTTGCTTGAGGACAAGCAAAAATTCTAAGTGCGGGATACTTGATAGCACGTAAAAAGTCACGTTTTTACTCCCTATATCTCTCTCATTCTGGAGTAATACTTGGCATTCGGACTCAAATAATACGCAAAGCAATGAAAATTTGCCAAGGAGATCAAAATGAAAAGTTTCCGGCACAAACTAATTTTAGGTTTAAAATCAAGTTTTAGGTTTAAAATCATAGGATAAGTCCGTTCATAAAGTTTCCATTTGATAATGTCGATCCATAATACAACTACCTTCGATCGTTAACGGCTTCCGTACGTATGTACTTTGCTTAAAAGCATTTCCAGCACTATACCTAGTAAACAGTCGAATAGGGGCCGTCATATTATTTGATGACATATTTAAAGTCATCCCACAATTATATATGCTAACTACATCACAAAAAATACAATAGTAATCTACTCGCTAATCATGGCACAAACTAATTCTAGCATAATTAAAGCGTACATATTTAATTAAGACAGAGTAGGATAGAAAGAACCCGGATTATAATGCGAGAAGGAATATACATGAATTAATAAGCCTAACTATAAGCGTACACCAAAGATTACAAAATGTTCCCTAGATTTCGTTTTACTTTGAACAAGCTCCTTAACTAGCCGAACACTAATTTTGAAGTAAGAAAATAGAATGAGAAAGTAAAGAGAGAAATATGCCTAATGCACATGGCACATCTACAAATGGAGGCTTTGGGGCTGTACTTATAGGCAAAATATGGCTCACATTAGCAACCCTAGGCTCACATTAGCAAAAGTAGCGAAAGGTGGTGCACCAGGTACGAAAAAGTAGCGAAAGGTGGTGGACCAGGTACGAAAAAGTAGCGAAAAGTGGTGCACCAGGTACGAGCAAGGATGGAAAAGTGAAAAAGAGATGGGGTGGTGGAGGCCGGCGCCGCCCACCAGCAGGCCGGCGGTGGCTGGCTGCTGGCCGGCGGCGGCTGGCTGCCACCGACCCCGATCCGTCGTCTTTCGCTGCGTTGCTCGATTCGTGCGTATCTTCTTTGTTATGCGTCCGTTTGCGTTGATTCTTTTTGAGTTGGATTTGTAATTCAAAAAGAAGACTTTGATGTAAAGATATCCCAAAAATATGTCTCCTATCTCCAGAAGTTGCGTATGAATCATTTGGATCTTCCGGCGGGCGTAGAATCTTCATTCTTTATCCGTTTTTGTTGATTCTTCTTCTGTTGGATTCGTAATTTGAAAATGAACATCTTGGGTGAGATGGATGTTGATGATGGGCACTTTTGTCTTGAAATCTCGTTTTGATGCCTTGAATCTTCAAACGTGTGTGGAATCTTCGTTTTTCATTCGTTTTCCTTGATTTTTATCGTGCAACCTTGTTTTGACCATCTTGGCATAATATCAATGATTTGTATTGGTTTTGAGTTTAAAATGCCTAGAATCGTTCCAGAATGATAGAGATATCGATAGTAAAAACATGACTTTTTATGCGATATCAACATGCTAACTTGCACCTTGGATGGCTAACATGCACCAGATTTCAAGTATCAATAGAGGCATCAAGGCTTCATTTCAAGACACACCTTCCATGCCTTGGAAAACATACACATCATACATATTTTCTTTGTAATTTAGTTCTTCATTTAGACTAGTTAGTTAGAATAGCTAATTAATTAACTAAGGAAGATTTGTACGGAGGTGCTCCGCGACGCATTTTAGCTACGAGTTATTGTACACTTACCAGGTTCTAATCTATCTTCCATATTTAAAAATGCTTGTTCTTTATGTTAATAATTTAAATATGTATGCTAGAGTTGCCATGATTAATTAGATAACTCAATTGTCTGCTATGATAGTCGTTTAGGAAGTTTTAAATATGTGATTAAGTTGTATGTTATGAGATTGCGGATGGCATATATTATAAGTAGATGTAGGAATTAAATCTTTTTCGTTTATCTGCCCAACTCATATTGTGACTAAAACCTTATCCAAAAATGAACGTAGCTAACTCATAGGGTATAGGTCACTTAGTTATACTATGATAGATTGAATCATTGAACTCGGCATGGCCGGTGTTCTCTAGACTAAAATTGGATCTAAGAGACACGGAACATGGGAATAAAGGTAGATTAAGATTAACTTCGTATAGATGATATTTTTGAGACAACTTTCAAAATATCCTCGACTTAGATAATACTTTTGTATGCTTATATGGAACTGTTGTTTTAATCGTCTTATTGCATGTTGTTGTTTGATTGTTGCCTTAGGATTATCATAATAGTGAAATACAAACGGCCTTAATTATCGTGAAATAACATGACGGCCCCTATTCGACGGTTCTCTGATATAGTACTAGAAATGCATACTGATTTGACGCAAAAAGTCACATTTTTGTGCACCTTTTCAAGCCCATTTTGGTTCAAATCTTTTAATAAACATCAAATAATTAATGTTTTATGCTAAAAATGTAAAATGAACCAAAACTTAGACTTCCTTTCAAAAAATCACTTAAACTGCTCAAATAACGAACAAATCAGAGCTAAAACGATCCACTTGCAATTCTGACGTATAATTAAGCTAAACTGGCCTAATTTGTGTCATATTGATCTTCAGGAAAATACGAAACGATGGGCGCAAGAATCGTTCAAATCTGACAAGTAACGAAGAAGTTAGAGCCAACCGAAGATCACAAGAACTACGACCGGTGCACAAGACTAGGATCCAGCACACAAGAACAAGACCCAGGGTACACCACCCCCTTAGGGGTCATATACCACCCCTAGAGGTCCGTATACGCCCCCTTTAGGGTCGTATACGCACTCTAAAGGGTGGTATACCCCCCTTTTAGGGCGGTATACCCCCTCTTTGGTGTTGGATACGCCCTGTTTGCTACCGAATACGCTCTATTTGTTACCGAATACACCCTATTTGGTGTCGAATACGCCCCTGTAGGTGTCGAATTTCATAGCTCGATGGTGTATTTCAGTGTAAAATACGAGTGAGGGGTGTTGTATGTAAATTTAGTTCTTGAAGTCTATAAATAGAGGCTTAACCTCCTCATTTCCACATCCCTCATTCCACACACATTACACACTCTAAATAGTAGTAGCATTCTCTCTCTAATACTTCTCTAAGGAGTTAGAGGAGAAATAGTAGGAGTAGAGTAGCAAGCTTACGAGCTTTGTACGGAGTCACTCCGAGACTACGATTGCGTAGATTTGTTGTAACGCCTAACAGGTTCTATTATATTATCCTTTAATGTTATTTTTAAATATGTTGTGCTATTTTAATGACTATTTAAGAATGCATGCTATGATAATTGCTATGTTAGGCTAGACAAATATGTGTTTGCTTTGATAAAAGTTATGCTAGGGTAGTTATGCTTTAAACAATGTTGTTACTCTGCTGGTATGAAATTAGGATATGTTTGAATTTATGAATTAATTCTCTAATGTTTTATTTATTCAACTTATGCTGTGGTTTGAAACCTATTGATATAATCCGGCCAATTGTAGAAATAGGTCCCTCAACTATTCTGTGTCTGAATGATTCGATAAACTCGGCATGTCCGCTGTTCTCCAGATTGAAATAAATCATCGGAGACATGGAGTATAGGATTAGAGTTAAATTAGAATTAATCTCATATATCGGATGCTTTTGAGAGAACTTTCGGACCATCCGTGACTTAAACATTTATCCAGAAACTCTGCCTGAAACAAACTGATATTTATCCATGTTACACTACTGCATGTTCTTGTTTAATTGTTGATCTAGAGTTTACATGCTAGTATCTGTTTGTCTATTGCGGTTGTTGGATTTATGATTAGGTTTTCAAACATAGAATAATTACATACAACAGTTTAACATGCTAGAATAATTACAATGATCTGTATGAAATAATGTCGAACAATTTAACCGATAATTAGACAGACTTTCCCAACTTATTCCGCGGGGTCACTCATGTTCACTTTATTGCTTATTCAACAATTCGTGCCACGATACGGACGTCTCAGATAACCGAGACTGGGGAATAGGATTCGAGGTTAGTTGTCGGTTAAATTGGTACTACATTTGGGAGAACTTCAAGTGTAGCTTACACTCCATATCTATTATCCATGTGACATGTTATTTATTTGATTATGGACAACTCTACGTTAGATAAGTAATAGGATAGAAGTTATGGCCCATTAGGACATATACAGTAATGATACGGGATCTCTGGGCGAGGCATCGGAAATACCGTAAAACGGCTCAGTACTTGGTATAGCGCTGGAACCACCTCTGGTGAAGTACAAATGCGTGGAAGCCACGAAAATGCCGTAGGTACAGTACTATGTTGAACATCGTTCAGAGACCCCAAATCATCACTGCTAGGATTCATTATAATTAGAGCCTTAACCCTCATAACTACCCCTAAATAGCATATACTGACATCGTAGCAAACACTCACGTAATCGATAGATCTCTCAGCGACTGCACTCCTCATTTACTTTTCTATTATTTTAGTTTAAAGTAGGATAGAAAACAAAAACCCCTCAAAAAGTTTTAAATCTCAGCTAAATTACCAAAGATAATTAATCCTCCTAAGATCCCATGCCCGTCATCTGAGTCATACCTACCGCTTATACAAGTAGTAGTGTAGCTTAGGC
The DNA here is from genome assembly GCA_963422505.1 of Pseudognaphalium luteoalbum. NCBI lineage: Eukaryota > Viridiplantae > Streptophyta > Magnoliopsida > Asterales > Asteraceae > Pseudognaphalium > Pseudognaphalium luteoalbum. The sequence goes on along the minus strand of OY730194.1, from coordinate 70,821,839 downwards.
TTTCCCGCAAAATATAAATTTTTAAAACCCTCTGATCTGCAACCCGACTGGACAGTCAGCAATGACAAGGAAGCAAATTCCTTGACCGACCGTTGGGAGGCGATCAGGTTTTTGGCGCCGTTGTCGGGGACTACAATGACCGATTTTAGGAATTTAGTTATCTTAGTTATTTAGCGATCCTTTCGGAAGATCAATATCATTCGAAAGTTCCTTTTCTATCCTTAGGTTGATTTTATCTTTTTCCGTCTTTAGACTTCCTTTCCAAAACCTTACTTTCTACCAACAAGCTATGTCGAACCGTATCACTCTCGCCTCATCAATTAAGCCACTGTTAGAGGGACGAGGAGGACCGATCGTAGCACCAACCGACGAAACCCTTGAAATTAAGCCTCACTACATTAAAATGCTAAAATATGAGTGTCAGTTTCATGGTCTTTCGATTGAAAATCCAAACGCCCATCTCAACAAATTCATCAATCTTTCCGACTCTTTCACAAAAATAGGAACCAATAGAGACCTTCTACGCCTCCATTTGTTTCCTATTCTTTATCCTCTAGAGCTTTAACATGGTTTTATGAATTCGAACCCAATTCGATTTATACATGGGAGGAGATGGCTACTAAGTTTCTCGCTAAGTACTTCCCTCCTTCCCTGCAAACCAAGCTTAAAAAAGATATCACTAACTTCCATCAAGGAGTTAATGAATCATTAAGCACTACTTGCTTAAAAAAGATATCACTAACTTCCATCAAGGAGTTAATGAATCATTAAGCACTACTTGGGAATGATACAAGAAGTTAATTGAAAAATGTCAGAACCATCAATTGGATGAAACGAATCTGGTCTGTACATTCTACAACAGTTTGTATCCTCAACATAAACAAACCCTCAACGCTGCTTCATCCGGAAATTTCATGATGCATACCTCTGACAAAGCTTGGGAATTGATCGAGACGATTGTGACACATCAACATAACTTGGAGTCAGATGAATCTACTTCAGAAGGAAGGAATACTTCTAACCAAACCTTAGACAAATTAAGATCTCAACTCGATTCTAACACTCAAATTGTCAAGGATTTGCAAGAATCTTCAAACTCTAAGCTAAAGAAGGTACCTCAAAAGTTCCTATCAAGCCGAAGGGCCAACGAAGAAATTCTTATAACCAGTGGAAACCCTAATCACTCTCTTCATTCAAAACCTTTCATTCAGCGGTTTACCACATAACCCACTTCTCAATCTTTAAATCTCTCTACTCCTTCCTCATTGACTTCTCGTCTAAACAACAAAAATTTCAAAAACTTCATTATTGAACAAAATAATATCAATAGAAAAATTGTTGATTTTCAAAACCAAATTGATTATTTGACTAGAATTTCAAACGATTTAATTAAAACATGGAGGATAATGTTAAAAAGTTGTTTTTAAAAGTTGAGGAGAAGCAAAGGGAAGAAGCGATCTGCAACTCTGTCTATCACTCATCTCATGAGCATGATGACATCCTTGTGGTCACTAGAGGAGGAAAAGAGACTAAAAATGAGAAATCAATAGATATTCTCACAAATGAACATTCTATTTCTCTGCCTATTGATTCAGTTCAAGTTGATACCCCCGTCACTTCTCCTAAACCAGAACCTTCTAAAGCCCCAGAAGATATTAGACCCACGCGTATACCTTTCCCTGGTAGGCTTAAGAAAGAGAAACAAGAAGCTCAATTTGGAAAATATGTAGAAATGTTCAAAAGCTTACACTTAAATGTTAGACTTTTAGATGCTTTAGTTGAAATGCCTAGTTGTGCCAAATTGTTTAATGAACTCTTTTCCAACAAAGAAAAACTTAGAGAAATAGTTAACTTACCCTTAGATGCAGAATGTTCATTAATTATGCAACAAGGACTACCCCCAAAGCTAGGAGACACTGGCCGTTTCACTATTCCTTGTTATCTTCAGGATGTTCAAATAAGTAATGCATTAGCTGACTTAGGAGCTAGTGTAAACCTTATGCCATACTCTCTTTTTAGGAAACTAGGATTAAGCGAACTATTACCAACTCAAATGACCATCCAGTTAGCCGATAGATCAGTTAAATTCCCTCGGGGAATTGCTGAAGATATTATGGTCCGTGTTGATAAATTCGTCTTTCCTATCGATTTTGTTGTTATGGATATTGAAGAAAATGCCCATGTTCCACTCATCCTTGGCAGACCTTTCCTAAACACTGCCAAGGCCGTCATTGACGTTAATGAAAAATCTTTAAAACTTCGAGTTGGAATTGAGGAAGTCACCTTCAATGTTGATAAACTAATGAAACATCCTATGGGAGAAGATCTTGGTCTTGTAGATTCTTTGCAGGAAATAATTGAAGAACATTTGGAAGAAATTCTCACGGTAAGCAGCATCAACTCCAACACCATCATCACAACAAGGAAACTATGTGAAGAAAGCATGGGATTATGCTCTGCTCTCTCAGAATCTTACACCGCATCAAGAGAAGTTCTATGTCCTTTAAAGAATTCCAGCCCGTAGTTCAAAACTATTATGACTGCTCCGCTTGGGCAAGGCACACCAGTCACTCTTCTAAGAAGGAACCCAACTCCTGAAGTATATGATTCATCTTTCTCAAGGGAAGAAGTTCGAGGGATGCTCAAGGAAATGGAATCAATGTTTTCACAACCTGAACCACAAAGATCAAATCCAGAAATCACCATAAGCAATTCTTCATCAGCTCAATCTCATAAGTTTGCACTCACTGAAGACAACGATATCATCATCACTGGAGAGAATGCAACTTCCACATCATCAACTATCAAATACGAGCTGAGGAAGGATACATTCTATGATAAAATAGAATGGGTTGAAATAGCTTCAGCCAACACATCAGATTCACCTCTTGAAGAATCAGACTTCCAAACAGAGTTTGATGAACTCAAGAGAGATGAAATTGCAAGAATGAAGCCTTCCACTGAAGATCCGCCGGAATTGGAACTGAAGGAACTTCCCTCTCATCTAGAATATGCTTTTCTAGAAGGAACTTCACACTTACCAGTTATCATATCCAAAGATTTGAAGCCTGAGGAAAAAGCTAAGCTCATCCAAGTGCTTAAGTCACATAAAAAGGCAATTGCTTGGAAAATCTCTGACATACAAGGGATCAGTCCAAACTACTGCACACACAAAATTTTAATGGAAAACGACTTTAAGCCATCAGTTCAGAGACAGAGGAGAGTCAACCCGAAGATTCAAGACGCGGTCAAAAAGGAGGTTATCAAACTTCTTGATGCTGGTCTGATATACCCTATTTCTGATTCTCCATGGGTCAGCCCCGTGCAGGTTGTTCCGAAGAAAGGAGGTATGACGGTGATTACAAACGAACATAATGAACTTATCCCAACAAGGACCATCACCGGTTGGAGGGTCTGCATTGACTATCGCAAACTGAATGAAGCCATCCGCAAAGATCATTTCCCTCTTCCGTTTATTGATCAGATGCTTGGGAGATTGTCAGGTAATGAGTTCTATTGTTTCCTCGATGGATTCTCTGGCTATTTTTAAATACCTCTCAATCCGAAGGACCAAGAAAACACAACATTCACATGTCCCTATGGAACATTTGCCTACCGACGTATGCCTTTTGGGCTATGCAATGCACCTGTAACTTTCCAGAGATGCATGGTGGCAATTTTCCATGACATGATTGAACAGTGTATGGAAGTATTCATGGACGATTTCTCGGTATTTGGAGACTCCTTCACATCTTGTCTTTCCAACCTATACAGGATGCTAGCTCAATGCGAAGAATCAAACCTCGTTCTGAATTGGGAAAAATGTCACTTCATGGTGAAGGAAGGAATAGTATTAGGATATCGGATATCTAAAGCAGGAATTGAAGTCGATAAAGCTAAAGTTGATACTATCTCAAAACTTCCAGCACCTACTTCTGTGAAAGCCATCCGAAGTTTTCTAGGTCACGCCGGATTCTACCGTCGCTTTATTAAGGATTTCTCTAAGATTTCTCGACCTATGACTCATCTTCTCGAAAATGATACTCTGTAACACCCCCAAATTTGTCGGTTAGCGGAAGCAGGATTTGGGTGTTACTAATCAATAATCAAAGCATAGAGATTAATAATGAACGACCACTACATGCGTCGTTTTACATTGATATTGATAAAATAAAAGTTTACACCAAAGTATCGTTTACATTAGCTCCTTTTGAAATTGAGAGATTTAAGTACATATTTAAACTATACAAAATGTAATAATGCAGCTAAATCTCTGATTGTTTGCATGCTGACTCGAGCTAATGGATCTTGATTAAGCAGTCCAACCTACTGCTGGTCACCTGTGATACATGCTAAAATGGGTCAGCGAAACGCTGGTGAGCTCACAGGTTTGTATATCAACATATATTTGTATGAACCGCAAGATTTTATAATTGAATTTAAAATGCAATTAAGCAAAATAAAAGTTATACAGCCATGAGCACATAGTCTGAGCTTAACTTGAGTGTCAGGTCCAATTAAGGAAACCTAACTGAGTTGCCTCCTACGAGTGCTTAATCCACACTCGTCTTCCCAAATGCTAATACGTCCGTTTGACCAGTTAGTGCGTGCTAACCCGGACGAGGATTGTCAATCCTATATGATATCATATACTAACATTCACGCTACAGATGTATTACCAGACTATGCTATGGAGGGCTTTATTGATTAGTTGAAAACAACTCATGTAGTATTTGATTGAATTGTACTTGCGTTCTACTTGTAAAACAAAACGAGCAATAATATCACACCCCTGATTGAAAAGCAGTAAAATAGGGGCCATGAGACTCACCTGAGCCTTGAGTGTTTAAATTAATAAACTTGAATTGATTAGCGGTAGATTGATGTCCGAAGACTTGTAACCTGAGGGTGTCCAAGACACACGATGGTTATAACATGAGTAGGCATCTCGAAAGACTGCCCTTGTAGTTGTTTGTCCAACTTAGAATGTCCAAATTACTACGATTTGGTTAATTGAATTATCCAAATTACTACGATTTGGTTGTTTCACTTGTGTTTTGAAAACGTGTACGGCCCGTTGGTGATTTGTTCGTAATGATAATCCCATATCATTATTTTGATGATTTTGAAGCATTACACTAAAAAAAATAAGTTCCAATGTGTTTTAGGAGTCATGTCACATTCGTGTTTGATGTTATACAATTTAACCCTTTGTGTGAAAGTTTAGGTGTAACACTGTTACTCGTGACCCTAGGGTGAGGGCGAAGCCCGTTAATGACGGGGGTCCGGGGGCAGCGCCCCTGGTAGCGGGGTCCAAGGGGCGGCAGCCCCTGGCGGGGCCCAAGGGGCAGAGCCCCTGGCTGGGGTCGAGCTTTGGTGAAAAACGCATCTGGACTTGAATCTCGGTGAAATTGAGTGTCAAATTTTGAGTCTCAAAACTTAGTGAAAAATGAGTTTTAAACTCTCTGTTTTTAGCGACACAGCATGCGACACAATGGTCATGTATGCGACACAAGGGTTGTGTCGCATGAGAATGCGACACAAGAGCTTAGCGACACAAGGGTTGTGTCGCATAAGTATACGATGCTGATTTAACAGCGACATAGTGATTGTGTCGCATGGGATTTGCGACATAAGGTACGACACAAAGGATCTTATGCGACACAAGGCTTGTGTCGCAAAGATGAACACTCAGACAGTCCCCAGCGACTGTCGTGGTTTTCAAACCCAAAACCCAAATCTAACTCGTTTTTAGGCTATAAAATCATGTTTTCCTCATACATTTGGACAATACTAAGTTGTGTAAACATTATAACACCGAAATAATACACCAAAATGAGTAGATCTAAATATTTAGAGAATTTCTTACAATTTCAAATCGAAGCTAGAGGAGGCCGAAAATGATGATGACGCTTTTGTAAATCTTGTTCCTTGCTTGATGGTGATTCCGAAAATGTAAGTTTTGTGGTCGGATTTGATAAATCCGAAAATTTGGTGGTGATGGGTTAGAGAGTGTTTAGTGGTGTGTGTGTGTTTTTGATGAATGTAAATGAAAGAAAGAGGGAAAGTGGGGGTGGGGTGTAGGTGAAAGCCTCACCTTTTTCAGTCCCCGCAATCGCGCTCCGTGCGATGTTCGTTCTCCCGCTCGTTTAAATGTTAAATGTTTATTTTATACTTTTAAATATACGAATAATTACCCAATTTTTTTGTTGAAGTATTTTACTAAATACCTAATGGTTGCGTTATAGAATATAACTTTAACTTGTTTCTATTTGTTTGCGCGTTTCATGTTTTAATTGCGTAGACGTTTGTTTGTACGATACGAATTTACTACAAAATATTATTAAAATAATATCTTGAATATGATGGTTGTATTAAATAATATTATATTATTTAATAAAATTGTTCACCAACGTCCATATTAATTGAACCGAATTACATTCGATTTGAAAATTGCACGATTTAATCAAATCGCATAATTGTACATATATTAAACAATATACATATTGATACACATACCTAATTACATGTATTACACTTGATTAGGCACTAATTACTAGTCCTAATTTGACGGGTGTCACATTCTCCCCCTGTTAGGAGAATTTCGTCCCGAAATTTAGTTTGAAGTCGTGTTTGGAGTAGCGTCAGCAAATAACTGAGGATACTTGAGTCGCATCTGGTCCTCCCGTTCCCAGGTGAATTCCGGCCCACGTCGCGAATTCCACCTGACTTTGACAATGGGAATACGACTTTGTTTGAGTTGTTTGACCTCACGGTCCATGATTTCGGCGGGTTCTTCAACAAAATGAAGTTTGTCGTCAACTCGAATTTCATCGAGTGGAATGATAAGTGTCTCATCAGACAGACACTTCTTTAAATTTGAAATGTGAAAAGTGGGATGCACACTGCCGAGCTCGGATGGCAGTTGCAATCGATATGCCACTGGACCTATCCTCTCGAGGATTTCAAATGGTCCAATGTATCTGGGATTCAATTTCCCGCGTTTACCGAATCGGATAACACCTTTCCAAGGTGAAACCTTGAGTAGTACTCGATCCCCAACCTGGAATTCGAGGGGTTTGCGTCTCACGTCAGCATAACTTTTCTGACGGTCACGTGCGGCTTTGAGTTTGTTTTGAATCTCGAAGATTTTCTCGGTTGTTTCGTGAATGATCTCAGGACCAGTGAGTTGACTGTCTCCCACTTCGGTCCAACAGATAGGTGATCGGCATTTACGACCGTACAGTGCCTCGAAAGGTGCAGCCTTAATGCTGGTGTGATAGCTGTTGTTGTACGAAAACTCGCACAATGGTAGATGTTTTTCCCAGTTTACACCGAAGTCAACTACGCAAGCTCGTAGCATGTCTTCCAGTGTTTGAATTGTCCGTTCACTTTGGCCGTCGGTTTGCGGATGGTATGCGGTACTCATATCAAGACGGGTACCCAATGATTTTTGAAGTGATTGCCAAAAGTGAGATGTGAAACGACTATCCTATCCGAGATAATCGAGATTGGAACTCCGTGTCGAGAAACAACCTCTTTGATGTAGATTTGTGTGAGGCGTTCCATTTTGTCGGCTTCCTTGATTGCCAGAAAATGAGCAGATTTTGTGAGACGATCGACGATCACCCAAATGGTATCGCAACCGCTCGATGACTTTGGTAGTTTGGTTATGAAATCCATGGAAATTTGTTCCCATTTCCATTCAGGAATGCTGGGTTGTTGGAGTAAACCAGAAGGTTTTTGATATTCGACTTTGACTTTTGAGCAAGTGAGGCACTTGCTGACGTATGTAGCGATTTCAGCTTTCATATTCGGCCACCAATAGAATTCCTTGATGCCATGATACATTTTGTCGGATCCAGGATGGATAGAATATTTGGACTTGTGAGCTTCGTCCATCACCAAGTCTCGTAGATTTCCAAAACTGGGTAACCAGATTCGGTTTGAGAAATACCTAATCCCGTTAGGTTTGATTTCGAATTGTTTGTCCATGCCTCGCAAGGCTTCGTTTTCGATATTATCGGGTTTCAGAGCTTCGAGTTGAGCAGTGAGAATCTGAATGTTTAGATCATTGTGAATGGTCATACTAAGGGCTCGGACTCGAAGTGATTTCGTTCGTTCTTTTCGACTGAGGGCATCGGCAACAACATTTGCCTTACCCGGATGGTATTTGATCTCACAATCGTAGTCGGTAAGCAACTCGACCCACCGGCGTTGTCTCATGTTGAGATCCTTCTGATCAAAGATGTGTTGGAGACTCTTGTGGTCGGTAAAGATTGTGCACTTAGTGCCATAGAGGTAATGTCTCCAGATTTTGAGGGCAAAGACGACAGCTCCCAGCTCGAGATCGTGGGTGGTGTAGTTCTTTTCATGAATTTTGAGCTGTCGTGAAGCATAAGCAATAACTTTGTCTCGTTGCATCAACACGCAGCCGAGACCTTGATGAGAAGCATCGCAGTATACCACGAAGTCATCGGTGCCTTCGGGTAATGATAGAATCGGAGCACTGCAAAGCTTTTGTTTCAGAAGTTGAAATGCTGACTCTTGTTTATTAGTCCAATCGAACTTTTTGTCTTTCTGAGTCAGGGTTGTGAGTGGTTGAGCTATCTTTGAGAAATTTTCAATGAATCGCCGATAGTATCCGGCAAGACCCAGGAATTGGCGTACTTCAGTTGGAGATGTTGGTGCTTGCCAGTACTTGATGGCTTCGATTTTTGATGGATCGACATGGATTCCTTGACTATTAACAACATGTCCAAGGAATTGAACGGATTGTATCCAGAACTCACACTTGGAGAATTTGGCGTAAAGCCCTTCGTGTTTAAGTAGTTCTAGAATGATTTTGAGGTGTTGCACGTGTTCTTGTTCATTTTGTGAGTATATGAGAATGTCATCAATGAAGACAATGACAAACTTGTCGAGATACGGTTTGCACACCCGATTCATAAGATCCATGAATACAGCCGGTGCGTTGGTTAGGCCGAATGGCATTACTTGAAATTCATAATGCCCGTAACGAGTTCGGAAGGCAGTTTTCGGAATATCGGTGTCGCGAACTCGAAGTTGATGATATCCTGACCGAAGATCAATCTTTGAATAAATACTTGACCCTTGGAGTTGGTCAAACAGGTCATCAATGCGAGGGAGTGGATATCGGTTCTTGACGATTAATTTGTTCAACTCTCGGTAGTCGATGCACATTCGGAAAGAACCGTCTTTCTTTTTCACGAATAAGACCGGAGCTCCCCAAGGCGAAGAACTCGGTCGAATGAATCCTCTATCCAGGAGTTCCTGTAATTGGGTGGATAGTTCCTGAAGTTCGGATGGGGCTAATCGGTATGGTGCTCGGGCCACGGGTGTAGCACCTGGCACGAGATCGATTGAGAACTCAACCTGTCTTGGCGGTGGCAGACCAGGCAGTTCTTCAGGGAAGACTTCTGGAAAGTCTCAAACGATGGGTACATCCTCCAGTCGCTTCTCCTCCGACTTTTTCTCCATGATGTGTGCGAGGATTGCTGGATAACCTTTTCTCAAGAATTTCCGAGTTTTTAAGCAAGATATGATGTTTAGTCTCGTTCCACCGGTCTCCCCCTGTATGACCAAGGTTCTACCGACGGCGAGAGGAATACGAACGAGGTTATCATAACAAATGATTTCAGCGCGATGTTTGGACAACCAGTCCATTCCAATGATGACGTCGAAACTTCCAATTTCAACAGGCATAAGATCGATTGAAAAGATTTCGTTGGCTAGGTTTAAAGTGCAATTAGGTATCACACTATTGGTTTCTATGAGCTTACCATTTGCAAGTTCTACGGTGTACTTAACATCTAAGGCAATTGGGGTGATGTCAAGTAGTGGGCAAAACTCATCAGAAATAAAGCTTCTATCGGCACCAGTATCAAATAGAACAGAAGCAGTTAAGTTGTTGAGGAGGAACATACCCGTGACCACATTCGGGTCCTGACGGGCATCCCCAGAATTGAGTACGAACGCTCTTCCCCTTGCGTTGTTGTTGTTGTTGTTGTTGCCCTTGTTCTTGTTTTTAGGACATTCGTTCTTGAAGTGTCCTGTTTCTCCACACCCAAAGCAGGATTTGGGTTGGTTGGAATTGTTGCGAGAGGTGTTGTTGGATTTAGGGGCTCGGCAATCTCGGGTCAAGTGCCCGTACCTCCTGCAGTTGTTGCAGGGAGTACTGCATGGACCATCGTGGTGGTAGTTGCACTTGGAACAATATGGCCTGTCCCCAGTGTAAGCGCGTTTGGTTTCGGAATTGGTGTTGTAGACTTGAATGGTGTTGGATTTCTTGTTCTGGTTGTTTTGGTGTTCGGAAGATTTGCGTTTGTTGTTGTTGGAGGAGGATGTATTGGATTTCTCACGGCTGATAACCATTGCCATGAGTTCATGCGCTAGCCGGATAGCGCTTTCAGTAGTGGTTGGCTTGGATGAAGCGACATTCCCCTGGATATTTTCCGGGAGGCCGCGGATGTATCTTTTGATGCATTTTTCCTCCGGATCAACCAAACCCGGGCATAACAGTGCAAATTGCTGGAATTTGGTGGTATATCCAGCGATGTCAGTTCCCTGCACCGTCAGGTGCCAGAACTCTTCTTCCAATCGATGTAATTCTTCTTCAGGGCAGTACTTTTCCCTTAGCTTTTTCTTCAATTCAGCCCAAGGGAGTTGGGTTGCTATTTCGATGCCTATAGAGTTGGCGTGGGTATTCCACCACGTAAGTGCACCTTCCTGAAAGGTGTAAGCAGAGAATTTGACCTTGTTTTCCTCAGCACAGTTGCAGAGGTTGAAGACGGATTCCATACGTTCAATCCATCGTATCAGACCAATGGCACCTTCCGTGCCTTTGAAGTAAAGTGGTTTACAGCTGAGAAAATCCTTGTAGGAACAAGGCTTGATGACAGGGGTAATGACTGGGGTTTCGTCATTACTTTGGGAGTTTCGAGGTGAATCCCGAGCAGCCAAAGCATCAGCCACTGCTCGAGATACGATAGCAGCAAGTTCGGCGTCACTGTAACTTTTCTTCTTTGGCGGCATGATTCTTCAAGAAAGAAACAAGAGGTACATGAGAAGTTGTACCGGAATGATAATTCAATGGATGTATATATATTTAAGCGGTAATATACAACATCACACAGTGAAAATTAACAATGTAAGATAGTCGAGAGGAATTACTGATTGACATTACGATATTTAATGATTACAGACGGTTCTAAATCACGAGTTTCAAAAGCTACAGACTTAGAAGTTTTACAAAAGTTCCGGGAGTTGTTACATCCGGTCGAATTACATAGGTCCTATGAAAGCATAATAGAGTACAGGTTCAGCCTAAGCTAATCCTGACGTAGATTGAGTCGTGGCAGTAGTGTGGTGAGATGGTCCACAGATTCTGCAAGTCTGCTAACCATTCTGAGGGCGTCCTCGGTTTCCCTTAGACGTGTCTCGCACTGGTTCAGCCTTGATTGTAAGACGGAAATTTCATTTCGGTTTCCAATCACTTGGTTGTTGACAACCTCCATGGTTTCGATGCTTTCTCCCATTTGATTTTGAAGGGTACCCATGGTGTTGATGGTGTTTTCGTGGTCTTCGGAGACTTGATTGATTCTTTCGAGTGATGTGAGTCTCCAGTTTTCGTTGGTTTCTTGAAGTTCGATATCCATAGCGCCAAGTCGTTGTTCCTGACGGTCTAGTCTAGCGGCTAAGGCCGATAGAGTGAGGTTGTTTGGATATGGGCCAGCTCGAGGCAACCTGTTGTTCCTCCTAGCCACCCTCGGGTTCTGCAACCCAGACTGAGTGTGTGACGAATTGTGTGGTGTGCTTGCCATTCTGAGACAAAGCGTTAGAAAAAGTGAGGCCTATCTATGTATATATATATATCACATAATAGCCTAAAGTGTCTAACACAGACATATTTGAGTCCCGGTTCTCTCGAAGTCAGAGTCAACTAGTGTATCCTGTTCAGTCATGACTCCTTTCAGATCTCACATCATATTCTTTTAATTATACATAGTTGATCAGGCTATGTTAAATTAAACCAATATCATGCAATCACTGAACCTAATCATACTTAATAAGGAATACTGCCTAACGGTCATAGTCTAGGCACACTAAATGCAACCTAGTTCACTATAACCTTAGGCTCTGATACCAATCTGTAACACCCCCAAATTTGTCGGTTAGCGGAAGCAGGATTTGGGTGTTACTAATCAATAATCAAAGCACAGAGATTAATAATGAACGACCACTACATGCGTCGTTTTACATTGATATTGATAAAATAAAAGTTTACACCAAAGTATCGTTTACATTAGCTCCTTTTGAAATTGAGAGATTTAAGTACATATTTAAACTATACAAAATGTAATAATGCAGCTAAATCTCTGATTGTTTGCATGCTGACTCGAGCTAATGGATCTTGATTAAGCAGTCCAACCTACTGCTGGTCACCTGTGATACATGCTAAAATGGGTCAGCGAAACGCTGGTGAGCTCACAGGTTTGTATATCAACATATATTTGTATGAACCGCAAGATTTTATAATTGAATTTAAAATGCAATTAAGCAAAATAAAAGTTATACAGCCATGAGCACATAGTCTGAGCTTAACTTGAGTGTCAGGTCCAATTAAGGAAACCTAACTGAGTTGCCTCCTACGAGTGCCTAATCCACACTCGTCTTCCCAAATGCTAATACGTCCGTTTGACCAGTTAGTGCGTGCTAACCCGGACGAGGATTGTCAATCCTATATGATATCATATACTAACATTCACGCTACAGATGTATTACCAGACTATGCTATGGAGGGCTTTATTGATTAGTTGAAAACAACTCATGTAGTATTTGATTGAATTGTACTTGCGTTCTACTTGTAAAACAAAACGAGCAATAATATCACACCCCTGATTGAAAAGCAGTAAAATAGGGGCCATGAGACTCACCTGAGCCTTGAGTGTTTAAATTAATAAACTTGAATTGATTAGCGGTAGATTGATGTCCGAAGACTTGTAACCTGAGGGTGTCCAAGACACACGATGGTTATAACATGAGTAGGCATCTCGAAAGACTGCCCTTGTAGTTGTTTGTCCAACTTAGAATGTCCAAATTACTACGATTTGGTTAATTGAATTATCCAAATTACTACGATTTGGTTGTTTCACTTGTGTTTTGAAAACGTGTACGGCCCGTTGGTGATTTGTTCGTAATGATAATCCCATATCATTATTTTGATGATTTTGAAGCATTACACTAAAAAAAATAAGTTCCAATGTGTTTTAGGAGTCATGTCACATTCGTGTTTGATGTTATACAATTTAACCCTTTGTGTGAAAGTTTAGGTGTAACACTGTTACTCGTGACCCTAGGGTGAGGGCGAAGCCCGTTAATGACGGGGGTCCGGGGGCAGCGCCCCTGGTAGCGGGGTCCAAGGGGCGGCAGCCCCTGGCGGGGCCCAAGGGGCAGAGCCCCTGGCTGGGGTCGAGCTTTGGTGAAAAACGCATCTGGACTTGAATCTCGGTGAAATTGAGTGTCAAATTTTGAGTCTCAAAACTTAGTGAAAAATGAGTTTTAAACTCTCTGTTTTTAGCGACACAGCATGCGACACAATGGTCATGTATGCGACACAAGGGTTGTGTCGCATGAGAATGCGACACAAGAGCTTAGCGACACAAGGGTTGTGTCGCATAAGTATACGATGCTGATTTAACAGCGACATAGTGATTGTGTCGCATGGGATTTGCGACATAAGGTACGACACAAAGGATCTTATGCGACACAAGGCTTGTGTCGCAAAGATGAACACTCAGACAGTCCCCAGCGACTGTCGTGGTTTTCAAACCCAAAACCCAAATCTAACTCGTTTTTAGGCTATAAAATCATGTTTTCCTCATACATTTGGACAATACTAAGTTGTGTAAACATTATAACACCGAAATAATACACCAAAATGAGTAGATCTAAATATTTAGAGAATTTCTTACAATTTCAAATCGAAGCTAGAGGAGGCCGAAAATGATGATGACGCTTTTGTAAATCTTGTTCCTTGCTTGATGGTGATTCCGAAAATGTAAGTTTTGTGGTCGGATTTGATAAATCCGAAAATTTGGTGGTGATGGGTTAGAGAGTGTTTAGTGGTGTGTGTGTGTTTTTGATGAATGTAAATGAAAGAAAGAGGGAAAGTGGGGGTGGGGTGTAGGTGAAAGCCTCACCTTTTTCAGTCCCCGCAATCGCGCTCCGTGCGATGTTCGTTCTCCCGCTCGTTTAAACGTTAAATGTTTATTTTATACTTTTAAATATACGAATAATTACCCAATATTTTTGTTGAAGTATTTTACTAAATACCTAATGGTTGCGTTATAGAATATAACTTTAACTTGTTTCTATTTGTTTGCGCGTTTCATGTTTTAATTGCGTAGACGTTTGTTTGTACGATACGAATTTACTACAAAATATTATTAAAATAATATCTTGAATATGATGGTTGTATTAAATAATATTATATTATTTAATAAAATTGTTCACCAACGTCCATATTAATTGAACCGAATTACATTCGATTTGAAAATTGCACGATTTAATCAAATCGCATAATTGTACATATATTAAACAATATACATATTGATACACATACCTAATTACATGTATTACACTTGATTAGGCACTAATTACTAGTCCTAATTTGACGGGTGTCACATACTCCATTTGACTTTACAGATGACTGTCTTAAAGCTTTTAACTACTTGAAGGAACAGCTCGTGCATGCACCGATCATGGTTGCCCCCGATTGGAGTTTGCCATTTGGAATCATGTGCGACGCCAATGATTTCGTAGTTGGAGTTGTACTAGGACAATGGAAGGAGAGACATTTTCAACCAATTTACTACGCCAGCAAAACTCTCACAGACGCTCAAGAAAACTATACAACCACTGAGAAGGAGCTACTAGCGGTAGTATTTGCTTTTGATAAATTTCATTCTTATCTTATTTTGTCCAAAACTATTGTCTACACAGATCATTCAGCTCTTAAGTATCTCTTCAAAAAGCAAGACGCTAAGCCAAGACTGCTGCGCTGGATTCTGCTTCTACAAAAATTCGACATAGAAATTAAAGATAAAAAGGGAGCAGAAAACATTGCAGCAGATCACCTCAGCCGATTAGAAAATCCAGCAATGGAGAAACATGAAGAAAGAGATATTCAAGACCAGTTTCCAGATGAACAACTCATGAACATCGAAAAGCATCCCCAGGGACCTCAATCATCATATGATCCCTAGTATGCTGACATTGCCAACTTCCTGGTGGGAGGAATTGTCCAAAAAGGAATGTCAACTTCTCAAAGACGAAAGTTCTTCCGCGACTCAAAGAATTATTTTTGGGACGATCCTTTCCTTTTTAAGGTCTGTCCCGATCACATCATCAGAAGATGCATCGACGGGAAAGAAGCCGAACATATCCTCTACCAGAGCCACCATGGACCAACTGGAGGCCACTATGGAGCTAACAAGACCACACGGAAAGTGTACGATGCCGGCTTTTATTGGCCAACCATTTTTCATGATTCTTATAACTTGGTGAGACGCTGCGATGCTTACCAATGATTTGGTCAAGTATCCACACGCAATTAAATGCCACTTACCAACATCCAAGCTTGTGAAGTCTTCAACATTTGGGGATTAGATTTTATGGGACCCTTCCCTAAATCTAACGGTAAAGAATACATTCTAGTTGCTGTTGATTACGTTTCCAGGTGGGCCGAAGCACAAGCTCTCCCAACAAACGACGCCAAGGTCGTCACTAAGTTTTTCAAACAACTATTTTGTCGATTTGGAGCTCCACGAGCCATAATCAGTGATCGCGGCACACATTTCTACAATATTCACCTAATGAAAACATTGCAACAGTACGACGTCACTCACAAAACTTCAACAGCTTATCACCCACAAACCAATGGGCAAGCTGAAGTGACAAATAGGGCTTTGAAACAAATCTTAGAACGAAAGGTGTTCAGTCATGGAGAAAAATGGTCCGATAAATTAGATGATGCATTGTGGGCATTCAGAACAGCATATAAAACACCATTAGGAACCACACCATATCGTCTGATTTATGGTAAGGCATGTCATCTACCGATAGAGTTGGAATATAAAGCATACTGGGCGTTGAAGAAATGTAATTTGGACATCCCCACCATAAGATCCCATAGGAGAATGCAGCTTAATGAACTAGTTGAGTTAAGAGATAAGGCGTGCGATAGCTCCCTGAAATACAAAGAAAGAACCAAGATGTTCCATGATGCAAGACTCAAGCTAACAAAGTTTAAACCAGGGGATAAAGTACTTCTCTTTAACTCACGCTTCAGGAAGTTCTCTGGAAAATTCAAAGTCAGGTGGAGCAGACCATTTATAGTCTCAAAGGTATTTTCCTTCAGAGCAGTTGAACTCGAAGCCCCAGAAGGTAACTTTAAAGTTAATGGTCAACGCTTGAAACATTACATTGAGGACTTCCCCATTAATGACGAAGTCTACATTTTCGAGCCACCTTGAAATTATTCCCAGGTATCAAGAGTCAAGCTAGTGACTCTCTCTTAAACAAGCGCTCTTGGGAGGCACCCCAAGCTTATCTTAGATTAATTTTTCTTTTATTTTCTTAAAATTTATCTAGTATTATCATTCCTAACTAAATAATGCAGGATAGCTACTTATCTGACAGCCTTTGAAATTTGCAAATCTGAGATAAGTCTTTATTATTAAATATGCAAATGCAAAAAACCTGATGACACTTACAAATTGATATCTTTTACAATCATTAGTCCTTTTCGCATTTGTATATTCTTATAAACTTGAATGTTACCTGTTTTGTTTATGTTTTTCAGATGAATCCAGCAGAGACCAGTGAAGAGAGCAAGAAGCGAAAGAAAACCCGCAGAGGCAAGAAAAAGAAGAAGACTGCTATTCAGGATAAGAGTATGATTGATGTGCTGACTACTCCGGGGGAACATTTGAGTCCTGCTGCACCACAGTCTATCCCATCATTTGGGATGATCCCGACCTTGGATTATGGGATCACTACTGTTGACCCAGCAGCTGCTTGGGCGCTCTTTCTGACATTGTCCATTCATCATGATTCAATGGCTGCGATCCGTGAGGCAGTCGGTCTACCGAGACTTCAGGACATCCCTTACAGGCTAGGGTCTGCTCCAAGAGCTTCTCGTCCACCATGGTCATTCCTCCCTCCTGCACATAGCACTACTGATGCTCCAGCTCAGGATCCGGGTCCTTTGAGTTCACACGTTGATCCTGCTGAGATGCTCGCAGCTGCTAGCAGACTTAATGTACCATCACCTTCTTCTGTCCCTCAGGATGTTGCCCTTGCTGCCCTTTACCATGTTGTTGTTGCTGAGTTCAATCCTGATATGGATGATCTTCTAAATGATTAGTCTATCTTTACTTTATTATAGCTTATCTACTTTAATTATGTCTATCATACTACTATTCTATGAGACCTGGTGATTATGACTCTATTTATGGCTATTTGCAGAACTCAGTATTCGTAGGAATGGATGATCTTAAAAGAAGTCTGGTCCAACCAAACTCCAGAAAATCACCCGCACCACTCCTCCACGAATCTGGTCCTACATCCAGTACCCATCAATCGTAGGGAAGTACCTGTCTAGTTCTTATGATCTGTATTATGATAATTTATGCTCACGCCCACTTAAAACTCTAAGTGTGGGATTAACCCCCCATAATTAGAAAACTTGAAATTTATATTTGAATCAATGCAAAACCCTAAGTGTGGGATTCCCCTTACTTAGTGTAGAAACATTGAGGACAATGTTTATTTTTATGTGTAAGATAGTAGTATATTCTTCGCTCACATGTTTAGATCAAAAAAAATTTCGAAAATAGTCCTCAGTAAATAAACAGACCCTTACTTTGTCCAAAAATTTTAAAAATTTTCGCTATAAAAACAGTCTTGCTTCGACAGTAGTCAAACTATTCATTCAGCAGACTGACTTTTTCAAAGGTTTTTGAGTCAATAAGTTAAGAAAGAAGTAAAGATTTTTTTTACAAGTATTCAAAAGTCGGTAAAAAGAGATCGAAACATGTCAGACTCTAACTAATTTTAAAATGAAAGTCTAAGAGGGGCATCGCGTGACTGGGCACATACAACCTATATTTGCGGTGAGGTAACTTGAGCCTAATATAAGCATTCATTTTTAATGCTTCACTTTCATTTGTTGTGTGTGATCGGTGCATGTATTCGGAATTAGAACTTGCTCCTGGTATGCATTTCGAGACCACATTGACAGGTGTCATACGTGGCATAGGTGCAATTAAATGACCCAGACATTTACTTAGGATAAAACCCATTTTTGTCATATCTCTTCAAGCCTAACCCTACCGATACTCATTTTCAGTATCGATGATCCGCCTAGAAAACCCTATTGAGCCTTAACCTTTTCGTTTCTTATAAAATCAAATTTTTAAACCCACTCACTTTCATACCCACCAAAACCTTATCTTAGAATTTTTAAATTTATTGAAAAATGCCATTTAGATATTCTTTTTGCTTTCCCTCAAATTTCACAAATTTCGTGTTTACTTAAAACTTCTCGCGTACGTTCTATAATCGATATTCAAAAATCGAGAGTCGTATGGTGCGAAAATTGGCACCAAGAAAATTCAAAATTGTCAAAAGGATTGAAAAATGAAAGGATCTCAAAATGGGTAGAGAAAATATAAAAATCTCTTAGAAATTCCTTGGCAAATAAATTATAAGCCAAAAAAAAAATGTGTATGAAAAATAAAGCTAAGTGCTTCAAATCTCTCAAAAACTCTAATTCCTAAAAATATAAATCTTTATTGCGTTCTTGAGGGTAGAAGTCCATATAGTTATCTTCTTCCCTATTGATTATCCGTTTTCGTTTTCATTAAAAAGTGTATCTAAATAAAAAAAATTCAAAAAGTTTAAAGATCCTAAGATAAATAAAACCCTTTAAAAACCTACTTTCCATACCCTTTAAAACCCCACTTCGCAACCCTCTCAAATGTCTGGTGATAATTAGTGTCGTCCCTGTCTAAGTGGTGGAGATTTGATTCTCGATCAAGCCTATGACGATGAAGGCTGCATGACTGGTATATGAGCGATTTCGTTTGTTTAGAATGATAGGAAACCCGATACACTTTGAGTGAATTGAGTGACCACATGGTGAGATCGCCCAGTCATGTATATTCCAAGATCGCGAGAATTGAAAGCATGCCTAAGATAATCATTTTATAAATTCTTTAGACACGACATGGGAACATCTCTCTTTTCTGTACCGGAACAATATTTGTTTCAAATCCGTGCTTTTTTCTTTTCTTAAAGACTCACCCATAAAATGATTTTTTCTCAAAAATTAAAGTTTTTGGCAAATGACGGTCTGGAGTTTGCTTGAAGAAGCAAAAGTCTAAGTGTGGGATACTTGATTTGACGCAAAAAATTCACGTTTTTGTGCACCTTTTCAAGCCCATTATGGTTCAAATCTTTTAATAAACATCAAATAATTAATGTTTTATGCTAAAAATGTAAAATGAACCAAAACTTAGACTTCCTTTCGAAAAATCACTTAAACTGCTCAAATAATGAACAAATTAGAGCTAAAATGATCCACTTGCGATTCAGACATATAATTAAGCTAAACTAGCCTAATTTGTGTCATATTGATCTTTAGGAAAATACGAAACCATGGGCGCGAGAATCGTTCGAATCTGACAAGTAACGAAGAAGTTAGAGCCAACCGAAGATCACAAGAACTACGACCAGTGCACAAGACTTACGATCCAGCACACAAGAACAAGACCCAGGGTACACCACCCCCTTAGGGGCCGTATACCACCCCTAGAGGGCCGTATACGCCCCCTTTAGGGCCGTATACGCCCTCTAAAGGGTGGTATACCCCCCTTTTAGGGTGGTATACCCCCTCTTTGATGTTGGATACGCCCTGTTTGCAACTGAATACGCCCTATTTGCTACCGAATACGCCCTATTTGGTGTCGAATACGCCCCTGTAGGTGTCAAATTTCATAGCTCGAGGGTGTATTACAGTGTAAAATACGGGTGAGGGGTGTTGTATGTAAATTTAGTTCTTGAAGTCTATAAATAGAGGCTTAACCTCCTCATTTCCACATCCCTCATTCCACACACATTACACACTCTAAATAGTAGTAGCTCTCTTTCTCTAACACTTATCTAAGGAGTTAGAGGAGAAATAGTAGGAGTAGAGTAGCAAGCTTACGAGCTTTGTACGGAGTCGCTCCGAGACTACGATTGCGTAGATTTGTTGTAACGCCTAACAGGTTCTATTATATTATCCTTTCTTGTTATTTTTAAATATATTGTGCTATTGACATGATTATTTAAGAATGCATGCTATGATAATTGTTATGTTAGGCTAGACAAATTTGTGTTTGCTTTGATAAAAGTTATGCTAGGGTAGTTATGCTTTAAACAATGTTGTTACTCTGCTGGTATGAAATTAGGATATGTTTGAATTTATGAATTAATTCTCTAATATTTTATTTATCCAACTTATGTTGTGGTTTGAAACCTATTGATATAATCCGGCCAATTGTAGAAATAGGTCCCTCAACTATTCTGTGTCTGAATGATTCGATGAACTCGGCATGTCCGCTGTTCTCCAGATTGAAATAAATCATCGGAGACACGGAGTATAGGATTAGAGTTAAATTAGAATTAATCCCATATATCGGATGCTTTTGAGAGAACTTTCGGAGCATCCTTGACTTAAACATTTATCTAGAAACTCTGCCTGAAACAAACTGATGTTTATCCATGTTACACTACTGCATGTTCTTGTTTGATTGTTGATCTAGAGTTTACATGCTAGTATCTGTTTGTCTATTGCGGTTGTTGGGTTTATGATTAGGTTTTCAAACATAGAATAATTACATACAACAGTTTAACATGCTAGAATAATTACAATGATCTGTATGAAATAATGTCGAACAATTTAACCGATAATTAGACAGACTTTCCCAACTTATTCCGCGGGGTCACTCATGTTCACTTTATTGCTTATTCAACAATTCGTGCCACGATACGGACGTCTCAAATGACCGAGACTGGGGAATAGGATTCGAGGTTAGTTGTCGGTTAAATTGGTACTACATTTGGGAGAACTTCAAGTGTAGCTTACACTCCATATCTATTATCCATGTGACATGTTATTTATTTGATTGTGGACAACTCTACTTTAGATAAGTAATAGGATAGAAGTTATGGCCCATTAGGACATATACAGTAATGATACGGGATCTCTGGGCGAGGCATCGAAAATACCGTAAAACGGCTCAGTACTTGGTATAGCGCTGGAACCACCTCTGGTGAAGTACAAATGCGTGGAAGCCACGAAAATGCCGTAGGTACAGTACTATGTTGAACATCGTTCAGAGACCCCAAATCATCACTGCTAGGATTCATTATAATTAGAGCCTTAACCCTCATAACTACCCCTAAATAGCATATACTGACATCGTAGCAAACACTCACGTAATCGATAGATCTCTCAGCGACTGCACTCCTCATTTACTTTTCTATTATTTTAGTTTAAAGTAGGATAGAAAACAAAAACCCCTCAAAAAGTTTTAAATCTCAGCTAAATTACCAAAGATAATTAATCCTCCTAAGATCCCATGCCCATTGTGGTTTAAGAACGACACCTGAGTCATACCTACCGCTTATATAAGTAGTACCGTAGCTTAGGCTTTCCCGCAAAATATAAATTTTTAAAACCCTCTGATCTACAACCCGACTGGACAGTCAGCAACGACAAGGAAGCAAATTCCTTAACCAACCGTTGGGAGGCGATCACTTACGGCGAAGTACAAACGTACGGAAGTTTGAGAACGACCGAAGATAGTTATATTATGAATCGAATAACAAACGTATTGCTTAGGTTTCTATTTATAGCATAAACCATCCCTGTTTTCTTGCATACTTGAGTAATGTTGATAACTCGAACGACTAAGTATTGACGTATTATCCGGCCGCCTAGACCAAGTATTCCAACCTATTCCGTCAAGGGTAAACCCTGTTCATAAGATTGTTTATTCAACAAACTATGTCATGATTCGGACATCTCTGACGACCAAGATTGGGGAATAGGATTCGAGATTAAGTGTCGGATAATATGGACATACATTTGAGAGAACTTTCGATGTATGCTTTAATATATTTTGCAACCCACGTGACATTCTGTTTGCCTGATTGTGGACACCTCCGCATTAGCCCGATAGAAGGATTGTAGTAATAGTTCACATTAACTTACGAACTTATCCTCATTAGAACTCTTCATATTTAACATCACCTAAACCACTTCATAGTAGACAATCGCTTTAATTGATGAACGCCTGATGTAACACCCCCAAATTTACTGTTTAGCGGAAGCATACATTGGGTGTTACTAATCAAATATCACAAGCACAAAGATATAATGAACGACCACTATATGCATCGTTTTACATTTGTATTAATAAAAACCAAAGTTTGCATCAAAAATAGAGTTACATTAGCTCGGTGGAAATTGAGAGATTTAAGTACATAATTAATCTATACAAAATATAATAATGCAGCTAAATCTCTGATTGTTTGCATGCTGACTCGAGCTAATTGATCTTGATTGTGCAATCCAACCTACTGCTGGTCACCTGTGATACATGCTAAAATGGGTCAGCGAAACGCTGGTGAGCTCACAGGTTTGTATGTCAACACATAATTGTATGAACCGCAAGATTTATAATTGAATTTATAAAGTAATTAAGCAAAATAAAAGTTATACAGCCATGAGCACATAGTCTGAGCTTAACTTGAGTGTCAGGTCCAATTAAGGAAACCCAACTTGAATGCCTTCTACGAGTGCCTAATCCACACTCGTCTTCCCAAATGCTAATACGTCCGTTTGACCAGTTAGTGCGTGCTAACCCGGACGAGGATTGTCAATCCTATATGATATCATATACTAACATTCACGCTACAGATGTATTACCAGACTATGCTATGGAGGGCTTTATTGATTAGTTGAAAACAACTCATGTAGTATTTGATTGAATTGTACTTGCGTTCTACTTGTAACACAAAACGAGCAATAATATCACACCCCTGATTGAAAAGCAGTTAAATAGGGGCCATAAGACTCACCTGAGCCTTGAGTGTTTAAATTAATAAACTTGAATTGATTAGCGGTAGATTGATGTCCGAAGACTTGTAACCTAAGGGCGTCCAAGACACACAATGGTTATAACATGAGTAGGCATCTCGAAAGACTGCCCTTGTAGTTGTTTGTCCAACTTAGAATGTCCAAATTACTACGATTTGGTTGATTGAATTATCCAAATTACTACGATTTGGTTGTTTGACTTGTGTTTTGAAAACGTGTACGGCCCGTTGGTGATTTGTTTGTAATGATAATCCCATATTATTATTTTGATGATTTTGAAGCATTATACTAAAAAAATAAATTCCAATGTGTTTTAGGAGTCATGTCACATTCGTGTTTGATGTTATACAAATTTAACTCTTTGTGTGAAAGTTTAGATGTAACACTGTTACTCGTGACCCTAGGGTGAGGGCGAAGCCCGTTAATGACGGGGGTCCGGGGGCAGCGCCCCTGGTAGCGGGGTCCAAGGGGCGGCAGCCCCTGGCGGGGTCCAAGGGGCAGAGCCCCTGGCTGGGGTGCACCTGGACTTGAATTTGGGTGAAATCGAGTGATAAAATTTTAGGTCTCGACACTTAGTAAAATCTATGTTTTCTTGGTTCTGTTTGATGCGACATAGCATGCGACATAAGGCTTGTGTCGCTAGGTGCGACATAGTCTGTTGTGTCGCAGATCACCTCTGCGACATAAGGGCTTGTGTCGCTAAGTGCGACATAGTCTGTTGTGTCGCAGATCACCTCTGCGACATAAGGGTTTGTGTCGCTAATTGCGACATAATTCAAATTATGCGACACAAAGGCTTGTGTCGCAGGTTGCCTGGAGCCTCTGCGACACAACGAGCTGTTGGCCGGGAAAATGAGCCGAAAAGGTGTTTTCCGGCCTCCGTTCGACCTGTGACTTTTACCCAACCCATATTTGGACATTTTTAGCTTAAAGAAACAACTAGAACTTAAAAACACCTGAAATCGAAAGGTTTCGGGATTTCGTCGGAAACTTACAAAGTAGCGAAACGAGAATCCGGAAGGATAGAAATGTAGGTCTTTGCGCGGTGGTTCTTTTCTTCAAACAAGCGAGATGAAATATTGAGGTTTGATGGTGTTATTTTGTGGCTTAATGGTGATGGTGAGGTTGGTGGTAAATTGAGAGAAAAGAGAGAGAGAAAGGAAAGGATGAGAGAAAGTAGAAGTGGGAAATGGGGTGGGGAGGTGGTGACCTCACCCCCTTATGGCTGATCGGTGGGGGCCCTCCCTAGTGTGGGGGTCTCCACTTTTTAACTCCGCGCAGTATTCGTTTCCCCGGTCGTTTAATCGTTAATTAATTATTTTGCGCGTTTAAACATGCGTTTTAAAGTACGAGGATTTAGTCAATATTTTTGTTGAAGTATTTTACCAAATACTTAACACTTGAGTTATATAAAATATAACTTAGTTTCGCTTTGATTGTTTGCGCGCTTAATATTTTAATCGCGTAGATATTTCTTCGTGCGATGCGAATTAGTTACAAAATATTATCAAATAGTATTTTGAATAATTACTGTTATTAAATAATGTTATATTACTTAATAAAATCGTTCACGAACGCCCGTATTAATTGAACCGAATTACATTCGATTTGAAAATTGCACGATTTAATCAAATCGCATAATTGTATATATATTAAACAATATATATATTGATACATTAATTAGCCTAACACAGAACTAATTACATGTATTACACTTGATTAGGCACTAATTACTAGTCCTAATTTGACGGGTGTCACACCTGAAGTAACCTCCATTTTTAGTTTAGTTTAGTTTCGTTTAATTTAGGATAGAAAACCCAAAACCAAAATCAACTCTCTTATCCCAAGCTAAATACATAAAGTTTTCTAAATCCCCTAGTTTCAATTCATCGCGCTTTGAAGAACGATCCTAGGTCATACTTATCATTTGCTAGCCCTTAGATTAGCAATAATAGTAACCCTAGGCCCCAGCCTTATAGATTTAAAACCCACTACTGTAACCGGTTAGTCATCGTTAACGACGACCTGAATGGGCGCAACAGCAGAGGAAAGAAGAAGTTTACCACTGCCTCAGAGGAGCATACTATAGATGTGACGAGCACTCCAGTTTTCGAATTGGGATCACCACAGGAGATCTAGTTGTGACCTGGGCGATTCTCCGAGAGCTCTCCATCCAGCATCACTCTCACACTGACATCAGGGAGATGGTTGGACTCCCGAGACTTCCAGACCAGTCCTTCAGACTTGGTTGAGGTCCTGGACCATCTCGCCCGCCATGGGCATTCTTGCCAGCTGCCCCTACTACAGAGCCTACTCTTCCTGCTGCTGCTGAGACACATCCTGATCTCTCTGATGCATCCATGATGCCTGGTTTCACTGTTGCCACATCACCTACTTCCGTTCTGGACAGTGATGTGTTCGCAGCATTTGATCCAGACATGGATGATTTGCTAGACGACTTTTAGTTTATTTTATTTTCTTTCTGTTTTATTTATGTTAGCATTTTATGATGTTGAAATGTTGAACTGGTGATTGTGACTATTTATGGTATTGAAGAGTAAGGAGAGGTACTTCGCTATGGATGAGCTTTAAACAGAGACTGGTCCACAAATCCAGTAGATCATTAGCACTACTGCTTCATGAATCTGGTCCTAAATCCAGTATCCTCTACCCGTAGGGAAGTACCTCTCCTGACTCTTCTAGTTTCTACGTAACTTAGATATGCTTATGCCCACTTAAATCTCTAAGTGTGGGATCCTCCGTACTTAAAACTTTTAAATTTACATATTTCCTAAAGGCAAAACCCTAAGTGTGGGATTCTCCCTACTTAGTGTAGAAATATTGGGGACAATGTTTATTTTTAAGTGTGGATATCAGTATATCTCTCGTCTAAATATCCGTAAACTTTATTTAGAAACACTCAAGTCCTCGAATAAATTTTACAAACCTTATTTTTGCCAAAATTTTAAACTTTTTTTGAGTCACAAATGTAAGAAAGAGTACAGATTTTTTTTACAAGTATTCAAAAGTTGGTAAAAAGAGGTCAAATCATGTCAGATTTCAAATAATTTAAGATGAGGATCTAAGAGGGGCATCGCACGACTGGACACATATAACCCATTTTTGCGGTGAGGAATTTTGAGCCCTATAAGCATTCATTTTAATTGCTTCACTGTTCGTTTGTTATGTGTGACCGATGCACACATTTCTGAATTAGAACTTGCCCCGGGTATACGTGTCAAGATCACATTGACGGGTGTCATACGTGACATAGGTACAATTAGAGGACCTTGACATTCCTTAGGATTAAACCCCATTTCAACATATCTCTTTCAAGCCCAAAACCCTCCAACGCTCATTTTTAGTGTTAATGATCCGCTTTTTCATTTCTTTCAACACACATTTTCAACGCACTTACTCCCATAACTACCAAAAGCTTATCTTAGAATTTTTAAAATCTTTTTGAAAAATGCTATTTAGGTATGCTTTTTGTTTCCACTCCAAAAATCACAAATTTCGTGTTTACTCAAAACTTCTCGCGTGCGTTTATAAAGATTAATATTCAAAAGAAATCGAGAGTTTTATGGTGCGAAAAATTGGCACCGAGTAAAGTTAAAAAGTTACAAAGGATAGAAAAACAAAAATAAAATGAAAGAAAGAAAGGATCTCAAAAAGGAGAACGAAATAAAAAGAAAATCCCTTAGAAGCTCCCTGGCTAAGAAATTCTAAGCCAAATATAAGAATAAAGCTAAGTGCTTAAATCTTTCGAAAACTTCGATTCTTGAAAAGCGTAAAATATCTTCCGTGTGTTTTCAAAAGATAGAAGACAAAATAGCTATCTTCTTCCCTTATCGTTATCCGTTTCCGTTTTCATTAAAAAGTATGTCTAAATAGAATTTTTCATAAGTTTTACCTCAGATAAGTAAAACCCTTAAAAACCTTTTTACCCATATCTGTACCCTTTAACCCTCACCACACATTACAACCCACTCGAATGTCCTGGGATAATTAGTAACGTCCCCGTCTAAGTGGTGGAGATATGATCCTTGGGCAAGCCTATGACGACGAATGCTGCACAACTAGTATTTGAGTGATTTTTCATTTGGCTTAGGATAATAGGAAACCCGATACACTTGTGTGAATTGAGCGACCACCGGTGAAATCGCCCAGTCGTGTATATTCCACATTCCGAGAATTGAAAGTTTACCTAAGTGAATCATCTTAAAAATCTTTGGATACTTCATGTGAACATCTTTTCTTTGTCTAACTAGCGAAATACTTGTTTTCAATCTGCATAACTTCTTCTTTGTCGCTTAAATCAAAATCTTAATAGGAAGTTTTGACAGATGAGATTGTGAGTTTGCTTGAGGACAAGCAAAAGTCTAAGTGTGGGATATTTGATGACACGCAAAAAGTCAAGTTTTTGAGTGCAATATTCTCACCTTTTTAGCCCAAATCATGATGAATATATCAGAAATAAACAAATTATTACTAAAACTCATCACTTAGGCTAAAACATAGACAACGTTTATAAAATCAACTAAAATGGTCAAAAAAACACGATAAATCTAAACGAAGAAGTTACACCTAAACGAAGAATCCAAGCAACCGAAGAGCAACAATACGGGAGATCCAAACCGTATACGGCCAAGCCCAGCCGTATACGGCCAAGAAAAGGCCGTATACGCCCTGTCTCAGCCATATACGGCCAAGGCTCAGCCGTATACGGCCTGTCTTGCCCATATACGGCCAGGTCTCTCCCGTATCACCCAATTCTCACCCAAAATACGGCTGGACGCCCCGTATTTGATGTCTTGCCCGTACAAGGAAGGATTTTTATACGGTTGGGAAATACGGCTAAGATTTTGGAGGTGGGAATACGGTTGAGCCAAATCTATAAATACTCACCACCACCTCCTCATTTGAATCATCCATTCATATCCAACTTCATTTTCTTTCTCATTTCTTTCATTTCTCTCTCTAAAATAATTTAGATTAGTTTAGTTTAATTAAGCTACTAGATTAGCTTCGAGCTTAGTTGTAACGGAGGTGCTCCAAGACTGCGATTGCGCAAGATTTGTAATAACGCTTTGTCAGGTTCTATTATAATCTCTATCTTGTCATTTTAAATATGTTGTGCTGCTGCCATGATTATTTAGAAATGCTTGCTAGAACTATTGCCATGCTTAGCTAAACAAATCTGTGTTTGTTATGATAGTCGTTATGCTAGGGTAGTTATACTTTAATCATGCCGTTACTCTGCCTGTATGCTATTGATATTTATTTGAATATATAAATTGAATCTCCGATGTTTATCTATCCAACTTATGTTGTGGTTTGTAACTTACCACTAGAACTTAACTAGAGGTACGCCGCTTATTATTCTGTGTCTGATGATCTTTGAACTCGACATGGCCGGTGTTCTCATGGTTGAAATACACCGGAGGGAGACACGGAGCGTAGGATTAGAGATAGATTAGATTCACTTCATATAACAAATGTTTTAGAGAGAACTTTCGGAACATTTGTGACATAACCATTTATCAAGTTACTCTACATGAATAAACTGATCCCTCTATGTTGCTCTATTGCATGTTCTTGTTTGATTGTTGCTTTAGGGTTTGCATGCTAGTATCACTTGTGCTGTTGGATATATGATTAGGTTTTCTAATACATATTGATTGCATATACCAGTTTAATATGCGTAGAATAGTTATGATGATTTATATGAAATAATGATGAACAATTTAACTAGCCGTTAGACCAGACCATCCCAACTTGTTCCAGTGGGAAACCCCGGTTCATGTTTTTGTTTATTCAACAATTCATGCCATGATTCGGATATTTCAAATGTCCGATATTGGGGAACAAGACTCGAGGATAGTTGTTGGTTAAATTGGTCACTACATTTGGGACAACTTCCAATGTAGTGTACTCTCCATAGCTGTTATCCATGTGACATGTTATTTATCTGATTGCGGACAACTCTCCGTTAGATAGATAATAGGCTAGGAGTTGTGGCTCATTAGGAAATATATAACCAAACCCAGGGTAGACAACAAGGAGTCTCTAATGTAGCAACAGAAATACCGTAGAACAGCTGAATACTTGGTATAGCGTTGGAAACACCTCTGGTGTAGTACAAATACGTGGAAGCCATGGAAAGGTTGTAGGAAGAATACTTTGTTATCATTGGATGTTCTGAGTACGTCTGTTTAATTCTGTAACCCTCATCATAACCAGGGTTTTAAATAAAATAACTTCCCCTAAATAGCATACACGATTGTCATAGTAAACACACGCGTTTAATCTGTAGTTCTCGTAGCCACCTCACCCCCTTTACTTTACCTTAGTTTTAATTAGTTAATTAGAAAACAAAACAAAAACCCCTATCAACTCTTAAACCAGCTAAATTACAAAAGATAATCAAAAAGCCTAGATCCCATGCCCATTGTAGTTTGAAGAACGACCCTAGGTCATACCTATCGCTGTACTCACCCATAGCTTTAGTAGACTTAGGCCCCGCAAACATAAATTTTAAAACCCATTGATCGTAGCCAAGCTGAAGGTTCGCAATGATAGAAAGCGATTTCTAAAACCGACTGTTCGGCGCACATCATACACTTATTTTTTTGCTTGGTTGTAAACACTATTAAATCTTGTTGTTCATACATTATGTTTATTCATACAAACCTGTGAGCTAACCAGCTTTTAGCTGACCCTTTTAGCATGTCTTCTTAGGTACTCAGCAGCAGTATATAAATAGCTTGAGTCGCATGCAAATTACAACTACAAGAGATTTTCTTGCATTTCTAGATTTTGTATAAATTAGATATGTACTAGAATCTCTCAGGATAGATTGCGAATTTGGATACTTTTATAAACTTTTATAATATCAATGTGTTTTGTTAAAATGAAGTATATAGAGTCGTGCATTATACCTTTGTGCTTGATTACCTAATTAGTCATGCCCCGACCTGTATCGCTATCGCACAGTAAATTTGGGGGTGTGACAGAAGGCGAGGATTGGCAATACAAGATGGTGTTTGGTAAGCATATAATATAGTTTGAAAAACTTGATATATTAAATTGATCATAAATTATATGTGTTAAACTAACTTTGTGCTTCAAATCAGTATATTCAATAACGAGACAGTTGGGAATATGGGTATTACGTAATGATGTATATGCAACAATTCTTTATGAGTATGCAACCAGATTTCTCACAAAATGTAAGTCCATAGTACGTAATAATCTCTGTATAATTCATGCATTAACCTCGATTTCTTTTTTATGTTTTAATTTGAATTTATTATAGGCTTGGAGCGACTTGTCACCTTATACAACCGATGATTTGGACAAGTTGATAATTGAGGGCACAATTGAATTTGCAAAGAGGTACATTCTTGATGGTCAGAACAAATAAATAAACCCATTTTGAACATTTAAACATTATATTTAGGTTATATTTTAGTTGTACATACGTTATGTTATTAGCATGATTTATATGTTTAGGTTAGATTTTGTTTTGAATTGTTGGTCATTTGATTTTTGGATTCTGCTGGTTTTGGTATTTGTATTCTGCATGCAGCAGCATATAACGATACATCCGCTCTAAATGCTAACTAAATGCGCCGCTCCAAGAAAGTACTTTTTTTATATTCTCATTATAAAAAACCGCCACAAATGGCTAAGTCAAATACACCGCTACAATAAATGTAATTTTTTAAAAATTTTCATTTAAAAAACTGCCACAAAAAACAAAGTATTGACAACGCTCCATTTACATAATTTTTTATTTATTTATGCGAACTGCTACAAAAATTGTTTTAATACACCGCTTCAATGTTATCACACTTAACCGCTTCAATAGTTATCACTAACCCGCTACAAATATTATTATTCCCGCCAATTTCGGTTCTTATTAACCGCTTCATTTGTTCTTTTACCCGCTCCTACTTTGACAATTTGTAGCGGTCGTTTGACCGCTTCAAATACGTTTTCACCTTTCGTGATGCCGGCATCAGAGGTGGGTTGTTCACCGCTTCAGAGGACTTTTTCACCGCCATATATATTCGTTTGTGTATTAGTGAGTATATATAATGGATCCACATACAAAAATCCAAACAAATTTATGATTCGGAGAAAAAAATTCGTTTCTTCAAATCAAAACAACTTAAATAGTTAAATGATGATATCTTCATTTAATTGTGATTTCGCAAATTCCACTTGCAGGTACTCAGATCAAAACAAAGTTGTAATTTGTAATTAAAACGTAGGGTGCATCCAATACTTCAACTAATTTCAAATATTTTCTTCAATTGAATTTAGAAAGAGAGGAATGAAGAATACGAGTGAGAGGTTGGTTTAGAACGAGACGAATGAAGAAGATGTCTCCACTTTCAAATATTTTGGATAAATTATATTAATTAATTAATTAAAAGTAAACTACAAATACTACCCTTCAACTTAATATTGAAATGATTGGTCCAAATTGCTTCTCCCCATTCCCTCCATAAATCTGCTTCTTTTTTGATCCTATATATATATATATATATATATATATATAAAAGTGAGTTAAAATGAGAAGGCTAATTTTTGTGAGAACGTGAGAAGCACTTCAAAATTACTTTTTTACTAATAGAAACACATTTTCCTATAAAACTTTTTCAATGATTACAATTAAAATAGCTTTTGGAAGCTATGATATAAATATAAATAAAAAAATTTAACTTTTTTTTTCGAACTTATTTTACAGTCGTTACTGTTGTGATTATTTAAGATAATCACAAAATATAACATGATAATAACATGTGATTATTCTCTATTATAATGTGATTAACATGTGTACGAGATAATCACAAAATATGACATGATAATCACATATTATTCATGTGATCATCAAGTTTTAAAATGTGATTACTATGAATAAAAAATAATTAAAAAAATAGTAAAACATCGAAATTTTTTTATTTGAAAAATAACTTCTAAAAGTTATTTAAAAATTAAGATATGAAGAAAGCTTTGTAAAAAAACATGTTTTGGATGGTTAAAAAAAGATTTTAAAGTGTTCTTCATGTTCTCACGAAAATTAGCTTCTCATTTGAACCTAGAAATATATATATATATATATGGTAGTGATCTAGGAGGAAAAGCAAAAAATATGGGAAGTGGGAAGTATATCACTATCATTAATTATATGAATTCTATAATAATTAGTATGAGGTGCACACATGTGTTCACCTCTATAATAATCAAAACTTATTTACTCATTTACCCTCAAAACAAATTATCTCATAAACAACAAGTCAAGAAATTATGAAAATTGCACCATAAAACTCGGTGTTTTCACCTCTTCAATTTAAGATCCATCAATGCATATTTTTAACGAGATTTTTTTTCTTCCGTTTTTGGTGGGAAAATAGTATGCATTGTGATGCATGCAAATTTATTCTTACATCAATGCATATTCATGTCGTTGTTTACTAATAGTATGTATTGTGATGTATGCAAATTTATTGTTACATCCTAGTGGTGTATATTCATATTTTGTTATAGTTCATTTTAATGTGTACTAATAGTATACAATGTGATTCATATTAACTGTAGTGATGTATATATATTTATGTATTTTAAAATTTTTGTTGATTAATAATAGTATACACTACGATGTATGTTAAATTAGTTTTATATTGGAGTTACGTATGTTAAATATATATTAATATTGGTTTTAATGTGTACTAATAGTATGCATATGGATGCATATTAACTTATGTTAACATTCTACTAGTGTTGTAAAAATTCATGTTGACGATTACTAATAGTATGCACTTAGATGCATGTTAACCTAGGTTTACATTGTAGCGGTGTATATTGATACAAATTTACATTCATGTATTTGAGTATTAATAGTATGTACTTTGATGTATGTTATATCAAAGTGATGTGTATTGACATTTGTTAAAATACATATTGATGAGTAATAATAATATGTATGATTCATTTTAAATTAGGTTTACATTATTGTGATTATTGTGATGTATACTGATGTTTTGTATTATGATGTATACTAATGTTTTGTTTACATTCATATGATGTATATACTGATGTTTTGTTAATACTTATGAGGATAAGTATTATTAGCATGTACTGTGATGCATTTTATTCTAACTTTATATTCTACTTTTTTAAATTGATGTACGTTAACATTTATGTTCACAAGTACTAATATTATGCATTTTGATGCATACTAATTTGTAAAACCCATCAAATAAGAAAAAAATAAAGTTATCGAAAGTATACCTTGAGTGATCTTAAAATCGAAAAGGAGAAAATGCTGAATTTTATGATGCAATTTTCATAATTATTCGACTTGTCGTTTGTGAGATAAATTGTTTTAGGGTTAAATGGGTTTTTTTTTTTGTACACGTGGCGTATTCTCATTGGTACTTCCATGCTGTCACTAAATTCTCATAAATTGCATAGCACAAGAATATGGTGCACCTTAATTTGATTAGATGAGATAAATAGTTAGATCAACACTTTCCCCTTCCTCCAAATTGTACTACTTCCCTATGGATCATGTCAATATATATATATATATATATATATATATATATATATATAAATATATAGGGTAGTGATCAAGAGGGAAGTGCCTTTTTGGGGGGAAGGGGGAAGCGTTAGTATGCGTCAAGAAGCATATTACAATTATCAATCAAAACGTCAACAAAAAATTATTTTTATCGGTAAATAGTAATCAAAATCGATGCTATAAAGAATATTTTAACGAATAAATTTCATTTTTTTAAGTCATAACTGTAACATCCTCGCGTCGGCCTGGTAATTTTTATTATTAAAATTGAGTATTTTATTATTTAGAAATTTCTTGTTATTAATTGTTATTGAAAAACTTAGGTGAATAAGTCTTAGGACTTATTGTGACTAGTGAAATATTAGTTGTTTTAAATTACTGTAGTTGACAGTAAAATAAAATAATATTTCTCGCAAGAGATTTTACGATTCCAGACAATAGATTTGGAACGGGTATAAAATACCCAAACATTTGAGTTGGGTTAAGCTGGAGTCGACCAAACTTTTAGTTACTTCCAGAAATTTCATTCTTCCCCCAATTTCATTTCCTCTCAATACACAAAACCTAACATTTCATCAAATTGAAGAATTGAAACTTTGGAATTGGAATAGTGAAATCATTCTAGCTTGCTATCTATCATCCTTTTGTTGGAATCATCTTCATCATCATCATGTAAGTATTGTGAGTTCAAGAACTTCAATGATAGTTAGGTTAAACTTGAAATTGACAAATTGAATGAATTATATATGTGTTTGAAGTTGATATGTGGGTTAGTTAATGATAGTTAACTGATTTCATAGCTTAAGTTGTGATTTGTTGCCATAGAAATGTAATTCAAGTTCATACTTGAAGTTTTATGAAATTAGCTTGAACATGATAGTGATTGTTGCTTGGTGATGTTGTTTGATGTTAATTAGTGTTATGTGATACTTGCTTGGTAGTTTGAAGTATGATTTATGCGATTTGGTACTCAAATATTTGGGGTATTGAGAGTTAGTTGCGAGCTGGAAATGTGCAGGTCAAAAAACTAAGTTTTCTGGGTTTTGCTGAGAAGCCGATCGGCTAAGCAAAGCAGATCGGCTACTCTAGTGTAAAATTGCAACAGAACTTAACCCAGAAACTGAATGGTTAAAATTTAACTAATGAAGCAGATCTGCTTCACAAAGCAGATCGGCTTTTTATGAATAGCCGAACGGCTTTGTATAGCCGATCGGCTGAGTTAGTTCAAAAACTCAACAGAAAATTACTTAAGAGAAATGGCTTAAAAATCTGATAAGAAAGCAGATCTGCTAAGGTAAAACAGATCTGCTATGGTTTAGAAATAGTTCAACTCAGTTTTGTTTTGTGTTTCATTCACAAGTGTATAAGTAATACATATATGTGCTAGTTGTGTGATTACTTGTATAACAACATGATTCATCTAAGGTTGTTGGTTGATGACAAGTTATTAACTTGTGTGTGTTGTGGTATTTCAGATACACCAAAGGCTCAGTGAATAAAAGCTGAGTGTGGAGATTTCAAGGGTATCGGTGAGTGGATTCAAAGCTCATCATTTGATTTAGTTGTAATCATTTGATTACAACTAGTAATCGTAGATATGTTGTTGTTGTTGATTATTTGTTATACTTGGTTGATTATAAATCTATGAGTTATATGTGGCCTTCGGGCATTTGTTGTTAATGAGGTCAACGAGTT
Organism: Pseudognaphalium luteoalbum; assembly: GCA_963422505.1. NCBI lineage: Eukaryota > Viridiplantae > Streptophyta > Magnoliopsida > Asterales > Asteraceae > Pseudognaphalium > Pseudognaphalium luteoalbum. The sequence goes on along the minus strand of OY730194.1, from coordinate 70,786,317 downwards.
GATGAACTGTTGGTTGGGCTAGCAGGTTGTTATATGAATGATACAGAGTTGTACTTCATTTGTTGTGTGTATAGACTCTGTATCTGAATGTAATAAACGCTAGCTATCGGTCTCGTCCGTATGGCCATACGGATATGGTTGGGTAAGCGTTCTTGGGGAGCCTCCCGGGTATCATGGTTATCCCCAGAACCACCGATCCTCATTAAGTATCTGTTGATTATTGATAGTAGTATTTGCGGATATTAGGAGTAATTAAGTGATGAAGCTAAGTTGAATGTTGTGTGATGAATTTACTCACTTAGCTTCGTGCTAATCCTTCGTTGTTACTTCTTGCAGATTTTGATAAAATGTGGGTAGCAAGAAGTTAATGAAAAAGGCAAGGAATGTTTGAAGATTGTGCTACTCTGATCATTTTGTGTCAAATCAAGTTTGTTTAAGTAATGCCCCGAATAGTGAAGTTGGTTATTACTTTTGAACAAGTATAATGTAACTTTAAATTGCTTTTGTACATTATAAATATGATGTAGTAATCAAATGTATGTCTTAATTACTTACGCTTCCGATTTATTAATATATTATTACGTTATTAAAAGAGGGGTGTTACAAGTTGGTATCAGAGCATGGTTTTGGGATAATTGAGCATTGAAGAATGTTCAAACCTCAAAACTGGAGCATGTTTAGTCAAACATTCCTGGTTTGGGATTTAGCATTGGTCGATAATTGTTAGTAGATAGGTACTAACGATTAACAAAGTTCAAGTGTTTTGTTGATTTCAGAAATGGCAGATAATGAGCAACCAACCGGCCACCCGAATAATGCCTCTCGGATAGATGCTCCTCAGTCGAACACACAACAAGAGCAACATATTCATGAAGGTACATCTGCTCATCATCACTATGAATTAGAAAGAGATGAATATGTGCATGAGATGGAGGATGAATTGATTCTTTTGAGGGAATTTAAAAGAAAAGCCGAGGAAGCTGCGGCTCAACAACTTGCATATCAACAACAAACTTCTACTGTTGGTACTGGATCTTCTTCTCAATCTAGTAAGAGATGTTCTTTTAAAACCTTTATGGCTAGTAAACCACCAGAGTATCGTGGTAGTACAAATCCATCTGTAACATTGAATTGGTTACGAGATATTGAACGGAAATTTGAAGTGACAAGTTGTGATGAAGATTCTAAAGTAATGTTTGCGGTACAATGTATGAAAGATGCAGCCATGGTGTGGTGGGATTCGGTTACAGGTCATTTAGCTGAGCAGCAAAAGAAGGCTATTCGATGGACAGAATTTCATCAAGCAGTTTGTAATCAGTATTGCTCGGATTTTGATATGGCACGGATTCGACGGGAATTTATGAATCTTCAACTAACTGATAAGATGACAATTGATGATTTAATTGCCCAGTTTACCGACAAGCTCCGCTTTGTTCAACAGTGGGTCCCTGATGAAAAGACTAAAATTGAACAGTTTGTTGAAACTTTACCCCATGAGTATCGTACTTCAGTTCGATTGGCTAGAGACTTATCTCAGGCTTTTGTTTTGGCACGTGCTGTTGACAGTGATATGAGAGGTTCTCGTAGGTATCCACCGAGAGATATTTCTACTTTTTCTTCCTCAAGAAGTAGAAGTGATTCTTCTAGTAAGGGCAAATCTAGGTGGCAAAGTAGTCGACATAATAGAAGGTCAAGTGGGATGACTAGTTCTTCTGGATCAGTTGGTGGACCCAATTGGTGCAGTCCGTGTAGATCTAGACATGACGGTCCATGTACAGCTCAAACCCATAAGTGTCTGAAATGTGGTGAGTTAGGTCATGAGATTAAGAATTGTCGGTATCCTAATTTTGTGTGTTGGACTTGTAAGAAAGAAGGACATCGAGTTGGTCAATGTCCAGAGGCAGGAAAGACTGGGTCGGGTACGGTTGGAAGTTCATCATCTTCCGGTCAAAAGCGAAAGAACCCTCCGCCAGCACTGAGTAGGGCTTTTCAGATGACAGTCGATGAGGCTGTCCACACAGATGATGTGATCACGGGTACTTTTCTCATAAACTCTGTACCAGCTCGTGTATTATTTGATTCTGGAGCAAATTGTTCTTTCATATCTGTGTGTTTTTGTGATAAGTTGAGATTAATCCCTACTGTGATAAATAAGCCCTTAGAAGTAGAGATTGTAAGTGGCAACTTAGTTCCTGTTACCACCTCGGTGACTGGAGCTAATATTGTGATAGATGGTCATACTTTTCCAATTTCGTTTCTATTGATGCCGATTCCAAGTTTTGATGTGATTATTGGCATGGATTGGTTAAGTCAGTTTAAAGCAAGTATAGATTGCCACAGTAAGTTGATTAGGATCCCAATTTCTGATGAGTCATATGTTCTGGCTCGAGGAGAACGGGATAAGGGTTGTATTCCTCTGATTTCTATGATGAAAGCTAGGAAATCGTTGTCCAAAGGCTGTAGGTCTTATCTAGCATATGTTATTGATGCCAAATTAGAAAAGAAGTCTATTTCAGAAGTTCCGGTTGTTTCTGAATATCCAGAAGTGTTTCCCGATGAATTACCTGGATTACCACCGGTTAGAGATGTTGAGTATCAGATTGATCTTATTTCTGGTTCTTCAGCTGTAGCTAAAGCTCCCTATAGATTAGCTCCGTCTGAAATGTGTGAGATGATGAAACAGATTCAGGAATTGTTGGATAGAGGTTTTATTAGACCTAGTTCTTCTCCTTGGGGTGCACCGGTTTTGTTTGTAAAAAAGAAAGATGGGTCATTCAGAATGTGTATTGATTATCGGGAATTAAACAAAAGAACAGTAAAGAATAAATATCCTTTGCCTCGAATAGATGATTTATTTGATCAGTTGCAGGGATCTTCGGTATATTCTAAAATTGATTTGAGGTCGGGATTCTATCAAGTTCGTGTTCGTGAACAAGACATTCCAAAGACTGCTTTTCGTACCAGGTATGGTCACTATGAATTTCTAGTAATGCCATTTGGTTTAACCAATGCTCCGGCAGTGTTTATGGATTTGATGAACCGTGTATGTCGTCCTTTTCTTGATAAATTTGTGATAGTGTTTATCGATGATATTCTTGTGTATTCCAAATCCGAATTAGAACATGAAATGCATTTGAGATTAGTGTTGGACACTTTGAAAAGAGAACAATTATATGCCAAGTTTTCAAAATGCGAATTCTGGATTCGAGAAGTACAATTTTTGGGTCATATCATATGTAAAGATGGTGTTAAAGTTGATCCTTCAAAAATTGAAGCTATTATGAAATGGAATGTTCCAAAGAATCCTTCTGAAGTCAAGAGTTTTCTTGGGCTAGCTGGATATTATAGAAAATTTATTAAAGACTTTTCGAAGATAACTAGTCCATTGACTAAATTGACTCGTAAAGATGTAAAGTTTGAATGGTGTGAACAACAGGAAACAGCTTTTCAGACATTGAAACAGTTGTTGTGTCAGTCTCCTGTGTTAGTTTTACCAGATGGATCTGATGATTTTGTTGTATATTGTGATGCATCTATTGTGGGTTTAGGTTGTGTTTTAATGCAGCGAGATCATGTCATTGCTTATGCTTCTCGTCAGCTCAAAACTCATGAAAGAAATTATCCTACCCATGATTTAGAACTTGCAGCTGTAGTGTTTGCATTGAAAATCTGGAGGCATTACTTGTATGGTACTAAATGTGTTATATATACAGATCACAAGAGTCTTCAGTATATGTTTTCACAGAAAGAGTTAAATATGCGTCAGAGGCGATGGTTAGAATTAATCAAAGATTATGATTGTGAGATTAGATACCATCCAGGAAAAATAAATATGGTTGCAGACGCCTTAAGTCGAAAGGGTACTTCTAACCAAGTCTATTATTTGAAAGTTAATGTTTCTTCTGATTTAGTGGATCAAATTAAAGCTGTACAGTTAGAAGCTTTATTGAATCATAATTTAAAATCAGAGATTATGACAAAAAGAAAAGACTTGTTGATTGATGATTCTAGAGGATTGAAAACTTTTCAGTCACGTGTATGGATTCCTTTGATAGGAGGTCTTCGAGAAGTGATTTTGACAGAAGCTCACAAATCTAGATTATCTGTTCATCCAGGGAGTACCAAAATGTATAATGATTTAAAACCTTTGTACTGGTGGCCTACAATGAAAACTGATATTGCAAGGTTTGTTGGTAATTGTCATATTTGTTCTCAAGTGAAAGCTGAACATCAGAAGCCGTATGGGTCGTTGAAACAGCTTGAGATTCCGGAATGGAAATGGGAACATATAACTATGGATTTTGTGACAAAACTTCCAAAAACTAATCGAGGGAATGATATGATTTGGGTTATTGTTGATCGTTTGACCAAAAGTGCTCATTTTCTGGCTTCTAATGAAACTGCATCACTGAGTAAGTTGGCACAGTTGTATGTTAATGAGATTGTTACAAGACATGGTATTCCATTATCGATTGTATCAGATAGAGATGCTAGATTTATTTCACGCTTTTGGCAGAATTTACAACAGCAGTTGGGTACACGTGTGAATCTCAGTACAGCTTATCATCCTCAGACTGACGGTCAGTCAGAACGAACTATTCAGACATTAGAGGATATGCTAAGAGCTTGTATTTTAGAATATGGAGATTCTTGGGATTCTCATCTTCCTTTGGTAGAATTTGCTTATAATAATTCTTATCATTCGAGTATTGGTATGTCGCCATATGAGATGTTGTATGGTCGCCGTTGTAGAACGCCTACGTGTTGGTTGGAAGTGGGAGAAAAACAATTTGCAGGTCCTGACATTGTGCAAATTACTGCTGATAAAGTGGCTATCGCACGAGAAAAGTTAAAAGCTGCACGTGATAGACAGAAACAATATGCAGATCCACGTAGACGACCGGTTATTTTTACCGAAGGTGAGTTAGTGTATTTGAAAGTTTCTCCATGGAAAGGTGTAATTAGATTTGGGAAAAGAGGAAAGTTGGCACCGAGATACATTGGTCCTTTTAAAATTCGACAGTTGGTAAATGATCAATCAGTTACATTAGATCTTCCTCCTGAACTCGTTGGTATTCACGATACGTTTAATATTTGTTATTTGAGGAAGTGCAATGTCGAAGATAAATCTCAAATTCTTCCTTTGCAAGATTTGAAAGTCGATCAGAATCAGAAGTTGATAGAAGAACCGGTTGAAATTTTAGATAGAAAGACTACTAAACTTAGAAAGAAACAGATACCAATGGTGTTGGTAAAATGGAGACGCAGTCTAGGTTCAAATTTGACTTGGGAAACCGAAGAGTTAATGAAATCCAGATATCCTGGATTGTTTGATTAGATTTCGAGGACGAAATCTCCTGAAGGAGGGGAGATTTGTAACATCCTCGCGTCGGCCTGGTAATTTTTATTATTAAAATTGAGTATTTTATTATTTAGAAATTTCTTGTTATTAATTGTTATTGAAAAACTTAGGTGAATAAGTCTTAGGACTTATTGTGACTAGTGAAATATTAGTTGTTTTAAATTACTGTAGTTGACAGTAAAATAAAATAATATTTCTCGCAAGAGATTTTACGATTCCAGACAATAGATTTGGAACGGGTATAAAATACCCAAACATTTGAGTTGGGTTAAGCTGGAGTCGACCAAACTTTTAGTTACTTCCAGAAATTTCATTCTTCCCCCAATTTCATTTCCTCTCAATACACAAAACCTAACATTTCATCAAATTGAAGAATTGAAACTTTGGAATTGGAATAGTGAAATCATTCTAGCTTGCTATCTATCATCCTTTTGTTGGAATCATCTTCATCATCATCATGTAAGTATTGTGAGTTCAAGAACTTCAATGATAGTTAGGTTAAACTTGAAATTGACAAATTGAATGAATTATATATGTGTTTGAAGTTGATATGTGGGTTAGTTAATGATAGTTAACTGATTTCATAGCTTAAGTTGTGATTTGTTGCCATAGAAATGTAATTCAAGTTCATACTTGAAGTTTTATGAAATTAGCTTGAACATGATAGTGATTGTTGCTTGGTGATGTTGTTTGATGTTAATTAGTGTTATGTGATACTTGCTTGGTAGTTTGAAGTATGATTTATGCGATTTGGTACTCAAATATTTGGGGTATTGAGAGTTAGTTGCGAGCTGGAAATGTGCAGGTCAAAAAACTAAGTTTTCTGGGTTTTGCTGAGAAGCCGATCGGCTAAGCAAAGCAGATCGGCTACTCTAGTGTAAAATTGCAACAGAACTTAACCCAGAAACTGAATGGTTAAAATTTAACTAATGAAGCAGATCTGCTTCACAAAGCAGATCGGCTTTTTATGAATAGCCGAACGGCTTTGTATAGCCGATCGGCTGAGTTAGTTCAAAAACTCAACAGAAAATTACTTAAGAGAAATGGCTTAAAAATCTGATAAGAAAGCAGATCTGCTAAGGTAAAACAGATCTGCTATGGTTTAGAAATAGTTCAACTCAGTTTTGTTTTGTGTTTCATTCACAAGTGTATAAGTAATACATATATGTGCTAGTTGTGTGATTACTTGTATAACAACATGATTCATCTAAGGTTGTTGGTTGATGACAAGTTATTAACTTGTGTGTGTTGTGGTATTTCAGATACACCAAAGGCTCAGTGAATAAAAGCTGAGTGTGGAGATTTCAAGGGTATCGGTGAGTGGATTCAAAGCTCATCATTTGATTTAGTTGTAATCATTTGATTACAACTAGTAATCGTAGATATGTTGTTGTTGTTGATTATTTGTTATACTTGGTTGATTATAAATCTATGAGTTATATGTGGCCTTCGGGCATTTGTTGTTAATGAGGTCAACGAGTTGATGAACTGTTGGTTGGGCTAGCAGGTTGTTATATGAATGATACAGAGTTGTACTTCATTTGTTGTGTGTATAGACTCTGTATCTGAATGTAATAAACGCTAGCTATCGGTCTCGTCCGTATGGCCATACGGATATGGTTGGGTAAGCGTTCTTGGGGAGCCTCCCGGGTATCATGGTTATCCCCAGAACCACCGATCCTCATTAAGTATCTGTTGATTATTGATAGTAGTATTTGCGGATATTAGGAGTAATTAAGTGATGAAGCTAAGTTGAATGTTGTGTGATGAATTTACTCACTTAGCTTCGTGCTAATCCTTCGTTGTTACTTCTTGCAGATTTTGATAAAATGTGGGTAGCAAGAAGTTAATGAAAAAGGCAAGGAATGTTTGAAGATTGTGCTACTCTGATCATTTTGTGTCAAATCAAGTTTGTTTAAGTAATGCCCCGAATAGTGAAGTTGGTTATTACTTTTGAACAAGTATAATGTAACTTTAAATTGCTTTTGTACATTATAAATATGATGTAGTAATCAAATGTATGTCTTAATTACTTACGCTTCCGATTTATTAATATATTATTACGTTATTAAAAGAGGGGTGTTACAATAACATTAATTAATGAACATTTATTTAATAAATTGTTAATATGCAGTGTGATGCATATTAACTAATAAGCATCGCGATGCATATTAAAACTCACATTATTTAAAAAATATTTTTATTGTTAATATGCATCACAATGCATATTAACTAATATGCACCGCGATGCATATTAATGGATTTGGATCAAATATTCATAAATCGATGCTATAACTTAAAGAAAGAATTTATCAAGGAAGCTTAACATTCATAGCATCGATTCTGATTAACATTTACTAAATTTCAGTTTGCTTTTTTCGAGATTTATATGGGTGAAGGTAATATGCTTCCTGATGCATACTAACGCTTCCCCCCTTCCCCCAAAAAATGCACTTCCCTCTGGATCATGCCAGTGTGTATATATATATATATATATATATACACTAAGTGAGTAGCCCCTAATGTTATATCTAATTTCTATAATGTCACATGTATCAAATTTCACATGTCAAAAGAATCCTACATGTGAAGCTCTTCTTTCTCACCCATGAGAGTTCATATGATTAAAGGTGACTTTTCATTATTCAAACATTAGTCTCATAAGTTAAAAAATTATCATTTCTTAAAGGACATTAATATTCGTAATTAATTACTTTAATCTTTAAGGAAGTTAATAAACTATTATTTTTTCGTTTAACTTTTTATTAATTTCCACTATTTATTTTGGATAGAAGTGTAGACTTTCTTCACAATGTATCACTAGTTATAAAAATTCAAATAGACAATGGTATAAAAAACATATAGATCACGGATTTTGAACGGTGATCTATAAGGGGAAAGTCTATTTGAAAATTAAAAGGACTACGGATTTTTTTGAGTGTTCTATTTGACTAATTATAAAAAAATGAACAAGGTTATCACACTAAGAACCATGATCTATTTGACAAATTATAATATATATATATATATATATATATATATATATATATATATATATAAATTTTATTAATTTTCTAGTTCATTAAATCTTATAAAACATATTTCAAAACTTATAATAAAATTATGACTCTTACAAAAACATAAATAACAATTTGTAAATTTATTGTATATCTTTATTATAAGTAAAAGATTCTCACTACATCAAACCTTAATAAAATATTACAACCCTTGAAGTCAAACTATATCTAATACAATGTTTAGACTAACAACAACAAACATATGAATGAAAACATCTTCATAACGTGGGGTTCTTCCATCGAAGCAAGGTACTACTCCTTTGGCACATCTAGTACCTAAACGGAAAAAATATCAATAAATGAATAAGTTAAACCAAACAAATATTGAAGTAAACAGATATATTATCCGTAAAATTTTGAAGTACAACCCAAAGATGCACAAACTATACAACCTTCACATAAAAATATCAAAGAAAAATAAAAACTCTAAAACCTAATCGAAGAAACAAGAACAAATGTAGAGCCAACAATCAAAGTAATAAATATAAAAAGATTAGAATCAAGTAACAAATCACCTTAAACAATCTCGTTGGGCAATAACTTAAGAGAACAACTTTAAGTATAAAGGTAGATGTACAGAAATCAAAAGAAAGAATAACCGATCGTATATGAAGGAGCAGTAGTGTTTTAATGAATATGATATTTGTGAAAGATAATGAAATTTAGTTTTAATTTGAAATCAAAGATTAAATATTTGAAATAATGAAAATGGAGCAAATTGAGGGTTTAGAGTCAAAAATATCAGAGGGTGGGTGGTCTCGAAGAATATTGGGGAGCATGAGAAAATAAAGGTGGGTATTTTTCAAAATTTCAGATTTTTTAAATTTTTGGACAAAGGACCAAGGTTTCCACATTAAGAAACCGTGATCCTTTTGAAAATTTCAAACTTTCAATTTTTTTTGGACAAAGGATCAAGGTTCCCACACATAGGAATTGTGGTCCTTTTGAAAATCAAAATAATCATGGTTTTTAGAGCATGCTCCCGAGATTTTTACGAAAAGAAAAGAGAAGAATGGAATGCAAGATGACAGAAAAGAAAAGAAAATGAAGAAAATTTTTGCGTTCCCAAGTTGAAAAGAAAAGAATAGAAATTTACATGTTTCGTGTTCCCGAGTTGGAAAGAAATGGAAGGAAGTGACATTTTATAACTAGTTAAACCTTCCATCCTTTCAAATCTTCCCAATATTGGAGAGAAAGTTTGAAAAGAAAAGAAGGTTCAATTCTCCTCTCTCTCCTCTTCTCTTCTATCCATCAGAAAAACTCGAGAACACAATATATTTTTTCTTCATTCCAATTCTCTTCTTTTCTCTCGAAAAATTAACTAGGGAGCAGGGCCTTAGTAAAGGAACATTGTTCCTTACTTTTATAATTAGTCAAATAGACATCACCATGTAATTAGAACCGGGATCCTTGTTTTTTAAGTAAATAGACCACTGTTCACAAGTGTATTTGTTTAACCGTGGTCCACCTTAAAAAATTAAAAAATGAGTGCTTTTATCCAAATAGACCACAGAGTTTTTGGTTTTTTACTATTTTCGTGATCTATTAGGAGTGGTCTATACATGTTTTTGTAGTAGTATATTATGAAAATATTCAAATGATGATGATGATTGTGCTCTAATAATTTATACATTTCACTAAGCTTTTTTATTTTGTCTTTAAATTTAAAGGTTCAATAGTTTCATCATAGATCAATTTATGATGTATCATAATGTGAAGGTACGTAAAGGTCATCCACGATATACATTGACTTTAATTTCAAAAGATATAGCATACATGTTTGATGCTTTCTTGTAGATTTGATTATTTATTTTTCAAATTGATATCTGGATGTTGATATTGTGCAGTTTTAAGTGTATATCTTATAAATTATAAATACATGTGTATATTATTGGTGAAGGGTATTTTAATGATTCTTTTATCGTAGTATAATCTAAAAACGTGACTAAGATTACTATCTGATTTTACTCTATCACTTAGTTTCATAAATGTTTAAGGTTTATTTCTTCTAATTCAACTTTTGTTTATCTAATGATGGTACACATTTGTGTACAAGTATATATGTTTTTTTTCCCATACAAAGATACATTTCTAAATCATCAATAGGGAAAGATAAAATTTACATGCGATTGATCCTTTTATTTGAGCATTTATCTCTATCATGCTTGATTTCTTGACATTTTTGTTATTTCAAATAATATACATACATCATCAAAATTTTTACAGAGCCGTTCATCGAACATGATTCACAATAGTTATAGATAGGTAGGATGGAGATCGAGACATCCGATGCATACACACAATAACCTTTATAACGATATTCATTCATCTTTCTTTTCAATTACCATTTTCAGTTTCGTGTGATCAAATTTACAAATGTTGCGATTGATTTCATAATTATCATAGGAATTATACGGATTGTGGATTATACGGATCGACCTTTGAAGCACCATGTGTTAGTCATTATCGATACCTGCTTGCCTGTATATCTTTGCTTGTCATAGGGTAGGGTATGATTGAACTAGAAACCTCTATTGTCTTCTCCTATCTTAATTCTCATGGTCGAATTCAAACAGAGAATCACAATTTGTTAAATTTGTTTTGTGGATATTATAATTAGATCTATAACTTGGTTATAGATGAGATTAATTAATGGTATGGTTAAGTATGGTATCTGTTTTTGAGAAATGCAAATGAATTTCATCACATGTACTTGAATGTATATATATATATAGCCTGGTCCATGTAGCTTGAGGATACTGCATTTCAACTGACCATAATCACTTTGTTACCCGAAAGTATTCGAGCTGAGTGATCGATATCTATCTTACAATTGCTTAGTCATTTAACTTATCAATTACTGGTTGATCTCGTATGGTTGGTGATGCTTTCTATATAGTGAAGATGATGGCATCAGCATCCAACCAAATTGGTTCATGCGCTGCAAGTATGCCCAAAGATAACAACAAACTACTACCTGGCCAGCAGTCAGCATATATCTTAGGAATCCCTCTAGAGTAATTAGTACTTTGTGCTTCGTTTAGACTAATATGTTTCAACATGTTGGTATTCTTTGTTTATAATATGCTTGATTTACAAGTCACTAAGGTGTATAAATTTTGGATTATAGGTATCAAACGTACTGGAATATTTTTTATATTTTGTTACGGGGAGGAAGCGTACTTTTATCTTTTTGTCTATCAGGATCATAATTTTGGAGACCACCTGAAACTGTGGTTCAATTCACAACCTTGCAGTTAGAAAGTGAAATGACTCTCCAAACTAATCGTTTCTTTGAGGTGTCATCAAATCACCATGTCATTTGCCCTGGATCTATTGTGGACAGAAGTGGAAAGCTTCTATTAGAGGATGGTCTTGTTTATCCTGGTATACATCTTTTATGTGTGTTAAGCATTATCTTCTCAAATTCATTTTACCTCGATTAACTGCTTCAGAATGGGAAAGTGCTGTTTTAATGTGAGGTCTTGCAGGTGCTGATATGGATGTTTTAGCTGATGACTTTCAGCCTGATATAGCAGTTAAGTTTAAAGAGATGCCTCGGTCAGAACTGGAAGCCATTTTGAGATATATCTACATGAACTGGCAGGATCTCCATTATTCGGTCATACTAGTGTTACAGGAGACCAAGTTAGTATTAACTGATGATGAACAATCAGGATACCTATATATTCCCAAAGACTTGTTTGATCTTGTTGATTCACTTTTGAGATCAGTGATCTTTGGTGAGGTTCAAAAGTTTCCTTATACAGTACTTGAATGTCCAAGAAAGGTAGAATTACTTGGAGCAAAACGTATGAAGCATGTACGGCTTGTTGACGAAAACAGGAAAATATTAAATATAACAACCGAAGTGTCTGAAAATTTTTGGTCATTGGCTGAAACTCTTATAACAGGAATATATGAAATTTTTCCTCTTCATTATGGCCACAACTTGTGCAAAATATTTTCCAAGATTGCATGTGTTCCTATAGAAAATGGCTTTACCTATGAAAGAGGAAAGAAAGGTGTCAAAAGAGTGCTTTGTTCATACAGCGAGGCCATTTTGTTGAAGGATTGGCAACCTGCTCCCGTTCTTTCTAGAGAGAGCCTGTGTCCACCAAAGTGTTCAAGGGAAGATCATTTTACTATAGTTTTGAAGTACCTGCAGGTTGACTATGTTGGTCTTTCTTCCAAATTGAATTAAAGGCTATGCTGAATCAATGAGTTAAACAAGCTAATGATTATTGCAGGCTGAGTTGCATACACACTCATGCTTCTTAGCTAGTGAGGAAGCTTCTTTTGAGTTACTCAAGTGTCTGGAAAGTAAGTGGGGTACACTATCTTCCTTAGGTAATGTTAAATTGTTCTATGAATTTGTTTGAGCAAACCATTTCCCTACAATACTGTTGAGAAACTTTGTTATATATTTGATCCAACCGCTAAGAGGTGTTTTCAATATTTTATTTTTAAGTTTCCGAATTGAGTTAAAGGTTATGCTGAATTAATGCACATACTATTGCTTGATGTTTGGTGATGTACATACTATTTATGTGTTAAGGATTAATCTTTTGGGTCAAGTGTATGTAAATATACTATTATGTGTTTTAAAATTGTTAATCCCATGTTTAATAATAGACTTTGGTTTCTTATGGAACATGCTTCGAAGTGTTACATAAGTTACATATGAAATGCGAACAGAACCCAAAATTGATGTATGTATTTTCACAAGTTGAATTATGAAAAATTGGGTAAACAAATTATCTTCTGCTTCTTATCAGATAAACTGAAGTTGAAGCAAGTGGCCTTCATTGCAGCAGATAATGGGACACGCCTAGTGACACCCAGTTCTCTTTTTGTTCATCTGAACATAAACCTGTCACCACTCGTATCCAAACTTCCTCCATGCTACCTGCCATTTGTGAAGATTCTGAAGGAACTGGGAACTGAGGACATGCTATCAATTTCTTGTGCAATGAACATTCTTTCACGTCTTGAAACCGCTTGTGGTTGTCATCCTCTTAATCCAAATGAACTACGTGCAGTAATTGAAATTTTACATTTCCTCTGTGATGTGAACATACAACAGCGCACATCAGAGAGACCCAATTGGGAATCGGAGTTGGTTGTTCCTGATGATGGTTGCCGGCTTGTTCATGCAAAGTCAAGTGTATATATTGATCCTTATGGCTCTCAGTATGTGAAGTTTCTTGATTCTTCGAAACTCAGGGTTGTTCACCATGATGTTTCAGAGAGAGTGTGTTTCACCATTGGCATACGAAAACTGTCTGATGTTGTTGTGGAGGTACAGCACCTAATCTACCCTTCTTCATATCCATACGTTTTTAACCACCAATAAATAAATACCTTGTTATAATTCCTATTAATTTATTATTTATTATTTATGTATATATAAAGAGAGACGAATATTGCGATTCTGTTCCATTTTTCTTAAAATGTTTAGTACCTCTTTGCTACATATGGAGTTTTCAACAATAGCGTTAATTATTTTCCAGGATCTTGATTATGTTCAACACCTTCAGACTCATTCTGAGATTGGGAATGTTTCATTGGCTGCTATCAAACAGAAGTTGTTAAGCAGGTCATTTCTGACTGCCGTATCAAGGGTTTTTGAAACTGTCTCAAGCATTACCACTGGATCTAAAATTCTAAATTTTCAGACATTACAAAGTTTACTTGAATTTGTTGCCCAAAGATTGCAATTCGTTCAGTCCATCTACACCCAGTTTTGGATCGTTCCAAGGTCTTTAAACATCACTCATGCATCCGTTATACCAGAATGGGAAACCGGATCGGGTCATCGAGCCCTCTACTTTGTTGATCGTACTAAGACTTGTATGCTAATTGCTAAACCACCAAGTTATGTATCAGTTACTGATCTTTTAGCACTTCTTGTAAGCCGAGTTTTGGGTTCCCCAGTCCCACTACCCATTGGTTCGTTATTCTTGTGTCCACTAGACTCTGAAATTTCACTTGTTAATATCCTTAAACTTTCTTATGATGAAAGAGTGATGAATAGTGTCGGCTGTGGTTATAGTTTGCTTGGTAAGGAACTACTTCCAGAAGATTACAAAAAAGCATCTCATAATCCTTTTTGTCCTTTAAACAAGGGAGAGATAGTGGCCTGGAGAAGTCATTATGGAGCGAAGTTGAAGTATGGTATAATTGTGGAGGATGTAAGACCGCCAGCTGGGGAAGAGGTCTATAAATTAAATATTGAAACATATCCAGGGAGGACTGAAACCATTAGTTCTTCACTCGTTTTCTACTTTATTAATGTCTCAATTGATATCGACTGTAATACACATATGATGCCTGAGGATGGGGAAAACATAGTTAATAGTATGCGTGTTGAGCAACGAGATTGGTCTCGAAGATTACAGATGAGAAATCTGCAGGTTTGCTGGCTCACTTACTATTATACAACCTCAATATCCTCAAGTATAGCGTTTGATTATTCAAACTATAATATATTAGAGGCATTTATAGTTTATTCCATTGGTTACGTTATTTAGTCATGCATTGAATACGAACTTTCATTGCGTCTATTAGTAATCTCTCGCCTAATTGTATATAATAAATTACATTTCAAATTGGTAATCTATTAGTAATCTCATGCCTGTATTAGTAATCTCATGCCTGTACATATCTGAAGACATATCATTTAAAATTAAACCTTGTGGGTACGAAACAAGCCATTTTGAAAAAAAGCTGACACAAGTTTTAATTAGTATTTTCCCCCTAAATGATTAGCTATCTGCATTGTGAGCTGTCTCCTGCTTTAGCTTCTCAGCTTCGTACCACTGATAATGTCAAATGTCTTGTATCATATAATTCTTGGACATGTAGTGACAATGTTTTGTTTGTATTTTCTTGGGGTTGTACTTCTAGAATGTTATACGGAGATGAATAGTAAAGTAATTCTGATCAGTGGACACAATCAACAGCATTTGGCGATTTGGACTCTGATTATCAGAATTTGTAATATATAAAGTCTAATTAGGAATTTTGGAGTCATAACTGTACAATGTTTGTAGTTACAGCAATTGAAATATGTTAATGCTGCAGAACTAAAATTTGCTACATGTGATGGTCAAACATGGTATACACTTAATTTTACTATTTTGCGAGTAGTCTAAGAATAGAAAGTACTAGTAGTATTAAAAATTCATTCGACAGGGGCAACTAAATAAAGAACTTGAGCATTGTCGTGTACCAGCAGAAGAGTTGGTTGAAGCAGTTGAAGAGATGCTTTCCGGTGCTGGAATTGGAATGGACACTGAGAAGCAGTGCCTCCTCTTAAAAACCCTGTCCCTGCAACAACAATTAAAGGAATCTCAGGCGGCACTTCTACTCGAGCAGGTCTGCACCTTACTAATTTATTTACTTTAGGTGATGTTTGATCCACTTAATCAGCATTTTGGTCTACTTTGCTATATCTTTAATCTAATATTGCAAAAGGTATTTTTTTTCTAGTATAAAATTTTCTGTAAGGTATGTATTCTGTGTGTTAAATATTGCTTTGTCCTCTGCGACACTTTCAACAACGGAAAGCAGCCTCACAATAATTGATAATTCTGGTAACCATGGTATATGAACGCAACAAACATTTGGAAATTGTCAAAATTACTAGAAAACACTAAAACACAACGAGATTCAAATCACTACCTGCGTAGATTTATAAAATAACCAAAAAAATTTGTGTACTAATAAAACTCGCTACAAAAGATCAGTCCCACTCGTACTAACCTACACATATCATCAACTAGATGACACAAAAGAGTAGAGACTCAAGACTTCAAACCCTAATCTAGAAATGGAAATGATACCTAATCAAGATAGAAAACTACACTAAAATATATGAACATTAAATGTATCTAGCGAGAAAAAGAGACATGTAATTAGTGTTACAAAATAGCGAAACAAAAAGAGATCTAGAGCCCTTGATATATGAATATGAGTAGTCAGACTCTCAATTTTCAAAGGTTGTTAGAATTCTGATCTCGATGTTAAGATCTTAAGATTTTATGATCCCTTGAACGAAAATGATCATGATCTTGCATAAGATCCTAAAATCATATGATCCGGTTAGGATTTCGTAACTATGTCGATTATAAGCATAAGATCTTACGATTTCAATCCAATCCAATCTTATTAAACATAAAATAAGGAGTTAAGAACATATAAATAAGTTGATTTTGTCTAATAAAAGCTTATAGACTTATCATTTAATTAATTATTACATGTAAAACTAATCAATTCATCAACAAAAATAATTTAACTTTAAGACTTGAAAATCTAGTAAACCTAATAACAAATATGTAAAGCTAATAACAAAATTAGTTCTTTAATCAATTATTACACATACAATTAATAACAAAAGTAGTTATTTAATCGATTACTACACCGAAAACTAATAACAAATATAGTAATCTAAATCGTTATTAGTAGTAAGTAATGTTTTAGTGTAATTAATTGGTCATGCATTTTACCTTATAGGTGTATTATAACACACATGTACTAGACTATATAGTATATGAGTATTGCAAAGACAAACAATCTTAAGTAAGATCCCGATATTAACAATCAAGTATTTTCTTGTTCGTTATCTAAGTACACAACGTTTAATAAGTTTCATTTTGACTAACTTTGAATATCTACAACTTAGCCCCCGATTTTCATTAAATTTGCATTCTAGTCCCTCATCTTTATTAAACTCATAAACATCTATATATTTGAACTTTAGTAGCAGCTTCCCTATGACCTTCATTTTTCACCCTTCACTAGATAAATGTAAATCATGAGCTTTATTCAACTACTAACAACTTCATAAGATAAGAAGAACTACATATCGAAATAGATTACGAATGTATTTGATAGAAATTTTGATTATTGTAAACACAACTAAAATACACAATTACATTAGGTATATAAACCATTTATTGTCCTAACAACCTTCTAACTAACTATTTACAATTTAGTCCCTAAAGTATACAAGTATGTACATACGTGAAATAAAGTTACATCTTTCTAATATTGACATGAGTGGTCCCAACCCCCTCAACATGGAGAATAATTCAAACCTAGCTAGGAAGTAAGGGTCGAATGCTATATATGATTAAGTTACTTAGTGATCTAGATTCAAGCTTGAAGGATCGAGCCCTTATATTTCTGGAGGCCCATGATCAAGTGACCAATGGGCTTCACGAAAATGGTCATAACTTAGCCTCCATTGCAGGCCCATGACGCCTCCTAAAATAAGTTACTAGCATTTTTTTTTTAATTTTTTTTTAATTTTGGGCTTTGTGTTTGGCCCGATGCGTCTTTTAGGCCAATTCGAATTTCTGCTCCCTTTTTAGGATGAAGAGATGATGAACATGCTCAGGAGAATTGGCTCAAAAGAATCTAGTGAAGAAAAAAACAGTCTTAAATGGAAAACCATTTTCGTTAATCAAGATATCCTACTATAGAAAACCTCTTCATTTAGCTAATCATATAGTTTAGAGCCTTTTTGACCTAATGAATAGCCTAACAAAATGCACTTGACACCTTATGGAGAAAACTTGTCCTTAAGAGGTGAGGTATTTGGTGCATCACAAATGAAACCTATTGTTTTAAGTGAAATGTAACTAGGATATGAACCAAAGAGGGTTTCATGAGGTGACTTCCAATCAAGAATTTTCATGGGCATTTTGTTGATAAGAAATGTTTTAGTAAGAATGTAATCTCCCTAAAACATTTTGGGAATATTTGCATGTAATTCAAAGAACTAGATGTTCTTACAAATACTCCTCTCAACTTCACCATTCTCTGGACTTTGGAGGTATATACACCATACATTTGTAGTGAAAAATGCCTTTAGAATGATAAAGGTATTACGTTTTAACTGCTTATTACTATCACAATTTCAGATTTGATAATTAAGAAACTGGCACAATATGGAAAGAATTTGATCTATCCTGCTAAACCGACAAAATATGTCCAAGTGCCTCTAATCATCTACAATGCTATAGAAATAATGTGCCCCATTAAGAGTTGTTATATGTCCCCATAATTCTACATGAATAAATCAATTTATTCAAAAACACAAAAAGTAGTACTTATGGGAAAATGTAGTTTATGAAAGTTAGATAACATGCAACTTTAACAAGAACATTTAGAAGCATGGAAATGCTTACAATAAAAAATATTTAACATTTTGGAAAAATAAACATGACCAACCCTAGCATGAATGGTATTCAAATATACAACTCTTTTAAGCATATGTCGGTTGTTTATTAAAATTGAAGCCAATAATTAAAGGAACTGAATAAGCATTGTTGTTTCCGTGTAAAGAGATGCAAGCGTAGATACATTTTGAGTCAATTTTGAGTCCTTTCTAGTTGTCATAGCCTTTCTAGAGAAAAGGTCCTGAAAATACACAATGAAGGGAAATATTGAGCAAAAAGATTTTGTGTTATATGAAGTTTTCCTGTTGACAGTCAATTGAATTTGAATATTGGAACATAAAGAACGTCAAGAGTACTAGGGAAGTTGTTAATAGGATTTTATGAGACTGTGGCTGGTTTAAATAAACTTTTACGACGAAACATATGATCAGAGGCCCTTATGTATCCATTATCTAATCATCAATTCTAAGACCATCACTCTGAGATGATAAAGCAAAGGCCAAAGGATATTACATGAGATGAGATACATGCATGATGCATAGATGGACAATCAGCATTGCTATTATCATCCATTATGTGTTTTTCCTCCAAACGTGTTCAGCACCTCTTAATATCGCGTAAACAGTCATGTTTATACTACCGATATTGCTAAACTTAATTATTTCTCATTCTCATTAACCGACTAACGTTGCCAGGTACAATATAAATATATATAGGAAACAATAATTGGGCTAAGCCCAACATACATAAAGCATTTAGATAATGGACTAATGATAACCCGCTAACAGCCCCCCGTAGTTGGAGTGAAAGATGGGCGAACGCTCAAACTGGTGCAAAAGTCATCAAATAGAACGTATGGCAATACCTTAGTGAAGATATCTGCGTTCTAATAACGAGATGGAACACGTAAAATACGAACCTGTCCAGTAGCAACCTGATCTCGAACAAAGTGAATGTCAATCTCGATGTGCTTCGTACGTTGATGCTGCACGGGATTAAAAGACAAATAAACCGCACTGACATTATCGTAGTATACTATAGTAGTAGTAAAGAGAGGAGTATGAAGCTCGCGAAGAAGGTTCCGCAACCAGGATGTTTCAGCTACAGGATTGGCAACACCACGATACTCCGCCTCCGCACTAGAGCGAGAGATGGTATGCTGTCGTTTGGAAGACCATGACAGAAGGTTGTTACCAAGAAAAACACAATACCAGAAGTAGATCGACGAGTAGCACAACAACCGCCCCGGTCAACATCTCAGTAAGCAACCATGGATGATGTCGAAGAAGAATATAACTTAAGTCCATAATCAATAGTACCCTGGGCATATCGCAAGATCTGCTTAAGGGACACGAGGTGAGGCTCCATAGGATCATGCGTGAAAAGGCATACATGATGTACATCATAAGATAGATCTGGCCGGGTGAACCTGCTAAGCTACGATAAAGTGTCAGATCCGAGACTGGAGTACCATTAGCGCCAAGCTTGGTCTTAGTACCAACAGGTGTGTAGCAGGGATGACAGTTGAGCATACTAGAACGCTTAAGTATCTCAGAGGCAGGGAAAAGAAACATCCCGGAGTGAGTACGCGTAACCGAAATGCCCGAAAACAAATTTAAAGGGCCAAGATCGGTCATCGAAAATTCATGATGCAGTGATTAGATAATCCGATGTAAAAATGTTGGAGAAGAAGGCACCAACAAAATGTCATATATATAATAGTAGGTAAGCAATGTCAGAACCTGATATCGCGTAAAAAGTCATGTTTTTACTACCGATATCTCTCTCATTCTGGAACAATACTTGGCATTTGGACTAAAATAACACACAAATCAATGGAACTTTGCCAAGAAGGTTAAAATAAAGTCGCACGAGAAATATCAAGAAAAACAAACAAAAAATGTAGATTCCACGCACGTTTGAAGATTCGAGGCAACCGAGACAAGATTTTAAGATAAAAGGATCACCACCAAGATTTATCTTCTCCAAAGTCTTCGTTTTCAAAATACGAATCTAACAAAAGAAGAATCAACAAAAATGGACGAAGAGTGAAGACTATGCACGCTACGAAAGATTCAAACGCTTCGGGACAAGACATCTCAAGATCGGAGAGACATCTCGTGGATTTCTTATTAAAGTCTTCGTTTCTAAAAATCAAATCTAACGCAAATAGAATCGTCGAGAACGTCTTAGATGTTTCAAATCCTAAGTGTGGGATCTTTACCCTAGTCAGAACTTAGAATAACATCGAGGACGATGTTCCTTTCAGTGAGGGATAGCAGTAGTATACACTACTGTAAAATGGATAATGGTATATTCTTGATTCTAAACTCGCTGCTCTTTTGACCATCCTTTGCCAAAAAGTAATTCGAAAATTTTACACAAAATTTTTCAAAATTGAGTTAAAAATATGTTGAAAATGAAAATTTTAGACAAAGAATGATTACTTTGGGGAAAGAGGATAAATAGAATATGAATTCCTTTAGAAATTTATATTAGTAATCCCATAAAGAGCATCGCATGACTAGGCACACAACAAACCAATTTTCGATTCGTGAGGTATCTTGAGCCATATAAAGCATTCACTTTTAATGCTTCACTTCTTCGATTCTTGAGTGTGCCGATGTATGCATTTAGAATCAGAACTTGCTCCTGTTATGCATTTCGAATCCAAACTGGTGAGTAAAAAGGAGATCGAATCACATAATTCTTAAACCTATCCGTACACCCAAAAAGAAATACGTTATCCATACCCTCTCAAAAGCATCCCTCAAATTTCATAGTAAGTTTCAAAGATGAAAGAAGAGAAGCTACAAGGATAAGACGCCGAAAAAAAATTCAAAGAAAAGAATTCGAAGAAAAGAAAGTTAATTAGAGAAAAAGACTCCTCCCAAAAATCGTAAGAAAAAGGCATCAATCCTCCTCAAAATTCCAGCTTTCCTATTCACCAAAAGGAAACCCATGAAAAACCAACACAACCTCCTCTTATATCACTAACACTTCACTCCAAAAACCTTACATCACTTCTCCTAGAATGATTGTGGCTAGATTGACTTCGCGCTCACCTTAAAGGTAACGATTTGAATCTCGATCAAGCCTATGACGATAAACGATACATGACTGGCGTTCTGAGTGATTAATAATACTAGAATAGGAAACCCTAAACACCTTTAGTGATTGGAGTGACCACCTTGAGAGGATCGCCTAGTCATGTATCCAAGATCAAAGATCAAAAGCATGCTCCCAAAGATTACAACCCTACTTTTTCAAAAGCATGAATATTTTATTTTTCCAAAACCCCCTCAATAAAAAAGTTCCGCCCTAAAATATTTCGTTATCTACTTATCTTCAACCATGCTTGAAATTCGAGTTTGCTTGAGGACAAGCAAAGTTCTAAGTGTGGGATACTTGATATCGCGTAAAAAGTCACGTTTTTACTACCGATATCTCTCTCATTCTGGAACAATACTTGGCATTTTGACTCAAATAACACACAAATCAATGGAACTTTTCCAAGAAGGTCAAAATATAGTCGCATGAGAAAAATCAAGCAAAACGAATGTAAAACAAAGATTCCACGCACGTTTGAAGATTCGAGGCAACCGAGACAAGATTTTAAGATAAAAGGATCACCACCAAGATTTATCTTCTCCAAAGTCTTCGTTTTCAAAATACTAATCTAACAAAAGAAGAATCATCAAAAACGGAAGAAGAGTGAAGATTCTGCACGTTAGGAAAGATTCAAACGCTTCGGGACAAGACATCTCAAGATCGGAGAGACATCTCGTGGATTTCTTTACATCAAAGTCTTCGCTTCTAAAAATCAAATCCAACGCAAAAAGAATCGTCGAGAACGGGCGCACGACAAAGAAGATACGAGCTGAACAAGGAACAGACGGGTACACGTGCTACTGAAAGTACATGGACGGCTGGCTGCCGCCCGTCCCATCCTCCTTTTTTGGTACTTTCCCGTACTTGCCTGGTACATGTGCTACCACTTTTCGCAACTTTAGGGTACACGTGATACCACTTTCCGCGCTTTTAGGGTACATATGCTACCACTTTCCGGAAAAGGACCACCCCCAAATGCATGCTAACTTGAGCCTAAGATGGCTAACATACACCCATCTTCAAGTATAAATAGGGCATCAAGGCTCATTTGAAACATACACCATTCCTATCACACCTTTCTTAGAAAACACATATTCCTAGCTTATTTTCTCACTCAAGAAATAAGCTCCAACATTCTCATTCTACATTCTTTCTCTAGATTAGTTTTAACTAGTATTTAAACTATTTAGAAGTTTAATTAGGAATAGAAGGAAAGTGCGGAACGCATTGTAATCTTCGGTGTACGCTCAGAATTGTGTCAATTAATTCAAATCTATTCTCCCTCGCATTTAATCCTGGTTCTTTCTATCCTTATCTATCTTAATTAATTACGTTTATATTGATTATGCTAGATTTAGTTATTGTCATGATTAGAGAGTAGTATACTTGTTGTATTTTCTTGCGATGTAGTTAGTTAATTATGGGATGATTTATAATTAAATATTAAAGTAATATGATGGCCCCTATTCGACTGTTACTCGATATAGTACTGGAAACACTTCAAGGTGGAGTTCTAATGTATGAAAGTCGAGGAAAGACCGAAGGTAGTCATACTACGAAACCGTATAATATTACGAAGTAATATGACGGCCCCTATTCGACTGTTACGCAGTATAGCATTGGAAACACTTTTGGTGTAGTACAAATACGTGGAAGCTGCGTAACGACCGAAGGTAGTTATATTACGGACTAATATATAAAATGAGAAACCTAGTTTAATTAATCTTTCTAAATAGACTTTTAAACTTTAAATTAATCTATCGCCTTTCCACCAATAAACGTGATTACAACACCTTTTTAATGACGTCCAACTAAAAGGAAGTTAGTCATCTATGTCAACATAATTGGTCAAAGGTATGAAACCATGGAACCGCAAGACTACATGTGGGATTCCCGTAGGACAAGACATGACCAAGGTTTGAAGCGGAGGAACCACTTTAAGTGAGGAACGCTGTGGATAATTAGGGGATTTATTGGGTAGTCTTAAGCAAAGGCTGGTTTAAAGTTATAAATACACTTTTTAAATACATGAATCTGTTAGGATGACAAGGAAACGTTATATGATTCAGTTTGTCTAGTACTTTTAGAATTTGTCTCCATTCATAAAAAAGTAAAATTAAACTTAAAAAAAGATCTTTCTTATTATTCTAAATACTTTGTGATGTCACTATAACCTAGTTCCTAGTGTGACATGCTAATGGGATTTTAATTAGCATGGAATCTAGTGTTTACATCACAAGTATCCAAGAGTAACAATTAACAAACATCCTTTAAAACAGTTTCTCCAAACATCATCTCATAACTTAATTAACGAAGTCTCAACAAACACTATCTTTATCTTATCTGCTTTATCTTTTATTTTAATTTCGCTTTTATTTATTTACTTACCTAAGTTAGTTAATAGAAAAAACAAAACTCCCTCACTATTTTATAAACCCTTCACTAGTTTGAAAGCCCTCATCTACCATACCTTAGTTTCAATCAGTCGGTTTGAAGAACGACTCTAGGTCATACCTACCACTTGCTCACCCTTAGGATTAGCATTGTTAGTGAAAACTTAGGCCCCGCAATTACAAATTCAAAACACCCACTGGTGTCGCGACTAGATATTCACGGAACAACACGTGACGTCTGGGAGTCACATCAAGTTTTTGGTGCCGCTGCCGGGGAACCAACTGTATGATCCTTAGGCGTTAAGACGAGCTTACTTACTAGTGAACCTTTAGAAACCCTTAAACCCCTACGTCTTTATTTGTTTTTCCTTCCTTTTACTACTTTTAGAAATTACCACCCCTATCCATTCAACTACTCAACTACCTGCCAACGAGACTATGACAGTTGCACGTATCACTCTCGCTGAAGACTCTAAACCTTTGATTGAAGGTCGAGGAGGACCAATTGTCTATCCAGAAACCGATGGAGCCTCATTTGAATTAAAGCCCCCTATTGTTCAGTTAGTCCAAAACCTATGTCAATTTTGTGGCCTACCAAATGATGATCCCAACTCTCACCTTGACAAATTCATTTCCTTATCCAACTCCTTTAAGCTGATTGGGGTTAACCAGGACATAGTCTACCTATACCTATTTCCCTACTCACTCACTCTTAATGCACGAACCTGTTTTGAGGAACTAGAGATTAACTCTATAACCTCTTGGGTAGAATTAGCAACCAAATTTTTAGTCAAATATTTCCCCCCATCAAAACAAGCCATGTTTAGGGCCAACATCATAAACTTCTGTCAAGTGCATGATGAATCAATCTACGATGCATGGGAACGCTTTAAGGAATTGCTTAAGAAATGTCCAAATCATCGATTTGATCACTCAGACCAGTTGCACATTTTCTACAATGGTCTCTTCTCACATCACCGTCCTTTACTTGATACCGCCTCTCAAGGTAGTTTCATAGACTGTACGGCAAATGAAGCTTCGAGCCTTATTGAGAAAATGACCATACACAACCATGACTGAAACAGTGAAAATCACTCCTCAATAGTGAATCCACCAACTACACTCGGAATTGAAGCTATCAAAACTCTTGCTCAGCATACTTTCCAGCTTTCCTCTTCACCAAAAAGAAACCCATAAAAAACCAACACAACCTCCTCTCATATCACTAACACTTCACTCTAAAAACCTTACATCAGTCCTCCTAGAATGATTGTGGCTAGATTGACTTCCTTAAAGGTAACGATTTGATTCTCGATTAAGCCTATGACGATAAATGATACATGACTGGTGTTCTGAGTGATTTATAATACTAGAATAGGAAACCATAAACACCTTTTGGGATTGGAGTGACCACCTTGAGAGGATCGCCTAGTCATGTATCCAAGATGAAAGATCAAAAGCATGCTCCCAAAGGAATCGTTATATGATTCAATTTGTCTAGTACCTTTAGATTTTGTCTCCATTCATAAGAAAGTAAAATTAAACTTAAATAAAGATCTTTCTTATTATTCTACATACTTTGTGATGTCACCATAACCTAGTTCCTGGTGTGACATGCTAATGGGATTTTAATTAGCAGGGAATCTAGTGTTTACATCACAAGTATCCAAGAGTAACAATTAACAAATATCCTTTAAAACAGTTTCTCCAAACATCATCCCATAACTTAATTAACGAAGTCTCAGCAAACACTATCTTTATCTTATCTGCTTTATCTTTTATTTTAATTTCGCTTTTATTTATTTACTTTTCTAAGTTAGTTAATAGAAAAATCAAAACTCCCCCACTATTTTATAAACCCTTCACTAGTTTGAAAGCCCTCATCTACCACACCTTAGTTTCACTTCAGTCGGTTTGAAGAACGACTCTAGGTCATACCTAACACTTGCTCACCCTTAGGATTAGCATTGTTAGGGTAAACTTAGGTCCCACAATTACAAATTTAAAACACCCACTGGTGTCGCGACTAGATATTCACGGAACGAGATGTGACATCTGGGAGTAACATTAGAACCCATGCGAAAAATAAACAAAGCGGAATCACATAGGCTGTGATAAAATCCAGTACGTGTAGCATAACTTGCAAACCGCTGAAACCATGCCCATGGAGCCTGTTTGAGGCTATACAGGGAACACTGTAAAAGACATACATGATCGGGTCGCTGTGAGTCCCGAAAACCAGGTAGTTGATGCATGTAAATAGTGTCTAATATACAGCCAATGTAAAAAGGCGTTCTTAACATCCAACTAATGAACTGGCCAATGTCGAGAAACCACAAGAAGACTGAGAACTGTGCGAATGGTAGCTGGTTCTTCAATCGGGATAAAAGTCTCATCATAGTCGACCCCAACCTGCTGAGTACGCCCATTGACAACTAGGCGAGCCTAGCGGCTAAGAGATCCATCTGCAAAATATTTGTGTTTGAATAACCACATGGAATGAACAATGTTCGCGCCAGGTGGTCATGGCACAAGTGTCCTAGTATTATATTTAATAATCACATTATATTCATCAATCATAGCACTATGCCAGTTTGGGTCATGGAGGGTCTGTTTGTAGGATTTAGGTAGGGGAGAAATGGTAGAGACATTAAATTGATAGCTTGGATTTGGTTTATTAGTACAAAGTTGAAAACGAGTTACCATGAGATGAGTAGATGAGGGATTGGGCCGTGGTTCGGTAGGTGTTGGAGTGGGTTGTGTTTGGGTCATAGGAGAATGGGATGGGCCTGTTGGGCTGCTATGGTGGGTGTGGTGGATTGGACCGAGGGTGTTTGGGCTATAGAGGTGGATTCGGGTTGAGTTTGGGTCGCGACGGTGGGAGTGTGGCCATGGGCCGAGGTGGGCTGGGATTGAGTGGTAGGTGCATGAGAGTTAGATACAAGCTAGCGGACAATACTGTTAAGCCCACTGTCAGGGAAGGTGCATGAGGGTGGGTTATTAGGTGTAACGGAACCGTAGGGAAAGATGGTTTCATCGAATGTGACACAAGAGATAATGATTTTGTTTGTGGAAAGGTCTAACAAATGATACTCGCTATGGTTGGAAGGATATCCAAGGAATATACAATGAGTCGAGCTTGGTGCAAGTTTGTGAGATGTGTCAAGACGTGGGTAACATAAGAAACCAAAGACACATAAAAAACCATAGTTGGGTTTGGTGTTATACTGGCGAAAGTGTTGGGTGTCATTTCTAATTGCGGTGGATGGTAAAATGTTAAGGAGATATGTAACCATATGAAGGGCCTCAACCCAAAAGTGAGGGGGTAAATGTGCATGAAATAATAAAGTGTGAACTAAGTTATTAACAGTGCAAATCATGCGTTCGGATTTTCCATTTTGTTGCGATGTGTAAGGACAAGAAAAATGTATGTGAATGCCGTGTTTTTTGAATAGTTGACTAAAAGTGTTGTTATCAAATTCACATCCATGATCACATTGAAATGCTTTTATTTCTTTATTGAATTGTGTGTTGACAAAAGAACAGAATTGTATAAACTTAGCAAATGTATCAGATTTGTTGCGCAAAGGATAAACCCATAGATAATGCGAGTAATGATCCAAGAAAATTACATAATGTTTTATACCGGTATTACTCGGGAGTGGAGAAGTACACAAGTCCGAGTGAACAAGATCAAAAACAGAGTTAACCATAGTAGCAAAGCTTGAAAAAGGAAGTTTCACGTGCTTACCAAGTTGACAAGCATGACAAAGCACGGGAGACTTCATCGTATTACATAAAATAGCATTACTAGAAAAAGTAAAAAACGTAGCATGTCACTTCCAGGGTGTCCAAGTTGCTGGTGCCACATGTGTTGACTGGTGATAAGGCCTTGTGGGTAGATGGTGTGTTGTATGGACTGCGTGACAGGGTACAAGTCTCCGGAGCTGTCACATCGGAGGAGGATTTGACGAGTCAAATAATCCTTCACCGAAAAACTAAACTTTGTTGTCACGAGTTCGAATAGAAATAAGATTTTTTACAATATTAGGAGTTACAAGGACATTATTTAGGTGAAGAGGACGATGGGGGTTAGGCAAAGTGCTATGGCCTGTGTTTGTGACTGGTATAACATTACCATCACCAACAAAGACCGATGGATAAATACACTTACTAAAAACATTACTAAGATTATCGGCATTGAAAGTTAAATGCGAAGATGCACCTGTCTCCATGTTCTAATCTGCATATGTGTGATGTGAACTGTAACTAGGCTGGACCAAACCTAAATTTGGCATTGCATTATTGGGCCGTAGCTGTATTTGTGAATTGGATTGGACCTACCAATATTGGGCCAACAAATGTTGTTGCGCATAAAATAATTGAAGCAATTGACTTGGGTTCATTCCTTCACGACTATCGTAGGGTGAAGTAGTAGTTGCAGGAGCATGTAATATGATCAAAGACATATTATTTAGACAAAGACACTTGAAGGAATCTTTTGAATTGATCTTGAAGAGGTAACGAAAACTATTATAATATGAAGGATAACTACCTAATTGTGAAATTGTACAGAATTTAACATGGAGAGATTTACTTATTTAATATATTCAACGATTAAGTATTGTTAATAGTCAACAATTGTAGGTTATAAGAGAAGGTTAAATAGTATGAAGGAAGGAAAATAAAATCGACAGGAGAAAAACACGAAATAATTTAGGGTTTGGGGTTTAGCTCTGATACCATGCTAAACTTAATTATTTCTCATTCTCATTAACTGATTAACGTTGCCAGGTATAATATAAATATATATAGAAAACAATAGACGGGCTAAGCCCAACACAAATAAAGCATTTAGATAATGGACTAAGGATAATCCGCTAAGAGATATCTCCCTCATTTAAGATCAATACTTGGAAAATAAGATCAAATATTGCATTAAGCGATGTTATTTTTCCAAGTACGTTTAAATAAGGAAGCACGAGAAAAATCGAGCAAAATGGATGAAAAACAAAAATTCTACGCATGTTTTAAAGATTCAAAACATTCAAGAAAGCTATTCCAGGTTAGAAGACTCATCTCTGGGATTTCTTTACATCAAAGTCTTTGTATTCGAAAATCGAATCCTACACAAAGAAAATTGTCACAATCGGATGCGTAACGAAGAAGATACGAAGTAAAACGTGAACCAAAAATGTAGTGGCCCAGTACCTGCCAGCTGCCACCCGGTACCATCCCGCAACTAGACGGATCCAGCCCGCGGCAGCCAGTACCGGCCCCTTTTTCTAACACACTCGACCGTACGTGTACCGGTCCGGCCCGCTGCAAGCCGAATCCGGCTTAACGCGTGTACTTTCCTGCTTTTTCGCTAACGTGAGCCTGTTTCGCTATTGTGAGCCACTTTTTACAATAAATACACATTTGGAATCACAATTTCAAGACACACTTACTCACACTTTAAGTTTACTTCCAATTTTTATCGTCTCTCTACTTTCTCTCTCTACATTCTCATCTCTAAATTAAATTAGTGAGAGATAAGTAAGCGATTAATTATGTAGTAGTTAGTAGTAGCTAGCTTAGCGAAGTAACACTTTTGGATACTCGAAAGTAATATAAGTATCATTAGGCTCGCAATATTTACAGGTAATATCTAATATATCATTTTTTATTTATTAATTATTCGTAATGTTCTTGTTTGATGTTTATGATTTATCAATATTTGAAATGTTTATTGCCATGATTTACGAGTAGTTGCTTATATGTTTGCCATGATTTGGATAGTATGGGATGATATTACATATTCTCAAGTAATATGACTGGCCCCATTCGATTTTTCCCAGATATAGTGCCTGAAATGCTTTATGTGGAGTACAAACGTACGGAAGATTGGAATGACTGAAGGTCGTTATATTACGAACCAATATTATAAATGTGTTAAACAAATTTCTATTTATTATTTAATTAAAATATTATGAACGAATGATGGCATGTTTGGCCAACCGCTTATGAGCAGACTGCCCCAACTTATTCCAGTAGGGTAAAACATGTTCATGCTACTGTTTATTCAACAGAACATGCCATGATACAGACGTCTCTGATGACCGAGATTGGGGAATAGGATTTGAGGATAGTCGTTGGTCGATGTGTTTAGTACATTTGGGGAAAATTGTGGTGTATTGTAATTGTTTGTATTACTATCCAACTACATATCTTCTACCTGATTGCGGACAACTCTATGTTAGCTAGATGATAGGATCGTAAATACAACTCATTCCATCATGGTTTAGATTTATAAAAAGAAACTCGACACACAAACATGAACGGGGATTATTATACTTTATTATCATTTAAATATATGACACCGGATCTAATTTATGGAGCACCCTTTTCAGTTATCCATGTGACTATAACCTAGATATTAGGGAGTCATGAACCATAATTGTGGTAAGTAGTTATCTGTGCTCCGTCCACGAAAAAGTAAGAAGCTGCAAGGATACCGTTCAGTACATTGAATCACTATGAAACTACAGTGTTTCTTGGTGTCTATTACTTAATAAATGTGTCGCACCCCCGCCGTGGCGGAATCATGATGGAGTGCGACTATCACGGAAATCACAACAAGGTTACATCGAACAACCTCTATATGAGTCGTTTTGAATAAATACATTTCAAATGTTACATTGTTCAACTTCACCAATATGCAAGAATAGTTATACAATTAATTTTCTTTAATATGTCTTTGCTATATGGGTGACTCCATGAGTGATGCATCTATGGCTATGCTAATACACAAGTCCTTAGTTACCTAAGAATAACATGCTAAAACGGGTCAACATAAAGTTGGCGAGCTCATAGGTTTGAATAATTGTAATGGGTAACATGAACCATAAGGTTTTGATACTTATTCCAAAACACGCAATAAAATGACAAGTTTAGTGACTATTATATCTACATACAATATCATGAAAAATGTAGAAATCAGTAAAGTGAACCACAAGATTTCGATAGTTATTGCGAAACACACAATAAAATGTAAAGTTTAGTGACTATTACATCTAACCGCAATATCATAAAAAGTATTGTAATCTGTAACATGAACCACAAGGTTTTGATTGTTATTGTGAAATACACAATAAAATGTAAAGTTCAGTGACTATTGCATCTACCCGCAATATCATGAAAAGTATTGTAATCTGTAACATGAACCACTAGGTTTTGATTGTTATTGTGAAGCACAAAATAAACTATAAAGTTTAGTGACTATTGCATCTACCCGCAATATAATGAAAAGAGTTGTAATATGTAACATGAACCACAAGGTTTAGATATCTGTTGCACGAATGCAAAATAAAGTTATACTATTGCAATGAGCTCATGCATTCGAAACCTTAACATGTTGTAGTTGGTGCCTCTTGTAAGTGTCTAATCAATCCGGAATACTTAGTGGCTCAAATGATTTTTTTAGCATTGAAACCAGACTTATGTTGATTTACATTAGCAAAGAAAGCCTTGGGATCAGCCACATGACTACTGATTTTTGTTTGCTTCTCAATTTGTTGGATTATGTAGTAAGCCTTCTTAACATTGGGCAATGGATCCTTCCTCACTTATTTATACTCATCATTTTGGTTTGATAAATAATAATAACTGAAAAAGCTTAGACCTACTTTCAATTTCAAGAAAATTTTCAACTTATCCACAAGAACACTCTTGAATGTTTTCCACAAGAACGCACTAGAATTGCATTTAAATTGTGCAACCCATTCTAACAGTTCTTTGGTTTGTTAAAATAAGTTGCATTAGTGAGGCCACCTTCAGTAACAATTTTTAGTTTTCTTTGCAAATGGTAGATAAGTAGTCCATTACTTTGACCATACTTCTCTGCAACTTCCTTCCAGAATCACAAAGATGATTGTGCATATAGGAATGCTTCAAAAAATTCAACAGTCATAGAATTTAGTATCCAGCAACTGACCATGTAGTTACATCTAATCAATAATTTTAGGTCTTCACCTTGACGAGTTGGTTTAGTACAGGTTTCATTAATGAAACTTATTTTCATTTAGCACTAATGTCATCTTGAAAGTTGCAATTCTACTCCACCTTGAAAATTTCCTCAATTAGAAGAGGTATTAGTTAGAACAATACCAGGATGAATCGGATTTAATGCATTACCAGGTTAAACGTTCAAACTAGGTGGAGGAATAGATATATATGAACAATTTGTGAATTCGAAACAATACATAAAAGATCTTACAAACTGAGAATCCTAAAGCAATTCTAGAAAATTCAAACTGTCGCATCAAACATATTAGGTAGTACTACTGAGCAAGAATTAAATGAATTAGGAAACATATGAACATAAAGTCACATGACAATCGCGCTGATACCACAGATTAAATAAGCCGTTAGATTAGGTTACAGTCCTAACAACCCCTAAACTAACTAGTTAAAATTGAGTCCCTAAAGTATACAAGTATGATTGGATTGCGATAGTTGGATGGGGTTAGTACCTGGGAAGGCGACTAACTTGTACCCGATATCTATTGTGTGTACCCAACTTACGTATGCTATTTTTAATGCATCAAACTTTCAAAAAGGGTGTTTTAATGTAATTTGCTTACTTGTCACTCGTTGAAGGTGCCACGTGCCATCCGAAGAGTTTAGAAAATCATCAACACATCACCAAATTACATAAAAACACCCTTTTTGAAAGTTTGATGTATTAAAAATAACATATGTAAGTTGGGTACACACAATAGATATCGAGTACAAGTTAGTTGCATTTTCAGGTATTAACCCCTAGTTGGATTCCCTCTTCTTAGCAGGAAACCCTATAAGTCAATTTTTATATTTACAAAAGTGAAATAAAGTCATTATTATGACATTGACAATATTGTTCCATGTACTATGTAAGCTTCAAGATATGACGTTCTACTGCTAGCGATAAATTAAAGATCGATGATGTTTCAAACACCTACTCATTTATATTTTATGGCATATTTCCAGGAAAATATAGCGATGACAATAAAGGAAAGCGACACAGCAAAAGCAGCATTGCAATGCCAAGTGTGTATTAACTATGATATTGATATTACCTTAGTTCCGTGTGGTCATATGCTATGTCATATGTGCTCAGCTGCTCTCTCCCGTTGTCCATTTTGCCAAGTCCAACTATCTCAAATAATAAAGATATATCGATCTTGATAACTTAATTCAACACGATGCATTCTAATGATTACCACATAATGTTACTTTGACAATCTATATTTTTTTTTAGTTTTATACATATAAATTTGTTTTTCTACTTTTATCAATAAAATACAATAAGTCGATTCAAAAATAAAAGTATTTACCGTATGATGTACTCTTTATGTTAACTTTGTAGGATGAGGTTCAAATGAAAATGAGATCTTTGATGAGACTAGAGGAACCAAATAGAACGTGCCATGTGTTACAAAACCTAATTACCCTCACGTTTTTAAAACTTAAATATCTTCCAAATGATAAATCGAATAATCATAAAAATTGCACCATAAAAGTCAGCATTTTTTTCTTTTCGATTTGCTATCTCACAAGGTATACTTTCGACGAATATTTTTTTTTTGGGTTTTACAAAATTAGTATCACATGTGTTAGAAGTTGGTAACATATGTGTTTGTTAGAACATGTGCTTTGAATTGGTTTTTATTTTGTAAAGTTCACAAGTTTTTGTCATTTATACAAGTGTTTTGTTCTATCCGAATGTTGATAGTGTCCGAATGTTAGTAGTGTCCGAATGTTCTAAGTGTCCGAATGTTCATATGATCCGAATGTCATGAATATCCGAAAGTCACGAGTTTCGGAATATGTCAAGACTCAGATCATTAGTATCGGACAATGTGAGTGTCAGATTTAGAGAGTTTCGGAGGCCTGTGTTGTCTATAAATAGCAACACTTGGTCATTTTGTAATAAAGTCTTGAGTTTTCTGTACTTGTGTACTCTGAGTATTCTCTCAAGCAATAAAACAATCAGTTTAACTGATAACTCACTCTGTTCTTGTATATCTTGTTCTAAGTGTATATTTGTATATTCCGCATACATATATACTTGTTCAATTGCGTTGTGGATTGGTATTCGTGTGGAGCAGAGGCTTCTTAGGTGGTATCAGAGCCAAACACATCAAATTTAATGTGTTCGAGCAAGAATTACATATTTTACAGCTGATCGAAAGTATTTTTGCGAAATTACTAAACTTAGTTGAGAATTCAATGATCGACAGAGTATATTCTTCATTATTAATCATTTGTGAACCTTCGTAAGTGATTATCATCGATTAATTCATAATCTTTGTGAATTAATTTTGATTTTTGTTCGATCTGCACTTGACGTAAGCTGATTGTAATACAGATTGCTTATTTCTTTTTATCAAATTGATCGCTGGAATAGCTTGGAAATCGAATTCCGAGCAGTTTGGTATATTCAGTAACTGATTTGGAGTTGTATTCACCAAGTTACATTTTCTGAAACATTGATTTCTACAGTAATCCGAGTAATCCGAGTCTTGTGGAAATAACCGTTTTTATCCGAGTCTTTGAAGGCGGCAACTTTGAACTATCTGAGTGTTGAAACATTCGGATAATACGTGATTTTGACTCTGTTGACTTTCGGAGAAATAGTGTTTGGTAATACTTTCGGAGTGTTAGTTTCGGATAAACAGTGATCGTTGACTGGTTGACTTTCGGAGTATATTACTTTCGGGACCTTTGTTACTTTCGGACCTTAACACTGTCGGACCTTTACACTGTCGGATTGAGTTACTTTCGGACTTTCACTTTTAAATTACCTTAACTCTCGGAGCATCTTAACTCTCAGACTAAGTTGTACTTTCGGACTTAGTATACTCTCGGAATTTTGAGACTTTCGAATATCAGGACTTAGACATATTTTGACACCATGGCTTTCAACTTTCAAACAATTTTGAAAAGTGAGTAGGAGACAGGAACGACTACAAAGCCACCTAAATTTCTTTGTCAGAATGACTATGATGACTGGAGATTTAGATTTGAATCATTTCTTCAATTATATGATCCTGATCTGATGATTCCTATTACTGAACAATACATCCATCCACGTGTTGAAGGAATCTATCAGGACAATAATCCTCCTCCAAAATTAATTAAGATGATGACTGCTGAGGAACGAAAAGAACATGATCGTGACAAGAAGGCAAAGTCAGTGATTTCAATGAGTCTTCCAAGTGATGTATTGGCTGGATGGAAAGACTTAACCACTACATATGAGTTATACAAGACAATGGAAAAGAGGTTTGTAGGAAATGATAAGCTGAAGAAAAACAGGAAAGAATTACTAAAAAAGCAATGGGATGTATTTACATGTTTGCCAAATGAATCCTTCAATGAGTTGATTGTGAGATATTCTCAACTTTTAAGTGAATTGAAGCGAAAGGGAATGGTTCTTGAACGACTTGAAATTAATGAGAAGTTAATTGAGGCCTTACCTTCACGTTGGGATGTTAAAGCAGATATCTTGTTAGAAGATGAGTCATTAGGAGAATATGAGCTTGAGGATTTGATAAACAAACTCCAAGTTTATGATGCAGCATTAACAAAGAAAGAACTCGGGAAGCTGCAACAGTATACTCAATATGGATCAAAGGCATCTTCAAATAACACAATTGCTTTATTTACAAGTCCTGAATCATTTGTGGGTGGACCTAGTGGCCTTAATGGAGATGTAGGTGGTTCTACATGTTATGTTGGATCTAGAAATGCTTATGTCTTAAACTCTCAACAGATACCCACTCACAATGTTTCAAGGCAAACTGAAGAGCATGCTGCTGTTGTGACTGCTTTTCTTTCATCCTATGAAGCATTCATTTCAGGGAAAGTCCATAATGTTGATCTCACTGAAGAAGACTATGATCAAATTCATCTTGATGATTTGGAAGAGATGGATTTACAATGGAACTTGGCTATGTTGACAAGAAAGGTCAAGAAGTTTTTGCAAAGAATTGGCAAAACCAAATTAGGTGGTAAAGCTGGATTTGATAAATCAAAAGTGAGGTGTTACAATTGCCAGAATTATGGGCACTTTGCAAGAGAATGTGAGAAGGCAAAACAACCATCTTCTGGGTTTACAAAGCCATCAATTCCTGCTCAAAGTGCTCCTGTTGTTTCACAATATCAAACTAAAGGCAAAGAACCAACAACTTCTTCCACCTCATCTGCATTGGTGGTCACTTCTGATGCAACACTTGATTGGTCTGCTGAGGCTGAAGAATACATTCAGACTCAAGCCATTATGCAACAAGCCTTTATGGCTCATGTCACTGAGGTCGATTCTTCTCCATTTGAATAATCTTGTTCAAAGTGCACTGAATTGAGTAGTCAATTAAGTGGTTGCCAAAAAGATAACCAACAGCTCTTGACTGATATTCAAAAACTCAAAGAACAAAATAAGATTTTAATTGAAAATGATAAACTTTGGTCTAAACGTTTTGAGTCAAATGATGTGGAAAAACATGATTTAAAGGCTAAGATTTTAAATCAGCAAACTATCATCGACATTTATTTTACTGAGATGAACTTACTTAAAAAAGGAAAAATCAGATGTTGAATCTAAAATTTTAGATCTTGAAAGAAAGCTTTTAAATGCTTCCACATCTGCAGTTGTTTTTGATAAAATGATTCATGATCAACGTTTAGAAGCAAAATCAAAAGCTGGTATTGGTTACCAAATGTTGGTAAAATCTACTTTAAGATTAATTGAATCATCATCAAAAGCTGGTCTTGGTTATCATACTGTTCCTGCACCTCACTCTATTTCTAAACTTCCTGATAGAACTGAGGATGACAGTTTGTTTGCTTTTGGAGTTGGTAAAATTGAGGTTTCAAAACCCCAAGATGAATCAATTCCAAAAGATTCTTCTCAAACAAACTCTGGAAACAATGATTGTGATTCTAAACCATTGGATGATCAAGCTTCAAGTTCTCAAACTTGTGAGCATAATCTCCAAAAAGAAAAGTTAAAATGAGATGAGAAAAAGGATTTAAAACAATCTGAGATAAAGGAAAAATAAAAGAAATCTACAACTTGTGAAACATCAACACAAGTTCCAAAGATTTTGAAAAGAGAAAATCCTACAAAAGAATCACAATCATCTTGCAAATCCAAGTCTTCTCCTTCAACATCCAAGTCTTCTTCTAAGACTTGTGATCACAATTCTTCTGATTCCTCAAAGTGTGAATCTTCAAAAAGATTACCTTCTCGGTCTCATATCCGAAGAAGATATGAGACACGGAATTGTTTTTATTGTGGTATTAGTGGACATCTTGTGAAAGATTGCAAAAAACTTGCTAAGAAAAATTTGAGAAACAATCAAAAGCAATCTTCTTCTTCAAAAGATGTTCATGATAAGAATGTCAATCAGACATTCAAATAAAAGGTAACCAAACCTCATTCACCACAAGAAAAACAATCTTCTGATTCTTCTGAGAAGACTTCAACAAAGAAGACTTCTTTTGTTCATAAAAGTGATGGCTCAATTAGGTTTTCAAAGGATTTTGAGAAAAACTTAAAACAAATTGATGTCATTACTTTTGATGAAATCACCGGACAACCCAAAGCCTCAAAGGCTTGGGTGTCCATTGTAAACTAATCTTTTTCTTCTTTATGTCTTAATAGTCATCCTCCCTAACTATCGACAACATTTGGTATGTCGATCGTGGCTGTTCAAGACATATGACGGGGAACATATCACTATTGACGGATGTTAAATCTAAAAATGGTGGATATGTTGCTTTCGCGAGAGATAAAGGAGGAATGATCACAGGTGAAGGTACTGTCACAAATGGTGAAATAAATTTCGAGAAAGTCAATTATGTTGAACAACTTCAACATAATTTACTAAGCGTCTCTCAGATCAGTGATAAGAAGCTTTCAACATGGTTCAATGATAAGGAATGTTGTATTCTCAATCCTGGTTTCGTGGTACCAGAAGAATGGATTTTGGTTAGAGCTCCTCGTAATAAGGATACTTATATCCTTGATATGAGAACGGTTTCCACATCTTCAGAACATACTTGTTTGTTTTCAAAAGCATCAGAACAGGAATCAATTCTTTGGCATAGACGTATGGGACATATCAACTTTAAGAAAATGAATTACCTTGTCAAACATGACTTGGTAATTGGTGTTCCAAAACAAAATTTTTCATTACCTGATCATTGTATTTCTTGTCGAAAAGGAAAACAGATCAAGAAGTCCCATCGTCCTAAGCTGGAGAATTCGATTGATAGTTCATTTGAGTTACTTTACATGGATCTTTTTGGTCCAGTGAATGTTCGCAGCATTGGAGGAAAATCATATTGCTTGGTCATCACGGATGATTTCTCTCGTTTCTCTTGGGTCTATTTTCTTAGTTCTAAAGATGAAACTTTCAGCAAGCTTAAATACCTCTTCTTGAAGTTGGAAAATTTGTTTTCTAAAAGAATACGAAAGATCCACAGTGACAATGGCACTGAATTCAAGAGTTACGATATGGATCTTTTCTGTCTTCAGCATGGGATTTCACAACAATTTAGTGCACCTTATATGCCTCAACAAAATGGTGTCGCTGAAAGAAAGAATCAAACTCTGATTGAGACTGCCAGAACTATGTTGTCAGATTCCAAATTACCACTTATGTTCTGGGCAGAAACAGTTAACACTGCTTGTTATGTGCTCAATCGAGTTCATGTGGTGAAGCTCAAAGGAAAAACAAGTTATGAATTACTTAATAATCGCAAGCCAAATATTAAGTTCTATTGATTCTCCTTCTACTACTACTCCAACTATTGTTCATGATCATGTTTCTCAACAAACAAATGAGAATACTGAGCCAATATTAAATACAAATGAGGATGATGTTCGAGATGAAGATTTTCATGAAACTTCTACAGAGTTGGTTAATCACTCTGATGATCCTAACTCTGATTTTCATGATACTTTTACAGAGTTAGTTAATCAATCTGATGAACTCAACTCTGATGAAGAAGTTTCCACAAATCTTGGAGCAAATCTTGATGTTGATTCTAATCCTACTTTCAGGATTCATTCTTCTGATAATCATCCTCTTGAGAATATCATTGTAGAAGTATCAGCTGGTGTTCGAACACGAAACCAGATTCGATCTTCCAATGATTGTTACTTATCATGTTTTCTAACTCAGATTGAACCAAAGGATATTCATGAAACATTGCAAGATTTTTCTTGGGTTGAAGCCATGCAGTAAGAGTTACTTCAATTTGAGAAATTGAATGTATGGCACCTAGTCGAGTTACCAAAGGATGCTCATTCCATTGGTACTCGATGAGCTTTTCGCGCAAAGAAAGATGACCGTGGTGTCATCGTTCGCAATAAGGCTCGTCTTGTGGTACAAGGTTTCACTCAAGTTGAAGGACTTGACTATGATGAAGTGTTTGCTCCAGTAGCTCACCTTGAATCAATTCGTATATTTTTTACTTATGCTACTTATATGAAATTCAAAGTCTATCAACTGGATGTCAAATGTGCATTTCTTCATGGAATAGTTCACGAAGATGTCTACTGTCATCAGCGTCCTGATTTCGAAGATTCCAAATTCCCAAATCATGTTTACAAATTAGACAAAGCTTTGTATGGTCTTCATTAAGCGCCAAGGGAATGATATGCAGTGTTATCTCAACACTTGCTTTCAAATGGGTTTATTCGAGGACAGATTGACAGTACACTCTTTATCAAGAAATCCAAAAGTGACTTGTTGCTTGTTCAAGTTTATGTTGATGACATAATTTTTGGGTCAACGGATGATTCTTTGTGTAAAGAATTCGAACATGTGATGAAATTACAGTTTGAGATGAGTTCTGTGGGGGAGATGGCATTCTTCTTGGGGTTACAAGTTCAACAAACTCCAACGGGAATATTCATTCATCAGACAAAATATGTGAATGATATCTTGACTCGCTTCAAGATGTTAGATTGTGTCTCGGTTTCTACTCCCATAGATCTTGCTCAACAAATTGGTCCTGCTTTTGATGATGCTGATACTGATCAAAAGGAATACCGATCTATGATTGGTTCTCTCATGTATCTCACAGCTTCACGACCAGACATCATGTTTGCTGTTGCTCTTTGTTCAAGATATCAAGCTTCACCAAAGATTTCTCACTTGCATATTGTTCATCGAATTTTCTGTTATCTGAAAAGGACACCTACTCTTGGATTATGGTATCCTTGTGAAGATGATTTCAGCTTGTCTGCTTTTTCTGATTCTGATTATGGTGGATGCAACATCGACAAAAAGTCCACTTCAGGAAGTTGTCAATTTTTAGGAAGCAAATTGGTCACTTGGCAGTGCAAGAAACAAAACACGGTTTCTACATCTACTGCAGAAGCTGAGTACATTGCAGCTGTAAGTTGTTGTTCTCAGATTCTCTAGATTCAACACCAACTATGGGATTATGGTTTGCTTCTTACTAAAACACCTCTTAATATTGATAACACTATTGCTATTTGTATTATTCGCAACCCTGTTCAGCATTCCAAAATGAAGCACATTGACCTTCATTATCATTTTATCAGGGATTGCTACGGAAAATATTTAATTGATTTAATCCACATTGACACTTAACAACGTGGTGATTTGTTTACTAAAGCTTTTGCAAAACCTCGTTTTGAAGAACTAGTGCCAATGCTTGGTATGAAATCAATTGATGATGTTTCGTAAACTTTGGATATTCTTAGTTTAGATTTTCTTGCATTTGTTTGTTATTACTTTTTCTTAAATAAAATCCAAAAACATTTAAAAAAATCTAAAAATCCAAAAACAATAAAAAAATTAGAAAATAGGGGAAGAGTTTCGTGTAAAAAGATGGGAAATGATAGTACATTGGGATAATGTATAAAATTACATAATCATAAAAATGTTAAGTACTATTCTTGATATGTTAGTAGGTTTATATAGCATTTTTGTAATAAATTTTTTATAAAATTAATTTTATTTATGATGTATTGATAGACATTTATGTATTTTAAGTATCTCGTATAAGTAACTTCAATAATTATTTTCATATTATTTTATATATTACATATAATTAATATATGACATAAATGTCAACACAAATTCAGGATTTAAAATCCATGAAGATGACAAAGGTCATTAAGAACCTAGCTTTCTAGAATTATATTGACTAAGATAAGTCTTAAATTTTGAATAAGAGACAAGTTATGATCTATGATTTAGGGTCTTAATATTATGGTATTTGGGAAAATATCAACTATCTATTGTACTGATGGTACAGACCTTAGTTGTTATATTTTTATAAATGGACTTATCAAATATTCCAAATTCAGATAATAAATTATTAAATAAACAATGATACTTTGTTGTACGTTGTACAGACCTGTATCAAAGTTTATTTTGTTCAACCTGGAACATGACATATGTGACTTTGTTGTACGTTGTACAGACCTGTCATTCCAACATATGTTTGTGTTTCCTAAAGATACCATCATATTTTCACTCTTTATATAGAAAATACTAACATGTTTTTGAATTCAAAAGTATATTAAATATATGGATTATATAAAGTAATATCCATACTAATAATAACTATACTTAGATACTTTAAATATATGAATGCTTAAGTGGATAACAATATCAATAATCATAGTAAAATTAATTTTGTAGAAAGTTTAGAATAAAAAAAATTCTATGTAAATTTATAAGGATAAATCAATACTAACAATCAAAATAGACTTAACATTTCTAAACATATAAATTACAATACATTTTATTCCAATATGATCCCATCATATGAAAAGTTACCCCAACAAAAAGATTTTCTTTATTTTTATTTTTACTTTTTCTTTTCTTTTAGATAAATATTTGTTTGTACATAGTTTAAAAGAAAATTACAAAAGGATATCCAAAGTTTAAGAAAAATACAAATAACAGATGTAAGTTTCGGATTAAAATACACAAAATTCGGAGTTTCATATATATAAAGTGTAAAATTCGGATTTTTACACTTCACTTTTTTAAATTTAACTCCGAAACTCTTAAATTTCCGAATCTACAAAGCAGCAGCGATTTTAATTTTTGGACTTCGTTTTCAGAAATTTCACCGATCAATCTGTGCGCCTTCTCTTACTGATCATTTTGGTATATTTTTCGACTTTTAATTCTTAGTATTTAAGCTTTAATTGTTGAAAAACTATCGGTTTTTACTGTTCTTCGTCGTCGATTAGGGCTTTATCTGAATGTTCAAACATTCGGATGAACAGTGTTCGATTGTTGACCACAATTGACTTTCCCTATCAGAATCTTGGATAGTTTCGGATACACAGTAAATCCGAATATTACTAGTCTCGGACAAACATTGTCATTTTGTGAGACTTTCGGATGAACAGTATCAACATTCGGATAACCTTATACTTTCGGACTTTTTAAAATTTTCAAATTTTTATGTATGAAAGTGTTGGAGTATATTTCTTGAACTTAGTATACACATTCGGACTAGTTTATACATTCGGAACATTATACTCAAATCCTTTACGGTTTAAGTTTCGGATACATAAATTACCAGTCTAAGTAGTAACATTCAGATTATCTTCAAACTTTCGGATTAACTTAACACTTGGATTGATAACACTTATGAAATTTTGGAATGGTTTTTAAATTTGTCTTGGTTTAGTTTGATAAAGATTATGGCAGCTCTTGTTCCTGAAGATGCTATTGCTCAAGAAGCACCTGATCAACTTGATCCTCTTCCGGCTGCTAAGGTGTTTGAGAAACGTCATAACACTACTGCTTATCTTCAGAGGATTCCTGATAAACTAGTAAATCGTGTCTTCTTTCCTGCCATAGACTTCTTTCATAGATCAAGGATTTCTCATGCTTTGGTTGCACATGTGAATTTTATATATGAAAATCACATGACGGATTTTTGGACTACAGCTGAGTATACAACAGAGAATAATCTTCCAAGAATTATAGCCACTGTGGATAATCATCAAGTTGTGATAACTGAAGATCTTATTCGACAAACCTTTCAATTTGAAGATTCTTTGTATGCAAGCAATGATATTCCTCGTCATATTATTGATGGTTGCTTAAAATGACATGGGGTCTATCCGACCATTGAATGAACCAAAGATTAAAATGGTTCATGTATGTCCTCATTGGAAATTCTTCGAGCATATTCTTATTGGATGTCTGTCTCCAAGGAAAGGTGGTCTGGATGCTATGAATTATCATCTAGCAGGACTCATGGTTGCTTTGATTCAAAGAAGGCCTTATAATTTCTCTCGTTTTATCTTCTCTAATAGCCACTGTGGATAATCATCAAGTTGTGATAACTGAAGATCTTATTCGACAAACCTTTCAATTTGAAGATTCTTTGTATGCAAGCAATGATATTCCTCGTCATATTATTGATGGTTGCTTAAAATGACATGGGGTCTATCCGACCATTGAATGAACCAAAGATTAAAATGGTTCATGTATGTCCTCATTGGAAATTCTTCGAGCATATTCTTATTGGATGTCTGTCTCCAAGGAAAGGTGGTCTGGATGCTATGAATTATCATCTAGCAGGACTCATGGTTGCTTTGATTCAAAGAAGGCCTTATAATTTCTCTCGTTTTATCTTCTCTAACTTAGTCTCGAATCTGGAAGATCCATTCTTTATGTATCCAAGATTTCTTCAAATAATCTTTGATACTCATATACCAAATCTCACTCATGAAGGTCCAACCCTACAATATGCACCGATGCAACAGAGGGTTTTTAAAGATTGTCAGGGATACAGAGACAAGCCTATTCCTCCTACTCGACCTTTGTTTGGACATGTGATAGACGAGAATTTTCTTCCTCCCATGGTTGAGATAGCTTTGGATTCTGAGGATGATCAAGAAGATGAGGCTGAGGATGCAAAAAATGTGGATGTCAATGATGATATTCAACAAATTCTTGATGACATTGAAAATGTTCAGAATGTAGATGATGAGGAACCTATTCAGTATGTTCAAGAAGAGCTTTCAAGTTCTAATGATGAGGAAGAATATGCTCCTCATACTGTTGCTGAGACTGTTGCACAACATGAACGTTTACAAGCTGAGACTGCACGAGAACAAAGAGAATTGATAAGACAAAGGGAAGAGGCCAGGGATCTTGAATATATTCCTGAGCCTAGACCAACTCAACGAAGAAAACTTGTCCATAGATCATTCTCTTCAGAACCTGGAGAAACTTCTTCTTCTACTCCAGCTTCTTTTTCAGCTACAAGTTATTCTATTTCTCTTTCTGTGTCTTCATCAGCAATTGCAGTTTCTTCTTCTCTACCTGTTTAATCTTCTTCAGCTGCACCTTCATCTACTATTCCTGAATCTTCTACAGCAGCTGGTATCTCATCTACTTCTCCTTCTACATCATCTATACCTTCTTCTTCTCCTCTTGACAGCAACATGGTTGCTCTTGAAGCATCTACCAGAAGAGCTATCAATCCATTGATGGAGCTTGTTAATAAGTTGAGAGATGAACTTTTACAAGCTATCAATCCATAGATGAACTTCTACAAGACCTTTGATTGAAGGTCGAGGAGGACCAATTGTCTATCTAGAAACTTCATTTGAATTAAAGCCCCACGTTGTTCAGTTAGTCCAAAACCTCTGTCAATTCCGTGGCCTTCCAAATGATGATCCCGACTCCCACCTTGACACATTAATTTCCTTATCCAACTCCTTTAAGCCAATTGGGGTTAATCAGAACATAGTCTATCTATACCTTTTTCCTTATTCACTCACTCTCAATGCACAAACCT
The DNA here is from genome assembly GCA_963422505.1 of Pseudognaphalium luteoalbum. Lineage (NCBI taxonomy): Eukaryota > Viridiplantae > Streptophyta > Magnoliopsida > Asterales > Asteraceae > Pseudognaphalium > Pseudognaphalium luteoalbum. The sequence goes on along the minus strand of OY730194.1, from coordinate 70,741,343 downwards.
GGTTTGAGGAACTAGAAATCAACTCTATAACCTCTTGGGTAGAATTAGCAACCAAATTTTTAGCCAAATATTTTCCCGCATCAAAACAAGCCACGTTTAGGTCTAACATCATAAAACTTCCACCAAGTTCACGATGAATCAATCTACGATGCATGGGAACGCTTTAAGAAATTGCTTAAGAAATGTCCAAATCATCGTTTTGAGCGCTCAGACCAGTTGCGCATTTTCTACAATGGTCTCTTCCCACATCACCATCCTTTACTTGATACCGCCTCTCAAGGCAGTTTTATGAACTGTACGGCCGATGACGCTTGGAGCCTTGTTGAGAAAATGACAATACACAACCATGATTGGAACAGTGACAATCACCCATCACTAATGGATTCACCTACTACAATCGGGAATGAAGCTATCAAAACCCTCACTCAGCAAGTGGAAGAACTAACCAAAGAGATCAAGGAATTGAAAAGTCAAAAACAACAAGTCTGTCAAGTTCAAACCTGCCTTAATTGTGCTAATCCGAACCGCTCAGCCCAGATTCCTCAGTCTCATCTAACTTTACCCAATACTAACCCTTCTCTTAACCAACCTAGGAATAGCCCACTAACTTACCAACCTCAACCTTTGGAACCCTCTTCCTCACAAATCTATAGTTTTGACGACACCCTGATACAAGTCATTCAAGGACTCTCAGCTAGACAAGACCAAACTGATATCATCTTAAGAGATCATTTGACTTTGTTAAAAGCTTTAGAATCCCAATTAGGACAATTAGCACAACGTATTAATGCTAAACCTCAGGATAGTCCAACTAGTTGCCATATGGAGGCTTCTCATATTCAAGACTCTCAGGTAGCACATAGCCCACCTACGATTTCTTCTCCGGTGAAGGAACCACCTATTGTCCCATCGATAATAGATTTAGAGTCTACACCAAATAGGAAAGTAAACATTCCATTTCCGGCTCGTCTTAAACAACCACCCGACAAGCTTAAGTCTTTTAAGCTTGATAGGAAATTCCTAGACACTGCCTCTGAAGTTCACTCCAAAAAGTACTTTAGAAGACTTCTTACAACCAAGGATAAGGTACCCGAAGTACCCAATGTCCCGCTGAACGAGGAATGTTCAGCTATCTTGAAAAATATCATTCCAGAAAAACTCGGAGACACCGGACGTTTTACTCTCCCCTGTTCTATCTACAATTCAGGCATCATCTGTTCTCTTGCCGATTTAGGAGCTAGTGTCAATCTTATGCCATACTCTCTTTTCAAGAGGCTTGAGTTAGAAAATCTCCGACCTACCAAAATGACGATACAGCTTGCTGACCATTCGGTCAAATACCCTAAGAGAATAGCTGAAAATGTTTTAGTTAGAATTTACAAATTTCTTTACCCAGCAGATTTTGTAGTAATGGATATGCAGGAAGACGTACACATCCCAATCTACTAGGAAGACCTTTCATGAATACGGCCAAGGCAATCATCAATGTCTTCGCACAAACCATTAGCTTGCAGTCTCAGGGAGAAACCATCACTTTCCATATCGATAACCCAAACCCTGGAGAGCAAGACGATATATACATGATCTCCATGAACAAGACCGCGGAGGACAAAGAAAATGCAAAGCCAACAACTGAAAGGAAATCTAGCACGAAAATGGCAATCATGCCATATTTCCCGATTGACCTTCGACGAATAGTACAAGAGATGAAACATGCATCTCCATCAGTGAAAAACTCAACGATGGAAGAAATTGGGATGAGAAAGATGGAAAAAGAAAACAAAAGCAGCATACCGCCAATTAATCCGTTTACCACTGAAGAAATGGCGGGAAGTAACACGACCATCCTACGAGAAGAGAAACATTGGAGGAATATTCAAAACTCACAAGATACCAACCGCAAACCATCATAGATCACAAAGTGCTCGAAGAATTCATCCAAAGATTTGACAAAGTAGTAGGAGGAATAAGCGGCGTAGTCAACATGCTGGCTCTTTCCCCTGCTGAGCTACAATTCTGTCAACAACAGAAACGGACTTACGCTAGGATCTACAATGCCCTTAAAAGATCTAACATCCCATTCACCTCAACACAATGGGAGATGTTAGGATCCATTAGAGCATATATGAAAGAGACTACTGGACATCCGAGCAGTCGTGCCAACATTTCAATGATGAATGACCTCACGTCATTGCTTAACTTGCTAAGTAGAGAAGATCACCGCAGTTCCAAGGAAAGGGGATCTATGGTTATCAACTCCACTATGGAAAAACAAATTGAGTTAATGATTAAAGAACTTATTGATCTCGTTTGGGAGGAATCAAGGCGCGAACGACCTTTTAGGGCCACATATGAATCACCACTTGATATTGCTACTTTTGTTACGATCCATCTACGGGAGATTCAACAACAGAAAAGTAACTCCAGAAGAAACAAAAGTAGCTGGATCGTAACAAAAGTAGCGATATCCTGAGTGGAACAGAAGATTCAACGGAGACCCCAAGATCGAGAATTATGAAGACATAAAACTGCAATTCCTGGCGTTTGTATGCTCTCTCTGGCAAAACCCACCGCCAAGAGATGTTGTTAAGACAGACACAACCACCATGACCGACCCTAATGGGATTGTCACTAAAGCAGTTGACTACATCACATTCGGACTTCACGGACTTGCAAGGACAACTTCAGAGCATCTTCTGAACTATAAAGAATCATCGAGAGATAGGTCACGCGAATTGATTACGACAATAGTCAATCATTTCATGAGAATCTATCCACCTCGATACACTTTTCCGCAACCTAGGGCTCACAATATCAGCACTGGGGATCCCATGGATGCATCCATCTCCATCTAGCAAGGACAAAAGAAGTCGAGCTCTCGACTTTGAAAGAGCGCTTCTTGGGAGGCAACCTGTGTTTACATTTATGCAATTTTACATTCCAAGAAGTGATGAAGTCTCTGACTATCTTTCACACTTGGATATACGAAGAAGACCGACGCATCAAGTTTTTGGCGCCGCATCAAACATCAAGTTTTTGGCATCGGAAGTAAGAAAAGTATATCCAACGTGTTCACACCTACGAGACAAATCACAAAAGACTTGAAGAAATCGGAGCACACAACAACAACGAAGGGACTCTACATGAAAAGTCGGCAATCATGTGCTTCGGAGCACTCCTCATCGTCACCAACAAGCCACATATATAAATGGGGAGTACTTATGTTCTAATCTCTTTCTTTCGTTTATAAAAGTACCATATTCACTATGCTTATCACTAAGTGTGGGATTCAAACCCAACACACACTGCTGAAAGAATACGTCTTAGATGTTTCAATTCTTAAGTGTGGAATTTTACCCCAATCAGAGCTTAGAATAACATCGAGGACGATGTTCCTTTAAGTGTGGGATAACAGTAGTTACACTACTGTAAAATGGATAATGGTATATGCTTGATTTTAAACTCGTTGCTATTTAGACCATCCTTCTCCAATAAGCAAACAAAATTTTTCAAAATTGAGTTAAAAATATGTTGAAAATGAAAAATTTTAAACAAAGAATAATTTACTTTGGGGAAGAAGGATAAATAAAATACGAATTCCTTTGAAAAATTAGTTTAGTAATCCCATAAAGAGCATCGCATGACTAGGCACACAACAAACCAACTTTCGATTCCTGAGGTATCTTTATCCATATAAAGCATTCATTTTTAATGCTTCACTTCTTCGATTCTTGAGTGTGCCGATGTATACGTTTAGAATCAGAACTTGCTCCTGTTATGCATTTCGAATCCGAATTGATGAGTGAAAAGGAGATCGAATCACATCATTCTTAAACCCATCCGTACACCCAAAAATAAACACGTTATCCCTACCTTCTCGAAAGCATCCCTCAGACTTCATAGTAAGTCCCAAAGATGAAAGAAAAGAAGTTACAAGGATATGACGTCAAAGAAGAAAACCCAAGAAAGAAAATTCGAAGAAAAGAAAATCAATTGGAGAAAAAGACTACTTCTGCAAACACCAAAAGAAAAGGGCGCCAATCCTATCAAAAATTTTAACTTCAAAAAAAAAAAAGAAACCAATGAAAAACCAACAAAACCCCTCTCACATCACCAACACTTCACCCCAAAAACCCTACATCACTTCCCTTAGAATGATTGTGGCTAGATCGACTTCGCAATCACCAAAAAGGTAACGATTTAATTCTCGATCAAGCCTATGATGATAAACGATACATGACTGGCGTTCAGAGTGATTGATAATACTAGAATAGGAAACCCTAAACACTTTGAGTGATTGGAGTGACCACCTTGATAGGATCGCCTAGTCATGTATCCAAGATCAAAGATCAAAAGCATGCTCCCAAAGATTACAACCTCATTTTTCAAAGAACAAATATTTCATTCTTTCCAAAACCCCCTTTAGTAAAAAACTTCCGCCTCAAAATATTTCATTATCCACTTATCTTTAACCATGTTGAAATTCAAGTTTGCTTGAGGACAAGCAAAGTTCTAAGTGTGGGATACTTGATATCGCGTAAAAAGTCACGTTTTTACTACCGATATCTCTCTCATTCTGGAACGATTCTTGGCACTGTAATTCAAATTCAGTACAAATCAATAGTATTATGTCAAGATGGTCAAAACAAGGTTGCACTATGAAAATCAAGCAAAACGGATAGAAAACGAAGATTCCACGCACGTTTGAAAATTCAAGACATCAAAACGAGATTTCAAGACAAAAGAGCCCATCACCAACATCAATCTCATCCAAGATGTTCCTTTTCAAATTATGAATCCAACAGAAGAAGAATCAACAAAAACGGACGAAGAATGAAGATTCTACGTACGCCAGAAGATCCAAACGATTCGTACGACACATCTAAAGTTTAGAGATATATTTTTGGGATTTCTTTTCATCAAAAGCTTCGTTTTTTATTAACGAATACAATGCAAAAATAATCAACACAAATGGATGCATAACGAAGGAAACACGCACGAATCGAGAAACGAGGCAACAGGCGGCGTACTGGTGGGGGTAGCAGCCAGCCGCCGCCGGCTGCCACCCCCCTTCACGGATCCCGCTTTTTGGTCCTTTTGTGTACCCGGTGCTAGACCTTTACGTGTTTTTCCGTACCCGGTGCACCATATTTTCCACCTTTTTCGTACCCAGTGCCACCACCTTTTCCACCTTTTGCTATTGTGAGCTTTCACTTGCTAAAATGCACCAAAACTCTCCTACAAATAGGAGGCATGAGGCTCATTTGCAAAAACACACTATTCTTAGAACAATATACTTCTCTTAAGATATTGCTTCTACTTTCTTTCTATTTTCTTACTAAAAATTAGTTTTAGGCTAGTTTAGGAGCTTGTTTAGAATAGAAGGAAAGTACAGAACGCATTGTAAATCTTCGGCGTAAGCTTGGAATTGTGTCAATTAATTAAAGTCTACTTTCTCCCGTATTTAATCCTGGTGCTTTCTAATCCTTATCTATCTTAATTAATTACATTTATATTGATTATGCTATATTTAGTTATTGCCATGATTAGAGAATAGTATACTTGTTGTGTTTGCTTGCGATGTAGTTAATTAATTATGAGATGATTTATAATTAAATATTAAAGATCGGTAGTATCGCCTTGATCGTCTTATTGCATGTTCTTGTTTGATTGTTGCCATAGGATCATCATAGTGGTAAAAATATAAACGGTCTTAATTATCGTAAAGTAATATGATGGCCCCTATTCGACTGTTACTCGATATAGTACTGGAAACACTTCAAGGTGGAGTACAAATGTATGGAAGTCGAGGAACGACCGAAGGTAGTTATATTACGAAACGGTACAATATTACAAAGTAATATGATGGCCCCTATTCGACTGTTACTCGATATAGTGTTGGAAACACTTCAAGGTGGAGTACAAATGTATGGAAGTCGAGTAACGACCGAAGGTAGTTATATTACGGACTGACATATAAAATTGGAAACCTAGTTTAATTAACCTTTCTAAATATACTTTTAAACTTCAATTTAATCTATCACCTTTCCACCAATAAACGTGATTACAACGCCTTTTCAACGACCTCTAATTAAAAGGTAGTCAGTCATCTGTGTCAATATAATTTGTCAACGGTATGGAATTATGGAACCGCAAGGCTACATGGGGGATTACCATAGGACAAGACATGGCCAAGGTTTGAAGCGGCGGAACCACTTTACATGAGGAACGCTGTGGATAATTGAGGGATTTATTTGGTAGTCTTAAGCAAGGGCTGGTTTAAAGTCATAAATGAACTTTTTAAATATACGAATCTATTAGGATGACGAGGAATCGTTATATGATTCAGTTATGTCTAGTACCTTAAGATTTTGTTCCCGTTCATATGAAAGTATTATTAAACCACAATTAAGAGTTTGCTTATTATTCTAAATACTTTGTGATGTTACCATAACCTAGCTCCCGGTGTGACATGCTAATGGGATTTTAATTAGTAGGGAATCTAGTGTTTACATCACGAGTATTCAAGATTAATAATTAACAAATATCTTTCAACACAGTTTCTCCAAACATCATCCCATAACTTAATTAACGAAATCTCAGCAAACACTATCTTTATTTTATCTGCTTTATCTTTTATTTTTATTTCTCTTTTATTTATTTATTTGCCTATGTTAATAAACAACCCACAACTCCCCTACTATCTTATAAACCCTTCACTAGTTTGAAAGCCCTCATCTACCACGCCTTAGTTTCAATTCAGTCGGTTTGAAGAACGACTCTAGGTCATGCCTACCACTTGCTCATTCTTAGGATTAGCATTGTTAGGGAAAACTTAGGCCCCGCAATTACAAATTTAAACACCCACTGATGCCCGTCGCCGGCAGCCGGTGCGACCACAAGGGTTGAAATCCTTATCGAGCGCTGGTGATGCATCAATTTGCATTGAGAAATTCATATTGTTTCGCTATAAATTTATGTTTTTCGTCGATTATCTCGAAAATCTTAACAAGCACACTACCTCACTTTACTGATTTGATCACTTAATTGCTTAGGATAATTTTTGACCAAAACAATTTGGCGCCCACCATGGGGTAAGTGGTGCTTTTCATAACGGATTTCTCCTTATAATCCTTGTTAATTCATATTTTCCAAAAGTTTTTGTCAAAAATGTCGACACAAGAACAATCTCTCTATTCTAATATGCCATCATCGACCTCTGTGATGACTAGTCTACCTCCCACTTCACCTCTCACATCATCGCAATCAATGCCAGAAAATACAAATAGAAGGATGATCTCCATAGAGTCTACTTTCTCAGGATCCAGGATACCAGATCCGGATCCCATTATTATTTCTAACTAGGACATTGTGACTATGTTTACACAGGTTAAGGAGCAGCTTGGACGAGTAGAACGGAGCAACGAGATCCTGAGGAAGAATATGGAAAACTTGAGGTCAAGGGCCGATATCCCTATTACTCAAGTTACTACTCCCATCCGGAGTAGGATCTCTAATTTTGACACTCCACCTTCCTCGAGATACCAAGAAGATTTTATAGCCATGCAAGGAAGCACTAGGATCACCGATCCAGTGAATGTGATGTGACTCAAAAAGTCATGTTTTTAAGTACTTATTTCTGCACTTTTTGAACTATTATCTGGTGAAAACATTTCAAAAAAAACCATTTATCATCAAAAATCACCAAGGTAGTCTAAATATGGACGTTGCTGCAAAAATCAGTTAAAACATTCGATTTACACGTAAACCGAGGTAAAAACAATCACCTTAAATATTCCGTTCTTATATCCTATGAAAATAGATCTTAATTCATATTTTATGATTCTGTAGGAAAATCCAAGACCAGAGGTGAAAGAATCAAGAGAAACGGGCAAAGAACGAAGAAGATGTGCAGTCTAGAAGCCCGCCGATCGTCATCCGGAACATGCAAAAGTCAAACACCTCCAAATTTGGTAAACTTAGTGCCATTAGAAGCATAACGGAAAAAACGAATCCAATGGCGCAAGAATTATGAAAAACGGACTTAAAATGAAGAAGATACGGACGAACCAAGCAACCGAGAAGTCAGCGGAAGGCAAATGGAGCACCAACCCCCCCTCCACCCAAGGTACCATATACGGTACCCTACGTGCCGTATACGGCCCTTTGGGTACTATTTGGTGCCTGATTTGCCTAGTAAATGGTACTTGGGGTGCCATTTGACCCCCCTTGTTGCTTGCTCGCCTCGTTAGATGCTTTGATGCTTGTTCTTGATGCATAAAGACTTGTACCTATCCTCCACCACTTCTCCTATAAATAGTGGACTCATTTCACACACCTTACACACCTCTCATTCACAAATCATCTCTCTCTAAAATATTTTCTTTAGTTTTGTAGTTAATTTAGTTAGTTTCTCTCTCTAGAGAACTAGAGAGATATAAGTAGTGGTTAGAGCTAGAGGAAAGTTGTAATTGGGTAATCAAGCTGTAGCAAGGTTATTCAAGTCAGACTGTTGTAATCCTCAGTATTACTCTTCTAATCCGGTGATATTATCTTACTCTCTTACTGTTATAATGTTTACTTTGTATGTTATTTTTGTACGATTTATGATTATTGCCATGCTTATTATGTAGATTAATATGTGATTGTTGAAATGTAGATTTTAGGATTAGGGATGATGTTTAATTAATATCTCTTATATACGATTGGAAGTTGTTATGTTGCATGCATGTTTAAATTATCCTGGATGTAGACTTAATTAATCACCCTTTCCGGTCTCTCACGTGACTGTTGCCTTAGGATAGGATCTGATCATCCCTAACTACGAATACACAGTTATCTCTTGTTTGTATGAAACTGTGGGATCGCCGTAATACCTCAGAATACTTGGTATAGCGTTGGAAATACCACTGGTAGAGTACAAATACGTGGAAGCCAAGGAAATGCCGATGGTCTATCTCACCGTGGATTACCTGGAAGCAACCCTTCCAGACACGGGTCTAGGTCTTGTAAAGCCGTGAAAATGCTATAGTACACTGTTAAACTACCTCTGGTTATAAAGCTGTGTAAAGATACAAAAGATCTTTAAAACACCATAGATATACCTAGAGTTAGAGTATTGTGGAAAATAAGGACACTATACACTGTACACATGCCTAGGGATGAACGACCGATGGCAAAGGAGGGTCTAATCCATGACAGAAGTATTAGAACTTAATCAGATAAAACATGAGTTAGGAAATGAAAGCAAGGATGCCGGCTGTGTTCCCAGATGCTTAAAACCCGTAAACTCTATTTAACCGATAGTTTAACTTACTCAGCATACAACCAGTATTACTCTATTAAAATTCGATAGACATAGGTGCTAAGAAAAGTCAGTGTCATGGACTGTCGCCTTATTCCTTAACCCCAATTAGAGGGTCGCTTGGTCTCCGAAAGAGACGGTGAGGTGGGTGTGAAGACAGTCCCATCTGACCAGAATCAGGATAGCCTAGGATTCAGTGACATATGCTTTAGGGTTACATCTAGACGTAGGGTCCTAGTGTTTACACCGACCGTTTAGAAGATCCTTAACTAGAGTAATCACCTATCATCAATATAATGGATGTCATCCCGAAACCCTAATCATCAAAGTTTCAACAATCACTTTCTACCTGCTGCTTATATTCTCATTTACTTTTCTACATTTTAAATTCCTGTCATTAGATTAGATTAGATAAAACCAAACCTATACCTACCTTGTTTCTAAACCCATCCTATTGTCAAATTATCTTTGGTAGGTCCTAAATCAAATCAATTCGTTCCGATTTTGGACGACACTCGAGTTATACTTGCCGCCTTACCCACAAGGTAGGTAGCTAGCATAGTTTGAGCCCCACAAATATAAATTTTAAAACTTCACTGCCGCGCATCTCGGTGGCCGGATCAACGATCGGAGTAAAACCCGACCTACCGCTGGGGTGTGCGACATGTTTTTGGCGTCGCTGTCGGGGACCGGTTTCATCTAGAATTAAATTCTACCTTAGATAATTAGCTTTAGGAGATCCTTCCTTAAGATTATCATTACTTAGGAAGTTAATTGCTTAGTAGTTAGATAAATAGTTCTTAAACCCTATAAAATACAAAAAAAATAGAAAATTAAAACCATAATTCTCCTTCAAAACCCATCTCTCCTCTCAATCAAATGATGTCGGATGAGATGACGGCTTTGGAAGATGTGGAATTCTTTGACTGTCCAGAGTATGAGTCAAACTCCTCTGACGTTAAAGAGGTCTGTGTCAACCATGAAGTTGAGAGCCCAAAAATATCGAGCTTAGACTTAGGCTTTGATGAATCTCACCAAAAGATCCAGCTTCCGTTACTATTGCTTTAAGTGGTCAACCCTCACTTGACCCTAAGATTTTGTCAATCTTGTCTAGGTATCCACACTATATTAGACCTGCTACTTTACCAGATGATGAACCGTTTGGAATCGAAGTGTTCTTTTATCCACCCATGCCATGGATAGATTTGAATGAACGTCTTCACTGTTTAGATGAATACTTTGAGTACCATCTCCCAGATATTCTGCGAGCCCACCCCACTACTCTTATATCAAGAGTAGTTGAGGAAGAGCGTCTCCAATATCAGGTTGAGACTGAACTTAGGATAGAAACACCAACCCGATTAAACACTGAATCTAGGAATCATCTACCCGAATCCAAGACCGACTATCACTTAGATAATTCTCAAAAGCCCAATAGGAGGATAGATATTTATGCCAACTTTCTGAAATATCTTAAGATATCTGATTTTCCCTTTACATATGAGCAGAGAAAGACCTTTGTTGAGATTGATAGGATAATTAGACTTCTTCGTGCTAACCTGATATCGCGTAAAAAGTCATGTTTTTACTACCGATATCTCTCTCATTCTGGAACGATTCTTGGCACTTTAACTCAAATTCAGTACAAATCAATAGTATTATGTCAAGATGGTAAAAACAAGGTTGCACGATGAAAGTCAAGCAAAACGGATAGAAAATGAAGATTCCACGCACGTTTGAAGATTCAAGACATCAAAACGAGATTTCAAGACAAAAGAGCCCATCACCAACATCCACCTTACTAATGATGTTCGTTTTCGAATTACGAATCCACCAGAAGAAGAATCAACAAAAACGGACGAAGAATGAAGATTCTACATACGCCGGAAGATCCAAATGATTCGTACGACACATCTAAAGTTCAGAGACATATTTTTAGGATTTATTTTCATCAAAAGCTTCGTTTCTGATTTACGAATCTAACGCAAAAAAATCAACGCAAACGGACGCGTAACTAAGGAAACACGCACGAATCGAGACACGAGGCAACATGCGGTGTACTGGTGCGGGTAGCAGCCAGCCGCCGCCGGCCAGCCACCCAGCCACCGCCGGCCAGCCACCCAGCCTCCGCCGACTGCCACCTGGCCGCAACCAGCTGCCACCTGGCCGCCGCAGGCTGCCACCTGGCCGCCGCCGGCTGCCACCCCCTGCACGCTTCCCGCTTTTTGGTCCTTTCGTGTACCCGGTCCTAGACCTTTACATGTTTTTCCCTACCCGGTGCACCACCTTTTCCACCTGTTTTGTACCCGGTGCCACCACCTTTTCCACCTTTTGCTATTGTGAGCTTCCACTTGCTAAAATGCACCAAAACTCTACTATAAATAGGAGCCATGAGGCTCATTTGCAAATACACACCAACACAGACACCATTCTTAGAACAATATACTTCTCTTAAGATATTGCTTCTACTTTCTTTCTATTTTCTTACTAAAAATTAGTTTTAGGCTAGTTTAGGAGCTTGTTTAGAATAGAAGGAAAGTATAGAACGCATTGTAAATCTTCGGTGTAAGCTTGGAATTGTGTCAATTAATTCAAGTCTACTTTCTCCCGTATTTAATCCTGGTGCTTTCTAATCCTTATCTATCTTAATTAATTACGTTTATATTGATTATGCTAGGTTTAGTTATTGCCATGATTAAAGAATAGTATACTTGTTGTGTTTGCTTGCGATGTAGTTAATTAATTATGAGATGATTTATTATTAAATATTAAAGATCGGTAGTATCGCCTTGATCGACTTATTGCATGTTCTTGTTTGATTGTTGCCTTAGGATCATCATAGTGGTAAAATATAAACGGTCATAATTATCGTAAAGTAATATGATGGCCCCTATTCGACTGTTACTCGATATAGTACTGGAAACACTTCAAGGTGGAGTACAAATGTATGGAAGTCGAGGAACGACCGAAGGTAGTTATATTATGAAACGGTACAATATTACAAAGTAATATGATGGCCCCTATTCGACTGTTACTCGATATAGTGTTGGAAACACTTCAAGGTGGAGTACAAATGTATGGAAGTCGAGTAACGACCGAAGGTAGTTATATTACGGACTGACATATAAAATTGGAAACCTAGTTTAATTAACCTTTCTAAATATACTTTTAAACTTCAATTTAATCTATCACCTTTCCACCAATAAACGTGATTACAACGCCTTTTCAACGACCTCTAATTAAAAGGTAGTCAGTCATCTGTGTCCATATAATTTGTCAACGGTATGGAATTATGGAACCGCAAGGCTACATGGGGGATTACCATAGGACAAGACATGGCCAAGGTTTGAAGCGGCGGAACCACTTTACATGAGGAACGCTGTGGATAATTGAGGGATTTATTTGGTAGTCTTAAGCAAGGGCTGGTTTAAAGTCATAAATGAACTTTTTAAATATACGAATCTATTAGGATGATGAGGATTCGTTATATGATTCAGTTATGTCTAGTACCTTAAGATTTTGTTCCCGTTCATATGAAAGTATTATTAAACCACAATTAAGAGTTTGCTTATTACTCTAAATACTTTGTGATGTTACCATAACCAACATCAATCTCATCCAAGATGTTCCTTTTCAAATTATGAATCCAACAGAAGAAGAATCAACAAAAACGGACGAAGAATGAAGATTCTACGTACACCGAAGATCCAAACGATTCGTACGACACATCTAAAGTTTAGAGATATATTTTTGGGATTTCTTTTCATCAAAAGCTTCGTTTTTTATTAACGAATACAATGCAAAAATAATCAACACAAATGGATGCATAACGAAGGAAACACGCACGAATCGAGAAACGAGGCAACAGGCGGCGTACTGGTGGGGGTAGCAGCCAGCCGCCGCCGGCTGCCACCCCCCTTCACGGATCCCGCTTTTTGGTCCTTTCGTGTACCCGGTGCTAGACCTTTACGTGTTTTTCCGTACCCGGTGCACCACATTTTCCACCTTTTTCGTACCCAGTGCCACCACCTTTTCCACCTTTTGCTATTGTGAGCTTCCACTTGCTAAAATGCACCAAAACTCTCCTACAAATAGGAGGCATGAGGCTCATTTGCAAAAACACACTATTCTTAGAACAATATACTTCTCTTAAGATATTGCTTCTACTTTCTTTCTATTTTCTTACTAAAAATTAGTTTTAGGCAAGTTTAGGAGCTTGTTTAGAATAGAAGGAAAGTACAGAACGCATTGTAAATCTTCGGCGTAAGCTTGGAATTGTGTCAATTAATTAAAGTCTACTTTCTCCCGTATTTAATCCTGGTGCTTTCTAATCCTTATCTATCTTAATTAATTACATTTATATTGATTATGCTATATTTAGTTATTGCCATGATTAGAGAATAGTATACTTGTTGTGTTTGCTTGCGATGTAGTTAATTAATTATGAGATGATTTATAATTAAATATTAAAGATCGGTAGTATCGCCTTGATCGTCTTATTGCATGTTCTTGTTTGATTGTTGCCATAGGATCATCATAGTGGTAAAAATATAAACGGTCTTAATTATCGTAAAGTAATATGATGGCCCCTATTCGACTGTTACTCGATATAGTACTGGAAACACTTCAAGGTGGAGTACAAATGTATGGAAGTCGAGGAACGATCGAAGGTAGTCATATTACGAAATGGTACAATATTACGAAGTAATATGATGGCTCCTATTCGACTGTTATTCGATATAGTACTGGAAACACTTCAAGGTGGAGTACAAATGTATGGAAGTCGAGTAACGACCGAAGGTAGTTATATTATGGACTAACATATAAAATGAGAAACCTAGTTTAATTAACCTTTCTAAATAGACTTTTAAACTTCAATTTAATCTATCACCTTTCCACCAATAAACGTTATTACAACGCCTTTTTAACGACGTCCAATTATAAGGTAGTCAGTCATCTGTGTCAATATAATTTGTCAAAGGTATGAAACTATGGAACCGCAAGGCTACATGGGGGATTATCGTAGGACAAGACATGGCCAAGGTTTGAAGCGGATAACCACTTTAAGTGAGGAACGTTGTGGATAATTAGGGGATTTATTGGGTAGTCTTAAGCAAGGGCTAGTTTAAAGTCATAAATGAACTTTTTAAATATATGAATCTGTTAGGATGACGAGGAATCGTTATATGATTCAGTTATGTCTAGTACCTTAAGATTTTTTTCTCGTTCATATAAAAGTATTATTAAACCATAATCAAGATTTTGCTTATTAATCTAAATACTTTGTGATGTTATCGTAACCTAGCTCCCGGTGTGACATGCTAATGGGATTTTAATTAGTAAGGAATCTAGTGTTTACATCACGAGTATTCAAAATTTATAATTAACAAATATCTTTCAACACAATTTCTCCAAACATCATCCCATAACTTAATTAACGAAATCTCAGCAAACCCTATCTTTATTTATCTGCTTTATCTTTTATTTTAATTTCGCTTTTATTTATTTACTTGCCTAAGTTTGTTAATAGAAACAACCAAAACTCCCCCACTATTTTATAAACCCTTCACTAGTTTGAAATCCCTCATCTGCCACCTCTTAGTTTCAATTCAGTCGGTTTGAAGAACGACTCTACGTCATACCTACCACTTGCTCACCCTTAGGATTAGCATTGTTAGGGAAAACTTAGGCCCTGAAATTACAAATTTAAAACACCACTGATGCCCGTCCGCCTGTAGCCGGTGCAACGAAAAGGGTAAAATCCTTACCGACCGTTGGTGACGCATCATAACCACAGTAGAAAAGACGAGCTATTGTTAAAATCAAAGTTAGATCTTATAATGGATTTACTTTCCAGCACCGATTATCCCTATATTTCACAACCTAGGATAAATCGTTAAGTTGCGGCCCTGATTGTCAAGCTTGAATTTTGGATAGAAAGAAGCCCTATCAAGTCTGGCATGAGTCTTACAGATATTCCATTCTTTGTTGATCCTGCTACTTATTTAACTAATGAAATTAGAGCTATTTTTCCTGAATTAACTGAGGAGGCCATGGACACTGCTTTCTTTGCAAAAGGAAACAGGTCCATATCCAGCTAATCCAGTTATTCCAAAAAACCAAATTCCTGTTTACTAACCAACAGAAGATCTATATCAGAGAACTTTCGCAAGCAGTTCACACTACCTATGGAGTTTGTGGAGTTTGTGGATTTACTTTCAAAACTGCTCTATGATCTGTCTTATCTAGATACAGGATTCAGGGATGACATTTCAAACCAGAAAAAGGTGAAACGGGAACGATGCATTGTTACAACTCAGTCAGGAAGAGCGAGAATTCTAAACAGAATTTGAACGGTATTACATAAATCCTGCTGATTTACTTTACTATATCATCTGAGCTCTCCGAGGTACGTTTATTTCTCGCTATACCTTGTCTCTATCCAAAGCTTCAACCGTGCCCCAAAAGTGTCATCTCGGACACTATCAGGTAAAACAGTAAGTCTAATATGGACGAGCTTTCATCTTTAACATAGTGCTCTTGGGAGGCACCCCAAGCTTATCTAGGTTAATTAATATTAATATTAGTTTAAATTAATTTATGATTTTAAAGCTTGCATTTAAAAATCAAGAAAACGTCCTTTAAACTTTAAACTTGCGAAATTTGCGTAAGTTCGAACTTTTCAGAAAAAACAAAGTTTTAGTTTTAAAATTTTGGTAAATTAATTATGATTTGTTTTAAAGTTTGAACTACACAAAAATATTGTTTCGCATTTAAATAAACTCGTTTCGTTTAAACGCAAAGAACTTTTTGCGAGCAATTTAAAACACAATTTTAATTCGCGATGTTTTTTAAAAAAAGATTCGTATTTACTTTTGGTTACTTTATTAAAAATATTAAAACCTTTCGAAAACCAATCGTACATATCGTATCTTTCGCGTTTTAAATTGAAACATATTTAAACCAAGAGGAGGAGCTTCACTAACAAACAAAAGGTCAAAAAGTCAAAAATCCTTTCCTCCTTCTTCTCCAAAAGCCGTGAGCCACACCCCTCATCACCATGTTCTCATTTTCCCATCATTTTTGATGATTCAAAGCTTCAAGTTCTGCATTTAATCATCTCTCTTGCATACATAACATCATTTCATCACTTGCAAGGTAATTCCTAACTCAAATTTTTAAATTTCATTAACTTTTTAAAAGTTAGGGTTTCAAACTTAGATCTATGAAATCCATGGTGAAAGCTTGTGTTTTATGGTTCAAAAGTATTCTTGCATAGTTGCTTAACATGATTACATGCTTGATTGAGTAGATTACTTGATAACTTGTGATTTTGATTTTCAAGTGTTGACTTTAGTGGTCAAACTTGCTTGATTTATTGACTTTTGGTAACTAGTAGCTTGTTTTGACTTGATGATTAATTCATGCTTAGTACAATTTGATAAACATGATTACATTATTGCTAGTTTATTGTGAATGGTTTTTAATATTGTTGGAAGTTAAAGTAGGCATGTTGTGATTGAAACTAACCAAGTATCATACTTTATTTCAAAAAATTCAATTTTTAAAATGGTGCTTGTGTTAATTAAATCATGGCAAGTTTCTTATACTTCCAATAAATCTTTAGTTAGCTTTTGGTCCTTGATTATTTTAATTATTCACCATTTTAATTAATAAAGTGTTGAACATTTTAATATGACCATCACACGTAAGCTACCGTCATTCACTTGTTAAAATCCTTAAATCTTGCAAAACCGTTAAAAGTAACCGAACAAGTTAACACGTGTCTTTAACCATATGGTATTTGCATGAATAAGTTGGTTTATGCTCTTTTATTGTCTTACTTGATATATTCGAGGTAATTGCATAGTTTTTACAGACCTTATGCTCACTTAGATTAAGTTACCATGAATGAAAGTAAGAATAGTCGCTAGTTGTTTGAAATGGTGAGTTCACTTAGATTAAACGCTAGTATTATTATTACTTTAATACCCTTGGAATAGGTTAGACACTAATGGATGCGAAGGATGTGGATTGAGGATTGGTTAGGCCTAGGTTTAGTTTTGATAAATTTCGGATATATCCACGTTTAAAGCCTACATTTCTAATTTTTGTTTGGAAATGTACTTAGCAATTTGTTATGACTTTTATGCCTCTCATTTTCTTGTTACAGATGGATCTATCAAACCCTTCACTAAGGAAGCTTGCTTCGTCCCCTGAGAATAATGAGGATTTAGAGAAATGGATGGGACGGTATTTAGGGTCGAACAGAGTCATCATATGGCCGGATATGAGACGGTTAAGGATTAGAGAAGAGTTAGAGGATTTGATTAGATATGACATAGATGGCGAGGAGCATGCCGTGTTCTTTCACTTATTCGCTATTGACGAGTCTATGTACCGAGAGGTTGTCACCAAGTTTATGATGACCTACGAGTTCCGCGAGAGATTGGACATAATGGATAAGAAGAAGATCACTTTCCGGTACCATGGGAAGAAGTATCATATGAACGTTGGAGATCTCAGAGTTACCTTGGTCTCTACACCCGATCACAGGCCGATTCTGAATGTTTCACTCGCAGTTTTCAGACTACCTCTAGTTTACCAGCACGGGATCACAGAGAGATATGGAGAGAGTTAGCAGGGACAAACTTCAGGGGTGGAGTGAAAGCCTCCACCATGACCCAACCAGCTCACCACGCTCTCCACAAGCTCCTTTGTTGCACCATCCTTGGGAAGAGAGACGCTGGAGCGGCTACATCAGAAGAACTGAAGTTTATGGAGGTGATCAAGGAAGAGAAACCAGAATGTCGCCTACATCCTCACAGATAGGTTGTGGAAAGTGAAGAAAGAGGAAAAGCGCCACGCATTCAAGGGAGCCATTATTACTAGATTATTGGTTGGTATGGGTATTCTCACTGACAGTCACCGTGATGATTATACCCATCACGCTAGCTCGCATCCGTTTAACCTAGAGTACTGCAAGTTGATCAGGATGATTGATGAAGGACCAGAGAAACAGTGCTTGTGGTATCACACTCGGCAGCCCATTCCTGGATGTTTCATGACCAGGAAGCGCATAACTATGTTGGATAGAGATGTTGGTCCCCAGCCAGAGAGACCAGTTGCAACAGAGATACCTGAGCCAGCACGAGGAGAAGACACACCAGTACTGCCTACACAGGCCATTGTGCATCACACAAATCTGGTCACTCCTCTAACTCAGTATTATTTGATACATGCTTTACAGGTTATCCGTGATCAGCAGGTTCTGACAGCTAGGAGACATGGTACACCTGAGCCAGAGCACTTCTTATATAGATGTGGACCACCACCACCACCCGCTACTCATACCACCACTCACCCACATGCTACCACTCGCCCATACACTACCATTCCTCCACCACATCCATATACCACCACTCAACCACCACATCCACATAGACGCCCTCGCACATCCACTACATACTCCGCACCACTACCCACTCATAGATCCACATCTGGTACAGCGAGAGTCTACTCAGTACATACACCATCACCAGCCCATCAGCAGGCATCACTGCCTCGTCCGACTATACCCCTTCTGACCAAACTTACTCTACATTGGCACCGATGCATTGTTCACTGGTAGCATCGACCCTTACTTGGATTTGGGCCCCATCTTTTCAGATCAGGTTCCTACTGGGAGCACCCTCAGGCAGCTTTACCTAGATATGTTATAGACAGCAGGTGTCACCACAGAGGACATGCTCGCACTTGGTTATGATGATGTGATGTTACTTCCAGCGATGACCCTTAGGCAGATATTGATTCAGAGAGGATTACTCCCTCCAGATGAGCAGAGAGTATCCAGTGGGCAGCAGTGGGCAGCAGGACCCGCAGCTCAGCCTGATGACATACTAGCAGAGGAACCTCCATTCTAGAGTATATATCTTGTGATCTATGTTTCATATCACTAACTTTCGTATTGTATTGATTACAGTGATCTCTATCTTGCACTTGGTTAAAACTTTTGGGATATTTATCAACCTATATGGTTGAGCTTTATTATTATATTATGTTTATCGTAGTTACTTATTATGTCTGTTTCTTTATTAAAATAAGTGATTGAATGTGTGATAATGAATGAGCAAGAAGCCACTAGAGATGATGAGCTTTCAAAAGAAGAAATTGTGAAGTCAAAGGCAGATAAACAAGAATTACACAACTGCAGACCACGAAACTTACACACATCTCAAGAGAGGAGCTTTGGTCTATCTTCTTCTGAAATTCGCACGTGCTAATACTCCATGAACTCTTCAAAGATCTAAGTGTGGGATCTCAACCCACACTACAAGACGCCCTAGCAAGACTCGTCTCAAATTCTTAAATCATAAAAGTGTGAAATTCACTAATAAGAATTCCCAATTACATTATGGAACGACTCTTAGCTAAGCATGGGTGGAAAGCACTGTGCACCAGATTAGGACATACGAAGTTGAATCACTCTTAATGAAGATCTTCAAATTTTCAACTCTCACCTCTAAATGTTAAATCGTCATCTGGGGAGTCTCTTACCTTTCTCCTTGTTTTCATAACTTGATTCATTTTGTTAGCTTAGGAATGCAAAGTAATCTATACTCTAAGTCATGTTTTTACCTCCGATATCTCTCTCATTCTGGAACAATACTTGGCATTCTAAGTCAAATAATGTACAAATCAATAAAACTTTGCCAATACGGTCAAAATTAAGTTGCACGAGAAAAATCAAGCAACACGGAAGAAAAACGAAGATTCCACATGTAGTTGACGATTCAAGGCATCTGAGACAAGATTTTAGATAAAGTATCCATCACTGAGATTTCTCTTATCCAAGATCTTCATTTTCAAATTACGAATCTAACAGAAGAAGAAATCAACAAAAATGGATGAAGAACGAAAATTCTACGTATACCGGAAGATTCAAACGATTCGCACAAGACATCTAAAGATCAGAGAAACATTTCAGAGATTTCTTTTCATCAAAGTCTTCGTTTTTGAAAAACGAATCCAACACAAAAATAATAAACGAAAACGGACGCATAACGAAGAAAATACGCACGAATCAAGAAACGAGCAAAAGTCGGCGAACCGGGATGGCAGCCTGCCCCTCCCCGTCTCCTGGCCGCTTTTTTGTCCTTGCTCGTAATTGCCTGGTACACGTGCTAGACCTTTCCGCAACTTTAGGTTACATGTGCTAGACCTTTCCGCGCTTTAGGGTACATGTGCTACCACCTTTTCCACCTTTTGCTAACATGTGCCCCAAGTTGCTAAAGTGCACCGAATTTCAACTATAAATAGGTTCCTTTGGTTCATTTGGAAGAACACACCACAACACACCACATCTCACACACACTTGGAAATACACCACTCACCTTCCACACCTACAAATATTTCTTTCATATTGTTAGTTTTACTTTCTCATTCTATTAGGCTAGTTTAGGAAACTTGTTTAGAATAGAACGAAAGCAAGGAACGTACTTGTAATCTCTGGTGTACGCTTGGAGTAACGCTCATTAATTCAAGTCTATTCCTTCTCGCATATTAATCTCGGTCCTTTCTATCCTTATCTATCTTAATTAATTATGTATGCTTTAATTATGCTATAGATAGTTTGTGTCATGCTTAGCGAGTATATTACTATTGTATTTGTTGTGATGTAGTTAGCATACGTAATTATGGGATGATTTTAAATATGTCGTGAAATAATATGACGGCCCCTATTCGACTGTTTACATGATATAGTACTGGAAACGCTGTTAAGCGGAGTACAAATGTATGGAAGTCGGTAAACGATCGAAGGTAGTTATATTATGGATCGACATTATAAAAATGAAAACTTTATGAACGGACTTATCTTATGATTTTAAACATAAAACTTATATCCGCCTTTCGATTATCAAACGTGAGTGTAACCTTTTAAAGAGGAGTCGCAAACCTTAATACTTGGTCAATAGTTATCTGTGTCAAAATGTGACACCTGTCAAGCTAGGACTAGTAATTAGTTCCTACTCAACTGTTAATACATGTAATTAGTGTAGTACTAGGCTAATTAATGTATCAAAATATATATTGTTGAATATATACTAATATGCGATTTGGTTTAAAACGTACGAATTTCAAATCGAATGTAATTCGATTCAAATCATACGGGCGTTGGCGAACATTTATATCAAATAATGTAATATTAATTAAGGACACTTTTATGTCACAAATATTATTTTAATAATATTTCAATTACATTTTGGGTCATATAACAAACGTCTACGCGATTTACACATTTAACATACAAACGAACGAAACCATTTAAATTATTAAGTAATTGGTAAAATACTTCAACAAAAATATTAAATAAACATTTGTATTTTAAAACATATAATTAAACGTATAAGACAGTTATTTAACGTTTAAACGAACGAGGAAACGAACACCGCACGGAGCGCGATTGCACAGGAGTAAAGTGGAGTCCCACACCCGGTGGGCCCCAACCGAAAATCAGCCAAGGTGAGGGTCACCACCTCCCTCACCCTCACTTTTCCATTCTCACTCTCTCTCCTTCTCTTCTTTCTTCTTCCTTTTCCTCTCAACTTTCACCACCACCATCATCATCTAAAACCACCAAATAACATCAACAAACCACCATAAAAAGTCACACTCGTTTAGAGAAAAACGATCACCACACAACGATCTACACTCCTACCTTTCCGGAATTTCGATTCATCACTTTGTAAGTTTCCGACAAAACTCGAAACCTTTCGATTTCAAGTGTTTTTAAGTTCTAGTTGTTTCTTTAAGCTTAAAATGTCCAAATATGGGTTGGGTAAAAGTCTCAGGTCGAACGGAGGCCGGAAAACACCTTTTCGGCTCATTTTCAGGCCAACAGCTCGTTGTGTCGCAGAGGCTCCAGGCCACCTGCGACACAAGCCTTTCTCGCTAAACCCTCACTTATGTCGCATATAGCGACACAAGTGACTATGTCGCAAAAACCTAATTCCGTCGCATATAGCGACACAACATTTTATGTCGCATAAATTGCGGATGTCGCACTTAGCGACACAAGCCCTTACGTCGCAGAGGTGATCTGCGACACAATAGACTATGTCGCACGCTATGTCGCATGAAACAGAACCAAGAAAACACAAATTTTACTAAGTGTCAAGACCTTAAATTTTATCACTCGATTTCACCCAAATTCAAGTCCAGATGCGTTTTTCACCCAAATTTTACTAAGTGCAGAGGCTCTGCCCCTTGGACCCCGCCAGGGGCTGCCGCCCCTTGGACCCCGCCAGGGGCTGCCACCCCTTGGACCCCGCTACCAGGGTCGCTGCCCCCGGACCCCCGTCATCCAGGAACTTGTAAATACTTTTCACACTAAGTGTCGAACACTTACAAATAATGAAACTTGATACAACGATACATATAATAATAACACTTTGGATTATTATTACAAACCGTCACCAACGGCCCTTATTTGTTTTCAAATTACCAACGGATTACTAAACAAACACTTGGACATTTACTAGTTGAACAAACAACTACAAGGGTGATCTTTGAGATACCCAACCATGTTATAACCATCGTGTGTCATGGACACCCTCAGGTTACAAGTCGTTGGACTTCAATTCTTGGAAAATCCATTCCAGTTTATTTAGATAAACTCTTCAGGCTTAGGTGGGTCTTACAACCCCACTTTTACTGTTTTACTTACGGGGTGAGATACATTGCTTACTTTTATTGAACACAAGTACGAACAATTTATTTTACTATACAGGATTGCATGAGTTACTTACTTTTACTGAAGTCTCTCCATCATATATCGTTAGTTATGGACTTAAGCGCGAACACTAGTTAATTGATCCATTAGGGAAATGACCCTCCCCGCCCGGGGTAGTAGCGCTACCACGAACCGTTCTGTATAAACGGGTGACTATTATTCGTTACTTATGCTTGCTCAGTTACGAGCATGTCACGGGAGCAACTTATTACTTACGGGTTAAGCTTCGATTATGAGCCTCATGGCAACGGTATAACTTACTTACTTTTACATTTGCTGGATTGCAAATACCTGATTTACGCCTGCGGGCATTACTGATGAAAGCTTGTGTTCAAATATTAATATTATTTACAAACCTGTGAGATTCACCAACATTCATGTTGACCTTTTTAGCTTTGTATCTCAGGTACACATACGGAGTAGGATTCCCTCAGGATACTAGCTAGAGTCGCGTGATTCCTACAACTGCATTTAGCGGAGATTCTTAGCATTATCTTTTGTATTTATTATGATTATGTAATAGAATCTCCCGCTATACGCGCGGACTCTAGGGAACTTCATTTTGTAACCAAAAACTCTATGTTTTCAAACATTTTAAGTATGGAAATGTAACCATTTTACAAACGTTGCATATAGATGTCGTTTGCTTTACTTTTATGCTGTGATATTTGATTAGTAGCACCCCAAAGCTTGCTTCCGCTGAACAGTGATTTTGGGGGTGTTACAGATTGGTATCAGAGCCTAAGGTTATAGCGAACTAGGTTGCATTTAGTGGGCCTAGACTATGACCGTTAGGCAGTATTCCTTATTAGGTATGACTGATTCAGGGATTACATCATACGAATTTAATTTAACATAGCCTGATCAACTATGTAAAATTAAATAAAGATGATGTAAGAACTGAAATGGTGATGTTGATCGGGAATACACTAGTTGACTTTGACTACTAGAGAAACGGGACCGATACTTGTTTGTGCTAGACACACTAGGCTATATTATATGTTATATATAAGTAAGCCTCATTCTTTCTAACACTTTATCTCAGAATGGCAAACACACCACCAAGTTCGTCACGCTCTTATCCACATGGAACACGAAATCCAAGGGTGGCTAGGAGGGATGCCCGTTCGCCTCGAGCCAGCCCATATCTAACTCACCTCACTCTACCGGACCTAGTCGCTAGGGTGCACCATCAGGATCAATGACTCCATGAGATGGATATCGAACTCCAAGAAACTCGCGAGAACTGGAGACTCACAGCAATGGAGCGAATCGAGCAAGTCTCCGAAGATCACGATCACACTGTTACCACCATGAACACTCTTCAGAATCAGGTGGGAGAAACAGTCGAAACCATGGAGGTCGTCCACAACCAAGTGATTAGCAACCGAAATGAAATCTCTGTCTTACAATCAAGACTACATCAGTGCGAGACACGTCTAAGGGAAACCGAGGACGCCCTCCGAACGGCCAACAGACTCGCAGAATCTGTGGACCACCTCAATGCACTGCTGCCACAACTCAACCTACGCCGGAATTAGCTTAGGCTGAATCTGTATTCTATTATGCTTTCGTAGGACCTATGTAAATTCGACCGGATGAAACAATTCCCTGCATCTTTTGTACTCATTATATTATGTAACCCTCTAGAACTCATGCCTTGTATCTAATCTAATTATCTAATGAAATATGATTATCACGTCACTCTGTTCTCGTATATATTCCATCATATACACATGAGATATATCATGAATTCGTACAAATCTCACTATATCTCTTTTCTTCCTTGTTCAGCATCATGCCTCCCCGACGCCAGGTCACCCTCAGCGAAACCGAAATAGCGGGTCTAATTGCCCGCAGTGTGGCCCAAGCCTTGGCTACCCGGACACCTAATCCTAGTAGCGAAGATACAGCTACCAATGGGCCACAACCCAAACCCTGCTCTTACAAAGACTTTTAGAACTGCAAACCCTTGAGCTTTGCAGGTACCGAAGGAGCAATCGGTCTAGTACGCTGGATCGAGAAAATCGAATCTGTATTCCTTATTTGCAACCGCACAGAGGGAGACAAGGTCAAGTTCTCTGCCAGTACATTTTCTGACACCGCTCTCACCTGGTGGAACACCTATGCCCAGACTGTGGGTATTGCAAATGCTTACAAACTCTCATGGGATGAGTTAAAGCAGATGTTGAGGGGCGAGTATTGCCCCAGAGATGAATTATAGCAGTTGGAGGTAGAGTTCTGGAACCACAAAATGCAGGGTGATGACATCACGGGTTACACCAACCGTTTTCACCAACTGGCACTTCTGTGCCCATCCATGGTCGATCCCGAGTATAAGAGGATCGAGAAATACATAGATGGACTCCCCGGCAAACTTCAAGACCTGGTGACTTCATCCAAACCGGGTACTATTCAGAGCGCCATTCGTATGGCTCACGAACTAACGGCCAACTCTGTCCGTCGTGGCATAACTTCAACCCCAACAACAAACAACAAGCGTAAGTGGGAAGGAAGTCCCAATTCCTCTAACCAAACCTTCAACAAAAAGCCTGAGTCTATTAAGGCTTATTCCTCGGGATCTACAGAGAGGAAAGGGTACATCGGGAACAAACCTTACTGTTCCAAATGCAACCGCCATGATGACGGTTCCTGCCCTTGTTCTAATTGCAAAAGGTTTGGGCACTTAGCCAAGGATTGCGGAGCCAACATCCCTACCCCCAACACTAACGCACCGAGGACTTGCTTTGGGTGCGAAAATCCAGGGCATTTCAAGAGCGACTGCCCCAAACTGAAAAACAACAACAACAAGAACAACAACAACGCTCGAGGAAGAGCTTTTGTGCTGAAATCAGGGGAAGCCCGTCAAGACCCTAATGTGGTCACGGGTACGTTCCTTCTCTACAACTTAACTGCCACTGTCCTATTTGATACTGGTGCTGATAAGAGCTTTATGTCTGATGAATTTTATCTACTACTTGACACTGCACCTATAGCCTTAGATTTTAAGTACACAGTAGAATTGGCAAACGGAAAACTTATTGAGGCCGACAGTGTGATACCTAATTGCACTTCAAAGTTAGCTAATGAGCTCTTTTCCATTGATTTGATACCCGTCGAGATCGGCAGCTTTGACATCATCGTCGGTATGGATTGGTTATCCAAGCACCGAGCCAAAATAGTTTGTTTTGAGAAAATCGTCCGCATCCCTCTCGTCACCGGTGGAACTTTAGTCATACAAGCGGAGACCGGTGGGACGAGTCTAAACATCATTTCTTGCATGAAAACCTGAAAATACTTGAGAAAAGGGTACCAGGCAATCCTCGCACATGTTATGGAGAAAAAGTCGGAGGAGAAGCGACTTGAGGATGTGCCTATCATTCGAGATTTCCCAAAAGTCTTTCCTGAAGACTTGCCTGGCCTTCCGCCACTTACGCAAGTCGAATTTTCTATTGACCTTGTGCCCAGTGCAGCACCTCTGGCACGAGCACCTTACCGACTAGCCCCATCCGAACTTCAGGAGTTGTCTACTCAGTTACAGGAACTCCTGGACAAGGGATTTATTCGAGCAAGTTCCTCACCTTGGGGAGCTTCGGTCTTATTCGTGAAAAAGAAAGATGGACATTCCGCATGTGTATCGATTACCGAGAGCTGAATAAGCTAACCATAAAGAATCGGTATCCACTTCCTAGAATCGATGACCTATTCGATCAACTTCAGGGATCGAGTGTTTACTCAAAAATTGACCTACGGTCAGGTTACCACCAACTCCGAGTTCGTGACGACGATATTCAAAAAACAGCTTTTCAAACACGCTATGGGCATTACGAATTCCAAGTGATGCCATTCGGCTTAACCAACGCACCGGCAGTATTCATGGACCTTATGAATCGGGTGTGCAAACCATA
This sequence comes from Pseudognaphalium luteoalbum, assembly GCA_963422505.1. Classification (NCBI taxonomy): domain Eukaryota; kingdom Viridiplantae; phylum Streptophyta; class Magnoliopsida; order Asterales; family Asteraceae; genus Pseudognaphalium; species Pseudognaphalium luteoalbum. Next base: position 70,714,339 of record OY730194.1, on the reverse strand, counting down.
TCTTGACAAGTTTGTCATTGTGTTCATTGATGACATCCTGATCTATTCGCGCAATGAGCAGGAACATGCTCAGCATCTGAAAACCGTTCTGGAACTTCTCAAACACGAAGAGTTATATGCCAAATTCTCTAAGTGTGAGTTCTGGATCCAAACCGTTCAATTCCTTGGGCACGTCATTGACCGCCAGGGAATCCATGTTGATCCTGCCAAGATTGAAGCAATCAAGGGTTGGGAGTCACCGACCACTCCAACCGAAGTGAGACAATTCTTAGGTCTCGCTGGGTATTACCGTCGATTCATTGAGAACTTTTCAAAAATAGTTGTCCCTTTAACGACACTGACTCAGAAAGATAAGAAATTCGACTGGACCGACAAACAAGATTCAGCCTTCCAACTACTGAAACGCAAACTCTCCAGTGCACCGATCCTGTCCTTACCCAAAGGTACCGATGACTTCGTAGTTTATTGCGATGCCTCACACCAAGGACTTGGTTGTGTGTTAATGCAACGAGAAAAAGTCATTGCCTATGCCTCACGACAACTAAAAATTCATGAGAAAAACTATACGACACACGACCTAGAATTAGGTGTCGTGGTATTCGCGTTGAAAATCTGGAGACATTACCTCTACGGTACGAAAAGTACTATCTTTACCAATCACAAAAGCCTCCAACACATATTCGATCAGAAGGATCTAAACATGAGGCAATGTCGTTGGGTCGAGTTACTTAGTGACTACGACTGCGAAATCAAATACCATCCAGGCAAGGCGAATGTAGTTGCTGATGCCTTGAGCCGAAAAGAACGAGTGAAACCTCTTCGAGTCCGAGCTCTCAGTATTACCATCCATAACGATCTTATCACCCAAGTTCTTGCCGCTCAACTCGAGGCACTCAAACCTGAAAACATCATCCATGAAGCCTTGCGGGGCATGGATAAGCAATTTGAAATCAAACCTGACGAAACTCGGTACTTCTCTAACCAGGTATGGTTACCCAAATTCGGAAACTTGCGAGATTTGGTGATGGCTGAAGCTCACAAATCTCGATACTCTATACATCCTGGTTCTGAAAAGATGTATCACGACATCAAAGGATTGTATTGGTGGCCTAACATGAAAGCTGACATCGCCTTGTACGTCAGTAAATGCTTAACTAGTACCAAGGTCAAGGCCGAACACCAAAGACCTTCGGGATTGCTCCAACAACCTGAAATTCCTCAATGGAAATGGGAGCAAATCTCCATGGACTTTATTACCAAACTACCGAAAACTTCAAACGATTTCGACACCATTTGGGTGATTGTGGACCGTCTCACGAAATCTGCCCATTTCCTCGCCATCAAAGAAACTGACAAGATGGAGCGTCTGGCTCGCATCTACATCAAGAAAATTGTTTCACGACACGGTGTACCTATCTCGATTATCTCGGATAGGGACAGTCGTTTTACTTCCAACTTCTGGCAATCATTACAAAAATCTCTCGGTACTCGTCTGGATATGAGTACTGCTTACCACCCGCAAACTGATGGCCAGAGGGAACGAACTATTCAAACACTGGAGGATATGTTACGTGCATGCGTAATTGACTTCGGTAATTCTTGGGAAAACCACTTACCACTGTGTGAGTTCTCATACAATAACAGCTACCATACCAGCATTAAGACTGCACCTTTCGAGGCACTCTACGGACGTAAGTGTCGATCACCTATCTGCTGGACTGAGATGGGAGATACCCAACTCACTGGTCCAGAAATCATTCACGAAACCACCGAGAAGATCGTTGGTATCCAAAACCGGCTGAAAGCTGCACGTGATCGTCAGAAAAGTTACGCTGACGTGAGACGCAAACACCTTGAGTTCCAGGTTGGGGACAAGGTACTTCTTAAAGTGGCACCATGGAAGGGTGTCATTCGATTCAGAAAATGAGGTAAACTGAACCCTAGGTACATTGGACCGTTTGAAATTCTAGAGAGAATTGGTACAGTGGCGTATCGATTGCAGCTACCTACCAAACTTAGTAGCGTACATCCTACCTTTCACATTTCTAACTTAAAGAAATGTCTGTCTGATTAGACACTGATTATACCACTTGACGAAATACAAATCGATGATAAACTTCATTTTGTCGAGGAACCTATGGAAATCATGGACCGTGAGGTCAAACGACTGAAACAGAGTCATATCTCTATCGTGAAAGTCAAGTGGAATTCTAGACGTGGTCCTGAATTTACTTGGGAACGGGAAGACCAAATGAGACAGAAATACCCACACTTGTTCACAGACTCTACCCATACGACTTGAGCTCAATTTCGGGACGAAATTCTCTTAACAAGGGGAGAATGTGACACCTGCCAAGCTAGGACTAGTAATTAGTTCCTACTCAACTATTAATACATGTAATTAGTGTAGTACTAGGCTAATTAATGTATCAAAATATATATTGTTGAATATATACTAATATGCGATTTGGTTTAAATCGTACGAATTTCAAATCGAATGTAATTCGATTCAAATCATACGAGCGTTGGTGAACATTTATATCAAATAATGTAATATTAATTAAGGACACTTTTATGTCACAAATATTATTTTAATAATATTTCAATTACATTTTGGGTCATATAACAAACGTCTACGCGATTTTACACATTTAACATACAAACGAACGAAACCATTTAAATTATTAAGTAATTGGTAAAATACTTCAACAAAAATATTAAATAAACATTTGTATTTTAAAACATATAATTAAACGTATAAGACAGTTATTTAACGTTTAAACGAACGAGGAAATGAACAGCGCACGGAGCGCGATTGCACAGGAGTAAAGTGGAGTCCCACACCCGGAGGGCCCCCACCAAAAATCAGCCAAGGTGAGGGTCACCACCTCCCTCACCCTCACTTTTCCATTCTCACTCTCTCTCCTTCTCTTCTTTCTTCTTCCTTTTCCTCTCAACTTTCACCACCATCATCATCATCTAAAACCAGCAAATAACATCAACAAACCACCATAAATCGTCACACTCATTTAGAGAAAAACGATCACCACGCAACGATCTACACTCCTACCTTTCCGGAATTTCAATTCATCACTTTGTAAGTTTCCGACAAACCTCGAAACCTTTCGATTTCAAGTGTTTTTAAGTTCTAGTTGTTTCATTAAGCTTAAAATGTCCAGATATGGGTTGGGTAAAAGTCTCAGGTCGAACGGAGGTCGGAAAACACCTTTTCGGCTTATTTTCCGGCCAACAGCTCGTTGTGTCGCAGAGGCTCCAGGCCACCTGCGACACAAGCCTTTGTATCGCATAAATTGAATTGTGTCGCAGGATAGCGACACAAGCCCTTATGTCGCTAAACCCTCACTTATGTCGCATATAGCGACACAAGTGACTATGTCGCAAAAACCTAATTCCGTCGCATATAGCAACACAACATTTTATGTCGCATAAATTGCGGATGTCGCACTTAGCGACACAAGCCCTTACGTCGCAGAGGTGATCTGCGACACAACAGACTATGTCGCACTATGTCGCATGAAACAGAACCAAGAAAACACAAATTTTACTAAGTGTCGAGACCTTAAATTTTATCACTCGATTTCACCCAAATTCAAGTCCAGATGCGTTTTTCACCCAAATTTTACTAAGTGCAGAGGCTCTGCCCCTTGGACCCCGCCAGGGGCTGCTGCCCCTTAGACCCCGCCAGGGGCTGCCACCCCTTGGACCCCGCTACCAGGGGCGCTGCCCCCGGACCCGCGTCATCCAGGAACTTGTAACTACTTTTCACACTAAGTGTCGAACACTTACAAATAATGAAACCTGATACAACGATACATATAATAATAACACTTTGGATTATTATTACAAAACGTCACCAACGGCCCTTATTTGTTTTCAAATTACCAACGGATTACTAAACAAACACTTGGACATTTACTAGTTGAACAAACAACTACAAGGGTGATCTTTGAGATACCCAACCATGTTATAACCATCGTGTGTCATGGACACCCTCAGGTTACAAGTCGTTGGACTTCAATTCTTGGAAAATCCATTCCAGTTTATTTAGATAAACTCTTCAGGCTTAGGTGGGTCTTACAACCCCACTTTTACTGTTTTACTTACGGGGTGAGATACATTGCTTACTTTTATTGAACACAAGTACGAACAATTTATTTTACTATACAGGATTGCATGAGTTACTTACTTTTACTGAAGTCTCTCCATCATATATCGTTAGTTATGGACTTAAGCGCGAACACTAGTTAATGGATCCATTAGGGAAATGACCCTCCCCGCCCGGGGTAGTAGCGCTACCACGAACCGTTCTGTATAAACGGGCGACTATTATTCGTTACTTATGCTTGCTCAGTTACGAGCATGTCACGGGAGCAACTTATTACTTACGGGTTAAGCTTCGATTATGAGCCTCATGGCAACGGTATAACTTACTTACTTTTACATTTGCTGGATTGCAAATACCTGATTTACGCCTGCGGGCTTTACTGATGAAAGCTTGTGTTCAAATACTAATATTATTTACAAACCTGTGAGATTCACCAACATTCATGTTGACCTTTTTAGCTTTGTATCTCAGGTACACATACGGAGTAGGATTCCCTCAGGATACTAGCTAGAGTCGCGTGATTCCTACAACTGCATTTAGAGGAGATTCTTAGCATTATCTTTTGTATTTATTATGATTATGTAATAGAATCTCCCGCTATACGCGCGGACTCTAGGGAACTTCATTTTGTAACCAAAAACTCTATGTTTTCAAACATTTTAAGTATGGAAATGTAACCATTTTACAAACGTTGCATATAGATGTCGTTTGCTTTACTTTTGTGCTGTGATATTTGATTAGTAGCACCCCAAAGCTTGCTTCCGCTGAACAGTGATTTTGGGGGTGTTACAGATTGGTATCAGAGCCTAAGGTTATAGCGAACTAGGTTGCATTTAGTGGGCCTAGACTATGACCGTTAGGCAGTATTCCTTATTAGGTATGACTGATTCAGGGATTACATCATACGAATTTAATTTAACATAGCCTGATCAACTATGTAAAATTAAATAAAGATGATGTAAGAACTGAAATGGTGATGTTGATCGAGAATACACTAGTTGACTTTGACTACTAGAGAAACGGGACCGATACTTGTTTGTGCTAGACACACTAGGCTATATTATATGTTATATATAAGTAAGCCTCATTCTTTCTAACACTTTATCTCAGAATGGCAAACACACCACCAAGTTCATCACGCTCTTATCCACATGGAACACGAAATCCAAGGGTGGCTAGGAGGGATGCCCGTTCGCCTCGAGCCAGCCCATATCTAACTCACCTCACTCTACCGGACCTAGTCGCTAGGGTGCACCATCAGGATCAATGACTCCATGAGATGGATATCGAACTCCAAGAAACTCGCGAGAACTGGAGACTCACAGCAATGGAGCGAATCGAGCAAGTCTCCGAAGATCACGATCACACTGTTACCACCATGAACACTCTTCAGAATCAGGTGGGAGAAACAGTCGAAACCATGGAGGTCGTCCACAACCAAGTGATTAGCAACCGAAATGAAATCTCTGTCTTACAATCAAGACTACATCAGTGCGAGACATGTCTAAGGGAAACCGAGGACGCCCTCCGAACGGCCAACCGACTCGCAGAATCTGTGGACCACCTCAATGCACTGCTGCCACAACTCAACCTACGCCGGAATTAGCTTAGGCTGAATCTGTATTCAATTATGCTTTCGTAGGACCTATGTAAATTCGACCGGATGAAACAATTCCCGGCATCTTTTGTACTCATTATATTATGTAACCCTCTAGAACTCATGCCTTGTATCTAATCTAATTATCTAATGAAATATGATTATCACGTCACTCTGTTCTCGTATATATTCCATCATATACACATGAGATATATCATAATTCGTACAAATCTCACTATATCTCTTTTCCTCCTTGTTTAGCATCATGCCTCCCCGACGCCAGATCACCCTCAGCGAAACCGAAATAGCGGGTCTAATTGCCCGCAGTGTGGCCCAAGCCTTGGCTACCCGGACACCTATTCCTAGTAGCGAAGATACAGCTACCAATGGGCCACAACCCAAACCCTGCTCTTACAAAGACTTTTAGAACTGCAAACCCTTGAGCTTTGCAGGTACCGAAGGAGCAATCGGTCTAGTACGCTGGATCGAGAAAATCGAATCTGTATTCCTTATTTGCAACCGCACAGAGGGAGACAAGGTCAAGTTCTCTGCCAGTACATTTTCTGACACTGCTCTCACCTGGTGGAACAACTATGCCCAGACTGTGGGTATTGCAAATGCTTACAAACTCTCATGGGATGAGTTAAAGCAGATGTTGAGGGGCGAGTATTGCCCCAGAGATGAATTATAGCAGTTGGAGGTAGAGTTCTGGAACCACAAAATGCAGGGTGATGACATCACGGGTTACACCAACCGTTTTCACCAACTGGCACTTCTGTGCCCATCCATGGTCGATCCCGAGTATAAGAGGATCGAGAAATACATAGATGGACTCCCCGGCAAACTTCAAGACCTGGTGACTTCATCCAAACCGGGTACTATTCAGAGCGCCATTCATATGGCTCACGAACTAACGGCCAACTCTGTCCGTCGTGTCATAACTTCAACCCCAACAACAAACAACAAGCGTAAGTGGGAAGGAAGTCCCAATTCCTCCAACCAAACCTTCAACAAAAAGCCTGAGTCTATTAAGGCTTATTCCTCGGGATCTACAGAGAGGAAAGGGTACATCGGGAACAAACCTTACTGTTTTAAATTCAACCGCCATCATGACGGTTCCTGCCCTTGTACTAATTGCAAAAGGTTCGGGCACTTAGCCAAGGATTGCGGAGCCAACATCCCTACCCCCAACACTAATGCACCGAAGACTTGCTTTGGGTGCGGAAATCCAGGGCATTTCAAGAGCGACTGCCCCAAACTGAAAAACAACAACAACAAGAACAACAACAACGCTCGAGGAAGAGCTTTTATGCTGAAATCAGGGGAAGCCCGTCAAGACCCTAATGTGGTCACGGGTACGTTCCTTCTCAATAACTTAACTGCCACTGTCTTATTTGATACTGGTGCTGATAAGAGCTTTATGTCTGATGAATTTTATCCACTACTTGACACTGCACCTATAGCCTTAGATTTTAAGTACACAGTAGAATTGGCAAACGGAAAACTTATTGAGGCCGACAGTGTGATACCTAATTGCACTTTAAACTTAGTTAATGAGCTCTTTTCCATTGATTTGATACCCGTCGAGATCGGCAGCTTTGACATCATCGTCGGTATAGATTGGTTATCCAAGCACCGAGCCGAAATAGTTTGTTTTGAGAAAATCGTCTGCATCCCTCTCGTCACCGGTGGAACTTTAGTCATACAAGGGGAGACCGGTGGGACGAGTCTAAACATCATTTCTTGCATGAAAACCCGAAAATACTTGAGAAAAGGGTACCAGGCAATCCTCGCACATGTTATGGAGTAAAAGTCAGAGGAGAAGCGACTTGAGGATGTGCCTATCGTTCGAGATTTCCCAGAAGTCTTTCCTGAAGACTTGCCTGGCCTTCCGCCACCTAGGTAATTCGAATTTTCTATTGACCTTGTGCCCAGTGCAGCACCTGTGGCACGAGCACCTTACCGACTAGCCCCATCCGAACTTCGGGAGTTGTCTACTCAGTTACAGGAACTCCTGGACAAGGGATTTATTCGACCAAGTTCCTCACCTTGGGGAGCTCCGGTCTTATTCGTGAAAAAGAAAGATGGATCATTCCGCATGTGTATCGATTATCAAGAGCTGAATAAGCTAACCATAAAGAATCGGTATCCACTTCCTAGAATCGATGACCTATTCGATCAACTTCAGGGATTGAGTGTTTACTCAAAAATTGACCTACGGTCAGGTTACCACCAACTCCGAGTTCGTGACGACGATATTCAAAAAACAGCTTTTCAAACACGCTATGGGCATTACGAATTCCAAGTGATGCCATTCGGCTTAACCAACGCACCGGCAGTATTCATGGACCTTATGAATCGGGTGTGCAAACCATATCTTGACAAGTTTGTCATTGTGTTCATTGATGACATCCTGATCTACTCGCGCAATGAGCAGGAACATGCTCAGCATCTGAAAACCGTTCTGGAACTTCTCAAACACGAAGAGTTATATGCCAAATTCTCTAAGTGTGAGTTCTGGATCCAAACCGTTCAATTCCTTGGGCACGTCATTGACCGTCAGGGAATCCATGTTGATCCTGCCAAGATTGAAGCAATCAAGGGCTGGGAGTCACCGACCACTCCAACCGAAGTGAGACAATTCTTAGGTCTCGCTGGGTATTACCGTCGATTCATTGAGAACTTTTCAAAAATAGCTGTCCCTTTAACGACACTGACTCGGAAAGATAAGAAATTCGACTGGACCGACAAACAAGAGTCAGCCTTCCAACTACTGAAACGCAAACTCTGCAGTGCACCGATCCTGTCCTTACCCGAAGGTACCGATGACTTCGTAGTTTACTGCGATGCCTCACACCAAGGACTTGGTTGTGTGTTAATGCAACGAGAAAAAGTCATTGCCTATGCCTCACGACAACTAAAAATTCATGAGAAAAACTATATGACACACGACCTAGAATTAGGTGTCGTGGTATTCGCGTTGAAAATCTGGAGACATTACCTCTACGGTACGAAAAGTACTATCTTTACCAATCACAAAAGCCGTCAGCGTTTTAATTAGATTAGATTAGATTATAGTAGGTAGGCTATAGGCTAAATAACCATTCACGAAAACCTAGGGATTTGTTAATTTTATTGAGAAAGGCAAGTTTAAAATCTAATTTAAAATGACACTTTTCCTTAAACCATGAAACGTAAAGTAAGGTACGCAAGAAACCTAAACGCTTTCCCTCGCTTATCATGCTTGAGTTTCACTAATAGGAATTAATAAATTAAATCCGAACATATTTTCTAAGTTAATTGTTTGCCGGGTTTGTAGTGTTTATGGTATTAAGAACGGTTAGACTTGTTATGGACTTGCTACTCTGTTCCTTCGCCCACGAGCAAATGCGTTCAATAATAAGGGCCACTGACTCCCTCACAGGAGAGTGTGGAGAGTTGAGCATTGTTGCTTATGCCGAAGATGGATACAGAACTGATATTTATCATAGGGATGTTGACAAAGGAACTTCAAGAAAGAAGAAAGAGTAACCATGCGGGAATTTTTTGCATATAAGATACAAGAAAGACATCACGTTCACAATGCACGGAAACTGTACCAACAATTCTTAGTTGATGCGTACACCATGGTTGAATCTGAAAGAATTTCTTATATACGCAAAAACCAAAACATTCTAAGATGTGATTCACTCAAAAACTTGACAAACGCTGCAAATAGAGGCAACACCGACACCAGTTTATTAGGAAACCGTATAAAATTGCCATCTTCCTTTACAGGCAGCGCAAGATATATGGTAGAAAATTATCGTGATGCTATGGCCTTATGTCGAACCTTTGGATATCCAGACCTGTTTCTTACATTTACTTGCAACCCAAAATGGCCTGAAATCAGAAGGATTTTAAAAGACACTAACCTAAACCCGGAAGACAAACCTGCCTATTTAGCGAGAATGAAAACCAGTGGAATTTCATATCATCTTACAGTACCATTTTTACTCATCAAATGCTAGGTTTTGAACAGGAAACTTTGACGATACACCGAACAAACAAAAACTCCTTGATTTCGTAGAAAATTCAAACGATGTCTAAAGATGAATAACCAACAGTGTAGACTTGAGAAACAAACAAATAAAAGTTCTTGCGATCAAAGTTTTCCTAGAGTGGAGAAAAGTTTCTGTTGTAAGCCGTGCGAATCTCCATGAACCCATCTATCCTGTACCCATCTCTGATATGCTCTTTAACGTCCCGAATATGGATGCCAGAACAGCTACGGGAATGATTATCCAAATGCTGATCATCTACCAACAAAAGAAGTAGATTTTAGTATCTTAGCACTTACTAATAATTTTGTGCAGTAGTCTTTCTATTACCTTTTTCTTTACTTTTTAATGCAGGGTTCGACTTTGTAAAAGTAATATCAATGTTTAGGTGGGATAGGGGGTTTTTGAACAGAATAAACCGAGGACTAATCAACTGAAATGAGATGATGAGCTTAATTTATACCTGAAAGTGAGTAATAGGTACCCTGTGAATGCGCAGATAACATGCGCACGGTATCATTAACGCCTGTGAGAACGAAAGTTTCATCAGCTACAACAGTGACAATATTAGTACATGTCATCCGAGAAGTAAATAGAACATAAACGCAATTAACATATAGTTAATACAAATAGGAAATCTACCACTAAAATCCCAAGTAAGGATCCCAGGAATGCCATTAGAGGACCTATATAAATTAAAAGAAAGAATTAAGCAGCAAACCGTTGCAATGAAAAAAAACTTACGTTATGTATAAACTGGACTATGATCGACCACAGTTAATTTGTATCCCAAACTAAGTGATTGATTAAGGGGAGATGTAGTCCTAAAAATATGTGTCACTTTGACCGTATTGTTTATTTTTGCATATAGCAGCTTACTAGAAGTCTAACATAAATTCCCATACTACTATATTAAAAGAATTGTCACGATACTGCCATGAACTTTGTTGAACACAGATTAAACTAAAGGAATAATACTTCTGCTTACCAAATAGAGGCACTATGAGTGCTAAAGGGATACTAAACATCACAAGTATCAACCTCGTGAAAAATCTAGCACCAAGATTTCTCCAATATCCAAGCTTCATACTTGTAATACTTTGGTCCCATCTTATGACCAACGGCCATAATGCCAAAACATATCTGATCAGCTGATGAACTCCCTGCAAAAGACAGATACAAGTATGACGTTTCTTTTGTCATATTAATCAACAACTTACCTTGTTAAATATATAAATGTCATTTAATATCATTTACATACCGTAATCATCAAAGCAATTGTGGATATGGCCAATTTTTCGGGAGACTCAAGATAAAGTTTGGATCCACATCATTGCCAAATAAAGCATATCCAGCTATTGCGGTCATCACGTATATAAGCATTGTTGGGAGGAAGCTGCACATAACAAACAGATAATAGTGGAGGTTTTCATTTTCAAAGATGTATCTATATCTATAGTTATAATTATTACTATTACTAAGAAATTATATATTCATTTTAATATTTTATACTTGATTAAGTAACTACAAAATTAAAACTTGTAATTATCCACTTAGTGAAACAATTTGGGCCTGTTGGGCTAAAATCTGTTGAAGATCAATTGAATAAATATTTTAAGTGTTTAGCTCTGTTGGAAGTTAATTATGTTGGTGTTTGAAGACTTAGTTCTGCTGGTAGAGTTAGCTCTGTTCATTTATTGAAGACAAAATTTTCCAGAGTTAGTTCTGCTAGTCATCTCAATGTTAGTTCTGCCAGGTGTTTCTGTTATTAGTTCTGCCAAGACTGAAGAAACGCAAAGATTAGTTCTGCCAGTTCATATCATTAGTGTTACTCATCATTTTTGTTAGTTCTGCTCAGTGGATCTGCTTTCTACCAACTCTGCAGTACAAGTACACCTACTGCAGACATGCGTTTGAGGAATAGTGCACGCAGCAGACAAGGAATGGCAATGCATTTAATGCTGGCGTGTTTCCTAGAAAACTTGTCTTAGAAAAGTAGATTTTGTATAGATTTTATACAAGTTGTTTAGTGTATAAGTATGTCCTATGGTTCATGGTTAGAATATACTAGATAGGAATGCTTGCTTGTGTATGAGGTGTAAGTCTCTAGTCAAGTTGTAACCTAACTTCAAGGTCTTTGTAACCCTGATACAACAAGTGTATCCGTATTATTGAAATAATAATATTGAAGCTTTTGGCTATTGAATCAATTGTGTTCTTGTCTTTCATTCAAATCTATTACAATCCTATTACAAGTAATACACATAATCTTCCTAACTTAACAAGTGTTACTCCACAAACTTCTTGTTAAGAATTCATTACTTGTGTCAATACATTTGTGTAAACAAGTGTAATTATGGGACCCCATAATTGGTATCAGAGCTTGTGTAAGCTTCGGATTCAGGAAGATCTGGGATAGTGCAGTTAATAGTTTGAGGTTTAGTTCATCCTTAAGTTTGATATTGTTAGTATGAGATGGTATCCAGGTATCTAGAATTCCTATTCTTAGACCTGATGAGTACAATATGTAGAGAAATAGAATCAAGCAACACATGTTGCTTACTGATTATCAGTTATGGGACATTGTGGAAAATGGTCCCAAGTATAAAACTGATGCTAATGGTGTAAGATTGCCAAGAGGTACACCAACAACTGAGCAAGAAAGAAGAGAAAGAGCTACAGAACTAAAAGCTTTAAGCACTTTGTTACTCTCTATTCTAAATGAGTATCAAAGTGAGTTTGAGCAAGTTGATGATGCTAAGGTGCTTATAGAAGAGTTGGACAAGAGATTTGCAGGGAATGAAAGCACCAAGAAGAACAAAAGATCCATGCTCAAATAGCAGCTTGAAAATTTTAGCTCTGTCAAGTCTGAGACTTTGACTCAAGTGTTCAACAGGTATAGAAAGTTAGTTGGTGAGCTTAAGAATCACAAAGTTGTCATAGACAAAGATGATCTTAACAGAAAGCTCTTAAGATCTTTGGGTGAAGAATGGACCATATACACAGTTGGTCTAAGGCAAAGAAGTGATTTAGATGACAAGGAGGTCAATGATCTATATAATGATCTCATAGCTTTTGAGCTTGAAGTTGAAAGCAGAAAGCAAAGTGTTGGTGAAGCACAAGGATCTCATAATGCTGCTTTTATGTCTATAGGAAGGTCTAAGGTAGATCCAAAGAGTTATGGATCTGTACCTGTTGTGAAAGCTGTAGGATCTGGATCATCATCTGTGACACTGGAAAAGTCCACAAATCAAGTTGTAGAAGCTTTCTTTGCTAGTCATGTGAACTCCTCACTGACTAATGAAGAATTAGAGCAAGTAAATCCTGATAATCTAGAGGAAATGGACATTAAATGGCAGATGGCAATGATTACTAATATCGCGTAAAAAGTCATGTTTTTACTACCGATATCTCTCTCGTTCTGGAACAATTCTTGGCACTTTAACTCAAAAACATTACAAATCAATAGTATTATGCCAAGATGGTCAAAACAAGGTTGCACGATGAAAATCAAGCAAAACGGATGAAAAACGAAGATTTCACACACGTTTGAAGATTCAAGACATCAAAATGAGATTTCAAGACAAAAGTGCTCATCACCAACATCCACCTGACCCAAGATGTTTGTTTTCAGATTACGAATCCAATAGAAGAAGAATCAACAAAAACGGAAAAAGAATGAAGATTCTACGTACTCCGGAAGATCCAAACGATTCGTACGACATATCTAAAGTTCAGAGACATATTTTTGGGATTTCTTTTCATCAAAAGCTTCATTTTTGAATTACGAATCCAACGCAAAAAGAATCGACGCAAACAGACGCATAACAAAGAAAACATGCACGAATCGAGAAACGAGGCAACAGGCAGCGGGCTGGTGCAGGTAGCATCCAGCCGCCGCCGACCAGCCACCAGGCCGCCGCCGGCTGCCACCTGGCCTCCGCCGGCTGCCACCCACCTGCACGGATTGCGCTTTTTTATCCTTTTTCGTACCCGGTGCTAGACCTTTACGTGTTTTTCCGTACCCGATGCACCACCTTTTCCACCTTTTTCGTACCCGGTGCCACTACCTTTTCCACCTTTTGCTATTGTGAGCTTCCACTTGCTAAAATGCACCAAAACTCTCCTATAAATAGGAGGCATGAGCCTCATTTGAAAAAAGACACCAAGGGCACTAGGATACCAACATACCTAGGCACTTTCACACTTTTTTTCTCTAGCTTCTAGCTTTTCTTTCTTTCTTAATTTTAAATTAGTATTAGGCTAGTTAAAATAGAAGCAAGGAACGTACTTGTAGTCCTTGGTGAGGAACATATTTGTAATCTTTGGTGTACGCTTGGAGCAACTCTTATTGATTCAAGTCTACTCCTTCTCGCATATTAATCTCGGTTATTTCTATCCTTATCTATCTTGATTAAATATGTATACTTTAATTATGCTAGAGATAGTTTGTGCCATGATTAGCGAGTAGATTACTATTGTGTTTGTTGTGATGTAGTTAGCATATATAATTGTGGGATGACTTTAAATATGTCGTGAAATAATATGAGCTATTCGACTGTTTACTCGGTATAGTGCTGGAAATGCTTTTAAGCAAAGTACATACGTATGGAAGCCGGTAACGACCGAAGGTAGTTGTATTATGGATCGACATTATAAAATGGAAACTTTATGAACGGACTTATCTTATGACTTTAAACCTAAAACTTACATTCTCCTTTCGATTAACAAACGTGATCGTAACCTTGTAAAGAGGAGTCGCGAACCTTACTACTTGGTCAATAGTTATCTGTGTAAAACTATGGTTTCAATTGTAACGTCATGCGAGCATCATAAAATGCAATGTGATTACGTGGAATTGTCATGAGTATTGTACACTTGAAATCACAATGTACTTATCATGTAAACATCACGAAGCAATTGAATTCACAATGGAAACATCGGTAAACGATTAAATACATTGCGGACTGCCATAGCATTTTCCGACATGGTTTGGGTTTAACTTTATGCAAAAAGCCGTCAGCATTTTAATTAACGTTTTAGTTAGATTAGTTAGTTTAGATTAGATTAGGTAGGCTATAGGCTAAATAACCATTTACGAAAACCTAGGTAATTGTATTGAGAAAGGCAAGTTTAAAATCCAACTTAAATCGATACTTTTCCTTAACCTATGAAATATAAAGTAAGGTACGCAAGAAACCTCAACACTTTCCTTCGCTTACCATGCTTAAACTTCATTAATAGGAATTGATCAACTAAGTCCGAACATATTTGCTAAGATTAGTTGTCTGCTAAATTTATAGTCTTTATGATATTAAGAACTGTTAGACTTGTTGTAGACTTGCTACTCTATTCCTTCGCCCACGAGCAAATGTGTTCAATAACAAGGGCCACTGACTCCCTCACTATAGAGTGTGGAGAGTTGAGCATTGTCTGTCTGATCAGAATCATGACACCGTGGTTCCTCGTGACATATTAGTTGATGGCCGACTAATAGGGAATCCATCGGTTATACCATGAACTACCAAGTTTAGTGAACATTCCAAATTTAGTAAACATTTTCCCTACAAGTCATCGTCCCACATTATAAGCTAATGAACTCACAACAAATACTCCTTTTATTATCTGATTTACCATTATCTTTTATTCGCTTTACTTAGTTTACTTAATTAACTGAACCAAAAACCCCCAACGCACTCTTTTAAAACATTTACTAGAAAAGAAAGGTTGATTGGATCACCTCCGTTTCAATTCAGTTTCTCTTTAAGAACGACTCTAGGTCATACTTACCATCTACTAGCCTTTGGTTCAGTAATAGTAAGTCACACTTAGACCCCAGCAAATACAAATTTAAAACAAACCGATCGCAGTCCGAGCACCATCTTCATACGACGCTTCGGCACCCATCAATTACCATGAGGGTAAAGAGGTTCTTGCAAAGAACAGAAAGGAATAATTTTGCTGGAAAAAGGGATGACAATGTGGGGTTTGACAAAAGCAAAGTAGAATGCTACAACTGCCACAAATTAGGTCATTTTGCTAGAGAGTGCAGATCTCCAAGGCAAGAGGGAAATGGAAAGAGATCTGGTGGATACAATGCTGCATACAATGGTCCTCAGACTAGAACCATTCCTGTTCAAGAATCTACACCAAATGCTCTTGTTTCACAAGATGGTATGGGTTATGATTGGAGTGATCAAGCTGAAGTGGAACCTCAGAATCATGCTTTGATGGCTATTGGAGAAGAAGATACATCAGATGAAGTTCCTTATGAGGTACAAGCAAAATTATGTTCTAATATGTGTAAGAAAACTGTTAAACATTACAGAGATCATAATGCTAATATTTGTAAGGAACTTAGGGATTGGGACATTAGAAACCAACACACAACCTTAGCAATAGAAGATTTAGAAAAACAGATAAAAGCATACAAGAAAAATGAGGAACAATATGATTATGATCTTAAGTATGCTCAGTATGGAAAGGATGTTTTGCAAAATAAGGTTGATGATTTAATTAAGAAACTAGCTGAAGTCACTGCTGAGAAAGAAAGCATCAAACTTACAGTGGCTGAGCTAGAGAATGCTTCTGAAAGTGTTCAAAATCTGATTAAGAATCAAATTCATGATAAGATTAAAACTGGCTTAGGTTATAATCTTAACAGTGTACCTCCACCTTACAACCACACATACATGCCTCCTAAAACTGACTTAGACATAAGTAAGCTTAAGGAGAAAATGATAGATGAGGTTAAGCAAGCAGATCATGTTGCTGCATTGAACAAAAATGCAAATGATCTAGAAAAGGTTGAGGTATCTGAGTGGAATTCAGATAATGAGGATGAATCTAAAGAAATTGAGAAAGTTCATTCAAAACTAAACTCTGTTACTGGGCTAGTATCTAAGTTTAAGGCTGAGAAACTAGCAGAGGGTAAGAAATTGTTCAAAGAAAAAGCTAAGATGAACTTGAATAATCAGGGAAAAGGTGTTAGTACATCTGTTAACACACAAGTAAATGATAAAATTGTTATTGTTAAATGTACTAAATGTGCTTTTTTAGCTAGCTCATCATCATCTTCAAAATCAAAGAAAAATTCAAGAGGGAACCAAAGAAACTGGAATCAAATGGTTTCTCAAAAACTTGGATCAAATTTCAAAAGAATTGATGAGAAAGCTTGTTTCATCTGTGGAAGATTTAATCATCTTCAAAATGACTGCTATTATAACCCAAAATTTCAACGGGTTAAGCAATCATCATGGACTACTGCTGACAGAATTAACCATCAAAATTGATTTTGTTTGTTCTTTTATTTTAATGATGTTTCAGATAATGACTACATTCCGGAGCAGTATGCAATTGGTAAAGAGATAGTATCTGAATCTGGTGTTACACAATGGTTACCAGAAGTTGATGACGCTGTCAAACCTGTGCGAGGTGCCATTTTTGAAACTATTGCCGATGCTTTTAAGTTTTATCAACATTACGGTCGCCAAAATGGATTTGAAGTACGAAAATCTACTCAGACACCAGTTAGAAGGCAGCGAGTTAATGATGGACATCGCACCATTAAAATCAAATACTTTGTGTGCAGCAAAGAAGGATTCAATACCAAAAAAAAAGAAACCAGCTTTACAAAGAGTGATGCGGTTATCACCAATGAAAACCACGGTCTTGAAAAGTAGTAGTTGTTGTAACAGTAGCTTGGAAGAGAGTGTCGGTGACAATAGTAGTGAAGGCGATAATGCCTCTGACTCATCTAAGAAGGTGGGCAAGCAAAAACGGAGAAGACCTTCACAACGTATTGGTTGTCAAGCAAGTTTTAAGCTTCAATTAGTTGAAGGAAATAAATACGAGCTCTACAATTTTGTCGAGGAACACAACCATTGTTTGGTGCAGCCAGATTATACGCAACATTTGAAGTCGTATAGAAGGTTGGACAATTCTATGAAAACTAGGTTACATAATTTATTATTGGCTGGCATTGGTCCGACAGTTGGACATCGTATACTTACAAAGATTCACGGGGGTCATGATAAAGTGGGTGCTACTCCCACAGACTGTCAAAACTATAAGAGGGATTTAAATGCGTATATTGGTAAAGCTGATGCACAAATGATGGTTAATATGCTGAATGAGAGAAAGGAGTGTCTACCTAACTTTTCATTTGAATACTTCACAAAGGAGGATGGTACTCTTGGAGGGTTCTTTTGGGCTGATGAGTGTGCAAAGAGAAACTACTTTGCATTTGGTGATGTTGTGTCATTTGATGCGACCTACCATTCAAACAAGTAATGTTAACGCTTTTAAAGTATCCATTTATACGTATTTTATACTGTATTAATAAACATAATACTTATTCTTGTTCTTTTAACAGATACAATATGGTGTTCATCCCATTTACGGGTGTGGATAATCACAAAAGGTGTATTACATTTGGTGCTGGAATGCTTAAACACGAGAACGTGTTTTCCTACAAGTGGTTGATAACTGCATTCAAGAATGAATTCCCCCGTGAGCCAATAATTGTAATGACAGACCAAGATCCTGCGCTCAAAATAGCAGTCGATGAAACTTTTGTTACTGCACGCCATCGTCTATGTATGTGGCACATTATGGAGAAACTTAGCACAAAGGTAATGAATAATTATTAGTTTCTTACCACTATTAACATATTCAAACTCATACGTACAGTAACATTGGATTTTACATATTGTAGGTTGGTGCATCCATATGCAATTCTGGTCTCAAGGCCCATTTATCTAAAATAGTGTGGACAGATAAGCTTGATCCAATCTACTTTGAAAATCGGTGGGCTGACGTTATGAACAAGTTCAACCTTCATGATAATAACTGGCTCAGCGACATGTATAATTTGAGGTCAAATTGGATCCCTGCGTATTTTCGTGAGTGGAACATGTCTGGACTTATGCGAACATCGTCGCGTTCTGAAAGCAAAAATCATATGTTTGGCCAGTTGATGAGTTCAAGCTCAACTTTGGTTGAATTTCTTGGTCTGTTTGAAACTGCGATCCAGACACAACATTTTACCCAGTCAAAAAATGATCATGAAACAATGTACACCAAACCTGATCTAGACCCCGAATCTCCATTCGAGAAAGATACTGTTAAGATTTACACTCGGGCCGTTTTCTATGATGTGCAGAAGGAAATTGTTGCAGCATCGAAGCATTGCATTTCACAATGTTTTTCGGATGTTGATGGTCGCAAAAAATACTTAATTATCGACACAAGTGTGACCAGTACGAGTATTGATGAAAGCATTGACAGAGAAGCTAACCCCAAAAAATTTGACGAGCTTGTGCCAATCAAAAGTCAGGTACAGTAACCAGATTCTTCTTTCAAATTCATTGTCACATGATTAAATATCTCTCTATTTTTATAGGTTTGCTATACGGAGGTTGGTCAAGAGTTATTATGCACCTGCAAACAGTATGAGAGGTTTGGTCTACTATGTCGTCACATATTTTATGTTCTTAAGGCATGCAAGATCGAGAGGTTTCCACAACGATACATATGTAAAAGATGGACCCGTGATGTTGTTCCCAAGAAGCCTGCCCAAAATGTTATCCAACCAACTCAAGTTGGTTCACCCGAAGGGGATACTGGAGCAGTAATTCGTGAATTATCCAAAAATTTTGACTACTGTGTCAACAGGTTGATGCTAGACCCTGAAAAATTAGCTTCATTCCGTGTTTCTCAGCAAGTTTTGGTCCAAAAAATTGACCAAGAGATGGGTAATCAACCATCCGCAAGCCCAAAAGAATTCATTAAGGCAATGGTTGGTGTTGCCCAACCAGACGAAGTTAATGTTCACCCCCCAAAAGGACTCGTTAACAAAGGAGGTGGGAAGCGAAACCGAATTACTAGATCCCGAGAGGAGTCAATCAAGAAATCTAACAAGCCTCTACGTATGTGTGCCTATTGTAAAATCAAGACGGATCATGATATTCGCAACTGTAAGGTAAGGAAGAAAGATGAAGCAGAAGCAAAAGCTGCAGCACTTGCCACTGAAACAAGTGACATGACAATAGATTAGTATCAGTTGGTAGTTAGAAGTTCCATTGTTTTTGTCCCAGTACGGTTTATGTTTTTTTCAAGAACTTCTTTCCTTGGTTTCATATCAATAAATTATTTATATTGGATTCGTTGACCAGTGTTATGCAGCTATATAGAAGCTATATTATGTTTTCTAGATTTCAGTAACCATAACTTGACAAAAATACAATATGCATCTATATAAACTAGTTCAAACTGAGTATCTGACACTGTGATATTCAGACTCAAACTTGACAAAAATAAACATACACTTACCCACAGACCACATAATATGTAGATACTAATATACGAAGACCAGTATTGACAACGAAATCATTTCTACGATAGGTGACATAGGTATAAAGCCAATAACCCAAGAGCCATATATAAAACAACGAGAATTTAAACTGAACCATTTTCATTAGCTTTCTATTAGTTATGAGTTCCCAAGGACACATACTTTATCAATTTGTTTCTTTAAATAAGCTATTGAATATAGAGAAATTGGAAACGTTATTCTATATACGCTACAAAGTAAGGCTATTAATTATCAGAACGTCATAAGCAATTGACCATACAAGTGAAAGAAACATTTTATTTTAACAAGACATACAGGTTAACACGAAAAAGATAAGGAATCAACTTTTTACTTACATATGATAAGCACATTGAAATATGATAAAAAAGATCCCATCTGCATCCATGTAGTAACTTGAATTCAGATGCTACTATGACAGTACTTCATATAGATATACCAAAATAAATGCTTTGGTTGTTCTGGTGTTGCATACGGTTTGCAGAAGATTAAATGCAGCAGAACTATTTCTTAGTTAAAAACAAGTTTATTATCTAACTCAAGCACACCAATCAAGGGTTGAACCACACTTAAAGAAGGATTAAATCTGAAACCCATAAACAAGTACTAGAACACTAGCATGAAGAAGGAAAAAAAATCCAACATAAGTTGTGACACTACTAATATTAAAAACCCAACTTCATCAAGGTCTTATTCCTGACAAACAATATATCATCACCATCTACTTCGCTACGCAAATCTTCTCAAACGCTCTTCGATCCGCTCTTTTGCATTCTCACCCAGCTGTAATTTCTCATCATGTGTCAAAGCATTGTATGCCTTAATCTCAGAATCCACCCTCCATTTCATGTCATTTGCATTCCACATGAGTATTTTGGCTAGATATTTGTGACGAAGCCTATCAAGTTGTTCCTTCTGCGAATCCCCTTCCTTAAAAAATCCCGCATTCCATCCGGCTAAATTACCCGGAAACGTTTCCATATGTCTCATCATAAAATGCCGCAATCCACCCAGTTGTTTGTAGTCCTCCACGCCATTCGTAGCCGCACTATGTCTGATAGACTTAGCTTTTTTGCTTTTGCCTTGTGTGTGGTGTCAAGGTAATCAACAAACAGCTTTTTTTGCAAATGAACATTATAGTTATAACAAATTACCATTTCTTTACAAATAATGCATATGACTAACTCACCACTAGGTTCGGGATTTCTTTATATCCATCTAGCGAGTCATCCCCTGCTGCCATGTTGTCTATCAAGTAAATGCTCTCGTTTTTAAACTTGAAGCATATCAGATAGAAGTGAGATTGCCGAATAATTGGTATGAACACCTACGATGTACCATATAACATTACAAAATTAAAAGTCTGTGTGCATTACCTATAGCCCTAAATGATAATATATACATGGTACTTACCAGCTCGGCATCACACATATGCACTCGAGTGTTTCTCACCACATTATCTACATTCTCTTTAAATTTTGCAAATTTCCTCTCATATGTCATTGTACCCCCATCATCGCATGGCTCTATAAACGACAAACCATAATTAATAAAAAAAAATTATAGATAGTATCACACTTCTACCAAAAAAAATTGGAATGCACAACTTACCATTATTGTTGTGTTGCAAAATAATCTATTGGGTGAGCCAGCCGATTTGAGTTGTTGCTCGTGGTTGAGGATGCATGCCCAGGCATCTATGACACCCACATGCACTTCTGAGTCAGGAATCAAGCTTTCAATCATTACTCTAGCCATTTTTGTTCCCGAGGGATGCTGGAACACAATGTCACTGCAAAGCAAAACAGTTTAATAGATATTTTTTGGTGTAAAACATATATACACTTTACAATTAAGTGATGCTTCTACACATTGTCAAACTATTCAAACTTACTATTCCGGGGCTAAGGCTTGGAAAAAACAATTAGTAACTTGATATTCTATACTCTTTAAAGATGTCCTCATTTTCACGACCCTATCATAGTAAGGTGATTTCATAGCAGCAGCAGGTTTTACATGTCATCTCACCCTTGCTTGTGTTGCCTCGTCTTGTTGTTTTACCGCAACATCAACCATCTCCTTTTCTAAGGATCTTGCAAGAGGTATACCACCAACTGGTGTATGCATCATTTCATCATTAATCTGAGCTTGATGATTTTGAAAACATGTATCTCCACCTACCTTATTTTGTCCATTAAGATTTGAACCCGCCAATAATGGTAGTGTGGCTGCAACTTTTGACGCACACTTCAATGACAACTTCCCTTGAAATTTTTTGTTGGCTAGTGATATTCCTAACCCCAATGAGGCACTCTGTTTTATTTGAGCAGGGTTGCTACTGTTACCAGCATTCTCCTTTGATTTAGATGGCACCTCTGAACCACTTTGCTTCCTCCTTGCTACCGCATCCAATCCTGAATTTTCAAGAATCTCACAAACAATCGGATCCGACAAAATCTGGGTTAGGGTTGGTGTTTCTTGCTCAGAAGTTACGTTTTTTTACTTCTTTGGCATTACTGGCATTTCCAACATCATTAGCTTGATTCACATTTACGGTTACAAATAACTTAGCCATTTCTGATCTCAACCAACTTATCGTATGGCATATGAGCTCACTCTTCGGATACTTGTTTAGTGCCTTGCCCATATTTTCTTCCAGCTCTACCTTAGTGTTACAGAGATACTTTAATATGCTCTTCAACTCATGCTCATATTCCTGCATTTGGAAATTCATATTGTTATACATAAGTATTTTTAACAAGCAACCATATCTCTGATTGAGATGCAATGAATCATTTATTCGTTACATAGGATGCAATCACATATGTTATATTTATTTTTAATAACACGGTACCAATAATAATGATAATTATGTTGTAGTAATCAAACATCACAATTATGGTTGATCCAAACCGAATTCCGTACGCTGTGATGCATCCCCAATATTTATTTCCTAATCATTTAATTACATAGTTTAACGATATTAATTAAATTAACATAATATACCTCTTCATTGTAATCACATTCTTGCCACTCTTCAGCACTTCCACTTGACCCGTTGGTGCCTCGCGGTGTCCATAATTGTTCAATTAATTCTTGAGTGTCGTAAGGGTTATACTCCTCCATTTGCTCTGATCCGCTGGTTTGTGCATCCATGTTTTCACCAACTTCTTTAGTTGTTCTTGCATCCTCGCTGATCATGATTCTCATGTTATTCGATTCTTCTATTATGATGTCCTTCTGACCAAAACCACCAGACGCTAGCTCCTCTGATTCTCTCTGTTTTAGTGCATCAGTTGTCCAATTAAGTATAGCGGGGATGACCACATTTTCTCGACTCGATTCTCCTCGTGTATTATGGACATACCAAACCTGCATTATAAATAAATAAATAAGCATTATCTATATCTGTAAGATGAGCACAACAATATAGGTCTTCATTTACTATCGAATGCATCTTACCACTAGGAAAAGTAAAGGACCCGTGTACCAGCTTTGTGGATCATCCCTGTCCCAATCATTCTTACTTTTTTTCAAGCACTCTAGTACATAATTGCACCAATCAGTTCTCTTTATGTCATCCTCATTCCTGATATAAGGCAATATTTTTTGATTCACAATGGAGCATTTTATTCCTTCGGCCAAAACTGTCATGATCACTACTATTATGTTTAGCTTAAAAAACTCCCCGGCCTCGTGTGACCTACCAATTGCTTCTATCACATTTTTAACAGATATCCTTTTTCTTCCGCGTGCAGGTTTTCGAAATTGACTTCTCCATTTCCTAAGAATGCTTCTTCCCCCTACTCCTTCCTTAGTAACACACTGTATTGTTGCTTGTCCCATTGGGAATCCAAGTATTTCCTCAATAGATTGTCGGGTAATCCTAAACTCACGTGTCCCAACCTTAAATACACACTTCACTGGATCAAAGCTATCTACAACCCAATACGCCAACTTCGCTGGAAGTTTTCCTATCTTCAATGTTAGTAGACTTTGAAACCCATCTCTGTCAACCATTGTTTTTGTTCTGTTGACAATTTAGACATTAACTTAACCAACTGCAATGGGCTTTGACGTGTACTTAGTGTCCCTTTTTTCATAGTCCTCTTGTAGTTAGTTTTCCCCTTCGACACTCGTGCCTTTTTACTAATCTTTGCCGGATGTTTTACTTTTATTAACTTTTTTGGATCATTTTTCCTGTTGTCATCAACAAAATCATTATCTGAATGAAACGTGTTTGTATATGCACATGCACACAATACAAACCAACTTTAATTACATACTATCATATTTAATGGGATCTCTAACAGAAAATTATCGGAGTAATCACATCATCCCGATTAAGACACATTAATAAACAATAAAATAAACACATCAACCCAACCCTGATACATTGTGATATATGTGTATTACGGATGCATCCCAGCTACAACCACAATTATGATTGGATGCAACGAATCTACAAAAATATGTTTGCCACAACAAGTTTAGGTGGTGTTATGCATCCCAACCTAGTGGTGCATCCCCACACCAATCAAAAAAAAATTGGATCCCATTTCCCTCCCATAGCTTCAGGACTTATAATTTCATAACATGTACATTTATCAACATCAAAAGTATGAGAAAATGCAGCGAAAACACATAATATGGACTGTGATCAGAAACAAAATGTACCGATGTTTGCTATGGAGCCCAAACTAAATCTATAAGTTGTTGTGCATCTCTACACCTAATGTATCCCATTTTTATCCAATCTATATACGCATTAAAATTAATTATGCTATACAAATAACAACATCAATAGTATCCAAGACTTACAAATTCGGATGCTCTAATAATATAAACAAGCATTATGACCCAATGTCAAAAAAAAAACATATTAAGATAGGATTATTAAGCGTAACTTACATTTCCTAATTCCACCCATGCTTTTAGAGTCAGCAACATTAATACACAATTCTTTGCATTCTTCAACAAAATTGATTGCTACATGCGGTTCACTTCGCGGACTGATTCTTTTCTGTGGACTGATTCTTTTCATCTTTTTTGAAAGTACTATCCAACTTTCCCCTAATTTACCGGTATATTAATAAGTAAACATTAAACATAAATAATTAAAGAAAAAATCAATAAGGATGCATAACGTTGCTTCAAAAAATAATAGGATGCATTACACATACTCATATGTTTCTCAGCAGCAACAGACTATTCGATGACCTATGAGATGTATCACTCCCTCCAATTTATTGGTCGAGCTTTTTAATATAATGCATGGGATTCTCTTATTCTTTAATGTTATTGCATCCATAAATCCCAATTATTGACTTAATTAGCTAGACTGATATACCGGGATAGATTTGCGATCGTATCGTCTTCTGCATCGGTTTCAAATCATCAATATAAACCCTTTTAATGACCCCATATTATGTTTACTTATTTACCCTTAAAAGGCTTTTGCAAATTACTATTATGCACCTCATATTAATGTACATTTAAAACAGATCGATCCATCATGTTTTGCATCCTAAGGCCCAAATTTATTCTTATTTTATCATCTATGTAGGAATGTTCTCATGGGAAGGCCACCCTATATACATACATATATATATATATATATATATAACACATTTTAGATTTTTTTAAGAGGGAAATTACCAATATGCCCCTAACATTAACAATAACATATAAAAATATACTTTAAATTACTAACATACCCCTACATGTATAAAATCTCATTAATATTATAATTATTAAACTTAAAAGTAATAAATATAGGACATTTAACTCTAATTAATTAAAACATGTATATATCTATTTATATATTTATCTTTACTAATATATAATGCATTTCAATGTTTTTTTAAAGATTGAGTTTACTAATTTACCCCTAACATTATTATTAATATTTGAAAAAACTTTATGAAATTACTAACTTACCCCTACATATATGATTACTTCTTATACACTATCATTACTATGAAATTTTAATGTAAACAAAATGTGACATAACTTTTTAACCGTAAAGAGTTACGAGACGTGTAAATTATGGACGGGAAGGTTGGAACGAGATGAACATCTTAGCAAACTGCCTTTTTTATGCTTTTCAATCTTTTCGACCGGTTTTTACTACACTTCGTCCGTCATATTTATAACGTTCGTAAAAAATACACGATTTAAATACGTTTAATGGAGTCAGCTTTTAGTCAGCGTACACACCATCTTCCTTTTTAGACTTTAAGTTATAGAAATTATTAACTTGCACCATCATTCTTTTAAACAAATAATAAAAATTAACATTAGCAATAATAATAATAAGATTACTAATCTTGTTTGTTTAATTATACAATTACTGAAATCATATGTGAAATAATCAAGTTATCTACACTTCTATATCTATTACTATTATATAACACATTTTGAATATTTTTTAGGAGGGAAATTACCAATATGCCCCTAACATTAACAATAATATTTGAAAATCTACTTTAAATTACTAAACATACCCCTACATATATTAAAATCTCATTAATATCATAATTATTAAACTTAAAAGTAATAAATATATGACATTTAGGGTGCGCTTGGTTCAAAGTGGGAAATGGGAATTGGAAAGGGAAATGGTATACTAAGGAAATACTATGCAATGCAATGAGCATTCCTTAGTAATACATTTATTATTGATGTTGCTTGATATCGGTTGGTGTTTAAGTGTCAAATGAGTCAAATTTAATGGGTTACCTTTCGATTAGTGGATTGACCCGTTAACCCGAACCTTGGCGGGTTGGTGGGTTGGATTCGTGTCAAACGGGTCAAGTTTCCTTTGGAGTGACGCATTGACCCGTTAACCCGAGCCCAACTCGAAAAATTAAACAGTTTGGCGGGTTTCAAGTTAATTTCGGTTGGTGGAATAGTTTCGCGTCAAATGGGTCAAGTTCCATGAGTTACGTTTGGGTTGGTGAGTTGACCCGTTAACCCAAACGTTGACCCGAGTCCGACCCAAAAATATAATGGGTTAATGAGTATCGGGTTGACAAGTTGAGATACATTTATAAACGTTATATGTCAGCATAATGATATGTAATGATATCCATTACCTCCAATTTGGTGGGGAATAGGTGATTACCCACTAATGGGTAATGGAGCATTGCATTATATAATACCAAGCACCATCATTCATTACCTTTCCCATTCCCAACCCCTAATACCCTCTACAAAGCAGCCCCTTAACTCTAATTAATTAAATCATTTATATATCTATCTATATATTTATCTTTACTAATATATAATGCATTTCAATATTTTTTTAAAGATTGAATTTACTAATTTACCTCTAATATTATTATTAATATTTGAAAAAACTACATAAAATTACGAACTTACCCATAAATATATAATTACTTCTTATATACACTATCATTATTATGAAATTTTAATGCAAACAAAATGTAGCATAACTTTTTAACCGTAAGGAGTTACGAGACGTGTAAATTATGGACGGGAAGGTTGGAACAATACGAACATCTTAGCAAACAGCCAAAGGCGGTTTGTCCAATTTTTGTGGCCAAATTCCATCTTTAAAGCCTTCAAAATTCAATTTTCCCTAATTTTACACAAATTTTAACAATGTTGTAAGATATCAAAACGAACTCTCAATACTGTTTTTTATGAAATTGTAAATTTAAGCATTTTTTTGTATTCTTAATTTCATTTATATACAGTAAGTAATATCTGAGAGTTTCAATTTTTTGATCAGATTTTACGATTTCAATATCTCATACATAAGTTTAGTATATAATTATACCCACGTAAATAATGTATTTTAGTTAGTCACGACCCAACCCTCGATTTCACAAATCACAACTTGGAGCTAGCCATTTTGAACATGCAATCTAACAGCCGCAACTCGAAACCCGATCATTGAGTTCGCTACCACAATTATATATATATATATATATATATATATATATATATATATATTGGGTATTTAGTTTTAACTCATTTTTAAAGAGTACATATGTTATTTTTTCCTTTAAAGATAAACTATATCATAGTGTATTGTCATATAGAGTTTAATTATGATTTACGTACTACATATCGAGTACGAATGAACGTGAAACCTAATTTTGTCTCGCTGCATCGTGCGGGCATTCTGCTAGTGTGTGTGTGTATATATATATATAGTATATGGCATATTTTGAGGTTGATTTTGTCGAAATGTTTTGAATTGAGGGGGAGAGATGTAAATGTGTAAATACGCCGTAATTGTTTGTTTACATGTTCATAAACGATTGTTTATTCATAATAAACAAGAAAATATATATATACTTTAAAATTGGGAACCATAAAAGTGTTGATGATAGCATGATAGATCGTGTAAAATAATGAGAATAAGACGATGTATGATATTACATGTACAATATGATTATACATGTTTTAGATACGATATAGATGAAAAATAATTGAGTGGCCGTTTCATCTTGCGGTTCTGATCCGCGTATACTTGCAAATATAAAGTTGTAAAGGAAGCTGGAGAATGATTTTGAAATTTTATTCTATATAAACTGAACACTTATTGAATTATATTAGAGCTGATCTAGTCAACAAAAAGAGTTTTCTATAACTAACTTTTTTGAAAAATCATGGTCTATCCTAAATCAACTCTAATATAATTCAATAAATGTTCAGTTTATATTATAATTAGCCTCCCTCTCGTCATGTGTGAGCTGAGAGATATCAACAGGTTTCATCTACAAAACAGAAAACCACTTCAAGTTACATAAAACACATCAAACATTTAAAAACTTCTATCTTCTATATATCTAATTCTAGTTCCTTCAAGTCACTAAAAATAGTTTACAGTTGAAACCGATAGGTCTAAACACGAAATTTCAAGATTTGTAAAGATCCGACCCAGGCAAAAGATGAGAAATCAAAGAAGATTGAAGAAAACAAGTTTCTCTAAACAGCTGCTGTTATAATTTGAAGCTGCTGTAGTATGTTCACAAGAACTCAGACCCAAAAGAAGGTCACTTCCTTATCAGACCTAAAGGTTAGCTCAAGTCTAAATCAATAGTTCTTGAACTTGAAGATAAAGTATTCAACTGGTATATTCTAACATTGATACGTTCATAATAGTGGGTTAGCATTATGTGACGGTTGGTTTCGTCTCTTTTTCCAATTGCTTATCAACTCTCCATTAGTTTTTTTTTTCTTTTTATTCGTGTGTATATAAATAAAGGTCTATTATTAAATGTGTGATCATCAAAAATTAAAGTGATTATGTCAATAATGGCAGGGGTTAGTCAACTTCGGTCAGTTTTATAAAATGCTGACGTGATGCTAATGTGTCACAAACTGACCATTTAATTTTCAGTCATTGTTGAAAATGATCTTAAGCTAACAAGTATTTATGAAGTTAAACCCTCTAAATTTTTAAAATGCAAGCTAGATTTATAACTATTCTTTTGGTCAAAACATTATAAATATATTAAAAATCATTCAAAATATGTGATCTGAATACTCGTATTTACGAGTTAACCGATTGGTAAAAGTGTTAATATATAATAAGGATATCAAACTTTCACACTATATTCAACTTAGGGAATCATCAAATATTGTTTACTTAAATTAACCTTAACTATACATAATATGTTAAAAGGTAAATAAAATTTATTAAGATGTGTCAAGAATAATTAAAGTTTATTAAAATGTGTATAAAGACAACTGAAGTGTATAAAAATTTTCAAAATGAAGAATTCTTATTAGCTCATTTTTCACTATGCGAATGTTAAAAGTTAGATAACATTTTGTTAAAAAAGTTAGATTTATCCCCAAAATTGAACATTTTTTTGAAAGTTTGATTCCCTAAATCTATTAACCCTTTGTAAAATTAAAATGAGAACTCAAATGTTTGCACATCTTGCTACTATACGTTCTAATATAAAAACGTTCTACAAGCAATTGATATACAGAGTACTTACTGAAAACTGACTGGTCAGTTTGTACCACATCAACGTCACGTCAATTTTTCCCAAAATTGACTGACCCCTGCCATCAATAACTGGCCACTTCATCTTTCGGGCCTCACATTTATCAATTTATCTTAATTTCTATATTATAAACAAATAAAAAACAAGTAAATATAAGCTGGCCCCACCATCTCCAAACTCATGGAACGTCAAATATGTGACTCAAAGAAATGACGAGCTAAAGTAACGGGGGTGTGCTATTGGTGTCACTTAAATGACGGGTGTCAGTTGCAAAGAGACGGAGGAGAAAGAGAAGAACCGTGGGGTGTGCTCTTAGTATTTAATCTGTCGACATTGTAATCCTTTTTATTTGCTTTTTTCTTTTAACAAAGAAAGTATATTAATATATAAACAATACACTAGAAGCAAGAAGTGATTACATGGTTATGAAGCGGGGGGTTACATAGCCAATTCACTCGGTTCATGTCAACTTTTTATTTCTCTCTACTTCAATTACAAATAAAAGATAACGGTTTGATATCATCTTGTTCTTAGGGTGTCGCATGAAGCTTTGAGTTAAACGTGACCTCATTCCGAAGTTTCTATATAATTCGAATCCTTGACTGGACCACCACGTCGAAGCTCATGAGTGATAAACTTAAACAAAATCACAAATTAAAATAGAATTGTTAAAATACTTAAAAAGTTATCACTCATTTCTATATTTCAAAATATATAAGTCAACAAAAATGTTGTGTACATAGGTTTAATAGCTTTCCCAAATTTTCCTTCTTAATTATCCGATTGTATTTACGGAATCAGAATCTCGTGTCGTAAACCGTCAAACCAAGTCAATGGCATTTCAATTCTCTAAAATGGTGCGAATTAAGATTTAAGATAAATTAATATAATGTAATTATTAAACTTAAAGTTTCCTTAAGAATTAAGAGAAATTAATATAATATTTTTATTAAACTTAAAGTTTCCTTATTTATTAAAAATTATAATTAATACACTTACATTTTATATTTAATTCACTAAACTTTCGTTATTTATAAAAGGAAACTTTAATTTTAAGCCAACAAATTCTTGAATATGTCTGGCTAATTGATGAAGTCAAATCAACCACCAAAAATCACTTGTTCGGTTACATTTCACAGTAGTATAGCATAGTTAGCAACCCTATCTTCATCAAGTTTGACAATCACTATAAATGTCTTTTGTTCCAACTTTTGTGTTGGCCCGATTGTAACAATTATTATTTAATGAATATTTCTTTTTGCCAAAAAAATTAAAAATAAAGAAAACTTTTAATTTTTTAATAGAATTATATTTATCATCTTTACGCCCTCAAAGGCTCTCATTATTATTTCCCAATAAATAAATAGTTAATTACATAAGATCACAAACAATGTTTAAAGAATTTCTTTTTCACTAGATAAGACGTTAGGAACCAATTTTCACTCCTTTCGCTTCCGTATGTCATACTTTGTAAAACACGACATATTGCATGCATATAACAATATTTCTTATACATTATACATGTTTCAATTATTTAATTTTCTGATTCAAAACTCGAATTTTTATCTATTGGCTTAAAAGAGACTATATGATTTGTTGAACAGGTGGTGGCAGCCACGTACCATGCTAACATATACCATCGTTCAACCATTGTTTGCTTACGATATATAAATATATAATCCTTCTACTCATGGGTTAAAGCTGCATATTGGTAACAAACTTTTACTTTTGTACCAAGTTAGGTAAAGAACCAATTTTATTACTAACGTATGTATCGAACTTTTCAAACTTTGTGTCGAGCTAGGTAATATCTACTACGTGTCATATTGTCGTAATACCACGTAAAGCAATTATAATAATGTCACGTAATAGTACATATTACCTATCTCGATATAATACATAAAAGTTTACTACCTACATTAGCAATAACTGTGTTGCCGACATGGAGCTTTAACCCTCTATTTTCATCGATGAGTACTTTTGTCAAACATTTTAGAGAAAATGTTAAGTGATAGAGAGAAGAAGAGTACAGAGCATGATGGTGACTAATCGCAAATTTAGGCATAATATCTGTCGGTACCCAAGT
Source organism: Pseudognaphalium luteoalbum (assembly GCA_963422505.1). Lineage (NCBI taxonomy): Eukaryota > Viridiplantae > Streptophyta > Magnoliopsida > Asterales > Asteraceae > Pseudognaphalium > Pseudognaphalium luteoalbum. Next base: position 70,682,126 of record OY730194.1, on the reverse strand, counting down.
TGATCTATTCATACTTGGTTACTTACTCAATAAGTCAAACGTCTTTTTTATACGGAAAATAAGTTGATTTAGTATTAATATTGGGTTGGCAACGTTATGAATAAGGATGTATTTCCAATAAGATAAAAAAGGGAAAATAGGTCTTCCTTATCCAGCCTCAGATAATCCTTGTTTCTTTTGCTCTAGTTTGTTAAAATTAAAGTCATTTTATGATGCGTCGTTAGAAAAAGTTGCCTTAAGAATAAGATACGAGGGGTACGTTCGGTCACTGAAAACTCCTTCATTTTTTAAGAAAATTTTCTAAGAAAACTGAAAATTAGAAAAACATGTTTAAGTTTTGATTTTCTAAAGACGTTTTCTAAGAAAATGAATTTAATGATTTATGGTTACCCGGTGACGGATTCAGAATTGGAGATAACCCGTAGCAGTGGGCCAGTGGTATAAATCTTTGTGAACCCGTAGCATATACTAGGGGTAGCATCAAAAGTTTCAAATTTTATAACAAATTTACACTGCATATAACAAATGGACTCGTAGTGACTGTTATCCCTACTTTCAACGTGGCTCCGCCCCTGTAATTACCTCCATTTGATATTTTGGATAATGAAAACTATATCCTTTACATTTAAACGTGTTTTTATAAATTTCATAAGTTTTTCAATGGGCACAAAACTCTTGGATGGAGATAGTTTTTCGTAACTAATCGCGCACTAGGAAACGTTTTTTTCTTATTGTTTACCATTTATTAGTTCATAATGTCACTAACATTTTTCGAAGGGCAATATTAAATGTGACTATAACGGTATATCGATCAAACGAGTTTATGGAGACAAATAAATAAAATACTCTCACATCTTATTCTTATTTACGCTTAAAATGATGAGTAAAAGAGCTGACCTAAAATTCCTTGTGTTGAATTTTAGTTTTTAAGATGTAGGCATGCTTTTTTGTTCAAAGGGAAATAACATCTGACACTTTACATTTCCAGGTCTGGAATAGTGCCATATTTATGTGTTCCTTCCCGACATTCTTTTTAGCCATTTAGATATTAGCTGAAGTGACCATTACACCCCTGAATAGGGTATTTTTACCCAAACTATTGTAAAGCATAACCCAGATGTTTCCATGTTAAATTAATATAAAGAAAATGCATGTACTACACCACCTAAGATACATATTAATTCGTACTATATTCTTCTTGAAATTAATTATGGTATTGTCTACTGATTAAATTAGTCCATCAATCAAAATAAAGAGAGTTAGACATGTCGGATGAGCATACGCAATAAGCCAATAACTGACGTACATATATACGATTTAAATATGTCCGTTGTACGTTATTTCTCTTAATTTCGTCAAGTATGTCATCGTTATCCTCCTTTTGTTATGTTGATTTAGTTTTATACATAAAAACTATATTTATATTTAATGTTTATATATATCTTCGTGATAATTGAACTAAATTGTATAATCTAAACATATCTTGCCTATTAATTATTTTCCTATAATACATTTGTTGAGAAATCACCACGTCAAATAAACGCATGTCCAAGTATAATTAATTAATAGGTTAATGTAATATATTAATTAACTAGGTTTTTAACCCGTGCGATACACGGTCATAAAAAAAATACAATTATATGTTTATTTATAAGTAGTTCAATGAATTATTAATGTTGTTAACTTAAAAGGTGCAATTGTCATTAAGAATTGAAAATAATTAATAACATAAACCAAACTATATAATAAAGTAATCAGACTATTATAATTAATTATCGAAATTAATATACGGAGAATAAAGCACAAGAATTGTAGAAAGATAAATAATAAGTATTACATGTATTCGTAAAAAATTGTAGGTCTTTTAGCCCGTGATCGTACGATAATGTATGCAAAACTGTTCTATATTATGAAGTTTTTTAACAATATCAATATTGTAATTGAAAACTGTAAATTTGTCATTGAAAATAGAAAAATAATATACAACAACCTAAACATATGCGAATAAAAAATTCAAAGGTTTTCTGAGTAACAACATGAGAAACAAATACAACATATTCACAAATGCTAACGTAAAATATTACAATTAGAAATATTATACAACTTTAACACAAACAACATATATGTAATAGTTTCTAATATTGTTGTCTCAACTCAATATTTCAATCTACCAATATGTTTAACTCATAAAATGTCATATAGTTGATCATAAATGAAATTTGATTATCAATAAAATAAACTCAATGAAACAATGACAATGAGACAAATGGTGTACTTGACTCTTGTGTTAATCAATGCAAAACATAACTACTCAAAATAAATTTAAATGATTAAATGTTGATCAACCTATAAGTTAAAGTGTTTAAACATTTAGAAACAAAAGTTAGAATGGTTAAAACGAAAAAAATAAAAGTGTAAAGATTAAACTATTATTAACCCTTATTTAAAATGATTTATAATAATAATAAAAATTATTAAATTTGGAAACTCATGTGGCATCCCTAGAATTTTAAGAATAATTTAGAAGTAAATATATTTTAGACATGCCATCATATAATGATTAAAAAGATAACGCATAAGAAAAAAAATCTTATATTTTATATATATGAAAATAGATAGATAGTATTTTAAGTACACTGCATTTAATATAGAGTATAACGATAACGATATTCATCACATTACGTTCTTATATATCGTTTATTTATTTACATGAAAAATAAAAATCAGTTTATTATGAAAGTATATCATCACACAAATCTAAAATGAATAAATGTCTTGAATAATTATCTTGAGAAATGTTAGTATTTATATATTATGAATGTACTTTATTGGGAATTTAAAAAATCTTGAAACTTATAAGATGAGAGTGTTAGAAATTTTAAAGACTTTTAAGGAAAAATTAATTTTATAGTGTGACATAATTATGTAGTTTTTATAAAAGAAAATTTGATAATGTGACATAACTAAGAAAGTAGGAAAAAAATTAAGGAAAAACTAAGTTAATGATGTAGCATAATTATGTAGTCTTTTAAAAAAAAATTGATGATGTGACATGACTATAGCTATGAAAAATCTTGGTTTTATAAATATAGATAGATACATTCACGAATAATTTATAAACGGTTGTTAAAATGTTAACAAAACGTTTATAAATTAAAGAAAATAAAAGAGATTGACCTAGATATAAATAGAAAATTTGAGAATTCTGAAATATTCCATAAATCCCCTATGTGGGCCGATTTTAAGAAACTGAGTTTTAGAAACCATCACAAACTTGTTGATCAAGTATTTCTAAGCGTATATAAAGAGAGGCAAAGAACCCTGATAAAAAAACACATCAATTCTTCCCCTCTCTTCTCTCTGGCTAGTTATAGTCGAACCAAACCCTTAGGGGTTTTTCGGTTTGTGTGGTTCGACCAAGCAAGGAAAAGGCACAAGGGTTGTGAGCATTGTGAACGGAGTACTAGCATACATATTTGGGTTGTGTTGTGTGTGCAATCGTTGAGGGGTTCTCCTTTAAACCCTAACTATATATATATATATATATATATATATATATATATATATATATATATATATATATATATATATATTGTTGAAGCAAATTGTCTAAACGCTTGATTTTTATTTGTTTTGTAAAAACTTTCTGATTTATCTAAGTGTTGAAGTCTGGTCCGACAATAGCTTAGGTCCGACAATAAGATTATTGTCGTAAAATGTGAGTCCGACAATGTGTCATTGTCGCACACTTTTGTCAATCCGTGATTACCTATTATCGGGTTGACTAAGTTTGTTTATTGTCGCACAAAGGTTTGAAGTTAGTCTATAAATAGGCTTTTGTTAGTTCATTTGAACTAAGTCTTTTGTAACTATTCACACAGTTTTCTCTCTGTGTTTTTGTGAAATACAAAAGCAATTGTGATTGAATACTTCTTGTTCTCTAATTCATATATTGTTGTATATCTTGTATTCCGCACAAGATGTACATGTTCTAGTTGCAATTCGTGATCCACGGCACTCCAAAGTGGTATCAGAGCCGTACGAATAGAATTAGGACTGTTTGATTGAATTAGAGATTGATTTTGAGGTATTTGTTTGATTCGAAGGACTCGGAAGATTCAGTTTGAACATTCTATTGTTGTTTGACACTGTTTGATTGATTTGGAAGAATTACGATATCTTTTGATTTCAATTTGCTTCGGATTTGAAGAGCTTTATCAAAATCAGAAGACGATTATTGCTGTATCTGATTCTGTGATTATAATTCATTTGAATTTGATCTGATTCTCTTATTTTGATCTTTTGATTGTTTATGTACTTATCGTCAAATTGTACGGATTCATAAATTTGACGGTAAAAGATCAAATTGAGTAGATACGAGTATCAGAAATTGAATTCCGAGATCAGTGATACAAATTTTAGCAAAAACGAGCTAAAATTGAAGATTTTACAACACTTTTTATTTTCTGGAAATTTCATGCGTGAATAAGTAATTCCGACAATAGTGATAACCATTTTCTCCGTGATTGCATTTGCGTGAATAGTGATCCGACAATAAGCTATTGTCGCATGAACAATAGTTGATTATTGACGGACTTGTGTGATTAGTGATCCGATAATAAGCCATTGTCACATGAACAGTAGTTGATTATTGACGGACTTGTATTCTCAGACTCACATTGACGGATACTCATTGACGGACCACTGTGTTAGTGTCGTATAAACAGTGTTTGGAGTGTTTGTTATTGAAGGAGTGATTATTCACGGACAGTTGTTATTGATGGAGTGTTATTCTCGGAGTGTTTTGTTATTCTCAAAAGCTATTATTCTCGGATATTCTTATTCTCGGACGTTGGTATTCTTGGATTTTTCTAAGTGTTTACAATGGCTCATGTGAATTGGCAAGCTATGATGAAGAGTGAACAAGAGACTGGAACTACAACCAAACCACCAAAGTTCTTATGTCAAAATGATTATGATGATTGGAGGTATCGGTTTGAGTCGTTTATTGCTCTATATGATCCGGATCTAATGATTCCTATCTTGGAGCAATACATTCATCCTAGAGCTGAAGGAATTTATAGGGATAATAATCCTCCTCCCAAGTCACTTAAAATGATGACTTCTGATGAAAGGAAAGAACATGATCGAGACAAGAAAGCTAAGTCGGTTATCTCTATGAGTCTTCCTAGTGATGTTCTTGCTGGATGTAAAGATTTGAATACGGCATATGAGCTCTATAAAGCAATGGAGAAACGTTTTGCTGGTAACGAAAAGTTGAAGAAAAGTAAACGTGACTTGTTAAAGAAACAATGGGATGTATTCACATGCATGCCAAATGAATCTTTTAATGACTTAATTGTCCGATATTCCCAGTTAATCAGTGAGCTCAAAAGACATGGTTTGATTTTAGAACGTCTTGAAATCAATGAGAAGTTGATTGAAACTTTACCTTCAAAGTGGGATATTAAGGCTAATATTTTGATGGAAGATGAATCATTGGGTGAATATGCATATGAAGACTTGATCAACAAGTTGCAAGTATATGATGTCTCTTTACAGAAAAAGGATGTCAATCTGACTATGGCGGATGTGGTATTGACTTCAAATCCACATCAGTTGGATGTCAATTTTTGGGAGATCGACTTGTGACCTGGCAATGCAAGAAACAAAACACGGTTTCTACTTCTACTACGGAGGCAGAATATATTGCTGCTGCCAGTTGTTGTTCGCAAATCCTCTGGATTCAACAACAACTTCGAGATTATGGTTTACTTCTTACCAAAACTCCTTTGCATATTGACAATACTACAGCCATAAGTATCATACGTAATGCCGTTCAGCACTCAAAAACTAAACATATTGAAATACGTTTTCACTTCATCCGGGATTGCTATGAGAAAAACTTGATCATTTTGGTTCATGTTGACACATTGAAACAAAGAGCTGATTTGTTTACCAAAACTTTTTCCAAATCACGTTTAGAGGACTCATTTCGATGCTCGGCATGAAACATTTGGATCAAATTAAGTAAACTTTGGATCTTTAAAATTATATTTTCTGTTTGTTGTTTGCTTGTTTTCTTTTATAAAAATAATAATCCAAAAACATTTGAAAAATAAAAAATCGGGGGAGATTTTGTGTAAAAAGTTGGGAAATGATAGTACATTGGGAAATGTATTAATAAAAAATACGTAAAAGAAATGATAAGTACTATATTTGATGAGTTAGTAGGTTTACATAGCATTTTTAAACCAAATTTTCTACTAATTAATTTTATATGTCATATATTGGTAGGCATTTTTGCATTTAAAATATCTAGTCTAAGAAATGTTAACCATAAATGCATATTATTTTACATAATCCAAAATATTAATATATGACAATCGAAGGTCTAATCAAAATGATCAAAGGTTATCAAAATGATAATAAATGTCTTAAATTTTGAAGGATTAGTATATTATGATTCAAGATTTAGGGTCTTAATATTATGATATCTGGGGAAATATATTGACTATCTGTTGTACTGAGTACAGACCTTAGTTGGTATATTTTTATAAAAGGACGTGCAAATATTCCAAAGTTTCATATATCAAATCAAAATAAACTCTATCACTCTGTTATACGATGTATAGACCTGTGATACAGTTTATAAGTCCAACCCGCTGTGATACAGTTTATAAGTCCAACCCGAGGTATGACATATGTGACTAAGTGTCATTCCAACATATGTGTATACTTCTAAAGATATCATCATATTCTCACTCTTTATATGAAGATATTAATATATTATGAATTTAAAAGTATATTTCTATTTAGATTATATAAAGTAATATGCATGCTAATAATAAAAGAATTAAAGATATTTAAATGCAGGAGTGTTTTAGAGTACAATAATACCAATAATCACATGTAGAATGATTCTTAGAAAGCATGTTTTATTAATGCTAAGTAAATTTAAAGGGGTCAAAAATACTAACAATCAAAATAGACTTTCATTTCTAAACAATAAAAATAAATACATTCATTTATCCCAATATGATCCCAACTCATGAAAATTACCACAACAAAAATATTTTGCTTTTATTCTGTTATGTTAGTTTGTAAATATCTAGTTTAAAGATTTTTCATTTTTTTTCAAATTTTTAGTTCTTAAAATAGTTTAGCATTTTATCCAAAGTAAATTTGATTTGATTAGAATGTTTCATTAAAAAGTTATTGTCGGATTTATATATATCGAATTTTATTCACAGATAATAAATAAAAAGGAGTGTATAAGTATTTCAAAATTTGAAATTTTTACACACTCTTTCTTTTATCCGACAAACACATTTACTCCGACAATATATATACTCCGACAATACGCTGCCGTTTGATTTTTTTGTTGATTACTTTCTGTGTGCTACGATTCACTTGTTTTTGTTCCGATAGAACTGAACGCCTTCTCATTCCGCATCGATTGGTATAATTTTCCCTCTTTATCTCCTTGTCAATAAGCTTTAATCGTTGATTTTGTGCGAAAAACACTGTTCATGAACAGTACCCTAGGAATCGTTCGACAATAACCATTGTCGGATGAACAGTGAATTAGGGTTTTGATGCGTGAATAGCTTATTCACGCATGAACAGTGTTCAGTGAATCTGATTTTGTGGACTTTGACTTGTTTGACTACTTGTTACGACAATTCATTATTATCGCATGAACAGTACCTATTCACGCATGAATAGTACTCCGAAAAATGTTATTCACGGATATCTTTGTGTGTGTATAACTATTGTCGTATAATAATGTGATTGTCGCATGAATACTACTCAAATGATTATTGTCGCATGCTTTCAACACTTAGAAAATTTTCAGATTTTTGAAACTTGAAATTTTTTCAAAGTATGTTTAGGTTCTTTGCTTAACATATACTTTGTGCAGTTTGTATTTGTGTATCCATGGCAGCTCTTGATCCAATCGCTGCAGCACAACCTGATGTGCTTCGAAGGCCTGTTGTTTTTGAGAAAAGACACAATGCCACAGCTTATCTACTAGAGGAACCGGATAAACCTGAAACCAGGAAATTCTTTCCTATGGTTAGGTTTCTATTATGTTCAAGGATATCTCATGCATTGACGGTTCCAGTGGCCAACATCTATGAAGATCATATGACTGATTCTGGATAACTGCTGAATATCACACGGATGTTCAACCTTCTTGTATCACAGCCACGGTTGATGGAAGACCACTTGTTCTCACTGAGGAATTGATTAGACATACTTTGCAATTAGGTGATGCTGTAAATGCTTTAAATAATATTCCACGAAATATTATTGATGATTGTCTTCAACAAATAGGTTCTACAAAAGGACCACGAGATGTCCAAATTATGAAGAATCATTTTTGCCCACATTGGAAATTTATGGCTCATACTTTAATTGGTTGTGTAACACCCGTCAAATTAAGACTATATTTAGTGCCTAATCATATGTGTAAATATATCTAATTAGGATTAATTATATGTATCATTATGTGTATTGATATATTCTAATATATGTACACACGTACGCGATTTGATTTAAATCGGACGTTTTCATATCGGGCGGATCCCGATACAATATTATGGATGTTGGTGAAACAAATATCAAATAATATATCCTAATATAGTTGGCTATTACAAATATCATATACATATCAAAATCTAACGTGACGGATCAAACATTAAACAATACGTTTTAAACCACGCGATTTAAAGTCTAACCGACTAATAAACGTAACCTGAATCGAGGAACGAGATTCACGAGCCCAACCCTCACTTGGGCTGACCCAAACCCACGACCCAAAGGCCTTTAATTGGCCCTAGGACCCAAGTAACTCAGCCCTAATCACTCCCATGTAAAAATCTCTTTTCCTCTTTAATTTTCTCATTCACACACACACTCTCTTTCACTTCTCTCTATATTCTCTACTCCCTCTCACTAAAAACGACCAGCCACCACCACCACTCTCCTCCCCCATCTCTTCCAAGAACCACCACCAAAAACCACCACAACCTAGCACCATCTCAGTCGGTTTTGCAAGCACGAAGCCAAAGAAGACAGCAGCAGCACTCTTTCAACCTTTTCGACGCTTAAGCTGCATTCCTTTGGTATAGATCTCTAAATCTTCTTTGTATTCACTGGGATAACATATATAAACATACTAGGCTTGGCCTCACTACTGATTATGTCCAAGAACACCTCAAAAATCGTTTGAATATACGTTTACCCATCGGATAATGACATTAACCGCTGGACAATATTTTAGATCGATTTAGATCGACAATATCTGACAAATAACTTAACGAAATCTCATGTTTCTTGGCTCTAAAATGAAGTTCTTCGAGTTTAGTTTCCAAATCCGTAAACCTCATATTTTTCTGAGATATAAAACTATTTTAACAAATGGATACAAAAGTACATGTACAGTCTGAGAATCCTGACAGGAAAATGGGTCAAAAAGAACTGATCATATCTCTAAAAATACATAAAACAAATCGATGAGACCACCTGGAAAAGATCACAAATTTGGTTATCTTTAATTCCCCTATTTACTCATTTGGTGAAGTTTATTAAAACTTGAGTTATGAATTTTTAAACAGACGCATGTCACTAAAAGTAGCTGCTTGACCCTTGACTATTCCAAAAATCATATCGCGGGCATCATTTGACCACTTTAGATGTAAAAATATGTTCTGAAGAGCTAAGACATAGGGGAACAACATATAAAAATTTCATAAATTGTTACTGAGTTATACTAGGTCGAATGATTAAATGAAATCGAGTGAAAAACATAAACTGCACAACAAGTCTTCTGTCCGTGAATGCCCAAATCCGACAATATCTATTGTCGGATTAGGCATTCCGTGAATACCAAACCCGAGAAACCTCATTGTCGGACCAACTACACCCGTGAATACTCATTACCGGATCCATATTCATGGATCCTTTTGCGATTGTCGCATGACCCGACCCACTCATTTATCGGATAAATAATACCCGTGAATACACTATTGTAGGACCAAAGAAGATTTAATAAAACTCATGCTACCGTATAAGCATTGTCGGACAATTAACACTCAAACGAAACACTATTATCACAAGTATTTTCGGAATCAATAAACCACGAAGACTCTAATATCGGGTAGATAATCACGGACATACATATATATTACCTTCACATGGCTACTGTCGGATAAGTAATCACGGATAGACATATATACATATTCCATTCGAATGACGATTGTCGGACAAACAAACTTAAACAAAACCTTATTGTCGGATAAAAATATATCCGTGATTTCTTATTCACGGGTCCAACTTGCTATTGTCGAATAAATATTCACGGATAAATATATATGCCTTTTGAAAGACTATTGCCGGATAAAAACATCACGGGTATATATATAAGTATCTTTATTGTCATATATATTACTCTTTAAACAATATATATGTATAACTATAAGGAAATCTTACGGAAAAACCTACAACTAAAACTAAACGAATCACCAATGGGCCGTACCCATTTTCAAACACACAAACCAAATGTATTTGGACATAACTAGTGGGATGAACACTAGCATGGATGGTCTTACGAGACATCTACTTACACAACCTATTATGCTTAGGGCATTAGAAGGTTGCGGGTTCGGGGAACCTACGGATTTCACGTTTATTAAAATTAAACACACGCTTGCTTGGCTCAGGTGAGTCTTACAGCCCCACTTTTTACTGTTTTACTATTGGGATGAGATATATTGCTTGCTTTTATGAACACAAGTACTGAATTACATATTTACCAAACGGAATTGCATGAGTTTTCTCACCATTTATTTGGGGAAGTCCCTCCATCATATATCGTTAGTTATGGTACTTAAGCGCGAACAATAGTTAATGGATCCATTAGGGAAATGACCCTCCCCGCCCGCGGTCCGGGCGACTACTAATTCGTTACTCAGCTTGCTCCGTTCGGGCATGTCTCGGGGGCAAACACATTACTTACGGGTTAAGCTTCGATTATGAGCCTCATGGCAATGGTAAACTTACTTGCTTTGCAGGATGGCAAAGGCACGATTTTACGCCTTCGGGCACTACTGATGATAAAACCTTGTGTTCAAAACTGTTATTACTTACAAACCTGTGAGATTCACCAACCATTTTGGTTGACCTGTTTTAGCTTTATATCTCAGGTACACCACAGCAGTAGGACTGCTCACCCTGAGGGGGAAACTATAGCTCGAGTCACATGCATACAAATTTGGAGATTCTGTCGCATTATTTTGCTATAAGGGTTATGTAATAGAATCTCTAGGAAAACATATTTTGAACTCCGAGCTTGTACTTTAATTACAACTAATGTAATACTTTGAGTATTAATGTATAATGTTTGCATATAGATGTCGTTTACTTTTTCTTTGTGCTGTGATTATTGATTAGTAACACCCAAAGCTTGCTTCCGCGCATCAGTAAAATTTGGGGGTGTTACAGGTTGTATCTCTCCAAGAAAAGCTAGATTTGATGCAATGAGTTACCACTTAGCTTGTTTAATGACAGCTTTGATACTCAATATTCCATATAACTTTTCGAGATATATTTATGACAATTTGGTTGGGAACATCAATGAAGATGGATTTTTCATGTACCCACAATTCCTCCAGCTGATTTTTGATCAACATATTCAAGGAATTACATACCATGGAGAGATTTTGCATTATACTTTGATTCCCAAAAGAGTGTTTGCTGATTGTAATAGTTATCGTGGTAAACTTACACCACCAACTGTTGATCTCTTTGGGCATATTATTGATGAAGAATTGCTTCCACCTCAGATTGACATTCAAATGGAATCAGATAATGATAGTGAGGAAGTTTCATCTGAGGGGGAGTCAGTTCAAGAGGAAGATGAACTTCTAATAGTTCATGAGATTGATGATGTTGATCAACAAAATCTTGATCATCCTGTTGAGATTGAATCATCTAGTTCTGAGGATGAGGAACCTATTCGTCCTAAAACTTTTGAAGAATCATTAGCTTCTCAACGGCTGACTGAAGAAAATATCGAGAAGGAAAGACAAGATTTGAGATGACAAAGAGAAGAGGCCCAGGATCCTGAGTATATTCCTGAGCCTAGACCTACTCAAAGAAGGAAGCTGATTGTAAATAGAACTTTTTCTTCAGAAACTGGATCTTCTTCTTCTTCATTTCCAGTGACTTCTTCAACAATGTCTTCTTCTGAATCTTTGCCTGTATCTTCTTCAGCATTGTATTCCTCTGTTTCTCTGCCTGTATCTTCATCAGCAATTTCTTCTTCTATATCTATGCCTGTCACTTTTTCTGAACCTGGTATTTCTACTTCCATTTCTATTACTTCATCAATACCTGTTACTTCATCTTTTGCAGCTGCTGAAACTTCATCTACCACAACTACTCCTACTGTGAGTATGTCAGCTTTTGATGCTTCTCTTCAACGAGATGTAACTCCTTTAATGACTCTAGTGGATAAGTTGAGAGATGATTTATTTCATACTTTGCAACGAATTGGCACTCAGGATGTTCTTATTGCTAATTAAGGTCAACAAATCACTTCTCAGACTCTAAGGATTGAATCACTTGAACAAGAAATCTTTCTTCTGAAAGAAAAATTAGGTGATCAGGGGGAGAATGTGCATGAAGTTGTTGATGTTGATGATGATGATCAGAATAATGATGATGATCAAGGAAATGCTGGATTAAATGATCAAGGTAATGAAGGATTTCATGATGATGTTGAAGGAAATGATGTTAGTGATTCTGATGATACTGATGGTAGTGATTCTGATGACACTGGTGGAAATGATGGTAATGGTGATCAGCCAAATTTTTCTCAAGCAATGGTACTAGTTCAAAATGATGATATGGAAGAACCCTTAAATATTGCACCAATCAGTTCTGTTCCTGCTATGGTTTTGACTCCTGAACCAAGTTCTTAAAATATGGAATTTGATGATCTTGGTGAAGAAGACTTAAATGATTTATATCTTGGAAATTTGTTTGATGATCTGGATGAATCTTCTATGTTTGAGATTGGAGAATCTTCACGTAGATTTGATAAAGAAGAGTTATCAGATAGTGTTGAAAAAGAAGAGATTCTATGTCCTACTCCTTTGAATGTTATTATTGAAGATTTGGTTCCATTTGTGGAGTTGTGTAATAATGGAGAATATGACTTTGATGAGTTTGATGATCCAATATTTCCTCCAGGGTTTGAGCCAGATTTTGATGATATTCATGTTGAAGATTGGAAAGATTCTGAAGATGAACTTCATCCAGAAAAAGTTCAGTCTAATATGTGTGCTCAAGAAGGATTTTGGGTTGACTCAGATGAAGAAAAAGAACCTGAACAAAAACTTCCATGGTGGTTTTCTAAACAACCTGAGCCTGAGATAATTAAGACCAGAAAGTTCTTTAAAATTCCAAGACATGAGTGTGTGGGAAGGATTATTCGATGGAAGTATGATAATGATAACAAAGTGTTTATCATCAAGAGAACGGATGGGCTTCAATATTTTCATCCAACTTTTAAAGCACTTGAGAAACTTCCAAAGTGTGAAATCAATCATATCGCTTCAATTGACATTATCAATCATTCTAAGAATGGTCTGGTGGATTGGATGACTGAAGTATTGTCTCGTGAGTGCAATAAAGGTAAATACACGTGGGTCAAAGAGACGTTTCCAAAGAGAACTGTGGATTACTTCGACATTGAACCCATCTCAAATCAACCACGAGTGATTACTACTTATCCACGGGTAAAATGTCTAAGGAAAATTCCACTTGAAAAACTTCCAGTTAATCTTTGGAAATTTGTGAGTTATTGGAAGTATAATGGGAACACGGGAGAAACAGAAATTGCATGCTATGACAGAGATAACAAGGGAGAAATTATGTGGAATCGAGAAACGATTGTGTATGTGTTCGATCCCTTGAGTTTGATAAATCTCTCAAAAGATGATCTGGAAGTTCTACTAGTGAATCCGATTATCTATGATGATGCATTTGATAATGAAGCCATGGCCTTGAAGTTTCAACGAGTTGTTGAAGTATGATGTGCTCAAGGTGTTCATGCTGGTTGCAATCTGCCTGGATATACATAAAGCTTAAGTTTCAAGATATCAAGCATTATCCAAGGGGGAGTTTGTTGAAGCAAATTGTCTAAATGCTTGATTTTTATTTGTTTTGTAAAAACTTTCTGATTTATCTAAGTATTGAAGTCTGGTCCGACAATAGCTTAGGTCCGACAATAAGACTATTGTCGTAAAATGTGAGTCCGACAATGTGTCATTGTCGCACACTTTGGTCAATCCGTGATTACCTATTATCGGGTTGACTAAGTCTGTTTATTGTCGCACAAAGGTTTGAAGTTAGTCTATAAATAGGCTTTTGTTAGTTCATTTGAACTAAGTCTTTTGTAACTATTCACACAGTTTTCTCTCTGTATTTTTGTGAAATACAAAAGCAATTGTGATTGAATACTTCTTGTTCTATAATTCATATATTATTGTATATCTTGTATTCCGCACAAGATGTACATGTTCTAGTTGCGATTCGTGATCCATGGTACTACATTTATAGTTTTATTGGAGCTTTGCAAAAGGTACACGATTTTATCTTAACTAATTATTCATACGTGTTTGTTTACTTCCGCGATTGTGTGACAATTTGTATATATCTGTATTAAATATTCTAACAGTAGCCACATGTATTTTGTAATGAGTTAGATATGTTAAACATCAAATTTATGGGGTATTGTTGTTTTGTTCAACTATCAGAAGAAAGAAAAAAAAATGTTTTTTGGTTGTGTGGGATCAAAGTCGACGAACCAGAAGAAGATGAAAAAAGCTTTGTGGTCCCAACCGGCGGTTGGACTATCCAACCGATGGTTAGATCTCGAATCCTGCCTATTGTCCGTTAAACTTTTAAAGCCCATTGAAAATTTGATGTTTTAAAAGAATAATAACATCTTTAATGTAAATTATTTTGTTATTATTAATGTACTTTTAGTTAACTAGATAAAGGGTATCCATGATAAATTAATGCATAATTTGTCATGAATATTACTTTGATACGTTGATATGCTAGTTATAATTAATTGTTAATTGTTTAGTAGTTTATTTATTTTGCTTCTTATTATTGTATCTTGTAAAGCAAAATGGTTTTATGAAAACAAATAAACTTAATTAATAACTATGAAATAAGATTTATTATTTTCTTGCAAATCTTATGTATAAAATCGGGTTGGGCTCACATACCGTAATGTTTCTCACGACGAGATTTGCAAGTTATTAATTTGTTTATAACTATGAAATAAGATTTATTATTTTCTTGCAAATCTTATGTATAAAATCGGGTTGGGCTCACATACCGTAATGTTTCTCACGACGAGATTTGCAAGTTATTAATTTGTTTTAAATCACGACTAGGAGCTTGTATAAGAGAGGTATCTTCGGCTTGGTGTCTAAGACGACGGGTTGGATTAACAATGTAAAGATCCTAAGCAAATATGTGTTGTTGATATTTGTTATTTGTTGATTAGTTGTGGACTATTCATTTAATTGTTCGTATGCCCACTAAGCGTTTTGCTTACCCCTTCAGTTGTTTTATGTTGTAGATGCGTAGTTCGGTTGAACCAAATGTATAAAAAGAGTAGATTGTGCTTATATGAAGGTAGTGTGGATTGGAGCTTGCTTTTATGGTTAGACGCTTCTTCCTTCTTTTGAATTGTCCTTGTGAATTGCCATTTATGTAAATCGCCCAAAATACGTTTTAATGACATAAATTAGTGAGGGTGTAAAGTTCTTAGTGGTTAATGAAATGTGCCTTTCACTTGGTAAAGTCAAAGTGTATAGTGGTCAAGTCAAAGTTGAATGTTGTAGTGTTAAAATGGGTAAAGATTATGTTGTAAAGTGACAAGTTTAGTTAGATGTGGAAGTGTGTGTTTTTGGTCATCATTTGATGGGAATGCTCAAAACACTAAATGTTGAAGAATGGTAAATGTTGAAAATTGAGTTGTAATAAAGTTTGGTAATGTGGAAATGTTAATCATGTCAAAAATTTTGGGGCGTTTCAAACCTGATAATGCGAAAGGTTCAACTCGAACCAACTCGAATTACTACCCTTACCTTTTTATCACTAGCATTGTCAAAACAAATTCAGTAAATTGAGACAACTTAAACACTTTCGTCCAAACGTGAAGCGTGGGTATGTTTCCTCATTATTATCTTCTAGGAAACGATTAATCGTTGCTCTAGCCTCTAACTATGGTTAGAAAATAAATAAACGAATCTATACAACATTCGGTGTATAAACTCAAGATCTTATAATATAAATATATAATAATAATCTTAAATATAATATAGGAAGTGGGGTTATGAAATACAATTTTAAAATTGAATTCTAATTGACCAGTCAGAATTCGGTATTTATTATTTTATTATTATTATTTATTAATTAATTTTATCATACAGTTCATAATTCTATAAGGATAACTTTTATTATATTATATCAAATCATACGAAATAGGAATCCTAGCACTTTTATATTTGGTTACAAATCTTATAAATCTTAATCTTCTTATTATTAATTAAATACTCTGTATAATATAGGAAGCGGACTTATAATATTCAATTTCAAAATTGAAATCCAATTAACAATCAGAATTCAATATTTATTATTTTATTATTATTTAATTAAATTTATTATTAATTAATAAATACATCTATCTATATAACTAAAGGAGGAGACCCTCCATTATTTGTCAACATTTCACCCATGCCACCTAGGATGCATATTAGATGTCATCACCTTATACACCAATTTGATGAGGTGGCAAATGCTCCTACATTTAGAGAGTAAATAAGGTAACATTTAATATTACTTAAAATTTCATATATGCCATTGTTAACTTAAAAAATATCACATTTATCCAACTTAATTTGAAAATATCATGTATGTCATCCTTAAACTTGAAAAATATCATATATATATATATATATATATATATATACAAATTATAACTAATTTAATGTAATTTAATTTGTTATCATTTTTATAGACGGTATATAATGTAACACATAAATTAAATTATATCAATTCAATCTAAATTGATGTGTCATGGGATAATAGTTGTTGTAATATAATTTTGGCTATAACCCAAAATCATAGCATTCGTTATCAATATTTTTCTTCAATAATGAGCTGAAATCGTTTACTGAACAATAGAATTTTTACGTTTTATTCATCTTAATCTTTACCCATCTTTATGTAGCTCTTTAGTTATTTTTTATCACCTTTAATACATTATGAATTACAATTATGTATGTGACTGATAAGACTTGTATATTTAGTTGAGGGAAACTCCTTTAGTTATAAGGATATATATATGTGTATGTACGCGCCTCTAAATACTTATATTGATTGTTAAACTTAACTCATATTTCTTTTTTATATATATACAAAGTGTTTATAGCATTAAGTTAACTATACGGTTTATCTTATAATCTATGTGTTATATATTTTTATATTTTTTAAGTCGTGCATCGCACGAGTTTAACACTAGTTGTTTATATATAAATAATATATAACTCACTGGATATCACGGATGGTCATAATTAATTAATTAGTTCCCCTTTTAAAATAAAAGATTTGCTACGTATATCATAAGAAGTACTCTTTTTGATTAATTAATTATTGTTTAAAAGGTTTTTCAAGCACCATACAAAAAATACAGGTTTTATTTGACTATACTACGGGTTTTATTTTTGTTTAACGTAACAGGTTTTTCTGTATTTTACAAAATATATATGTCCAACAACGAGCAGAAGAATATTTACTTACAATAAATTTCAACATCAGTTATAAAGCAATGGTAAAGTTTTACATATCCTTACATGTAGTATAATTATTCTAATGTTCTTCAAATCAATATTAAACCGTGAGCTCAAATTTGTTTCTTCAATTGATAACTTATGTGTTTATATGATACATATAGTACAATAAATTTCAACATCAGTTATAAAGCAATGGTAAAGTTTTACATATCCTTACATGTAGTATAATTATTCTAATGTTCTTCAAATCAATATTAAACCGTGAGCTCAAATTTGTTTCTTCAATTGATAACTTATGTGTTTATATGATACATATAGTATTTAGTTGGTTCTATATTATGATAAAAAAAGTCGGTTCTATATTGATGTTGATTTGAAGTAATGTAACCATGTGGTTTCCTAATCTATCAAATTAAATAATGCATCTCGATTCTTTTAGCAAAAATCAGAATTAATACCAAGTTGTGAAGAGAATCAACGACTTTAATTCTTCAATTTAGAGTTATAGTCTCCCTGCTTAATCAAAGATTTGTTGTATTTATGGTGCCAGATTTAGTTTTATTACTTTAATTTTGTATTTATATAATATATAATATTATCTTAGTAAGTTACGAGTATGTGTGTCATATACTTTTAGTTGTGCATCTATAAAGTAAATTGACATGAACACATACAATTAAGAGAACTCAATTACATTCTCATTACTTGAAATGAAAATTTGGGTAATTTTAAATTCTTATTATTTGAGTAATTACAACTTTTAGCTATTAGAACATTCTTATAGCTAATAATTAATAAGATAAAATAAAATTCCCTTCTTTTTATTATCTAAATAACCATATCTATTATTTGGAATGGATATATGATTACCGCTTAGATTGATTAATATATAAATATAACTTTATAAATAATTGAGTTTAAAGCTCCCTTGCAAAAACTAAAACTAAGATAAAATGTTAGAAACCACGAGCTTCCAGCTCAAGTGGCCACCCGGGTCCCACCTGGGGGAGGTTTTACTCTCCTAGGCAAGGTCTCAGGTTCGAGTTTTGTCTGGGGCGATAGAGGTTTCCTCTCACGTGCGTAAAGGGAATGGTACCATTGCCTTATGGGCTAGGCCCAACCTGGTTGTGTGGGCTCGCAATGCCTTCTGGGCTAGGGGGCATGCACAAAAACAGGGTCGGACCCAACCCGACATGAACCCGAAAAAAATCGGTTTTTGGTCAACACGGTCGAAACTGGGTCGGGTTTCAACCTGATTTGGGAACCAAACTACAAGAACCGACCCTACCCGGTTGGGGTCGGGTTGGAATTGGGTCGGGTTCCAAAACCCGGTTAAAAACCGTTTTTTTTTTACAAAATTCGGGTTACGGGGACCGGGTTGGGTTCAAAACCGGTTATAAAATTCGGGTTGGAACCGGGTCAGGTCCAAAACCGGGTTACAAAAACCGGTTTCAACCCGGGTCCCAATGTTAATATGCCAAACCGGTTTGGACCCGCCGAGTTATAGAAAACCCGAACCGGGTTGGGTCAAACCCGAGTTTGACTGGGTCGATTTCGGATTTTTTTCGGGTCGGGTTTTAGAACCTGGTTTTTTTGTGCACCTCTAACCACAATTGCCGTCCAAAAAAAAGATAAAATGTTAGAATTTAATCATATACATTTTTTTAATACTTATAAAAATTAAATAAAAGTTTAACGGTCTGTGTATAAACACGGATTTGTGACATCATCTTTTAAAATTTAGTTTAATTGGACAATTAGGTCCCTTTATTTCACCTGGTTTTGAAAATAGATCCTCAATTATTTGTTTCTAAATTAATCAACTAATAAAAAATAATTAATTAAATTATATTCTAAAAAATCTACAAAAACATATTCAATTTAAATAAATCATAACATCACATGGAGGTAAAATGATGTATTTTGTTAAAACACCACATCCTCTAAAAATCCTTTACACTATTTGCGTACTCCTTTGAAAAAACAGTTACAATCAAGAATGATATGTATCCTTAGTCATTAAGGAAGTATTGTCCCAAATTGGTAAGTATGTCATTGATGTTTTCTTTAATTATTGGGATTATTAGATTGTTTTTTATAGTTCTTGCGTGGTTCTATTATGTTTTGTACTCGTGGGATGAGTTTTACGGGTGTTGTAGTCAAAGTTATATTATTGGGTGCTTTTACCTTTTCCAATTACGACTTATCAAAATAATTACATCGTAATTTATTTTGGTATTTGTATTTGGGGTGTGTTTGATATGTGTAAAGGTATAATTACTATGGGTATGTGATTGATAGTGGGGTAGAATGAGAATGTTTTATATCAAACCCACCACTATAGACGGGTTTGGAAAATCTTTAGTTTGAGGGTTTCATTCCCAAAAATGAATACACATACCTTTAAACCAAACACCTCCTATCATCCCTCTTGATTCTCATTCCTGTTCCTATATATCAAAACCCTCAAACAAATCATTCCCTTTAGTTTTAATTTGGTTGAAGGTAACATGGTTCTTGATGAACAGTAACGCTTCTCCCTTCCCCCAAAAATGCACTTCCCTCTAGATCATTCCAATATATATATATATATATATATATAATCCTTGATTCATTTGTAACCTTAAGCCACAAAATTTCTTGATGACATTGTCAAAAAAAAAAATATTACTCGGTTCTTGCCCGTGGATTAAACTACTCTCATCGATTAGATATAACCACGTTAATTCTACGTGCTCATTAAATGCTTTCATTAGGTTAATTACGTTTGTTCTTGTATATGCTTGATCAAATCATGTTACGTTTTACGATACTTGATTAATCATAGTAACTTTTTCATATTAGGGATGCTATAATAGGAAACTATTGATTGGATAGTGACAAGTCAAAAGATGTCGAAAGAGTCTAGTGTTATAATTTTTTATGACCATTATTAGAGTTGTCTATATTTATAATGGGATGGGTTGGGATATATGAAACATGCTTCTCTTTCCCGGTAGATCATTTTTAACATCAAAATGGAAATTGTTTATTTGGTAACATTATATAGGATGTGGAATTTGCTTCATTGTTTTTAATCAAAATATATTGTGGAGCTGGGTAAGCTTCGGAAACGTGTGCACATGTGATTTGTCTTTTGCTCCTTTGAATACCTGGGCAAATGTCAAAAAAAATCTACCTAATATGCTAGAATTGTCAATTTAGTTTCATATTTGCTAGTTTTATAGTTCCATATTTCTTGTTGAACGGTAAAACTCCTCCCACTAAACATCGGTTGGGCTGTCGGTTTCTGAGAGTCCCTGATCCACTATATGTTAGTGAATTGAAATTACAATAAGTAAAGTTTAATTGTAGAAGGGAGTTGAATACAATTAAAAACTTTTTTCTGATTTTAATCAAGTTATTTATTCAAGTTTTAATTGTAATTGAAGAACATGTAAAACAGAGTATCGCAAATGAATATAACAATTAAGTAAAGGAAGTAATAGTAGCTGAACGGTGAATTTATTAGATTGTAAATTACACCAAGTGATGATTGCGGAATGATTTAGCCTTGGCTAAATCAAATCAATCAATCACTGAAGCTAATCTATTACAAGAGATGAACAGTAGTTGACAAACAACGTACACTGTTCACTCGCTGCTCGCTTATCGTGCTTAGACAAACTACTCACTGACTAACAAGTGATTAACACGAAAAACGGCAAGTTTCAAAGTATACTGTACAACTCTATTTATAGCCTAAATGATCTGTAAATATCTCCTACAAAATAGGATCTAGAATGACATGTATCGCTACTTGATTGGTTCTGATCTCCTGAAATGTGGCTAACAGATATTCTGTGGGCCCTGATTCTGTTACCGGGAATATCTCTTTTATCTTTTATCCAATCACTTGCTTACATGTCATTCTTCAGATATTTGTTGCACGAGTATCACTTGCTGACGTACAAAAGATGAGCGACTTGTACTTATGTAGAAACTTTTTTCAAATAAGTCACTGAAGATGTAATAAATCTCCTCACTCAATGCGAGCTATCATGCTCTTCTAGAATGACTTAATTTATATATAAATCTTCAGTAACTTTCTTTTATTGGGGCGGTGACTTTTGCCTTTTATTTCTTCGTAGATGTAAAACTCTCGCTGTCAATTGCTTAGAACAACGACACACAAAGTTGAGCTTTAATCCACTTCGTCAAATCATTCTTTTTGAAGAGAATGAATAAGAACAGCGAGCACATACTTCAGCAACATCAACTTTTGACTTAATCATTTTCACCATTGAGTACATCTTCATTGAGTTGGTCAGCGACCAGTGACTCAAAAGTTTCAACCGACGGAACCGACGCCATTAGTATGGGACCGCCAATTGGCTCCGTTGGTTTTGGCTGTCAGTTTTTCGACGGGAATGGACGGAGGAGATGAGACCCGCGAGTTGTATAAAAGTTTTTTTCTTTTTTTTTACTGGTTTGGTTATTTTTTTGGAACTGGTATCTGTTGCTGCGGTGTGTGGTTTAACGAAGAAGACGGATCATTTGGTGGTATTCGTAGGTTTAACACTTGCTACACAAAAGAAAAGGTTTTGGATTGGGCCTAATTCACGGATCACATAATGAATCTTGTTTAATATTTTATGTGCATGCTTTTTTAAAATAAAAACAAACGAATTGTTGTATAATTTGGAAAAAAAAAGTAAATAAAGATTACATATAAATTTTATTAGTTTTAATTAATCCAATATTTTTAATTTTAATCAAAATATTATATTTAATTTTGTTTTTTAAATAAATAAAGTAAATAATGTGTGGGGTCCAGAAAAAACTGAAGTAATGTTTACCGTTGATAGTTTTGAAAAGTGTTGATGTAACGCTGATTTGACACAAATTGATGCGTCAGATAGTATCACTACTGAGAGTGGTCTAATGGCCAACACAACTCCACACCTTAGACCAACGCTTAATAATACCCCTTAATACCTAATTCGGATACAACCATCTTCGAGCTCTGTCATCACAGCCAAGTCAATGTCGCCGATAATACAAACACCCAAATCAATTATTCGTTTCCATATTGGGATGCGTTGTATATAGTTGCGAGAGAACATGACGTATAATGTTGTGTTGAACATGATGAGAAAGGTCACAATCCAAATTTAAATTTATGAGTTATAAATGAATCTTATGAAGGCTTGAATTTTATTGACAAAACGAAGCCACCATATACACTAATTTTTGTATGTGAACGTATACAAGTAGGAAAAACTACCTTGCTTTCCAAATCTAGAGTACAAAGATATGATACGCAATAATTCCCGAAGAGAATAAATCGGGTTTAATTAAATAAAAGATTATCATAATTATTCAATAAAAACGGATTTGCCTTTGTAACAGATAGTGTAGAAAAAAAATCACCACTTGAAATCATCAAGGCCAATATATTTGGATTGTTTCCGATAGTTGGACTCGACAAATTGGACAGTGGGAGAAGACAGCAGATGAGCATGGATGACATAGCACATGACCACAGGGAACTATGCTAATATCTATTTTGTTGGTCAAACAGATATGGCATTGCAATGCTGCTTTAGCTGTGGCAGTTTCTTTTGTTGCCTTCTCTGACTTTTCCTGGACAACATATGAAACGTACAATTTATAAGTATAAAATCTTTCATACCTGATGCTACTCAATGGTAACAAAACGTTATTCTATACATTGCTTTAATCTTTTCAAACTATCTTACAGCTACTTCAGATTGATAATGTTATGTTATGCAAAAGGTAATTTGAGTACATGTGTTAATGCAGATCGGAACTTTAGTAAGAAGCAGACCTTCTCAAGTAGAAGTGCTGCCTCAGATTCCTTTAATTGTTGTTGCAGGGACAGAGTTGTTAACAGGAGGCACTGTTTCTCAGTGTCCATTCCAATTACAGTACTAGACAGCATCTCTTCAACTGCTTGAACCAACTCATCAGCTGCTACACGACCATGCTCGAGCTCTTTACTTGATTGCCCCTGTCAAAAGGATATGTTTATATTTTTCCACCACTATTAATTACAGTTTCTTAGGCTACTGACCATGTAGTAAAATTATATCAACAGCATGCTTCAGCATTTCATCATGCAATTGCTACTGAAAACGGTGTCATTGCCTTTCTGTATATTGTATTATGCAAGACTTTTGAGTTTCACATCTAACCCACAAGGTATAAGTGTCAATGGATCGGACTCATAAATATTTCATCTATGTACAGGCATGAAGAAGTTGATTTAAGATAACAATATTTTATCCATTAAGCAGGTCAATTGGTTTAAAAACTTGCATGTCAATTATTCAGATGACACTAGGTATATTCTTTTATACGAAAGAGGATTGTCAATCGAATGGATGAAAGTCCAAATTCAATGCATGATTAAATATACTAATGAACATGAACTGTCTTGAATGATGATTTATAAAAGAGAAAAGTTAATGAGGTAACATACCTGATTTCTCAACATTACTTTGTCAGACCGATCAACATGCATACTTTGAGGTTCATCATCGTCATCCTCAGGCATCAGATATGTAGCATACCTAGGGCCAACTGAAAATGCAATAAAAAAGTGAACATGTGACGAATCAATGGTTTCAGTCTTCCCGGGAGAAGTTTCAAGATTGAATCTGTAGGGGGGATGCCCTGCTGGCGGTGTTGTATCTTCTGGTATTCTACCATACTTCAACTTCTCTCCTTTTTTACTTCGCCATGCCACTATCTCTCCTTTGTAAAATGGTCTTCTACGGTTAAATATGACTTTTGGCACATCTTCTAGAGTTACTTCCTGTCCAAGAAAACCAATACCACAACCCACTCTTTTATGGTAAGATAGTTCCAGGATATCAACAAGTGAAGTTTCAGAGTCATGTGGACATAAGAATAAAGAACCAATTGGCAGCGCGATAGCAGAACCCAAAGCATGGCTCACAACAATTGCAACAAGATCAAGAACAGATATGTAACTTGGTGGTTCAGCAATTAGCATACAAGTCTTTGCACGATCAACATAACACATGGCTCGATGACTGGATCCACCACTTTCCCATTCATGTATGATGGACGCTTTCGACACATGAGTGATGTCTAAAGAATTTGGGAGGAGCCAAAATCGGGTGTAGATGCACTGAACAAACTGCAATCTTTGGGCAACAGATTCAAGTGATCTTTGTAGTGTCTCGAAATTTGGAATTTTCAATCCGGTAGCACTGCTTGACAGGGTGTTGAACACCCTTAATAAAGAAATCTGAAATGACCTACTCAGCAACTTCTGTTTGATGACAGCTAATTCAACAGATCTAATATTCTCAAGAGTCTCAAAGTTTTCAACACGATCGATTTCCTGGAAAATAAATACCAAGCGTTGCAATAAGCTTACAAGTAACTGGAACAAAATTATGCCCAGCATCTTATTAGTATGACATACATGTTTATTTTATTTTTAAAAGATGCACACTTATTAGTAGGCATTGAAACACAAACTTTTATATTACCTATCACTCTATCAGTGAGATAGTAGCGAACCCATAGTTCAGCGCTTCTTAGTTATTGACTAACAGACAGTATAAAGAGAGGGAGTATAGTTTGATTAGGTCAAGTACCTCCACAACAACATCAGAAAGCTTTCTTATGCCAAAGGCCAAACACAATTTCTCTGTAACATCATGGTGAACAAACCTTAGTTTCGAAGTATCAATAAACTTCACATAGTGGGAGCCATAGGCATCAAGATATACACTTGAAGTTGCTTGAACAAGCCTGCAACCATCGTCAGGGACAAACATCTCTGATTCCCAATTGGGAATCTCAGAAATATGCTGCTCTATGCTTTCATTATAGAGGAAATGTAGAATTTCAATTACTGCGTGGAGTTCGTTTGGATTAAGACGATGGTAACCACGAGAGATTTGCAAACTTGAAAGAACGCTCATTGCACAAGAGATAGATAGCCTGTCTGCACTACCCAATGTCTTCAAAATCTTCATAAAAGGCAGGTAGCGTGTAGGAAGTTTGGATGCAAGTGGTGAAAGGTTTATCGATAGATGTGCATAAACAGAACTGCAAGTCACTAAGTGTGTCCCATTATCAACTGCAATGAATGCCACTTGCTTCAAGTTTGAGATATCTGATATGAAACAAAAGAGAATAGAGTAATTACCCAATACACTATAAAATATGATGTTTTCATTATTCAATTTTATTCTTTACAAATCAGAAGATAGATGCCCTTCGAACAACTAAATGAGAAAGCCTGAGGTTTTTATTTTCATGCGTTGGTGAGAGTAAAAAGGAAATAAACAGAGAATAACTGATTACATTTCTGCCATCACTCTGATCCTATATAAACTAACAATCCAATCCTTTAACAATTAACTACTACCTGAAAAAGAGAGTACAACCCAAATTTCTTAATTATTATATAGTTAATGAGTTTCCATATAATAGTGGTTTCAATATATTACTATATGGATGGAAATGGAAACTATTGTTGCATACTGGTTTAGGATAACTGAATTTCCCTATAATAGATTCTGTTATAAGATAACTAATTTGAGATATAGATCAACCTTGGTGTCTGGATCAATTTCCCGAAGTCAATCGACACTCTATTGTTCTTTTGCATGAGGACTGTGTGCGGGAATCATAGGTGGGTCCTATCATACAATTAGAAAACTGAAAATACATTTCAGCCTTCTAACTTGGATATAACTTACATACAGTAAATTACACTTTGGTTCTTCTCAGTTGATCCCCCCAGAGAATGTTCTGAATTTTGTTTGAATTTGACTCACTGATTTATTTGGGATTATCATTGTGATTATAAATACTTCTTAGATTACGATATATCTCTTGGTACATTATCTCCGATTTGGAGAGATCGTTCTGACACACTTGACAACTTGCCATTTAGATTTCTTAGATTTTTGATATAATGACTAATTAATATAGTTCAACTTCAGATCCATCCATACCTCAGTATCAAAACAAGAAATGTAAAGGGAAATCACCTGAGGAAGATAGTGTATGCCAAATGCAGTCAAGATACTTGAGTACCACAAAGGAAGCTTCCACAGTAGTTAGTAAGCATGAATCAGTAAGCAATTCAGCCTGTAATGAGCAATAGCTTGGTTGATACATTAATGAAGTAGAACTTCTTTATTTGATTTGGAACAAAGAGAGCATATATAATTCATTACCTGCAAGTGCTTTAAAACTACACTAAAAGGAGGAGGGCTCGTCAATTGAAGAGCTTCCCATGAATATTCTGGTGGAACCAGGCTCTCTCTGGAAAGGATGGGAGCAGCAGTCCACGCAAGTGGCCAATCTTTCAACAAAATGGCTTTGCGGTATGAACAAAGCACTCTTTTAACACCCTTCTTTCCACTCTCAGATGTGAAGCCTTTTTCTGCAGGAATGCACGCAATCTTGCCAAGGATATTGCAGAAATTGTTGCCATAAAGAACATCAAAGTTTTCAATTATCGCAATATTTAGAGTTTTAGCTAGGGACCAAATTTCCAAAGGAACTTCAGTTGTGCAGTTCGGAAAGTCATACTTATTATCATCAACAAGCCTGAGAGGCTTCATACATTTGGCCCCAAGTAATTCTACCCTTCTGGCACATTCAAGGACAATATCAGCATCACCTGAATTTTGAAGGCCAGTTTTTCTTAGTATGTTAAGCCATCTAGATGAAGCAAACCTCTCTCCAGGAAACTTTTGAACCATACCAGCAAAAACTGATTTCAAGAGTGAATCACCAGGATCAAACAAGTCTTTGGGTTTATACAAGTCTCCTGATCGTTCATCAGCACTTGTTACAAAATTGGTCTCCTTTAATGCTTCAATGACTAAAGAATCTCGTTGGAGATCCTGCCAATTTATGTAGATAAGTTTCAATATTTCTTCCTGTTCTGACTGAGTCTTCTCTTCAAACCTAACTGACATTTGTTTGTCTTGAAACCCAGAGAAACCAAGGGATTTCAGCAGGGCACTCCCAAAAGAGTCTGGGCCATAAGAGAAGCACCGCTGATTGTAGTGCTCAAGGAATGTATCCTGGATTTGCAGATTTTTGTTTGTCCCACTTATTGTTTTGCAAATAGGTAGATCGAGTAACAACAGTTGAAGACCTTCTCTTGTGTAATCAGAGACATTCGGTGCAAAAATAGAAGCCATAAGGTAAAACAGTTTATGAGAGTCCAAAGCTAGAAAGGAGGTCAGTTCAGGAGAATGACCAGCAACATTTATGGTTACAATATTCTCAGTTTCTATGGAATGCCCCAATGTTTGGACGAATTCTGTAAGGAAACCCGCATCATGTATAGGTATGCTGAACTGTTTAGGCAACGAGTGCAACCGTTGGTATTTTTGCCCAGTAACTTTAAATGTGAAGATATTAGGCCATCTCTCTTTGGCTAAGGCATTAATAAACCAGATGTCATGGTAACTTGATGACACCTCATAGTATCGATTAATTTGCAGAATCGTTCCAATTTTTAGTGGCAAGGGGAGGAAAGAAAATTCCCAGCCGTTTCCAAGAGTATCACCCTGACACTTCAGTCACTTGTAGCTCCAGCATAGAATAAACACGAAAAATTGTGTCAGTATCAAAGGGACACTTATAGAAATCTGAGTGTGTTAATGTTAGTTTGAAATATTTTCTTATTTCAGTGTGTAACAACCGTCAATTTAGGACTTTTGGTTTGTGCCTAAATTACTTGAAATCTACGTGTATTCAGTTTTATAATGCTCTAAATAAAGGTAACATTATGGTATGAATACAGGCACGCTTACGCGATCTAATTTAAATCGTACACTTATGAACCGGACGAGGTCCGACATTAATAAATGGACGTTGGTGACAAAACTTTATAATAAGGTGGATTTATCCAAACAAACGTCATTTACATTAATATATTGTGAGAATATATTCCAAGTATTTCTTATTGATAAAAACACTCTGTACACGACAAACATGCACGAAGCGCGTGAGTCAAGCGAAAACAATTCAAATTATAATTCTATAACTCGTTATTTAGTGTTTTGATAAAACACTTCAGTTAAAATATTTTGGATATACTTAAACACGAAACACGGAACAACATTTAAACAATCGCGGAATGTAACATAAAGATCTGAACAATGAGTTCACGAGACCGAGACCCAAATGGTTCAGCCCAAACCCGCGAACCCAACCCACCAAACCCGCGAACCCAACCCTTTTAACCCCTTTCTTCCTCACCTCATCTCATTTACACACACACACATCCACCCATTTTTCTCTCATCCCTCTCTACCTTGCATCCTCTCTCTCTCTCTCTCTAAAAACTGCAAAGATAACACCCTTTTCATCATCATAATCGGTCATCTTCATCATCAAGGGAGCAAGAACATCAAGATCACCACCATCATCTTCTACCTCATCTTCATCTTCTCCATTTTTGATTCTTGGTATGAAACGCTTTAAAATTTGATGTAATTACTTAGAAAGCTTTTATTTACATGCTAGGACGTTTACTCAATGAAGATTTGCCCAAAAACCGACTTGAAAATGCATTTTCATAGATAAGTGTTCGAACAGCTCGTTCTGCGAACCGAGATCTGTTCGTCCTGCGAGGCGAACCCAACTGCGAACCGAACCCACCTGCGAGTTGACCTGCGAGTTGACTTGCGAGTTGACCTGCGAGTTGACCTGCGAGTTGACCTGCGAGTCGACCTGCGAACCGAACCTTGTGTTGCGAACTGAATTCAGTTCGCAGCCTACTGCCTTGCGAGCCGAACTCAGCTCGCATCGCGAACTCAATTCGCACCATTATTTCAGTCCATAACCCGACTTGACCAATTTTCCGAAAACGATACACATAATAATAACATTCTCGGATTATTTTTACAAACCGTCACCAACGGGCCATACTTGTTTTCAAAATACAAACGATTTACTAAACAAACACTTGGACACGTCCTAGTTGAGTGGACAACTAGCATGGATGATCTTTTAAGACACCAACTCGTTTACTTGTTTACTTACAACCTTGTGCGTTTCGGACGCCAGAAGGTTGCAGGGTTCTGAGAATCGATACACAGACTTACAACCGCTTTACCTGGTTGATTACACATACGTATTTACTAGACTCAGGTGAGTCTCATAGCCCCACTTTTACTGTTTTACTTACGGGGTGAGATACATTGCTTATTTTCTTGAACACAAGTATGAACTAATCATTTTACTGTACGGGATTGCATGAGTTAATTACTTTTACGGAAGTCTCTCCATCATATATCGTTAGTTATGTACTTAAGCGCGAACACTAGTTAATGGATCCATTAGGGAAATGACCCTCCCCGCCCGGGGTAGTAGCGCTACCACGAACCGTTCTGTATAAACGGGCGACTATCATTCGTTACTTATGCTTGCTCAATTTCGAGCATGTCACGGGAGCAAATTATTATTTACGGGTTAAGCTTCGATTATGAGCCTCATGGCAACGGTATAACTTACTTACTTTACGATTACGGGATTACAAATACCTGATTTACGCCTGCGGGCTTTACTGATGAAATCTTGTGTTCAAATACTTACATTATTTACAAACCTGTGAGATTCACCAACATTCGTGTTGACCTTTTTAGCTTTGTATCTCAGGTACACAGATGGAGTAGGATTCCCTCAGGATACTAGCTAGAGTCGCATGATTTCTACCTTGCATTTAACGGAGATTCTTAGCATTATCTTTTGTATTTATTATGATTATGTAATAGAATCTCCCGCCTTATACGCGGACTCTAGGGAACTTCATTTTGTAACCAGAAACGATATGTTTCAAACATTTTATGTATGGAAATGTAACTATTTACAAACGTTGCATATAGATGTCGTTTGCTTTACTTTTGTGCTGTGATATTTAATTAGTAACACCCCAAAGCTTGCTTCCGCTAAACAGTGATTTTGGGGGTGTTACAGATTGGTATCAGAGCCTAAGGTTATAGCGAACTAGGTTGCATTAATTGGGCCTAGAGTATGACCGTTAGGCAGTATTTCCTCATTAGGTATGACTGGTTCGGGAATTACATCATACAACGTTAATTTAATATAGCCTGATCAACTATGTACAATTAAGGAAAGATGATGTGAAGCCTGAAAGGGGTTATATTGAACAGGAATACACTAGTTAACTCTGACCACGAGAGAAACGAGACCGAATGCTACTTGCTACGCTA
Source organism: Pseudognaphalium luteoalbum (assembly GCA_963422505.1). Lineage (NCBI taxonomy): Eukaryota > Viridiplantae > Streptophyta > Magnoliopsida > Asterales > Asteraceae > Pseudognaphalium > Pseudognaphalium luteoalbum. Next base: position 70,650,991 of record OY730194.1, on the reverse strand, counting down.
TTAGACTATTATAAGTACTGTGTATATAAATGGATAGGCTTCACGCCTGTACTATCTCCTCGACTGTAAGAAGCATAATATGACCTACGACCATGGAAATGGGAAATCAACATCCAGTTAGAACGACTCACTATTTCGACAGCAAAAATCTAGCACTTACCGACAATAGTAGTGGCACCCACTGTGTTAACACACCCATGCGTTTATAGCAACGGCGACCCAACCTATCACATGAAATCCCTCCAATATCATAGAATAAAACTTCGTCATTCGTATGAACGGAACACCTAGTACTAGCCAGGAATATAACCACTAAGACATTCTTTATCCTCTTTGCGCTTTATAGGATCTCTCCGGCAATAGGTCAAGCGCAGCTATGGAAGAATACCCGTCTAACTCAGACCAGATTCAGGAGGAACAAGTACAATACACCTACCTCGATGGGGAGTACGCACCTGTAGAGGTATTCGGGGTCGAGGAAAATGAGAATCAAAACTTTGGAATAATCGACGTAGAGGCTTATGAACGAGTCATGGAGCAGACAATTGAACTGAATAATCGTACGTGGGAGCTGAAATACAAGTGTCAGGACTATGAGAAGGAACTGAGGATCATGAAGAGGTCCGTCGCTCGAAAGGTTAAGGACAAATTACACCACTGGAAGAGGGTGGCCGCAAACTTCACTAGGAAGACGAAAAAGTGGGTCAAACGACCGGGAGGAAGGCAGGTGGAAGGAGATGCACTTTACCGTGCACCGCCGCGTTACCAAGACCTACTCACCGAACGCTATTACCCACGTGACATATACGTGGAATGAAGTTCCAAGTGATCAGAAGCCTACTTAGGACTAGCTAGATAGTGACTATAACCATTTTGCTAAATCTGTGTAAAGCAGGGTTGTAGGAACCACAAAACGTATTGAATACTTATGACTAGATGATTGTATTATTACATTCTGTAAAATGTTATGGCATTCGTTCGGGTGTAGTACAGCCCGACAAATTTTGTAAACGAACAATCGGATGTAATGACTACGAACCACCCTGATTCTTAGATTTATTATCTGTGCAAGATCACCTGACTTGTGCAATACTAAAACACCCTGACCTCAATAGGTATATAGAATCCCCACCTCATCCAGCATAAAGCACTTGGAAATCGATCGAATGATTAACGAACTCTCGATACCCTCTTGAAACTTCAAAATTTGAGGATCTTTGAAACTCCGGTCTTTAAGGGCCCTTGATTTTCTCGTTCCACAATATGACCATCACTTAGGACTACTACAGATTGCCTCACTATTTACACCTGTGTGACACACCACAACCTCTTACAACCCACCCACTCATCTCTTTTCTCTAAATTGTCCAAACACGATGCCTTCACGGTGACACACTTACAACGATATCACTGGATATACCACTGGGTATCAACAAGTCGCCCTTCTCCACCCTGCTATGGTAGACCCAGAACACTAACGTATCTAGGAGTACATTCGTGGACTCCCCGAGAACATCCCGGAAAACGTCGTCTCACCCAAACCCACAAACATTCAGAGAGCTAACCGTATGGCACACGTACTTCTGGCTATGATCGTACGCTGCGAGACACCATCCTCATCTCTTAATAAAAATAATAAAAGAAAACCTGATGGGAACCCTATCCTCTAGATCGAATTCGGCAGAAGCCGCGACTACTAAGACCTATGCTCCAAAACCAAAGAACAACAACAACCATGCACGGGGCAGAGCTTATACCCTTAATGCTGGGAACAATCATCAAGACCCAAACCTAGGTACAATTACGGTTCACACCTAATCAACCTGATTACCCTATATTACATGACTGATAAATCTTGCTGACTGCTTAATGATCCAGTGTTATAGATCATAGGCACGACCTAGGGTAAGCAAACCCCGGATAGACTGACAGGAGTAATACTTCAGTGCATCATAAACGTAACAAACAGACTCTTTCCCCATATATCTCACGCCGGTTGGGATCAGGACCCACGGGACTACTATCTTTATGTGTCGTCTGTCCGAAAACTGCACCACAAATCGCCTGTTGGAGAAAATCGTTTGTACTTTTATTGTTTCCACTAGAATACAGTTTTATACTCGCGATCCCATGATTGCTATTATACCATACTTAATGCCAACGTCAAAACTTTGTGTTGATGAACCCCCCCCCCCCCCTTTTCGTAGGAAATGACAGGTTACTCCGCTGGTAGCCACATGTCTGATGATGATCAACACGGTGAGGATCGGACCATGTTCCCTTACCTACTTACTCTCGAAGGCGACATCGAGTCAGTGAGTGAAGAACCGTTGGAAGAAACGGCACACCCCGCAGGACTCCGAGACTTTCCATCTCAGACCATAGTCACAGAAGTTACCCAAATAACCCGAGCAGACTCCCTTTCAAACCCTGCTACTGATAACCATATCACAACCACTACCATCACCACTCCTCCTACGGTTACCGCTCCGATCATTGTCAATGTAAACACTGACCACTCTAAGCATACTGACGAAACGATGAAGGCATTACGCAACCAACTAACTACTGTTCAGGAGGAAATCACCGGTCTACGCTGACTCACCCACGAGCAAGGACTGCGCCTGCGAACCTTAGAATTCTATTGGGAACAATTAAGACACTTGTGCCCAACGCTGGGAGATGTGCTCCAGTTAGTTTCTAACCCATTATCACAAAAAGCTCAAGCTAGCGTCCCTGTGGAAAAGGACACCAAAGCTCAACTGGTAACCCTCAAAAAGAACACGGGAGGGAGCTCCAACACAGATATTACTCAGCCCCGGACTAAAACGGCAAAGATAACTCAAACCCCCACTACTGAAGCTAAGGGGAGAGCGTATAAGGGAAATCTACCCTACTGCACCCGATGCAAACACCATCATAAGGGACAATGCCTCCCTCCTTGCGGCAGATGCAACGCGTTTGGACACCAGGTCCAGAATTGCAAATTCCCTCGAAAGGACACAAGCTCGGAAGCATTGGGGTTGTGCTTCAAGCGTGGAAAGACTGGGCATAAAAAGATAAATTGCCCACTACTAACTACTACAGACGGCATCCCTGAGGCCAAGCATGACACGAATACTACTACGGGTACGCGTTGAGTCACTGATCGCTGAACTCAAGTGGTCACTGATCTCAAGGATTAAGGGGGAGATTATATAAGAGACTGTTAAAGTCACTATTCGCTGATGAGTGAAGTCACTGATCATGCTATCTGTTCACAGTCTCTGATCTTCTCAATAATGTTCCATGAAGAAAATGATTCAAGTCAAGCTCCTGTTGCTGAAGGTCTCTAAGTCGCTGATTATATGTTAAACCAGTAGATGAAGATCTTATCAAGATAAAAGACTCAACTATGTGTGTCGCTGATACTCATCTATCAGCGAGAGTCTCCAAGTCTTCTTGAGTTCTCTCTTCTGCTGAATAAAAGAAGTCACTGAAGATTAGCTGTTCAAGTCTTTCTTTAGAGCATGTTAGCTCGCATCGAGAATGAGGAGAATTGTTGTTTCTATCAGTGACTGCAGCATTAAATGCCGCATTAAATAAGAAGTTGACATTCGGCGTTATTACGGCGCAGCACGTGTTCCTCGAAACTTGAAAAGAGTAACGTGGAAGCATTTGATTGGTCTATGGTACAAGGTGATATTTTCCAAGACAGAATGTCGTGCCATGATGTATCACATCTCAACTGCCTCACCAATCAAGCAGCGACACGTGTCCTTCAGATCCGGAAATTAAGGATTTCAGCGTCTATAAATAGCGTAGTATGTTGTACTTCATTTTGTGTCGATTACTTGTATTGTCACTTGTTTGTCAGTGACCAGTTTGTCTAAGGTACAAGTAACACCAGCGAGTGAACTAGTAGCGTGTTTGTCCACTACTAGTTTACCTCAGCGAGTGAGCAAGTTAGCGTGTTTGTCCACTACTGCTCATCTCCTTTGTAATAGCTGTATTGTTTGATTTGGATTAGCTTTGGCTAATCTATTCCGCAATCAACAAGAGATAAATTTTATCAATAAAAGAATTTATCTTTCAGCTAAGAATTGCATCAGCAACTGAACTGCTTATCTCATATATATCTGTTTTCATTTTGCTGTTACTTTAACACGGTTAAAAACTTGCTAAACAAGATAACACTATAACACAGAAAAGTTTTTAATTGTATTCAAACCCCCCCCCCCCCTTCTACAATTAACTCACTGTTAACGATTCACAATCACTAACATAATAGTGATTAGGGACTCACAATTGGTATCAGAGCAGAGTTGGTTTAAAATATAATTTAACCAGATCTGCAATGGAATCCGTTAAATACAGTTGTGTTGATTCTTAGTACCAGAAGGGAAATGGCTCCACTACAAAACCTCCAGCTTTTGACCCATCAAGAATTGAAACCTGGATGTCCAGGATGATGATGTTCTTAGACCTTGTTGATGATCGTCTTTGTTCAATAATAACTGACGGTCCTCACACCCCCACTGTCATTATTCCTGCTGTTGCAGCCACTGCAATCACTCCTGCATTACCAGAAATGGTTATGCCAAAAAGGGAGGAACAATGGACAGATGAGGACAGGCGCATGGTCAGGCTGGATAAACAAGCTAAAATATACATAAGCATGTCACTTCCTGATGAAGTGTTTGAGTCCATCAGATTGTGCAGTACAGCGAAACACATGTGGGACACTCTGAGAAATATATATATTGGAACCCCCGACATTATTCGCTGTAGAGAAGTAAATCTGACTCGTCAGTATGAACTGTTTGCTATGGAACCCAATGAGTCACTGGCCTCCACCTATACTAGATATCAAGCTTTAATAAATAAAATGGAAAAGGCTAATATAGGAAAGGACCAACGATTTGTTGTCGAAAAATTTCTAGAATTGTTACCTAGAAAAGTTTGGGGAACCATTGCAACATGTACTCGACAACGTAATGATTATACTTCTCTCAATCTAACTCAAGTTTATGGTATATTATTAAATTGGGAACAATCTGAGAAACAGGCTGATCAAAGTGAGCACATTCGTGCTGCACTAGGCAGTCAAAAGATTTCTAATGCCCTTGTAGCTGAGCTAGAAGAGATTGATCAAAAGCAGAAAGTTAAGATCACCAAGTTGAGTTCAAAGTCACTGATTGCAGATGAGGAAGGTTGTGCTGTTGACAGTCAGTCTGAAGTCAGCTATGAAGAAGGACTAGAGAAGCTGGAAAGAGATATGGCCATGATGGTTGCAAATTTCAGAAAGAACACAAGGTTCAACAAATTTGCTGGTGCACCATCAAGTGACATCCCAAAGTCAAAAGGCGACTGCTACAAATGTGACAAACCTGGTCACTTCGCAGCTGACTGTAGATCCAAAGCTGTCAATCCTCTCCCTGAGCAAAGGCCCAGCTTCAGAAATGACAAGTACAACAAGTACAAGTCAAAGTACAAGAAGCTGAAAGCTCTGTCCAAAGCTGGCAAGAAGAAGGGAAAAGGATTCGTCGCTGAAGAAGGATCCTTCAGCGACTCTGACTCAACCTCATCATCTGATGAAGAAGAAGCTATGATTTGTTTAGCTCGGGATTACTGTCTGATGGCTGATGATGCTAACTTCCATGAAGACATCAAGGAAGTAGCTAAGAAATGTTCAGCATCCGGCTGGGATCCAGAGACTCTCTACAAGGTACATTGCTTTAAATCAGCTTCAGTGACAGAAAAGGAGAATATCTTTGAGACTTTGATAGTTGATCTATCAAATGCTCATGATATTCAGAAAAGGCAAGAATGCATGATCAATGACTTAACATCAAAACTTAAACTTCAAGAAGAAAATTTGTTGAAAATGAAAGACCTAAAACTTGAACTTGATGCACAAATACATGCAAATCAAATGTGCATTCAAGAGAAAGTAAGTTTTGAAACCAAATTTTCTCAACTCAATGAAGTTATAAAGTCATGGTGCAAATCTGCATTAAACGTAAATCAGTGTGTCAATAATCAAATTCCAAAACAAGTGAAAGCTATTTTGGGAGGTGATTATGATACAGCTGCTTCTCTGGCTGATGCAACAAGCATTGATCAAATATTCAAGCCTGATCAATCCTTTTCAAACTTCGTTTTTGAGCCAATGTCAGTCTTCAGCGAGACTAAACCAAATCACTTTGTTAAAAGCTCGCTGGTCACTGACAATTGTGATATAGCTGCAAGTATTGATGAACTGAAAGACTTGAGCATAAATAAGTCAACAACTAATCCAGTTTCCATCAGTTTTACTGCTATTAATCAAAAGTTATTCAGCAACCTTACCTCTGACACCCCAGTGACTGATGATCTTGTCATCAATGACTTGGAGTCAAAGAAACAAACTAACATAGTAAGTCTGATCTCTTTTAAATCTCAATCAAATCAGCATACTGAGCAAAAGAAGTCTAAAGCCACAAATAAAAAATGCTATAAGTGTGGAAATAGACAACATGTGTCAACAGATTGTTTATCAGTACAAGCTTGTGTCCAACCAACCACCAGCAGTGAGTCAAATGTTTTGTTGGTTAGTGGAAGCCAAGGTCAAGGCTTGTCCACTATGAACCCATCTCAGGATGGGTTCATAAATTGAACTAACATTTTACTCCTGATGTAGGGCATTCTTAGAGAGACTATCTGGTATCTGGATAGTGGGTGTTCCAGACATATGACCGGATGTAAGTCCCTGCTCAGCGACTACCAGGATGAAAGAGGTCCTGATGTAGTTTTTGGTGACAACAATATTGGTAAGACCAGAGGGTATGGGGTCTTGACCAATGGAAATATCATGTTTAAAAGGGTGGCATATGTTGAAGGACTGAAGCATAATCTATTAAGCATCAGTCAGTTCTGCGATGCCAAAAATAAGGTGCTATTTGATCATGAAGCTGGAGTTGTTTACAACAAGAATGGAAGTGCTGTCCTGGGTGCTCAAAGGAAAGGAAATACATATGTAGTCAATATGGACTCAGCACAATCAGGAACATGCTTTTATTCCAGAACCGTTTCAGAAGAAAAATGGTTATGGCATAAGCGTCTTTCTCACCTGAACTTTAAGGCCATCAGCAAGCTCAGCAGGAATGACTTAGTAAATGGCCTTCCAAAGCTTACTTATGACAAAGACAAGCTTTGTTCAGCATGTGAGAAGGGAAAGCATCACAGCTCTTCTTTCAAAAGCAAACAAACATCTTCAGTGACAGAATGTTTCCAACTGATGCATATGGATCTGTTTGGTCCAGTGAGTTCTCCTAGTCTTGGTGGTAAAAGGTATTGCTTGGTAATTGTGGATGAATATTCCAGATATACTTGGGTATTCTTCCTTAAAGCCAAAAGTGATGCAACACAGGAAATCATATCCTTTTTCAAAAAGATGGAAAACTTAAATGATTGTTCAGTTAAACATTTAAGAAGTGATAATGGCACTGAATTTAGAAATGTTGACCTTGAAAGTTTCTGTGATTCTAAAGGTATTTCTCAAAACTTCTCTGCACCAAGAACACCTCAACAAAATGGTGTTGCAGAGAGGAGAAATAGAACCTTGATTGAATCAGCAAGGTCAATGCTCATAGATGCTGGTCTTAAGACCCATTTCTGGGCTGAAGCAGTTAACACTGCCTGCTACACTCAGAATAGGTCTTTGATTGTCAAGAGACATGACAAGACAGCCTATGAGGTGTTAAGAGGGAGAAAACCTGACATAAGTTTTCTTCATGTTTTTGGCAGTACCTGCTATGTCTTAAACAAAAGAGATCACTTAGGGAAGTTTGATCCCAAAGCTGATGAAGGTATATTTGTTGGTAACTCAATCATTTCAAAAGCTTTCAGAGTTTATAATAAAAGAAGGGAATGTATTGAAGAATCAATGGATGTTATCTTTGATGAATCTTATGATGAATCACTCACTGATCCAAAAGACTATGAAAATCTTATTTTTAACACAATCAGTGATGACAAGCATGAGGTTCATCCATCAGATTCTGAAAGGGAAGATGATGTCCCTAAAGGTACTTCTAGCTCTACTTTAGCTAAGAATGATTCAGGAACTTCATCTTTGCCTATTGATATCCCATCATCATCATCTCATCATCTGCATCAAAATAATAACACTCTCTGTCCAAATCAAAGCTTAAACATTAATCATGCTTCTAATGCTGATGTGTCTGGTGGATCATCTTTGGATAATCAAGTCACTGCTGAACCTCAGCGAGTGACTAAATGGACTAGACATATTGATAATCAATTGATTATTGGTGATCCTCAATCCAAAGTCCAGACCAGATCAGCATCTGCTAACTTTTATTTGTTTGTAAGCTTTGTGTCACTGATTGAGCCCAAGAAAATCGATGAGGCACTCACTGATCATCACTGGATAGCTGCCATGCAAGATGAGCTATCTCAGTTTGAAAGAAATAAAGTGTGGAAGTTAGTACCTCAAATAGCTGGGAAATCTGTGATTGGAACAAGATGGGTGTTCAGAAACAAGATGGATGCTGATGGTGTTGTAATAAGGAATAAGGCTAGACTGGTTGCACAAGGTTACTGTCAGCAAAAAGGAATTGATTACGATGAAACCTTTGCACCAGTTGCTAGGCTTGAAGCAATCAGGTTGTTCTTAGCATATGCAGCTCACAAGAAGTTCAAGGTATATCAAATGGATGTGAAAAGTGCCTTCTTGAATGGAAAGCTGCAGGAAGAAGTGTATGTGAAGCAACCACCTGGATTCACTGATCCCAAGCGTCCAGGTTATGTCTATAAGCTGGAAAAAGCTTTATATGGACTAAAACAAGCTCCTAGATCTTGGTATGATACTCTCTCTACTTTCCTAACTAAATGTTGGTATATCAGAGGTAAAATTGACAGCACACTTTTTATTAAAAAGGATAAGAGAGATGTTATATTGGTCCAAATTTATGTTGATGATATTATTTTTGGGTCTACTAACAATGACATGTGCAAGGAATTCAGTGACCTCATGACTAAAAGTTATGAAATGAGCATGATGGGTGAACTAACATTTTTCCTTGGTCTGCAAATAAAGCAAACCAAGACTGGTATTTTTATAAATCAAGGAAAATATGTTAAAGATTTATTAAAGAAATTTGAATTCACCAACTGCTCATCCCTTGCTACACCAATGTCATCTGCAGTAAAATTACATGCTGATCCTGATGGTAAATCTGTAAATATCACCGCTTACAGGGGAATGATCGGGTCACTGCTGTATTTAACTGCTAGTAGACCAGACATTATGTTTGCTACTTGTCTATGTGCTAGATATCAAGCTGATCCAAAGGAATCCCATTTGCTCGCTGTCAAAAGAATATTCAGATACCTGAAGGGTACACCAAATCTTGGTCTCTGGTACCCATCTGGTTCAGATTTCTCACTGAAGGGATATTCAGATTCTGATCATGCTGGATGCAAAATGGACAGAAAGAGTACCTCTGGTAGCTGTCAGTTTCTTGGAGAAAAGCTTGTAAGCTGGTCAAGCAAGAAACAAAATTCTGTCTCAACTTCTACTGCTGAGGCTGAATATGTCGCTGCTGGAGCTTGCACTGCTCAAATTCTGTGAATGAGGAATCAGCTCGCTGACTATGGTTTTGACTTTGGTAATGTTCCAATTTATTGTGACAGTCAAAGTGCCATTGCAATAGCAAATAATCCTGTGATGCACTCAAGGACAAAGCACATTGATGTCAGATATCACTTCATCAGGGACCACGTCATGAAAGGTGACATTGAATTGCATTTCATTCTAACTGATTATCAACTCGCTGACATATTTACAAAACCTTTAAATGAGAAAAGATTCACCTTTCTCATCAGCGAGTTGGGAATGTTGAACTTAAATGATTAAAACCTGGTTGTTTAATAAAAGGTAATTACAGAATATATGGTTTATGATTTTAACTCGCTGGTCTATTATTCTCACTTATGTAATCAGCAAGAATAATAAGTTAGCATAGTTATGATCAATAAATTATATACTTTGTAACTGCACATGAAAACCTTTTATACCGTATAAATAAAATATATCTTATGCTTCACAAATTTGACTAGCTAATTAGATTAGTATTCTAAGTTGTAATCTGATCAGCGACATCAAATATGAAACATAATATTTATTTTATTTTAAGATATAACTTATTTTCATCTCGCTGAGACATAATGCATCAGCGAAAGTCTGTTATTATTTAATATAGCATTTATTTCGACATATATTCCTTACAATTAATACATTTTGTATTTAATTTTTAACGATTTATATTCTTAATAAATGCCTTATTAAAATATCTCATGGGAACTCGAAAAGGTACACTTTTTCTGACACCTCGTATACCTTTCCGGCGCACCACTCCCATCACCATTTAATGTTACCACTTATCACCATCATCACCCTACTCCCCTACCACCAACCTCCATTTTTTTTGACCACGTACATACTCGTTTTGACCACACATTTTGTACATTTGTAACCGTATATAAGCAGCGAAACCCTTTCCTTTTCATTCTTTACGCTTTCTAATTTTTCAAACTTCATCTTCTTCATTTTCTCTGCAAATATCTCATATTTTAAATCTTCTACTTTCTTTTCTTAAAAATGGCAAGAACAAAATTTTTCAACAACGTTTATACACCGACCCCAGAGATTAAAGCTCTTCGAGCCTCTGCGGTCAGTGAGACGCTTGTCATTACAGTTCCCAAATCTAACTATTTGGGAAATGTCTCTTGCCCTAAACCTGAGTATGCGGAGGTGATAAACTTTCTTGAAAATCACTTTATCCTCCCTGCTCTTACCTTGTCTCCTGGGGATATGAACCCAGAATGGCTCAGTGAGTTCTGGTATACCTGCACTCACTCTATCGTCTCTGGTGTTTCACAACTCCAGGGTTTTATAGACAATGGTACCCAAACCATCACCATAACTGCCAACACCATCCGCTCCATTTTACAACTGCCGACCTATGAGTCGTATGAATCGCTGCCAGAGAGCGACGTCGCCAAACAAGGCCTCGTCGATCTTACTGAGATTGAGTGTAAATACTCAGTCGATGGCAGTGGCAATCGTAAGTACTCTACAGTCCACAAAACAAAAATGGATGGTGTTTGGAATGCCATTTTCACCAATTTCATCCAATCGTTGGGTACAAAATCAGGGAGCTATGATCAATTCAGCTCCCTGGAGGCCCAGATCAGTTGGTCACTGGTCAACTCTCTACGAGTTGACTATGCAAGTGTGATCTTTAACGAACTGATCACCAAAGTCGCTGAGCCTGCCAGGGCCAAATATGTACCCTACCCTAGGTTTCTCTCACTGATCTTTGGGGATCAGTTTGCTGCCTATGATAGGGTATCTTTTCAAGGTTTTGAGCCGACCCTGGTAGGATCTCAAATTTTCGCTAAACCAGCGACTGCGGTGTTACCCGCTTTTATGAAACACCCGGGGATCCTTGCACCCCAGCCTGTAACTTCTGTACATATGTCAGCTGCTGCCCCCCCATCGACCACGTCACTGACCACACCCCCAGTGACTACTGTTGGTCAACCACCAATCAAGAAACCACCCACTGCTCCCAAGAAAAAATCCAAATTAGGGTCCCTGACATTAAAGGATCAGGGACATAGCAAAAAGAAGACATCTACGGATGCCAGTGGTGAATCAGTGACTGTACGTTCAGTTGCTGAGGGCACCACTGCTAAACCCTCAACTTTACCTGCTTCACTGGACTCCCGAAAGTCCAGTGACTCTATAAAGGGACAACTACAGACAGCTGCAGTGGATCAAACCACTGTTAGCAGTGATTCGGGTGCACCCCACACCCTCAGATTGAGTCAACCCAGCCACTTGTCACCCTCACAAAAGGGTGATATTTCATTCAAAGGGCTAGTGACATCAGTGGGTGATGACACACTCATAGCTGATGTCACACCACTGGCTACAGACCCGGGCCACCTCTCATCTATCACTGCACCGGCTGTCAATGTCTCACCACTGACCCATGGTGAGATACAGGTCGCTACCTCTATTTCCAATGAACCACCAGCTAAATCACAAGCTGATGATGAGGAAATCATGCCCATGGACACCTCAGAGGACACCCAACCCATTCCTCCACCCACATCCAACTCTCCTATCAGAGAGCTTACCCCTACCTCTTTTTCCAGTGACAACATCCAAGTTGTTGCTGATCAGACCACACCCCCTGATCATGTAGCCCAATCTACACCTACCCCCATTATTGTTACCCAAACTACTCCCACAACCACCTCCACCCACTCCACATCAGATCAGCTACTGATGGAGTACATTGCCCAATCCCAAACCCAGATTAAGATGCTCACTGAAGACCGTGAGGCACTTATTGGCAATGTCTCTGTCCTACAGAAAGCTGTTACTGCTCTCACTGATGTATACAACTCCATTGAACCATGGAGCACATCTGTTAGTGAGAGAGTACAAACAGTAGCTGATGCTAGTGCTGCAATAAACCATGCAGTCACTGAGCTAGCCTCCACCTCCACCAACAACTTTACCACTCATGCCACTGCCATTGCCCAACTCACCACCAACCAAAATGATTTAGCCATTTCTGTATCCAACTACCTGTATAAAACTGACAAAGTTATTAAGGTACTTCCACAGGTTGTCTCACAGCTTACAAAGACAAGAGCTGAGGTCGCTGCCCTGCGAGAGGAAAATGTTGCTTTCACTGATCAGATACTCAGGGCAGTTGATCAGTTTGGCGAACCAGTCAGGGGGAGAGTGAAGAAGAGGACTTTGTCTCTGATCCTGAGATGCCCCGAAAGATGACTGATCCTCTATCAAACAAAGCTCACAGGGACATTGTGCTCAACACTTATGCACTGCGTCCAATCGCTGAGCAACCTGAATTGGAAGCCCTTGCAGTTGCTGAACTGTATTGGGTGGATATGGAGATAGCCACTGATATGGTGGATATCACTGAGAGCTTTCCTGAGTTCAGTGCTGAAGAGCTCAGGAATTACAATGGGCTGGTGCAACAATGGGCAGTGGATGAGGCTGCTAGGTTAGAGGGTACCTCAGTGAGCTATGAATTGGCTCGCTGGGAATGGATGAATAGGGAGGTGGTAGATGATGTATCTGATGATGAGGAAGATGATACCATCATGCATGATGCTGATGATAATGATGATGACAACAATGATGATGGCCAGGGAGGTGGTCATGGAAATGGTCAGGGTTCAGAAGATGAAGATGATGTAAATATGGTGGATCAGCAACCCATATCATCTGTCATAAAGAGAAAAAGGACCAGTGACACCTCTCCTGCATCTACTCCTCCATCAAAGAAACAACAGGTCAGTGACCCTCAATCACATACTGTCATATCTGAGGTAACTGTACCTTCATCTCCACCAGCAACCCAAAACCTACCCTCACCCACAGCAACTACAACTACAACTACCCAAACAACCCAAATAACCACACCTACCCCAGCAACATGGAAATGGGATGAGATAGATAGAAAGAGGTTTGCTGCCCGTATGACAGGGAGATCAAACCCTGCACCTATTACCAAGGTAAAATTGAAGAAGTCTAAGAATCAATCTCAACCTCAGCTGCTTATTCAAAGAGGTTTAGAGACTCAAGCCATGCTACTTGATCAAGTATGCAAGCTGCACAGAGAAGAATGGAATGAGATCAGGCTTGCTATCAGCCACTCTACAAGTGCAGCTAAAGCTGAGGTCCTGAAAGAGATTGATAGACTATATCAAAAGATGGTGTCACTGCAACTTCTCAGACCAGAAGATACTGTCACATTTGGTGAAGAGATTGTTCAGCCACCAAGCCCAAGGTATAGGTCAGGCACTAGCAGCATCTATCGAATCCCCAACACTTCAAGGTTAAATCTATCTATCCCTGCTGGTGTGCCAAAGCTTGAAGGACATGAAGTCACTGAGGGGGAGAAGGGTCTGGTATACAGGGACCTAAATGGTGCCCTTAGGTTTCAGAGAGAAGCTGAACTTGAGAAGGTTGATCAAGAACAACTCATACACCTAATCAGGTCAGCTAGCATGCTTCCTACAAATTCAAAGATCAGAAAAGCTATTCTCGATGAAGCCTTGGCAAGAAAATTCAGATACCTGCCCTCCAAAGACAAGTATGAACTTAAAGCTGAGCTTGGCATAGTGAAAGAGGAGGAGATGTGGAGAGATAAATAAATTAGATATTTTGTAATAGTTAGCTTCTGTAAATATTTATTCAATGATATAAATGAGGCTTGACACAGAAAATCTACAAGTACAAGTCACTGGGCAACCTACCTACTATCAGAGACTTAAATCTTTTCAACAACAAAAATTTACAAGTACAAGTCTCTGTGCAACCAACTTATCTTCAGAGACTAAAACTTTCCTGCAACAACTTTGTCTAAGGGAGCTTTGACTTAAACCATTTAGGGGGAGATTATTGAGTCACTGGTCGCTGAACTTAAGTGGTCACTGATCTCAAGGATTAAGGGGGAGATTATATAAGAGACTGTTAAAGTCACTATTCGCTGATGAGTGAAGTCACTGATCATGCTATCTGTTCACAGTCTCTGATCTTCTCAATAATGTTCCATGAAGAAAATGATTCAAGTCAAGCTCCTGTTGCTGAAGGTCTCTAAGTCGCTGATTATATGTTAAACCAGTAGATGAAGATCTTATCAAGATAAAAGACTCAACTATGTGTGTCGCTGATACTCATCTATCAGCGAGAGTCTCCAAGTCTTCTTGAGTTCTCTCTTCTGCTGAATAAAAGAAGTCACTGAAGATTAGCTGTTCAAGTCTTTCTTTAGAGCATGTTAGCTCGCATCGAGAATGAGGAGAATTGTTGTTTCTATCAGTGACTGCAGCATTAAATGCCGTATTAAATAAGAAGTTGACATTCGACGTTATTACGGCGCAGCACGTGTTCCTCGAAACTTGAAAAGAGTAATGTGGAAGCATTTGATTGGTCTATGGTACAAGGTGATATTTTCCAAGACAGAATGTCGTGCCATGATGTATCACATCTCAACTGCCTCACCAATCAAGCAGCGACACGTGTCCTTCAGATCCGGAAATTAAGGATTTCAGCGTCTATAAATAGCGTAGTATGTTGTACTTCATTTTGTGTCGATTACTTGTATTGTCACTTGTTTGTCAGTGACCAGTTTGTCTAAGATACAAGTAACACCAGCGAGTGAACTAGTAGCGTGTTTGTCCACTACTAGTTTACCTCAGCGAGTGAGCAAGTTAGCGTGTTTGTCCACTACTGCTTATCTCCTTTGTAATAGCTGTATTGTTTGATTTGGATTAGCTTTGGCTAATCTATTCCGCAATCAACAAGAGATAAATTTTATCAATAAAAGAATTTATCTTTTAGCTAAGAATTGCATCAGCAACTGAACTGCTTATCTCATATATATCTGTTTTCATTTTGCTGTTACTTTAACATGGTTAAAAACTTGCTAAACAAGATAACACTATAACACTAAAAAGTTTTTAATTGTATTCAACCCCCCCCCCCTTCTACAATTAACTCACTATTAACGATTCACAATCACTAACATAATAGTGATTAGGGACTCACAGTACGTTATACCTTTAGAAATAATTCACTCTCTGACATTACAGACTGTTACCACTGTTACGAATGCGGTATAAATCACAAGCTACTGTAGGCTACTTGTACAAATTGTAACTATACCCCACTGATTTCCCGACCGACCCCGTCCATGGGACGTAACGGTTTACACACATTAGTAGCTCTCTCTCTCTCTCCTATTCTAACAAGGGGAGGAAGGGAACCGGAGACATTTATGACAACACTAAGGATGCTTCAACGCCTTCTTAGAAAACGTACGTACTACGTACTACTACCTCAAATAGATTCCGGATATACCTTACCATATAACGCGAAATGACATTTAAGCAACTACGGGATTTAACAGACAACGACCCGTGAACATGTCACTACAACTAGGCAAATTAGGGATTGAGCTTTATTTGATCGTTAGCTGCCCTGTTAATGACTGAACAGAACTTTAGTAAAGAATTGGTCCAGTGACTTATCGACTGCAGCTACCACCTGAACTCAGTAGCGTACATCCCATTTTCCCCATTTTCTAACTTAAAGAAATGCCTGTCTGATGAGACACTAACCTTACCGCTCGACGAAACACAAATGGATGATGACCCTCATTCTGTCGAGGAGCCTATGGAAATCATAAAACCGCGAGGTCACAGAACTGAAACAAAGTCGTATTCCCATTGTTAAAGTCAGGTTGAATTTGAGGCGTGGTCCTGAATTCACCTGGGAACAAGAAGACCAAATGAGACTGAGATACCCACATTTTGTTCATAAACTCTACTCCTACCGACACCACGACAACAGGCAAATTTCAAGACGAAATTCTTCTCACAAGGGGAGAATGTAACAACCGCCAATTTAGGACTTTTGGTTTGTGCCTAAATTACTTGAAATCTACGTGTATTTAGTTTTATAATGCTCTAAATAAAGGTAACATTATGGTATGAATACAGGCACGCTTACGCGATCTAATTTAAATCGTACACTTATGAACCGGACGAGGTCCGACATTAATAAATGGACGTTGGTGACAAAACTTTATAATAAGGTGGATTTATCCAAACAAACGTCATTTACATTAATATATTGTGAGAATATATTCCAAGTATTTCTTATTGATAAAAACACTCTGTACACGACAAACATGCACGAAGCGCGTGAGTCAAGCGAAAACAATTCAAATTATAATTCTATAACTCGTTATTTAGTGTTTTGATAAAACACTTCAGTTAAAATATTTTGGATATACTTAAACACGAAACACGGAACAACATTTAGACAATCGCGGAATGTAACATAAAGATCTGAACAATGAGTTCACGAGACCGAGACCCAAATGGTTCAGCCCAAACCCACGAACCCAACCCACCAAACCCGCGAACCCAACCCTTTTAACCCCTTTCTTCCTCACCTCATCTCATTTACACACACACACATCCACCCATTTTTCTCTCATCCCTCTCTACCTTGCATCCTCTCTCTCTCTCTCTAAAAACTGCAAAGATAACACCCTTTTCATCATCATAATCGGTCATCTTCATCATCAAGGGAGCAAGAACATCAAGATCACCACCATCATCTTCTACCTCATCTTCATCTTCTCCATTTTCGATTCTTGGTATGAAACGCTTTAAAACTCGATGTAATTACTTAGAAAGCTTTTATTTACATGCTAGAACGTTTACTCAATGAAGATTTGCCCAAAAACCGACTTGAAAATGCATTTTCATAGATAAGTGTTCGAACAGCTCGTTCTGCGAACAGAGATCTGTTCGTCCTGAGAGGCGAACCCAACTGCGAACCGAACCCACCTGCGAGTTGACCTGCGAGTTGACTTGCGAGTTGACCTGCGAGTTGACCTGCGAGTTGACCTGCGAGTCGACCTGCGAAC
Organism: Pseudognaphalium luteoalbum; assembly: GCA_963422505.1. Lineage (NCBI taxonomy): Eukaryota > Viridiplantae > Streptophyta > Magnoliopsida > Asterales > Asteraceae > Pseudognaphalium > Pseudognaphalium luteoalbum. Next base: position 70,633,460 of record OY730194.1, on the reverse strand, counting down.
CGAACCTTGTGTTGCGAACTGAATTCAGTTCGCAGCCTACTGCCTTGCGAGCCGAACTCAGCTCGCATCGCGAACTCAATTCGCACCATTATTTCAGTCCATAACCCGACTTGACCAATTTTCCGAAAACGATACACATAATAATAACATTCTCGGATTATTTTTACAAACCGTCACCAACGGGCCATACTTGTTTTCAAAATACAAACGATTTACTAAACAAACACTTGGACACGTCCTAGTTGAGTGGACAACTAGCATGGGTGATCTTTTAAGACACCAACTCGTTTACTTTTTTACTTACAACCTTGTGCGTTTCGGACGCCAGAAGGTTGCAGGGTTCTGAGAATCGATACACAGACTTACAACCGCTTTACCTGGTTGATTACACATACGTATTTACTGGACTCAGGTGAGTCTCATAGCCCCACTTTTACTGTTTTACTTACGGGGTGAGATACATTGCTTATTTTCTTGAACACAAGTATGAACTAATCATTTTACTGTACGGGATTGCATGAGTTAATTACTTTTACGGAAGTCTCTCCATCATATATCGTTAGTTATGTACTTAAGCGCGAACACTAGTTAATGGATCCATTAGGGAAATGACCCTCCCCGCCCGGGGTAGTAGCGCTACCACGAACCGTTCTGTATAAACGGGCGACTATCATTCGTTACTTATGCTTGCTCAATTTCGAGCATGTCACGGGAGCAAATTATTATTTACGGGTTAAGCTTCGATTATGAGCCTCATGGCAACGGTATAACTTACTTACTTTACGATTACGGGATTACAAATACCTGATTTACACCTGCGGGCTTTACTGATGAAATCTTGTGTTCAAATACTTACATTATTTACAAACCTGTGAGATTCACCAACATTCGTGTTGACCTTTTTAGCTTTGTATCTCAGGTACACAGATGGAGTAGGATTCCCTCAGGATACTAGCTAGAGTCACATGATTTCTATCTTGCATTTAACGGAGATTCTTAGCATTATCTTTTGTATTTATTATGATTATGTAATAGAATCTCCCGCCTTATACGCGGGCTCTAGGGAACTTCATTTTGTAACCAGAAACGATATGTTTCAAACATTTTATGTATGGAAATGTAACTATTTACAAATGTTGCATATAGATGTCGTGTGCTTTACTTTTGTGCTGTGATATTTAATTAGTAGCACCCCAAAACTTGCTTCCGCTAAACAGTGATTTTGGGGGTGTTACAGAGTGTTCTGTCTAGCCTTAACCAAAAGAGATCTCAACTAACTTTCATCATCTAAAGAGTGTAACATAATCATCAACGTTACTGCGTATAAAATATATGAATAATAACGTAAGGCAAGACGGTTCCAGACCTTATACATTTCGTGAATCAAGTATGGTATTTGCAGGAACTCCTCTTTACTTGCTTCGCCAACGACAAAAGTCAGCCAAGGCAGACGACATCCACCAATCCTTTTCATTCCATCGATTACAACGTTGATGATAAATACTCCATACATCCCATGCTGACATATCATTACATTCCCCGAAATATCATTAATTGTGTTGGGTCTTTGAGCCAATTCCATGTTAGAATTCTCAGAAACAACAACGTTGGAGATGCCCACCCCGTTACAATTAATTAAAATACCGAAACTTTACGATGATGCACGTACATGTCTTAATTTATATCTAAGCCTATATATGATCGTTTAGGCATTCTCGTTGTAATCAAAACCCTACCTTGAAACAATTGATATACATGTTGAACGACACAGATGTCAAAACTCAAGAAACAACAAAATGGATGATTCGATTCAATCAAGATAAAACTGTGCCAAAGAATCTTAAAATGCGAGTGAGCGTTAGTAGCAGAATGTGAATGAATATTGAAATCCGCAGCTTTTGTGTGAGCGAGGGCTAATTATTTGATTAAAAAAGAATCTAGCGTTTGGTCGAGGGTAATTGTAAAAGCAATTTTCAATTTCCCGAACTAATATGTTGATCACAGTAATTAAATACTACTTTTTACTATACTCATCCATGATAAGATACCAAAACGAACCGTCGAATTGAGTATTTCCTCAGTTGGAGTCTTCGGATTAGGTAATCCAACTTTGAGTCAAAAGGAGTTCGTCCTTCGGTTCCCAAACGTGAAGGTTGTGAAGGTTCTGTCGCCACTGTTTACCCTTTTTGCCCCCCTTTTTTTAGACAAGGTTGGTGTCAAGTTTGTTTCGCCTTGTAAATGCATCCCGGGTTGCAAAGTGTAGGGTTTTTTTGGTGATTTTAGCTTGACGTCATAAAAGATAATCGTTATAGTGGTTGGATTGTTGATGGCTTGAAGTTTTGATGGAATTGTGGTTGATAGTATAGTGTTTGCAGGACTTTAGTTTGTGACATTTGATAATGTTAGACCAAAAACTCGGCAATTGTGTGATTGACGAGGTTGCACGCTAGCGGGTTTGAATATAATGAAACTTTCGGGAACAGGTTTCATTGAGATTGAAAAGTGTGAATGATAACTATCAATTGATTCCTGACATCCACATAGTGTGAGTTAATTCGACCACAACTACCTTGTTCTTGTGAATTAGGTGCATCCGCATAACGCGGGTTACTTGTTAGTTTTAGGTTTTTGATTCTAATATAAAGTTCATGGATTAATAATGAAATAAATATCAATATTTATTATAAGTCAAGTCGTATTCCAACTTATATTAAAAGTAAACTATATTATTTATTTATTATTTATACAAGTTACTGTATATAGTTTATGTAAAGATTATATGACATAAGGTTCTACCATATACTCAGTGAATGTCATGTCAAAATACAATTTTTATTTTTATTTTTAGCAAAATACAAGATATAATTACTCCAAAAATAATAAGTAATAATTCCATAATAGGATTCCGAAACTTTCCATAATCTTAACTTCTCTACCGCCTTCATCAAGGTCAAATTATTTTAATTTTTTTCGAGAGATGGACTCGACAAAATGGACACTGGGAGAGAGAATCTGAGCATTGATGACACATCACATGACCACATGAAACTACAATGACATCTATTACATTGAATAAGCAGATGCGACATAACAATGGTCCTTTGGTGGTGTCGACTTCATTTGTCGCAATCTTCGACTTTTCCTGTAAACATATATCATGAGATTGAATAACTTAGAGTGTGTTTAGGTGTATACTTTTTTTCAAAAGTTCTCATCACTAGAAAAATAAAGAGAGTTTTGCATCTCTAGAAAAATGGTTGATATTTTGAAAAACGTATTCAAATGTTGTTGCATTTTTCATTATAAGATATGATATCGAAAAAGGTTATGGTTAGGAAACTTTTAGGAAAATGGGGGTTTTTGTTGGAAGGGAAAAAAATGGAAAACTAAGGGTGTATTAATTATAAAAAAACTCTCACTTTCGACAAATATTCTTTATGAAAACTATACAAATTAGAAAACGTTTTCATATCCGCATTTTCTTAAAAAGAATCTAATAAAGGACGATTCTCATTTTCATTTTTATAACTAGAATGTTAAAAACTATTTCTTATGGTTTTCAAAGTTACTATCTCTATTTTTTTTTAAGGGAAAACTCGTTCCTCACATTTGAACATATTTTCCAAATTTTCATTGCTTTTAATGAGAAGTAAAACACGACATACAGACTAGAAAAATGGAAAATGACTAATAGAGAAATTTTTGGCTAACTAAACGAACACTGAGCTATTGTTTTATACAATGCCAAAAGAAAATCTTCATCATTTTGAATGTTTTCGAGTAGCTAATTAAGGATGTGCGGAAAAAGATATTCACGGTTACACCATTAATTTCTATTGTGGTGCAAATTAAAAACCATTAATTTCATGCATGATATAGACTGTGAATCAAAAGCAACCAAGAAGGGACATCCTAAACGATAATCTGAAGCTCCTTTTTTTGACTTGTACCTCTAATTCCAGCCACATATCTAATTCATCTTATATATGGTAACACTTATTTCCACTACTGGTATGTTTATGCATGTTTAAAAGAATAGTGATACATATTGAAGTATATAAATTAGTAAGAAGATGTATACCTGCTCAAGTAAAAGGGTTGCTTGGGATTCCTTTAATCGTTCTTGTAGAGACAAAATTGTTTCGAGAAGGCACTGTTTCTCTGTGTCCATTCTAATTCCAGCACCTCCCAACATGTCTTCAACTGCGTGATTCAACTCTGCAGCTGATAGATGACCATGCTCAAGTTCTGAGATTGGTTGTCCCTATCAAAGAAAATAACTTTGTAAGCAACTCGCAATATCTTGCACTTCCAATAAAAATGGATTGATGAGTGCTACCGATCATGTTGATATGAACATGAAATAATCAAAGTCTATTTTATTGGTTAGTAAATATAAAAGTTCAAAGATTTATCAAAGGGTCGGGTCGGGTAGGTTAAATGTGATCGAAGAGATTAATTCATTCTTGAAAAAAAGTAACAATTCACTAAATAATATAGCTACTTCCAGTCAGAGGTTGTATGAAACAAGGAAGCCTGCAAACCTGATTTTTTAACTTCGCTCCTCTAGATCCTTCCTGTTGCTGGAAGCACAAGCTGCTAACCATATTATCACCATCTTCCGATATCATACCAGATGAGAAATTTCTAAAACAGAAAACATGAGACGAAATAATATTGTCTGTTTTCCCCGGAGAAGTTTCAATATTGAACCGGTAAAGTGCTTGCCCTGCTAAAGGTCTTACATCTTCAGGAATTCTACCATACTTCAACTTGTCTCCGTTTTGACTTTGCCAGGCCACTATCTCTCCTTTGTAGAATGGTCTTAACGGTTTAAGTTGCACTTGCATGGCATCTAGGGGGAGTATGTCCGTTCCAAGATAACTGATACCATCCAAAGATCTTTCATCCTTGGAAACTTTCAGGATATTAACAACTGCAACTTCAGAATCTTGTGGACAAAAGAATAGTGAGCCAATGGGTAATGGGACTGGAGAACCCAAAACATCACTTACGATAAAAACAAGCAGATCAAGTACTGATACGTAGGTTGGTGGTTCTGGTTCAGCAATTAGAATATAAGTATTTGAACGATCAACAAAGTAGAGGGCTCGATGACTGGACCCACTTTCCTTTGATACATGATCAGTGATGTCTAAAGACTTCGGGAGGAGCCAAAACCGGGTACAGATGCATTTCACGAATTGCAATCTTTGAGCAACAAAATCAAGTGACCTTTGTAACGTCTGGAAATTTGGATGATCAGATCCAGTAAAACTGTTGGAGACAGTGCAGAAAACCCTTAATACCGCAACCTGAAACGACTTACTTGACAACTTCTCTCTGATATCAGCCAATGAAACAGATCCAATCTCTTCAAGAGTCTCAAGGTTTTCGGCACAATCAAGCTCCTGTAAAACAATTAATGCTATGAGGTCATGCATACTGTGATACCACAGGCGTATCAAAAATACGATTGATAACATGCCCTGCATCCTAATATAGGTAACTAAGAGTTGAGTAATAGATGCCATTGATAGTAGTTTTAGAACTTTTTAGTTAATGATAAGGAGTTTGTTGGTAAGAATTACATTTCTAATTTAACAGACTAACAATTCTTTCATCACAAACAATTTATAGAGAGGTAGTTTGATTAGGTGTAATACCTCCACAACAACATCAGAAAGCTTTCTTACACTAAAGGCCTGACATAATCTCTCTGAAACTTCATGGTGAACAAACCTCAGTTTCGAAGAATCAATATACTTCAGATACAGAGAGCCACGGGCATCTACATATACACACGAATTTGGATGAACAAGTCTGCAACTATCATCAGGAACAACCAGATACGATTCCCACTCTGAACTATCTGAATTCTGCTGCTCAATTTCCTTACAAAGATAATGTAGAATTTCCATCACTGCACGTAGTTCATTTGGAGAAATACGCTGATAACCACAAAACAATTTAAGAGCTCTAACAAAAGATACTGCTGAAGAAACAGATAGCGTCTCCTTAAGACCCAGCTCCTTCAGAATCCTCACAAATGGCAGGTAGCATGAAGGAAGTTCAAATGCAACTGGCAAAAGGTCTATTGTGGGACGAGTAAAAATACATAAAGGGCTCGCTGCATATATTTTATTAGCAACTGGAATAAATGCAATTTTCCGCAACTCTGACACATCTGTCAAAAAAGAAAGAAAAGATTATGGTCGTTGTTCTATAACACAACTTCTTTTTTTATACACTGATTTTTATTGTTAGTCCAAAAACAGCTCCAAAACTGAATTTTCATATATTTATACACATGCATCAATACTTGGGCCTGTTCACACCTCACACACATCTTACGTAGTACTGCAATATGCCAAATAATGTAAGATGCTGAAAGCCTGAAATCAATGTATGAGCTTGCACTATCAGTGATTAACCACATAAGAGTTACCTGGTTCATAAACGAATTCTAAATTTGGATTGTCTCATTATTTTCATACTCCCATAGTTTTAACCCTCATGTCCTAGATTATCTATACCCAGATTGACCGACTTAGAGTAATGATCACGTCCAACAAGAAAAGCAATACTTGTAATTAATAAGTTACCTGAGGAAGATATAGTACTCCAAGTTCTGTCTAGATACTGCAGTACCTCAAGAGTAGCTTCCTCTAAAGTTAATAAGCTTGAATTGGTTTGTGACCCATCCTGCAACGATCATTGGTCTTCTTAATATTCTACCGCAATAGCTGTTAAAAATAAGGAGATAAGTACTTAGTTCATAATCAACCTACAAGTGCTTTAAAACTACACTGAAAGGAGGAGGGCTCCTCAATTGAAGAGCTTCCCATGAATACTCCGGTGGAACCAAGCTTTCTCTGAAAAGGATGGGAGCAACAGTCCATACAAGCGGCCAATCTTTCAACAAAGTGGCTTCACTGTATGAACAAAGCACTCTTTTAACACCCTTCTTTTCACTCTCAAATGGGAACCCTTTTTCTGCAGGAATACATGCAATCTTGCCAAGGATATTGCAGAAATTGTTGCCATGAAGAATATCAGAATTTTTACATATCGCACTGACAAGAGTTTCAGCCAAGGACCAAATTTCGGATGAAACTTCAAAAGTCGTGTGATTATCAACAAGCTGACCTAAGGGCTTCATACTTTCAGCTCCAAGTAACTCTACCCTTTTGGCACATTCAAGTACAATGTTAGCATCACCCGTGTTTTGAAGGCCTGCTTTCCTTAGTATGTTAAGCCATTCATCTGAAGCAAACCTTTCTCCAGGAAACTTTTGAACCTCACCAGAAAATACTGATTTCAAGAGTGCATCAGCAGGATCAAACAATTCTGTAGGTTTGTATAGGTCTCGTGATTGTTCATCGGCACTTTTTACAAATTTGGTCTCCTTTAGTGCTTCAATGATGGAAGATTCTTGTTGTAGATTCTGCCGGTTCGTGTAGATATAATTCAATATTTCCTCCGTTTCTGACTCGGGCTTCTCTTCAAAGCTGACCGTCATTTCTTTCTCTTGCAACTCAGAGACTCCAAGGAGTCTCAGCAGTACATGATCATCTGTTATTGTAGTACCCATCAAGTGTTGTCCTAATTTATCTTGTTGTTTGAGTACATGCTTGTTGGATGAAACTCCTTTTGAGTAGATGCACCCCATTATTTATATTATATATAACTCGAATAAGAAAACTTTAAAATTCAGACCACACCTAAAAAGTAGTCAAATTATATATTTTTTTCGAGTTAATACGATCCATCTGGCATTCTCCTAAAGATCATTGTGTTCTTCATCCTTATCCTTGATAGCTAGGGAATATGCATTCAAGAATACTAAAGTTGATTCATACCTTGATTAAACCACAGAGTCTAAAACTGCATTTTGGATCCACAAAATGCAAAAGCTTGAAATGTTGAACATTCTAATCAATACAACAACTCTCACGGGTAATGTTTCGAAATCCTCAAATCCAAATATCTGTTAAAGCCCTGATGAATGAATATTATTAGAAGTGTTAAGTATGAGATAGATAAGTAATAATCATATAAATGTGATATATACTTGTTGATAAAACTACAATGGATGATCATCCATTATCGCTGAATTTTGTGTATGCATGGGGTGGTAAAAAAGATCAAGAAACAACCTCACAGTTCCAGACTTCCAGGATCTACAATTACGGTTTACATATTATGTAGCAAAAAACCTATTCTATTAATATTGTGTATTTGCCAGGCCTTAAGCCTAAAGCCCCCAGGGTAGGCATGAACAAAAACCGGGTTGGGCCCTACCCGACCCGACCCGAATACCCGAACCGGGTATTGGTCATTGGTCAACGAACCGGTTCCAGTAGAACCCGACCCGGACCCGACCCGATTTTGGGTGGGGGAAAACCCAACCCTATAGTACCCGGTTAGTACCGGGTAGGAACCGGTTCGGGTTCAATACCCGGTTCCAAACCGGGTACTCTTTACCCGCCGGGTAATGTCTGTTCCAGCCGGGTACTCACGACTTCCCAGTGAGTACCCGCCGGGTATCCTTAGTACCAGCCGGGTACCCCTGCTTGTTCCATTGGCTACCCCCTGCTTGTTTCTATGATCCACCTTTTTACCATTCACACCAACATTTACCTAAATCCAAGTGTTTTGGGATGTCGTTGTACAGAAAAGTACCCAAACGTGACCCTAATCTTGTATTTCAAGATATGCAAACATAAAATTAAAAGTAGTTTGATAAACCGTTATCAGTTAAAAGTGTCTAAATCACATGAGGCACGCAAGCACTCAAAATGGGGAATAGTCATAGGGGAATCCACGCTCCTCTTGCTCTCTCTCCTGCTGCCTTCGATACTCTTCTTGCAGCTCTGCTAAGGCGGCACTCTCGTCATAAACCGGTGGTGGATAGCTTGCTCCAGGCTGACCCCACATGGGTGGGTAGTTGTAGGCTGTAGGCCGGTAGTTGGGCACCACTTCAGAAAGTCTTTGAGTGTTGTGTGCCGACCAAGCGTTATGGTAGCGCTGTGCTGCAAACTCATACCTGGTTTCCTGTGCAAAATCATTATGGCTAACCTGAATGCCCTGAATACCCTGCATAAGATCTAGCATGGATGGTAGTGCTGCGCCCTGTTGATGGTAACCTGCCTGCTCCGGCTGCTCGTATGCAGCTTCTTCCTCTTGATGGCCCTGTTCCACTTGCCGATGTCTTCTTCTTCTGGGTTGTTGAGCCAATTGTTCCTCTTGATAGGGCACGTAAGTATTATTGACAACTGAAATAGCCTGTGCCCCCTGAAACTGAACTAACCCGACAGTTTTCGGTCTAGCCATCACTCGCTCTAAACCCTGAAAACTGATGTTGAAAGACTTGGTAATCCTAGTAACAAATTGTCCCCCACAGATAGGGGATGACCCTCTAATCCCGCTGGCATTATGATGTAAATACCAGGCAACAGCGTATGGCACATTGATATTCTCCTCCGCTACGAACTTCCTCAAATACCATAAGTCTTGGAAGCCGACTCTCTCGGTGTTCTCCCTTCTATGCGAAATGGTGTGCGCAAGACATCGTTTGATTACCCGCAACTGCATGTTATCCATGTCTTTGTATGAACTTCCACCTCTAGCATATGGTTTTGTTGAAAATTCGTGCCACACATCCTTGGGATAAAATTCGGTCTCGATCATCTCACTAGCCATCAAGTAATCTTCAAAATGAGGTGCATCTAGCTGTTCTTGAGAATAAATGCCTAGACAGGCAGCAAGGTCCATCATACTCATTTTCCTTGGTTGACCTCCCAGTCGGAAAGTCATGAAAGTTTTATCAGCCGCCGTCTCAACATCCTCATTCATTTCATATGTGCAGTGGAATTCCACACATAGCTCCTTGTATACCTGCTCTTGAATTTGAAATATTCCTTCCCATTCTTCATATTCAAATGCTATGTGATGTACGAAATAACGTTGCCTAATGATTTCCTTTATTCCATTGGCTACCCCTACTTGTTCTAGTGGCTCCCAATCGACCACCCTTGATAAATCACATTCTTTCCCCCTCAACAAATTCAGTTTTAGACAGTACGTATTGTACTTTGTTAGCTTGTTACTAAATCTGAGCCATGGGTGAATTGTATCGGGAACAAGTAGAGCATCAATGCTCATCGGTTGAGGGCGGTCACCCTCTTCATCATTAGCAGTCCCAGATGTGGTGCCTTTTTGTCTCTTGCTTCTTCCCTACAAAACACAAATGAAAGAATTGCTATGAATACTTCAAATTGCCATGAACAATTCAAATTGCCATATACACAAATGAACAATTCATCCATCACATAAGTCGGAAAGCCATATACACGAACTATTAGTTTGAACACTAAGAATTGCTATGAATACTTCAAATTGCCATGAACAATTCAAATTGCCATATACACAAATGAACAATTCATCCATCACATAAGTCGGAAAGCCATATACACGAACTATTAGTTTGAACACTAAGAATTGCTATGAATACTTCAAATTGTCATGAACAAATCTAAATTTGCAATTCTAAGCATATCATTACATTAATGGATAACAATTATGAGCATATCATTACACAAAATTAATTTTCCCCAAAATGTGTGTCAAGAACCCTAAATTTGCAATCTTGCATAATCATGTAAACTAAACACGAATTCATGCTATCATAAGGTGTGACCACATATAACACACAAAATAATCAGAGATATAAACAACTAAAACTTTCCCACATTCAATTTTAAGAAAACCTAAATTTGAAAGCTTCAATCAATCCATGAAAATTAAGAGCATTGAATGAAAAAGTTATTAATCATACCTTAAACATGTTGTAGAAGTGTTATGCGGGTTGAATTCACTAGTTTTTGCTTGGAATATAGTTGATTTGGGGGTTTGGTGGTGTTTCTCACGTTTTTGGAGAGTTTTGGGTATATAGGATTTGAAAAAAACTGCCTTGGAGGCGCCTAATATGTGTCTGGAAACAAGAGTACCCGGCGGGTACAAAGAGTACACGGCGGGTACTATTGTTTGGTTCCCGGTTTAGTATGAACTACCCGGTGGGTACATAAACGGGTAAACACGTTGTACCCGGCGGGTACATGTTGTACCCGGCGGGTACTCAATGCATTATAGTTTCTGTTGATGAACAAGCATGAGTACCCGGTGGGTACACTTGTACCCGGCGGGTACTTGATACCATCCAGCCTTTTTTAAACCGAAATTCCGATGCGCATAACTTTTTACTCGTAAAGACTTAAGACCTGAAATTTTGCAGGCACCTCCCATATAAGATAATAAAACTTTCCATTTTGATACTTTTTCAAATTTCACGATAACAAAGAATTCGGCCATGTGACTAATTTTTGAACCATTTGGACACCTTTTGACCCGTTTACCATAACAACAACACTTCCAATTATTTCTACATAACTTGACAACTACTTAAAACAAAGTCTTCTAAATCATCATAACAAAGTCTTCTAAATCATCTTCAAGGTTTATTAATATCTTCGAATGCGTAGTCTTCATTCTTCAAAGGTCGAAATCTTCATCGGTGGTGATCTCCCGTGCAGCTTCATCGAGAGCAATTTCTTCATCAGAAAGTGATATTGCCATACCTGCTTCCACCTCGACATCGTGTATATCTCCTTCGTATTCCATTTCACCTTCAAGACTTGAAATGTGTTGTACACGTTCCGCGGCGTCTAGGTGATCCTTCAAGCAAATGCACATCTCTAATGAGGCCGGTGTGAGTCTTGTTCTTCGTATGGATAGTACCCTACCACTAAGTGAAAAAGCGGATTCCGAAGCTACCGTAGAAGCTTGGACGGTTAGTAAATCTCGGGCCATGATGGTTAGAACGGGAAATTGAGGTTCCCTCCCTTTCCACCAAGCCAAAATATCAAATTTTGCAAATTCATCGGGTTGTATAGTGTTTAAAAAATCGGTTCCGGTATATCTCCCATACTCACTAGTGTTCGTTTGATTACCATCACCCCTTTCCCGTTTATGGTTTTATTGCCTTAAACTATTATATAAGTTAATCATTGGATCGCGAGAGGAAGATGAACCAAACATTGTAGAAGCCGAGCTAGAACAAGCATTTGTTGAACCATATTTTTGAAAATAATGACCAAATAAATCTTTAAAACATTTGTTAAAATGGTCTTTTGTATTTTGTGCAAAAAATGGGTCCTCATCATTCAATTCCAAATCTTGACAAATGTTATCGATAAGCAATTCCACCCCGGAGACGTTCAAACATGGGTTTAATGCGGCGGCACAACTAATTACCGGTGGCATTTCTCTAAAATATTTTCTTAGTTTTTCTTTCATGGGAGAGACCATGATTGCGTATGCATTCCCAACAAATTCGTATTCACTTAGCTTTGAACACATTAAAAAAATTTGGTTAAGTACCAAATGAATCGTGGGATAATAAACACCCGATAACAAAGTAGTGGCGGTTTTAAAAAGTTTGAGCAATTCGGTTACCTTTTGAATAATGTCCCAATATTCGATTGGAAATTCGTTTGCATAACCCCTTTGGACAAGTTGATGATGAAAAGCTTGTAAAGTCTCACGTTGGCGTAAACCACATACAAACATATTGTAAGTCGAATTCCATCTTACGGGCATATCCCAATTAGGGGTTAAAAAAATGGAATCCGTTTCCTTACACAATCTCATGTAATGTTTGTATCTAGCCTTACCCTTGCAAAATATATCTTGTAACATAGTTTTATAGGCCTCTTTTACTACATTTATTTGTGGAACCGCTAATCCGTCTTGCACAACCAAGTTAATAATATGTGCAACACATCTACTATGGTAGAAAATTCCTTTCAGAGGTGGTGCGTATTTTAGTATTAATTTTTGAACGGCATTTGTGTTATTACTCGCGTTATCAAACGAGATAGAAAAAACCTTTTGTTCTAATTTAAACATTTTCATTACATCACGTAACATGTAAAATAATCTTTGACCCGTGTGAGGATAGTCAAAGTTTTCAAAAGCAATGGTACGTTTCATCATTTGCCAACTTACGGGATCAACCCAATGCGCGGTAACACAAAGGTACGATCCGGGCAAACCATGAGGAGCCGACCAAACATCCGTTGTTAAAGATACACTTGTAGTTAAGTTTTCAAAACCGGTTATTAGTTGAATTTTAGCATTTTTCCACAACTTAAGTGCATCACGTCTAAGGGTAAGACGACTTACATGATTATATCGGGGTTGAAGAGTATTTTGAATAACCTTAGTAAACCGAGGGTTGTCGAAGTGGTTGAACGGCAAAGCTTCTTGAATCACAAAGCCGGCAAATGCTTCTCGCACCGGTCCGCTTGGTATGTGAAAATGGCTCCATCCCGTGACATGGTTGCTTGACCCTCCTCCGGATTACTTTTGTTTGCACTACAATACTTTAAAGTATGTTTGTTCAACGTTGAGTTGGAGTCGGCTTTTAAAAAAATCCCACATCATTTACAATGTGCCTTAGTCGAACCATCCGACAACAACACTTTGTCAAAGTTACACCAAATCTCCGGATTACCTTTTGTTTGAAAAACTTGAACAATAGTTGGTGCATTTGACGAACCAACAAAATCGTTAATTGAAGAACTTTGAGTTGCCATTTTGAGAGCGTTTTTATAGGATGAGGGTAATGTTTTGAGAGTTTCGTATGTAAATCGTAAGCGTTTTGAGTGTTTTTATACTAGTTTGAGTGAGTTTGAGTGTTGTAACTAACCCAAACTCAAGGTATCTATTTATACTAGTTTTAGGATGGCAAAATGGTAAAAAAAAGTCAAAAAAACGGATATAAAACGGCTAAAACTTCAAACACAACGGCTAGTGAAAAAACCGGGTCCAAACCGGGTATTCAAACCGGTTTTTGGAACCGGTTCGGGTCCAACCCGGGTACAACCCGATTTGAAGTGTCTGGGTGTGTACCCGGTTGGGTACCCGCCGGGTACTCATAAAACCCGAACCGGGTACTGTCTACCCGGGTTATAATCGGGTCGGTTTTCCGGGTTATCACCGGGTCGGGTACACAACCCGGTTTTTTTGAACACGCCTACCCCAGGGTAGAGGTGCAAAAAAACCGGTTTTTTTCGGTTTTCGGTTTTTTAAAAACCGGTTTTTAAAAAACCGGTTTTTTATCGGTTTCGGTTTTTTTCGGTTTCGGTTTTTCGGAATCGGTTTTTTTCGGTTTTAAATGTTCGGAATCGGTTTTTTTCGGTTTTGACCCGGTTTTAACCGGTTATTTTTTTTCGGTTTTTTTTCCGGATTCGAATTCGGTATAAATGTTTTCGGTTTTTCGGTTTTTTTCGGATTCGAATTCGATAAAGATGTGAGTTTTTTTCCGAGCATTGAGCGTTTTTGATGAAAAACCAATGTTTGGGTCGAATCTTTTTGATTGGAATGTTAGTACATTAGTAATGGAAATATAATTGATCAAGACCTACTCCAAAAGTGTTACCAATCTTCCTAAAAAAAATGTTTTGTCAGAAAAGTCTATAATAGAATTTACCGAAATAGCGTAAGGCGTTTTCAAGAAAACCAACGTTTGGGCCAAATCTTTTTGATTGGAATGTTAGTACATTAGTAATGGAAACATAATTGATCAAGACATACTCCAAAAGTGTTACCAATCTTCCTAAAAAAAATGTTTTGTCAGAAAAGTCTATAATAGAATTTACCGAAATAGCGTAAGGCGTTTTCAAGAAAACCAACGTTTGGGCCAAATCTTTTTGATTGGAATGTTAGTACATTAGTAATGGAAATATAATTGATCAAGACCTACTCCAAAAGTGTTACCAATCTTCCTAAAAAAATGTTTTGTCAGAAAAGTCTATAATAGAATTTACCGAAATAGCGTAAGGCGTTTTCAAGAAAACCAACGTTTGGGCCAAATCTTTTTGATTGGAATGTTAGTACATTAGTAATGGAAACATAATTGATCAAGACATACTCCAAAAGTGTTACCAATCTTCCTAAAAAAAATGTTTTGTCAGAAAAGTCTATAATAGAATTTACCGAAATAGCGTAAGGCGTTTTCAAGAAAATCAACGTTTGGGCCAAATCTTTTTGATTGGAATGTTAGTACATTAGTAATGGAAATATAATTGATCAAGACCTACTCCAAAAGTGTTACCAATCTTCCTAAAAAAAATGTTTTGTCAGAAAAGTCTATAATAGAATTTACCGAAATAGCGTAAGGCGTTTTCAAGAAAATCAACGTTTGGGCCAAATCTTTTTGATTGGAATGTTAGTACATTAGTAATGGAAATATAATTGATCAAGACCTACTCCAAAAGTGTTACCAATCTTCCTAAAAAAAATGTTTTGTCAGAAAAGTCTATAATAGAATTTACCGAAATAGCGTAAGGCGTTTTCAAGAAAATCAACGTTTGGGCCAAATCTTTTTGATTGGAATGTTAGTACATTAGTAATGGAAATATAATTGATCAAGACCTACTCCAAAAGTGTTACCAATCTTCCTAAAAAAAATGTTTTGTCAGAAAAGTCTATAATAGAATTTACCGAAATAGCGTAAGGCGTTTTCAAGAAAATCAACGTTTGGGCCAAATCTTTTTGATTGGAATGTTAGTACATTAGTAATGGAAACATAATTGATCAAGACCTACTCCAAAAGTCTTATATAAGTCTTTTTAAAAAACAATTGAAACAAAAAAGTCTTATAACTTGGAAATGTAAATAATGCAATTACAACTAAAAACGGAAACATACATACATAACTTTTATTTGAATGATACAATTACAACTAAAAATATAAAATACAAATACGAATACATTCGAGCTTCGGCATGGCCATCACCCGGAAATGTAATCGTGTGGTAAAGTATATCGAGTTTCGGCATGGCCATCACCCGGATACACTTAACCACTTAGTTCATCCCAAACTTCATCCTCATCTACGGATTCAACTTCAAATGGTTCAAATTCACCTTCATCTAATTCGGTCGTTGGAGGTGATATCCCTAATGCGACTTCTTCATCTTGGATAATCTCTTCAACATTACCTAATAGTGGGCCTTCCAACGTTGTTACATTTTGTATCCTATCTACCCCATCCAAGTAATCTTTCAAACATACACATACTTCCACGGATTCAGCGGTTAGTCTTGATCTTCTTTCCGATATGATTCTACCGCTAGTAGAAAAAGCCGATTCGGAAGCTACCGTCGAAGCTTGGACGGCTAATAAATCCCGAGCCATAGCGGATAAAATTGGAAATTGTACTTCTCTTTCTTTCCACCAACTCAAAATGTCAAAATTACGAAAAGCCTCGGGACTTAAAGTGGTTAAAAAGTTTGTAGACTTATAGTGTCCCAATTCGCTTGTTGGAGCCGATGTTCGTTGACGCTTTGTAGCGTCTTCAAGTAAAGTGTTATAAAGGTTTATGTTTATGTCACTAGATGATGCCCGAGATGTTCCCGCCCGCATGGAATCAACAATTGGGTTTGGTTGGTAACCAATTTTTGTTGCATAAATCTCAAATAGTTGTGTAAACCCATTGTCAAATTTAGTAATTTCATTTGTAATAAAGTTTGGGTCGTCGGTTAAGTTTAAATCTAAATTTTCCAAAATAGTCATGAGTAAACGTTGTACGCCGCCAACATTTATAGTTGGATTTAGTGCGGCGGCACAAGTAAAAACCAAAGGCATGCTACCAAAATATTTTATAAATTTCCTTTTAATAGCTCTAACCATTTTTCTAAAAATTGGAAATGACGAAAGTTCAAATTCTTTCAATTTTTCGGTCATTATAAAAACTTGGTTTAGAACTAAGGAGCTAGTTGGGTAATATACACCCGAAAGGATAGTAGTAGCATCTTTAAAAACTACTAAAAAATTAGTCAAATCATAAAGTTGATCCCATTCAAAATCGGTTACTTCCACGGACTTACCTCTATCAACTAACAACGTATTAAAAGCATTTAAAGTATCACGTTGTCTTAAAATATTTTCAAACATAGTGTGAGTAGAATTCCACCTAGTATTATTATCATAGCATGGGCCTAGGGGAGTTTCACCACATTGTACACGAAAACGTCTATAATTAGCTTGACGTTCGTTACTTGAACTATATATAGTTACTAATAAATTCTTAAATTTTTGACGTAAATTATCACATATTTTTAATGCCGCTTGCACGGCCAAATTAATAATATGAGCAACACAACGAGAATGAAAAAAAGCGCCGTTTAAACATGGTTTAAAACGTAATTTTAGTAAATTCATAGCTCTTGTATTATTTGACGCATTATCTAGTGAAATTGTAAAAACTTTATCGTCTAAATTATATTCAATTAAAGTATCATTTATAATTTTTCGCAAGTTACATCCCGTATGTGGATAACCAAACAATTTAAAAGCAATTGTTCGTTTCATTAGTAACCAAGATTCGGGATGAAACCAATGGGCCGTAACGGCTAAATAAGAATTTGCCGTACCATGTGGTGCGGTCCAAACATCACAAGTAATAGAAACACCATGTTTATAGTTTAGAAAACCATCAATTATATCTTTTTTAGCATTTTTCCATAACTTAAACGCATCATTTCTAAGGGTAGTACGACTTACTTGTTGGTATCGCGGTTGTAGTCTCTTTTTGATGATACTCGTAAGCCGTTGGTTGTCAAAGTGGTTGAATGGAAGCGCC
Organism: Pseudognaphalium luteoalbum; assembly: GCA_963422505.1. NCBI lineage: Eukaryota > Viridiplantae > Streptophyta > Magnoliopsida > Asterales > Asteraceae > Pseudognaphalium > Pseudognaphalium luteoalbum. Next base: position 70,615,750 of record OY730194.1, on the reverse strand, counting down.
TCTTGGATGACAAACTTGGTAAAATCTTCTCGAAGAGCATCATTGTCATATATAAATACCCCACCATCCGAACCAAGTGTCGATTGTGAGGCATCTTGAGTAGTCGATCTACAAGCCGCGGTCATGTGAGCTCGTAATGTGGAGTTTGATGAGGCGTTATAAAAGTTCCCACATCTCTTGCAACGAGCCTTACTCGCCCCATCATTCATAATGCACAAATCATAATTCACCCAAACTTCTTGGTTCCGGTTCGTTGGTTTAACTTGCACGATATCTTCATTTGTGTAAGATTTCTTTCGTACATTACTACCAACGGAACCAGAAGCGAAGGCTTGAGAATGTGTGTTTTCCATTTCGCAAACGAAAAGAGTATATATATATTGAGAGATTTATAGTGTTTTTTGAGAGAAGATTAGAAGGATATTGGTGTGTTTTGAACCCAAACCCACTAGGTGTATTTATAGTGAGTTTAGAGGTGCCAAAACCCCCCAAAAAATTCAAAAAAAACGCTCCCCCAAGCTCCAAACGGCTAGTAGCCGTTATTTTCAAAATTTCGAAAAAAACCGGTTAAAACCGGTTTTTTTAAAAAACCGGTTAAAACCGGTTAAAAAACCGGTAAAAAACCGGTTGGGCCAAAACTTGAAAACCGGTAAAAACCGGTTCGGTTTTTCAAAACCGGTTACGGTTTTTATTAAACCGGTTTTTATTAAACCGGTTTTCGGTTTTATGGACGGTTTTTTAAAAAACCGGTTATCGGTTTGCACGAGTACCCCAGGGTCGAGTGGTCGACTAAGAGGCCCAACATTTCAGCCCAATTTAGTAAGTGTAGTTTAGCTTAACTATGTTACTCTAAATATTCACTTTTCTTTTTCAAGAAACAAGACATTGATTATAACTGATAAATGAAAATTAAAGACTTACGAGTATATGGTTAGATAAATACGGTCATAAAATGATCTATATTTTGCGCATGTTAGGTCAATACTCGTATATTTTAAGTGTCGTTTGTGTTTAAACTAATACTACCGTTGTCCCATTTAAAATGTTTACTTTGATTTGCACGTAGTTTAATGATTCTTCACTAACTGCACTTTTCACCAATAATCTACCACTAAAGTCTTTTTTATTGATTAAATTTCAAAGTGAACACTTATAATCGAACATCCCAAAATAATAACGTGGAGATTTTAAATAGGACGGAAGGAGTAGTAATTATCTTTGTTTAGGTAAACAGAGAATAATTTGGCAAATCGTTGTAGGTTAACCAAATCTACCAGATGCAAGAACCAAAATCTTTCATGGGAGGTGTGGTTACAAAATCCTCTCTTATTCATAAATAGGACGCATTGTGACTGATCTTGTATCCTTATTGGAGCTTTTCCCTGAGACTTGTATGGGATTGCATCAAAAACATCTCGAAGTGAAAACCGGTAGCATGGCCTTCGTTGGTGGGGGGGTTTTCTCATGCCTCGCTGTATGTGTAATCGTCATGAGTTTTTTCACCCAATTTGCAATCTTTGCAGTTAAAGTTTCATGAAGAATCTAGTTTATGTAATTGTTGTATTCTGGATTTTTGTTTTTCTGATCTCCAGCTCCTTGCTAGTTGATCTTTTTTAATGCATTTTTTCTGTCGTTCAAAAAAAAAGGTTAACCAAATCCACACTTAAACAGTTAAACTGCAGTTAATCTAACACTGAATTGAAGCATCTAAGAAAGTAAGCTTTTGACAAACCATATTGGTTTGAATCCAAAAGAAGTTATGGAATGTTAGATCTTTTAGATCGAAAGTATTCAAGATGTTTTTTCTCAATAGACTAACTTCAATCAAGGGCTTATAATTTGATAGCATATTGAACTTCACTCATTTTACTATTATATGTAATTAATTAAATTTTGAAACCTTCCATTATATGTATTAAAGTGTCAAGCCGTCTATTATATGCATTTAACTATATATTGCATGTATCCAACTATACTATAAAGCCTTCAATAATCAAATTGTGGTAATTGTGATTTTAGACACTTTGACTATATTAGATACCGTAATAATAATCTCCTAAAGAAGCACTCCGTTGATTAAAAATAAAGGCAAGTATAGTCTAATTAAGATAATAATTTAACACTGGAAGTTCGTTTTTTATTTTATTTTATTTGGATTTGGAACCATGTAAAATGACTAAAAACTCAAGTCCTACACTCCTCCATCTTTTTCATCATCACTGTTTTGTCCGGAAGACCGAAAAAGATCGTTTTTTTATCGGTTGTATCTTAAATGTTATACATTGACGAAAGACATGAGATGTACCCACAGAAGTTGACTCAATCATTGACTTGAACGTGAACTAAAGTCCGGTGGTGGTCGACCTCAGTGGCGGATCCAGGATTTTGAGTGATCCGTATTAATGCTATTTCAATTTTTCTGAACCCGTAGCACAAACAAAAAATGCAATTAAAAATACTATTTTTCAATAGAAATAACGCTACATATATTAAGAATGAACTCATATCAACGGTTACCCTTACCTTCTATATGGCTACACCCCTTGACTCATGTTGGACTTCACATTTATCCTACGTTGCTTGATGTCAATGTATTTTTATAGAACTTTTTTAAGTACAAACTTAAATTACACGGTTCGTCTCTGTGGTTTGTTCAAAATTACACTGGTCGTCCCTACAAACTTTTTTTTGACACTGATCATCCATGTGGTTGCATGACCTTGCACTGGTAGTCCCTATCACTAACGATCGTTAGTCAAGTCCGTTAAATTCTGTCATGTGCACGACATGTGAGGGTATTTGAGTAATTTCACATACCCTTTTCCATTTAAATTAATTCAATCTTTTTAATTCATTTCTTTTAAGAATACCACACTTTTATGATTTTATCCGATAAAATAAATACATTCCACATCATTATTACCTTTTATTTCACTACTATTTACAACCCCACAAAAAATTCATTCTGAACATCGAAATCCAAATTTCAAGCTTTTACCAAACACCAAATCAAAAGCAAAATTCAAGAATTCCCCATTAAGGGACTGAATGGTGCGTTGATTTTGGGAGGATGGTTATTTGCCGAGGTTGCGAAGTCAGAATTGAAGGTTGGTAACTAATACATTGAAATCTACTGAGGTACATAGAAGGATGGTGATTTCCATTCAAGCTTCCATGATGATCGTTGACAACATTACACTATTTTCAAATAAGGTACACAAGTGGGCTTTGAAAAATCAAAAAGTAGTGACAGAGCATTAATTATTCAATGCAAAAACAAAGAAAAGCAACATTCAATACCGAATTCACCTATTTACTGAGATTTAAGAACCAAAAATGGTGAATATTTTCTGGCCATATATGAACTTAGATTCCAGTGACCTCGAAATTCGATTCCGGCCCCAAACATTCAACTTACAGGTTTAGATCATTAATTTCGTCGACCTCATTTGAAACCGTCGCAGATCTGATTTGAAACCCGTATTAGAAACCCAGTTCGTTCCAATTGTTTGTTGTCGCCAGTCTCGATCTAGGGTTCACAATAACGGTGGTGGTTCATCAAGGTGGGGTGGTGGCAGTTTAATGTTCTTTGTTATTTATTTGGAGTCGTTTAGTGAATTATTTGTTGAAGTTAATGTTTTATTTTATTCTGATTTGATATGATATTGGAATATTAGTTAATGGAGAATGGAGGTCTGTTTAGAGGATAAAAATTAAGAAAGATGGGGAATGAAGGTGTGTAAATTAAAATAATTGTAATTGATTTGATTTAAATGGAAAAGGGTATGTGAAATTACTCAAATACCCTCACAGTGCACATGAGAGAATTTAACTGACTCGACTAACAGTCGTTAGTGATAGGGACTACCAGTGCAAGGTCATGCAACCACAGGGATGATGAGTGTCAAAAAAAGTTGTATGGATGATCAGTGTAATTTTAAACAAACCACATGGACGACCCGTATAATTATGTCATTATATAAAGCAAACATTATATATCTTAAGCCTTAAAATTAAAACAAATCACCACTTCTATTTTTATTATAATTATTATTAATATTAATAATATAGAGTAATATATGTGTGAAATGATTTTAACTAGATTTATATTGCCCGTGCTTTGCAACGGGTAAAACCTTAGTTTAGTTTAGCGTCAATTTATTTCGTTTTATTTCATTTCAATAAATACGTCACATACATATCTTTTTCATTTTTATTTTTTTTGAAGAAAAAAAAAGAAGCTATTGTACACGTATCCTTCTTAGTCATTAATCATAAATCTGACCGATCAAACAAAAGTATACTAGTATTGATAAAATAAAATTAATTGATCAAATTTCAAATTTAGATTTTCTTTTTACTGCTTCGATGTTAAATCCGCATTAATAAATTTATAAATAAATACCTAAATTTTAGTATATTTCTCGACGTTACCTTTATATGGCTAAATACTCAAGCAAAACTTAATCAAATACCATATTTTATAATTAGTACGCGTATTATAAACTTTTGGAAAAGGTATTTGAAAATTTGGTAAGTTTAGTAACAAAAAATTATATTAAGATTTATGCTAAAACTTTAAACATATGGTAAGAATTAAATTATTCGTCGAAAGTTTACTTGTTTAGAATCTTAAATAAGCATTTTTTGCAATCACTAATCAAAATCTAAAACACGAAGAATGGTTTATATATAAAAAGTTTAAGTAAAACATTTATACTTTTAATCAAATCATATTTTTATGTACATCTTATTTATTAAAACTATTAAATTTAACTTTTATAATTATCGCACATACTGAAGAAAAGTAAGTGACATATTAAATTATATATGCTGAAAAATTTAAATGTAAAGAAGGATTATGTTAGGATTTGTAGTAATGTTCAAGATATAAGAGGCAAAAGTCTTACCAGTAAGGTAAAAAGTTTTTATTTATATTAACACTTAAGTATGAATTTATTAAGATAGGAAAATAAGTTTGGAATAAGACAAACAACATACTATTCATAAGTGATTCTAAATTGATATTAGGTAATAATATGTATGTGGCCTCCTAATATGAGACACACAATGTCTTCAAGAATGCCTACTAAATACACTATCATCTATTCTCTCCTCTTAAAGCACTCGCTAGAGAGAAGGAACAAACAATGCTCCATTTTGTTAACCTCCAACTTGCATACACTTTTGTTATAAGTGAGCTTAATAGCATGTTTTATTATAACTTAAGATCAACTACTGTATATATTAATTTGGGTTCTAATTTCTTTTTTTCGTGAAGATTTAATTTTGGCTCCTTGTGGGGAAAATAGTACGTTATTATTGGTCAAACGTTGTTCAACTTGATTTAAACGGCTCGATCACTAACTACCTCTTTTTACCCTAGATCGAGCACCAAAATAAACAATGCTCTATCACGTTTCCTCCAACTTGTAGAGAGTTTGGCTATTATATGAGCTCAATAACATGTTTTGTAACTTATATAAATTGAAAGGACAACTCTAGTTCACGTTCTAATTTCTTCTTTTTGTGAAGATTGTTGTCTTCGTGGGGAAAAATCATTGGTTAAACGTTGTTCAAGTTGATCGATCGATAGAAACGTCTCACTAAGACCCCTTCCAATGGTGAACACCAACTGACGCATCAGTTGGTGCTACATCAGTGCCACATCAGCTTTTTTCAAAACTGACACAAACTGACACTACCCTGCCAACAGTAAAACATCAGTTAACATCACTTCTCTTTTTTAGGACCCACACACTAATTTCTTTATCTATTTAAAACACAAACTTAAATAAAACATTACATTAAAATAAAAATAAAACGTTACATTAAATAAAATTAAAATGTTACAAATGTAAAAAAAAAAAAAAATACAATTATTGAAAAAAAATACAAGTAGCTAACGCGTACGGAAATTTGGTGGGAGAGTGAAAATGTGTGCGATTAACGCTTCGCGGAGTCGATGATGCACGACACGGTCGCGTAATTCCTTATCCATACGTAAGTGCGTTTCAACCCTTTCTTCCCACAATCGTTGAGACATATTTTCCGGGTTTGTCGTATAGTCTTCCTCAAGTGGACACATATTTCGTCCATTGTCTTCGGTTATCATGTTGTGTAAAATTACACAACAATACATGATTCGACGAATTTTGTTGACACTGTATGGTCTAGCAGGGTTTTTGATGATTCCCCAACGGCCTTGAAGCACTCCGAATGCCGGTTCCACATCTTTCCTTGCAGATTCTTAGTATCTTCAAAACCTCATCTCGGCTTCTGATATCGGATGCTTAAACGACTTCACAATCGTCGCCCATTCTGGATATATTCCATCGCCGAGATAATATCCTTTGTTGAATTGTTGACCGGCAATATTGAACACAACTTCAGGAGCCCTATCTTGTAGTAAGTCTTGGAATAAATCAGATTCATTAAGAACGTTGAGGTCGTTGCTCAATCCCGCAGGGCCAAAGAAAGCGTGCCAAATCCACAAATCGTAAGAGGCAACGGCTTCGAGCATGATTGTTGGATAACCGTGATCACCTCGAGTGTATTAACCTTGCCATGCTATTAGGCAATTTTGCCAAGCCCAGTGCATGAAATCGATACTTCCCAGCATACCCGAAAAATCATGTAACTCCGCATGTCGTTGATGTAAACGTTGCACATCGTGGAGTGTTGGCCTTCTTAAATACTCATTTGAATATAGATGGAAAATACATTTACAAAAGTTGTCCAAACAATCGTAGGATGTTTGTTGACCCATATGTAAATGTTCACCAAATGCGTCGGCGGCACAACCGTATGCCAATTGGCGTAAGGCAGACGTGACTTTTTGGAAAACATTAAAACCAAGCAATCCGGTTGCGTCTCTACGTTGACGAAAATAATCAAAGTAAGAGGGTAATGGCATGTGAGGGTACGATAATATACCTTGACAGATACGGATAAACAATGGGCGACTCATCCGAAACCGATGTCGAAAATAATCTAGAGGGAATGTTGGTTGCTCGGCAAAGTAATCTTGATATAAACGTTGTCCGGCGCCCAACCGATCTCTAGGTAAATAACATCTTGGAGCTCGAGGAATACGAAATGTAAATTCGGTATTCTCATCCGAATCCGAATCTTGTGCGTCGAGATTATTTATCCTAGCGATCGGATCGCGGACGGCCATAACGGAACTCAAATCATCGTGGTCGGAATCGGATGACGACATTATAATTTTCAAGTTTACTTTTTTGTGTAGATGAAAAATGGGTTTTAAGAGGGATAAATATTGTGAAGTGGAAATGGGTTAAAATTGTGTTGAAAGAATTGTATATTTTGTTGAGTGAAATTGGTATAAAAATGTGCTGTTTGTGGTATGTATATATATAGTGTGTAAAAATTATTTTTTTTTTTTGGTTTTAACCTCTAACGGATTTTTTTTAATGCGGTTTGACACCCAAAAGCACACCGACGCGGGCCCCCTCTATTCCCATTTCCCTTCGGTATTCCGACGCAAACCACCGACGGCTCGCAACTGACGCCCCGTGCCAACGGCATCGGTTGCGTCGGTTGAACCGATGCCATCCAACAACGTACCGTTGGCAACCCTCTAAGTGACTTTCTTTTTGATAATATATCAGCGCTTCTCATTCTAGCTTAACCAAAGATGCTACTTAATACTCTGTAATTAAAAAGCATGAGAACATAACAGAAGGCTATAACTATTTGGAAAATATTAAATTAACATGGTGTCTGCTTATATATGACCGGATTGTGTTGGGTTTCTCATAAACCAAGTGATACGTTGGTGTATAGTTGGAAACGAATGAACTTTCGTTTGAGTCGAGTTTATGTTTTAGTTTTGTTAGTTCATCTTCTTTAAACGTTCCATGTGCTGTTAATTTCTTTGAACCCATTTCTTCACATGTATTTATCTTATTATAGACTGTTTCATTTTTAACATTCCGTCGCATCAACACGAATTTATATTCTGTTTCAACATTGTGAACGTGGCTGTACATATGCACATCCATAAATTTTCCTAGTACCACAATAAGGGAGTCTCCGTGTACTCATTTTATCGTAGTATCAAAATAAACGGATGTCGCACTTTCAACTGAAACAATGTATCCAGTCAGCGTCGTCAAATGAATTTGATAAGCCATGCGATAGGATATACGAGGCATCGTGATTATCACTAACAATTCGAGAAATATTCTCTAAAAATGCCTTTAATATAGAAGTATTATGATGTTATTTCTTACGTATCGAATAAATAACTATTTGTATTATACATTTAAATAGTCATTTCTCGAGCATTTTTGAATAATTGTTATCAAATCTTTATAATCATTTAATGATCTCTTGTATTACAAAAGGGTAACTCTACTTGCACATCTCTGGATTCCTGGGTGCATACCCCCGTTCAACCAATTAAATGTTTTTTTTTTTTTTTTTTTTCTATTTCATCTTTTAGTCTTTTTAATTATATATAGAGTAGTAAAAACATTTTTAAAACATAATTCTTTTTTAAAAAAATATACTTCATTCATCCGTCTCAAAATAAGTTAGGTATTCCAAAGTGCAAACAGTTTTAGGATGGTCATTATCGATCAATAACTTCTCATCTTTACCTACAAAGGTCTTTTTTGATTGACTGAAATGAAATCTGCACACTTATTTTGAGACAACCTAAATTAGTAAGTGAGATATTTATTTTGAGAGGGAAGGAATAACTTTTTTTTAAAAAAATTGTGTATTATTTTTAAAAAAATGAACCCTTTAAAAATATTAGGAAAAAAAAGGGAAAACACTAAAAACAAAAATTGAAAACTGATTTGATAGTTAGAGGTATGCAATTAGAAATTTTGATTGAAAATAAAGACGATTTGATATGTTAGAAGGTGTGTAATCAGGAATCATAAGTGTGCAAAGAGTATGCTCTATTACAAAACTTGAGTCCTACATTTTGAATACTTTATTCTTCAATAATAGACATAATGTCTAGGGGCGGAGCCACGTTGAAAGTAAATTTTAATTAGTAGCAATCAATACGAGTCATTTATTATACGTAATGTAAATTTCATATAAAAGCTTAGATGTATTGTTGCATTACTTATTTGCATTACTTATTTGTATTACGCATTCATGTAAATTGAAATAGTTGTACCGCATGATTACTGACTTTATACCGACTTTCCTAATTATATTAAAAGTCAAATACGTTCTTTAAGCCTCAAGACTCACCTAATCTACCATATAAATTGAAATAATGTTTAGAAATAATAATGTCACTATTTAGTGTTGTCATGGTCACCAAATTCCTACTTTTCTCGAAGGTTGGTATTGGATAGTGACTACACTGCATACCTACAAAAACTTCATCTTCCATCTCTCTCATGTTTTCACACATGATAAACAACTCAATCTGAATCATTCCAATAGTATGCCGATCTTCTGCGATTGCAGATCCAAAAAGACGACCGCAGACGTCATTCCGTCGACATCATCTTCATCACGAACAACTTCCAAATCCGATCAATCTGATCGTAACTTATCAACGGTTATTTCAACCGATAGCAATAGCTTCAACAAAGACTCATGGAAATCATCGGTTTCAAGCCGGAGTTCGTTATCAAGCCTACGTGATTCCTTACCTGAGAATCCACACGTTTACGATTTCAAAGAGATATTCACCGCTACAAACAGATTTCTATCCGCCAAACATTCCTCATCGTCGTCTTCCGCCGCATGGCGGTGTACGATTCGCGGAGATGACGTCATCGTGTTTCAACGGAAGTTTCGGCGTCCGATTAACGAATCGGAGCTTCGAGAACGACTTTTGGTTATTTGCAAGAGTCATCACTCGAGTTTGATTAAGCTTCGAGGTGCTTCCATGTCTGGAAGTTGTATATACCTAGTTTACGATTTTGTTAAAGGTGTTACCCTGGCTGATTGTTTGAAGAACCCTAGGAACCCTAGTTTTACGGTTTTTTCGGATTGGATGTCGCGGATTAAGATCGCGGCGGATTTAGCTCACGGAGTTGATTATATTCATAATTCTACAGGTTTGGAGAAGCAATTTGTTCATAATCATATCAAAACGACGAGTATAATCGTAACGAATTCATCGATTCTGAACGCGAAGATATGTCATTTCGGTACGGCGGAGTTATGCGGCGAAACGGATCGTATATCGGAACCGGATTCAAGCGAATTAAAAGTGAAATTCACGAAATTCGAAGGTACGAGAGGTTACATGTCGCCGGAATTTCAGTCTACCGGCGTTCCGACGCAGAAATCCGACGTATACGCTTTCGGAGTTGTGATTTTGGAGATTTTGTCCGGGGAGGAACCGTTGAAGTATAGGAAAGAGAAAGGAAATTATGTGAGGATTTCGTTGATTGAGACGACGAGAAAGGCGGCGGACGGTGGCGGAGTACGGCGGTGGATGGATAAGCGGTTGAAGGACTCGTTTCCGGTGGATGTGGTGGAGAAATTGGTTAAATTGGGGATGCAATGTGTTGAAGAGGATCCGGATAAGCGACCCGATATGAGTTTTGTTGCGGGTCGGATTTCGAAGCTTTATTTGGAGTCACAATTTTGGATGGAGAGAATTGGACCGCTTCCGGTTGATTTTACTGTTTCTATGGCCCCCAGATGATACGTTGAAGCCCCTTGAATTTTGGTTTAATGTTATAATTAGCCCCTGTGTTTTCTTATTCCTTCCGTCTCAAAATTTATTCTTAGCGTACAAGGAAACATGCGGATTAAGAAAAATACAACCATTATATTGTTTCACCAATCAAATTTTTACCTTTACAACATAGAAGCTTTTTAATTGGCCAGAATTTGCAAGTGGATAATAATTTTCGGATGCATGAAATTACTTTCGTGTCATATAAAATAGAGCAACTCTATTGACCAACACACAAAAGAATGAGGTGTAAATTAACTTTTAGATTGAATCAAGGTTGTAAAAGTCGGCCTACTTGTCCGAAAAGTTGCCGATTAGTCGAATTCCATGGACATCCCGACTCACCTACCTCCAAATCGGTTAAATAAGTCGGTCAACATCGGTCAACAGGTCAGGATCGAGCGATTTATGACTGGGTTGTGTTTCTCCATTACTTTAGACTGATAAACATGAAAGAAAATAGAGGAAATAGTGGTAGATGGAGTAATAGATGATGATAATGGAAAAAGAAGATGTAGGATGAGATGAAGAAGAAGATGCAAGAGGAGTATCAGATCTGGAAAGTAAAATGGAAGGGAGAGAAAATGTAGTTTTCAAGAAAATTCAACAAAAAGTTAAAATAAATTTACATGTTGGTCCCTTATCTTTAAAATATATCTACATTTACACATATAATTTTGAGATTTAGTATTTATTTGTAAAAAAGTCAACAAAAGTCAAATCTGACTAGTCCCCGACTAGTCCCGACTAGTCCTTTGAAGATCCCGACCGACTCGCCCCCAACTTCCGACTTTTTCAACCTTGGATTGAATCATTTATTTATTGAGCAGACTATGGATGATGTCATTGATAGAAGTGAAGTGAAGCAAAGCATAAAGTTTTGTTGAGGGTTATAAGAATGTATCAATCCGCGTTATGCACCGGAATTTTATACTTTTATTGTAAATGGTGACTCAATGATTGTGGTATATAAGTTTTTGTTATTCACTGGTGGAATTGTAACACCCGCCAAATTAGGACTAGTGATTAGTGCCTAATCCTTTGTTAATACATGTAATTAGTTCGGTTTTAGGCTAATTAATGTATCGAAATATATATATTGATGAATATATATGCAATTATGCGATTTGATTAAATCGTACGCAATTTAAATCGAACATAGTTCGATTCAATTAATACGGACGTTGGTGAACAATTTTATTAAATGATATAACATTATTTAATAACACTATTTTATTCAAAATATTATTATGATGATATTTCGTAATTATCTCGTATCGTATAAATAAATGTCAACACGATTAAAATATTAAACGCGTATAAAATTAATTAAACGTTTAAACAATCGGGAAAATGAACACCACACGGAGCGTAAACACGGAGAGTTAAAATGAGAACCAACCACACTTGGGTGGGGCCCAAGTGGGCCGGCCCCCATATCACCACCATCACCATCATCTTTTTCTCATTCATCATCCTCACCATCTCTCTCTATTCTCTCTCTTTTATTTTCTTTCAAAAACAACCACACCACCACCACATTTCCGTCACCAAAAAGCACCACGAAACAACCTCGGATCCTCACACTCGTTTGGAGAAAAAGATTCTCCGCGTTACGATCTACATTTCTACCTTTTCGGATTTCTTCGAAGTTAACTTGTAAGATTCCCGACAAATCCCGAAACTCTTCGATTTTGTATATTTTTACCTGAAAGTTGTTTATTTAGCTTTGAAATGTCCAAATATGGGTTGGGTAAAAGGATCAGACCAAACGGAAACCTGAAAACTCGTTTTCGACTCAAAAATCCGTCATCAGACTTGAGTGTCGCATAGGCCGAACCAGTATAGCGTCACTTCGTGCGTCACTTAAGTGCCGCATTAAGTGACGCATAAAATCCTAATTTTGTGTCACTTGTATAAGTGCCGCATAAAACCCCATTTTCCCGACACTTACAACTGTCACTTGCCCAGTAACGCCTAACGCTACTTACCGACACTTCCAACGACACTTGTCTAAGTGTCGCATACAATTGAACCCTAATTCCATCCGACACTCGACCCTAGTGACGCATAGAGCCCTTACCCGACACTGATAACCGACACTGCTTTAGAGACACCTCTCCATGCGTCACTTCCCTAAGTGACGCCCTAAACTCAGATTTCACAATTTTATGCGACACTTCCTTAGTGTCTCCTAAACCCCTAAGTGTCTGAGCGGGTCCCAGACGGTCGGTCAAGGAATCGCTTCCTTGTCGTTGCTGGATCGTAAGTCTTGTGCACTGGTCGAACTTCGTTTGGCCATAACTTCTTCATTCTTGATCCGTTTTCAGCGTTCTTTATATCCACATGATCGTAATTACCTGAAGATCATTATGAACTAATCAAAGAATAATTTCAAGGTATTATGCTAAAAAGTGCTCGTAGAACATGACCGTATCGTTTATGCTTTGTTTTGTACGTTATTTAGCCATTTTACTTTATTTTTGAAACAATGCCTTATTTTTAGCCTTAATAATGAATTATGGTGAAAAAGTATTGATATTGAATGATTTCATCCATTTTGGGGCTAAAAATGTGGGAATTATGTACGCAAAAACATGACTTTGTACGTCAAATCAGTGTCGCATCAAGTGACGCTAAAAACAGACTGTTTACAACTCTTTTTCACACTAAGTGTCGAACTTCTATAACCTCAAACCCTTATACGATACGACTTCTAAAACACATTGGAACATGTTTTCAAGCATAACATTTCGAAATCATAATGATAATGATAAGATTATTATTACAAACAATCACCAACGGGCCGTACGCATTTTCAAATACTTAAACAAATCACCCAAATCGTAGTAATTTGGACATTCTAGTTGGACGAACAACTACAAGGGTGATCTTTTGAGATACCCAATCATGTTTATAACCATCGCGTGTCGTGGACACCTTCAGGTTACGAGTCTTCGGACAATCACTAATCGGTTAATCAACTCACGTTTATTGATTAAATGCTTCAAGACTCAGGTGAGTCTCATGGCCCCTCTTTTACTGTTTTTACTCAGGGGTGTGATTCATTGCTCGTTTTTAACATGTGAACGCAAGTACAAATATTTTCATATACTACGTGAGTTTTACATAACTAATCATTTCAAAGTCCTCCGTCAGCATAGTTTGGTAATACGTTGTAGCGTGAATATTAGTATATGGTACCATATAGGATTGACCCTCCTCGTCCGGGTTAGCAAGCACTAACTGAGTAAACGGATGTACTAATATTTGTTCAGACGAGTGTTGATTAGGCACTCGTGGAGGCACCTCGCTCAGGCATTGATTGTGATCCTGACCCCTCGAGTTAAGCTCAGACTATGTGCTCATGGCTGTATACATTATCATTATCTTTGTTTGCTGGATGCAAATCCGTACTTAAATCTTACGGTTCACACGGTATTATTTGATATACAAACTTGTGAGCTCACCAGCGTTAGCTGACGCATTTTAGCATGTATCACAGGTACTCAGCAGTAGATTCGGACTACCCTCAGGATTACTATAGCTCGAGTCAGCATGCAGACAATAGAGATTTCCTTGCATTAGTATATTTTGAACAAGTATTTATGTATTGAAATCTCTCATTTAATTGAACACGAGCTATGTATCATTTCAACAATTGTAAACATTTTAATATTAATATATTTTGTTAAAACGACGCATATAGAGTCGTTTGCTATACATCTGTGTGCTTTGATTATTGATTAGTAACACCCAAATTATGCTTCCGCCAAACAGTGAATTTGGGGGTGTTACAGATTGGTATCAGAGCCTAAGGTTATAGTGAACTAGGTTGCATTTAGTGGGCCTAGACTATGACCGTTAGGCAGTATTCCTTATTAAGTATGATTAGGTTCAGTGATTACATTATATTTGTTTAATTTAACATAGCCTGATCAACTATGTACAATTATAAGAATATGATGTGAGATCTGAAAGGAGTCATGACTGAACAGGATACACTAGTTGACTCTCACCACGAGAGAAACTGGGACTTAAACATGTCTGTGTTAGACACCCTAGGCTATTATGTGATATATATATATATACATAGATAGGCCTCGCTCCCGCTCAATAATTTAGGCTATATTATATATGTATTATATGGATATAGGCCTCATTCTTTCTAACGCTTTGTCTCAGAATGGCAAACACACCACCCAATTCATCACACTCTCAATCCGGATCGCAGAACCCGAGGGTAGCTAGGAGGAACGCCTGGTTGCCTCGAGCTTTCCCGTATCCCACTCACTTCACTCTGCCGGCCTTGGCCGCTAGGCTGAACCGCCACGAGCAACGACTTCGCACCATGGAGGTCACACTGCAAGAAACGAATGAAAATTGGAGACTCACAACGTTAGAACGTATCAACCAAGTCTCCAAAGATCACGAAAACACCGTTAGCAACATGAACATTCTCCACGACCAAATAGTGGAATCAGGGGTAGAAGTTGAGCTCTTGCGACTCAGGTTGGAACAATGTGAACAGCGCCTGCAAGAGGCCGAAGAATACTCAAGGATGCCGGTACAACGACTAGCCTTGGCAGAAGATAACGCCCGACAAACCAACATACTCGCAATCACCGTGATCGACTTGTCACACTAATGGAAAGGATAAACTTGCGTTAGAACTAGTGTGACCATCATCTTGTAATATATATCTATCTATGTAGGACTCTTGCAATTCGAACCGGATGTAACAATTCCCGGTACCTTTTGTACTTCTCATATTATGTAATCTTTTGGAAAACCGTACCATGTATCCAACTTGGTTATCTAAATGAAATATAATTATCACTTTGTACTATCACCGTATATTTCATCATATACACCTGTGATATATCAGAATTTCACGCAAGTATCTCATTGTCTTTTCTTGATCTTGTTCAGCAAGATGCCACCGAAGCGATTCACCTTCAGCGAAACTGAAATCGCCCAATTCATCACCCAAAGCGTGGCCCAAGCTATGGCTACCTGACATCCCAATTCCGGCAGCGAAGATACAGCTGCCAACGGGCCTCAATCCAAACCCTGCTCGTACAAGGACTTCCAGAGCTGCAAACCCTTGAGCTTCAAGGGAACCGAAGGAGCCATCGGATTGATAAGATGGTTCGCGAAAATGGAATCCGTCTTCCACATCAGCAAAAGTGCGGAAGAGGACAAAGTCAAATACTCCACCTGCACCCTCGAAGACGGTGCCCTCTCATGGTGGAATTCATATGCCCAATCCGTGGGTATTGACACCTCCTACCTACTCCCTTGGGAGGACTTGAAGAAAATGCTCACCGATGAGTACTACCCTAGTGAACAACTCCATAAGCTGGATGAGGAGTTCTGGCACTTGAAAGTGCAGGGGACTGATATTGTTGGATATACCACCAGATTCCAACAACTTGCCATCCTTCGCCCAGCTATGGTGAGTACCGAGCCCGAGAAAATAAAGAAATATATCCGCGGCCTTCCGGAACCTATCCGGGGAAACGTCGCATCATCAAACCAAACCACTCTTCATGGCGCCATCCGGCTGACCCATGAACTCCTAGCCATGAACGAAGACCCTCAATCACCCACTGTCGCACCCCCAAATTCGGGTTGCGGAAGCGAATCGGGTCGGGGCGCGACTAATCAATATACAAAGCACATAAGATATAATGAACGACCACTATATGAGTCGTTTTACACTGATATTAATAAAACCAAAGTTTACATCAAAATATTGCTTACATAAGCTCGGTTTGAAATTGAGAGATTTAAGTACATAATTAATCTATACAAAATATAATAATGCAGCTAAATCTCTGATTTGTTTGCATGCTGACTCGAGCTAATGGATCTTGATTGAGCAGTCCAACCTATATCTGGTCACCTGTGATACATGCTAAAATTGGTCAGCAAAATGCTGGTGAGCTCACAGGTTTGTATGTCAACACATATTTGTATGAACCGCAAGATTTAATTGAATTTAAAATGCAAGTAAGCAAAATAAAAGTTATACAGCCATGAGGACATAGTCGGAGCTTAACTTGAGCGTCAGGTCCAATTAAGGAAACCTAACTGAGTTGCCTCCTACGAGTGCCTAATCTACACTCGTCTTCCCAAATGCTAATACGTCCGTTTGACCAGTTAGTGCGTGCTAACCCGGACGAGGATTTTCAATCCTATATGATATCATATACTAACATTCACGCTACAGATGTATTACCAAACTATGTTGTGGAGGGCTTTGAAATGATTAGTGAAAATAACTCATGTTGTATTTGATTTGTATTGTACTTGCGTTCATATTGTAAAATAAAACGAGCAATGTAATCACACCCCTGATTGAAAAGCAGTAAAATAGGGGCCATGAGACTCACCCGAGCCTTGAGTTTTTAAATTAATAAACTTGAATTGATTAGCGGTGGATTGATGTCCGAAGACTTGTAACCTGAGGGTGTCCAAGACACACAATGGTTATAACATGAGTAGGCATCTCGAAAGACTGCCCTCGTAGTTGTTCGTCCAACTTAGAATGTCCAAATTACTACGATTTGGTTGATTGAATTATCCAAATTACTACGATTTGGTTGTTTGACTTGTGATTTGAAAACGTGTACGGCCGTCAGTGAATTGGTTGTATAAATAATCTCATTATTACTTTCATGATTTTGAAGTGTTATACTTAAAAGTAAGTTCCAACGTGTTTTAGAAGTCATGTCGCATTCGTGTTTGATGTTATACAAGTTTAGCACTTTGTGTGAAAGTTTAGATGTAAAACTGTTACTCGTTACCCTAGGGTAAGGGCGAAGCCCGTTAATGACGGGGGTCCGGGGGCAGCGCCCCTGGTAGCGGGGTCCAAGGGGCGGCTGCCCCTGGCGAGGTCCAAGGGGCAGAGCCCCTGGCTGGGGTCGAGCTGCCAGGTCAGCTTGGAATATTTTTATTTCTACTAAATTGCTTTGGTGAAAAACACACCTGGACTTGAATTTGGGTGAAATCGAGTGGTAAAATTTTAGGTCTCGAGACTTAGTAAAATCTGTGTTTTCTTGGTTCTGTTTCATGCGACACTACGTGCGACATAAGGCTTGTGTCGCTAGGTGTGACATAGTCTATTGTGTCGCAGATCACCTCTGCGACATAAGGGCTTGTGTTGCTAAGTGCGACATCCGCAATTTATGCGACATAAAATGCTGTGTCGCTATATGCGACGGAATTAGGTTTTGCGACATAGTCACTTGTGTCGCTATATGCGACATAAGTGAGGGTTTAGCGACATAAGGGCTTGTGTCGCTATCCTGCAACACAATTCAATTTATGCGACACAAAGGCTTGTGTCGTAGGTGGCCTGGAGCCTCTGCGACACAACGAGCTGTTGGCCGGAAAATGAGCTGAAAAGGTGTTCTCCGGCCTCCGTTCGACTTGAGACTTTTACCCAACCCATTTTTGGACATTTTAAGCTTAAAGAAACTATAAACATGTAGAAATAAGTGAAAACGATGAATTTCGAGAGTTCGCCGGAAACTTACAAGTTATCGCGCGGAGAATCCGGAAAGATAGAGTTGTAGATCGTGATGAAAGGAACGTTTTCTTCTAAACGAGTGTGACGATCCGGGGTCGTTTGATGTTAGTTTTTAAGAATTTAAGAAAGTGGAGGTGGTGGAGTTTAGAGAGAAAGTGAGAGGGAGAAAGAGATAGAGAAAAGGAAAGTGAGGAAGAAAAGGAGGTGGGGGGGGGGGGGTGATGTCCCCCTCCCTTGGGCCGGTTTGGGGTGGGGGCCCACCGACGTGTGGGTCTCCACTTTTTAACTTCGTGCATTCGCGTTCCGTGCGGTGTTCGTTTCCCGATTGTTTAAACGTTTAATTCGATTATTTTATACGTTTAAATGCACATTATAAAAGACGAATCTTTCATAAATATTCCGGTTGAAGTATTTTACCAAATACTTAGTAAGTGAATTATAGGGTATAATTTAATTTCGTTTTGATTGTTTGCGCGTTTAATATTTAATCGCGTAGACGGTTGTTTGTACGATACTAATTAATTACAAAGTATTATTATCAAAATAACATTTTGGGAAAGATAGTGTTATTAAATAATGTTATATTATTTAATAAAATTGTTCACCAACGTCCGTATTTAATTGAACCGAATTACATTCGATTTGAAACTTGTACGATTTAATCAAATCGCATAATTGTATATATTCCTCAATATATATATTTCGATACATTAATTAGCCTAATACAAAACTAATTACATGTATTGACAATTGATTAGACACTAATCACTAGTCCTAATTTGGCGGGTGTCACACCCACTTCTTCCTTCAACCACCTCAAAAGAAAGTGGTCCGACAACCACAACAACTACCAAAACAAGAAACCCGACACCATCAAAGCCTACAACTCAACCATCGAAACCAGACGGGGTTACACCGGGAACAAGCCCTACTGTTCCAAGTGCAATCGCCACCATGAAGGTCCTTGCGGTCCCTTTTGCAACAACTGCAAGAGGTACGACCACCTCACCAAGGACTGTAGATCCCCCACCAACAACAACAATACCAACAACAACTCCAGCAACAACACCAGACCACCCCGAGCCTGCTTTGAATGCGGAAATCCCAGGCACTTTAGGAATGAGTGCCCGAAATTGAAGAACAAGGGAAACAACAACAACAATGCTAAAGGTAGAGCCTTCGTACTCAACTCTGGGGACGCCCGTCAGGACCCGAATGTGGTCACGGGTATGTTCCTCCTTAACAACTTAACTGCTTCCATTCTATTTGATACTGGTGCCGATAGAAGCTTTATTTCTGATGAGTTTTGCCCCCTACTTGACATCACACCTATTGCCTTAGATGTTAAGTACACCGTAGAACTTGCAAATTGTAAACTCATAGAAACCGATAGTGTGATACCTAATTGCACCTTATACCTAGCCGACAAGACCTTCTCGATCGATCTTATGCCTGATGAAATCGGAAGTTTCGACGTCATCGTTGGAATGGACTGGGTGTCCAAACACCGAGCCGAAATCGTTTGTTACGACAAAATCGTTCCCATCCCTCTCGCCGTCGGTAGAACCTTGATCATACAGGGGGAGATCGGTGGGACGAGACTAAATGTCATCTCTTGTTTGAAAACCCGAAAATTTCTGAGAAAGGGGTATCCTTCAATCCTCGCGCACATCACGGAGAAAAAGTCAGGGGAGAAACGACTTGAGGATGTGCCAATCGTTGGAGACTTTCCCGAAGTCTTTCCGGAATAACTACCTGGTCTACGTCCGCCTAGACAGGTTGAGTTCTTGATTGATCTCGTGTCGGGTGCCGCACCGGTAGCCCGAGCACCATACCGCCTAGCCCCATTCAAACTTCAAGAACTGTCCACCCAGTTACAGGAACTCCTGGATAGAGGATTCATTAGACCGAGTTCTTCACCTTGGGGAGCTCCGGTCTTGTTTGTTAAAAAGAAGGACGGTTCATTTAGAATGTGTATCGACTATCGAGAGTTGAACAAATTAACCGTTAAGAACCAATATCCACTTCCTCGCATTGATGACATGTTTGAACAGCTTCAAGGATCAAGTTTTTACTCAAAAATCGATCTGCGATTAGGTTATCACCAGCTACGTGTTCGCGACACCAACATCCCAAAAATTGCCTTCAGAACTCGCTATGGGCATTACGAATTTCAGGTGATGCCCTTTGGTTTAACCAACGCACCGGATGTATTCATGGATCTCATGAATCGGGTGTGCAAGCCTTATCTTGACAAGTTTGTCATTGTCTTTATCGATGACATCCTCATCTATTCGCGCAACGAGCAAGAGCATGCGCAACACCTCAAAACCATCCTAGAACTACTTATGCACGAGGAGCTTTACGCTAAATTCTCTAAGTGCGAGTTCTGGATGCAAACCATTCAATTCCTTGGACAGGTGATTGACAGTCAAGGAATTCACGTCGATCCATCGAAAATCGAGGCTATCAAAGACTAGCAAGCGCCAACCACTCCAACCGAGGTATGCCAGTTTTTTGGATTGGCCGGGTATTATCGTCGGTTCATCGAAAATTTCTCCAAAATAGCCCAACCACTCACGGAACTGACTCAAAAGGAAAAGAAGTTCAACTGGACTGATAAACAAGAGTTTTTACATTCCAACTCCTGAAACAGAAGCTCTGCAGTGCTCCTATTCTATCCTTACCCGAAGGCACCGACGACTTCGTGGTATACTGCGATGCTTCCCACCAAGGTCTTGGTTGCGTGTTGATGCAACGAGACAAGGTCATTGCTTACGCTTCCCGACAACTCAAAGTTCATGAGAAGAACTACATGACTCACAACCTCGAGTTAGGGTCCGTGGTGTTCGCCCTCAAAATCTGGAAACACTACCTCTATGGTACCCGAAGTACCGTATTCACCGATCACAAAAGTCTCCAACACATCTTCGACCAAAAGGATCTTAATATGCGACAACGTCACTGGGTCGAGTTTCTCACCTATTATGACTGCGAAATCAAATATCACCCAGGCAAGGCAAATGTTGTTGCCGATGCCCTCAGTCGAAAGGAACGACTAAAACCACTTCGAGTCCGAGCCCTTAGTATGACCATTCATAATGATCTCACCATTCAGATCCACGCCACTCAACTCAAAGCTTTGAAACCTGAAAACATCAAAAACAAAGCCTTACGAGGCATTGATAAACAATTCGAAATCAAACCTAATGGTGTTAGGTACTTCTCAAACCAAATCTGGTTGCCTAATTTTGGGAACCTACGAGACTTGGTGATGGATGAAGCTCACAAGTCTAAATATTCTATCCATCCGGGATCCGACAAAATGTATCACGACATCAAGGAATTCTATTGGTGGCCGAACATGAAAGCCGAAATCGCCACATATGTCAGCAAGTGTCTTACTTGCTCGAAAGTCAAAACCGAACATCAAAAGCCTTCCGGTTTACTCCAACAACCCAACATCCCTAAATGGAAATGGGAACAAATCATCATGGATTTCATAACCAAACTACCAAAATCAACGAGCGGTTGCGATACCGTTTGGGTGATCGTCAATCATTTCACCAAATCTGCTCATTTCCTGGCGATCAAGGAAACTGGTAAAATGGAACACCTCTCACAAATCTACATCAAAGAAAGTATTTCTCGACAAGGCGTTTCAATCTCGATTATCTCCGATAGAGATAGCCGCTTCACATCTCACTTTTGGCAATCACTTCAGAAATCATTGGGTCCTCGTCTGGACATGAGTACCACATACCACCCTCAAACCGATGGCCAAAGTGAGCGAACCATTCAGACTTTTGAAGACATGCTACAAGCCTGCGTAGTTGACTTCGGTGCAAACTGGGAAAGACACCTACCATTGTGCGAGTTTTCCTACAATAGCAGCTATCATGCCAGCATTAAGGTTGCACCATTCGAGGCACTGTACGGTCGTAAGTGCCGGTCACCGATTTGTTGGACCGAGGTGGGAGACAGTCAACTCACTGGTCCTGAACTTATTCATGAAACCACCTAAAAGATCTTCGAAATCCAAAACCGACTCAAAGCCGCACGTGATCGTTAGAAAAGTTACGCTGACGTGAGACGCAAACCACTCGAGTTCCAGATCGGGGACCAAGTACGCTTGAAAGTATCACCTTGGAAAGGCGTAATCTGATTCGGCAAACACGGGAAATTAAATCCCAGGTACATTGGGCCCTTTGAGATCCTCGAAAGGATTGGCCCCGTGGCATATCGACTGCAGTTGCCATCCGAACTCAGCAACGTGCACCCCACCTTCCACATTTCTAACCTAAAGAAATGTCTGTCTGATGAGAAATTTATCATCCCACTCGATGAGATTCGCGTTGATAACAAACTCCATTTTGTTGAGGAGCCCGCTGAAATCGTAGACCGTGAGGTCAAACAACTCAAACAAAGTCGTATTCCCATCGTTAAGGTCAGGTGGAATTCTCGACGCGGTCCGGAATTCACTTGGGAACGGGAAGACCAAATGCGACTCAAGTATCCTCAGTTATTCACTGGCTCTACATCAAACGCGACCTAAAGCTAAATTTCGGGATGAAATTCTCCTAACCGGGGGAGAATGTAACACCCGCCAAATTAGGACTAGTGATTAGTGCCTAATCCTTTGTTAATACATGTAATTAGTTCGGTTTTAGACTAATTAATGTATCGAAATATATATATTGATGAATATATATGCAATTATGCGATTTGATTAAATCGTACGCAATTTAAAGCGAACGTAGTTCGATTCAATTAATACGGACGTTGGTGAACAATTTTATTAAATGATATAACATTATTTAATAACACTATTTTATTCAAAATACTATTTTGATGATATTTCGTAATTATCGCGTATCGTATAAATAAATGTCAACACGATTAATATATTAAACGCGTATAAAATTAATTAAACGTTTAAACAATCGGGAAAACGAACACCACACAGAGCGCAAACACAGAGAGTTAAAATGGGAACCAACCACACTTGAGTGGGGCCCAAGTGGGCCGGCCCCCATATCACCACCATCACCATCATCTTTTTCTCATTCATCATCCTCACCATCTCTCTCTATTCTCTCTCTTTTCTTTTCTTTCAAAAACAACCACACCACCACCACATTTCCGTCACCAAAAAGTACCACGAAATGACCTAGGATCCTCACGCTCGTTTGGAGAAAAAGATTCCCCGCGTCACGATCTACATTTCTACCTTTTCGGATTTCTCCGGCGTTAACTTGTAAGATTCCCGACAAATCATGAAACTCTTCGATTTTGTATCTTTTTACTTGAAAGTTGTTTATTTAGCTTTGAAATGTCCAAATATGGGTTGGGTAAAAGGATCGGACCAAACGAAAACCGGAAAACTCGTTTTCGACTCAAAAATCCGTCATTAGACTTGAGTGTCGCATAGGCCGAACCAGTATAGCGTCACTTCGTGCGTCACTTAAGTGCCGCATAAAACCCTAATTTTGCGTCACTTGTATAAGTGCCACATAAAACCCTTTTTTCCCGACACTTACAACCGTCACTTGCCCAGTGACGCCTAACGCTACTTACCGACACTTCCAACGACACTTGTATAAGTGTCGCATACAATTGAACCCTAATTCCATCTGACACTCGACCCTAGTGACGCATAGAGCCCTTACCCGACACTGATAACCGACACTGCTTTAGTGACGCCTCGCCATGCATCACTTCCCTAAGTGACGCCCTAAACTCAGATTTCACAATTTTATGCGACACTTCCTAAGTGTCTGATCGGGTCCCAGACGGTCGGTCAAGGAATCGCTTCCTTGTTGTTGCTGACCTCCCAGTCGGGACCGCGTGATCGGACGGGTGGTTTTATATTTATAGAGCTGGGGACCTAAGTTTTACTATAGCTAAGGGTAGTTAGCGACAAGTAATGACTCAGGGTCGTTCTTAAGATCAACCGTATTGTGAAACCAAGCAGTCAAGACGATCGATTAGATTTAGTAGGGTTTGTATACAAGAGATTTGATTTTTGGGTTTTTACTTAGGTCCTAAATTAAACTAAATAAACAGCAAAATAAAATAATAGGTGATAATCAGTATGGAGAGGAGTGTTTGTTGTGATTTCATTAGCCTAAAGGGGAGATGATGTTTGGTTTTGATGTTTTGAAAATGTTCTTTCTAAGTATTTGTGTTCTACTGTTTTAGGTACTTTATGGTGTCAACACTAGCACCCTACTATCCGATTCCTCAGATAGCATGTCACTGAGTACTAGGTTGTCATGATTCTGATCAGATCAGGCTGCTCTACCCCCAACACTGTCTGTGAAGACTAGTGACCCTTTTTGGAGTTAACTCCTGGGCGCTTGAATAAGGTAACAGACCGATATTTAATCTCTGACCGTTCTTTGATACCATAAAGTATTCTAATTCAAAATAGAGCATTTAAGAACTAATTCGGAAAGCGTCTGTTAACTTTTCATCGATGGTTTGTTAGGTTCAAAGCTGGTGGGTGACCCAGTGCTGCTCAGAATGTATACACCGATGTCCGTTCCATAGCTTGGGTGTATGGGAACCGTTCTCAAAGGATGGTTCCGACACTTACACGAGGTACTAGAGCGAGAGAATAAGGAAATAAGTATAGGCAAACTATATCCTGCTCAACCCCGTCTACTTGTAAGAGTTAGAAATCTGAATTAATTCATCGATGTGGGCGTTGGGGTCATCACGAGGTAAACCGTGGAATTGACAGTTGTCTTTGATGAGTTGAACGATGTGGTGTTTAAGTTCGAAAGATGCGCCTTCGATTACCGGATAGCTAATGGGTCCTCCTCGTCCTTCGATAGATGGTTTGGTGTGGTCGGCGAGAGTGATCCGTGAGGCCATTTGTCGGAAGTGAGAGCATCTTTCTTTGCGAATTGTGTCACACCCCGCCAAACGGTGATTACAATTAGTTATGTTTAGTTTGCGGAAGCTTTAATGACGTGGCGGGGCTGCGAAGAGTTATTTCAACCAACCGTTACATACACACTCAGAGCATATGGTTATTGCACAACATAATAGATAAGGATGCCAATTCAAACATTTGTTACAAAAGTAGTGCGACTATGTAAGTCGTAACAGTAGTAGTGACGTTCAAAACATTTTAGTTTTAAATCAAAAATACATAAGTTTAAAATAAGATTTCATAAGCATGACCGCAATGTCTGCAGTTATACAAATGAAATCCCCAAAAGCGGTCCCGACAGTATGTGGCATCCTAATAGGTCCAGGGTTGTCCATCCTGAATGCATGCGATTTCTTACCCAACTAATTTCCTGAAAAACATAGAGAAAGTCGTCAACAAATATGTTGAGTGAATTTACAGGTTTATATGTGTATGTGGTTTGTTAAACCAAGTTTGTATAAATGATTTGTTATTCATTTATAAAATACAAGTTATGTAGGGTCGTTACCCTAAAGTATTGTTATGCGTGGGATGTCGTCCCAAGATATGTTACTGGTTGTTTACCAGTGTAAAATAAGTTACCGGTATGTTTTCCGGTGTCCAAAAGTTGTAGGATTCGTTCTTCCTAAAAGTATGTGGGAATTTTACTTAGACTGTGATCCCCTGAAAGGTGAGCTAAACCTCGCAGGTTAAAGTAACGCGACCTAACCCTATAACCAAACCACAACCAGAACTTATGTTGTTTGCCTGAACGGACATTTAAGTATACGCTCCACCGTAGGAGGGTCGTCACGGCAATAGTACTATTCGTATACTCAGTGGCTAGAGTCACCTAGCTAATGGTTACAGTAGTATGTCATGAGGTCTTTCATGCACACATTCCAAGTCTAGGTCCGTACTAGGATACCTTGTCTAAATTCCCAAAATAACAGTGAATATGTAATATCACCAGTCAACATTTGTATAAAAGCAATAAAGCATTTATAGTTTGATTTGCATGTGTTTGCATGCAATTTCTATGTTTAACACCCCTGTGTTTAAAAGCAGAAAACAATTAAAAGTAGGGGCTGTAAACTCACTGTGATGTGCTCGGAAATGAAAGCTAGCAGCTGATAGTAATAGCCCAAGGTGTGTTAACCTATATACAATAAATGTATTAACATAAGTACGTTTGATTTTTTTAATCAACTTATGTTAATGTCTTGTTTGTTTGAAGAAATTGTTGATTTCTTAATGATGTAAGTCGTTAAATTTGTTTGGTGACGTTGTGTTGAAATATTGTTATATTTCACACGTCGTATACCTTGTCAAGCGTATATATACGTACGTAGTCATATATATATATATATAAGTTCTAAGGTTTACGTATTAAAACGTATATAAGTTCTATTTGTTATAAAACTTCTTATCGTATTTATTTCCGTTTATAAAATAAATAATGAATGTTATCGTCGTTGAAAAGTCGTCATTGGTATATATATATATGAAGTATACATATAGGTTTGTCGTTTGTTATAAAGTATGTATTTATGTATTCATATATATATATATATATATAGAATCGTGAACGTTCCGTGAAATATGTCGGGTCACGTCTTATGTTTGGAATGTTTTGGAAGTTTATTGGGCTCGGCCCGATTAGTTTTGTTTAACTTGTTTGTTTTTAAAAGTTTCAGTCCAAATCAATATCTTAGGCCCAAGGAGTACTCGGCCCAATTTGCGACCAAAACCCAGTATGCATCACAGCCCAGCCCAGCCCAGCCCAGCCGATCGGCTTGGTCCAGCCGTTCGGTTTGGGCCTTCAGCCGTTCGGCTGGAGGTTCCGGCCCAACCAAAGCCCATTCGATCCAGTCCAATTAATTAGTCCATTATTCGCTTCGGTCCAGTCCACATCATCCGTTCGGGTTAAAAGTTACAACCAGTCTGGCTCGTTATGGCTAGCCGTTCGGCTCAACAAGGCTAGCCGTTCGGCTCAGTTTGTTGAGCCGTTCGGCTCATAGTATTAAGCCGATCGGCTGGCAGGTTCGTCCCTGCCACGCCCTCTGTTTCAGTCTGTGTTCATGGTGTACGTATACATAGATGTTTGTTACGAGTTTTAACTCACATTTTACACCATTTTCATATCATTACACCTTTATGAAATCTTACATCACATTTCATCAACTTTCATATACATGTTTTGTGATTCCAAGCTTGGTTTCATAATACCCATTTCAAGAACAACTCAAATCATTATCAAGTTTATGTGTTATATACATGGATTAAGATATATATACATGTTATACAACGAATTTAAGTATGGAAATCGAAAGATTTGAAGTTCCTTACAAAGGATTTTGTGAAGTTGATGGTGGCGATGATGATGCGAAGGGGATGATGATGTTTCTGGCTCTATCCTTGTTGCTCTACTACCCCTGCTGATCTACTGCTGCTACTTGGTGTTTAACAAAGAAGAAGAAAAGGAAGTTGATGTGTGAGTTGGTGTGTGTGTTGATCAAATGATCAGGAAAGGAGAAGGAGTAGCAGTATAATGAGTCGAGTATGGGAGATCACAGTCTGTGGTCTCCCAATTATTGGAGTTAGTTGGGTATTTTAAGCCCGTTAATTTCGAGTACGGGTATAATTAGTACAATATAAAGTTTAACATTTTATATTTTTATTTTGTAGATGCTCTCCTGGTTCGTTATTTGAATTTGGAATAATGATGTTTTCATTATTTTTGACTGTTGTATAATTTCTGCGTTGGACTGCTAACATTTTAATTGAGTGCCAAATTTCAGTCGAATTTCGGGTTCATATTTTGAGGTAATGTTACAAATGTTTCCAAATGAATGAGAAAATTTGAACTTTCCTCATCTTGATCTCTGAATGCATTTTAAAATTGTTTCTGTTCGTTTTATAATACGTTTTATGTTAAACGTATATTTTACTCGTTCTATCTATATGTTATAGATACAATAGTATTCGTAATTAATATTCGAATTATTAATTTTGTTGTGTCACCAACTTTTGTCGTATTTATCTGTCGGGTTCATTTGTACGCGACATTAAATACCTACGTATTAGTAATACTTTTTGTTTAAAAGTACTGGGCTGCTAGGCTTACATCACATCATTAAGTTTTGTTTTAAACTTAATCAGGAAATTAGCGTAAGAATGCACATGCTTAATATAAATCAGTACCTAATTTGGAGAGTTGTCACAAATTGTTCGGATAATTGACTCAGGATCAGGTGTGAAGATAAGTGGTTCAGTCTTGTATGATTTGGTCGATTGTCGCTGTGTGTTGTGGGAAGGAATTGTCGGTTGGAAAAAGGAAAAGAAAACTACGAGTATTTACAGGTGGAACTAAATAGAAAAGTTCGTCAAGATGCCTAAGAGTCTTACGATTGATTCCCCGGCAGCGGCGCTAAAAACCTGATCGGGTCCCAGACGGTCGGTCAAGGAATCGCTTCCTTGTTGTTGCTGACCTCCCAGTCGGGACCGCGTGATCGGACGAGTGGTTTTATATTTATAAAGCTGGGGACCTAAGTTTTACTATAGCTAAGGGTAGTTAGCGACAAGTAATGACTCAGGGTCGTTCTTAAGATCAACCGTATTGTGAAACCAAGCAGTCAAGACGATCGATTAGATTTAGTAGGGTTTGTAAACAAGAGATTTGATTTTTGGGTTTTTACTTAGGTCCTAAATTAAACTAAATAAACAGCAAAATAAAATAATAGGTGATAATCAGTATGGAGAGGAGTGTTTGTTGTGATTTCATTAGCCTAAAGGGGAGATGATGTTTGGTTTTGATGTTTTGAAAATGTTCTTTCTAAGTATTTGTGTTCTACTGTTTTAGGTACTTTATGGTGTCAACACTAGCACCCTACTATCCGATTCCTCAGATAGCATGTCACTGAGTACTAGGTTGTCATGATTCTGATCAGATCAGGCTGCTCTACCCCCAACACTGTCTGTGAAGACTAGTGACCCTTTTTGGAGTTAACTCCTGGGCGCTTGAATAAGGTAACAGACCGATATTTAATCTCTGACCGTTCTTTGATACCATAAAGTATTCTAATTCAAAATAGAGCATTTAAGAACTAATTCAGAAAGCGTCTGTTAACTTTTCATCGATAGTTTGTTAGGTTCAAAGCTGGTGGGTGACCCAGTGCTGCTCAGAATGTATACACCGATGTCCGTTCCATAGCTTGGGTGTATGGGAACCGTTCTCAAAGGATGGTTCCGACACTTACACGAGGTACTAGGACGTTTTACGGCATTTCATGCCTTGCACACTAATGCAAGTTAGGGTGTATACACCGATGACCGTTCCGTAGCTTCCATGCATTTGTACTACATCAGAGGTAGTTCCAGCACTATACTAAGTAATAGGTCGTTTTACGGTGTTCCATACATATTGCACATTTGGGTCACTCTGAACCCTTTTAAACTCAGTTTGTATTAAAGCGTACCCATCTATGATATAAACCCAACCTTCACTTAATATTACCCAATAAATCCCTGATTTATTCACGTTGTACTATACATTTGGTTTAGCGGTATTTCCAAAGCTTCGAAATCAGACCATGCATAGATAGCACAGATAATTAATTACCCTCGGAACAAGGTTCGCGACTCCTTGTCTTTTAGGGTTTTAACCACGTTTATTGGAGGAAAGGCCATAGTTTGATGAAAAGTTTATAATCATAGATGAAAAGTTAGACAGACATAGTTTTCAGTTATATATTTAAGTTAACATCATCCCCCATTATAACGGCTAACTACATCACAACAAACACACAAGCTAACTACTCACTAATCATGGCAACGAATCCTAAATCTAGCATAATAACAATAGCATGCATTACAACAGATAAGGAAAGAGATAACCGTGATAAATGCGTAGTTTGAATATAAGCTGAAAGATTACAACGAGCAGAGCCTCGAATATTACAAAGCACCCCTCCAAGTATCTTCAACAAATATTACAAAATAGCCCCTCCGTTAGTCCTGTTAACTATTAACGAGAAACTAACTGCTAACTAACTGACCTAAACTAGAGAGAAAGTGTGTGAAAGTGGTGAGTGGATTGTGTTATGAGTTGTTGGATTGAATGGTGAGAAATAAGGAGGTTTAAGCCTCCATTTATAGGCTTCCAATATACGATTTTACACTTAACACCCTCGCTCCAATTTGACACTGAAATACACCCCCGAGCTATGAAATTCGACACCAAAGAGGGCATATTCGACACCAAATAGGGCGTATTTGGTGACAAATAGGGCGTATTCGGTAGCAAACGGGGCGTATCCGGCACCGTAGAGGGGGTATACGGACCCATAAGGGGGTATACAGCCCCTAAGGGGGTATACGGCCCCTAAGGGGGTGTATACGGCCCCTGTGGGGAGGTATCCCCTTGGTCTGTGGTCTTGTGTGTTGGATCGTAAGTCTTGTGCACTAGTCGAACTTCGTTTGACCATAACTTCTTCATTTTTGATCTGTTTTCTAC
This sequence comes from Pseudognaphalium luteoalbum, assembly GCA_963422505.1. Lineage (NCBI taxonomy): Eukaryota > Viridiplantae > Streptophyta > Magnoliopsida > Asterales > Asteraceae > Pseudognaphalium > Pseudognaphalium luteoalbum. Next base: position 70,585,089 of record OY730194.1, on the reverse strand, counting down.
GTTCTTTATATCCACATGATCGTAATTACCTGAAGATCATTATGAACTAATCAAAGAATAATTTCAAGGTAATATGTTAAAAAGTGCTCGTAGAACGTGACCGTATCATTTATGCTTTGTTTTGTACGTTATTTAGCCATTTTACTTGATTTTTGAAGCAATGCCTTATTTTTAGCCTTAATAATGAATTATGGTGAAAAAGTAATGATATTGAATGATTTCATCCATTTTGGGGCTAAAAAGGTGGGAATTATGTACGCAAAAATGTGACTTTTTACGTCAAATCAAATATCACACACTTAGACATTGTTTGTCCTCAAGCAATACTTCAACTATCCTCACTTTAAAAAGATGTTTTAGGTCCGATTTTTTCGAATTAAAATATTTCTTAGAACAACCATTCTTCACATGGGTAATCTGTTTCAAAAATTGAGATAAATAAGATAATTGTTCCAGAAATAAGAAAGGAATATCTTTGGGCATGCTCTAATTCTCGTGATCTTTGGCATACACATGACTTAGGCAATCTCACCGGTGGTCACTCAATTCACTCAAAAAGTGTATCGGGTTTTCTATCATTCTAAACAAACGAAATCGCTCAAAAGCCAGTCATGTAGCATTCATCGTCATAGGCTTGATCAAGAATCAAATCTCCACCACTTAGGTGAGGACGACGCTAATTATCCCAAGACATTCATCGGGTTGTAGTGTGAAGTGAGGGTAAAGGGTATGGATAGTGGGATGTTTTTAGTTTTAAAGGGGGTATGCTTATCTCAGGACTTTTAAACTTATGAAAAACTTTATTTAGATACGCTTTTTAATGAAAACAGAAACGGATAACGGTAAGGAAGTAAAGATAGTTGACTTCTATCTTTGAAAACACACGGAATATATATATTTTTCAGAGATCGAAGTTTTCGAGAGATTTGAAGCACTTAGCTTTATTTCTATGACATATTTTTCGCTTAGAATTTCTTTGCCAAGGAGATTCTAAGAGATTTTTATTTTTTTTCTTTCTGCCTTTTGAGATCCTTTCTTACTTTCATTTTTCAATCTTTTGACATTTTGAATTTTACTTGGTGTCAATTTTTTCACACCTTCAGACTTTCTCGATATTTTTGAGATTTTGATTATTGAAACGTACACGAGAAACTTTGAGTAAAACACGAGATTTATGATTTTTGAGTGGAAGCAAAAAGAATACCTAAATAGCATTTTTCAAAAATTTAAAAATTCTAAGATAAGGTTTTGGTGGGTATGGAAGTGAGTGGGTTTTAAAACTTGGGTTTTCAAGAAACGAAAAGGCTAAGGCTCAACAGGGTTTACTAAGCGGATCATCGATACTAAAAGTGAGTATCGGCGGGGTTAGGTTTGAAGAGATATGAGAAAAGTGGGTTTATTTCCTAGAGAATGTCAAGATTATCTAATTGCACATATACCGTGTACGGTACTCACCAATATGGTCTCGAAATGCATATCAGGAGCAAGTTCTAATTCAGAAATGCATACATCGGCACACACAACAAATGAATTGTGAAGAATTTAAAATGAATGCTTATATACGCTCAAGACACCTCACTGCAATTAATATGGGTTGTATGTGCTTAGTCATGCGCTGCCCCTAAGATTATCATTTCTTAATTTGAGAAATTTCTACCTTATTTACACTACTTTCCAAAATAACTTACTCATATTTAAAATGGCTCCTCTTAGAAATATTAAAATTCAAAGAAATAGTAGAGCTAACTGAATGAGTAGCTATCTACTGTCAAAGTTAAGCTCATGCTTTTCTTTGTTTTATACAAAAAATTTAAAATTTTTGATCAATTTTTAAAGTGAGGAACATTTTCTGAGTTGCTATTTAGACACAAAAATCTATCTAAGGTATTCTATACCGCTATCTCACACTTAGAGGAACATTGTTTCTCAAGTGTTAATTTGGGTGAAGAAACTTCCCAGATAGCTAAAAGCTGAAGATCTGAATATGTGCCGATAAGAAAAGTCTTTCTTTTGCGGCAGCTCCATGAGGATTTATTCAGCTTTTTGGGGGATTGCCTTTAAATGAGAACCTTGCCTTCCATTTCAACCATCATTTGTGAATCAATCTCGTAAGTGTGAACACGTTGGATATACCTTTTAACTCCATATTTTTGCAATGAAAAAAAAGAATCACTATCTCAGAATGAAAAGATATTTTCTATTATAAATCATTTTGTAGAACATATGTTTTTAAACGAGTTCGAGCATAATGCATAAAAGTAGTATGCAAGTACCTCAAATGCTCGAAACATATGAACTAATTTTTGAAAAGTGTTTCCTATTTATCTGAGATAAGTGATTTTTGTAAAAGATGAGTTGTGACTTTAAAATATTTTGAAAATATTTTTTAGGTATATCCAAGTGTGAAGGATATTCAAAGATTTATTTTCATTTATTAACACACAATCAACACACGTTTTATTACTCGGGTTGCCTTCCGAGAAGCGCTACTTTTAGAGTCGAGAGCTCGACTTTTCTTTATTCAGAATTAGTGGGTGGTGGAACTTCCAGTGTGACACCTGTCAAATTAGGACTAGTAATTGGTGCCTAATCAATTATTAATACATGTAATTAGTTCTGTGTTAGGCTAATTAATGTATCTAGTAATATATATTGTTGAATATATACAATCATGCGATTTGATTAAATCGTGCAAGTTTCAAACCGAATGTAATTCGGTTCAATTAATACGGACGTTGGTGAACAATTTTGCTAAATAATATAAAATTATTTAATAATGCTATCATATCCAAAAATATTACTTTGATAATATTTCGTATACGTACCGTATTGTACAAACAAAGGCTACGCGATTAGATTATTAAACGCGCAAGTAAAACGAAACAAGTTAAGTTATATAACTCAATTTTTAGGTATTTGGTGAAAGTTTCAAGTGAAATATCGAATAATTATTCGTATTTTAAAACCCACAAATTAACGCGCATGAAATTATTTAAATGTTTAAACGAATCGGGACAACGAACACCGCACGGAGCGCGAATGCACGGGATTAAAAGTGGAGACCCACACCTCGGTGGGCCCCCACCGAATTAGCCACAAAGGGTGAGGACATCACCTCCCCACCCTCATTCTCATCTATCACTCTCTCTCTCTCTACTCCTCCTTTTCTTCCTTTTTCTCTCCAACCAAACCACCACCACCACTTCTTTAAAATCACCAAAAAGCACCATTAAACGTCCTCAGAATTCAAGGCTCATTTGAAGAAAAACGTTCACCTCATCACGATCTACAACACTATCTTTTCAGAATCTTGATTCGCCGCTTTGTAAGTTTCCGAAAAATTCCCGAAACTCATTGATTTCACTTATTTTTACATGTATATGGTTTCTTTAAGCTTAGAATGTCCCTATAAGGGTTGGGTAAAAGAATCAGACCAAACGGAAACCCGAAAACTCATTTTTGGCTCAAAAATTCGTAAACAGCCTTAAGTGTCGCAACGAAGGTGCAGTATAGCGTCACTTCATGCATCACTTAAGTGACGCATTGAGTGTCGCTAAAAGCCCTAATCATGCGTCACTTGCATAAGTGCCGCATAAAACCCCTTTTTCCTGACACTTACCTCCGTCACTTGCTTAGTGACGCCTAGGACCCTTACCATCACTAATAACCCGATACTGCTTTAGTGACGCCCAAGTATGCGTCACTCTTTTAAGTGACGCCTAACCGACACTTACACTCGTCACTGATGAAGTGTCGCCACCTTATGCGTCACTTACCTAAGTGACGCCCTAAATTCAGAATTTCACATCTTATGCGACACTTCCTAAGTGCCGCCCAAGCTACCTTAGTGACGCCTCAGTATGCGTCACTTCCGTTAGTGACGCCCTTACTTAGAATCTGCCATTTCATGCGTCACTTCCCAAGTGATGCCTAATGCCCTCTAGTGACGCTATAAGTGTCGCATGAAACAGAACCCAAATTTTACTAAGTGTTGAGACCTAAAATTTTATCACTCGATTTCACCCAAATTCAAGTCCAGCTCGACCCCAGCCAGGGGCTCTGCCCCTTGGACCCCGCCAGGGGCTGCCGCCCCTTGGACCCCGCTACCAGGGGCGCTGCCCCCGGACCCCCGTCATTAACGGGCTTCGCCCTTACCCTAGGTTCACGAGTAACGGTGTTACATCTAAACTTTCACATAAAGTGTTAAACTTGTATAACATCAAGCATGAATGCGACACAACTTCTAAAACACATTGGAACTTAGTTTTAGGTATAACACTTCATAATCTTCAAAATAATAATGTGGGATTATTGTTACAAACAATCATCAACGGGCCGTACACATTTTCAAACACCTAAACAAATAACCAAATCGCGGTAATTTGGACATTCTAGGTTAGACGAACAACTACAAGGGCAGTCTTTCGAGATGCCTACTCATGTTATAACCATTGCGTGTCTTGGACAACCTCAGGTTACAAGTCTTCGGACATCAATTCCTCGCTAGTCAATTCAAGTTTATTAAGTTAAACACTCGAGGCTCAGGTGAGTCTCATGGCCCCTATTTTACTGCTTTTCAATCAGGGGTGTGATTACATTGCTCATTTTATTTACATTTTGAACGCAAGTACAAATCAATCAAATACTACATGAGTTGTTTTCACTAATCAATTTAAAGCCCTCCACAACATAGTTTGGTAATACATCTGTAGTGTGAATGTTAGTATATGATATCATATAGGATTGACAATTCTCGTCCGGGTTAGCACGCACTAACTGGTCAAACGGACGTATTAGCATTTGGGAAGACGAGTGTAGATTAGGCACTCGTAGGAGGCAACTCAGTTAGGTTTCCTTAATTGGACCTGATGCTCAAGTTAAGCTCAGACTATGTGCTCATGGCTGTATAAACTTTTATTTTGCCTAATTGCATTTTAAATTCAATTATAAAATCTTACGGTTCATACAAATATGTGTTGACATACAAACCTGTGAGCTCACCAGCGTTTCGCTGACCCATTTTAGCATGTATCACAGGTGACCAGCAGTAGGTTGGACTGCTCAATCAAGATCTATTAGCTCGAGTCAGCATGCAAACAATCAGAGATTTTAGCTGCATTATTATATTTTGTATAGATTAATTATGTACTTAAATCTCTCATTTTCAAACTGAGCTAATGTAAACAATATTTTGATGTAAACTTTTGTTTTATCAATATCAATGTAAAATGACTCATGTAGTGGTCGTTCATTATATTTTTTGTGCTGTGTATATTGATTAGTCGCGCCCCGACCGGATTCGCTTCCGCAATCTGAATTTGGGGGTGATATCGCTCATTTTGGCTATATAAATCTATCGCGATATCATTGTTTTGCATATGTATTTGATTGGATTTCAAGAACTTCCGATACTTATTTTGTTTGGAAATCTATTTCAGGTAAAAAGCTAGAAACGCATGCGAATAGGTGAAGAATTGGTGAAGTCTGGACCAATGCTGGCTGGGCTCGAAAATGAAGCTGAAAAGAAGCAAAGCCGATCGGCTAAGAACTCAAAGCCGATCGGCTATGAATGTTCAGCAGATCTGCTTCCCTTAGAAGATCGGCTATCTTAGTGTATTTTCGTTACAGAGTTTTCCCTCGCTGAAGCTTGTGTTTTTTACTATCGAAGCCGTTCGGCTGAGCTTGAGAAGCCGTTCGGCTGTCCCTTAAAAGCCGATCGGCTATGCCATTAAAGCCGATCGGCTATCTTTCGATCTGAGCTTAGTTCGAGGCTGATTGGTGTGTTGTGCGATTTTGATTGGTTGAGCATTTAATGCTCAACCGTTTTTTATGAAAGAGGAGGGTTTAGGAGCTGCAGGAAGGAGAGGAAAGAGGGACACCATCCTCACTCTCTATAATCTTCTTCACCATCAAAAACACACACAATTTTTCCCAACAAAACTCACTTCACTCTCATTCAATACACCCATCTCATTAACTTCTCTTCATTTAATCTTCACCCACCATTTTTATTACCTAAGTTCTACTAAGCATTGAAGTAAAGCTTGTGAGTGGGACATCAAGAAACTTCTCTTGGAGACATTTGTGTAACAACTTTGGTATAATTTCAATTTAATCTAATTTGAAGCTATTTATGGATTTGTATTGTGTTTATGAGATTTGTTTAGTTGTTGTGATTATGAGTGGCTAGTTATCTATATGTTTGCTTGGATGAAGTAACTAGTTGATTAGGGGTGTAACCTTTTGGTGTTAATTTATGTTTGAGCTTGTGAATCATCTATGTATTTGTATGAGTATAGCTTGTTGTTGTTAGTAAACTTGTGGCATTTTAACTAAGCAATTATAGCGAACGTTTGTTGCTTATAAAAAATACCTCAATAAGTTGTTTGTCATTTGTGGGACAAAGCATTTGACGATTGTAACAACTCAAGTTAAATACACACAAGTTAGCGATTATAGCGAATGTTTGTCGTGTGGATGATTTACAGACTCACCGTCCTAAATTTATGTTTGATCGGAGAACCTTGTGTAATTAGGCTTTATCTCAAAAATTTAACCATATGGTGATTCACTAATCGATATAGCGAACGTTTTCAACTAGTGAATTGCTATTGATTATTTGTCTATGAATGATCGAACAAAATTGCGAATGTAATTTGGAATGTGTTAAATGATTTAGTTAATTTGTGCAAGTTAGTAACCATGGCGAACGTCCGTTACTCGATTAAATCATAGGTTGCTAATTGAAGTTGAACAATAGGTTTAGCTAACGCCTAGCTTATGTTTCACGAGTATTACTTTAGCATACCTCCTAACCGGTTATAACCTTACACCCCGAAATCACTAGTGAAATAGTCCAAGCAAGCATTGTTTTTAATATTTGAAAGTTCAAAACAACCAATTTGACTCTTCCTGAGTCCACCGCTCTGATTTATTATAAATTGTAGTTTTAAGCATCGTGGCAATTCGGTCACACCCAACCACATTTTACTTTCTTTTATCTAATTGATCACACTTAACTTCAACTTCTTAAACTTAAGTTCCCTGCGTTCAAACCCGAACTTACCCAACTATACTACTACACGATAGGGTCCACTGCCCGGTTGTGTTTTGGTCTAGCGCGGTACTTTCTTGTTTATTTTACAACGATAAATTTAATAACTAGATTTAATACATCAAGTTTTTGGCGCCGCTGCCGGGGAACTTCGTGTTCGATTGAAGTTGATTTAAGTGAGATTGATTGATCCTTTCTCGGAATTTATTCTTTGAAAGTTACTTTTTAAGTTGTGTTGCGCCGGTGCATTTGACGGTTTTATCTTTTGTGCTTTATAGGTTTGATTTGGTAGTGGATGAGCACAAGAAGTTCGGGCCACGAACTACTTAGTCCCTTGTCCAATCCGGAGAAAGCCGCTAAAAAGAAACGAAGGAGGAAGCCAAAGAATAATCCAACGGATTCAACTAGTAGTCGCACGGATTCTGATACATCTTCGGGAAATATCTTGGTTGAAGAGGTTTTTGAAGACGAGCTTGTAACACCTGAGCACGCGGAAGAGGTTATTATAATTGAAGACGATATGGCGGATGAGGATGATACTCCTATTTGCTCGCGGGTTAGAACCGTAGCACCGACACCCGAGTCGGCCATACGGGTTCCGGATATTGAAAATGATAATTTCTCTTTGAAGGGGCATCACATGCAACTCATTAGGGATAAACAATTTGATGGAAGGGTGCGGGCCGATCCGCACAAACATATTGCGAGTTTTCTTGAGATTGGGAGTTGGTTCAAGTATGGGCCAAATATGGATGAGGCAATTCGCCTACGGACTTTTCCTATGTCTCTATGTGGCGAGGCGAAGATATGGTTTCAAGAATTGGAACCAAACACCATTACATCATGGGACGAGATGAGAGAAGCATTTGTTCGGCGGTATTACCCTCCGGCTTTGGCCGAAAGGTTATTGAATGAGATTAGAGCCTTCAAACAACAAGAAGGCGAAAGCTTGGTAGAAGCGTGGTGTAGGATGAAGGAAATGTTGCGAAATTGTCATGGCCACGAGTTGAAAAAGAGGGATATTATTGTGTTGTTCTACAATGGTCTTAACATAAATTTGGCTAGTATTCTTGACGCTTCGGGAGGTGGTCAATTTCTTTATAAGACACCAAACGAGGCTTGGAAGGTTCTTGAGGATAAGGTGATCCAAAGCCTAAATTGGGCTAAAGATAAAGAAGGGAAACCGGTGAAGAAGCATGTTGCTTTTGTGGAAGGAACAAGTGGTAAGGATGGAAGCCCCAATGACTCGGCAATGATGAAAGAAATCAAAGCATTATCTTCTAAGTTTGATGCTCAATTCAAGACACTAAAGGGTGAAATCAAGGAGCTTCGGGAAGGTTGTGGTAATTGTGGCGGTAACCATGCCACGGCAAATTGTGCACAAGATGATTTACCAATGGTGGGAGATGAGGAAGATGTTAATTTCCTCCAACAAGGAAATTACCAAAGTGGAAACTACCAACGGGGTGGTTACCAAAATAGGAATTCGGGAGGTTATCAAGGAGGAAGCTACAACCAAAACAACCGATTTTCTCGACCGAATCAACCGTACAACCAATCCTCGAACCAACACTACAACCAAAACATACACCAAGGTTCTTCAAGAGACAACAACCCACCACCGGTTCAAAAACAAGAACCTACTTTGACTCCTATGGAACAAATGATGAAGGAGTTCATGACTAAGCAAGATGCTTGCACCGAGAGGTTGAAGACCCAAATGACGAATATAAGGCTTAGTGTGGAACAAGGGCAAAAGAATCATCAAGCCTCCATACAAGACTTGGAAAGGAAAATGGATAGGTTGTCCGAGGGGCAAAGTAGTAGGCCAACCGGTGGCTTACCTAGTAACACGCAACAAAACCCAAGACAACAACCATCATCTTCTAGTGGAGGGTCAAAGCCATACCAACCACCGCCCGCAAGGAACGAGCATGTGAATGCTATTGTTACACGGAGCGGAAAGGAACTTCCACCACAACCTCAAGCCAAAGACAAAAATATTCCTAACTCTTTTGTGCAGGAATTTGAGGAAGAGGCGGATGAGGAAAATGTTGATGATTCTACACCAACGGATGCACCGGTGTTACCTATACCGGTTGTAAAAGCCTACAAGCCAAAGATTCCATACCCTCAAAGGCTAAGAAAGGAAAAGATTGCGGCCCAATACGGAAAATTTGTGGACATGATCAAAGGCATCCGAATCAATGTGCCTTTGGTTGATGTACTAGCCGGGATGCCGAACTACGCCAAATTCATCAAAGATTTGGTGAGCAACAAAGAAAAGCTTTCGGAAGCTTCGGCCATGTTTTTGAATGAAGAATGTTCGGCTCTTGTTCAAAACCAAATCCCACCAAAGCTTGGTGATCCCAGGAGTTTCATCATTTCTTGTACTTTGGGTAAATTCATTACGTGTGATGCATTAGCCGACCTAGGGGCTAGTATTAATTTGATGCCTTATTCTTTGTATGCGAAATTGTCCCTAGGATCCCTCACCCCCACACGAATGAGTATTCGTCTTGCCGATAGATCTTTCCAATATCCCATTGGGATTGCGGAAAACATGTTAATTGAAGTTGGCCAATTCACCTTCCCGGTAGATTTTGTCATCCTAGAAATGGAGGAGGATAGTAAGGTACCGTTAATTCTAGGAAGGCCATTTTTACACACCGCGGACGCCATAATAGGAGTCAAAGACAAGAAATTGACTTTAGGAGTAGGTGACGAAAGGATTGCCTTCACGGTCGACAAGGCCATGAAGCATCCTTATTCTAACGATGACTCTTGTTTTAGCATTGATGTGATAGATGATGCGGTAGATGAAGAATTGGAAAGCTTGCTTGGATTGGAATCGGAACTTGTTGACTTCCTAGGGGCACATGTGGAAGCAATGACCGAGGAGGAGTTGGTCATGAGCATGGAAGAGACAAATGATGAAGAAGAGCTCAATGGAGAGGAGGCATTTGAGGAGCTTGAAAAGGGTGACAATATGAGGATCAAAACATCATTGGAGGATCCACCGCGTGATTTGGAGTTGAAAGAACTCCCAAGCCATTTGGAGTATGCCTATCTCCATGAGGAAAATCTCCTACCCGTAATCATTTCCTCTTCCCTTGTAAATGATGAAAAAGTTAAATTGTTGAATGTACTCAAGGCTCACAAAAGAGCTTTTGCTTGGCGAACATCCGACATACCGGGAATAAGCCCATCATTTTGTAAGCACAAAATCAATTTTGTTGATGATTTTAAACCCGTTGTTCAAAGACAACGGAGGCTTAATCCCAATATGGTGGATGTAGTCAAGAAAGAAGTGATTAAGCTTCTTGATGCGGGTATCATTTACCCTATTATGGATAGCTCTTGGGTGAGCCCGGTACATTGCGTGCCAAAAAAGGGGGGCATGACCGTTGTGGCTAACGAGAGAAACGAAATGATACCCACAAGGACGGTCACGGGTTGGCGTGTTTGCATTGACTATAGGAAATTAAATGATGCTACACGAAAAGACCATTTTCCCCTCCCATTTATTGACCAAATGCTTGAAAGGCTAGCGGGAAACGAGTTTTATTGCTTTCTCGATGGATTCTCGGGGTATTTTCAAATCCCAATAGACCCCGAGGATCAGGAAAAGACCACTTTTACTTGCCCTTTCGGCACTTATGCCTATAGGAGGATGCCTTTCGGTCTTTGCAACGCCCCGGCCACTTTTCAAAGGTGCATGATTGCCATTTTTCACGATATGGTTGAAACCTCCATGGAAGTCTTCATGGATGATTTTTCAGTTTTTGGCAACTCATTTGAGTCATGTTTAAAAAATTTGGATAAAATGTTGGAGAGATGTGAGAAGGCCCACCTAGTGTTGAATTGGGAGAAGTGCCATTTTATGGTACGTGAGGGTATTGTGTTGGGACACAAAGTGTCAGGATTGGGTATTGAGGTTGACCGAGCAAAAGTTGATGTTATTGCTAAACTACCCCCTCCGACTAATGTAAAAGGCGTTAGGAGTTTCTTGGGTCACGCCGGGTTCTACCGTAGATTCATTAAAGATTTTTCAAAAATCACTCGACCGATGACTAAGCTACTTGAAAAGGATACGCCCTTTGTGTTCGATGACCCTTGTTTGAGTGCATTTTCGACCCTTAAGGACCATTTGACCCAAGCACCCATAATAGTTTCCCCCGATTGGTCCAAACCATTTGAGCTTATGTGTGATGCAAGCGATTTTGCCCTAGGAGCCGTCCTAGGACAAAGAGTAGACAACCATTTTAAACCTATCTATTTTGCTAGCAAAACATTGAATGGGGCCCAACAAAACTACACCACGACCGAAAAAGAGTTGCTTGCGGTTGTGTTTGCCTTTGACAAGTTTAGGCAATATCTTGTGCTTTCAAAAACCGTTGTATTTACCGATCATTCGGCCCTCAAATATCTTTTTGCTAAACAAGATGCAAAACCGCGTCTTATTCGTTGGATTCTTCTCTTGCAAGAATTCGACATAGAAATTAAAGATAAGAGGGGTGCCGAAAACCTTGCCGCCGATCACTTGTCGAGATTGGAGAATCCAAATCTTGACAAGCAAGGCGATACTAACATTAATGACTCTTTCCCGGAGGAATTTTTGTTTCATGTAGGTACAAGCGAGGAGGACGAGGATGAAGCACCTTGGTATGCCGACTTAGCAAATTATTTGGTCGGTGGAGTTTTGAGAAAGGGGATGAGCCATCAAGAGAAAAGCAAGTTTTTCTCGAACCTCAAATATTATTTTTGGGAAGAACCGCATCTATTCCGGGTTTGTGCGGATGGGATGGTGAGGAGATGTATATCGGGTGGTGAAACTAGAAAAATTTTGGACGCATGTCATCACGGGCCCACCGGTGGACATTATGGCCCTTCGGTCACCGCTAAGAAAGTTTATGATGCGGGTTTCTATTGGCCCATGATTTTCAAAGAAGCGAATACCTTATGCCAAACGTGTGATGCTTGCCAAAGAACCGGAAGCATCTCTAAAAGGGATGAAATGCCACAAACTAGCATCCAAGTGTGTGAAGTGTTTGATATTTGGGGCATCGACTTCATGGGCCCATTTCCTCCATCTTTCAAGAATGAATATATTTTGGTGGCGGTTGATTATGTGTCCAAATGGGCGGAAGCAAAGGCTTTGCCCACAAATGATGCTCGGGTGGTGATCGACTTTTTAAAGAGTTTGTTTTCTCGATTTGGGATGCCTAAAGCGTTGATTAGTGACAGGGGGAGCCACTTTGCTAATGCTCAACTTGAAAAAGTGCTTAAAAGATATGGGGTAAATCACCGGTTCTCGACTTCCTACCACCCACAAACGAGTGGTCAAGTCGAGAACACAAACCGTGCTTTGAAGAGGATTTTGGAAAAAACGGTGAAGGACAACCGAGCCTTATGGTCCAAGAAGCTTGAAGATGCATTGTGGGCATTTCGCACCGCCTACAAGACACCTATTGGAACAACACCATATCGGTTGCTCTACGGCAAAACCTGCCATTTACCTTGTGAAATTGAGCACAAAGCTTATTGGGCACTCAAGAATTGCAACTTAGATTTGGTTGAAGCGGGTGAGAAGAGGATGTTACAACTCCATGAGTTGGATGAGCTTCGATTGCAAGCATATGAGAATTCTCGCCTTTACAAAGAAAGAACCAAAGTTTTGCACGACCGAAAGCTCAAAATGAGAAAAGAATTTAAGGCGGGTGACAAAGTGCTTCTTTTTCAATCCCGATTTAAGTTGAAGCAACCTAAGTTCAAGCCACGTTGGACCGGCCCTTATACAGTCAAGCACGGTTATCCATCCGGATACGTGGAACTTATCGGTTCGGATGGAGGAACTTTCATTGTAAACGGTCATCGATTGAAGCTTTACCATGAGGAAGAAGTTGATGGCGAGTGGGAGGAGCTCGCAACTTACCCCAAGGATAAATGAATTCGGGGTCGAGTCTAGCTTGGACTCGTTAATAAATGAAGCCCGATCACGAGGAAACTCGTGTTTATATCCTTTTTGATATTTTTGAACTGATTTTCTGCTGCGATTGTGTGTTTAAACAATTACTTTTAGTGATTTTGATTTTCTGCTGTGGACTGTAACTGGAAAAGCCGATCGGCTTAACATAGCAGTTCGGCTATTGACCCATAGCAGATCGGCTATTGTTAGCAGATCGGCTAACTCTTTGATTTTTCACTACCGAGAGTGGCCTTCAAACTGAGTGTGCAATTTTGTGTGATAAGCCGTTCGGCTAGTAGTTTGGAGCAGTTCGGCTACATAAGCCGTTCGGCTAAAGCCTAAGCCGATCGGCTTTGGGCAATTACTGTACGATTTTTATAGGCTAAAACATTTAGTTGCTTGTCTCTTCCACACACTAAGAACTGAACGGCTAGCCTATTACTCTCTCAAAAAAGTCATCTAATCTTCATATCTTTCTTCAAATCTTTCCATCTTTCAAACAATAATCATGTCTAGACCATCAAAGGTACATCATATAACTCCCCTTAATCTTTCCATCTTTCAAAAATTGGGGAAGAACACTTGAATCCGGGTTTGGTTTAATTCAAGTGTGGGGATGATTTCCTTGTGAATTTGTTGATTATTATGCTTGATTCATGCTTAATACTTGGTTTGCACCATGATTCATTGTTTGAATTGCTCGATTTAGATGATTTGCAAATTAGGGTTCATATGCTAATTTGGGGGTAATCCGAATTTAGTGATTTATGCTTGGTGTTGGGTGTTAATTATAGTGTAATTCATGTTCGATTGCATAATGTGATTGATTGATTGATTAACTTTCAGTTTGTGGATGATTTAGTAAAATTAGGGTTTATGTGAAAAATTGGGGAAGAAGGAGTTGACTTTTTTCTGGTCAAACTTTTACTTTGACTTTGACTTTTTGTAATTTAACTTTTGATTGTAAGGCATGCCTTGATTCAAATTGAGTGATTATTTTTGCTTAATTCAAGTTATGTTTGATATTGGAGTTATTTACTTATGTGAAAGTCACTTGGTGTGGCGTGTAATCTTGATTGTAAGACTTGCTTGAATTGAAATTGTGTGACATAGGCATGATCAAGCTTTGTTTGATATTGGAGTACATGCTATTCTTTGTAGGGTTTAAGTCTTGACTGTGAATTGTCGAAAATTATCGTTGTGGGCTATGATTGTCAATTGTGGTTGTTTGCTTAGTAATGCGGTTGTTGGCATATATGCTTTGTTATTAGGAGGTGTGGTTGTACCCAACATTGATCGCTCATTCTGTCATATTCTTTTGTGCTAACTCTGACTCAACTTGGAAAACTGGTATTTTGTTATGTTGTGTTGTGCAGAGAGGCAGGAATAACCGACCTGACACTTACGAGCCTCAATATCCGCAAAGTATTTACGAGGATTTACTTCCTAATGACCGCCACCCCCATTTGATCTTTGGGCGCCATCAGTATCACTACATGGAATTCACTGAAGCCTTATATAACATTCATAAAAAGGAGTGTGAATACCCTCGGGAAATCAATTGGAACCCGTTGGAGGTTGTGGGGGTTGCTCAAGACATTCGACGCATCTTCACTCAAACTGTGAGGTTTAATGATGAAGCTCTTGGTGTGAATGATTTTGAGAAGCTTCTTGGGATTCAAGAACCGATTTACGAAGAACTGGTGATGGAATTCTTAGCAACGGTGGAAATGTTCATTGTCAACAACGTTAACGATAAGTTTTTGAGTTTCAAACTTGGTGGGGCCCCGAGAAATTTATCCTTAAAAGAACTTGCAGGGTGTTTGGGGATCTACACTGACGAGGAGTATTCTTCTCATTGGATTGATCGATACATCATGACCGGGGCAAGGTTAGAGGAAGGGCAGTGTAATGCTCAAGTGTGGGAAAAGTTTAGCACATCGCCTTATCTTGGGGGAAAGAACTTGAATAAGCACCTTACATCCCCCATATATAAGGTGATACACAAGATGATAGCAAATACACTCACTCTTCGGGGGACCAATCGGGAAAAGGTCACCTTGATCGACTTGTGGTTTTTGGATCAGCTGAAAAGTCGGGAAAGGATAAATATTCCTTTTGCTGTGGGCAAATATCTTCATGCCTATGCTGCTGGGCATAAGGCAAACTCTAAGCTTTGTGGGGGTCATTTCATCACCCGGATTGCCAAAGGTCTAAACATCAGTTTGAAGCCCCGAGGCGTCCCACCCTATACCCGAATTCCAAACAATACTCTTCCGATTGGGGCTGAGTCTTATGCCACCGCCCAGGTTTTGAGAAAGAAAGGAGGATCATATGTTGCTTATAAGCTCACTCCTAGGGAGGCGGCAACAGTGTCTCGGGCCAGGGCCAAAGGAAAACGACCTGTTACCATTCATGATTCTGATGACGATGAAGAAGAAGAAGAAGATCCAGAGACTGTGCGTGCGGATGAGACATCGGGTCCTGGTGATTCATCTCATTCTGAGGCACCTGCCTATTGGAGGAACTTTATGACCGACTTTAGGAATATGCGTTTGGACCAACAGACATTCCGGGAGCAATCCCAGTACGAGTGGGGGGTCAATCGATATCAAAACGATTGGCTCATCCATGATCATGAGCGCATGGCGAACCATATTCCTAACCATGTGCCTGCCCCTTATCAAGAACCTCCTCGTTGGGGAGAACCGGGAGGTATTCTCCCTGCCCCTGTCTATGATAGAGACGCTGCACTAGTTGAGCTTCAGCGACACCGGGATCACATGCACACCTCTTCTTATCGTCAACAACAACAAGATTGGGGCACTTCTTGGTCTGCCCCTCCACCCAGTAACTGGCAGCAAGAAGCTCACAGTCATTGGCTTTTTGGGTCTCCTTCACCATATCAGCAGCCGCACCAGCAGGATGATTCCACCCATGACCCGCCCCAAGGTGGGGGTTGGTAGTTGGGTGTTATTGTGTTTTAGGATTGTTAAACTATTGAACACTTTTTATTCTTTGGTTATTTTTCCCTTTGGTACTTTGGATGATTAACATTCATTTACCTTTTATATGCATTCTTAGTATGTATCCATGTTGCACTTGTGTTTTGGTGCTTGTTTTTTGTTTGTTGTTTTTTTTTTAGCATGCCGAGCTGGATGGGATCTCTACACGTTTATCAAGCGCCAGCTCGCGTTTCCTCGCCTTTATGCAAAACCCCCGGGGAAGTTCTCGTTTCTTTTTACCTTCACACTTATGCTTTTTTTTCCTTGCTTATGTTTGCATTGGGGGCAATGCAAAACTCGAGTGTGGGGAGGTATTCACTTGAATTCCATTTTCAGTGAATTATTGTTTCTTACCTTTTGTTGGATATGTGAAGTCTTTTGGGTCACCAATTGAACCTTACGAATCCTATTAACGGACCATTGGTCACTTAATAGGTCTGTTACTGATCTTGGGTCCATTAGATTTTTTTGCAAATTCCAATTAAGGGATGAGAAATGATAACTTGCTTGAAATGTGTTTGTCCTTGTAAGATTGATTGCCTTGAAAACGGTTATTGAAAATTAATTGAAAGTGATTTAATCTTCCCTCTTGCAACCAAAATTTTTCAAGATGTGTCATAAAAGCAACCTAATAGGGTGAATTGCATGACTAGCACATTTGTAGCCTTCACTATAAAAATTGTGAGAAATTTGAGCCTAATTGAGAAAAACACTTACCTTTAGTGTTTATATTGTTTATTGCTATGAGTGTGCCGGTGATTGTAGTTTGTTCTAGAACTTGCCCTAGTGATGCATTTTGAGACCGCTGTGGGATCACAGAAATGTGATACAGGTGGGGTCGAAGACGAGGAGGTATTCTTAGGAGTTTTTGATCTTATTTTTCCTTTAAAACCGTTTATATCCAGTTTACACATGTCGTTAGCACTCATTTTTAGTGCTAAGAAACCCGTAGACACTTCCACATACATTCCACTAAATACTAGCCTTGTTTTTGTGTAGTCATTTCCTGAACTGTTTACTTTTCTACAATGTTGCCTATTGGAATTTTTAATGAGTTTTATCCAAATTGTGACTTAAATCGTTTTGAATTGGGATTCTAGTGTTAAGTTCTATGATTGAGATTGGAAACATCAAATGAATAGAAGTCAACTATTATGCTTAAAAGTTATGCTTGGATGAATTGTAGTCAACTAAATGGCCTTTGAATTCCTGAACAAGTAGTTCCCGAGGGGTGTTCTACACCTAGCCACCGAAGGCCTTTATCCGGTCTAGGATGGTTGGTCTGAAAGTTCATTACACAGGATTCATAGAAAGTCATAGAATGCAATTATTCTAACAAAAATGTGAAAAATCAATTTGAGTATTTGTGTGCAATTATTGAGTATAAGTTATAAATGAGAACAAGTGATAATTTGAATTGATTTAGCATGAGAATCCTAAATTTCATCACTGTCACGTATTTAAACAATTAGGTAACATTGCCATTTTTTTATGGGTCTTGACTACCACTTTTCACCAATTATTGTGTCTATCATACCCGATTCCATAATTAGCCTACATTTGTTACAACACACATTTAGAATACCTCCTTTGAGATCTTACTTGGTGCTCACGCCAAGACGGTGGAGATTTGATCCTTTTGCAAGCCTATGGTAACAGTGCATCACGACTTGGCTTGATTGAGAGTTACGTCATTTACTTCCTTACCTTGTAGTTGTATAGGTTGAGAGTGAGTGATTATACACTTATCCTTATGTGAGGTGCTAGGTCGTGCATTCGAGCTTGACAAACTAAAACATCTCGAGTTTCTAATGCTTAAATATATATTTCTTGCCTAATTGCTTTGGTGGTTAGTGCCAGCGTTGTGTTAGTTAACTTAATCTTCACTTATAACGTTGCAAGAGCGGGTTGTAAAATGGTAAAATCATGGTTTACTTGAGGACAAGCAAAGTTCAAGTGTGGGGATATTTGATATCGCTCATTTTGGCTATATAAATCTATCGCGATATCATTGTTTTGCATATGTATTTGATTGGATTTCAAGAACTTCCGATACTTATTTTGTTTGGAAATCTATTTCAGGTAAAAAGCTAGAAACGCATGCGAATAGGTGAAGAATTGGTGAAGTCTGGACCAATGCTGGCTGGGCTCGAAAATGAAGCTGAAAAGAAGCAAAGCCGATCGGCTAAGAACTCAAAGCCGATCGGCTATGAATGTTCAGCAGATCTGCTTCCCTTAGAAGATCGGCTATCTTAGTGTATTTTCGTTACAGAGTTTTCCCTCGCTGAAGCTTGTGTTTTTTACTATCGAAGCCGTTCGGCTGAGCTTGAGAAGCCGTTCGGCTGTCCCTTAAAAGCCGATCGGCTATGCCATTAAAGCCGATCGGCTATCTTTCGATCTGAGCTTAGTTCGAGGCTGATTGGTGTGTTGTGCGATTTTGATTGGTTGAGCATTTAATGCTCAACCGTTTTTTATGAAAGAGGAGGGTTTAGGAGCTGCAGGAAGGAGAGGAAAGAGGGACACCATCCTCACTCTCTATAATCTTCTTCACCATCAAAAACACACACAATTTTTCCCAACAAAACTCACTTCACTCTCATTCAATACACCCATCTCATTAACTTCTCTTCATTTAATCTTCACCCACCATTTTTATTACCTAAGTTCTACTAAGCATTGAAGTAAAGCTTGTGAGTGGGACATCAAGAAACTTCTCTTGGAGACATTTGTGTAACAACTTTGGTATAATTTCAATTTAATCTAATTTGAAGCTATTTATGGATTTGTATTGTGTTTATGAGATTTGTTTAGTTGTTGTGATTATGAGTGGCTAGTTATCTATATGTTTGCTTGGATGAAGTAACTAGTTGATTAGGGGTGTAACCTTTTGGTGTTAATTTATGTTTGAGCTTGTGAATCATCTATGTATTTGTATGAGTATAGCTTGTTGTTGTTAGTAAACTTGTGGCATTTTAACTAAGCAATTATAGCGAACGTTTGTTGCTTATAAAAAATACCTCAATAAGTTGTTTGTCATTTGTGGGACAAAGCATTTGACGATTGTAACAACTCAAGTTAAATACACACAAGTTAGCGATTATAGCGAATGTTTGTCGTGTGGATGATTTACAGACTCACCGTCCTAAATTTATGTTTGATCGGAGAACCTTGTGTAATTAGGCTTTATCTCAAAAATTTAACCATATGGTGATTCACTAATCGATATAGCGAACGTTTTCAACTAGTGAATTGCTATTGATTATTTGTCTATGAATGATCGAACAAAATTGCGAATGTAATTTGGAATGTGTTAAATGATTTAGTTAATTTGTGCAAGTTAGTAACCATGGCGAACGTCCGTTACTCGATTAAATCATAGGTTGCTAATTGAAGTTGAACAATAGGTTTAGCTAACGCCTAGCTTATGTTTCACGAGTATTACTTTAGCATACCTCCTAACCGGTTATAACCTTACACCCCGAAATCACTAGTGAAATAGTCCAAGCAAGCATTGTTTTTAATATTTGAAAGTTCAAAACAACCAATTTGACTCTTCCTGAGTCCACCGCTCTGATTTATTATAAATTGTAGTTTTAAGCATCGTGGCAATTCGGTCACACCCAACCACATTTTACTTTCTTTTATCTAATTGATCACACTTAACTTCAACTTCTTAAACTTAAGTTCCCTGCGTTCAAACCCGAACTTACCCAACTATACTACTACACGATAGGGTCCACTGCCCGGTTGTGTTTTGGTCTAGCGCGGTACTTTCTTGTTTATTTTACAACGATAAATTTAATAACTAGATTTAACACATCAGGGGGTGCGACATCCAGGGCCAACGGTGCTGGAAGGTGGGACCCTGGAATAGAATCTCAAGAAGTGGTGAGTGATAACCTGAGTGATGTTGGGGATCCTTTCCACATGAAGAGGGAAGCTGTCAAAGTGTTTTTCAGCCACCCTTAGCAAGTGAAGAAGATCCCAGGTGATATCATTGACTGACTTTTTTATGACTCCTTTGGGATCAAAGATGAGGGTCCCATTGGATCTGACAACCTCACGCTCAGGACGTTCTCTCCTTAAAGAATCCATGAAACCGAAGAAATGTAGATGTATGTCTTCATGATTTTCTGGGTTTCTTCTTAGTGTATGGATGGATTCTTGAATACCTTGGAGAAGCTGGTGTTGGTGATTGGAGTACGTGAGGTCAGAGTTCCTAAAGATGTTTAAGATTCTATAGTAGACTTCACGTAGACCGTCATGAAATAGCTGCCTAGGTTCTTCTGGAGGAACAGTACCAAAGATCTCTGAAAGACGTTCTGTGACAAAGTTTGCAATGTTGACCATTGTTCCATTTGGGATGGAATAAGGGATGGCACGCGTCCTTTCATCCAAACTTACGTATTCGAGCCTCTCGATAATCTTGTGGGCGTGATGTTCAATTGTGCAGTCGATATAAAACCTATGTGGTGAGGTATCATTAATATGGTCATTACCGGCTATGGAATCCATCAATCCTCTAAGATCATCCATCATCTGAATGTCTACTTCCTCCTCAGGGTTCCCAGATGCATAGTCCAAATTGTACCTATAAGAATGTAGCAAACTTATCTGTTGGTTAGAATATGGAAATACGAACCTGATTAGGGCTTCATAAACCTTGTCATATATGAATTTTTGTTCCTCGAAGAACTCTAGCTCGTCTGCAGCAGGTATTTCATCAATATGGTGTTCTTGCAGAAGCTGACTCGCTAGATCTTCGGCGAAGGCATGAATGCGGTTTTGTAGAAATTGAGGACTCCTAGAGTTATTAGCACGATAGACCATATACTCAGCATTGATTTCCTCAATTAACTCTCTCTGTCTCAGAGTGTACTCATTAGTTGAGTCTCTAATGATAGCCATGATCATACGATAATCATCCTCAAATCTTTCGAGAGCACTGATCATCCCTTCATGGGTAGAGACGACCTGAACCTGGATGATCTTGAGAGGAGGATCAGGAATAACTGGAGATGCACGAAGATGGATGGAGCGGACATCTATTGGAACATCTATAAAGACGACATCATCCTCATCACTGTTCGTTACTGGAGTGTCCATGTTCTGAGAATCAGGGAACTCAAGAGTATCGGATGGTGGCTGAGTCGCGTCGGTGATTTGTGATATGGGCTGAGAAGAGTCCTTTTCTTCAGGGCAGGAGTGATCAATCAGTTGGCCTTCATCTGAATCGTCATCTGACAGAGTGATTGGAATATACTCAAGCTGCATGATCTCTTCTGTCGGATGCTGAGAATCAGGGAAGTATTCGTGAGGTTGTGTGGATTGATAAACGTCCTCCTCTTTCTCTTCTGCTTCTGGCTCATCCTCTTCTTGCTCCTCTTCAAATTCTTCCATCTCATTGTCTTCTAACTCTGAGTCTTCCATCTCTTCTATCTCGGATTCAGATTCTTCTGTTGATGAGATGAGACAGGTATGGTCATCGGGTACATATGTGTCTGAAGGACCTGATTCATATGTATCATTGTCGGATGTGACTCTTCCAGTGGATATGATGTATATCTCAGCATGCTCTAGACGAGAACTATCAGCTTGATCAACATGGAAGGATACAGTTTGTCCGTCGGCTCGAAGGCTTATAGTCTGCTAGTATACATCTATGATAGCACGGGTAGTGTTCATGAAAGGCCTGCTTAGGATGATTGGTATATTGATATCTTCCTGTATATCCATCACAACAAATTCAGTGGGAAAAAAGAATTTATCAACCTTAACCATTATATTTTCGGCTATTCCTCGTGGATATGAAATCGATTAATCAGCAAGTTGCACGCTCATCTTTGTAGGCTTAAGGTTTCCTAATTCTAATCTGACGTATAGAGAGTGAGGCATGAGATTGATGCTGGCTCCAAGATCGGCCAAGGAGCGAATTACGCCTGACTGATAGATAGAACAGGGCAAGGTATCTCCTAACTTTTCGGGCAGGTTGCTTACAACGGCTGAACATTCCGCGTTCAGCAGGATAGTAGATACGTCGGGTATCTTATCTTTGGTGGAAAGCATTATCCTAATATGCTTGGCACTGGTAGGAATTCTAGACACGGTGTCTAAGAATTTAGCATCGAGCTTGAAGGAGTTAACCATATACCTTTGCTTAAGACGATTAGGGATTGGGATTTTTACTTCTCTAGCAGGAGTGGGTATGGATGGTGTCTCAACTATCTTCGGGATAGGAGATTCATTCTTCACCGGAGAAGAAGTATTAGGCTGGCTCGGTGCCACCATTGGATCCTTGGAGGTTACTTGTTTGGCCTCTTCCACGTGTGGGTTGTGAATGGTATTGCTTGGAAGGGTTCCTTGGGGTCTAGTGTCAAGACGCTGAGCCAACTGACCGATTTGGTTCTCAAGGCTTTTAAGAACCGAGAGTTGGTTTCTAAGGAACAAGTCAGTCTGGTCTTGTCTGGCGGTGGTTCTCTAATTGAATTGTGTCTGACCCTCGATAAATTTGGTGAGATTATCATTTTGACTAGTGATAGGCATAATGGTCTTTGTGGTATCACTAGGTGGGCTGACATTTGGTGCGGTTAAGGATAAGGGTTGGTTGTAGGTGAGTTAGGGTTGTTGTGTGTAGGTTAGGTATCTTAGTTGGTATTTGGGTTGGAAGGTTGGCAGGGTATTTCGTGGAGGAAATTGAGTGCCTCGTGTCCTAGGTGGAGAAGTTCGTGCGAAACCAGGCGGATTTTGTGGTCGAGCTGGGAATTGTGCGTAGTAGACCGTGCCGTCAGCTGGATCTTCATACTCCACTTGATCTTCTTCCGTGGGAAGGTGAGCACAGTTCTAGCAAGCCTGAACTTGGTGGATCTGCAGCGGTTGCTTCTTTAGCTCTCCTAGCTGTTTCGTCAACGACTCAATCTACTCACTCAAGGATTTGATTGTCTCAGGTTGGATTTGGTTGTAGGAGGATAGAGGGAGTGATGAGGATTGCTCATCCGTCTTCCAGTCGTGATGGTGCATCGTCATATTCTCAATCAAGTTCCAAGCTTCTCCATCCGTGAGTTGCATGAAGTTGCCTTGAGCAGCAGCATCAAGGGTGATGCGGTGGTTTGGAACAAGACCATTGTAGAACGTGCATAACTGGGCAATCTTTTCGAGTTGGTGGTTTGTACATTTCTTCAGAAGGATCTAGAATCATTCCCATGCCGTATAGATAGATTCGTCACAAGCTTGGTGGAAGTTTGTGATGTCATTCTTGGACTTGGTTTGTTTGGACGGAGGGAAGTATTTGGCTAAGAATTTGGTAGCTATATCCGTCCAT
The DNA here is from genome assembly GCA_963422505.1 of Pseudognaphalium luteoalbum. Classification (NCBI taxonomy): domain Eukaryota; kingdom Viridiplantae; phylum Streptophyta; class Magnoliopsida; order Asterales; family Asteraceae; genus Pseudognaphalium; species Pseudognaphalium luteoalbum. Next base: position 70,561,744 of record OY730194.1, on the reverse strand, counting down.
GAGGTGACTGAGCCGGTCTCAAGTCCCTCAAACCATGTCTGGGCATGTAGAGCGAGAGAATAAGGAAATAAGTATAGGCAAACTATATCCTGCTCAACCCCGTCTACTTGTAAGAGTTAGAAATCTAAATTAATTTATCGATGTGGGCGTTGGGGTCATCACGAGGTAAACCGTGGAATTGACAGTTGTCTTTGATGAGTTGAACGATGTGGTGTTTAAGTTCGAAAGATGCGCCTTCGATTACCGGATAGCTAATGGGTCCTCCTCGTCCTTCGATAGATGGTTTGGTGTGGTCGGCGAGAGTGATCCGTGAGGCCATTTGTCGGAAGTGAGAGCATCTTTCTTTGCGAATTGTTCGGATAATTGACTCAGGATCAGGTGTGAAGATAAGTGGTTCAGTCTTGTATGATTTGGTCGATTGTCGTTGTGTGTTGTGGGAAGGAATTGTCGGTTGGAAAAAGGAAAAGAAAACTACGAGTATTTACAGGTGGAACTAAATAGAAAAGTTCGTCAAGATGCCTAAGAGTCTTACGATTGATTCCCCGGCAGCGGCGCTAAAAACCTGATCGGGTCCCAGACGGTCGGTCAAGGAATTGCTTCCTTGTCGTTGCTGACCTCCCAGTCGGGACCGCATGATCGGACGGGTGGTTTTATATTTATAGAGCTGGGGACCTAAGTTTTACTATAGCTAAGGGTAGTTAGCGACAAGTAATGACTCAGGGTCATTCTTAAGATCAACCGTATTGTGAAACCAAGCAGTCAAGACGATCGATTAGATTTAGTAGGGTTTGTAAACAAGAGATTTGATTTTTGGGTTTTTACTTAGGTCCTGAATTAAACTAAATAAACAGCAAAATAAAATAATAGGTGATAATCAGTATGGAGAGGAGTGTTTGTTGTGATTTCATTAGCCTAAAGGGGAGATGATGTTTGGTTTTGATGTTTTGAAAATGTTCTTTCTAAGTATTTGTGTTCTACTGTTTTAGGTACTTTATGGTGTCAACACTAGCACCCTACTATCCGATTCCTCAGATAGCATGTCACTGAGTACTAGGTTGTCATGATTCTGATCAGATCAGGCTGCTCTACCCCCAACACTGTCTGTGAAGACTAGTGACCCTTTTTGGAGTTAACTCCTGGGCGCTTGAATAAGGTAACAGACCGATATTTAATCTCTGACCGTTCTTTGATACCATAAAGTATTCTAATTCAAAATAGAGCATTTAAGAACTAATTCGGAAAGCGTCTGTTAACTTTTCATCGATGGTTTGTAGGTTCAAAGCTGGTGGGTGACCCAGTGCTGCTCAGAATGTATACACCGATGTCCGTTCCATAGCTTGGGTGTATGGGAACCGTTCTCAAAGGATGGTTCCGACACTTACACGAGGTACTAGGACGTTTTACGGCATTTCATGCCTTGCACACTAATGCAAGTTAGGGTGTATACACCGACGACCGTTCCGTAGCTTCCATGCATTTGTACTACATCAGAGGTAGTTCCAGCACTATACTAAGTAATAGGTCGTTTTACGGTGTTCCACACATATTGCACATTTGGGTCACTCTGAACCCTTTTAAACTCAGTTTGTATTAAAGCGTACCCATCTATGATATAAACCCAACCTTCACTTAATATTACCCAATAAATCCCTGATTTATTCACGTTGTACTATACATTTGGTTTAGCGGTATTTCCAAAGCTTCGAAATCAGACCATGCATAGATAGCACAGATAATTAATTACCCTCGGAACAAGGTTCGCGACTCCTTGTCTTTTACGGTTTTAACCACGTTTATTGGAGGAAAGGCCATAGTTTGATGAAAAGTTTATAATCATAGATGAAAAGTTAGACAGACATAGTTTTCAGTTATATATTTAAGTTAACATCATCCCCCATTATAACGGCTAACTACATCACAACAAACACACAAGCTAACTACTCACTAATCATGGCAACGAATCCTAAATCTAGCATAATAACAATAGCATGCATTACAAAAGATAAGGAAAGAGATAACCGTGATAAATGCGTAGTTTGAATATAAGCTGAAAGATCACAACGAGCAGAGCCTCGAATATTACAAAGCACCCCTCCAAGTATCTTCAACAAATATTACAAAATAGCCCCTCCGTTAGTCCTGTTAACTATTAACGAGAAACTAACTGCTAACTAACTGACCTAAACTAGAGAGAAAGTGTGTGAATGTGACAATCCTCAAATTAGGGTACTAATTTTTACCTAATGATATGCATTACCTTGAGTAATTCCCTGATTAGTGAATTCAAAACTATCTTTGTGTGGTAAGTTTAGCAAAATTTACTATATAATATGAGTCGTATTAGTTAAATAGTAGTTATAATATATAATTACTATACTAAGCGAACGCATCAAGACTCGACAAACTAAATTCAATAAAGTTGGTGATACAAAATAATTAATAATTCGAAAATTATTAATTACGTTTTATATTAAACATATCGACCGCAGTACAAAAGTCCAAAAAGAAATTTGAAATACTTTTGAACAAATTTTATTGGAAACTGTTATAGAAAATAGTTGGAACCAAAGTTGTTCGGGAACCTTTAGACGACTATTTTGAACGCGTTATACACGAACATGAACAATTATAAAACGTACCTAAAGGTCAAAAATAATAAAAGTATTATTTTTCCCAGTCCTGTTTTAGTATTTGGAACATTACCTCAAAATATAATTTCGAAATTCAACCGAAATTTAGCACGCAATTTAACTGTACAGTACCAATACTGTGAATAATTTTATTAATCATTTTAATAAAGTATTTCATTTTTGTATTTATCAATTATAATGTTTAAAATAAAATTTAAACAAACGAATAATTGAGTGGGACACATGGTACAAATAATTAGACCCGTACACGGAACTAACGGGCTAAAAACCTACACAACTAACACACTTAAAAATATCCGGGAGACAAATTTCGTGCACCCCATCCTTCCTCTTTGAAATATTGAACAAATGATCTATTTTATAGACTTAGTACTCAAGCCTTGTAATCACCAATAATTCACCACCAACCCAATTCCTTTCCTTTTTCCCTGGGTGTCGACTGGATGCAGTAAAGAAGCAAAGAGCAGGAACCATCAAACCTTCATCTCATCATCTTTCAATCTTCTAACACTTCAAACTAACCACAAAATGGTATCCTAAATTATCATCATCTCATCGAAACCAGCATCATCAAACAAATTGTGAGGAATCAAAACTTTATTTCATATATTTCTGTGATTTTATTTTGAATATAACTTATATATTATTTATATATACTAGTATATAATATGTAGAACTTAGTTATAATAGGTTGAAAACAAGATTAATGTGATTGATCTCAAAGTTATGTGACGATTTAGTGGTATAAACTCTTGAAATGAAAGTTTAGAAATCAAAACCCAAACTTTATAAAATTTGGTTCCTATGAAAAATGGAGTGGATTTTGTTGTTATCATCACTTATTTAGATGTTTTTATGGTGATTAGTATTGTACAAAATCGTTGGAATCAAACACCGAAACATGTAAACATACATATGCTGATCACAGGTCACGAACAGAGTCAGAACCGAACAAGGGAACCAACCCGATCGGTTGGTTTTATCCAGCCGATCGGCTGGTTTTAGTGAGCCGAACGGCTCAGGGACTTCATAGCCAAACGGCTATGTTGTCCCAACCGTACTGCTATGTAATTTTATACCCGACCAAGTCACGATGCATTTTAGCCAAACGCGGATGATACATTAAATGGTACAAAAATACTAACGAATACACCACTAAAAATTATTGTTATGTTGTAATTGTCATAAAACTTTACGACTGTAAATTGGTACTAAAATTTTACACGACCGCGGGACAAATATTTATTCGGTAATACTACGAATTGGACACGACAAATATTAACCCTAAAAATTTTGAGTCGTAAATTATTAGTTTGTTATTGGGCCAAACGGGTTAACTATATAATGGACCAAAACTATTATTTTTATAATTGGGCCATATTAACTGGGTCGTGCTATTTGGGCCGTACTAGTGGGCCGAACGAATTGGGCCAAGCCCAATGGGTCGTGGAATGGTAAGACACAAACTTAAATGGATCATATATAAAACGGGTAACATTTTGGTACCAACTATAATTTGATGAGTATATATATATAAACGACGATTACCTTATATATATACACGAACGACAACCAAAATTAAATATATATATATATATATATATATATACATACATAAATGGACACAAGCTTTAAAAAGCGTATTATGTATATACAATGGGACTAAACGAAAGGTATTTTCGTAACAAATATAAGCGTATGTTTGTAAAACATAAAACGACAAAAATTATATATATGTTTATATATAAATACGCGCGACAACAACAAACGATATATATATATATATATATATATATATATATATATATATATATATATATATATATATATATATATATATACACGACGACGAAAATTAATATATATATATATATACACATTTATATATATATATAATATATTCAACTAATAAGTATATATAAATATATACTTACACGCAACGACTATTTCAACACATTTATCACCAACAACTAAAATTGTATAAACACTGCAACTTAACAATTAGTCAAATACTTATATAAGTATATTTATCTTGCGTCAAGGACCTTGAGGGACGCATCTGGACTACTACTATTACTAGCTGTTATTCGCTGAAGACTTGCTACCAGTGAGTTCACAGCCCCTTTTTCACTGTTTTAATGCTTTTAAAACCAGGGGTGGAAAACATAGAACTATGTGTTATTACATGCTACTTGTTTTATATAATTGTTTGACATGCTTTTATATCAAACTGATTTATATAAATGCTATATGCTTTATATTCAACTGTTAACTATATGAAACGTTTTCATAACTATTTGGGAATAAGACAACGAATCTTGGTACGATCCTAGGTTTACGTGAGGTAGTTGTAGTGCACATAAGTCCCAGTGCTTGCAACCTATAACCATTAGCTAGGTGACTCTAGCCACTGAGTATACAGATAGTACTATCGATTTGACAACCCTCACAGGATGTAACTCGTTGGTCATTCCAACCACACGACGGCAGTCGTAACGAGGAGTGTATACTTACCATGTTACTGAAGCAACAACATCAACTAGTCGTGGATTGGTTATAGTACTAGGTATCGTTACTTTAACTTTAAAGGTGTCGCTCACCTTAGAGGGATCATAGTCTATATTTCCCACATAAACTAAACAACTAAACTACAACTTGATTTGGGAAGGGTATTCCCTATGACAACTAATAGGATTGGTGTTTCTACACACGATTACTTTTAGGAAACTTTTACCTTGATTGGCTAAACCTGTGTTTCCTACAACTATTTATTAGGAAATGTTTTTTATTAAACTTGGGTTTCCTACGCAGCTATTACTTGTAGTAAGAATGACATTCTTACAGTAAAATAGGAAATGTTTTCTTTAATGAGAATACTTGTATTTCCTGCTATACATATAAATATTATGTTTGTGTACATGAATGATTTATACAAAATTTGGTTTAACTACATATATACTAAACCTGTGAATTCACTCAACATTCAATGTTGACGGTTTACTATGTTTTTCAGGGAATTAGGACTCAGGTACTACGCATGCATAAAGGATGTAAGCTACCCAGACTGTTTAGAATGCCACTTTTGGGACACTTGGATTTCTTCTGTATTACCAATCTCATTGGTTATACTTACGAAATCTCACTTTTATAAACTTCTATTTATTAAAACTTATGTTGTTCTACAACACTACTACTTGTACGACTTTATAAGTCGTACCCTTTTGTAATAACTTCAACTTTGGCATCTTAAATATATATGTTCTGTATGATCATATGTTCTGATACAGTGAATGCACTATTGTAACATCAGTACCCCCACTCTTTTAACAATTATTAAAATGCTTCCTCTAAATAACTAAAGCTTCCGCTAAACTATTAATAAACACGATTACCGATTTTGGGGGTGTGACAGTGAAAGTGGTGAGTGGATTGTGTTATGAGTTGTTGGATTGAATGGTGAGAAATGAGGAGGTTTAAGCCTCTATTTATAGGCTTCCAAGATACGATTTTACACTTAACACCCTCGCTCCAATTTGACACTGAAATACACCCCCGAGCTATGAAATTCGACAACAAAGAGGGCGTATTCGACACCAAATAGGGCGTATTCGGTAGCAAATAGGGCGTATTCGATAGCAAACGGGGCGTATCCGGCACCGTAGAGGGGGTATATCACCCCTACAGGGGGTATACGGCTCCTAAGGGGTTGTATACGGCCCCTGTGGGGTGGTATCCCCTTGGTCCGTGGTCTTGTGTGCTGGATCGTAAGTCTTGTGCACTGGTCGAACTTCGTTTGGCCATAACTTCTTCATTCTTGATCCGTTTTCTGCGTTCTTTATATCCACGTAATCGTAATTAGCTGAAGATCATTATGAACTAATCAAAGAATAATTTCAAGGTAATATGCTAAAAAGTGCTCGTAGAATTGACCATATCGTTTAGGCTTTGTTTTGTACGTTATTTAGCCATTTTACTTTATTTTTGAAGCAATGCCTTATTTTTAGCCTTAATAATGAATTATGGTGAAAAAGTATTGATATTGAATGATTTCATCCATTTTGGGGCTAAAAAGGTGGGAATTATGTACGCAAAAACGTGACTTTTTACGTCAAATCAGTGTCGCATCAAGTGACGCTAAAAACAGATTGTTTACAACTCTTTTTCACACTAAGTGTCGAACTTCTATAACCTCAAACCCTTATATGATACGACTTCTAAAACACATTGGAACATGTTTTCAAGCATAACACTTCAAAATCATAATGATAATGATAAGATTATTATTACAAACAATCACCAACGGGCCGTACGCATTTTCAAATACTTAAACAAATCATCCAAATCGTAGTAATTTGGACATTCTAGTTGGATGAACAACTACAAGGGTGATCTTTTGAGATACCCAATCATGGTTATAACCATCGCGTGTCATGGACACCCTCAGGTTACGAGTCTTCGGACAATCACTAATCGGTTAATCAACTCACGTTTATTGATTAAACTCTTCAAGACTCAGGTGAGTCTCATGGCCCCTCTTTTACTGTTTTTACTCAGGGGTATGATTCATTGCTCGTTTTTAACATGTGAACGCAAGTACAAACATTTTCATATACTACATGAGTTTTACACAACTACTCATTTCAAAGTCCTCTGTCAGCATAGTTTGGTAATACGTTGTAGCGTGAATATTAGTATATGGTACCATATAGGATTGACCCTCCTCGTCCGGGTTAGCAAGCACTAACTAGGTAAACGGATGTACAAATATTTGTTTAGACGAGTGTTGATTAGGCACTCGTGGAGGCACCTCGCTCAGGTACTGATTGTGATCCCTCGAGTTAACCTCAGACTATGTGCTCATGGCTATATACATTATCATTATCTTTGTTTGCTGGAAGCTAATCCGTACTTAAATCTTGCGGTTCACATGGTATTATTTGATATACAAACCTGTGAGCTCACCAGCGTTAGCTGACCCATTTTAGCATGTATCACACGTACTTAGCAGTAGATTCGGACTACCCTCAGGATTACTATAGCTCGAGTCAGCATGCAGACAATAGAGATTTCCTTGAATTAGTATATTTTGTACAAGTATTTATGTATTGGAATCTTTCATTTAATCGAACACGAGCTATGTATCATTTCAACAATTGTAAACATTTTAATATTAATATATTTTATTAAAACGTCGCATATAGAGTGGTTTTCTATACATCTGTGTGCTTTGATTATTGATTAGTAACACCCAAATTATGCTTCCGCCAAACAGTGAATTTTGGGGTGTTACAGGAATACCTGTGATTGTAGTTAAAGTAGTTTGCTCGTATGTAAAGTTCGAGATTTAAGATATGATTGGTGAAAGATGAACATTTTGTGAAAATGATACGCTTATATTGTAAAAGGGAAATTAGATGGTTAAATTAGGAAATGTTATATCTTATATTTAAGAATTTCTATAAAAAAAATAGCAAGATATTTTATATATTAGTTATAGATAAATTTTGCAAATGTATGTATATATTTTTTAAAAGGTTTTACTCTATTATAAAAGTTTTAAAAATGTCTATTATATGTATTTTAAATTTTGTGTATATTGAAAACCGTCGTAAATGCATACAAATTAGACATCTTATAAACTCTACTACATATGGTAATCACAGTACTTTTAATATATATTTTTTAAAATATTAACATTTGATTGATAATGGATGTGAGGATAGAATAATGATAAGTTGAAACTTGATTGTAACCTTGTAGGTACCAATTTGACATTTTGCAACTCGTCAGTATGCAACTCAAAGGGATTTTTTCCAGTTATTTACATTGGTAAAAAAAATTTATTTTTTTTGTTTTTTTTGTTTTTTAGTTTAAAATAAAGTTGGTTTAGTTTCGCGAAATTCAAGATAAATGATACTACCTCCGTCCCATTAAAATGTCTACTTTAACTTTGCACATAGTTTTATGATTCTTCACTAACTACATTTTTCACCAATCAAATATTAAATCTACCCAATAAAGTATTTTTTAATTGGTTAAATATTATTGTGAACCCTTATAATGAGACATCCCAAAATAATAATGAGGACATTAAAATCTCTCTTATCTATTAAAAGAGAGTGTATATGAATTAATCTTAGTGTTTAAAAATTAATCCTTACCATTCATGTTTTAGGTTAACCTAATACAGATGTCACACCCCGCCAAACGGTAATTATAATTAGTGAGAGTAGTTTGCGGACGCTTAGTGACGTGGCAGGGCTGCGAGCAGTAATACAACCAATAGATACATACATCTGGAGCATATGGTTATTGCAGAACGAAATGGTTTAAGATTCCATTAGTTAAAGTTTTACAAAAGGTTACAGCTTAAAAAGTTGTAACAGTAGTAGTAGCGTTTGAACAGTATTTTATAAAAATACATAACACAAAAGTAGATTTCGTAGATATAACCACAAATGAATTGCAGTTATATGAAGGAAATCCCGTTGTCCCAAAAGTAGTGGCATCCTAATAAGTCAAGGGTAATCCGTCATGATATGCATGCAGATTCTTACTTACGCTGCTAATTCCATGAAAAACAAGGAGAAATCGTCAACAAAATTGTTGAGTGAATTCACAGGTTTGTATGTAATGTAGTTGTTTATACAACGTCAAATAGTTGTAGTGTAGGAAACACAAGTTATTTCAAGTATGAATAATATTTCCCAAAATAGTAGTTGTAGGAAACACAGGTTAATTCCGTTAAGGATTAACATTTCCTAAATAAGTAATAGTAGGAAACACAGGCCAATCCAACTAAGGATCAACATTTCCAAAGTAGTTGTTCATAGGAACTCACTTCCTAAATAATGGTTTTGTGGGAATAATTAGACGGTAATCCCTCGAAAGGTAAGCTAAACCTGTCGAGTTAAAGCAACGCAACCAAACCCTATAACCAAACTAAGACCCGCAGTAGTTGTTTAGCAAATATAACCTGTAAGTATACGCTCCAAAACTGTAGGAGGGTCGTCACGGCGATAATACTATCCGTATACTCAGTGGCTAGAGTCACCTAGCTAATAGTTATAGTCTGTAGCCATAAGGACTTTTATGTACTACATCGTAAGCCTAGGTCCGTTCTAGGATTCGTTGTCTAATTCCAAAAATAGTATGAAAACATCTTTTCACAAATAGTAGATCAAGTAATCGTATGAATTAACATTTCATAAACAGTTTAAGTAAATACATACAGTATTTAAATCAGTTATCTCATGCAGTAGTACATACGATTGCTATATTTTTCACCCCAGGTTTTAAAAGCATCAAAACGGTGAAAATGGGGCTGTGAACTCACAGTAATTGTAATGATGAGAGAGCTAGCAGCTGCAGTGTATTTGCCCAAATAAAGTCAACCTATACACAATAATGTACTAACATAGTACATTGATTGTTCGTGAAAATTATGTTAATAGTTTGATTGTTTGGAAGAAATTATAAATTTCTAAATTTTGTACAAGTCGTTGGTGATGATGCACTAAAAAATAAATATTATTTTTTGAAGTATGTTCGTTGTTTAAACCTTCGTTGCGTGTGAGTATATACATATATATACTTATTAGTTGAATATATATATATATATATATATATATATATTACTTGTCGTCGTTGTGTATATATATAATTGGTTCATTACATATATATATATATATATATATATATATATAAGTGTCGTTTGTTTCGAAGGCATATTTCCATTTGTTACAAAAATAATCTCGTTTTATCCCATTGTATGTACATTATATACATGTGATTGTCATAAGTCCGTGTATATATATATATATATATATATAGAATTGTTTGTCGTTTGTATATGTACAAATGCATAAGTTTTATTCAATGGATTTCACATTTATATAATTTATACTGTTGTTACATCTCGTAACAAGTACATCTCGTGTGACAATAGATTATAGAATATTAACGAAGATAACTAGAAGACTTCAATAAGTTATCTAGAAGATATTGTCAATGGGGAGTCTGTTGGTACATAATTAGTTTTCGTTAATGTCAAATATTTTGGGCCAAGTATCCGATTCCGGCCCAAATGATTATTAATTTTGTATTGGGTCAAAACCAAGGTCAAAATCTAGCATGTCCAAGCCCAAGATTAAGGGAGCCTAAGCCCAATTCTATTGTAATACTTGTACTCGGCTAGAAAATATGAAGAGGCATGCAATTTAGACTCAAGTAATTAATAATAATGTTGAAAACAGAATACGGCTAGCGATCTTTAACATGCCATTTGGGCCAGCGAACTGGGCCAAGTTCGCTGTGCTCAGGCTTTGTCTAGTCCACACAAACGAAGTATATATGTCTGTGAGTCGGTCATGATTTTAAGGTATACAAGATTAATATACTCTCCACCGTCCAAAAGAATATCAAAAGTCGTCTATGTGGTTTTCGCTTGTGTTCGTCAGAATCAAAGCAAGAAACAGAAAACATTTAATTAGTATTTGTGGTTTTGGTTTTGATCATTTTGTTTTAAGTATTTGTGCTTATATAATTTCAGATTATATGCGTAGTATCATTTATGTGACAACATATACATGTCAAAATTTTGATACAAAGTCATACATTTTTTGTTCTAAAAATTATCATCACCAAAGTTTGATTTTTGCTTTGTTTTAGTTTCAATCTTTCACAAACACATTATAATCAAGTTTATACTGTGTATATTAACGTAAAGTGAGTATAAAAGTTGTTGTGCCCTTACAATGATGATCGGATGATGATTATGACGATGATAATGAAAATGATTATTATTAAGTTGTTAAATATTGTTAATGGAGCTTTGCTGCTACTGCTTTGTTGCTTTCTCCTCTCTGTGGATGGAAGCTCCCGGGAAGAAGATCTCAGTAGAAATTTTAGGTAGAATGAATTATTGTTGTTGGTAGTGTGAGAACATGGAAATGTAGGGAATTATATAATATGGCATATGTTTTTAATTTTCAAAGGTAGGGGTTTGAAACAGAAGTTTGTCTCAAATAATTAAGTTCTAGTGTTGTATTTGACCCGTTAATTTCAGGTACGGGTCCAATTGTGTACCAGATTTCTTTCAATTTTCGTAATTATATTTTGAAGTATTTCTCCAAATACTTTAATATGAATAGGAAAAATAATACTTTTATTATTTTTGACCTTTGGGTACATTTTATATTTGTTTCTGTTCGTGTGTAATACGTTTTATATAAAACATATAATTAACTAGTTTTGACCATTATTTCTCGTAATAATTTAGTCAGATAATATCTCGAAACGGTTTTGAAATATTTTCGGGTTGTTTCAGAATTTTGTATCACCAACTTTTGTATTTATTTTTGTCGGGTTCGTTCCAATAAGATTGTACGTAATTATAAATAATTACGAAATGTGTAATACTTTTGTTCAATAGTAATGGGCTCGGTAGACTTATCTCACATTATTAGTGTAGTTAAAATTTGTTGCAGGGAATTAGTGTAAGAAATGCATGAAATTAAGTACAATTATATACCTAAATTGGAGGAGTGTCACATTTTCACCCCGTTAGCGAAATCTCGTCCCAAAATTTAAGTCGAGTCGTGAGTCTCGGTCACGCGTTCGAAAAGTTGAGGATATTTCTTTCTCATCTCGTCCTCTCGTTCCCAGGTAAACTATGGGCCATGTTTCGACTTCCAACGAATTTTAACAAGTTTGATTCGTTTATGTTGAAGTTTCTGCATTTTCGTGTCCATAACTTCGATAGGTTCCTCCACAAAATTTAGTTTTGAGTCAATGAAGACTTCGTCAGGAGGAATGATAAGTGTTTCGTCGGAAAGACACTTTTTAAGATTACTAATGTGAAAAGTGTCGTGTATGCTACTAAGCTCTTTCGGTAGTTTGAGCTTGTAGGCGACGGGACCAATCCTAGCAAGGATTTCGAACGGTCCGATGTATCGTGGGTTATGTAACACCCGCCAAATTAGGACTAGCAATTAGTGCCTAATTCTCTGTTAATACATGTAATTAGTTCTGTGTTAGGCTAATTAATGTACCGATATATATATATATATATATATATATTGTTGAATATATACAAATATACGATTTGATTAAATCGTACAAGTTTCAAATCGAATGTAATTCGGTTCAGGTAAATACGGACGTTGGTGAATATTTTTATTAAATAATATAACATTATTAAATAACTCACTTCTATCCAAAATATTAATTAGATAATATTTCATTTCAAATTTGTATCATACAAATAACGTGTACTCAATTAAAACTTAAGCGCGCAACAAAACAAAACAAAGTTAAATTATATTTTATAACTCAATCGTAAAGTAATTAACAAAATACTTTAACAAAAATATCGAGTTAATAATCGTAATTTAAAACTTATATTTCAACGAATAAAATAACATTTAACGTTTAAACAATTAGCAAAACGAACACCGCACGGAGCACGACTGCAGGAGCTGAGGAAGTGAGGCTTTCAACAAAACCCCACTCCCTCCTCAATTCTTTTTCATTTCCACCCACACTCTTTCTTTCTTCCCTCTCTCTCTCACCCTTTTTCTCTCAAACTACATCACCACCATCATCACCTAAATCTAGCAAATAACACCACCAAATGGCTTTAAATCACCGGAGTTCTTTGGAGAAAAACAATCACCACGCAACGATCTACATTTCTATCTTTTCGGAATTTCGATTCGACACTTTGTAAGTTTCCGACAAAACCTGAAAACTCTCGATTTCAAGTATTTTTAGGTTCTAGTTGTTTCTTTAAGCTTAGAATGTCCCTATAAGGGTTGGGTAACAAAATCAGACCAAACGGAAACCCGAAAACTCATTTTTGGCTCAAAAATTCGTTAACAGCCTTAAGTGTCGCAATGAAGGTGCAGTATAGCGTCACTTCATGCGTCACTTAAGTGACGCATTGAGTGTCGCTAAAAGCCCTAATCATGCATCACTTACATAAGTGCCGCATAAAACCCCTTTTTCCCGACACTTACCTCCGTCACTTGCTTAGTGACGCCTAGGACCCTTACTGTCACTAATAACCCGACACTGCTTTAGTGACGCCCAAGTATGCGTCACTCCTTTAAGTGACGCCTAACCGACACTTACACCCGTCACTGATGAAGTGTCGCCACCTTATGCGTCACTTACCTAAGTGACGCCCTAAATTCAGAATTTCACATCTTATGCGACACTTCCTAAGTGCCGCCCAAGCTACCTTAGTGACGCCTCAGTATGCGTCACTTCCGTTAGTGACGCCCTTTACTCAGAATCTGCCATTTCATGCGTCACTTCCCAAGTGATGCCTAATGCCCTCTAGTGACGCTATAAGTGTCGCATGAAACAGAACCCAAAATTTACTAAGTGTTGAGACCTAAAATTTTATCACTCGATTTCACCCAAATTCAAGTCCAGCTCGACCCCAGCCAGGGGCTCTGCCCCTTGGACCCCGCCAGGGGCTGCCGCCCCTTGGAGCTCGCTACCAGGGGCGCTGCCCCCGGACCCCCGTCATTAACGGGCTTCGCCCTTACCCTAGGTTCACGAGTAACGGTGTTACATCTAAACTTTCGCACAAAGTGTTAAACTTGTATAACATCAAACACGAATGCGACACAACTTCTAAAACACATTGAAACTTACTTTTAGGTATAACACTTCAAAATCATCAAAATAATAATGTGGGATTATTACTACAAACAATCACCAACGGGCCTTACACATTTTCAAACACATAAACAAGCAACCAAATCATGGTAATTTGGACATTCTAGTAGAACAAACAACTACAAGGGTGATCTTTGAGATACTCAATCATGTCATAACCATCGCGTGTCGTGGACACCCTTAGGTTACAAGTCGTTGTACTTCGATTCTTGGCTAATCAATCTAAGTTTATTAAGATAAACTCTTCAGGCTCAGGTGAGTCTCATGGCCCCTCTTTTACTGTTTTACTAGGGGTGTGATACATTGCTCCATTTTTAACACGTGAACGCGAGTACATATTTCAATATACTACATGAGTTGTTTTCAACTAATCAAATTAAAGTCCTCCGTCAGTATAGTCTGGTAATACGAAAGTAGCGTGAATATTAGTATATGGTACCATATAGGATTGACCCTCCTCGTTCGGGTTAGCAAGCACTAACCGGGTAAACGGACGTACTAATATTTGGGAAGACGAGTGTAGATTAGGCACTCGTGGAGGCACCTCGCTCGGAATTCTCTATATGGGACCCGACCCTCGAGTTAAGCTCAGACTATGCGCTCATGGTTGTATACATTATCTGTAACTTTATTTGCTGGATGCAAATCAATACTTAAATCTTGCGGTTCATGGAATATTATTTGATACTCAAACCTGTGAGCTCACCAGCGTTAGCTGACCCATTTTAGCATGTATCACAGGTACTCCGCAGTAGATTTGGACTGCCCATCAGGATGCATCTTAGCTCGAGTCTTCATGCAAACTTCATAGATTTCATTGCATTATTAGATTTTGTATAACTAAGTATGTACTTAAATCTCTCATATTACGAACACGAGCTATGTATGAGCTCAAACTGTTATAAACCTTTTAATATTAATACATTTTGTTAAAACGACGCATATAGAGTCGTTTGCTATATATCTGTGTGCTTTGATTATTGATTCATAACACCCAAAGTATGCTTCCACGAATCATTAAATTTGGGGGTGTTACAGGTTAAACTTTCCTCGCTTACCAAATCGTGCAATCCCCTTCTAGGGCGATACTTTAAGTAGGACTTTGTCTCCTACTTGAAACTCAAAAGGTTTACGACGGTTATCAGCGTAACTCTTTTTTCTATCACGTGCCGATTTTAGTCGTTTAAGTACTTGAGTTAGCTTGTCTGTGGTTTCTTGGACAATCTCAGGTCCAGATAGCTGTCTGTCACCCAACTCTGCCCAACAGAGTGGTGATCAGCACTTGCGTCCATATAACGCCTCAAATGGTGCCATCTGTATACTCGTGTGATAACTATTGTTGTAAGAAAATTCTGCTAGAGGTAAGTGAGTATCCCAGTTACCTCCAAAGTCTATCATGCATGCTCGTAACAAGTCTTCAAGCGTATGTATTGTTCGCTCGCTTTGGCCATCGGTATACGGGTAGTAGGCGGTACTCATATCGAGTCGAGTACCCAGTGCCTGTTGTAGTGACTGCCAAAAGCGAAACGTAAATCGAGCATCCCAATCAGAGATAATAGATAGTGGCACACCATGCCGGGAAACAATCTCTTTCAAGTAAATTCTAGTTAGTTTCTCCATTCTGTCTGTTTCCTTGATGGCAAGGAAGTGGGATGATTTCGTCAATCGACCGACAATCACCCATATAGTGTCTGCTCCAGCCGTTGTTTTAGGTAACTTCATGATGATGTCCATCGTTATTTGTTTCCATTTCCATTTGGGCAACTCAGGTTGTTGCAAAAGCCCTGACGGCTTTTGGTATTTGACCTTGACTTTGGAGCAAGTCAGGCATTTACTAACGTAGGTGGCAATATCTCGTTTCATGCCAGGCCACCAGTAGAAGCCTTTCAAGTCGTGGTACATTTTGTCTGCACCAGGGTGTATCGAGTAGTTGGACCTATGAGCTTCGTCTAAAATCAGTTTGCGTAACTCGTCTACGCACGGTACCCAAATCCGATTCATGAAGTACATCACTCCATTATCCTTTGTTTCGAGTTGTTTGTCCATTCCCTTCAAGGACTCTTCCTTAAGACGTTCGGGAAAGAAAACTTGTTGTTGAGCGTCGTGAATTTGAGTAATGAGATTCGAGTGGATCGTCAAACCTAGAGCTCGAACTCTGCGAGGTTTAATCCATTCCTTATGACTCAGGGCATCTGCTACAATGTTTGCTTTGCCCGGGTGATACTTTATCTCACAGTCGTAATCCATAAGTAATTCGACCTAACGTCGTTGTCTCATGTTGAGTTCTTTTTGGTCTAATATATGTTGGAGACTTTTTTGGTCGGTGAATATCATACACTTTGTTCCGTACAGGTAGTGCCTCCAGATCTTAAGTGCAAAAACAACTGCTCCCAACTCCAAGTCATGAGTTGTATAGTTTTTCTTGTGCACTTTTAGTTGACGTGATGCATATGCAATGAATTTGTCATTCTGCATCAATACGCAACACAATCCCTAATGCGAAGCATCGCAGTAGACAACAAAATTCTCTACTCCTTCAGGTAGTGATAGGATGGGCGTGCTGCTCAGTTTCTGTTTCAACAGTTGGAAGATGTTTTCTTGTTTCTCGTTCCAATCGAAATTCTTGTCTTTTTGAGTTAACGTGGTGAGGGGCAGGGCTATTTTTGAGAAGTTCGCGATGAACCGCTTATAATAGCCAGCTAGACCAAGAAATCTTTGTATCTCGGATGGGGTTTTAGGGGCTTACCAGTTCTTAATTGCCTCAATTTTGGATGGGTCCACGTGAATTCCTTTGTCATTTATCACATGACCAAGGAAATGAACCTCTCGCATCCAAAATTCACATTTAGAGAACTTTGCATAAAGCTTCTCTTTCTCAAGCAATTTGAGGATTGTTTTCAAATGTCGTTTGTGATCCTCTTCCGTTCGTTAGTATACTAAAATGTTGTCAATAAACACAATGATGAACTTATCAAGATAAGGTTTGCATACTCTGTTCATCAGGTCCATGAAGACTGCTGGTGCGTTTGTCAACCCAAAGGGCATGACAAAGAACTCGTAGTGACCGTAACGAGTTCTAAACGCAGTTTTCGGTACATCCTCTTCTCGTACCTTCAGTTGGTGGTAACCATATCGTAGGTCAATTTTCGAATAGTAGCTTGACCCTTGTAGTTGGTCGAACAAATCATCGATGCGTGGTAACAGGTATCGGTTCTTAATGGTTACCTTGTTCAGTTCTCGGTAATCGGTGCACATTCGCATAGATCCATCCTTTTTCTTGACGAACAAAATCGGAGCTCCCCAAGGTGAAAAGCTCGGCCGGATGAATCCTAAGTCTAAGAGTTCTTGCAACTGTGTAGACAGTTCCTGCATCTCCGATGGAGCTAGACGATAAGGTGCTCTAGCTATTGGTGCGACTCTAGGTACCAGATCGATGTGAAACTCAACTTGCCGAGGGGGTGGCAGTCCTGATAATTCTTCAGGAAACACTCCCGGGTAATCACGTATAATAGGCACATCGTTTATATGTCGTTCCTCGGGTTTCTTTTTCACAATGTGTGCCAAGAACGCTTGGTATCCCTTTCGGAGATACTTACTAGCTTTCAAGCAAGTAATCATTTTTGTGGCACTCTTTCATTTTTTTCTCCTTGTATCACCAAAGTTTCTCCTGTTGGTAGCGGTATGCGTACCAACTTTTCGAAACATATGATTTCATCGCGGTTCTTTGACAACCAGTCCACACCGACTACAACGTCGAAACTTCCCAACTTAACCGGTAGTAAGTCTATTTCAAAGAGATGACCTTCTAACTCTAAGGTGCATCTCGGTACTATTTCTCCTGATTTGATCAACTCACCATCGGCTAGTTCTATAGTGTATTTGTTATCTAGCTTACGTGATTCAAGTTCTAATAGTGGTCTAAACTCAGTAGACACAAAACTTAAATCAGCACCCGAATCAATTAACACTGAGGCATAATGGTTGTTTACGAGAAACATACCAGTGATGGTGTTAGGGTCCTGGCGTGCCTCTTGTGCTCCGATCATGAATGCCCTTCCTTGAGTCGGTTGATTGTTGATGTTGTTGGCTCGGTTGTTGTTACCACGGTTGTTGGTGTTTTGGTTGTTGTTGTTAAGTTTAGGGCATCGGTTCCGATAGTGCACCAACTCACCACACTCAAAACACCCTTGGTTTTGACGTTCATTGTTTGTTCGTGGAGGAGGGTTGGTTCTACGGTACTGAGTTTTGTGTCCCCACACTCTACAGTTGCCACAATACCCACATCCACCCTCGTGGTGTCGATTACACTTTCCACACTTAGGCTTGTTACCTAGATATGGTTTTGATTCAGTAGTGGTTGCAGCGTACGCTTTTGCGTTTCCTCCACTTTTCTTGTTTTGCTGACCTTGACGGTCAGTACCACCAACATTCCACTTTCTCTTTGCACCACCAGAACTACCAGCTTCAGTGTTACTTGATTCGCCTTTCCCTGATACAACCTTCTTAGTCAGGGTCCCCATTCTGACCGCCTCATCGGTCAACCTCTGCGCCAGAGTAACGGCACTCCTGAATGTGGCAGGTTATGATGACGTAACCAGACTCCTTATTTGAGGTGTCAAGCCCCAGATGTAACACTCAATGCGTTTAAATTCGGGTGTCACCATATGTGGCACTAATCGTGCTAGTTTCTAAAACTTAGTGGTGTACCCAGTGACATCAGCACCAATCATCTTAATGTCCCACAAATCAGTTTCTACCTTCTACATCTCACTACGGGGACATAACTCTTCCAACATCATATTCTTCAGTACTCCCCATGATAGGAATGAGCAGTTTCCCTTCCAAGAGATTGGAGTTGACTGTTACACCACATTAGCGCCTTCTCAGCTAAGGTGTAGGTGGCGTACTTCACCATACTGTCAGGTAAACAGTCACTAATGTCCAACACTGACTCCATCTAGTCTATCCAATGAATAATACCAATAGCACCATCGGTGCCGTGGAAAGTACTTGGCTTACAAGCCAGAAATGTCTTGTACGAACACCCTCGGCGGGTATTCGCAGGTGTCTTACCGTTAACAGGGGTCATCCCGCTGTTATTTACCACATTATTTACCACATTATCGTAGTTTCGGCTTGCCTCATACTGAGCAATGCCTTCAGCTACTCTTCGCGCGATGATTTGTTCAGTCATTTCCTCATTGTTGGGTGGTATGGTGTTTCGTCGACTATTCCTAGTAGTTCATTTCTTTGGTGGCATGATTCCGTTTTGCGATGAATAAAATGCAGAAGTCATTGCCAAGGTAAAGAATGTGAAGAAAGACGTTTCACATTGTTTAGTTATTGATCAATGGGAAGAGTTAAAGGTATCTCCGTCACGTATCTTATGACTTTGAAGTGACACACTGGACATTCTACCCTGATCGTATAAACACGTATATGTCATAATACCTTTGCAATTACGTCGGCCGCCATAATTTTTAGGGTATCCTTTCACATATGTACTTATTACCACACTCTACATCACAATGTAATTACGTCGGCCGCCATAATTGTTAGGGTATCCTTTCACATATGTACTTATTACCACACTCTACATCACAATGTTCAACCTTGTTCCTATACGTTCACATCTACGAGTGGCAGGAAGTTTTTGTGAAATGATACTTTGAGCAATATGGTACGAGTAGATGGCATTTACCATTTCGCGTTGTTAAGCCAATATAAGTCGCTCAGGTACGCAAGTGCGTCGTCTGTATAGTGCACAAATAGATTAAGTGTGCGACAGAGTCATGCGGCGGTTTCTCTTGTGCCAACGTGTTGTTGTGATCGTAATCATGTTCATAGAGTTTCTCGTAGGAATAGTTTACGTATGAAGAGATATTTCTCTAGACGCGTTGTGACAATAGTTATCGTATGCAAATATATGCATGCATGTATGAATGTTCTAGCCAAGGTTATAGTCTAGGTCTCTAAAGTTTCCAGGTCACTTAAAGACTTCTAGTTCGCTATAACCAATGGCTCTGATACCAAGTCTGTCACACCCCGCCAAAAGGTAATTACAATTAGTGAGAGTAGTTTACGGAAGCTTAGTGATGTGGCGGGGCTGCGAGCAGTAATACAACCAATAGATACATACATCCAATACATCCAGAGCATATGGTTATTGCAGAACGAAATAGTTTAAGATACCATTAGTTAAAGTTTTACAAAAGGTTACAGCTTAAAAAGTTGTAACAGTAGTAGTAGTGTTTCAATAGTATTTTATAAAAATACATAACACAAAAGTAGATTTCGTAGATATAACCACAAATGAATTGCAGTTATATGAAGGAAATCCCATTGTCCCAAAAGTAATGGCATCCTAATAAGTCAAGGGTAGTCCGTCATGATATGCATGCAGTTTCTTACTTACGCTGCTAATTCCCTGAAAAACATAGAGAAATCATCAACAAAATTGTTGAGTGAATTCACAGGTTTGTATGTAATGTAGTTGTTTATACAACATCAAATAGTTGTAGTATAGGAAACAAAAGTTATTTCAAGTATGAATAACATTTCCCAAAATAGTAGTTGTAGGAAACACAGGTTAATTCCGTTAAGGATTAACATTTCCTAAATAAGTAATAGTAGGAAACACAGGCCAATCCAACTAAGGATCAACATTTCCAAAGTAGTTGTTCGTAGGAACTCACTTCCTAAATAATGGTTTTGTGGGAATAATTAGACGGTGATCCCTCGAAAGGTGAGCTAAACCTGTCGAGTTAAAGCAACGTGACCTAACCCTATAACCAAACCACGACCCGCAGTAGTTGTTTGCCAAATAGGACCTGTAAGTATACGCTTCAAAACTGTAGGAGGGTCGTCACGACGATAGTACTATCCGTATACTCAGTGGCTAGAGTCACCTAGCTAATGGTTATAGTCTGTAGCCATAAGGACTTTTATGCACTACATCGTAAGCCTAGGTCCGTTCTAGGATTCGTTGTCTAATTCTCAAAATAGTATGAAAACATCTTTTCACAAACAGTAGTTCAAGTAATCGTATGAAATAACATTTCATAAACAGTTTAAGTAAATACATACAGTATTTAAATCAGTTATCGCATGCAGTAGTACATACGATTGCTATGTTTTTCACCCCAGGTTTTAAAAGCATTAAAACAGTGAAAAAGGGGATGTGAACCCACCGTAATTGTAGTGATGAGAGAGCTAGCATCTGTAGTGTATTTGCCCAAATAAAGTCAACCTATACACAATAATGTATTAACATAAGTACATGAATGTTCGTCAAAATTATGTTAATAGTTTGATTGTTTGAAAGAAATTATAAATTTCTAAATTTTGTACAAGTCGTTGGTGATGATGCGCCGAAAAATAAATATTATTTTTCGAAGTATGTTCGTTGTTTAAACATTCGTTGCGTGTGAGTATATACTTATTAGTTGAATATATATATATATATATATATATATATATATATATATATTTATATTTATATATTACTTGTCGTCGTTGTATATATATATATATATATATATATAAGTGTCGTTTGTTTCGAAGGCATATTTCCATTTGTTACAAAAATAATCTCGTTTTATCCCACTGTATGTACATTATATAAATGTGATTGTCATAAGCCCGTATATATATATATATATATAGAATTGTTTTTCGTTTGTATATGTACAAATGCATAAGTTTTATTCAATGGATTTCACATTTATATAATTTATATTGTTGGTACATCTCGTAACAAGTACATCTCGTGTGACAATAGATTATAGAATATTAACAAAGATACCTAGAAGACTTCAATAAGTTATCTAGAAGCTATTGTCAATGGGGAGTCTGTTGGTACATTTTATGTGACAACAGCTGCCTAGATAATTAGTTTCCGTTAATGTAAAATATTTTGGGCCAACTATCCAAGCCCGGCCCAAATGATTATTAATTTTGTATTGGGACAAAGCCAAGGTCAAAGTCTAGCATCTTCAAGCCCAAGATTAAGGGAGCCTAAGCCCAATTCTATTGTAATACTTGTACTCGGCTAGAAAATATGAAGAGGCATGCAATTTAGACTCAAGTAATTAATAATAATGTTGAAAACAGAATACGGCTAGCGATCTTTAACATGCCATTTGGGCCAGCGAACTGGGCCAAGTTCGCTGTGCTCGGGCTTTGTCTAGTCCACACAAACGAAGTATATATGTTCTTGAGTCGGTCATGATTTTAAGGTATACAAGATTAATATACTCTCCACCGTCCAAAAGAATATTAAAAGTCGTCTATGTGGTTTTCGCTTATGTTTGTCATAATCAAAGCAAGAAACAGAAACATTTAATTAGTATTTGTGGTTTTGGTTTTGATCATTTTTTTTTTAAGTATTTGTGCTTATATAATTTAAGATTATATGTGTAGTATCATTTATGTGACAACATATACATGTCAAAATTTTGATACAAAGTCATACATTTTTTGTTCTAAAAATTATCATTACCAAAGTTTGATTTTTTCTTTGTTTTAGTTTCAATCTTTCACAAACACATTATAATCAAGTTTATACTATGTATATTAACGTAAAGTGAGTATAAAAGTTGTTGTGCCCTTACAATGATGATCGGATGATGATTATGACGATGATAATGAAGATGATTATTATTAAGTTGTTAAATATTGTTAATGGAGCTTTGCTGCTACTGCTTTGTTGCTTTCTCCTCTATGTGGATGGAAGCTCCCGGGAAGAAGATCTCAGTAGAAATTTTAGGTAGAATGAATTATTGTTGTTGGTAGTGTGAGAACATGGAAATGTAGGGAATTATATAATATAGCATACGTTTTTAATTTTCAAATGTATGGGTTTAAAACAGAAGTCTGTCTCAAATAATTGAGTTTTAGCGTTGTATTTGACCCGTTAATTTCAGGTACGGGTCCAATTGTGTACCAGATTTCTTTCAATTTTCGTAATTATATTTTGAGGTATTTCTCCAAATACTTTAATATGAATGGGAAAAATAATACTTTTATTATTTTTGACCTTTGGGTACATTTTGTATTTGTTTCTGTTCGTGTGTAATACGTTTTATATAAAACATATAATTAACTAGTTTTGACCATTATTTCTCGTAATAATTTAGTCAGATAATATCTCGAACGGTTTTGAAATATTTTCGAGTTGTTTCAGAATTTTGTATTACCAACTTTTGTATTTATTTTTGTCGGGTTCGTTCCAATAAGATTGTACATAATTATAAATAATTACGAAATGTGTAATACTTCTGTTCAATAGTATTGGGCTCGGTAAACTTACTCACATTATTAGTGTAGTTAAAATTTGTTGCAGGGAATTGGCGTAAGAAATGCATGAAATTAAGTATAATTATATACCTAAATTGGAAGAGTGTCATAACAGACCATTGATTCAAAGTAGCTTGATGATTAATTAAGCTTGAAATTAATTTTCATCTAAATCCCACTAATACCCTTATTAATTACATGTTTAAATTAGTCAACACAGTCATTTAGTACATTTAATTTTAATATTTAATGTCCTAATTTAATGGTGTTCAAAATCCATCCTAATTTATTGTCTATATTTTGTTTGTTGTTTTTTACGAAATATACATTCACATTTTTAGAAGATGACAAAAGTATTCAACTTAATTTCAATGGATGATATTTTTGTTCAACTTAATTAAATTTACTCTCATCTATTAATCAAAATGAGCGATTTTATTCATATAGTCAAATTTACAATCCTAATATTTCGGTATAATACATCCTCTTAAATATACTTACATATGTAATACCATTATATACATATGCAAAAATTCATGGATGAACATGACCATATTTAAAATTGCATAGATATATTCTTATGGAATAAAGTAGTTATTATTAAAATTATTATTATTATTATTATTATTATTATTATTATTATTATTATTATTATTATTATTATTATTATTATTATTATTATTATTATTATTATTATTATTATTACTATTATTATTATTATTATTTATCAAATTTAGATAATGATTTTAATTTGAATACTTGGTTAGTTTATATTATTCGTAGACATTGTAGGTCTCCTTGTGTCACCAAATTCTACGAACATCAAATGTGAAAACGGTTATAAAAAGAAGTCAATGCAGTTTGAACTGCATGATATTAAGTAACATTTTTATATTATCTCTACACCTATTCATTGTAGTTTGAAAATCTTACGTTGATCTGTAAACGATCGTAGGTGTCGCACCCCCAAATTATGATGCGGAAGCGATATGGGTCGGGCACGACTAATCAAGGTATTCACAGCACATAAGATATAATGAACGACTCTATATGCGTCGTTTTAACAAAATACACTGATTGTAATAAAATTTTACAATAGTTATAATGATTACATAAGCTCGGTACCCTGATCTGAAAGATTCTATGGCATTACTACTTATACAAAATATAATAATGCAGTAAAATCTCTTGGTGTTCGTGTTTTCATGCGACTCGAGCTAAGTAATATCCTGAGCAATCCTACTACTGCTGAGTACCTGAGAATACATGCTAAAAGCTGGTGAGCTCACAGGTGTAATTATGAAATGATAATGTATGAACCACAAGATTTAGTATAGTGATTTGAAATCAATCAAATAAATATGTATATTACTGCCATGAGCCCATAGTTCGAGCTTAACTAAGGGGTCAGGATCCGCCTTTAAGGACCTGAGCGAGGTGCCTCCGAGAGAGTGCCTAATCTACACTCGTGTGAACAAATGATAATGTGCCCGTTTGACATCACAGTCATGGTAGCGCGACTACCCCGGATAGGGATTGTCAATCCCATATGGTATCATACACTAACATTCACGCTAAATTCATATTAACAAACTATGTGGTGGAGGAATTCATGATTAGTGAAAACAAACTCATGCAGTCAATATATCGAGTTTTGTACTTGTGTTCACATGTAAAACAAATCTGAGCATGTATTCTCACCCCGGGAGTAAAAACAGTAAAATGCGGGGCTATGAGACTCACCTGAGTCTGAAGTATTGAAATGAAGCAAGTATGATGTAGTACAATGAGGTGTCCGAAGATTGTAACCAGCCGGGCGTTTACAACGCGCAAGGTTAGTATAATGTGTAGGTGTCTCGAGAGATCACCTATGCTAGTTGTTCATCCAACTAGAAATGTCCAAATTATTTTGTTTGATTGATTAGTTTGAGTCTTGAAAATATGTACGGCCTGTTGGTGACGGTTTGTAATAATAATCCAAAAGTGTTATTATTATATGTTTCGTTGTATTGTATAATTATCAATGTATATGTTATGAGTTTGCGAGGTTTTCCAACAATGGCGTTTTACTATTTATCCAATAATGCTAACTTTTCCAATAATAGCGTTTGCGACAAAGGTGATTACGACAATGTGATTCCGACAATGATGTTGCGACAATCGGGTCTTATGCGATAATGGTAATTACGACAATGTGATTCCGACAATGATGTTGTGACAATCGGGTCTTATGCGACAATGGTAATTACGACAATGTGATTCCGACAATGATGTTGCGACAATCGGGTCTTATGCGACAATGGTAATTACGACAATGTGATTCCGACAATAATGTTGCGACAATTGATTGTCGCAACAGGAAGACTTGTGCGACAATTTGGCATTGTCGCAAGTCTGTGGTTTTCGTTTTCGTCTAAGTGTTCGTTTTTGTTGAGTTAGTCAAATGTGTTCGGTTTGACTCGAAACTTTTAGGTAAGTCTTAAATATGTTACATTAGTTTTATAAAATTGTCGTTACATTTCGTGGATCTCTCGAAGTGTCACTTTTACAAAATTTACCAAAACAGCCCTTATGTTTATATTTTTCCAGATTTCAACTCGATCGGGCTCTCGATTTGGCTCATTTTTATTCCAAATCAGGTTCTACCAAAAATCACACATAACCTAATATATGTCTAGTATATTATCTATTCTTTCTAAGAATTTTAGTGGTCTCTAAGTTGGTCAAATAAAATCGAGAAGGTCAAGTGGTCGGTTTTTGGTCCAAAATGGACCTTTGTTTAAAGATCGGGTTTTACACGAAAATCCGTGTATTTCTGGAAGTGTCTAAAGAATAAATTTTTGTAGACGACATCTATACGAAGATTTCGGTATATGATTCATGAATTGATTCAACTTAGAACTCTAGATATTGTCAAAATGGTGAGACAAAAATTCTGTGACAGAAACTGTGTTCGTGTTTATGTTTTGAAAAACGAGTTTTAGGCTTTGATTTGGACATAATATTGTTAAATGAGCAACTAAACATATATACAAGTATATTCCAAGTAGATCTAACAATAGGAAGGGAGTTCTTACTAGTTGTGTAGCCGAAAAGAGGAAGAAGAAGAAGGTGTGCTCGTTTTCCTCGTGAAACCTTGAAGTTCTTGATGGTGGATGATGATGGTCTTGTGGTGGTTGAATGGTGGTGATTTGGGGCTGTGGAGATGGTATAATTTTCGTGGGTAGAGGAGTGGGGGAGAAGGGATTGAGTATGGAATGAGAGAAGAGATAGAGTGTGGGTTGGAAATGGTGGTGTGGTGATGTTTGATGATTATAACAAGCAAGGAAATGGGACACATGGTATCCCATTTTTCTGCAGATTTTCATGGGTCCCACCCACTTGTGGGTGTATAAATCAATTCCTCAAAGTTGCGTACCGCGTGGTACTCGTTTACCCGTTCGTTTCGACGTTTATTTAGACGTTAAACGTTTAATACGCGTGTTTTAAATAACGATTTAAATCTTGATATTTTTAATGAAAGTATTATTTTAAATACTTTATTTTAAGTTACTAAAATATTGTCGGGTCTCGGTTTGCGCATTTGTTACGTAATTGTACGTTTATATAACTCGTGTAACGTTTTTAGATGTTTTATTCGTACACGTGAAATCGTATTATTTTTGCTCGAAGTATTTTATCAAAACACTTAATAATGAATTATAAAAATATAATTTGGGTTTATTTCGTTTGTCGGGCACGTTTTGTGCATTTCCGCCGCGTACGATTAGTTTTAGACGATACGAGATACATTTGTATATATTATCCAAATAATATATAATAAAAAATGAGTTGGTTAAATAATTTCACATTATTTAATAAATTATTCACCAACGTCCGTATTTAAATGTACCGGAATCCATCCGATATAAAATTGCACGATTTAACCAAATCGCGTACGTGTTTATATATATAAAAATATATCAATATACATAATGATACACATAATTAACCTTAATTACATGTATAAATACTATGATTAGGAACTAATACTACTCATAATTTGTTAGGTGTCACAGTAGGTAACCTAATGTGCTACTACCTTCGTCCTAAAATAATTGTTCAGTTTCGACTTTTTGACGTCTTTCTTTTTCAACTTTGAACTTAAATATTTTTGAATGTGTTATATAATACTTGCTAAAATTTTAACTCTGACCTTAAATATTTTTGAATGTGTTATATAATACTTGCTAAAAATTATACCAATGAAAATACATTAATAACCAAATCCATTCATATATTTTGCATCAAGTATTATATAATACAAACAAAATATTTAAGGTTAAAGGTGAAAAAGAAAGACTTCGAAAAGTCAAAACTGGACAATTATTTTAGGACGGCAAGTAGTGTTATTTAGACTTTGTAGTTCTTATTTTTGTTTGTTTGTAGGCATTGTCAAATGAATGCATTAATTCTAATGCTAAAGATTCTCATGGTGTTCATGAAGACCAATCTATGTTAGCCGAACAAAAGGTACAGATAAAACCGTTAAAAACTTTTACAAATAAATATCGCGGTGAAATTACTTTAATTAACTAATATACATTGATCTATATAAAAGAAAGAAAAAAGAGGTGTGCACAGGTACTTAAAGCTGTGAATAGGTGCAATTTTGGAAAGAAGGTAACCTATTTGAACATTTAGTCATTCTACTTCTATTGATTTACATTTTATTGTTATATTTTTTTTTGATAATATGGATTATAAAAACTCCAACTTCGTTATCTTATTATAAGTTGTTGACGTTGTAAAATTGTACCTTTGTTTTTTAAAAAGTCTTTAGAAATATCACAATCATTAAGATTGCAACAATTTTTAACAGAGTCAATGATTAATGGTGTAATAACTTCCTCCACCAATTCACCAAATGTGTCCACTTATTATCTCAAATGTCTAAGGTTATAGATAAATTAGTAGCGATAGAGGATTATCTACATCAATAATTACATAACTTAATTAATTAGACTAATAAATTTATTTATTTTTTCATATAATATGTTATTGCTTATTTATTTTACTTACTTAAATAGTGTCATTTATATGCAAAACTTAGACCGAATGTTGTATGATATGTAGTATCACATGTGTAGGCGGATTCTCTTCAGATAATACATTAAAAGGAATTCATGCAATTTTGACTACTCGGCAATCTACGTTGGCACGGCTTGAAATATCATAATACTTCGATAGGCTTTAGGCTGTGAGCATAGTTTGCAAGGCCGCAAAATTCACACGAGAATTGAATAATATATTTATCCTTGACATTTTAGATTTTTTTAGTTAAAATTTTAAAATTTGTTATTTGTTTGAATAACTCATTTTAAAATATAGTAACGATAAATTATTTAACTTCAAAAATAGCATTAATATGTACCAACTCCTTTTTTGATATTAAAAGTGTATAACATATTTCATTTCTCTATATTATAGGATTTTTATAATTTACAAATAAAAAAATCAACGTTGTTTAAGTAATTTATGAATTATGATTTTATCCAACATAATTTTTTAACACTAAATATTTTTTGCTAGAAAAAATAACTAGCCCGTAAATTTTGCGGGTTATCATCTAGTTACAAATAATAATCACGGCTAGATACAAACTACTTAAGCTTTTGTATTGAAATAAAATGCATTTGAAACTTTCCTCATTTGAATCAAAAATTCTAGTATTAGTAGTTGACCTTTTTGATAAATCTTTTTTTATAATTAAAAAAATACGGAGTAATACGTTATGTTTACCTAAAATATATTTAGTCAAAATTTACAAAACGACCAAAAAAACAAAGGACGTAGTCTATGAAAAGTGGATTATTATAACAAATTAAATACTTTCAAACTCTCCATGGAACATGTAGTGCAAAGAATATATTCTAAGATTTGTTAATATCTTCATGTATCTTTGCTAATACTAAAGTAATATATAAGTTGACTAAACTTGCATTATTGTTTTTTTAGTGATTACAAATAATAAGCATATAATTTAGGTATAGTAAAAAGTTATAATAATTGAATCTTTAAACCTTTTTATATGCTTACAAACATTTTGATTTGGTGGTGTTTAAATCACTCCCACTTTTTAACCGCATGTGCAACCGTTAAAATAGATCATTTCTCCATATTTATTTTGTAGAAAAACGATTGATAATCAAAATAAGGGTACTGTATATTATGCATAAATTTCTTGTACTTTATTACTACGTATATATTTGAACTGATGATGATTAATAAAAAGCATTAGGAGCTGTTATTAATAAAATTAATCACTATTAAAAGAATATATAGAAATGTTATAGTTACTTATGTTAAGTAATAAACTATACAAAATGCAGCCAACGATGTCAATTTAAACAACAATAAAGATGGTATATTAAAGATTTTTTTTCTGTACCAACTTTGGATCTTGTTTGTAACACATTATGAAACACCATTTGCATGATTACTTACAAAATAATTATAATAATTATTGTCAAGATCCATCAAATCATCAGAGAATGTAGCAAGAAAAATTCCACTAAATGGTCAAAAATGTTTTATGTTGGAGACAACTAACACAATGAGGGGCTAAGAATTGGGTATTTGCTAATAAACAGAAGTGCCTACAACATTTTAGGACTTTGACTTTCACAAAGTCTATTCTTTGTGAAGATCATGCACCACTTCAGCTTGAGATTTCTTTGGTCAGATATATGATCATTCAAACGAATAAACAATTTATAAAAAGTTATAATAATAATAATAATAATAAACTACAACATATTATTGTTCATGGCTCTGTGCGTTTCATAATCCATGTAGTCTCCACCACCCATGGGTCCAAAAGGACCATTATACCCATACATATTATCAAAAAACCTTTCATCAGGACCCATACCACCACCCATTGGACCCCATGGTACCGGGCCTGAGATATTAGACCCAGATGGTTCTTGGTTCATACCCGGTCCATTATGGCTTGACGGGGAGTTTCCAGTTGGCCTCTTATTGTTGGACCCACCTCCTGTAAGAGAGATCGAATTTGACTGTTGCTGCTGCTGCATTTGAAGTTGGTTTTTCATTGGTGACTTTGGCCTAAGGGCTTCGATGTCGGGAGTTGTCAACACGAGATGACCAGCTTCTGGTGGTGGGTTTCTTCCGCCGCCTCCTTGCCACACTTTCCCATCTTTATCCGCAAAATTCCGAACATATCCCTAGATATTTTACAGTAAAAATCATATTAGACGTGGCCATTGTAAAGGTTGAGCTGTTAAGTTAATGAGATGACACTGGTCAACTTTCGGGTTGGGTCTGGTTTGGTTGACCCACCAACATTTTTGTGCATAGTTATTATATCCTCTGGTGACCAAGACTAACGAGTCATTTGACCTTTTCCATGGTCGATGATAAGTATTACATATTTATATTACAGCTAACTTTCCATAAACAATCTATCATCATTTGGTACAGGTGCAAGATGAGCACGCCCGGTAACTGGTCAAAACAGGTTGAGCTGGTTGACCCGCAAACACTTTGAGAGACTTCAGCCCACCCGCACGACCCATATCCCTTTAAGCCAAAAATATGAACTTGTGGTACATCAATTAGTCAGTGCTGATTGGCAGTAATAAAATCAAACTCTCTTTCATTTATCTTAATATTGTATTCAACTCTTATCTCAATTAAGGTCAGAAAACATTATATAATGTTGCGTTTTTCTATCAGGGGGTATGCAAGATTCTTTATGTATTCCTAGATCATTATAATACCATAATAACAAAAAATAAAATACAAAACAAAACAACAGCAGAAAGAAGGGCTTGAGAATAGTACCTCGGAATTAAAATTTGAGGAGGATAAGTCTTTACCAACAGTCAACCACCCGGATCGTATATTATGGTCTTCCCCAAAAAGCTCAAGCCTACGACGTCCGAGCGAAAAATGCTCGATAATACGATACATATCTTCAGGTTTTGCAGTAGAACCTGCAATTCCAATGGAAAAAGGTTGAGGAAAGAGATACCTCTAGGCTCTAGCTTGCGTTCTTGATATGCATAACATTTGACTTGACAAGTATTTTAAGTAAATTTTACTATTCTTCAGATACTTAAATATCTTTGACGAGACAAATACAATACGTCCAGCATAACCACATAATCCCATCAGTTTGCTGGGGACGGTGATTATGCACGAAGAAAAAGAAATGTTAATTCTAGGAGTAGATCTTTTCAAGGAGACTTTAAACTTTCATGGACATACATCCCCGTTTTATTGAAGGAAGTTTCAGAACTAACTTACGATTTTAAACTTGACAAGAATCTATTTGGTTGTTTATTTTAACTTTAAGTTATTGTGATGCGTTTTCAAGCATGAATGAGTAATCATATCCAAATCTAATTAAAATCATGGACAAGACCTGCAAACTTTTGGCTATATTTTTTGACCTTATTTCTTGACCTAAAAGTTTTAGGTTCCTTACAGCATTCACTTAACAACACGTCAATACCTTATATACATGTTACTATTTGGAATATAAATGCACTTATAAACAACTAAGAAATTAACAATTTTGTTAAAGAACCCACTTCCCCCGATACTAGTGTTTGGAACTGAAAACCACTGAACCTTGAGAACTGTTATATTGAAGTTGGCAAGACTATGCATGCAGAGTTCATATACCCAAAAATAAGTTCAAAACAGGATAATGGAATATGATTCAGGTAAAGTTTGTTGGTGTGCTATGTAACTTTCCCTTTAATTTATAACCTCAACAACTTTTATATAACTTGAAGGGTACCCATCATAGTATAATACACTCGATAGTCAAGTGTGGATAAGAACAAAATTCCTCAAATGAAAAAACGGCATGCCTGCTTAAAAACTACATGGCTAACAGAAGAAAGAACATCAACAATACTGACCATATGGAGGCTCCTCAGCAATAATTACATCTGTATCAATGTTGGCATGGATTATGTGACCATCAGTGCTGCGCCTAACAGTTCCTTTTATGCCCATCAAGCAGTGCTCCTTAAAAAATTACAAGCAGTTAGATAAACAGATAAAAAAAAGACGTACAAAATCAATATTTTGTAATATAACTTTGAAGTTCTAGGATAACTAATAATCACTCAAAGGATAGCAGAAAAAGAAACAAAAAAAACAGCCAACCTTTGATCGCTGAAACAAAGTATGTGAATCATGACGCGATCCCGGTGTCGATTTGGTTTTGTTGGTTTTCACCCAACATATATCTTCACACCTACGGAACCCCCACTACAGAAGCACAATAACAGAGGATCATTGAAATATTAACCACTGGTGAATCATGAAGATTAGTACTGAAGTAAAAAAAACAGAAAAGTGAAACACGATTTTGAGGTACCTTCTTTAGACACTGCCGACCCTGCTCAAGACCTACTCCATCACCAACCCAGAGAAAAACAAAAGATGGTGTGTCCGCAATTGCCTGGAGAAATGCAGAGTTTCAGAAGATAAGACATAAAAGATTATAAAATGGATATACACCCTCCATTGAAGTCATAAATAAAAAACCCAACATAACTTGAGAATAACAACTCAGTTATTTTCAAGTTTAAGTCAACATCTTTATAAAACTGTTTTAACTGTAATATAGTACATTACTAACATACACTTTACAAACATAGTGTGTTAGTACTAAAACAAGGTTAGACATAGTATGCTTTCAACAAATGGACAGAAACCCCTGTTAACTCATTTGGTTCCAACATGCCAAGTGAGGCAGAATAACTAAGTGATATATGGACTAAACTATAACTAAAAATAGCACTGGCAATGTTAACCAGTAGTTTTTAAGCAGTTACTTTCTGTTTGACAAACTCTTTTGCTATTTACATTGGACTCTTTTGCTATTTACAGAGTAAGCTTTCAAATATCAGAATGTTTGTGTTCTTTATTTCAAAAGGGAAATAGTAGCGATAAAATATCAGCTAATCATAATGAATAATGAAAAGACAAGATAAGCATAACTACCTCAATCTTCAGATTCATAATTTCCTCAAAGCTCCAGTACTCCATATGGTCAGTAACACCAGGAGCCCGATGAACATATTCCTCCCAAGGTGGATCCACAAGAATAACATCGAACTTGGTCCCAAAAAACTCAGGTGACAAAACTTGCTCACGCAGATCACACTTGTAATACATAGGAGCAGAAGCAGAATTAGCAACAATTTCATCCTTCTTTTGTATAAGCTCCCGAAGCTTTGGATAATCCTCCACAACACTAGTGAGCTCTAGTTCCCTGATATAATTTTGGGGTCGTAAACCAGTGTCAACAAAATTTTGGGAATAATCATTCTGTTCTCCTCGAGATGGAGCTTTACCAGGAGGCCCATTATTTCTGGAAGGGACCCACCCGCCAGGTCCTTTATCTTGTTGCTGACCACGTCCCATGGGTCCTAGAGCATTGAAACCAGGACCCCCCATGTTTGGAGGCATTCCTCTTACAGGTCCGGATTGGTTGAAATACATACCCGGATTTGGTGGGGGCCCTATATTTGGAGGAAATCTAGGTCCCGTTGGTCCGCCAGGTGGCACACCTGGAAGCCCAGGTGGAACTCCGGGCCAAACAACGGGAGGAGAAAATGGCGGGATAAAGACAGCAGGAGACATTGGAGGACCTGGACCAGGAGACATGGTGGGAGTGAGTGGTTGCAATCCGCCAGGTGGCTGCATTCCAAGTGGTCCAAAAGGTGAACCCATCATTGGCACTTGCATGTTGAGTTGTTGACCATCTCTCCCTGTAGGCCGAACCCTTACTCCTCTCCCCATTCTATTGTTACTTTTAACACCTTGAGAAACACCTCTGTTAAATGAACCTGGATCTTGATATCCATGAGAAGGCTGTGAATCACTACTTGAAGATTGACCCTGCCAGCCACCTGGACGATTGGGCAAATTACCACGCTGCCCTTTACCTTTCCCTCCCTCAATATCGTCCACATTTCTATCATCTCCAAATCTATCTTTTGAACCGTCAACAGATTGATCATCGTCATTTTGTCCTGGTTTAATATCAGATTGCTCATTAACTTCATTTTTTCTCCAAGGCTTAGTTTCAATCTCTATCACATCATAGTTATCTTTTGAAATACCATAATTTGATGAGGTTTTCACAGCATTATCCTTTCTACCACCAGTACGACCCATATGTCGTTCAGAGTCAGCTCGATCACGACCACGTCTTTGTGATGGTGTCTCCCAATCTCTTGTGTAGTCATAAGGAGCATCACCGTCTTTTATTTGCTTATTATCAGAAAAGCCAGGTTGCCTTCTTTTCCAGCTATCATCTCTTCCTTTAGATCTTTCCTCTCTATAACCATCCTTTTCATCTTTCCTTCTGTAACTGCTGCTTTTATCAGAATCCAACTCATTGTATTCTCCCTCATGATGACGCCTTGCACTTCTCTCAGGAGTCCTTGACCTTGTAGAACGGTCAATGTCTCTTCTACCCCTTTCCCTTATCCGTGTACCACCTCCATCTTCATCACCATTGTACGATCTTTCGCGGCTTTCAACTATGTCTACTTTCATATCTTCATGATTAACAGGATTTTCTTCCACATGAGCTTCTACATTTTCCTTACTCTTAACCTTCTCGGATTCACCTCTTCTCTCATCTTTTTCATGGTACTTGAGACCTTTCTCCCCAGCCCTTTGATCGGATTCTTCTACAATATTTGCATCATCCCACCTTTTTCTAGTATGTCTTCCAGAATCAGAAGATCCATGAACCTTTTCTCGGCTGATATCTTTTCTGTCAGAGTATCTTGAATCCTTTTCTTGCAGCTTTTCAAGATCTCCATCATGCAATCTTTCATCTTTAACCTTATTTCTGCTTTGAGAACTCTCACGTTCAGACATCTTTGACGCTGACTTTCTTCTCTCACTTCGTTCTCCACCATCATGCCGGTTTTCACCCTCCCCGTCTTGATACCAATTACTCAACGTCTCCAGTGCACTCTCTTCTTGTTTCTTTTTCAACTGCTTAGCTCTTGACTCCTTTCTTGAGTCATAATCATCCTCCTCACTAACTGCCTTGCTGGAGCCACCTGGCCGCTTCCTACTCTCATTTTTCTCCTTTCTTCCATTATTTTCCAATCCTTCAGCTTCCTCTCCACTTCCCGAATGCCTTGATTTCCCTGACCTCCGTTTTCTCCTCTCATCCGCTTCCCATGTTTCATCATCTCTGGCCCTATCACTCCTACCACCTGAACTATCTTCTACATCCCTTTTCACAGAACCTTTTACACGTTCAGGTGAACCCATCATATACGCTAGGAACTACTAAACACTACCCAAGGAAAACACTACAAGCAAACCATCCTGAAAAAGTCACGTAAATCAATCACTCACTTATATAATATGTAAGTTCATAGCATGGTTTGTAAGACAGTCGATACAATTTCTGAGTTTCACATATGCAAATTACTGTAATAATCAAAAGCAAAACCGATATGAATGTCATTGCTTGTTAAACTAAATGCTACAGTCTAAAGTATTTACCTGATACTGAAGCATAATCTGGCAAATTTTATTACGAAAACTTAGAGAACATATTATATAGACTAAAATGTTGAGAAAAAGAAAAAGCCATTTGACCTGTACATGTAATTCATCATTCTGTCCAGTAATAACTACAAATAATAATTATATACTATATAATATATAGGATATAGGATATATAGATAGATACAGCCAACACACACGAATACTAAAAAGACCCTTAATTTGAAACCCTAGTAGCATATTGAACTAACAGACTAGCATAGAAACTTAATACATAAAGCTTGGGACTGCAATTGCAAACAACAGAAGTTGCTTAAAGTTAAACCCTAGATTAATTAACTTTGCAGTAACAAATAAAAGAAAACTAACGGAGTGTAGCGATTGATTACTAGAGTGATTAATAACAGGGGAATAAAAGAGGAGATACCTTCGAAGATGCGCGTTTTAATGGTGATTGATTTTGCAGATTGAAAGATGAAGATCGGGTTAAGAATTTATATTTGGGTCGGGTGGATGGATCTTATTATACACGGAGTAATGACTTGATTCAAGCAAATGTGATGTTCAATTGGGTTGTGTTATTTTTAGGGGTTTTGTAGTTATGCCCTCTCGTGGGTGTTGTGTGAGATTCATCATTTTAAATGGCTATCCCATTATCATTTAATTTAATTTAATTTAATTTAATAATAATCTATATCTATCTACTATCTATAATCTACTATAATATATAATAATTTGAATATTAAAGCATCTTCGATATATACATTAAAAAATTACACTAGTGAAAAATAAAAATCTTTTGAGCGTATTCATACACTAAATGTTTTTTAAATAAAAATTAAATATTAGACGATATAGTTATACCACATGATACTGACGCAACAGAATTAGAATCTTTTGAGCATATTCATGCACTAAATATTTTTCACTCCAATGTGTGCAATAAGATAGTGATATATTACACTAAATATTAGACGATATTCATACACTAAAAAACTACACTGTATTTTTATATTTCAATCTATTCTAATTATCAATTATTGACCCAACTGAAAATTCGATGTAAAACTAACACTAAAATAAGCGCTTTAGGATTGAGTTTTCAACCCGTCACCGCTACTAATGAAACCATTTCAATTATTCTGCTCAAACTGGGTTATGGTCCGGGATGAGTGACCAACCAATGCAATGGGGGTTGTGTGTCCAATTACTAGGTAAATGGTTAAGCCATTTTATAGTCTTAAAAATTAAGATAAGTTGTATACAACTACGGTAACATTTTTTTAGGAGATGCGGTGATAACTACCTGAGTATCCCCTTGCTTAGTTGTCATCCTCTCCATTCATCACATACCTTCTAATCTAATCTTATCTAAGCCTTGAAAAATAAGCTAAATCTGATCTGATGTGGCAATTTGTGGTTTTATATCTTTTAAAATATATATATATATATATATATA
This sequence comes from Pseudognaphalium luteoalbum, assembly GCA_963422505.1. Lineage (NCBI taxonomy): Eukaryota > Viridiplantae > Streptophyta > Magnoliopsida > Asterales > Asteraceae > Pseudognaphalium > Pseudognaphalium luteoalbum. The sequence goes on along the minus strand of OY730194.1, from coordinate 70,524,082 downwards.
TATATATATATATATATATATATATATATATATATATAGTCCATGTCATTCTATGTTGTGTCAATGATAATTAATGTTAATTGCTGTTGATATAAATGGATTACCGAGCATATGAATGGGTTACTGTGTCATTAATATAAATGGTTTACTAAGCATATGAAAAGTTTGGATTTGATCATCAATATTTGTTACCATGGGTGTAAATGATTTCCTTGGCTTTGGAGTTTGAATACCGGGTGAAGAAGTGTAAATTTTAATATCTTTATCACCTCAATGGTTGTCTATTTTCCTCAATAAAGATAAGCATCATATAAATTTGAGGGGTTCTTTTCTTATCTTAGAATAATAATAACAAATAATCTATTTTGGAATTCATTTTTGCTGTCGAGTAGTAATTTTGGAGTTCCTTTCTTTATTTTATATTATATGAACCACAATAACATGGTTGAGAGAGTGAGAGTCGCAAAGAGGGAATCAAGCAAAAATATGATATTATTTGTATGTTTTCGGTTATTATATTAGAGTTTATTTATAATACTGCTTTAAATTCATCGCGTTTGATTTTTCTTAATAAGTATGGAAGGTAATGGAGCCGGCTTATATCAGGAGATCCATTTATCATTCTTCAGGTTTTTAATTGGAGACCTTACATGAGTAGTTTATGTTACTACTTGTCTCTTTTAGGAAAATTGTTTGTAACTAAAATAACTAGAAAGAATATGATGTTCGGAATGTAATTGGAGATTACATAACCCCTTGAAGTCGCCATACATAATCTTTTTGTTTACTTGACCCAACTTATGTCTCATTATTACTTGATGGGTTTATTATTTAAAAGTGCATGCCAACTTTTATTCATTCAATTGTATATATTAAATTTGTCAATTTCGTCTATTGTATGTATAGTTTCTTTTTTTTTCTTGCATTCTATTGTATGTACGAGGAAACATACACTAAAATATCAAAAATTGAAAGTGTACATACAATAGACAGAATTGTTCACAACACACAATAAAAGTTTTGAAAATACGCACCATACAAAAGTAGTAGAGGTAAAGTATAATGCACTTTAAAACAATAAACCCTTACTTGATATACTCAATTTATTTAACTTGATTGAAGCCCGTATACAATCTCTTACTTAACACTAAAACTCAATCCGCTTTTTTAGTGTTTGTCATTAAATAGAGTCTTATTATTATAATAATCCTCATTCTTTTTTTTTAGGAATAACACTAGTTATGTTTTCAGTATAGAGTTCATTAGTTAGTACCTTTGTATCCATTTTCGTAACTAATTGAAGATCAAGGTCCGTGAATCTTGGAAGAAGATATTGAAAAGACGCTGAAGGTGTGCTACGTGAAATACTCAGAGGTAAAAAGAATTCAGGGGGTTAAACTGTGAAGGGTCAAAAGGGTCATCTTTATCTTTATTCTTATATATATATATATATATATATATATATATATATAACAGAATATAATGGAGCAATCTGGACCTTAAATTGATTTCATCCATAAAGATCCTATGGATAAAATTATTTCCTTATTTTTTTCAATTTTTATAATGTGTATTCACAACTATTGAAATTGACACTTTCAATGCTTCCCTATTTTTTTAAGTCCTTATAATTTAAATATCATGACATTTCAAGTGGTAATTTATAAATAAACCAATCGTATTTGAAATATTTATCTATATTGATTAATTACATGAACTGTTTATCAACATTATGAAATTAAAAAGTTGTTCATCCATTTAGCCAAACAACCGTAATATCATGAATACGTTAAAATTGTAACTAAAATATTTTATGATTTTAACTAATAATCCTTTAAATAATGTAACTAAGATATTTTATGATTTTAACTAATAATCCCTTAAATAATATACATTAAAGTAAACAATAGACATATGTCATATTCAACCATAATAACATTGTTCTATTTTCTTTTTGTGATTCATGGATTTTATATTTTTACAAATTTTGTTTAAAGCATTATCAAAAAAAAAAACTTTGGTTTTACTATATAACTATTAAATGATAAAGACCCTCTTGAAGATCATGAAATTTCAATAAATTTTGATAGTATTAAATTAAATATACATTTTTATACTAAAATATTATTTTTCCTTTTCATACATACATCTTTCAAATTATAATAACAAGTTTTAAATGAACTTGATGATAAATATGTCATCGAGCGTTTTATTGATTTGCTAAAAATTAACGCCTACAAAGATCAAGTTGGCTAATATGAATTTTTTATTATCGCTATTCAAAATCTATTATTATTGCTTATACATATATGTATATATGATCACAACAATGTTTGATTTGGATAGAAATTTAGGTTTGAATTACAAAATACGGTTATTTGATTTACACTAAACTTATAGTTAATTTAAGTTTTAAAAAACTATTTTATGGGTTACAATAATTCTATGCTTCCTTATTATTATATGCATATTATATTAATTAATGTTTGACTATCCGCTCCTTCATAAAGTGGGGAACTGTTATAACTAAAATGTTTACAAATTATATAATTTATAACCGACATATATTTTTAATAACTTAACTTAAAAAAAATTGAAAAACATGAACCGTACTAAACTGATAGAGTATATGCTAGATGTTATTGGTTGTCGATTATATTATATAAAAATCCGGTTCACGGTACGATTTCATTTGACTTAACTTTTTAGTTACATAATTTATAAAATTAAATGTTGAAACCCCGCATTGTCGCGGGACTTCACCTAATAAGATATATTTTGATGGTGAATGGCTAAAAGGTGATGATGTACAAATCACTTTCCTTTGTCAAATTCAATAATATAAATTTTATTCATAAATCCTGTTCATTCAAAATTCACAAAGTGACAACTTACAAATTTAGATCATATAACATCAAATCATTGAGTCTCTAAGACATAATAACTAAAGATATATAAACTATTAAATATTAAATTAAATATTACAAGGTCAATGATATAAAATGTTAATTATGCATAATTTAAGATTTTAACGTTATAAAATAAAATCAATATTTTGGTCTTGTAAAAAAATAGGTTGTAAAGAAAAAATAAGTGATGTACGTATCTAAAAAAATTTAAAGAATATAAAAAGAAGTCAATGATACTGTTATTCTGATAATCATCTATAGGAAAACAAATACAATTGACTTTTTGTCTGGTAATCATATATAGGAAAACAAATAAAATTGACTTTTTGAGGGTCACAGTTAAAATAACAAAATAGGCTCGGTTCATAAGGTGGAGACGTGGAGTTATAACTTATAAACATACACGTACACATATATTAGTACACATAAAAGGATAGGCCACCTCTAAAACATGGCCCTGTTCGACGGCCCAAGTTGCACTTGCCCTGGGCCGGTTTTATAAACGTTCGAAAAAAAATAGTTACTAACGTATAGTTACTTAAAACTAAAATATAAGCATTTTCATGTTTAAAACATCAATCTACACAACATTTCACGCGGGTATATATATATATATATATATATATATATATATATATATATATATATATAGGGTTGGTGAAATGATGCAACATGATGATGAGATCTGAACCCCTACCTTGACTAAGAAGGTTATTCTTTTGCAGTTGATCTTTGATGCCTATCTATCCTATGTCTCGTACGCAGTATAAATCAGAACTGAAACCTCTTTTATACCCGGAAAAAACTTTATATATATATATATACCCCGTGAAATGTTGTGTACTCATACTATTTTAGTTTATGTCATTTTCTACATACCACATAGTCAGTGGTACATATAGTCAAAATTAAGATGCAAATAATTTCGGATGGATTGAAATTATCTCATTTATCTCACAAACAAAGTTTTATCAGTTTAAATTATCTACTTTTACCTTTAACTATGATACCCACTGTTTCAATGTGTGTGTAAAAATGACTTTCTCATATTGAAGCTAGCATAGTAGCATGTCAGAAAGTTGACATGAGGAGCCTTAACTATCTATATCTATACTACTATATAAAGAAAAGTCTTAAAAGGGGAAATGGTTAATGACCCTTCAATATGTTTATCACACAAATCATACCAATTAATACTCAACGTCTGCCATTTCAAAAGGAACAAAAACAATTTTAAAATAACTTCCAATTCAAAAGCCTATTAAATAGGATCATAACCAACCAAGGAATTTTGCTCAAAAAAAAAACCAATCAAAGAATCATATCATATCATTATTAATCCTGCCGTTTTATTTGATATAAATAAACTAAAATAATAATAACTTTCACTCCCAAACATTCTACTCTTTACAATATAATGATATATGATAATCAAATACAAACAAATAAGCCTATAAAATAGAATTATCTTATCAAACCCAACAAAATAACTACATTTTAATGCCTACCTAAAATATACTACAACAGGACCACATGTTAACCAGATTTCCTTTAGAGGCTCACAATCATGACATCTTTAGATATATAACCTCCAATGAAAAACAAATATATTTACAAAGAATTTAATTATATTTAAAATATCTTCCTGGCTGAAAATCTGTAACCATGGCTCAATTTTAGGTAGATTCCTGCTGCAAATGATTTGTAACTGATACCTAATGCTAGAAATCAGCCACCCATACACCCATTTCTAAATGTATATTGTAGCTTATTTGCCACCATTTATCTATAAATAAGATGCTTCACAAAAGAACATCAACTACAATTGGTCAACAATTTGAGACTCACCAACATTCGAAAATGGACACAAAAAAGGACCTTATGGTTGCTGCTCATGCTAATACTGATGTTACTCCTGAAAGAAAAAGAAAACGTGAAGCAAATGTGGAGGAGTTAAAGTGGAACACTAATATCATTGATCTAGAGATCTTCTACGATAACATTGTGAATTCATACTCTTTATTACATTATAATATTATATAAATGCTTTATGATTTTAATATACTAATGAATTTTATCATGTATTTTATCACTGCAGGATGTTTTTGATTTGGTGAAAACTTTTAGTGCTCTAAAGATTGATGAAAATCAGACAATTGACAATGCAAACCTTGAATTAATCGGTTCCATGTCCATTGAATGTGTCAAATAAAAGAGGAAGAACGAGGTCAACCTGTTGAAACGGGCTAGAGTCTATAGCTTAATTGATGAAATCGATGAAGTTAACGGTGTAATTGAATAAGATTAGTATCAACCTTTGTTCAGCCATATAATAGATTCACTTTAAATTCCACCTTATTTATGTTTTCATTCGACTGCTTTGCACTGTTTGCAGTTTGACACTACTATAAATAAATAAATATCTGTTCTTTAAAGTATTTATATACTTGACTATGAATGTTACCTTACCTTGTATTATTTGAAGCACTTGACAAAGACTCCACCTCAGTTGCAACAACATCATCAATTCTATGGAATAAACATGTCGCAATTAATCAACAATACATTAAAAAGGATAATCAAGCTAACTTACTATCCTCAACACACTTGCAAAGTTTAAACGAAAGCATTTACCACCTGCTATTAACAGTCTCTAACAAAGTTTTTAACACCACTGCATTATTGTGATAATTTTAAATTTGAAACTTAATTGTAATGATATATAAGTTTAACTTATTGTGACCTGATTACACCCAACAAAGTTGCTACAGATACAAATAAACTATATATATGCGTAGAGTATTTTGAAATGATACATATTCAAAGTTTTCTAAATTTTACAATTTGTATTACACCCATGACTATACGATTTCCAAATACATATAAACTATATGTATGTTTGCCAAATAAACTACATTAGACATATACAATATATATATATATATATATATATATATATATATATATCCAAATCAATCATCAAATACTCAAGCTATCATAATCACATGTTTAATTCATATAGCTGATATTATGTGACGCATATATACCAAATAATTGTCAATGTTACCATGAAACTTGGCTGGAAAATATAGACATAATTGGTTTAATATGATAGAATAGAGTTCTACTAAGTATCAATATTTTCAGCCACCAGATTTGGCACATTTATTGACATCCAGCAATTTCAATTAAAATTATTGACATCAATTAGTAACTGAAATGATTTACAGCGATTTCAGCCTTACTAGCAGCTATATTACCATGTAAAACTACATGCCTTATCACTATATATAGCCTAGGCTGAGACTCACATTTAGCAGTCACATTAGTCATATACATACCTCCAAGTTCTATGATCACTGGGCAATTTTCAGACCAACGCAGCATTTCATCCAACAGTAACCAGGTACACTTCAACTCCTTCTGCAATTCATCTGTAAATTATTATTATCAATGCCTAGGAATACAAATAGCATTCTCCATAAAAATGCCAGCTTTATACAATAAGTTGAATGCACTACAATTTCCTGATAATATGTATACTTCAATTTCAGTCCACCTGCTTCATTTTCTTTAATGTTTGTATATAAAACCAACAATGGAATTGTGTTAGTAATATATAAAATAAACCAGACTGACCCAACAAAACCCATAGTATTACTATAATTATATTTGCAGCTACTAAGCAATGAATCTATAAGAAGATATCTACTATAGTCATAATAATACACACTCTTCTAAAGTATCACAAACACTATTTGAATTGATATAGATAAGATAGATAATGTCACTTTTCTTCCTAATATTACATTTGTGTCTGACATCCAGATTAAATCTTTATTGTATTGACACGGATATTGTAGAAAATAGATCCTTATTGCCATCAACTCTTTTCTGAGCTTTCACGTATGGCTAACAATTATGGCTGTTTGAGTAATTTTTGCATGGAAGGACGTCAAAGCAGCAAGTTACTTATGTTACTACTAGATCCAAACCTAAGATACTAACACTACCAAATATTTCAACTAATAATCTCTTACCATAAAACATTCTATTTTGATTAATTTGATATGTACTAAATCATTTCAGAGAGATATAATCGCTGCAATTGTTCCACTATATTTGATCAAAACGTATGAAGAAATGAAGTTGGTGGGTGGTGTCTTTAAAATCAAGCATTTCCAAATCCAAGCAAGGGAGATGCTGATTTCAGGAGATATGAAAATATAGTTTCTTACGAGAAGAGTTAGAGATAATTATTGAAAATAAAACAGAATTTATTCCCCTGGCGGCCTATGAACAAAAGAAGATTAAGATACCAATTTATCCTAAGGTTCCTTCACTCAAAGCACTTGCAGGAGATAATACTACTAGAAAACTGATGACAGGTAAATCAACATTCTAATTCCAATCACATTTTTACCTTACTTTGACATCTATAAACTACAAATACTAAAAAATTATGTTGTTTTCGTTTTATATGTAGTTGGAAAAATTGTCAGAGGAGGCTTTGTAAGATACATACATCGTCATGGTCTATACAAAACGACGTCGATTAAATTATTCCTTATTGAATCGACATAAGTCAAGCTGTCTATTAAAATCTTTACAAACAAAATGATATTGTATGATTTCTTACATTTACTAACATAAAGTCGATTATGAATAGGAGTCACCTTATGAAAATGATATGGGTTAATGGTACACGAACACCTCCAATCAAGTTCGATAAACTCATTCAATGGAAGGAGATAATATATGCGATCCGAGTGAAACTAATTCATAAAAAAGATAGTAAGGTATACATTTTAACGAATTCAGCCTTTTTATTTATTTATGATGTTATCAAACAAGTTATATCAGCCATCTCTAAGTCTAACATAAATCTAAACTGCATGATTTTCAGTGAATATTTTAGTGTCCACTGACTTGACCGAAGTCATGTTTGACCCAGACATCCCGGAAGCAGAAGCCATCAAAAACATGATACCAAGGAAGAGAAAATTGTGTTTTAATTAAGTTTCTCATTGAAATGTGTTGCAATGAACTATGTTTTTATAAGTACCTATTATTAACTTACTTCTCGCATTTCAAGTTATATGTATCATCGAAAGTTCATCAATAAAATGTCAAGGCTATTTGAGATAAAAACAGCCAATAGATAGAGATAGTTGGTGATTTTACTTGGTTCTTTGTAAACATGGTACCTGATGACTATGTCAGGAGTTTATAGAAAAAAGTTGTCTTCCCAAACGAAACCTGCAAACTCGCAAATAATTGATACAAACATCATTTTTACAGTGAAAAACATTTTATGTTACTAAAATAAAAATAAACAATTCCTATTTTATGTATTGAAACAAGATAACAAAAGGCTGCCTAATCAAAAGTCCATCATCGAGATTTTAACTTTTTTCAAACACATCTTAAGTTTTTGCTCTTTTAAATCATCCAAACCACCACCACCAGAACCATCTTTTAAAGGTTCAGTTTCATCTTCAACAACAAGCCAAAACCCTATATTGTTATCATCAAAATTCAAAAGGGGCTTTTTTTTTTAAACAAAATTAATCAAATGCATACAATTAATCGATACAAACACATGAAAATCTAACCTTTTGTATATCATATATGTCGACTCAACGTCAGCAGAATTGAAGAACTACCAAAGTGGAGTTTTTTTTCTTTTTTGTTATGTTTTTGATTTGTTAATTGAAAATTTCTTATGAAATATTAGAGTCAAAAAGTCAACAAGAAATGGGGACCTTGAAAAAGGATTTGGAGATTGCTGGCGAACGTTGTGAATTTAACATTCAAGTTAAATAAACTAATCTCACAAATAAGTAAAACAAATTTAACACAAAACAAAACAATATTAATACTTTAACAGTACTTCGTATTACATTACATTACATATAAATAAGGCCAAATAACCCAAAAAGGTAATCAAATTGTCAAAATTTGACAATAAAGGGAATATCACTTTTATTGATGCTCAAAAAGAACTTACATTTGAAAATCATGCCCAAAAAGGATTTAAGTTGTCCAAAAACTTCAATTAAAGGTGTGATTACTATTTTAACTTTTATCTTTCAATTTCTTGTCAGTTTACCAATGTGGAGCTTAAATCTCATATATTAGTTAATACGTAATATTTTTGACCTAGAAAAATATCACTAGTTTTACTTTTGGTGTGTTTAAACTCGAACTTTATTTTGAGTGTTTAATCCTTTTTTGACACGGTTTCAAAATGTTTAGTCCTTTTCTGGCACAATTTCAAAATGCTAAATCCTTTTATGGCACATTTTTAAAAATGAAACGATAATTTTACTCTTAATTGAACATTTATGTCAACTTGAATCCTTTTACGGCATAATTTTAAAATGTGAGTCCTTTTTGAGCATAAGTAACAATGATATTCCATTTATTGTCAAATTTTGACAACTTGATTACCTTTTTGGGTCATTTACCCTATAAATAATAACTTAAACCTATCATTATCTCTTTATTATTAGTATTTCATTTATAACTGTGACAAACAATTAAATTAAATATACAAGATGGCAACTCACAAATTGATACACGTGGCTAGCAAATTGGTCTTGAATTCTTCATACGGTTTTATTTAGCCATATGGTGTTGTATTAGGTACATCCCCAAAATTCATCTAACAATGCTACTACACTTGGATTTAGGAGAATTATATGTATATAGTTATACACAACCATAATTTGCGATGGTTGTCGATTTCAATATTGGTAATAGGATACTAAGATTGTCATCAAATGTTTTCACTATAAATATAAATTATATATTGAAAAATTGGAACAAGCGTATAACAAAAATAACCGAACACGAAACTGACACGATTCCAGATGTTGGTGTTTATCTTTATTCTCGCACGTGAAACTTTATGTGGCACTCTCTAGAAGGATAACATGCTCCAATACAAAGGTATTAGTGGAACCCGTCAAAAAGTTCGATCAACCAGGAGTTTATACCTCAAACGTGGTCTATCAAGAAGTTTTACATGATAAATAAACTACGATAGTATGTCATTCAAGTACACATGATTGTAACTTCTATTTTGTCAATAAACGTATCAGTTGTTTATTTATTTCTTAAATTGAGTTGTAAGATTAACCTTTTCGTATTTCAAAATAAAAATAATGACGTACTACCATACTAATATCATTAAGTGTTTTATTAGCTCTATATTGTCACAAACATTCCACATCATTTTAGTGTAATGGACAATACTTATAGTACATTAACTTTCGCGGTCATCATCACCTTCTCCTTCTTCCGGACTTAGTAATTTTGAAACATCATCGTTTTAATATAAAGAGTGCCGCCGCAACGCGCGGGTACTAGGCTAGTTTCAAATGAATTCTCCGTGTATATATAAAAGCCCAATCACATATTTCAAAGTTTTGTACATGGGCAGATGTAGAGGGGCCGAGGGGGCATGGGGCAATCGCCTCCCAAAAAATTTCAAATCATGTAAAAAAAAGTAAAATTTAAAAGTATTTATCATATTTTATAGGTTTTGCTCCCTTAAAGATGAAGAAATAATTTAAAAAAATAAAAAATTTGCTTACACGCCCCAATATATGATACCTAGCTTCGCCCTTGGTTTTGTAACTCGTAATCTTGAAAGGGAAATAAAATATATATTTCAAGTGTATACTTGGCAATATGGATGTGTTCAACTCTTATGGATATATTGATTTCTTGTTAACTTTGTGTTTCGGGATATAACAATTAGGAAAAGGTAATACTAAAGAAACAAGATAGAAGAAAATCCAAACGGAAAATGTATGGACAATTATATTTGAGAATGAGATCAGCTAGTTACGAACAATTGGATATAAACCTTCACATCAAGAGCAAAAAAAAAGCTTCTAAGTAGTCAGAAATTCTTTCGAAGAAGACAACTAACGAAGATAGTAAAATCACTTGGACAAAATTTAACACCCTAAACTCGAAAATGCGAGTTTTCAAAAACTTTTCATAAACTATTAGTAATTGCTGAAACGTCTCATGATAAATAATTAAACTAGTCATTTCAATTTCACCAAACGGGGCGTGTTACTCATCTTTTAGTGTTTTGGTAATTAAAATGAAAACTCATAATCCAGATTAACAAATGAAAATGATAGATTTCTAATAAACTTAGCTTAGACATCTAGATGGCTTCGTCTGATTGTTCACTACCCCTCGCACATTATTTTCAAGATATTTCTATGGGGTGAATTTTTTTAGGCACTATCTATAATTCTATATGTATAACTGTATATAAGTAAACAAATAGCTTAATTTCCTACTCCTATTGAATGCATCATCTTATAAAGTGATTGTATACAAACAAACAAAATGATTACTTTGGAAAAGATCCAACTTCATATCTGAACACCTAAGAGATCGGAATCATTTCAACAAATCCAAAATTCAAGACTTGTTTTGTATAATTAAGTCATGTTTATTCTTAACCAAAGTTTGATACGTGACCAAATCAATAGGTGAACTGTTAATATGTTACAAAATAATGAATTACTCGGAACATACAAATAACTCAATTGCTTGGTAGAAATCCACTTAACTTACCACAACGACTAATAAACACTTAAAAATATTTGTAGAAAAATGTAAGAACCTAAACAAAATATGTAATCTATTTACGTTTAAAAATAGAGTGTGGAACTAAAAATTGATTTTGGGAACTAAGAAATGAAAAAGTATTAAGGATGAGACCAGTAGTTCAATAAAGCATCAAAATATGACTGTACTTGTGTCTTTTGTATTTTATTTGGATTACTTTTATTGCTTATTTTATTTGGATGAGGTTTGAAAAGTGAGGGTATTCACTGTTTGTTCACAGGCTATGCACCTAAATCCTAATGCATATGAATCTATAAACAGTAAAAAAAAAAATATTCTACTGCATATAGGAATCAAAGGGTATGCAAGTGCATGCCCTTGATTGTAAACAAGTCTGCCTATGTCCAGGAGTAAGTACAATATGTGATTTGTCCAATGCCTACATGACCCGTCCAGATATTGTTTAGAGTGTCCAAAAATTCAATCGACACGATCTCCATTCTAGCGATTTGTATCCATCGGAGAACAACTTGAAGTTCTCAATTTTTTAATCTCATTAAAGTATTGCTCATTTCATCACATGGAAACGACAATGAGAACCTTTAGGGTTGTTAATATGAGAAATATAATGCATCTATTGAATTTAAAATTTCTTTTATAATTCAAAATTTCAATTAATACATTACCAACAAAAGAAAATTTAATGTAAATTGTTAGTGTATTGATTATAATTATAATGGAAAAGTACAATAAAATGTAGGGAGCTGATAAATACAACATGGAAAATGTTTCATACACCAAAATTATGTTTTAGCATACTTGTACAGTAAGCTATAATATCCGTACAGTTTGGTGTATGGAACAAATTTGATGTTATATTTATCAATTCCCTAAAATGTATTTGTGAGTCCCTAATCACTATTATATTAGTGATTGTGAATCGTTAACAGTGAGTTAATTGTAGAAGGGGGGGTTGAATACAATTAAAAACTTTTCTTTTCTTTTATGATGAGTTATATTTGCTTAACAAGTTTTTAATCGTATTAAGGTAACAACAATATGAACACAAGTATGTATATAAGATAAACAGTTCAGATGCTGATACACATATAGCTGAAAGATAAATTCTTTTATTGATAAAATTTATCTCTTGTTGATTTGCGGAATAGATTAGCCAAAGCTAATCTAAATCAAACAATACAGCTAGTACAAAGAGATGAGCAGTAGTGGACAAACACGCTAACTGCTCACTCGCTGAGGTAAGCTAGTAGTGGACAAACACGCTACTAGTTTACTCGCTGGTGTTTACTTGTATCTTAGACAAACTAGTCACTGACAAACAAGTGACAATACAAGTAATCGACACAAATGAAGTACAACATACTACGCTATTTATAGACACTGAAATCCTTGATTTCCGGATCTGATAGACACGTGTCGCTGCTTGATTGGAGAGGTAGTTGAGATGTGATGTATCATGGCACGACATTCTGTCTTGGGAAATATCACCTTGTACCATAGACCAATCAAAAGCTTCCACGTTACTCTTTTCAAGTTACGAGGAACACGTGCTACGCCGTAGTAACGCCGAATGTTGACTTCTTATTTAATGCGGCATTTAATGCTGCAGTCGCTGATAAATATATCAATTCTCCTCATTCTCGATGCGAGCTAACATGCTCTAAAGAATGACTTGAACAGCTAATCTTCAGCGACTTCTTTTATTCAGCAGATGAGAGAACTTAAGAAGACTTGGAGACTCTCGCTGATAGATGAGTATCAGCGACACACATAGTTGAGTCTTTGATCTTTATGAATTCTTCTTCTACTGGCCTAAGATACAATCAGCGACAAGAAAACCTTCAGCAACACTATCTTCAACTTGAATCATACTTCATGTACAGAGAGTAATGCTCTCGCTGATGATGATCAGCGACACACAAAGTTGAGCATTATTCTCTTTCAGTAACTCAGAGTGAGAGAAGATCAGCGAACATAAACTTCAGCAACAGGAGCTTGACTTGAAACATTTCTTCATAGAGAGATCTTAAGTAAGTGGGTCAGAGACTTAAGAGAATAAGACACCATCAGTGACTTCGCTTATCAGCGACTAATGACTTCAACAATCTGCTTGTAGACATTATCTAAGTCTCCCCCTTAATCATTGAGATCAGCGACCATCTAGAGTTTGACGATCAGTGACTCAACAGTATTATACTTATCACCTATTCCTATTTAAGGTACACAACTTTAAGCATTTTAATTTAAGGTATCGAACTTTCAATTTGTAATCAAGTTAGGGACATGGATTTCACAAACGACGAGTTGTCACCGGATTTCTTTTTATAATTAACATATCTATTTAATTGATTAATATTCCTCGATCAATATTAATAAATATTGAGTATAATGAGAGACGTTAAAGTTGAAAGTTATAATGAGTTTTTGTTAATTTCTTTCTCATCACTCAATATTTTTTAAAATTGATCGAGGAATATTAATCGATTAACTACATATGTTACTTATAAAAAAGAAATTCGGTGATAACTCGTCATTTGTGAAATTCGTGGCCCTAACTTGATTACAAATCGAAAGTTTGATACCTTAAATTAAAAATTTAAAGTCGTTTACCTTAAATAAGATCGAATATGTATTAAAAAAAATCCCATTTTTCTAGACATGCATTCTTGGAAACACAAGATAAACGCATGCACCCTTTTATTTAAATAAATGGTATTATGTTTAATTAATTACTAGTTATATGTATAACTAATTGTTTTGGTCAAAAAATTACACAATGCAATTCAATGAACAAATTAGTAAAGTGAGGTAGTATGTTTGGATTTGATTTCGAGATAATTTATTTGAAAATTATATTTTGTGATGAATACTTGTAATTTTGCTAATATGGATTAACTTAGGATTAAACCTTGCTAAATATGTGATCAAAGACTTTGTAAAGGATGAATTTATATGTAATAAATTAAGATAAATGCAGAAAAATAAATATAATTCGGGATAATTCTGGGATAATGCAGTAAATGTGATCAAGAACGTAAGTTTAATAAAGTAAATGAAAGAAAGATGCAAGAGCACAGTGATGTACGAGGAAAACCCTTGATCTATGATAGATCGCCGACACAAAACCTCAGGAAGGATCAATCGATCCTTGCCTTATGTTTATCTCATTAAATGAAAAAGGTTTACAAACTAAAGAGCATGAGAATGATCGTCTAAGTGTGAAAATGATTAAGTGTGTGGGTGTTAACGAGTTGCAGAGAGTGTCTTTCAGTGTAAGTAATGAGTATTCGTTTACCTATTCGATCATTCAAGCCTCGTTTATATACTACAGAGCCTAAAACTATAATCTGAAATATTCGGGATCATCCCCGAGATTTGGTGGAGCGTGGCAACGTTCATATGACTGAGTATTGAGCACGTGTTGACTCCCTTCTCTGTAGTTCAAATATTCTTCAAGTAGTATACGATCCAAGGAAATCAGAACTAACTCCACACGTCTCGTATGACCTAGTCAAAATACATTAAACATGCAGAAATATTAGTAGCAAAGGGATCCCGAGATGTATGATATCTGGAATCCTTATAATAAGCATATATTATAAGATAAATAAGATAGTATTAAGTCCAATGCATTATATTATCCCAGACTTAGTCAGATTCGGGATAACTATAAGTTGGTGATCCTAAAAGATAAAACAATATCTATCAGGATGTTGTAATATAATAATCTCAACAGTAAGGTTACACAACTATTATCCCCATTTCAACATAATCTTAAGGATAATATAGTCATACGTGAGGATCCTGCATAATATAGCAAGTCAGGATCATATCTTTTCTTATCCTGATTGTAAGCCCAGTATCCTGCGTGTAAATCATCCAAAAGCAATCCAGGATCCTTACAAGTTATCAGTATAATAGCTGATCCGGGATCCTGAATGGTTAGTAAAAATTCTACCCACAACACTAATTAATTAAACAAACTCAACCTAGCAATTTATTTTAGCCCATTAATAAATATCTAGTTAGCTAATCTCTTATACGAAAGTATATCAAATGATTTTCAATCGGCCTTTGCATGTGATCGAATAGAAAATCTAAAATTTAAAGTTGTTCACCTTAAATAAGATTCCATAATAATATAATGGACTTTATATTATTATCATGGGCATGTCTTGGAATCATAATGACCACGGTCAAACGTATAGCCAACCCAAGAACATTGATTCCAACATGCACTACTTGCAATAATGACTACTTCTCTATGTTGCGGTTCCTAAGTACTCTTTGGGTTGCTCACATGCAAGAATTTAACATGTAGAAAATTGGCGTCATCTGGACGTTAACAACAAATTGCATTGTGGATGTTAAAAATATGTGTCATTAATATTGTCTCCGTCCCAAGTTTGCTACTCTATCCGTCACAAAGTAAGTGTTCACATTTTCATTTTAGTTTGTCCTAAAGTAATATATTAACTTTACCAATTTACATATAATTTACTTTTTCAGAAACTAATTTATAGAAGACTATGCTAAAAGTAAAGGTAAGATTGTAATTTTTCTCTTACGGTGTATTGATTACGTTTTTTTCTCAAACTTTGTGTAATCTGATTGTAGACACTTATTGTGAGGAGTATTAGAATACCATAATAATTTAAGATTCAGACGGTCAATTTTTTCCCATCACTTTGGTATCTGACACATGTATCATCCCGCTTATATAAATTAAATTTTTTTTTGAGGAACCAAACTTGAATATACACTTGCAGGTAGTTGTTCAAATAAATTGAGAAAACACATAATACTTATCGATAATTAATCTCGTGGACATCTACAATAAGTAGGGTCACATTATTACTAAAAAGACACGTTTTAATTGCTCTGAACTCGTCATACTTGATAAACTTAAAACACACATATCGATAAATACAAAATTTTCTTATTTTTAAATTAAACAAAATATATAATATATAACTTATATATTAGAATCTTGAGGTAGCCCGTGAATTTCGCGGGTTATTATCTAGTTTGAAAGAAAAAAGTAATGTAAATCATTAAGTAACTAACATGAAGTATTATTTGTAGAAAAATAGTTTAAGTATGAAAAATGATACAAAGAAAAAGAAAGAAAAAAAATTCATCCCACATTGGATGGAGGGAGAGAAGTCCAATATAAATATAGAGGTTAAAGATGACATCAACCTTAATAGTTGAAATCTAGTTATATTTGTTTAATTTAGGTAGTTACTCAATTCTATCTATTAATTTAGGTACTTACTTAATTCAATCAACCTTTAAATTTTTAGTATAGTTATTATTTATTGCTAAAAACTTTTACCTAGATAAAGATCTTTTTATGATCTTAAACGAGCTAACTCGAGCTCGAACTCAACCTCAAATATGAACACATCAAATTTGAGTTTGTAATCAAACAACTAAAGCTTGAAACTCAGTTTTAAGAAGTTAAACGAATGAGCAATGCTATGCTTACATACAAATGTATACACAAAATATTTACATAATGAGTTGTCATCATCACATTGGTTCACCTATTCTCTCTCTTCTTTCTCTCTCTTTATTTTATTGGTGTCACGTCATTATGTATCTAAATTTATGTAATAAAATCATTTCTCTAAACGAATATCAAGCTAGAGCTCGAACACCGAAAATTATTCGAGTTTGAATTCGAACAAATTGTGAATTTTTTTTATTGAGTCCGAGTCGAGTATGAACCAAATAATTTTTAAACGAGTCGAGCTGAAATTCTTACTGTTTGACTTGGGTCGGTTCGTTAACAGCCTAGACCGACGTAGAATTTTTTTTGGGGGAAAATAATGATACTTGGACTAAAATGAAGGATGATGATATTTCTACCATTTGATAAATCCACAAAAACTACGCAATAATAAATTGTATTGTACAAATAAATAATAAATAATGCATATTAACATAAATAGATTCAACGTGAGATTATATTAATTAAAGTTTTCATGATCTTACACTTTATTGCTCTCTGGTAAAAATCCAACAATAACGATGTAATTTACATACATACAATTATCAAAGATAATTCTACTATTTCTAACCTATTTCAACTCAATTATTACTATTGTAACTCACTTATTAAAAAATAACTAGCCTTATACCCGTGCAAAGCCGCGGCGATAAATAAATTTTGGCAATCTTTAAAAAATATTGCGGCAGTTTACAATTTCACCGATAGTTTCTTGTGTCTTTTTTCCCATCAAATATGCGAACAACTCTAAAAGCATCTCCGTGTTTTGATTTTGAGTTTATCATTTCGTTATATATTAAACTTTACGTTTTTTAATATTTGATTAGACGTACTTTCATTTGATCAATTGAATGTATTGAACTTGTAAATATCGTCTATTGTATGTATATTTTTCTTATATAGTAAGACAAAAAAAAGAATAATTTTCATACAATATACACGATATTTACAAGTTCAATACTTAACAAAACAATAAACTATCCTACAATTAATCCCTCAACTTCAATATTGATGCGGCACCCTTCGTACCTGCAGGCCAATGGCCTTCATGGTATATAAAGACTTCTTTTAAGCAACTATTTTTAGTCTTCTACATAGGTATGACAATTTTTGAGAATAGACTATTATCAAGCCTACCTCTCACTATCATTAGGGGTTTCCAAAAATATGGGAACCCAAACCCATATTCAAAATATCCAATCCAATAATCCATTCTAAAAATTCATATATCCAAAAATTCATAACTCCTTTATTATATCTAATTTCTTTTCCTTTTTAAAACCCTAAATTCATTATACACTTGCACCTTAAAAAGTCCATAACAAATTATATCCATCTGAGTTTTTTTTTTTGAAAGGCAGTTGTGGAATCACTGACGGACCATTTTTGGTCCACCCGATCATCTCCACAAGCGGTTACTCCCCTGGAATTGAGTAACCGCCCCCGAGTTCGTAACCAAGGCGACGCCCTAAAGGGGTTGCTCTCCCATATTTTGGATGGGTATAGCGTCGCAGGAGTCCCCCTCACAACAAGGCTCAAATTCATCACTTCCAGGAAGAAACCATATGGAAAACTCCCTGACCATTTGACCAAGACCCTAATGAAATTTAAGATGTCTCCTCCTGGGTTTGAACCCATGACCTCTTGGATAAAATCCAAGTAGTCAACCAACTGAGTAGTAGGTGGGGGACATATCCATCTGAGTATTGATCCCTTTCTCCCATGAAAGTGGCAGACAAATAAGCTTCTTGTATTTTCAATTTCTTTGTTCATTTGAGTCAATATTTTTCTTTTGAAGAATTAGCTGGAATATTTATGATTTATGTTTACGAGTGACGGTTGGTTTATTTGATTTTACTCCCGTAGTATATTTCTATTGTTTCCTTTTGAATCAAGTCAAACTAATTTGTATTTGTCTCAAACTTCTACCAAAAAAGCATTTTGATTTATATCCACATAGCAGTTTTTATATACATGAAATGCAACAGATTGAAGTCTTACTTTGGTTATTTATTTTTTTTTACGTCAATTATATCAAAAATCTCATATTTTTCGATTTCTAATTAAATTTACCGATATTACTTCTTCTTCCTCAAGATGTAGAAAATGGCTTTCGTATTTTCGGATAATCGGATATTTGAAGATATCCGAAATTCCAAATTCGGATAGAGAAATCAGATATCCCAAATTTCGGACATCCAACACCCTAACTTTCATTATATGTTTCATTTTATAATTTATA
This sequence comes from Pseudognaphalium luteoalbum, assembly GCA_963422505.1. Taxonomy (NCBI): domain Eukaryota; kingdom Viridiplantae; phylum Streptophyta; class Magnoliopsida; order Asterales; family Asteraceae; genus Pseudognaphalium; species Pseudognaphalium luteoalbum. The sequence continues at coordinate 70,504,794 of OY730194.1, read as the reverse complement.
AATTGAAAAAATAAAGTTATGCAATCAGGAAACTTTGACTAATACTAATTCCTTGAAAATATGAATAAAAGTTTTTCCAATGTTAATATTCAAAAAAATTACCCTTTGCTTCATTTTACTAATATTTTCACACCTATCAAAGTTATCAATATTTGAGTAAGAGTTATATTTTCAAAACCATAATTGCTATTTCAGTATTTCAACATCATTCTAATATAATTGAGAAAAATGCAACAAATCAAGACAAGGCCATATTTTAGCTAACAAACAAAAACTTGGAGTATTCAAACACACAACAGTCATGAAAGGAAAATTGGTCAAAAGAGAACAAAAACCAAGAATAAAAAACATTTACGAACCAAAAACAATCCACTTGAATCACAAATTCAAAGATCCTAAACACAGACGCGAAAACTACCTACACGGCTTACACAAGGTTTTCCGGTCGACTCGATTGACTCACAGAAATTAACACCAACTACCAAATAATGACAAATCTAACACAAAAACCCACGTATGTCAACGGATCTGGAAGAAAGAAACAAACTCGACTTAAAAAGGAAGTATCTCGTTTAAACTCGTCGGGTCTCAACACCAAACGATGGAAACCAACGGTGGTCAACTTATAACGACAGATCTTCCTTAAACTCGTCGGGTCTCAACACCAAAAGGTGGAAACCCGCTTATTTTAACCTACCGAGTCGGATCTAACGAAAGCCAAAGTTACCGACGAAAAGAGACGGTGGTGATGGCAAATTTCGGAGGTGATGATGACAAAAAGAAGATTTGTGTAAACACACACAATTATGGATCTACAAAAATTAATTATATATGGATCTAATACAAAAATTAATTAGCTATAAATAATTCATGAAATAAAAGTTGAAAAATATGTGGATCTAACACACACTATTATGTGTAAATCCAGAATTTTGAGTAAGGCGGAAGTGACAGTCACTTCAACAGTAGTCTAAGCAGCGGTGGTTGAGGTTTGCATCCCTTGTGTAGTGAAGAAAGTGGAAGTAGTCACAGCGGTGGTTGTAGTCAGTGGTGGATGGTGGTAGTGGTCACGGTAAGAGAATCAGAGAGGAGATCGAGAAACTGTTATGCGTGTGTTTTTGGCGGTGTAAACTATGTGTTTTGTTGCAAGTTAAGTGTATATATATGTGGGTAAAATGTTTTTTATGTTGTGTGTGTGTTTGCAAAATTTGTAGTGATTGGTGGATGGAGGTTTACACGGATTATGATCAAAAGGTTGGAATTCAAGTTTGAATAATGAATGGCTGAGATTAGATATTGGCTGAATTTTAAGACATGACCAAATGCATTATAAAGTAGTAAAGATAATATATAATCCAAAATCATGTAGTGCATATAGTTTATGGCCACTGTATATTTAATAATATATATAGTATATAATAAAAGAAATGTGAAATGAAAAATACTAGATTTATTTAATAATAATATAAATACTACTAACATATTTACTATTTCTATACATAAGTTGTATATATATAACTATTTATAAAAAGTTTATATATTAAAAACGGAAAATTTATTTTTATCAAACAAAAGTGCACGTCCTTTTCACAAGGACTAATTATGATGGTTATTAGATTTTAAAAGGACTAAACATGTAACTTTTGTTTCATTGATAAATAAATCCTTAAACCCACACAATTCACAATTCTTTGGTTTTCGATCCAAACCTTTGCCTCTCGATCTCTTCAAACCGTAAGTTATATTCAATTGTTTTTACTTTATTGTCTGATCGATCTTGTTTATGCTGAGTCTCGATTAGCACGATTTAATACATCTTTCTTGGTATTTATTTATAAAATAAATCCAGGGTTTAATGTTTTGAACACCTGATACTATACATAGATATCGCGCTTACATCTTCTTCTTGTTGTTGTTGTTGATTAGTCATGGCGGCCTGGAGAATGCAACGGAGATTACTATCTCTCATCACCAAACAACCTAATCATCCCTCTTTCCGTCCAGGTATCCATATATCTACGTATTTTTCATGAACGAACCTACCAACTGATTGAAACCCTAGGATACTTTCTTTTATATGATTATCATTATTATTTATATTCAATTGATCGTTCCATATGTTTAATCTAATCATTTTTATGTTATCAAATCATGTATCTATGTATGTATACGTTGTACAGATTCATCACCTCAGTTTCTTCCAACTGTTAATTCGTTTCTTCGCGGTGAACACTTTTTCAAAAGACAGACACGAACGTTTTCGGAAGCTTCGATTTTAAACAAAATTGAGAATTCGGTGACTGCTGATCAACCTGCTGTAATCAACGACAGTGAGGTCACGTTCACTGCTAAATCTGAACTTAAGGTATCTCCAAGACATGATATGGCCATGATGTTCACTTGCAAAGTATGTGAGACGAGATCCCTGAAGACGATTTCGCGTGAATCGTATGAGAAGGGTGTGGTGGTGGCTCGCTGCGGTGGTTGTGATAACTACCATTTGATTGCTGATCATTTGGGGATTTTTGGTGAGAAAGGGAGCATTGAGGATATTTTGGCTGCTCGTGGTGAGGAAGTTAGGAGAGGGAATTCTGATACTTTGAATCTTACACTAGAGGATCTCGTTGGAATGACAAAATCCTGAATATTAGATGCTTTTATTGTTTGGTAAGGGTATAATTAAGCGTTTGTTTTTGATGTAATAGACAGAATGCAATATGAAGTTGGTCTTATTACATTGTGGGATTAACGCAGTGAATAGTAAAATGTTAGGCTGTATAAGTTTCGGTTAGTTGGAAATATTTTAATTTATGCTACTTTCGTTGATATTATTTGTTCCTCATCTCAGTTCTTCTATTTACTGCTTTTGTTTGTGTTTCTTTCTCTATCAGCCAATATAATGTATAATTATATTTTACATCTGCTGACTGTAAGAAGTAGTTAAGATGGCATTTGAGTATATTCAATTTATAGTCTGCCCTTGTAGGTACAAGTATCTAAAGTAATCTAATCGTGATTTGGTTTGTTCATGGAGTTGTGGATTGGGGACACAATTGCATATCTATATGTAAACTGCTTTGATTGTAGTAGTTTATGTTAGTATGATTAGATGGTTGTTTGGACAAGCCCTGCTGTTATATAGTGATGTAATGTGTTTTTGTTGCTACCCTGTGATTCATTATCTGAATGGGTCAGACGGGTAAATGGGGTATTGCAGCACTAGGTAGAGGGGTCTAGGGATGCTGATACGAGTCTTGGTTCAACTATAGGGTTGCTGGTTGATAGTCACTACTAAAAAATGGTCAAGTGCAGCTGCCTCTTCGGTTCGTAGTGCTGATATTAGTGTTTATGCTGGTATTCCCATTATATGGTGCTTCTGTTCTTATATATAAATTATGGGCACACTTCGGGGAGCGTATATTTAGCTACTGTCACGGATTAGCAATATGTGCAGAACATCACTTTCTGTAAGGAATTGCTGAAATCTAATAGTATTAGTTCATTCATATATGCCTTCCATTACTACCGTAGCAGAGTGAGAAAGTGGTGTCACTGGTAAGTGGGCTATATGGTCATGACTGTAAATTATCCAACACATTATGCTACTGCTCTGGTGCTACTGAGCTACAGTTAGTGTATGAACTTGTTTGTCTTGACAGTACCATAACTTCCAGTGTTCAAAATATTTTTTTTCAGGTCATTTTCAGCTATTGTCTTTGGTATCGGTGTAATTACCAAGTCTAGCTGCTGCAAAATGGAGTGAGGATGCAAGGACATGGGGTCAGAGCAGACATATAGATTATAAAGTTGTAGGGTTCCTTAATGCTTAGTGTGTTAAAAATTGAATTAGTCAAGAGTGATTTGAGGGGTGGCACTTCCCAAAAAATACTTTCTTTAATGTTATTTGTTCCTTATCTCAGTTCTATTTACTGCTCTTGTTTGTGTTTCTTTCTCTATCAGCCAATTTCTTGTATAATTAGTTTTTTAGTATTTTACATCTAGAGACAGTAAGAAGTAGTTATAATGGCATTTGAATATGTTCAATTTATAGTCTGCCTCTTGTAAATACAAATATATAAAGTAGTCTATTCTTGTTTTCGCTTGGTCATGCACAGACTTTACGAATTTCTATAAAAATATGTGACCTTTAATACAATTGATAAGATTTGTGTGATGTGGACCAAGTCCTTATTAGTTAAGGTTCTGATCCCTATAACTTGTCACCAACTTGCATATTATATGTAAACCGCTTTGATTGTAGTAGTGTATGCTAGTATGATTTGATGGTGTTTGAATGAGCACTGCTGTTATATAGTGATGTAATGTGTTTTTGTTGCTTCTGTGTGATTCATTAGTTGTAATGGGTCAAATGGGTAAATGGGTATTGCAGCACTAGGTAGAGAGGGGTGTAGAGATGCTGATACGAGTCTTGGTTCAACTATAGGACTGCTGGTTGATAGTCACTACCAAAAAAATGGTCAAGTGCAGCTGCTTCTTTGGTTCGTAGTGCTGATATTAGTGTTTAAGCTGGTATTGCGTTTACATGGCGCTTAAGTTCTTATATAAATTATGGGTCACACACTTCGGGGATTAAAAATTTGTGCAGAACATCTATCTGTATGGAATTGCTGAAAGCTAAGGGTGTTGTCCTATACTCCTATTCATATATACCTTTCATTACTACATAGCAGAGTGAAGAAAGTGGTGTCACTGGTTTGGCTTATAAAGTGGGCTATGTGGTTATGACTGTAAATTATCCAACACCTTATGCTACTGCTCTGGTGCTACTGAGCTACGGTTAGTGTATGATGAACTTGTTTGTCTTGACAGTGCCATAACTTCCACTGTTCAAAATAATATGTTCCAGGTGTTTTTCAGCTATTGCCTTTGGTGTAGGTGTATCTACCAAGTCCAGCTGCTGCAAAATGGAGTGATGATGTAAGGACTTAGTATCAGAGCAGACAGAGATTGAAAAGTTGTAGGGTTGCTGATGGAGTTCGTGTGTTAAAAACTGAATTAGTCAAATGATTTGAGGACACATGGGTGGCATCTCCAAAGGGTGCCAGCAGAGTTGCAACTTATGGAGTTTAAACTTGCTCCTTTGGTTCTGCAGTTTAGATACAATCACAGTTGTAAGACAAGGACGTTTGTAGGAATGGATTGTATGGGTGTACATGTTATTTATAAGGGGCATAATAGTAGGTTGGCGCTGCAGATTGTTTCCCACAACAAATGCAATATATGCCTTGATTCAATAAAATAGTTGATTTTTGGGTGTGCTTGCTGAAGGTTTGAACTTTAAATCTGTAATTTGAAGCTGCAGTGCTAGAAAGCATTGCTCAAGACTTGCTGGTTTTGTTCTCTTTTTGTAATGCATTATATCCATCTTAGGAGGTGTTTGCGAATCAGGATTGCATATTCAAGTGCCCAAATAATGTGGTTGCTTGTCGTACATCCCAATGGGGCATATCATTTGTACATACCACTCTTCGTTTTACTAAATAAAGTTTTCATATATATAAAGAACATTTAACCACATATTTGATAATCTGTATGGCAAGTATTTTCCATTCACCATTCACCAGAGCCGTATGATAAACCATCTAAAAGCCAGATGTTTTCAACCTTGGTTTCAAGTCTTCATCAAAGAAAGATGATTACGCATATCTGAAAAATTATCTAACTAGTAGATTGAGACACGATGATGAAACTAACACCGATGATTATGAGAGATAATTATGTGAAACATTGTATTAATATTCTGAAAGTTTCGCCATCTTTTAAGGCATACGAGTTATATATACAATGAAGCCTCAAATTCTATTATGGGATTTGCAGGTCTTTTCTTCTCTTATTTCGAATCTTTCTCGTAAAAAGAAACAATGCTACTTGTGCTACTTGCACTTTAGTGTCACAGTGCGCATGTTTTTTAAATCAATGTTCCACAACTCTGTTTAACAAACATTCTTGATTTTAGTTTGTCAAATACCTTCTTAATAGGTTTTGAACATATTCTAAATGTCTTATCAGATCCAAATAATTGGGAGCATTCTAGATGTATAAGCCATAAACCAAATATTCTAAAAAGGAATTGATATATACAACAAAGAAATTGATTCTTACACCACTAGTACAATAGTTATTGCATATAATACAAGTACATCATAGCATAATTTTAGTAAATCATTTATTTTGTTGTATTTATCAGCCGCATTCTAAAACATTGTGCAAAAGTGTCTGTTTCACACTGATATGATGAAATCACATTTTCATATTTACTTGGGTTCTATATATCCTAAAATGAAATACATTTTCCATGACTACCAGAATGCATTATATAATAATGTGATCAATAGATAACCTAGCTTCCGTTTTTCTTTTTTCATTTCTTTTCAACCTCTTTGCTCAAATATATGCCATCAGTTTACTATAATAGTTCAAGGTTTAAATTAACCCATTTTATATAGACTTCAGTACAAGTTTTCAGTTAATTTGGTTAAACAATATATCAAAATAAATGAGCCAACATGCAAGCCACTGGGTGAAATCAAAAATTGCAATTGTGTGCATACAGTCAACACGACACTGCTGGTTAATAGTTACTACCATTAAAGCTGCCAATGATCCAGCATTTAGGCTCAGGTTTGAAATAGTGTGCAAACTGATATTTAACGGTCATAATATGTGCTAAATCCAACATAATTCAAGTCTAGCAACAAAAATGTAAACTCTTTACTGATACAAACCATTAGCAAATTCAACGCAAGACTGTGCTGTTGCTGCAGAAGCTTATAAGCACGAAACCTCTTCCAAAGTCCAAACATCTTCACAGGATTGCCAAAACAGAAAACTACCCTACAATAGATACAAGCATATATTAGAAAGATTGATGAAAATCATAGTATTATATTAAGCAGATGAGTGCATTATACTTCAAGTCATGCCATTGAAAATCTAACAAATAATAATAAATACAAAGGTCAACTGAGCCCAGATCCATGCCCGTTGCTTGTTCTTCTATTGTGTTTTCCAATTTATCACAAAACATTTGGTTTTTCTAATAATCGTTAACTAACTGCACTAGAAAGCAACAGAATCTAAGATCATAAACTCAAAACCAGAATTATAACAATTGGCATCACCAAAATCATCCATACCATTTAAGGGAAATGACCACAGCTAACACATAAACTTGTGCATTTCTGAGCATCAGAAATCAACAAGAATAGCAGACATTGTCATAACATCTTGCTTCAAATACAAGGATTTAAGAATAAAAATTAACTGATATCTTTCAATTCTTTATCATTAAAAAATTTGATGACCTATCTTAATCAGATCTAAAACATTCTGAATTCAGAAGTCAACGAGAGTCATATAAGCCTTTTTTCTGAGCTTAACAGAGTCATATTACTATATTAGAGACACAATTACCTTATCATTCAGAAATTTGATAAAATAATTATTTAAGGTCTAAAACATTCAGAAGTCAACAAGAGTCGTATAAGCCTTTTTCTGAATTTATAGCAAAAATCCATACACATGTTTAGATCCATACATAGACGACACAGAGTTTATTACATTCATGAGTTACAAAGAGATCATTTTTTGGTACATTCTATTCTTCTACCTAGAAATATTAATGAGCCAAGTAGTCCAAGAATCGGGATATTTGGTCATGAACACGCATAACTAGGTTGCAATAGTTCGGCTCAAGCTCTAATTTTTTTCATATTAGTGCCCAAGCTCGAGCTCAAACATTTACCCATCCTTACTGTTCTAAACTTTCAAGCTCTATTGGCTCTTTTCATATGTCAAACTTGATTAATCTCATTCACGATCTTACAGAATTAATTGTGTTAGTGCTAAGATTAAATTTCATATTATACTATCACTAAATAAAATATATATAACACGAGAAACACTAAATTTTATGCTTGAACTGATTTGACTTAACAATAACTCAATAAGATAGTAACACCACAAACTGTCGAACTTACTAAAATTTATTATGTAATATAACAAAGTTGATCATGCATGTCATATAAGATCATCACAGCAAGGAAACCTTCAAACATTTTAGCATAATGTTATTCATGACGACATAAAAATATCAATAATTTCTTTTTGATATGACTCCGTGTGTTATATCATATTTGTCTATCAGATAATTAACCCAGAAAGAAGAACTTGATGATTTGTTGTTACTTGCGCTCGATAAATTTCTATTTTTAAGTTTAATGGTTAATTTTTCTTTGGTCGTATACTTTTCTTTGTGTTCCGACTAATCAGTCATACAGTCATAAACGATCTTTATAAACTTTGCAGAACTAGGGTGTGAAAAAGCATAAGCACAACCATAATGGATAAAGGAGAATGAGATTTGAACATCAAAGTAATTTAGAATAATAAGGTTTGAAAGATTTACGTAGGCAAAAAGCTGCTAATCTTTTATTTTAATTATTAGATATTATATACTGTATTACTTTAAAATCTTTTATTTGATATTATATATATTTATAAAAGGATCGACGAAGAATGAAAAGTTTAAACATAAGTAGAGTAAAAAGTGCAGTTTCAAGTATTTATTTATGTAGGTTCTTTTTAATAACTTAACAAAATCTTGAAAAATGACCACTTCAAAACCAATCATCAAAAGTATGATGTAACGACTAATGTGTGAAGCCAATATCATAATGAACTAAAGGATGTTTTGAATTAATCATGGATAAGTTATGTTTCATCTCTAGAAGGTTTAGTGCAAAATTAAAATTTTAGGGCTCTCACCAAAATCATATTTAGGCACATCCTTTTTAAGTAACTTTAAGTCTAAATGACATACATAGGATTAATTAAGCTCTTGCACAAGCTTCAATAGATCATAAACATGTAAGTTAAACCTTTATATGTGTCAATTTGTGTGTTTGTGTGTGTGTGTGTGTGTGTGAGAGAGAGAGGGAGAGAGAGAGAGAGCAATATCAAAATACTAAAAAGAACATATAATGATACAGGTAAACCTTAGAGTGTTTCATATAATATTAAGTTCCTAACCTGCTACTAAAATTGTAATGATGTATTAGCTTTGAAGCATAACAGCATACGAACTAGACTTAAAACAATCAAACAAAATTTCACACAAGTTAAGTCGAACTTGGATTTGAAAGCTCGGCTCGTGAAACTAACCAATAACACACAGAATCGAGCTTGAAAAATCATCAAGCTCGTAATCTAGTAGCTTGCTAAATGCTAGACTCGTTATCACAACTATTTATACCATAAGACTCCTTATCATAAAGAAAAGACTTCTACCATTTACTGTTCTCCAACTTTATATGTGGTTGCCACTACAATAAGTTGAAGTATTTGCAGAAGAAGAAAAAATAGAATTACAAATTCTTCTTTATCAATTTATTTATTACGTTTTACCATTCATACCTTGACCATAGCAGGTGGCTGTTCAGCATATACCTAGGTTTCTTCCTTTAAATCAACTAAAGTAACTAGATATGGTGCTTGATACTAGTCTGCATAATGTGCTAGCATGTAACTCAGTTTATTATTAGGTTGTCAATTTGTCATATATAGACAGATGCGTTTCATCAATTAATATCATTACTCAGCATTTGTATCATCGATCATACATTGACAGTACAAGCAATCATATGGTCATACACTCATACTTACAAGCATTGTTTCCTTTATTAGTTAAGCCAACGTTTGAAGTTTGAGTAACATAACGAGCAATGATGAAACATCTATTAATTAGTCAGTCATCAATAATCATGCAAGCATGTGTGACACTGCATGAGCAGTATAAGCTAACAATGCATGAGGGTCAAATTGTAGTTGGGATCCACAGGAAACTAGGGGTGAACTATAAAATGTCTAAATGAAGCTTCCTTATTTCTATCAGATACGTTTAGCGCGTGATGTGTAGTAATTTCTCTAATGCATGCACGGTAGATAGTTTTCTGGGGAAAAAGGCAGATCTACCTTTCATGTCTCATTACAAAACTTCACATTTCAGGTATGTCACTGCTATCATTTTGTACAGTAACTGGTTGTTTATTATACAAAGAAAATAATATGAAAGCATATACTTGGAGAGTTTGGAAATATTTGTAAATGGAAAAAAAAACACGGTTACATGATGAAGCAAAACTCTCTCCTAACTCATGGTTGTTCTCTCGGATTGGATACAATCTCTTTATCTTGCTTTGATGGGTTTATTCCCCTCACAAAAGCCATAACTTATATAGACCTCCAGTTACGTTTTTCACATGTTTTTACTTGTACTGTTCAGAATGCTAAAATACGATCGAGATTTGTTACTGCAACAATGTCTTACACTCTACTGTATTACATTTCCATCACTGGAACAATACTCACAAATACACGCATTCAAAATGGTACACAAGAATGAAACCACATCCATATGTTTAGGATTCATGTGTACATCTGGCAACAATTTGGTCAATTCAAAGTCAGACATATAAAGTAAGCTATCATCTTAGAAACTACTAATACTTCAAGCCACTAAAATGATTATCATCATGAGGTAATCCCTACATTAGCTAATAGTATCTTATATATGAAGCCTAAGTTACAATTGTTCATATGGTAGCAAGCAAACCTAATTGAGCACAAAAAAGCTATTACTATATTATTGGCCCATAAAACACATTTAAGCATGTCCAGAAACGCAAGAAACATAAAACTGCACATACCGTTACCCGTCACTGCTACTACTGCTGTTGTTGCTGGTTGCTAGGTGGAGGCGGCATCCCAGGGCGTGGAGGTCCAAAACCAGGCATCTGTCCACCAGGTGGAGGCATTCCAGGTCGTCCAGGTGGCGGCGGACCAGGCATACCAGGCCGTGGTGCTCCACCCATCGGTGGCGGTCCCCTCATCATCTGAGGTGGTGGAACCATACCAGGCCTCTGCCCATACTGCCCAGGCGGTGGATACTGACCAGGACCAGGAGGCCGTTGTGCAAACTGAGGTGGCGCCATACCTGGAGGTGGTCCACGTGGCATCTGAGGTGGAGGACCTTGTCCAGGGTACGGCATTTGTCCAGGCCTGATCACCGGAGCTTGAGGAGGATAATTCATTGGAGGTCTCGAGATCTGCGGTTGCATCATACCAGGAGCCGGTCCACCAACACCTCTAACCGGTCCAGATAAACCCGGTTGAGCTTGAATCAACGGTGCAGTAGGTATTCCACGGCCAGCAGCACGGCCGAGACCAGGACCAGACAACGGAGCGCCTCCGGCAGCTTTCGCACGGTTTTCATCGGGCGGCGGAGGTCCTTCAACTGTCATGGAAATCACTTCTTCGCCGCGTAACAGAACGAGTCCAAGAGTGCGACGGTCTTCGCGCTCTTCGGTTTTTTTGGATCCTTTTGCCGGTGGAAGTTTACGGAACTCTTCGCAGTCGCCGATTACGAGATTCATGTGGCGATCGAAAGCCATGAATTTGCCGACTAGCTGACGGCCATCTTGGATTGTGATACGCATACGGTAATTGATGAACTGGAGCATTTTTGAACTCTTAGACATCGACATTTTCGCTGATGTTAGAGTTAGGGTTAGGGTTTCAGAGATTTAGGGTTTTTGAAGCGGAGGGAAGCAAAGGGTTCAAATGAGGAATGTATTGGATTGAAGGACTGAGAGTAAGAGTTTATAAACAAGTCCCTAAGGTTTAAAAATTGCTTGTAATAGTCCTTACCTTTATAGTTTTTTACATATAAGGTTCTATAAAACTATAAAGTATGGTAAGTTGTAGGATAACACCATTATAACGAATTTAACATTTATGGGTAAAGGAGATTAACGAACATAATTAAAATTCGTAATCTATTTTAATTTAAATTTTCAATCTACAGGATTAATAAGTTTCATATGATGACCGTTAGTTAAAAATGATTTTTTTTTACCTATTAAACGATTCACCATATACATTTACATAAAATAACTCGGTGACAAAAATTAAAATTATTAAATCGTAGATGACAACAACATGCATGTTGATATTGATTGTGCTTAAAGTGCAATACATAATGCAAAAACTAGTAGAAAATTTCTATGTAACACATTTAATAGTTTTAAAATAGCTAACTATTGATTTTTTATTATACTGATATGAGTTTTTTATCCTCGCAATAGACTTTACAGATATGATATGGTCCATGTTTAATTCATTTATAGCATTCATTTTTTTTAAAAGATTAAAGATATGATATGGTCCATTCAAAGCCATAGACAATTCATTTTTTTAAAAGATATGTTATTTTTTTTAAAGATAACATAAGATGTATGTATTTTTTTTTAACAATAATTTTGTATTCATTGTAGAAGTTTATTTATGTGTGAAGTTTTGAACTAATCTATATCCTTCTGTACCCTTATGTAAGTGTGGGTACATATCACATATGTACTGATAAATGTAAATAAAAATAAAATTGTATCGTCCATCACTTTTTATTTCCATCTCATTCCAACTAGGTGACTAGATAGATCGGTAACACCCGCATCACATATTAGACTATTTTCTTTTTACGAAAGTGCCATTGCCTGCAATGCGGCATCAAGGTGACCCTTCAACCTTGAGGTTGAGAGCTCAAGTCCTAGGGCATAACAGATTGTGAATATTTGTTGGTTGTTGTGTATATATATATATGTGTGTGATAGTAGTGGTAGAATACTTGCCTATCTAAAAAAAATTATTTTTTTTTGTAGATATCAAAGCACGACTAGATTTGTGTCTAGGGTGGGTTGTGTTTTCGTTAGTAAAAATGTAATACCACTCTGTAGATGTGTACATGTGTTTTGTTCTTGATAAGTGATTCTCAACCACGATTTACAAAAATTACATCTGGTCATTCGAACTCATTACTCTCTTCATATTTTCCAGCAACATTATTTTCAATATTTCCTTAAGATCGTTAGGTACATAACTAATGTGACAGCGGAACAATTACTAAATTGGTTTGTTACCAAAGATTGTGCGATAAGTTATAGCTGATAACAAATTCATGTCAATATCCGTTCTTCTCAACTTGGACCGATCATTACTCTATAAAATTTTCCTTGTCATCGTTATAACATGAATTGCTTTCCTAGTAATAATAATAATATAACAATAATAATGGAAATATAAATGTATTTCACTAGTAACAAGGATGACAAAGCCCATTTTGTTAAATGGGCCCTTACACTTGGATTTAGGGCTAGCAAAATGAAAACACCAAGGCATATCCCATGATTCCCATCTAGAATGGAAAAGTAATTTGAAGGGTATCGTGACTGTGAGCATCAATGTCGGACAAAACTTATGTTCACATATCAATCACATGTACCGATGAACGTATTCGAACCCCTGACCTATAGGTCACACATGTAAAATCTGAACGTTTACAGTAACGGTACCACTTGAGTAATGCTCAATTGGTTCCCATCTAGAATAGGAATACTCCTTACACACAAACTTCACATGGTCAATTACAAGTAAAAACAATCAACATACTTATTGATTCCTGATAACAGCAATAATTATGATTATGATGATTATAACATTGTTATGACAAAATACATTAGGAGAACAATTTCTAAGAAACGTTACACTTGGTGTTTCATTTCATCTCATTTATATAAAAGTGACATGACCCAAAAAAGATAATCTTTATAGGCCAACCGGCTGGCCGTCCTAAATAAAATACATCAAGTCTTTTAGTTAAGAAAGGACCCCAAAACCGTATATATAATCAACATTTGTCATCATTAAATTGAGCTTATACTTTATAAGAAGTCAAATATGTGGGTATTTAGGTTTGACTATTTTATGTGCATGTTGCAAAGATAACACTTAAAAACTAAGATATCAACTAATTTTCAAATGAGACAAGAATATTTATGAACAATGCATCCATGATCAATGATTAAAATAAAATCCTAAACGTGGGTGCTACATGTTTAGCCGCGTTGCTTGTGAGGTGCTAAAATTCAACGAGGGACGCCCATCAACGACATAGCCATAAAGTATCCTACAAGTGTACTACTCTAATCATTTTATGATGTTAACTATTTTCTTAAGTAATATATACGAGTAATAATATAGATATACGTCTACATCACATAATTAAACTTGAAGTCGTAGTTGTTAAACTTTTATTAGTCCAGTTAGAAGTTAAAAAAGTGAGACGATTTGGACCCCTTATTCATCTTTGACTCTTATGAGTCATTTATCGACTCTTCCGAGTGTAGGATTCTTACGTGAAAAATAAGATGACAAACTAGAAAAAGAAATGGTTTTTTCCTGAAAAAAGAACCAATAACTAACTTTTTTACATTTGTGGGTAGCAACAAATTTTTTCTTCTAAAAATGAACTACTAATTAAAAAACCTACAAAAAAGTCTATCATTACAGGAAAAAAATTGTATATGTCATCTGGTGGATCTGATTAGAATGTCATCACTTTTACTATCTTGATAATACAACCTTATTTATGTGACACAAATCCACCGAATGAGATATACATTTTTTGTTGTTTCCGGTACCTTTTTTGTTCGTTTTCTAATTACTGATTCATTTTTAAGAGAAAAAAATAATCGATACTCACAAATATAAAAAACATGAGTTAGTGGTTGTTTTTTTTTTTTTTTTAAAAAAAAGCCCAAAAAGAAATAACTATAATATATCTTAAGTTAAGTCTTTTGTGTTGATTGTCGGTCAAAGACCTTACTATCAACCTCACTGATTTTGTTTCTCTTGTGAACAAAAATGTTAAATGTACATGATAAATACAATATTCTTACTAGGATATATAAGATATGCTGCTACTTATTAATTAGTCTATGTTAAATACATACAAAGACCTTACTATCAACCTCACTGATTTTGTTTCTCTTGTGAACAAAAATGTTAAATGTACATGATAAATACAATATTCTTACTAGGATATGTAAGATATGCTGCTACTTATTAATTAGTCTATGTTAAATACATATATATATATATTCTTACCAGGATATATAAGATATGTTGCTACTTATTATTAATTAGTATATGTTAAATACATATATGTACGTGGGTGCGCCTTATGATTCTTACGAATCTAAAAATCAATGGTTAAGATCACTTACCCTTCGAAATGCAACAATACCTCAAAACTGTCCCTGGTGTGTACTTAGAAAAGATGAAGAGATTTCAGAATGGATTAGTTATAAATTAGTAGTAACCTACTTACCTTTTTTACCAAAGTGAGTAAGATATCAATTTTATCACCAATGTGAGTAACCACCACTTGGGTTTTGTTTCAATATTACTAATATTGGAACACAAACTATGAGTTAATTACACACATGGTAATTAAATTAGATGGATTACTCATTTCGATACAAAAAGTAAATAAGTTCTAATTTATAACCATATTTCTGTAACAATATAGGTATGAAATCAAGAGTAACACGGAGTAGAAATTTTGTGATTTTGTGCGCTTTACGTCGTTTAATAAAGTTTTAAACATGTGTCATCCTCAATCACGCTTTCAAAGACTTTCGATTCCCCCCTTTTATCCATGTCATCATCATCATAAATTCATATCCGTGTGTTACTTTCAATAGGCGACAAAATATAAGTTTGGTAAGCTAAATTCAAACCACCTGTCCATCATATATTAATGTCCAAAATCTCAAATATTTATGCAACTAAATTCCCAATTTCATCAATTTATAAAATCTTCTTTAAAAACCCCTCTGTTGTTTTTTTCCCCTCAAATATGATCAGTTTTGTCTAGAGCTTTCTCATAGTTCTTGGGTTTATCTCAATTTCCAACCTACATTACTAAAAGGTATTTATTCATTATGTACCCTCTTCTTATTAGTTATTACTACGTTTGTTAAAATTGTTATTCATTAAACAAAGAATAGATGATAATATAAAATGATAGAAAAGAAAAGAAGATGAAAACCTTTTTGTCTTCCCGAGTTGGAAAGAAAAGAACCGGAAAGAAAACAACTAAAATCTATATGTTTTGTGTTCCCGAGTTAGAGAGAAATTGAAGAAAGTGACATTGTATAGCTTCTATGATTTCCATCCTTCAAAATCTTCCAAATTTTGAAGAAAAAGTTTGAAGAGAAAAAAAAGCCGAATCCTCTTCCTCTTTCTCTTCTTTTCTCTTCATAAATAAAACTCGGAACACAATTTATTTTTTATTCCTTCCACTTCTCTCATTTTCTTTAGAAAATATAACTCAGGAGCGGGTTGATTGTAAAAATGATTTTTTCAAATAATTACGTTTTTATATTATAAGTGCTACGTGTTCAAATAGATCAGATACCGATCACTAAATCAAAGGAAGATAGAAGATTATTTCGCTTTGTTTTCTACTCTTCAGGTTAAAGATAAATAATTTCCTTAATCTTTTGGAAAATATTTGGTTGTAGGTGAAATATCACATGTTCTTTATTAGCAAATTAAATGCCAAAAAATTATGTAACATGTAACATAAATGTTTCATTTTTGATGGATGGTTAATTCATCAATGTAGTTTGGTTGATGATTCGTAGATCGTCAAAAATTCTCAATACAATACTAAGAGTGTTTCACAGTTAGTGATGTACGGAAAATAATTGATGATATGTTTGAATTTTTAGTTTGATTACGTATAAAAGTACTAGACGAGATGTTTAACGAGTCAAAAACTTTTTATATGATTAATGGCATGATCTATTGACAACTAATAGCCTCAACAGATTTGATAAAAATGGAAGCCATTACTCGTTATTATTCATTAACATTCAAAAAGTCAAATGTGATTTTTTGAATAAAATATTAAACATCATGTGTTTTAAAGAGATATTGTTGACATCTTGTTAAAGATTCTTTGCTTAACTTTGTCAATTAAATTGGTTAGAGTTGTCATTTTACATTGATGATTCTTGTAGTAGTAAAAGTGATGTTATTATCATATTAATCATTGCAAAATTATTAAATGTGTACTTCTAGACAAATATTTGTGAAGTATCAAGGCTAAGTTGTTGCATGTACATGTCTGAATTTGTCCAAAGTTACCTGTTTCATCGTTGCAAGATCTTGATTTTTCAGGCAATGAAGGCTATGCGATGTTTCTCGTTTTCGTCCTCTCACAGAGAAAGAAACAATGACACGATGACTACAAATTCTACCCCGGCCCATTCTTCTCCTTCCATATCGATCGGTCTAGATGATAGGAAATCAGGCTCTGAATTTACTTCACGCGATGTCTCTGATGTTAGCACCGAGTCTTCCACAAAGACTTCTTTCACAAGTTTGACTCAAAGGCCGAGTCGTAATAGTAACAATAATATCAGAGAATTCACATTTGCTGAGCTGAAATCAGCCACTAGGAACTTTAGTCGGGCCCTTGTGATTGGTGAAGGTGGTTTTGGATGTGTGTATCGGGCTGTACTACGAAATACAGAGGGGTCAAGTAACAAGATAGATGTTGCGGTCAAACAACTTGGCAGAAGGGGTTTGCAGGTAATATTTATCATCTATAATTGAATTTTGATTCCATAAGATTTAGTACTACATTCATAGATGATCGTTAAGTATGATTCTTAGGCTCCGGTTTTTTATGGTTTTACAGGGCCATAAGGAATGGATTACAGAAGTAAATGTTCTCGGGTTTGTTGACCATCCAAACCTGGTCAAACTCATTGGCTATTGTGCTGAAGACGATGAAAGAGGGATCCAACGTCTTTTAGTGTATGAATACATGCCAAACAGAAGTGTCCAAGATCATTTATCTAGCAGAGTTCAAACACCTCTTCCATGGTCAACAAGACTTAGAATTGCACAAGATGCTGCTCGAGGGTTAGCATATCTCCATGAAGAAATGGAGTTTCAGGTACCCCTATATTTGATCAAGTCAAGTTAGATGAAATTTCCAAGGGTTAATGGTACAGATCGAGTATGAACTTATCACTTTTTGCCGAGTTAGGGTATGAACCCAATTTATCACACAGGTCGGTAACAAACTTTCAATTTTTGTTTCGAGTTGGGGAACAAACTTTTTTCTTTTTGCCGAGTTAGGGTATGAACCCAATTTATTACACAAGTCGGTAACAAACTTTCAAATTATGTTTCGAGTTAGGTAACAAACTTTTTTTTCATTTCAAATTATGTTTTGAGGTCGGTCACGAACTTTCAATTATGTTTCGAGGTCGGTAATGAACTTTCAATTATGTTTCGAGGTCGGTAATGAACTTTCAAATTATGTTTCGAGTTAGGTAACGAACTTTTCGAGTTAGGTAAAAAAAAAGTTTGTTCCCTAACTTGAAACATAATTTGAAAGTTTGTTACCGACCTGTGTAATAAATTGGGTTCATACCCTAACTCGGTAAAAAATGATAAGTTCATACCCGATCTGCACCATTAATCCAAATTTTAATTATGAAATTATTTGGTTAAAATATAAATATTGTAATTTTAACCCATTTTACTATGAATGGGTCCATTTGGGTTGTATATTTATCCCAAACGGGTCAAGCAAAAAAATGGCTAAAAAAGAAAGCGGTCTAAAGTTGGCCAAAGTGTATTTCTAACGTATCCAAACCTCAACATTATTTATTAAAAGATTTAGGGTTTAGTGTCTAGAAATGTATCAAACTTTGACCAAATGTCTATTGTGTGTACCCAACTTACATTTGCTAATTTTAATGTATCCAACTTTTAAAAATGATATTTTGATGTATTTTGATGACGTGTCATTCGTATAGCGTGTCACGTGGCATACGAAAAGAGTCACACGTCATCGACGCGTCATCAAAATACATCAAAACATTCTTTTTGAAAGTTGGATGCATTAAATTTAGCAAATGTAAGTTGGGTACACACAATAGACATTTGATCAAAGTTTGGTACATTCCCAGACACTAACCCCAAAGATTTAGACTGTAATTTTTCTCTAATATAGTTTTTCTAATCATATTAACACGATAAGGTATGAAAACAAGGTCAAATCAATGGACAAAGTGCATGTTTGTGGTTCAACAGGGAGTTGGGGACAAACTTTAACCCATTTTCAGCAGTACTATAAACTGCATTTTTTAACTCAAACTCATTTGACATGTTATCTAGCCCTGACCCACCCATTTTGCAATTTTGCCACCTCTAACTGAGTCAATTTGTCATGATGCAGATAATTTTTCGAGATTTTAAATCTTCAAACATTTTGTTGGATGAGAACTGGAATGCGAAGCTTTCAGATTTCGGATTGGCTAGACTTGGCCCTTCAGAAGGATTAAGCCATGTGTCAACAGCAGTATGTTACTTTACTTTTTTAGTTTGTGAAATGACCGCAAAACAGCTAATTTGACACTTTTGTGAACTGGATTAAAATTCTCTTGTTTTAAACAGGTAGTTGGAACGGTCGGATATGCAGCTCCTGAGTACATTCAAACAGGACGCCTCACATACAAGAGTGACGTTTGGAGCTATGGAGTCTTTTTATATGAACTTATCACAGGCAGAAGACCATTGGATCTCAACAAACCAAAAAACGAGCAGAAGCTATTGGATTGGGTAAGACCACACATATCTCAAGACTTAAAAAAATTTCAATTGATTTTGGACCCTCGGCTCAACGGGAACTATTCCCTCAAGTCTGCTCAAAAGTTAGCTGCAGTGGCTAACAAGTGTTTGCTTAAACAACCAAGAATGAGACCAAGGATGAGCCAAGTGTTGGATATGTTGAACCAGATTGTGGAAGCTGATATGTTGAGGCTAGAAAGACCATTGACACCATTGAAGAACGACATGAAACCAAGTGATGACGGTTGTGAGAGACCGAAAAGGGAAGGGTTGAAGAGAAGGCTTGTTGATCCTATAATTGGAGACAACAAATGGTTGGCTTGTGTGACATGGAGTCCTAAGCTTGTGAGAGCTAATTAAGAAAAAGTGAATGTAAGGTTTCAATATATTTCACAAAGACACAGACTTGTTAACTTTTACAGGAATACATAAGTTAGTATAAGTTTATTATATTTATTTATAGATTCAATTAACAATGCTATCATATTTTGTGTAGGCAAAGTCAGTAATATCCAATGATCACTTTATTTAACTACGCTAACAGGTTTTATTATAAATGAAAAATGCTTAATGTGACAAAAATGTAGAGTAAAGATCATTCATCATACGCGCTATACTCATTTTTAAGCCTTATATTTTAGGCATATCTATAAAATGCCTTGAATATGGGTTATTCAATAAATATATAATAAAAAACTAGGAATATTTTAAGGCTGTGCTAACCACTCGATTTAGAGAAGTATATATTAGAAAACGTAATATTTCATTAAAAGAAATATAATGCTCACAAAAAATGAAAAATCACGGTAGTGATTTTCACAATTTTGATTGGTCCACCTATCTATTCATATCACTTTATAGAAAGCTATTTGTAGATTTTTTAGTAAGTCTAACATTCTCTTTTTGTTAAAAAGTTATTTAGTCTAGTTAAAGAATGACCTTATATTTTTTAATAAGTGCAAAAAAACTCGAAGCTCTACATTAAATCATCTTAACTGAATCATATTTGACCTTTGTTGAAACCAAATAAACGAATGGCCCTTTGTTATAAGGTTAGCAATTATGTAAGTTATAAGTTGCTAATTTGGTCATACATAAAACTATATTTGACCTTAGTTACTGTGCTTTTTTAAGATGTTAGAATTTCATTATCGAACTTTTACTTTGTTCAATTGAATTAGTCAACTTATAAAATCGGGTTATAAGTGTGATATCCTCGCTATAACTAAAGCGAACCTATTTACTAACTTGATGGTATCAACAAATGATGTAATATATCTATTTGTATTTGAGGGGTATTTAAGAAAAAGTAATTTATATGAGGGAATAAATAAAATAGGATATTAATTTGAGTAGCGAAATTGAACATTTTCATAAATTACAGTAACTAATATGTGTATTTACATATTGTGTGGCATGACGTGGATGAATGATTAGAAACTTAAGTAACAACTTAATCAATTATTTAAATGTTCCGTAATTCAATTAAACAAAATGAAAGTTCGATAACGAAATTGAACATTTTTGGTATGTTGCCATATTTTGTTACATATTTTGCTTAATTAAACTAATAAACTATCTTTCTATGTTAATTATATACTAGTTTAAGACCCGCAAAGTGTAACACCCCATGTTTCACAAACCCTTATTATATTATTATACTACAGAAGCGTGTCCCAAAACATAATTACCAATATTACATATACTAAAATGTAACAATTTTTAAAACATCACTTTTAAGTATATAATTACAAATCATTTACTAAAGGACGGGTGTTATATAACTTAACAAAACATAATTCTAATTTTCCCAAAAGGATCAGAGTGTGCGCGGTCATAATCAAACATTCCTTCTCATTCCTAATCCCGGTCCATACTTACCTAAAAATCTGCAAAATGTTAAACACGGTGGGATTAGCTCACAGCTAAGTGAATGGAACTGTATCCGACAGTTCAATTCAGAAATAACAAACCCAATTACAACTAATAAACCCAATAACATAATACCAAACGGTTCTTGAGTAAGCCTGCACAAGAACCCCCTAAATCACTGGTATGCCATCCCAGTGATTCAAACAAAACACATAGTCCAAGAGGACCGGCGGTTCCTGTATGCTATTCTCAGTATACCACGATCACTGTATGCCATTCTCAGTGATCTACCGATAGCCTGACTACTACCTTCACAGTGTTGGTTAGTTCTCAACTATGTGTATCAAAGTAACCAAGACAGCTACACAGTAGTAGCCAAACCCAACCAGCGTTGACCTCCGAATAATCCACATAGTCACATATGCCCAATGGCCACGAAATCACATAATGCATAATAGTCATGCCAAACAGTATGAAATCATAATAACTAATTATTCGAATTCCATAATATCAATAAGCATAGCAATATCTCAGATGATTAAATAATCAATTCTAATAACTAAATGTTCATTCCTTGCAACCAAACTTGTTACAACGGAATTGAACAGAAGAATACAGTTACCACTCACCGATAATCCAGTCTCTAAACTCAATTGTCTAATGTCACTGAGTTTCCTTCTGCTTATCTGAGAACACAAATAATAACAAATCAGTAACTCATCCTATAACCATTATTTTAACATATTAATCAAACCATGTAATCTCTAGAGTCTAGATAAACAACAGTTCAATCGGATAAGAAATCAGAAAGTCCTGAAATGACGTTTAAAAACGAAAAATGCCATTTTTGGGCTCTAGATGACCCCGAATGGCCAAAAACTGCCTAGACTCTTAGAATAGAGCCGGGATCATTAGGCCGTTTCCGAGTGACCATGCGAATTTCAACCCAATCCAAGTTAATAAAATTGTCGTCTGTCCGTTACCCCTAAAAGACTTGCGCATTTTCAAAATTTGCAAAAACAAAAATCTTAAAAATCTCGGTTCGTAGTGATCTGGTTTCGCAGGTCAACTCGGTTCGCAGAACCTAACTCGCAACACTCAACTCGGCTCGTAGAGCTCAACTCGGTTCACAACTCGACTCGGCTCGCAGTCAACTCGCTTCGCGAGATTCAACTCGCTTCGCAGGAAGAACTCAGTTCGCAGGATGAACCGGGTTTTGCGAGTTTCGCTGTTCTTACAAGATTTTCGAACCAAAAATACCAAAACTCAATAAACTCGATTTCTATGGTTTCTAACACTTCTACTAACATCATATATCACCTAATATCACCAAATAACAACATAACAAACTTTAATTTGATTCAATCATTCAAAACCCATTTCATATAATTTCAAAATTAAACTCACCTTTGTGATGGAAATGAAAGTGATATGATGAAGATGATGATGTTGCTGTTGCTAAATCGAAATCACAGAAACAATAACTTGTTTCTAATTTGGTTATAGTGAAGAGAACTTGAGAGTGTTTAGAACAAAATAAGGATTTCAACCCATAGGTTGGTGGAGTCGGTTTAATCCATCGCCCAAACTTAAATACAGTGTAATATTTATCCCCTTCTAATCCTATTGTCTGGAACCCGAAAATACCCGTGAATCAAATATTATTATTTTACTGTCAGGTTCAACAATTTAAAACAAGTAATATTTTATTAATCACAATTAAACCTGTGATTCTTTTATTTATTTTCAAATAAACCAAATAAACTATTATCCGTTATTTAAATAATCATTTATTTCCAGGCCCAGAAACAGGATGTTACACAAAGTTTGCGGGTTGACTTTATGATATGTCTTATATGGACGTGTTATATGGATTTAATAAGTGTTTTGGTGTTAGTTTACGCTACATCGGTTATTGTTTTAATTTTAAATAAAAATTGTTTTAAATTATTTGAATTGTGTAACATCCTTAAATCGGGCCGAGGAGAAACAGGTATTTTCCTTAAATTTTATATGTAATTTATATTGTTATATATGTTTGATTGTAAAATTAATAAGGAAATAAGTTTCAGGAAATATTGTGACTAGTGAAATATTGTTTGTTTTGAATAAATTTAGATGACAGTAAAATAAAATAATTTTCTCGCATTTGAAATTTAGGTTCCAGACAATAGATTTAAAAGGGGTATAATTTTAATACTGTGAACTAAATTGGGTCCGTTTAATAAAAGAGTGAGGCCGACCTAACTTTCCCCTTTTCATGTGTTCTTCAAATTTATCTCAAAACCCTTTCCAAACTAAAATCCATACAAATTGCTAGTGAAATTATGCAAGATATTACAAGATTTGAAGATTGAATCCTTAAGCTCATCACCATCTTAAGCTTCTTTTTGTTCTTCATCTTTGTAAGTAAGTTTCTTGTTACCTAAATGATGAAATTATGTTAAATTCTTGTGTGGGTTGAATTAAAGCTTGAATGATTTAGATATTAGTTGTATAATGATTGAATGATGATTCTTGAGCTTTATTAAGTTGATTACATGATGATTACTTGATAAATTGCTAGATTTCTTGAATTTGAGTTTGAATGTGAGACTTTTAGGTTATGAGTGATTTGTATGAATGGCGATGATTTGAGGATTGAAACTATGTTATTTGATGTTATTAGGTGTTATAGTAACTAAATATTGGTAAAAAGTTGAGTACATAACTGAGTTTGGTCGATTTTGTGATTTGTGGTTCGTATGTGAAATTGCAGAAAATTGGTTAAGTGCAGGTCTGGAAGATGGTGAGAATCTGGCGGATTCAACTAGAATCCGGCGGATTCCTGGTAAATCCGGGCGGATTCGCCAACCGAATTCTATAAATAAGTTCTGTCCCAGTTTGGTATCTGAAAAATGTTTAGAATCCGGTGGATTCTATCTGAATCCGACGGATTCAGCTGAATCCGGACGGATTCATTTAGAATCCGGCGGATTCATACTGTGTAACAACATGTTTTTGATTTAAACTTCATAATGTGATTTAGCTTGTACATTGTAGTTATAGGACTTAATATATGCTTGATTGTTAATATTAAGTTATAAACAATATGATATGAAGTTTGACTCGAAATTTCTTGTGTGTTTCAGATTCGACGAAGACTCAATAAAATTAGATCTTTGAGTTGGAGTTTGAACGAGACAGGTGAGTGGACTAATTCTCACAGTTTAATTTTGGTGTTAACAGTTAGTTACATCAATCTTAAGTTGATAGTATTGATTGATTTATTGATAAGTTGATAGAATTATTGATTGAACCTGTTGATTGATGGATTAATTGATTGCTAGTGAATAATTCCATGATAGGTTGGAATGATAGAGGTCAATTATATTGGGTTTAGTTGCTATAGGTTAATTTTTATGGGTTGGATGAACATTCGTTGTGAATTAGCCCATATTAATTAAAGATAGCAATAAACTATCGGTAAAATCTTTGTATTGGCCTGCAGTTGATTATTAAGTGTTCTTGGAGGGTCACCGCGGACTGAGGACGCCTCAAGAACCACCGATCCTCTGTTTGATTGTTCTTATAGTTGCTTGTTGCGAATTGATTGTTATGCTAAGTTAGATTGTTAGACTTAGTTTATTCACTTAGCTTTGTGCTAATCCCCCATAACACCCTTGCAGGTTAACTTTTGGGAAAGGTGGGCAAGTTATGGTTATTGAAGAAATGTTTGACGGCTGAAACTCTGATCATTTTGTGGGCTAAACTGTTTTCTATGTATCACCCAGTTAGATTAAGTGTTTTGGTAAATATGTTTAATTAAGTTTGTAATAGTATAATAGTAGGTAAAGTTTGAAGTTTTATATAAATGTTTTAAGCTTTATTGAATGGGATAACGCTTCCGAAATAAAAAAAAAAAAGAATGTCTTGAAATTAAGGGGTGTTAAAAATTGTGATAGATTTGGATTGATGAATGCAAATAAATAAATTTATTTATAGGGATAATATTGTGTATGATATCAATTTGTTATTTTTATTGATATTTAATTATACTATATTATTTTAAATCGTACGGATATGTTTTTCCAAATAAGGAAATTTATTGATTTAACACGTAAATACTTTTTTGTACTTAAAAAATAACGCTATTTGTAGTGCACCGGAGGTATTCGTCCATCTAAGTTACTCTTTGTAATTTAAACAACAACCTATAATGTATTATTTTGTCTTTTTAACTTTGACGAAAGATTACAAAACATGACAACTCAAATGCATGCTCTAGT
Source organism: Pseudognaphalium luteoalbum (assembly GCA_963422505.1). Classification (NCBI taxonomy): domain Eukaryota; kingdom Viridiplantae; phylum Streptophyta; class Magnoliopsida; order Asterales; family Asteraceae; genus Pseudognaphalium; species Pseudognaphalium luteoalbum. The sequence goes on along the minus strand of OY730194.1, from coordinate 70,479,082 downwards.
AACCCGAATGATGTTAACACAATATTAGAATATTAAATGGTAAATTATTTTAGGGATGTAAATCTAGATAGAGAGAAATTAGTGACAAAAGAGTAAACTAATTAATCAATTATTGATAATATTGTGCATGATACTACTTTTTTTGTATGTGTATTGTTCTTTTATAATAATACTATATTATATATACCAAAATTTTGAATTAGTTAATCAGTCTCTAAAATCCGCTGAAACCCGACCCGTTGACATCCATAATTCAAGCATTATAAATTAGAAATTGAAAAACGAATTCAAAAAAATGTGGTAGTATGGGTACAAATACACTAAAATCCACCGGAAACCTGACCCGTTGACAATCATGATTCAAGAATTGTAAATCAGAATTTGATAAAAGGATTAAAAATAGTATGTCGTGTAAGAATTGTAATCATTGGGCGATGAAATGAAGTTTGTGAATTTTTTAAAATTGAAAATAACTTATTGGGGTTTTTTTCCCATAAAAAATAAAATAAAAGGATTACAAATGGTAGTTCGAATAAGAATTTAAATTATTGGGTGATGGAATGAAGTTATGATTTATTTGGAATTAAAAATTACTTATTGGGGTTTTTTTAGAAAAAATAAAATAAATAAGATTGTAGGAAGATTTTTAATTATTGAAGAAATAATAAATTATAAAAGATTTGAAGTATCTACAATTAAAAAAACCCGGAGGATTTATATTGTAAATATTGAAGGTATATATTGTAAAATATAGAAGGGTAAATTAGTCTTTTAGTCACATAATAATGAGATTAGTGATGTCATTAAATAATCTAAGGGTTAGATCTTAATTGTTGATCTCCATCTAATGGTTTATATTCTCTCAAGATTTTTCTTATAATATATAAGATAGATGTTATTGGTGATCTTTCGTGTTTCGTTGAGTGTATCTTGTTTTTTTGTACCGAGTATATGACAACTAAAAAATTTAAATATTAGCAACAGACATATACAAGTAGAGTAAGGTTCAAATGAGTACATCAATTTTGAGTGAGAATGAGGGAACTAACAAATTTATGTCATGTGTCACTTTATTCTCTCTCCTCCACATTTTTAAAAATTAAATATCTCACAAACGGTAAGTCGAAAAATCATGAAAATTGCACCATAAAATTCAGCATTTTCTCCTCTTCGATTTGCCGTCCCTCAAGGCATACTTTTGACAACTTTTTTTTTCTTCATTTTTTGGTGGGTTTACAAATTAGTAACACATGTGTTAGTGATTGTTTGTACATTTAATTTGTGGTTAAAATTAGGGTTTAGGGTTAGGGTTAGGGTTTAGTAGGGTTTAGGGGTTTAGTAGGGTTTAGGATTTAGTAGGGTTTAAGGTTTAGGGTTTAGTATGATTTAGGGTTTAGAGTTTCGTAAAGCGTTTAGGGTTTAGGGGTTCGGGTTTGGGGTTTAGGGTTTGAGGTTTGGGGTTTCGAGGAGAAAATATCTCTTTGTACACATGGCTTGATATCATTGATTCCCTCATTCTCACATAAATTCCTATTCTCATTTGAACCCCACCATATACAAGTAACATATGACTCTTATGAACTTTTCTAATCCACTCGGACCACTCCCCTATGTTACTCTCTAGCCTCCAATGTCTTATTTTATATAGATATTCAAAGAGATACAGTAGTTTCCTACATACTTCCTCCTCAGTACTCTTAATAGTATTCACAATCAAATAATTACACAAAATTTAACAAATAAAATAATTGTTTTACCAATACCATCTACATACTCTTCTATGAATTAGTTTTGAAAAAAAATGAGATACAAGTAAATTAATAATTTTTTTATATTACAAAGTGAACACTCATTCTTGAACAACCTAAAATAGAAAGGTGAATTTGAAACGAATGGAATACTATTTTTAAGTAAATTTTAAGTATTTTATAGTTACTACAATAGATTTTTGGAAAGTTCAATTTACATATTGATCTCTACTTCGTATTATTACATCAATATATGACTTGAATCTAACATATAAACTATAAAATCATAGGATATAATAATGACGGCTATCAATAAGAGAAATATAATGAATTAATTTAATTTAAAGTTTTCTTTCTAATCAAAATTTTTTAATACGTTACAATTACAAATAAAATAAAATGTTACACAGAATTAAATGCCAATCATTAATGTGTTAATTATAATATTAGATAAATAAAATTAATTTAAGTTCAATAAATAAGATATATTTTCATATCGAAAGCCATATTAAAACAATTAATTTAATTCTCTTAAAAGATAAAAGAGGTACTAATGGATGAGACATAAAATGAGACATGTGAGACAACTTTCCTTTCTTTGCCAACCATGATGACCCTATTCACCCAACGTAAATTGTTTGAGTTACGATTACAAATTTACCATTACAAGTTCAGTATATATAAAAAAACTATTAATGCAATTAATAAATAAAAATAATGCAGTCACTTGTTTATTTATAACACCCCACTTTTCCGAACATATTTTATATTAATAAACCTTTGAAGTGGGTCCCAAATATGTCAACCAGATTTACAACTACGAAAATGTGAAATGTTTCCAAAAGATCACACATATACTTATATAATTACAGGCCATTTACATAAAATCGGGTGTTAGGAAAGTTTACAAAACATATGATTTCCCAAAAATATCTGTGACACCCGTCAAATTAGGACTAGTAATTAGTGCATAATCAAGTGTAATACATGTAATTAGTTCTGTGTTAGGCTAATTAATGTATCAATATATATATATTGATGAATATATACAAGTATGCGATTTGATTAAATCGTACAAGTTTCAAATCGAATGCAATTCGGTTCAATTAATACGGACATTGGTGAACAATTTTATAAATAATATGATATTATTTAATAACTCTATTTTATCCAAAATATTATTTAGATAATATTTCAACTCAAATTCATATCGTCCAAACAACATTTACGCGATTAAAATAATAAATGCGCAAACGATCGAAACAAGAATAAGTTATATTTTGTAACTCAAGTAAAAGTATTTGATAAAATACTTCAACAAAAACATTGAATAAATATTCGTATTTTAAAATAATTATTTAAACGATTAAACGATCGGGAAAACGAACGCCACACGGGGAACAAAGTTTGGGACACACCCACAAGGGGTGAGCCCCACTAGAACCGGCCCAAAGGGGTGAGGTCACCACCTCCCCACCCGCACTCTTCATTCTTATTCTCATCCTCACCCTCACTTTTCTCTCTCTCTTCTCTTTCCCTTTCAAAATCACCACCACACTACAACCACCTAAATTCACCAAAAACTACCACTAAACGACCTTAAATCTTGGAGCTTATTTGGAGAAAAAGAACCACCGCGTCACGATCTACGTTTCCACCTTTTCGGATTTCTCCGACGTTAAATTTGTAAATTTCCGACAAATCTCGAAACCCTTCGATTTCCATTATTTATGATTAGGTTCAGTGACTACATTGTATTGGTTTAATTTAACATAGCCTGATCAACTATGTATAATTAAAAGAATATGATGTGGGATCTGAAAGGAGTCATGACTGAACAGGATACACTAGTTGACTCTGACCTCGAGAGAACCGGGACTCAAACATGTCCGTGTTAGACACTTTAGGCTATTATGTGATATATATATATATATATATATGCATAGATAGGCCTCGCTCTCGCTCAATATCTTAGGCTATATTATATATGTACTATATGAATATAGGCCTCACTTCTCCTAACGCTTTGTCTCAGAATGGCAAACACACCACCTAATTCGTCACGCTCTCATCCGTATGGATTGCGAAACCCAAGGGTAGGTAGGAGGAATACCAGGTTGCCTCGAGCTGACCTATACCCCACTCACTTCACTTTGTCGGACTTAGCCACTAGGCTACACCGACACGAGCAACGAATTAATACAATGGATATCGAACTCCAAGAAACCAACGAAAACTGGAGACTCACATCACTCGAACGTATCAACCAAGTCTCCGAAGATCACGAAAATACCGTCAACCACATGGACATCCTTGACAACCGTCTGGGTGAAACCATCGAAACTATGGAGGTTGTCCACAACCAAGTGATTGGCAACCGAAACGAAATCTCTGTCCTACAATCAAGGCTAAATCAGTGTGAGAAACGTCTAAGGGAAACCGAAGACGCCCTCCGAATGGTTAGCAGACTTGCAGAATCTGTGGACCATCTCACCGCACTACTACCGCAACTCAATCTACGTCAGGATTAGCTTAGGCTAAACCTGTACTTTATCATGCTTTCGTAGGACCTATGTAAATCGACCGGATGTAACAATTCCCGACACCTTTTCTTAAAAATCTAATCCTGTAACTTTTGGGATACGTAACTCGAAATTGTCTGTAATCGTTTAACATCGTAATATCAATCGACAATTTCTCTCAACTATCTTACATTGTTAATTTTCACCTTGTGATGTTGTATATTACCGCTTTAATATATGTACATCTATCGAATTATCATTCTGGTACAACTTCTCATGTGCCTCTTGTTTCTCTCTTGAAGAATCATGCCGCCAAAGAGAAAAAGTTACAGTGATGCCAAACTTGCTGTTGTCGTATCTCGAGCAGTAGCCGATGCTTTGGCTGCTCGGGATTCACCTCGAAACTCTTGAAGCAATGACGAAACCCCAGTCAATACCCCTGTTATCAAACCCTGCTCTTACAAGGATTTTCTTAGCTGCAAACCGCTCTACTTCAAAGGAACGGAAGGTGCTATTGGTCTAATCAGGTGGATTGAATGTATGGAATCCGTTTTCAACCTCTGTAACTGTACAGAGGATAACAAAGTCAAGTTTGCTGCCTATACCTTTCAGGAAGGTGCACTTACATGCTGGAACACCCACGCAAACTCTGTGGGCATTGCATTATTATATTTTATATAGATTAATTATGTAATGTAAATCTCTCAATTTCAAGGAACCGAGCTAATGTAAACAATATTTTTGATGTAAACTTTGATTTTATCAATACAATGTAAAACGACGCATTTAGTGGTTGTTCATTATATCTTATGTGCTGTATATATTGATTAGTCGCGCCCCAACCCGATTCGCTTCCGCAACCCGAATTTGGGGGTGCGACAATATCAGAGTAAGCGCCGTAGTAGTCAAACATTCATTCAGTATCCCATGCCACACCCGCGACCCAACTATATCCAAAAATCTGCAAAATGTTTAAACACAGTGGGATTAGCTCACAACTAAGTGTATGGAACTGTATCTGACAGTTTAATTCAGAGATAACAATTCTTACAACAAATAAACATAACCCAACACAATCAAAGAGGATCGGCGGTTCTTGGTATGCCATCACAAGAACATTTTAAACCACTGGTATGCCATCACAGTGATTTACCGATAGTTTGAAGCTATCTTCACTGACTAGGGTTCATCCTTCAACTATATGTATCGGAAACCCCGCCAGCCAAACAATAGCAACAAACCCAACCAGTGTTGACCTCTGAATAACTCACATAGTCAAATATGCCCAGCGGCCAAGAATCACATATTGTACAATAATCATGCCAATACTGAATATAAATAACCAATCACATAGTAATTTACCGATAGTTTGAAGCTATCTTCACTGACTAGGGTTCATCCTTCAACTATATGTATCGAAAACCCCGTCAGCCAAACAATAGCAACAAACCCAACCAGTGTTGACCTCTGAATAACTCACATAGTCAAATATGCCTAGCGGTCAAGAATCACATATTGCATAATAATCATGCCAATACTGAATATAAATAACCAATCAACAATAACTATAACCCAGTAAACTAAAAAGTCTATAACCAGTTACCAAAGTGTTCATCCGTTGTACCAAACTTGTTACAATAGAATTGAACAGAAGAATACAGTTACCACTCACCAAAGTTCCAAGTCTTCACTCAGTGGTCTAATATTACCGAGTCCCTTGCTGCTTGTCTGAAATTACCACAAAATAATACAAGTCAGTAACTTGTCCCATAACAATAACCTATATTATCATCATATAACATATTTCAAGTAGCATTCAAACTATCTTAATACTAACCACTTTTATTACACAAACTTAAGTGACCCACAACTTTATTACTTAGTTCTAAATTCATCATATAAACAATATGAATCTAGCATATTACAACCAACAAGTTAATCAAGTATTCATCTTATACAAAATAAGAACCGAGCTGTTAATTTCAGAATCGCGTCGTGATAGGGAGGAATCGCGTCGCGAAACCTCCCAAATCGCATCGCTATCTTTGTTTAATCGCGTCGCGATTCTGTCTGCTACAACAGACCTGCAACTTGAACAATCTACTACTGCACGAATTCTACACACCCACAATAAGATTTCCAGCTTCACACTTCAGTTTATTACCTCAAGTATCACCTATTAACATCATCTATTACCACACAACAAATATCAAACACCTATTTATCACAAAATCATTATCTACCAATTTTATATTAAATTTCCCTAACTTAGCTTTGAAGAACACAAAATCTTGTGTAATATCTCATGTAATCATTAATCATCATCATATAATTTCTATTAAATATCTCTAACATATTATACTATTCATATAATCATGAATTTTATACATGAATCATAAACCCCCATAATCTAATCAAGAAGCAAGAATATCAATATAAAGAACACTTACAACTTGGTGAAGAACTAAGTAACTATGGTGATGAATTCTGATGATGATGTTAAAATATGCTGAATCACAAGAACAACTCCCTTTGATTTCTTTTCTTTGATTTCTTTATAAGATTTAATGAAAGTTTTAAAGAAATGATATGAACAAAAGAGTAATTGGGAATAAAAGTAGGTGAAGGCAAATAAGTCGGTTTATCCCCACCGCCTCAACTAAAATTAGTATAATTTTATACCCCTTCTAATTCTATTGCCTAATACCCGAAAATATCCGTGAGTCAAAATATTTTTATTTTACTGTCAACTTTATTTATTTAAAACGAGTACAATTTTATTTGTCACAATAATTCCTGTGACTCTCTTTCCGATTTATTTTCAAATAAACCAAATATAAATCATTTTCTATTTCTTTAAATAACCAATTAAAGCTAAATAAAATACTATAAATTTATATACCCGAAATTTGGGTGTTACATTATTTATAATTATTACAACTATTACAAGTATATATATAATGTATTAGATTAGATTAGATTACAGATTATCAAAAAAAAAGAGAAGAAGAAACCCACGAACACAATAAGAAAATAAATACTACTACAATTTAGTTTAACTAATTTCTTTCACCAGCTTGTGTACTTCACCATCTCAACGATCTTTGAATCAAGCTTACAATTATATATAAGTGGGTTCAGAAAATAGTTTAAGAAACAAATACATTTAACACAACTTTCTTGTATTTGTCCTATTATATCAACCATGCAGAATTAATTCCCAAAGAGTACATAGTGTTGAGAATGAGTGGTGAAAAGTAATATAGTAAACTAACAAGTATATATACCATAAAGAAGATGAAAAGGGTTGAACATGGAACCTTTCTTCCAAAGTAGAGACCTACAAGGCCACAATCACTGAATCACCAACCTATTACCTATGTTATTGATTTCAAAGAATAAACTTAAGAGTTTATGTAGAAAATTAAACTATGATGCTACTGCTTCTGTTGGAGATGTGGTGTCATCCTCATTGCTTTCCAATCTACTTTCCATAATCCTCATCTCACCTTGCAAACATAACTTTGAATAGTAACATTAACATTAAAATCTACTCTCATAAACAAAAACATATACACATAATGCTTTCACTACATATAAAAAATAAAAGTTAAAAATACTTATATATATATATATATATATAATTTCACTACATGTATACAAAAATAAGAAGGCAGGAATCAAAGAATGATGTTATTGTTGTAGTTCGAAGTCTTGCACCATGAGAGACTAAATTGGCTTTCAATAATTTGGACCGGTAGAACTTTGAAAAAGGTTGAGAGAAAGTGATGGGATGAAATGAGAGTTAAGAAGTATGGTTTGGGTTGAGCCATAAAAAATGTTTTTCTCTTGATTGATTATAACACGTCTTCCAATGGTGAACATCAACTGACGCATCAGTTGGTGCCATATTAGCGTCATGTCAGTTTTTCCTAAAACTGACACAAACTAACACTACTCTGCCAACAGTGAACATCAGTTAACATCACTTCTCTTTTTTGAGACCCACACACTAATTTCTTTATTTATTTAAAACACAAACTTAAATAAAACATATTCATTAAAATTAAAAACATTACATTAAATAAAAAGAAAACATTACATTAAATAAAAATAATTAAAGAAATAAAAAAAAACATATTAGTTTAAAGCCCATGAACCATTAAAATAACTAAAATGTTTTTGGCCCATTTATTATTTAAAAACCCATTTGAAGCTCACTTATTTTTAACCATATCATCCTCATTCCATCCCCATCATCTCCCACTCTCCCTCCCTTCTCTCTACCTGCAACTAGGCGTGTTCAAAAAAACCGGGTTGTGTACCCGACCCGGTGACAACCCGGAAAACCGAACCGATCATAACCCGGGTAGGCAGTACCCGGTTCGGGTTTTGTCAGTACCCGGCGGGTACCCAACCGGGTACACACCCATACACTTCAAATCGGGTTGTACCCGGGTTGGACCCGAACCGGTTCCAAAAACCGGTTTGAATACCCGGTTTGGACCCGGTTTTTTCACTAGCCGTTGTGTTTGAAGTTTTAGCCGTTTTATATCCGTTTTTTTGACTTTTTTTTACCATTTTGCCATCCTAAAACTACTATAAATAGATACCTTGAGTTTGGGTTAGTTACAACACTTAAACTCACTCAAACTAGTATAAAAACACTCAAAACGCTTACGATTTACATACGAAACTCTCAAAACATTACCCTCATCCTCTAAAAATGCTCTCAAAATGGCAACTCAAAGTTCTTCAATTAACGATTTTGTTGGTTCGTCAAATGCACTAACTATTGTTCAAGTTTTTCAAACAAAACGTAATCCGGAGATTTGGTGTAACTTTGACAAAGTGTTGTTGTCGGATGGTTCGACTAAGGCACATTGTAAACGATGTGGGATTTTTTTAAAAGCCGACTCTAACTCAACGTTGAACAAACATACTTTAAAGTATTGTAGTGCAAACAAAAGTAATCCGGAGGAGGGTCAAGCAACCATGTCACGGGATGGAGCCATTTTCACATACCAAGCGGACCGGTGTCGAGAAGCATTTGCCGGCTTTGTGATTCAAGAAGCTTTACCGTTCAACCACTTCGACAACCCTCGGTTTACTAAGGTTATTCAAAATACTCTTCAACCCCGATATAATCATGTAAGTCGTCTTACCCTTAGACGTGATGCACTTAAGTTGTGGAAAAATGCTAAAATTCAACTAATAACCGGTTTTGAAAACTTAACTACAAGTGTATCTTTAACAACGGATGTTTGGTCGGCTCCTCATGGTTTGCCCGGATCGTACCTTTGTGTTACCGCGCATTGGGTTGATCCCGCAACTTGGCAAATGATGAAACGTACCATTGCTTTTGAAAACTTTGACTATCCTCACACGAGTCAAAGATTATTTTACATGTTACGTGATGTAATGAAAATGTTTAAATTAGAACAAAAGGTTTTTTCTATCTCGTTTGATAACGCGAGTAATAACACAAATGCCGTTCAAAAATTAATACTAAAATACGCACCACCTTTGAAAGGAATTTTCTACCATAGTAGATGTGTTGCACATATTATTAACTTGGTTGTGCAAGACGGATTAGCGGTTCCACAAATAAATGTAGTAAAAGAGGCCTATAAAACTATGTTACAAGATATATTTTGCAAGGGTAAGGCTAGATACAAACATTACATGAGATTGTGTAAGGAAACGGATTCCATTTTTTTAACCCCTAATTGGGATATGCCCGTAAGATGGAATTCGACTTACAATATGTTTGTATGTGGTTTACGCCAACGTGAGACTTTACAAGCTTTTCATCATCAACTTGTCCAAAGGGGTTATGCAAACGAATTTCCAATCGAATATTGGGACATTATTCAAAAGGTAACCGAATTGCTCAAACTTTTTAAAACCGCCACTACTTTGTTATCGGGTGTTTATTATCCCACGATTCATTTGGTACTTAACCAAATTTTTTTAATGTGTTCAAAGCTAAGTGAATACGAATTTGTTGGGAATGCATACGCAATCATGGTCTCTCCCATGAAAGAAAAACTAAGAAAATATTTTAGAGAAATGCCACCGGTAATTAGTTGTGCCGCCGCATTAAACCCATGTTTGAACGTCTCCGGGGTGGAATTGCTTATCGATAACATTTGTCAAGATTTGGAATTGAATGATGAGGACCCATTTTTTGCACAAAATACAAAAGACCATTTTAACAAATGTTTTAAAGATTTATTTGGTCATTATTTTCAAAAATATGGTTCAACAAATGCTTGTTCTAGCTCGGCTTCTACAATGTTTGGTTCATCTTCCTCTCGCGATCCAATGATTAACTTATATAATAGTTTAAGGCAAGAAAACCATAAACGGGCAAGGGGTGATGGTAATCAAACGAACACTAGTGAGTATGGGAGATATACCGGAACCGATTTTTTAAACACTATACAACCCGATGAATTTGCAAAATTTGATATTTTGGCTTGGTGGAAAGGGAGGGAACCTCAATTTCCCGTTCTAACCATCATGGCCCGAGATTTACTAACCGTCCAAGCTTCTACGGTAGCTTCGGAATCCGCTTTTTCACTTAGTGGCAGGGTACTATCCATACGAAGAACAAGACTCACACCGGCCTCATTAGAGATGTGCATTTGCTTGAAGGATCACCTAGACGCCGCGGAACGTGTACAACACATTTCAAGTCTTGAAGGTGAAATGGAATACGAAGGAGATATACACGATGTCGAGGTGGAAGCAGGTATGGCAATATCACTTTCTGATGAAGAAATTGCTCTCGATGAAGCTGCACGGGAGATCACCACCGATGAAGATTTCGACCTTTGAAGAATGAAGACTACGCATTCGAAGATATTAATAAACCTTGAAGATGATTTAGAAGACTTTGTTATGATGATTTAGAAGACTTTGTTTTAAGTAGTTGTCAAGTTATGTAGAAATAATTGGAAGTGTTGTTGTTATGGTAAACGGGTCAAAAGGTGTCCAAATGGTTCAAAAATTAGTCACATGGCCGAATTCTTTGTTATCGTGAAATTTGAAAAAGTATCAAAATGGAAAGTTTTATTATCTTATATGGGAGGTTCCTGCAAAATTTCAGGTCTTAAGTCTTTACGAGTAAAAAGTTATGCGCATCGGAATTTCGGTTTAAAAAAGGCTGGATGGTATCAAGTACCCGCCGGGTACAAGTGTACCCACCGGGTACTCATGCTTGTTCATCAACAGAAACTATAATGCATTGAGTACCCGCCGGGTACAACATGTACCCGTCGGGTACAACGTGTTTACCCGTTTATGTACCCACCGGGTAGTTCATACTAAACCGGGAACCAAACAATAGTACCCGCTGTGTACTCTTTGTACCCGCCGGGTACTCTTGTTTCCAGACACATATTAGGCGCCTCCAAGGCAGTTTTTTCAAATCCTATATACCCAAAACTCTCCAAAAAACGTGAGAAACACCACTAAACCCCCAAATCAACTATATTCCAAGCAAAAACTAGTGAATTCAACCCGCATAACACTTCTACAACATGTTTAAGGTATGATTAACAACTTTTTCATTCAATGCTCTTAATTTTCATGGATTAATTGAAGCTTTCAAATTTAGGTTTTCTTAAAATTGAATGTGGGAAAGTTTTAGTTGTTTATATCTCTGATTATTTTGTGTGTTATATGTGGTCACACCTTATGATAGCATGAATTCGTGTTTAGTTTACATGATTATGCAACATTGCAAATTTAGGGTTCTTGACACATTTTGGGGAAAATTAATTTTGTGTAATGATATGCTCATAATTGTTATCCATTAATGTAATGATATGCTTAGAATTGCAAATTTAGATTTGTTCATGACAATTTGAAGTATTCATAGCAATTCTTAGTGTTCAAACTAATAGTTCGTGTATATGGCTTTCCGACTTATGTGATGGATGAATTGTTCATTTGTGTATATGGCAATTTGAATTGTTCATGGCAATTTGAAGTATTCATAGCAATTCTTAGTGTTCAAACTAATAGTTCGTGTATATGGCTATGCTCTTATGTGATGGATGAATTGTTCATTTGTGTATATGGCAATTTGAATTGTTCATGTCAATTTGAAGTATTCATAGCAATTCTTTCATTTGTGTTTTGTAGGGAAGAAGCAAGAGACAAAAAGGCACCACATCTGGGACTGCTAATGATGAAGAGGGTGACCGCCCTCAACCGATGAGCATTGATGCTCTACTTGTTCCCGATACAATTCACCCATAGCTCAGATTTAGTAACAAGCTAACAAAGTACAATACGTACTGTCAAAAACTGAATTTGTTGAGGGGGAAAGAATGTGATTTATCAAGGGTGGTCGATTGGGAGCCACTAGAACAAGTAGGGGTAGCCAATGGAATAAAGGAAATCATTAGGCAACGTTATTTCGTGCATCACATAGCATTTGAATATGAAGAATGGGAAGGAATATTTCAAATTCAAGAGCAGGTATACAAGGAGCTATGTGTGGAATTCCACTGCACATATGAAATGAATGAGGATGTTGAGACGGCGACTGATAAAACTTTCATGACTTTCCGACTGGGAGGTCAACCAAGGAAAATGAGTATGATGGACCTTGCTGCCTGTCTAGGCATTTATTCTCAAGAACAGCTAGATGCACCTCATTTTGAAGATTACTTGATGGCTAGTGAGATGATCGAGACCGAATTTTATCCCAAGGATGTGTGGCACGAATTTTCAACAAAACCATATGCTAGAGGTGGAAATTCATACAAAGACATGGATAACATGCAGTTGCGGGTAATCTAACGATGTCTTGCGCACACCATTTCGCATAGAAGGGAGAACACCGAGAGAGTCGGCTTCCAAGACTTATGGTATTTGAGGAAGTTCGTAGCGGAGGAGAATATCAATGTGCCATACGCTGTTGCCTGGTATTTACATCATACTGCCAGCGGGATTAGAGGGTCATCCCCTATCTGTGGGGGACAATTTGTTACTAGGATTGCCAAGTCCTTCAACATCAGTTTTCAGGGTTTAGAGCGAATGATGGCTAGACCGAAAACTGTAGGGTTAGTTCAGTTTCAGGGGGCACATGCTATTTCAGTTGTGAATAATACTTACGTGCCCTATCAAGAGGAACAATTGGCTCAACAACCCAGAAGAAGAAGACATCGGCAAGTGGAACAGGGCCATCAAGAGGAAGAAGCTGCATACGAGCAGCCAGAGCAGGGAGGTTACCAGCAACAGGGTGCAGCACTACCATCCATGCTAGATCTTATGCAAGGTATTCAGGGCATTCAGGTTAGCCATAATGATTTTGCACAGGAAACCAGGTATGAGTTTGCAGCACAGCGCTACCACAACGCTTGGTCGGCACACAACACCCAAAGACTTTCTGAAGTGGTGCCCAACTACCGACCTACAGCCTACAACTACCCACCCATGTGGGGTCAGCCTGGAGCAAGCTATCCACCACCGGTTTATGATGAGAGTGCCGCCTTGGCAGATCTGCAGGAAGAGTATCGAAGGCAGCAGGAGAGAGAGCAAGAGGAGCGTGGATTCCCCTATGACTATTCCCCATTTTGAGTGCTTGCGTGCCTCATGTGATTTAGACACTTTTAACTGATAACGGTTTATCAAACTACTTTTAATTTTATGTTTGCATATTTTGAAATACTTGATTAGGTGATCGTTTGGGCACTTTTTTGTACAACGACATCTCAAAACACTTAGATTTAGGTAAATGTTGGTGTGAATGGTAAAAAGGTGGATCATAGAAACAAAGCAGGGGTAGCCAATGGAACAAGAAGGGGTACCCGGCTGGTACCATGTATACCCGGCGGGTACTCACTGGGAAGGCGTGAGTACCCGGCTGGAACAAACATTACCCGGCGGGTAAAGAGTACCCGGTTCCAAACCGGGTATTGAACCCGAACCGGTTCCTACCCGGTACTAACCGGGTACTATAGGGTTGGGTTTTCCCCCACCCAAAACCGGGTCGGGTCCGGGTCGGGTTCTACTGGAACCGGTTCGTTGACCGTTGACCAGTACCCGGTTCGGGTATTCGGGTCGGGTCGGGTAGGGCCCAACCCGGTTTTTGTTCATGCCTACCTGCAACATGATTAAAAAAAATCTACGAATTTTTTTAATATTTATTTTTCCTATTTAGCTGTTAACCGCATTGAAGGAAAGAAAGAAAACACTGACACGGGCCCCTCTCCTTCTCAAATCCCGTCGCGAAACTGAAGGATTCCACCGACGCAACCAAACCGACGCTTGGTGCCAATGGTGTTGGTTCCGTCGCCTTAACCGACGCACGACACCGACGAACCATTGGGAAAGGTCTAAGAGTACACTACTCAACACTCAAGCATGGTTGCATTCTACTCAACCTCCAAACTAGCATGGCCTCACTTTTGAAGTGCGTTCTACTTGGCCTCCAAATACCTCACTTTTCAACCTTGAAATAGTGTTAGACCATTTGATGATGACCTGTAATTTTTTGAAGGATGCTATAGTATTTTAAGGCTTCTTTTTATAATACTAGGTAATTTATTACGCATTGCATAACACAACCCACGAAGATTAACATAACTATCGAAAAACATAATAACAATATAATATGTTTGATATTACCATTACAAAAATATAAACAATTTTAAAATAGTGCATTTGTTAGTATGTCAACCAATAAAGATTTCATATATATACTCACTAAAACACTTTTTGATTGGTTGATATCAATAGTAAAAAATTAAACTGTGACGGAAGTGGTATTATTATGATAATATGTGAAAAGATAAAAGTTCAGTAGTATAATATGCCTCACTATGCACATCTTCGAAAACAAAAAATAAAATAAAAAATGCAACGACTTTCATGCCACACTTTAAAATCATCTTACATATTATCAAACGTATATAAGTTGTTTGTATTTCCATATTAGCAAAAAATAAAAATAAAGAATAAGGTCATTTTAGTATTTTACATATAAAAAAAAGTATATAGATTTTTTTTAAGAATTATTACATGTGTGCCAACAACACCATCACTTTGGGAAAATGAAGCGTAAGTTTTAGTGATGCCGTTGGGAGCAACTCATCAGTTGGGCACATCACTTTTTCCCTTTGGTTTGACATCGTGTTTAGATGAAGGATGGTAGTGGTGGAGGCAATTGAAAAATTAAATTTATTTTTATTTTATTTTTGTTTAGTGTATTGAAATAAGGATATATCGGTAAATGTGAGACTCGAAAACACTAAATGGTGTACTACTTTTGGCAATGTATTTAAGTTTTATGTCAATTTTGAAAAGTATTGACGTAACTCTAATGTTGCAGAAACTAATGCGTTAATTTGTGTAAAGGTTAGAAGTGTTTTAGTAGTTATTAAAAAATGAATATCTAGACGTCTAATATTATGTGATCGACATTCATTTATATAATAATAATAATTTCCTATGCCGCTAATTCCACAACATTAGAGAACCAACAATTTATATACTTTCTTGAAAATTAATGAATAATATCATCAATAATGAAATTTTTAAACGATATTTCCTTTTTTAGACTTCACCTTCCGGCTCGCATTGGAGGCCTACAATTATATTGTAAGGAAAAAGTCACAATTTCGTACAGTAATAAAGTAATAAAAAAATCAGAAACTACATTATCTGGTTTGAGCAAATATAGTTAGATCAACTCACAATGTAAAATGCATGGTTCTACTTCTTTGGTTGTGCGTAATACTAAGTATGGCACTATGGCAGTAATTAATTACGATTAACGAGTACTTAATAATGTTACAATCCCAATAATGTCTTTGGTTGTGTACAGTTAGTAATAATGTTACAATCATATACGGAGTAGATGTTAAAAAGGATATTTTTCAGACATATAAAAGTATTAAATTATTGGTATTATTTGTCCCCACCTACTACTCAGTTGGTTGAGTATTTGGATTTATCCAAGAGGTCATGAGTTCAAACTTAGGAGGGGATATCTTAAATTTCATTGGGACTCCTACGACGCGATACCCATTTAAGACGTGGGAGAGCAACCCCTTTAGAGTGTCGCCTTGACTACGAACTCGGGGGCGATTATTCGATTCCAGAGGAGTAACCGCTTGTGAAGATGATCGGGTGGACCAAAAATGGTCCGTTAGTAATTCCACAACTGCCTTTAAAAAAAATTATTGGTATTATTTACAGTAAAACATCTATTAAGGAAAAAATGTAATATATTTTTATATTTATAAAGAACCTTTTATTTCATTGTAATAATCAAATTATTCTTTTAAAAACTTTAAAAAAGGGTATAGTAGCAACTCTACAAGTCATGTACACTTCTTGTCTAAACAACAAACAGTAAACAAGTATGAACAGAATGATAATCGATCAACAGAATAACAGATATCGAAAGAATATCTCAAACAAACAATCAACCAAAACGGCTCAAAGGCCACAAACAATACCAATAATAGATCTCACTCAACCCAACCACTCAATGATTCTATATCAACAGATATAGATCATTCAAACTATACTAAACCAAAATAAGTATCAAGATGATACACAAAAGATACAAGAGATGAAACCCTAATCGTTTACTGAGAGAGAAAATAGAGAGATAATAGTTGCAGAAAATCTACATACGGCAACTGTACAAAATCATATATACACAACTATTAAATATTTACAATAATAGCCCTTGAACTCTTTATCTTTAACAAATCTGCTACACACTCCAATATGCCCAGCTACAACTTCTGTTTGTTACACTTTGACCACCAAACTTTTATCCTACAAAATAAACTTCACAAAATAAGAACCAAACCTTTAACAACATCAAAATTAGATTGATCCTTTAACACCCTCCCTCAATCTAATTATGGAAAGGGTCAAACATATTTAAAGTAGTAGACAAATATTCATGACTTGCATTTGACAAACCCTTGGTAAATATGTCTGCAACATTATCTGAAGAACCAATCTTAATTAGTTGAATAACACCAGCATTTATTTTTCCCCTTACAAAGTACAAGTCTATTTCAAAATGCTTTGTTCTTTCATGAAAAACAGGATTATTTGCAATTTGAATTGCAGACTTATTATCAATAAAAACCTTAACTGGAATCATACTTTTTATTTTGAAATCTTCTAAAACTTTCAAAATCCAAATAATTTCACAAGTTACAGCAGCCAAAGCTCTATACTCTGCTTCAGCAGATGATCTAGAAATTGTGGCTTGTTTCTTGCTTTTCCAAGAAACCAAAGACCCATTCAAAAACACACTATAACCTGTAACAGATTTTCTACCCATTATGTTTTTACCCCAATCAGAATCAACATATGCTTTCAGTTCTATCTCATTACCTTTTGAAACCAAAAACCCTTTACCTGGAAACTTCTTTAGATATCTTAAAACTCTGAAGGCACATTTCAAATGAGATTGCAAAGGTGAGTGCATAAACTGACTTAAAACATGAACAACATATGTAATATCAGGCCTTGTAAGAGTTAAGTAAATAAGTTTTCCTACAAGCCTTTGATATTCATTTACATTTTTTAAAGGTAAATCATTAGTGGAATTTACTAAACCTGCTTCAATGGGTGTTTGACCAGGCTTACAACCTAAAAGGCCAAACTCAGAAAGTAACTCCAAACAATATTTCCTTTGTGAGAGACAAATACCTTCATTAGTATCCAAAACTTCTATTCCTAAAAAATATTTTAACTTTCCCAAATCTTTTATTAAAAATTTTGAACTTAGAAAAGTCTTAACTTTATTTACTTCTTGAATATCACTACTAGTTATAACAATATCATCCACATATACAAGTAAAGCAATAAATAAATTATTATCAGACTTAGTAAATAATGAATAATCATTTTTACTTTGTTGAAAACCATTTTCTATTAAAGCACCAGTTAAGTTTTCATTCCATTTCCTAGGTGCTTGTTTTAAACCATAAAGAGATTTAACTAACTTGCATACCTTGTTATCACCTTGATCATAATAGGCTAAAGGTAAAGTCATATAAACATCTTCATCAAGATCACCATATAAAAATGCATTATTAATATCAAGTTGAAACATGCACCAGTTATTATGTACAGCCAAATTAACTAAACACCTTACTGTAACCATTTTAACAACAGGTGAAAAAGTCTCATCAAAGTCTATACCTTCCCTTTGGCTATAACCCTTAGCTACTAACCTAGCTTTGTATCTATCTACTTCACCATTAGACTTATATTTTACCTTATATACCCATTTACACCCAATTGGTTTTCTGCCTAAAGGTAAATCTGTAATTATCCAAGTTTGATTTCTATGAAGAGCCTCCATTTCAGAATTCATAGCATCAATCAAATGCTGACTTTTACATGCTTCCCAATATGTATTTGGTTCACTATTTTTATTTAGAGATGTAACAAAACACAATTTTTTTTTTGTAAGATGAGAATAATTTACAACTCTTTCTACTCCATATTTAACTTTCCCTTCTACAATATAATCATTCATTCTGGTAGGTAGGGCAATGTCCCTTTTTGATCTTCTTAACTGTGTTTGAACATTTTGAGTTTGATCAACTTGATCACTGCCCTCAGGGGTGCTGTTATCAGCATGTAGTGTTGCAGATGGTGTATTAGAACTAGTATGCTCAAAAGAACTATCTAATTCATTACTACCAGATGGTATATTAGAACTAGTATGCTCTAAAGAACTATCTAATTCATTACTACCATTGCCATCACTAATAATGTTATCTTCCCCTTCATCCTTGGGACTTGGTTCTTGATTGTCATTTATTAAATGATCAAAAAAATTGATATGATTAACATCATCAGGATCAGTTATATTCTCTTGATCATTTCCTTTAAAAGGAAATATATTTTCATAAAACTTTACATCTCTAGAATAAAGAACAATTTTTTGATCAAGACTATATAACTTATATCCTTTTTTTACTGTTGAATAACCAATTAAAACACATTTTTCAGATTTACTAGAAAACTTATCATTATTATTCAAAATAGTGGCAAAAACAAGACAACCAAAAACTCTTAGGTGGGAAAGAACAGGTTTTCTGTTATATATCATTTCAAAGGGACATTTACCAGCTAACACAGAAGAAGGCAACCTATTGATTAAATAAACTGCAGTTAGAACACAATCAGTCTACATATTTAGAGGAATCCCCCCTTAAAACATAAGAGATCTAGCAACATTAAGAAGATGTCTATGTTTCCTTTCAACAATACCATTTTGTTGAGGTGTATAGACACAAGAAGTTTGATGAATTATCCCATTTTGATTAACAAAAGAAGACATTCTTTGATTTAAAAACTCAGTACCATTATCACTTCTAAACATTTTAACTCTTTTATCAAATTGATTCTTTAACAAATTATAAAAAATCTCAATATTTTCAAAAACTTCTTCTTTTGTTCTTAACAAAAAAACCCAAACAGCCCTAGTAAAATCATCAACAACAGTCAAAAAATACTTATAGCCTTCTCTACTTCGAATTCTATAAGGACCCCAGACATCTAAATGAACTAATTCTCCTAAATGAGTAGATTTATGTTCACTTAATGGAAAAGGATCCCTTGTTTGTTTTGCTTTATGGCAAACATCACAAGGAATATCATCACTAATATTTTTTAAGTCAAGTTCTAATTTTAAAACTTGCAAAACCTGATCTGCAGGGTGTCCTAGCCTATGATGCCATAAAGATTTTGACAAAAAACTTGAATTAAAAACATTACAATAAGGTTTTATACCTTTTGTTACATCATTGAATAAGTACAAACCACCCATTTGACTACCAGTCCCAAGAATTTTTCTTGAATTCAAATCCTGAATATAACAAGTAGTTTCATCAAAACTAATAATCAATTTACTATCTCTTGCAGCACAATGAACAGATAACAAACTAACACAATATTCTGGTACAACTAAAACATCAACCAAAACCACATTATTTGAAATTTTTAAATTTCCAATTTTACAAATCTTTGCTTTAGTCCCATTAGGATGATTAACAGTAAGATTTAAATCAGAAACATCAACAACATTTTCCAAACCAGTTTCAGAATTAGTCATATGTTGACTAGCTCCAGAATCAATTATCCAACCATAATTGATATTTTCTTTAGTACTAACATTATTAGACACAAAAAACTTATTAAAGTTTTGATTAAAATACACACTGTAATTAAAAAATTCACCTGCCATATTGGCATGCACAGATTTATTACCAGATCTTTCATCCAATAAACTCAATAATCTTGACAGCTGATCACTAGTAAGTGAAACATTACTAGAACTAGAAGAAGACCCTGCAGTTTCTTTACAATTCACATTAGCAGAATTACTTTTAAACACCTGACCTGAACCTTTTCTTTTAAAATAAGAAGGATAACCAACTACTTCAAAGCATTTATCCACACTATGATTTGTCATACCACATTTAGTGCATTTAAGATTATTGTTCTTTGGTGGATATCCTACTATTTCAAAACATCTTTCAATTGTATGTTCAGTTCTATTACACTGTTTACATTTTAACTCATTTACAAAACCTGGTTTCTTAACAATATTTGAATAAAATGCAGATGATTCTCCACCAGATTTCTGTTCTTTTACATGTGTGCTTCTATGTGATTCCTCTCTTGATATTATAGCAAATGCAGTTTTTACACTAGGTAATGGATCTCTGGTCAAAATATTGCTTCTTATTGGTTGATAAATACTATCCAACCCCATTAAAAATTGCATAAGCTTTAACAGATTTGTATGTTCTTGAAAATCTTTTGCAGCAGCACATGTACATGAAGGAAGTTTCAATAAAACATCATATTGCTTCCATAAAGAATTCAATTTATGATAATAGTCTGAAACCAGACTTCCATTTTGTGTCAAAGAATTAATTTTATGATGCAAATTAAAAACCACAGATCCATCAACTTTATCATATGTTTCCTTTAATTCTTCCCAAACCACAGATGCAATTTTGAAAAAATTTGCCCATTATATAATTCTTCTGACATTGATCCTAATATCCATTGTTTACTTAGAATTTCATCATTTTCAGATTTCTCAAAACTACCATCAATAAATCCAATTTTATTTTTGATCTGTAAAGCAAGTTCCATAGCACTAGCCCATGATTTATAATTCTCAGTTCCTTT